>JABYQN010000011.1:0-1200000 GCA_022606135.1 Fomes fomentarius | reverse complement strand
TGGAGAAAATCGTATACAGAGTATAAGGAGCTAGGCGTTGTGGCCCACGTGAGCTAGCGTCTCACAACGAATGCCACTAGAACCCCATTCTCGAGTACTGGTTCTGCAAGAGCTTACTAGGAGGAGGAGGAGGAGGAGGAGGAGGAGCACCAATCTTGGTGAAACCACGAGACGCGCTGTAGCTCAGTCCCACAAGAGCATTGCGCTTCCGCGTGTTTTACCACGAGCCCCGCTTAGAAAGCTATCATTGTATACCTCCTTTGTCAAACGCCATCTGCTGTTCCATTACCATTCGGAAATTGCAGTGCGTCGACTGGCCAATTGCCGAATGCAGCTGGAAGGCTTATGGCCTTGAGGCTTGAAGTAATACAACTTTGGCGTCTAATACAAATGCGCGCAAGCGCTTGTACCACCTGGTGTGCGATGTTCCAGGACGCGTAACGTGTTGACACTAATCTTAGCACTATATCTTCTTAACACTCCCCGTCTACTACGCACGCCGCACACAGCTTTCAAGCACCGCGACTCGCAACGCGTTGTTTGGACACATTCGGAGACCTTGTCTGTGAAGAGAGGCTGAGGTGTCGTGCGAAGGATACGATTTGATTGGGTGAGTTCCCCCTCTTGACTTTCAAACGTCCACATTCACAGGTGCGTTGATATTTTGTGCAACGCACATTCTCATTGACTGTGGTGAACAGCTGAAATATGTCTTCTGGAGCTAAGAAACCAACCGGAGGCAGGCCGTTACCACGTCTGTTCTCCATTGACTCCCTCAAGAAGTCTCGAAGTAGCTCAGAATCGGATTCGACACCCTTATCCGGTGGTATTAGCCATTTGCGCAAGCAGTCGACCGCGTCGTCAAATCTTCTTGCGCTCTCGGAGAAGCTCGAGGAAGGCATAGACCCTTTCGCGGACGATGCTACCGAAGCATGGACGGAGAAGGGTGTTGTGCAGTCTCCAGAGGCCGGGGATCAACACGAGTTCTTCGGAGACGATGTTGTGACACCAAGACCTCCCAAGACACCCCCAACCGCGCGACCGGGCAACCGCAAAGGTCGCTCGAATGTTACGCCCCTGAACCTTGGTGGTACGCTTGTTGCTGAAGCTACCAATCCTGATGTCCCTCTATCTCCCTCCCGCAGGAGGTGGGAAACCATCCGTACGCATGTCGTGCCGTCCGCTGCGTCGTCTATCCGCTCTGCAACTCCTCCTCCCTTACCCTCCAGCTCTTCCACCCAACCTGACACACCCTCTACTGCAGTACCTGCGCGCCCGTCCACGCCTGGCGGTTACCGCTTCAGGCAGAAACGCTCGATGCGACATGTAGTGGAACAGGTACGAGATGCTGCTCATGACGAGGGTCGCCGGCTGGCAGAGGATATCCGCAGGGCGTGCATGATGGTGCGTTTCGGCGATATTGCAGCACGGACGCAGAAGGCAGAGCCAATCGTGCAGAATACGATCGGGTCGACACTGCACCTGCCCTTCCTCGCATCTTCCAATGCATCTGTTGCTCCGGGCGGAAATGCCGGGACATCGCACACGAGACAGGTGACGGGTGGAGGACTCAGACGACCGCAGAGCGTCGCGTCTCTTGCAATGAGCTCTCGTGCGGCACCGACCGTCACGCACATCGCAAGGGCGCTGACGTCCTCTACGTCGATCAATCGTCCAAAAGTATTGCCATCTGAGACGCAAGTGCTCGCAGCATTACTTGTGCCGTTTGTTGGTCCATTCAGCAACGACCAGGTGGCAGTGGAGCAGCAGACCGCTGTAGAGACGTTCGAGTATGCCATTAGGACGTGGAGAGCGCCATCGCATGAGGTCAGTACCGGTCTCCATGTCTCGTATCATCCTCTTATCTCCGTTCTTGGGCAGGCAGAACTGGATCGTTGCATATGGTGTTGTAAAGCCGCCTCTGCCTACTCTCGCTCGCGCGCGCGCATCATCGGAACACTCCATAACTTGCTCTTCCTTCCTGACAAGACGTTCGAGGTCGAGACTCCCGTAATATTGCAAACACTGCTTCAGTCTCTGTTCTCACTGCTGGCTGTCCTTCGCTCCTCACCGGATTTTATGACTGAAGCGCAACAGGTTGCCTCGTACATCAGAATGATCAAGGACGGGAAAAGTGGCACCCCCACCCAGCAAGCTTTGGAGAAGGAGTATGGTGTACGACATTCGAAAGACGACAGCGACGAGATGGTTCGGGAGATCGTCGTCGCGGAGAGCGTGATCGGATGCTTGGAGGTTGGTTCGGATGCATCAAGGAGATGGACACTACACCACCTAGTTGAGGAGTACTGGACATCCTCGGACTCGACCACCTTGCTTTCGCCTCTCCTGACTACGATGACATGGCGCAAGCTCAAGACCTTCGTTAGCTCGTCGGTGTCGATGCTTCTGAATTGGACTGGCGATCCTCGCAGAGTGGTCGCAGACGCGGACGTCATTATCCATCTCCTCAGGACACGCATTCTTCCCGAGGTCGAGGCCATGCGCGATGACGCGTTCGCCGTCGTTGGGGAGATCCAGCGCAGCGTCATTCGCCTCGTCCTGGAGCTCCTGTGTGTGCGGGGCAGTACGGATCGCGAGTACGTGATGCTGTACTTTTGTCACTGGGTACAGGAAGGCGGGAAGTGGAGACAGAGTGTCGAGCAGTCTCTTCGAGATTTCGTAGGTGTTCTGAACATCCTCGACTTTGTTTACTTCAACGCTCAAAGAACAGCGCAGATCACGAATGACGAGTGGGCTATCATGTTACGTCTCATGCCGATTCTCGAGGAGCTTCCTGAAGAAACTCGGACGTCCATCATCCCACAAATCTTACCTGCTATCAATGACGTATGCTGCTCTCACTTTCGTATCCTTGTGACTGATCGGTACCAACTTCACCACAGCGACTCATAACAGATCCCCCTGAGTTTCCCTGCTTGCCTCTATCCGACTTCCTCGAGTCCGCCGCGATCAGTTGTCCGAAGGCCTTCTTCAAATCCGTGTTCACGTGCGCGGCGTCTATGAAGGAATTGACCATCGCGAATACAATCTGCTCTCTGCATTCTATCGCACGATTTTACCCTGCGATGTGGACCCACGACCCTGGTATGATGTCTGTGGCACTCATGACAGACCCAGCTGCCACTCGTAGTGGGACGCTACCGCGGAGTGCTGTACCCGAGCCAGCGAAGGGGCAGGCGCCGTATGGACAGATGATGATCATGGTCGAACTTATACACCATCTGAGGAGAGTACAGCAGTCGAAAGACCCAGCACTGGTGAGTTTGGGTTCGTACGGTTCTATGTACATGTAATGACGTTTATGAGTAGCTTGCCTCTACGGCTAGATTTGTCGTTTCCTTGGAAGCAAGGATTGGGATGCTAATTGAGACTAAGGTGCGTACATAGTTGTATCATATTGGGAGTCTGCAGCCTATGACTGACAAGGTTACGCAGGAGCAACATACGCTTATCCCTTCGTCTCAACGACTACTCTTTTGTGCGCTTTTCCGCGAGTGCAGGCTACTCACACGTTCTTTGAAGTCGTGAGTCCTTGGTCTCTACACTCTCTAAATCGATGCCCACGAATCTTCAGGGCGGCGTGGCTACCATCAGTAGTCAACTGGACGTCATCCTATCTCTTCGATGAGGAGACCGATCCTGCTGAAGAGCTCAACGAGGATGAGGTTATCACCACATTTAGGAAGCTCGAGACGTTGTACGAGCAGGCGAAGACTGGACTCGGAGGTGCTGGTAAAGTATGTGGCATGGCATGGCAACCTCTCTTATGCTTTCCCGCTCATGTCCTTTCAGCGTCGGACCACTATAGTGGTCGACACGCAGCCGTCAAGGGGGATCCCGTCAGACGCAGAACACGACACATTCAATGATCGCATCAGTATGCTGCAGTCTCTCGTTGACAAGAAGATCAGTACCGCGCTCGAGTTGCTCGTGACTGTGTCTGGCTTGCTGCAGCCAAACGACTGTATGCACCTGGCACCGATTTTGTGGTATCAACACCTGGATAGTGCCGCATCTCATGTTATTGCACCGGTAAGTACTATGCATGCCATACATATTCGGTCTGCCGCTTATGTATACCTACATAGACGTGTTTTCTCATTATGCAATGCGCGGAGAGAATCCCCGACGAGTTCGCGACCTTGATCAACAGGGAGCTGACAGAGTAAGTGTCTGAAACTCGTGGAAAGAGGATCGGAGGACTGAATGCTCGTCCTGTAGCATTGATGCTACCATCCGTCGCAAGGCGATTCAGCGTGTTGCCACCATGTCGAGTTGGCGTTTCCAGCTCCTCTCACAAGAGGTCATCCTTGATAGAACATACCGTCGCCCTTTTAAGCTCACTCGACCTCCGATCCTTTTCGTGCCGACAGATATTGGAAGCGGTCTGTTCGAAGTAGAAGAGGATCCAAACGACTTCAAGGACAGTAAGGGCCACGTCCTTCCATTGGAACTTCGACGGCGACTCTCAGAGGTTGGATGGTCGGAGGAACGAGGTGAGATGGATCCGAAGACCGAATGGGTCAAGACCCCCATCGCCAAGCTGCCTACCGCCCAGTTGGGCTCCCTCAGCTCTTCGACAGATCATGATCACGGCCCAGTAGACTCACCCAACACCAGTCACAGTCAGAGTCCAGAACCGTCTCCGACCAGGTCTTCTCCACGAGAGTCTCCATTGGGTCGTAAGGATTCCACTGCAGGAAGCTCCGGAAGGGCCAAACGACGACCAGTGTTTGTGTCAACTCTGGTGTCGTTATTCCCGAGGTTGGCCGCGATGGTGAAGGACAGCGATTTCGTCGTGGCTAACACTGCAAAGACTCTCATACTAGACCTCATGCGGGACGACCCTCCGATGCTGTCCCGTTCAGTCTTCCACTCATTGTCTGGAGACAGTGCAGGCATCACGTCCGCAATCAACACCTTGCGCGACTTCCTGCACTGTGAGTATACCTTACCTCCGGGAATTGCTCATCACGTTCTCAATCACGTCGCGGGATACTTGAAGTCGTCAATGCGACATACAGAAGCGGTGAATCCTCTACAAGGCTACGCGTATAGCACACCAATCATTGCGAAGCTCTCACCGCAGGTCAGCAAGATGTCTATGCGTGACATCCGCAGGGCGAAGGTGGATATGGTGCTACTCCCGTCGGGGTCATTCTGGTGGAACGAAGCCACGCCCCCCGGTCCGATGTTTCCGCGATCGCTGGAAGCGAATTATAATCCCTTCGATACACTGCCTGCTCCGGTCGTATGGGTCAGCATGGTGAGAACGGCTCAGAATCTGCTATTCCTGAACCTCCTTCGTCGCAATGCACAAGACGTCAAGGTCTTCCGGAAGAGTCTCTCGACACTAGTGCTCCCTGTTCAATTCGATAATCTTCACAATAACGCTATTCCCATGACAGCGTACATTCCCTCCACGGAGCCTTATCGAGCCCAACCGAACGCGGCGTTGACTGCGTTGTCTCTGACCTTGGCGCGGAGTCACTTGCTGTTGCTCCATCAAGTGTTCCGTTCTATGTCCAGGCACCTGAACGATCGAGAAGAGCTCTCCTTGCTCCTGGATGGGATAAATCGGATCCTACTGGAGCATGGTGACGACGTCGGTATTGTCGCCCATGCCATGCTCAGTAAGTCTGCCTATCCTTGAATACTCACAACCAACAATTGATTGTCGAAATCCTAGACTATCTGGTAGCGAGCACGCGCTTTCGACGTTTGTTTACGTCCGGCGGTGGATACACTATGTTCATGCCTGCGGTGATCAAGGTATACTGCGAGCAGGAGCATCATCCAAGCATCCGGGCGGTGATCGAGTTCTCAGTGAACCGTTTCTACGCTCTCCACCAAGAATCGTTCATCTTCCAGACTTGCGATGTCATGTCGAACGTGGTTGCCCTGCCGGGAGTGGAAGGTGCTGCACTTTGTCAGAACGTTTTCACCCTCCTCGCCACGTTGAAAAGCGCTGCCATTCCTAACCATCCCGAGGTCGCCGGGCTCTCCGCCCTTACCAAGGTGGAAGAGCAAGAGGCGATCATGGTTACTATCGCAGAGAAGGTCCCACAGGCATTTCTCGCTTCCGTCCATCGGAGTGCGCAAGACAAGAATCAGGTGACAGTGGATGTTCCGGACGAGTTCGACAGCAAACGGCTTGGACTCGACGATCTTGTGAGGCTCTTCCTCACAGTTATCGCGCATAACCCTACGATCCTCCGAGCACAACAGTTCATGCGCTTTCTCATGTTTTTGACTCCCCATCTCTATCACGCCTCCGCTTCAGCTCGCGCAGTGCTCAAGGACGGGATCAGCGCACTCGGATCCATCCTCTTGAACAAGGGCGTTCTGAAGGCGAAAACATCCGAGACTGCGTCTCAGATTGACGAGCTTGGCTCCAGTGTTGTTTCCCAGAGCGGCTTGAGTCAAGCGAACCTCTCGCAGTCTTCGGTTCCCAGCGACCTTCTGTCGATGCGGCTGGACTTCCTCTCGCTCGTCGTGGACTTCACAAAGGCCGGTGGAACACTATCTTCCCTTGCTTCACAACGAGTGTTGGATCTTGTCAAGGCAATTTTTAAGGACTCCCGTTCGAGTGTCCCGCGTGTCGCCGCCTTCCTTGCCGACTATATCCGTGCAATCCTCCTTCGCCCGGTCCGCCCAGAGCTCAAGGTGGTAGTTACCCTACTCAGTGATGTCGCCCCGATTATCTCGTCGTACTCGACAACGGTCGACTTCTCTGGAGTCTTCGACGTCGTATCTATCCTCGCCTCCGACACCGTCTTCGCTAATCAGCCCGCGTTCGCCCGCGTGTTTGTCACTCAGTATTGTAGTGCCGGCCTCGAAGCATGCGAAGTGGCGGCCTCGGAGAACTTGCTGTGGGTCCTCACGGTGAGAGGAAGTTTATTGACTCTCTTGGACAAAGCCCTCCTAGCGATCGGCGCGGACGTCGTCGCGGAGCTGGAGAAGCGTGAACCAACGTACGAGTTCCTGTCGGGCATCATCCTCCCCTTCGTGCTGCGGATGAAGACGTCGATCGAGATCGCCAGCGACAGCCAGTGGGCGGAGAAGTGGCGGCGGGACGTCTACTCGAAGGCGTGGATGCGCCTCCTTGTGTATGCGCTCACAGTTATCCAGCGCGCTGACTTCGTCAAAAGCGAGTCGAAGACCACTCTTCCGGGCATCGAGCGGCGCAAGTCCACAGACAGCCGGTCGATATCGTCCACTCCGGATCCTAAACCGGCGATGGCTTTGGTCGTGGCGCTGCAGATA
Organism: Fomes fomentarius; assembly: GCA_022606135.1. Lineage (NCBI taxonomy): Eukaryota > Fungi > Basidiomycota > Agaricomycetes > Polyporales > Polyporaceae > Fomes > Fomes fomentarius. Next base: position 1,192,713 of record JABYQN010000011.1, on the reverse strand, counting down.
TTGAAGGTGATCGTCACCCGTGCTGAGCAGGATCTATCATCTGCACTGCCAGGTATCTGGGGACAGATTGGAGCAGTGTTGAGGGAAGCACTGGTAGATGGAGATGCTGGCTTCGCCATGCCATCCCGTCCTGGGTACTCGGAGCCGCCGTCACCCACGCACTCACCGAAAGCCAGCACCTTCAACTTCGGAGATCGTGACGAGAACCCCTTCCTCACACCGTCCATGTTGCCTTCCACTCCGTCAACCCGTGCCCAGCGCCGACCACGCATCCTCGACTATATGACATGGTCCCTCGTAGAGTGGCTATGCCTGCGGCGTAACCCGCTCGCACTGCAAATGCGCGTGTTCGTCCAGGAGAAGGTCGCATTGCTCCATCAGGAACTGTCTTCCAGTGGTATATCCAACACAGGCGGCATCAGTCCTCTCAACATGAGCGCATCGTTCCCAGCCACCCCGATTCGATCACGCAACCGGCCCGTGTCGAACATATTCACTAAGCCTCGTCGAAGCTTCCTCGGCGCAGAAGCCTCCAGCGTAGTGTCCACGCCGCGCAGCTCAGCATTATTCAACTCGATCTCCCTTCCCACATTCGACGAGTTCGGGATGCAGTCTTCCACGCCGCGCAAGGCGGAAGAACGACAAGCGGGGTACGCGCTCATGCCGAGCCCCCTCACGCCCTCACGCCGCGCCGCGCGCGAGTCGGGTCCCAAGATCGTCCACCTTGGCCCAGTGCGTCCTCTCTCTCCTTCCGGAGAGCTCGGCCGGCGGTCATTCTCTCCAAGCGGGCGGCGTAGTGGCTTAGGGACGCGCAGCGCGTTGGCGTTAGCGAAGGAGATGCTGATTGAATCGCCAGTGCTGGTACGCATGACAGTGCGGCGGATACGCGTGGCGCAGGCGATGCTTGGCTACCCTATGCTGCCGCTCGCGAACGTGTCCTCCATGGACTCGGGTATGGACTTGAGCGACTTTACTGAGGCGGAGGGACTGGCGCGGGCGTGGTCGCGGTCGGAGGCGGTCGAGGCGTTGGTGCAGGAGACGAAGGATCTGATTGACGAGTGGAGGGAGGATGAGCCTCTTGACATTGGGGACGACAGTGGGATCTTGGTGGACTTGGAGGAGCCGCGGAGCGGACAATTGTAGATGAGTCTACCTAGGCATAGGCAGGGAGAATGGACTTAACCAATATCGGCTTTGTATCTCATGCATATAGAAGAACGTCGACGTCGTACACTGTGATATGTATGTATATTGCCCTCGTTGACGTGCCACTCCCGTACAACGATGATCAATTGTGGATTTGCCACAATAGACTACGCATTAATGGGGTAGTGGTAACCTGGGTCGTTGCCATCGACCCGCCGGGGGTTCGATTCCCCCTTAATGCATTGCTTGGCACATCGGAGATTTTTGATCTGTGGATGAGAAAGTCACGTGTGCGGAGATGCTAGCCCGAACGGTTGCTGCGTTCTGCGTACAACAATTCTTGTCTCTACCTCCACCTGGGCTGCTGGTTTTCACGTTCCAGAGACTTACCTCCATCCGCTCTCTCTCTCTATCCCTGTCACTACGATCATGTCTTTCAAGCTCTCCATCCCACTCGTCCTCGCTCTTCTCGGGTCTCTCTCGGCTGTCTCTGCGCAGGGTACAACATGGTACGCCTTCCATGCCGCATTCATATACCATCATACGTATACTGATAGATGATTTACGGCTCAATAGTAATGCTACTTCCCTGTGCCCTTCTTCCGCACCGTGTTGCAGTGAGTTCGCAGCGCACTTTGATCTGTAGCCAGGCTCATTATGTGGTTCAGGTGAGTTTGGCTTCTGTGGCGATGGCACCGTACGTACGCTCCTTGAAACGAACTGTCCATGGCGACGCTCAAGTACGACGTTCGGCATAGTTCTGCTTGGGAGGCTGCAACCCTCTCGCCTCGAAATCTCTGGACTCCTGCATGCCAGAACCCATCTGCAAAGATGCCAAGGTGAGTCTCGTCCTGTGCTTCAACATTCCTGCTTCTGCCGTTGCCGCCATTCTCCACGTATCCTCCAAACAATGGACCCTGCGTAATCAATTGCGCTTCTTTGACGGGGAGTATAGCCCGTGCCCATTCGGCATGGATGGGAGATAGTACCATTAGGTTCCTGACACCGCCATGATACATAAGGCCCGCCCATGTTTCGGAGCGCGCAAGGGCAAGGCGCGTGTGTTGTGTCGGCCAAGCGCTTGTCTCCAGGCTTGGCTTACATTGTCCGGGCCTGGCACCTAGCCGTCGATGTCTTGCACCGTGTAACGGATTTGAATATGCGCTAAACTAACGTTCGTCCTATGACATCGGACAAGGCTTAACCTCTTTGTTGTGCAGTACTCCTTCGCGGACACCTCCCGCATTCTCACCAACGCAACGTACTTTGACGGCAACGCGACGAAGTACGATTGGGTCGTCAACTCCGGCACCGTCCTGAATGGTACCGACGGCGAGGTGGCCATGATCCTCACCGAAGACAACGGCGGCACCCGTATCTCGTCCACTCACTACGTCCACTACGGAACCATCACCGCTAAGCGTGCGTGTTCCCTCTCCCTTTTTTAACGATGCTGACACTTATTTTGTGCAATTAGTCAAGACTGGGCGGTGGGGTGGTGTCGTGACTGCGTTCATCACGATGTCCGATATTAAGGATGAGATTGACTGGGAGTTTCCCGGAGACAAAACAACCGAGGGCCAGTCGAACTTTTTCTGGCAGGGCGTCATTCGTGAGCCATTCTCTGTAACTCCATACAAATATTCTAACCGAGTTGATATAGCGGAAAAGACGCAGGGCGGCACACACGACGGCCTTTCGGACACGTTCAGCAATTACCACGAATACACGGTGAGGTTCTTGAGCGCATATACAGTGCTATGCCTGAAACCATACGGTTATTGACTACCCTTTCCGAATGCGTGATATAGATTGATTGGCAACAGGACACCTTGACTTGGGCGATTGACGGCAAGACCGTCCGCACCGTCAAGCGGTCTGACTACACCGAGGGCGGCGTCAGCCGCTACCCCTCCACTCCGTCTCGTGTACAGCTCAGGTAAGTCATCATATTCGACAGACATCCCCCCTATTCCCTTCCGTTCCAATTGTGAAAGTAACCCCTCGCCCTACTTAACTTTCGATTGCCAGCATCTGGCCCGCCGGCATCGCGGCTTCTGGACAGGGCACGATTGAGTGGGCCGGCGGGGTCATCAACTGGGACGACCCGGATTACAAGTCCGCCGGCCACTTCTACGCCCTCGTCGAGTCCGTCGAGGTCAAGTGTGCTGACTCCTCGAGCCGGTCCGCGGATGCGGTTTCGTACGTGTACGGACAGAATGCGTCTGCGTTCACCCCCTCGGTTGCCGTCTCGAACGAGACCACGGTGAACGGCGCGGGTGCCCTCCGCTCCACCCTTGCAGGCTCGAGTGCGATGTGGACTGCGCTCACTGCGGGCGCGGCGATGGCGCTCGGGGCGTTCCTCGTGTAGGCGTGCGTGCCTTGTGATTGTATGTCTCGTCCAGGCCTACGAGCGGTCGCGATGAGTACGCGCGCGAGGAGGCGTGGGTGATGATGATGATCTTATGGTTCTGCCAACTCTAATACTATGATGGACCCCTTGGAGCTGCTGTCCTGTTTGTTGCCTCTCTGGTCGATGGAATGTTATGGATGTTGTCATGTCGGATATTCGTATGGGCTGGACTCTGGATACCCTAGCTTTGGTTCCGTAATCAATGCTACGTTCGTAACAGTTCGTTGACTGCAAGTGTTGCCCGGCTCGCGTGTTGGTTGTTACGGAGTTACGGTGCATAGGCTTTCTCGCACGTCGAGCAGTTTGCTGTGGCATGGACGTGACGATAAGTGGATGCAGTACATCACGAACATAGCCCTAAGACCGAGTGTGGATACCTCCTGTTGGAGCACAGTTGTTTTGATGATCTCTGAGCTCCTAGTAACTGCACGCCAAAGCTTCACGAGGTGATATGGGGACTCGGACAACTACCGTACGCAGGATTTCCAGCTATGGGCCGATGATTCTGCCTAGGACGATTAGTATAACAAAGCAGGATCGCTGGGAGGGGAGATCCTTGTGTTCCAATGTTCTGATCTGCCACGCACTAGGCCTGTCCCCTCGCTAGGTTGTGGAAGTGATACTATGCGATACTTAGGCGGAATGCCATGTCTTGCTTGTGTCAAGTCAATCTGACCCAACATGCATCTCTGCACCGGTATGGGACGTATATGTGATGCATTCTGCCACGTATGACTGATCATTCTCTAGCCACGATATCGCGCCGTGGCACAGCTAAGTTGAGTTCTATTACTCCTCCGGCGCGATGGGCCCCCTCCTGCCCGCTCAGCGTCTGACCGTTACCGTTCCTCGCTGACTATCTAGACAGGGTTAGCCGTGGACAACAACAAACACGACTTCCTGTGTAGGAGCCGCCAAGCACCCCTGCTCGCTCTCCCACTGATGGTCAATCGCATCACAATGTTCCTGCAAAAACGGGGCCCTCAGACGCGCCCAAGCGCTCACCGTCCGATCGGGCGTCCACCTCGTTCGAAGACTTGACAACCACGCATACCATTCTCACTGGTTCATGTAGCCGGCCCCATTGTTTACATTCATGCGCACATTCAGGAGACACGACTGGGTGGGCGCTCCCGGGACAAGTCACTGCTCGCGATGACAGCTGCTGCACGGTTGGTTTGCTAATACCTCACATTCACAGACAGGTGCCGCGAAGAAGGGCCCTAGATCACGCATTCTCGGTCTGAACTTGATCCACCATAGACATCCTACAGCTCACTGCCGAGTCATCAGTACCTGAGCCCCAGGCTCCGAGTCACGTCCTCAAGCCGACTTCACTGGCAGCAAGTATTCCCTGCCCCTTGCCTTGTCGTCAGTCCTGCTAAAAGCGGCACACTTATACGATGAAGCATTTCTTTGGGAGTCAGTGCGTATGAGCACTGACTCCCCTGATGAAACATCGTCTGCAAACGAAGGTTGTGTATCCGTAGGTCCCAAATGAAGACCACTGCCCAAGAACTGCCCCACTGAGAACAGATACACTTGCGACGCTCGGAGTGATCTCCGAAAGTACAGGTTAGATGGCGAGACCCATTATCAAAAAGTTCCGCGAGCGACCGATAGGATGCGCAATCAATGTGATGATAAGGGGTACAGTGAGTCCCTCTGTTGTTATGAAGGTTCTCGAATCGTATTCGAATATCATTATGAATTGACGGCGTCGATAGGCGGCGCGCAGAGTGTCACTTGCACGGAAGCCCTCAGGTAATCAAACCTCAATGACACAACACAATGCACTTCGTTGGTGGTAGTCATAGCATCGCGATCGCGCAGCGAATACTCAATTCTTTGTGGTGTTTGATCCCATGTGTAACGCCAACCGTAGCTCCTTCCGTCGCGGACCATTGTCCTAACAAGGGCTGGCTTCCAAGGAATATTCTCCTAGCAACTCATGGCTATTCATGAGCCCTTCAGTTGTTCAGCTGCATGGACTCTGAACTGCTCAAAAGGTCGGTCAGGCAGCTATCTCAGACGGTTCAAGCACACCTATTCCCGAGGCTCAACCAGCTACTCTCTGCTATTGGACTCATTACTCGGTTCCCGGCATACATGTTTCCACTGATCATATGTTCTGCGTTCGCAATGGTCGCAATGGCAGCATCCTTCCTGCGTGCGTATGCCATAGAGGGAGTCGGGATCAGCGACGTCAGGTGCTCTTCCGAGTATAACTGGGTATGTGCTCGCCGCCGCGTTCAAACCAACCGCTACTACCATACTCGGACCGCGCAGCTGACAAGTGCTCATAGATGAATAATTCCATGAACCAAAACCCTTGCCTTGTCAAAGCTTGGCTGATGACTCCCTGTCACATACATGGTAAGTCTCCACTGTTGTCATCGTCACCTCGATGGTCAACCCAGGACTGACCTTCACAAAGAATGGAAGGTCTCCGCACTCAATCGTGAAAATGCCTTATACTCGGGACCTGCCGCCGACCGTACAGATTTGGCTGAGTGTGACTGCAACACAGTCACATATTCCCTACTTGCTGCTTGTGCGTATTGCCAAGGTCGCACCGATAACACGGGAATAGTAAGGTATGTGCACGACTCGAGTGGCTATCGACACAGCATGCCCTGAACACATCTTCTAGCTGGAGGGTCTTCACTGAGAACTGTGAACGTGTTATTTTTGGAAAGTACGGGTTCTGAGTATAAAATGAACCTTTCGTGAGCTCAGCCATTTGAGGATATAGATACCCTCAGAGCATACCAAGTGACACTGTCATCCCCGACTGGGCTCACAATCCGCTTCAAGTATGTCATCGTTCTGCAGATATTGTAAAATACCCACGCTGGTGTTTGATAGGATGGCAGGTGGGACGCGAATGCTGCATTTCTTCGGGCAAACGACAGTAAGAGATTTCTTCCGACATACACCCTCGCCTAGCTAATTCATACTCGTTACTACGTGGCCTAGAGAGCAACATCTCCCAGTCCGGCGGATCCCCCTCTTCAACATTTGCTAGCTCGAGATCGGAGAACTACCTCTCGCCAACACCCAGTCCGCCCTCGCAGTCTACTACAGAGTGTCCTACTGTTTCCTCGATCCCGACCAACTCAAACAAAGGTATTGCCAGCCTAGCCATAGGCGGCACCACCGCCTGTCTGGCGGGCCTCCTCGGAATCGCCATGGGTGTCTGGCTGTATCTCCGAGCCCGCGGCAGATTACCCTGGCACAAGAGCGCGCCGGATCTGGGTATAAAGAACCATGCCCGGCCGCTTCTGTATGTACGTCCCGTCAGTTGCCAATATCCAGTGCTTCTCACAGCTCACCCACCCTTGAATGAGAACCCCGACGACCCCAGTACCTATCCAGCTTCGCTAACATCTCGGGACGATGGAAGTTTGAGACCGGCCCCACGGTCATCCACAATAGTGATAGGGATAGGTCAGCTCAATCGTCCCACGTCGGCTCTCGTGCGCGGTGGGACAGCCTACGCTGGCATGGCTGAGATACAGTAGAAGTGTCTTGCGTTGCAGTGAAAGAGAACCTCGGCAACAGGACAGGACTAGTGGAACTGGAACTCTTAATCTGCCTCCCAAGTCACGCCACTGTACAATGTATACGATATCCTGTTACGAGTTGCTATGATAGTTATGTTCTGCCCTGAAACAACCATATACATCATCAGCATTCTTCTGACCCTCGCCAGGCCTCGTTTTCTATCTGTCCTGTACTCCGTGCCATGCAACAGCGCACTGCACACAACACACCTCCATGCTGGATAGGCCACACACATCAAGACGCCGTTCATCTGTCGCACAACACGCACATGCTTACATACCAAAACGAATGCATTGTCCCACAGTAGAGCAGAAGCATGACATGATGTATGGTCCGTGTACAGGTGTGGTGGGAAGCAAAAGAGAGAACGAACTCATAGTGGTGTCCACGTCCAAGTTTGTCTGAGTTCTGCAGGTGGCATAATTGTGGTGAGCGCTCGACGGGACCAACAAGGAAGGCTTACTCAAGCGATTAACGTAAAAAGAATACTAGTGTAACGAGCGAAAGAGGAAGAACGAAAGACACTTGCAGGGTATTGAAGAAAGCCAGGGTATCGCGATTGATGACATTCAGGTACGCGGTGTAGCCAACTGAGAGAGCCTCAAGCTACGTAAGACGAGCGCAAGATAGGAGAAGACGGGGTAGAAAAGCGATGCACGTTCGAGAATGCAAACTGTCTATGGGTTTCATGACGCGGCCTGAAAACACAAACTATCAGTAAGACATGATGAGCAAAAGGAGATGGAACGCACGACGTGGGAGCCGAACTGGGTCGAACGCCAGCAAAGGGCACATAGAGGAGAGGAGTTCCATAGCGAGACATCTCTTGAGGATCAACTTCCAGTAGACCACGCTTCGCAAACGACGCCAGACCAGAACGAGAGAAACCAGTGCCGGGATAGACTGGAGTGACGGAAGTAAGCACGGCGTTGGGAGCAAAACCAGACTGGACGACGAAGGGAGCCGCATGTGGATTGAGTCCTGTCTTGCCATCAAGGTCGGTGACATCATCGGAACTTCCACGCACGAACTCGACGCTGATAGGGGTGCTTGAGTACGCTTGACCATGGAGTGCCTGCGCAGCATCTGTCGCCTGAGAGAATGTCGCGTAATGAACAATAGCAGAGACATGGCCGCGATCGCCAGAGGCAGACGGCAGAATCTCAAGCTTTTTAACATCGCCGTAGGGTCCAAAGAGAGGATGGAGGTCAGACAGCTGAGAGAACAGAACAGCAGGAAGATTGTTGACGAGCAAAGAGGAAGAGCGAGCAGCGAAGTGTGCCACAGGTGGGCATTCGGATGGAGGTGTCACGACAATGGATGCCTGCAAAGGGGGGAGAGCGGGACTAAGGCTTTGAACATCGAACGGAGCCGGGGATGACGAGGGAGACGGGTTTGAGAGAACGGTTGCGCGGTCTCCTCCGTCAAGGAACCCTGATACTATGTCAAGACGACAGAACAAGTAAGTGCTCAAGCCATCGTACCTTCCGATCGTTGCACAACTGCCCATGAAACATCGATGACATGTCCCCTGGATGTCGCATTCAACTAACGACGCATGCTTTGATCGCAACAACTTACTTGATCTCCTTTCGATTGAGGGCATCCATGGCTGCCTTTGCTTCGTAGTGTTGATTCATAACGATAAAACCACGGCGTCTCGATGCGTTATCGACAGTAGCGAGAATGACGGCGTGAGATACGGTTCCGTAGCGAGAGAAGATCTCAGCAAACTCGGCCCTACGATCTCCATTGGTTTTGGGCGTACCTGAAGACAGAGAAGGATTACTTACTTGTTGAGGTCGAACGGCAATCCAAGCACATATAGGTTACGACGGGCATCAGGCTGTTTCCCGGTCTTTGCGATACGAGGTACCTCTGAGGGAGGCGCGACCGTGACCACTCTGACAAGTGATGTTCAAGACATTTGAAGAGCATTAGAACATTTCAAGCTCACAATGGGCTGCCATCAATGTTGTATCCGGACATGCAAAGCGCTTTCCTGACATCAACTTCGTCAGTAGTGGAGACGCGCATATAGTCTATGCCACTTACTTAGCGGCGTCCTGAGTAGAGAACGACAACGTGAAGTATCGGCGGCCCGCCTCAAAGGATTCTTCGCAGTGAGTGATGTCACCTGTAAAGCATACCCAATCAGTGTTCGCCGATGGAAGAAAAGGACGAAAAAGCATACCAATGAGGTTATTGAACAAGTCCAAAATCTCCCGCCGTGACACTGGTTGGAGATATCGTCAGACCAAGGATAGACCTGCACGGTTGGCTATACTGACCTGCGTCGGCAACGTTGTTGACATGGACGGTAAAACCGTCACGGGCGAACTTGAACAGAGGATTTGGAGTGGGCGACATCTTTTGCATGGATGTTGGGGAAGACCAATTCGACGAACGGGTTTTTGGGTATATGTCTGTGAGAGAATAAGAAGCAAGAAAAGGGAGCAGGCGCGAGAAGGAGAAGGGAGAGGTTGAAGAAGAAGAGTGTCCGGCAAACACCGACACTCATTCGCTGCTTTTGGTCAACATATGCTCCCACGCCACCAACGCGTCTATGACGCGGTCGAGTCGCGTCGCGCGTCTTTGCGTGTTCTACATTCAACCTTCACCGGCACCATTGCGATTCGCCTGCAGATAGCTGAGGCCGATCTCACGTGTGGCACGCCAGTGATCAGTCATCTGTCTGTGGAAGTAAGGTGAGCACTCTCAGGTCTCCAGTATTTTTCTTCTTTGGGTGGGTTGACTTAAGGTGAAGTTGCGAAAGTCTAATCGAGTGGAATGTTGTATGAGTGTTCCTTCATTCTATCTGTTCGTCAGAACATATGGCCGGTGATGGAATCATGTTTATACGCTTCTTCGTACCCTGATCGATGGCATTCTGTGACATAGTACTTATAGCGGGCTACGCACAGATTGTGGTTATATTGAAACACCCGACGAGTACATTTGTATGAAAGTCACAAGGAACTCTCAACGCAACCTCTTACTTTTTGTACCACTTTCTTTGCTCCCAGCAACCTCGCAACAATGTCGGGCAGGCTACTTTCTACCTTATCTCTCCCGCTATCTACGCTCTCTGCGCTCGCGGGCGCGGGATATGAAACAGTGACCGACCTATCAAACTCAACGCCCGAGCAACTGTCCAGAGGCACGTATTTACGTCAGACGCGAGCTTCTCGGTCAATCTCGTGAATCACTTACACTTACTGCGCGTGTCCTATTTACAGACCTCAACATATCGCTCCCGGCTTCTCAAGCCGTCTTCTCGGCCACTCGTCCCTCAGCCACACTTCCCATGACCCAGTCAGCAGCAGCGATGATGGCGACGACCAGGCGTTACTCCACAGCGTGTCCACCGCTCGACAAACTCCTGGGCGGTGGCCTCAAGCGCGGGTCCGTGCTCGAATTAAACGGCCCTCCAGGGTGCGGCAAGGAGCAGATTGCGGCTCACGCCGTGAAGGGCTTCGTTGAGGCCGAGCACGAGGTTCTCTTCGTCGGTACGCACTCGGATCGTGTTCCTCCCAAAGGTAGCCCTGCTGACATTCCAGCCGCCTCTCCTCCTCCTAGACATGCAGAACATGATTCTTCCCGCCACCATCAAAAGAATTCTTGCTGGTGAGCCTCGAGCGCGCCATTCATAGCTCATCTGGTGCGAGATTAACGCCTTCTGTGGTCTCTTCAGGTCCCACGGCACAGGCCGATGCACTCGATCTCGTCCATTACCTAACATTACATACAGCGGCAGAGTTCGTCGTCTTCATGCGAAATCTTCCAGCGTATCTTACCGCGCACCCAGGCGTAAGCGTTCTTTTTAGTATCACCGCGAGTATTTGCGTCCTGACCGTCTTCTTCCCTTTCGCCGACATTTCTGCGGTTCGCGGCTGCGGCGGCGCGCGCTCTTTCTCTCTCCCAGACCGCGTTGCTGGTCCTCAACTCCCTCGTCTTCCCGCTGCAGCAGCTAGAAGGCAGGGACCGATACGCTCTCCTCGAGCTCCTCAAGTCCACGCTGGCGCTCGTCTGTGCTTCTATGAACCTAACTGTACGTAACAAGCACTATTCCTCGCGAGGCCCCCCGATCGTATCAGAAGACGCTGAAAATACACTGCTGCCTGGAATCCAGGTCATTATCACAAGCCACCTAGCCTCAAAACTGGTCGATGGCCCAGCCGCCGGCACGAACGACCGGACAGCGCCATCGAAATGGATCATGATACCGTTCATCAGTGAGTGCGCCTCGCACGTACGACTTACGACATGCGCTCACCCGGCGGTCAATGTCGCGGCACCACCGTATGCGCTAGAACAACACAGCGATTTCCCGTCTGGGAGAACGTACAGGGTGCTGATTGTTCCGCAGTGGAAGACATCGGGGTCAGTCACCGCCTGCCAGTTCCGCGCAGACACGATGCAGCAGCCCTGACCGCGCCATTGGCTGTCACAGCGTCATGCGTCTGCTACACTCCCCTACACACGTGCCGACCGAGCCAGCGCGAGAGGAGGCCTACCAGAAGGTGCGTCCGTGTCCGTGCCCGCGCTCGCGTGTTCTCTCTCTCTTCCTCTCTCATCCGTTACAAACCACACACGCATGTGCCTGCTCACCATCGTGCGTTCGTGCGCGTGAACCACTCCCAGATCGGTGGCACGATCACAGTGGCCCAGTGACCACCCATCGAACCCATCGAAACCCAATGGCCATCATCCGTCGTCGTCCTCGGGCTGCGATGCGCAACATTCCTGAACCTTGGGCCTTCCTTCCTTGCCCTCCGCGCGGCGCAACGCAACCGCGGGCGACGTCACTTCTTGGAACGCACACACACACACACACACACCGCGCGATCGAGCACGTCCACCACACCCACCACACGGCTTCACACTCCGCCCCCCTCCATTTCCCTTTCCCTTTCCCTTCCTTCCTCGCTCGCTCGCACACGCACACGCACGGACGCCACAATCGATAATATGTCATGGCACCGGCTTGCAAGATCGGACAATCCTCGGTATCCTGCATTCCCACTTCTCCGCTTCGCCTCGCCTCCCTTCTCCCCTTCTCTCCTGCCCCCCTACCGCCCCCTTCTTCTTGCCCTTCCTGGACTATCCTGCCATCCACACCAAGATAGTGGGCGTGGGCACCCGCAGCAACGGCACGGCCTCAATCCCATTCGACGTCCCTCCCAGCACCGTCCTTCAACTCATCACTCATCACCCATCACTCATCACTCAGACACGATCCCATCTGGCCCAACGATCACGTCCACCTTCCAATCGCACTCTCCGACCGGCACCTGTCCAGCCTCGAGGATCTGCTCGCGAAGCGCCAGGGCGACTGTCAAGGGACAAAAGCAAAAGAGGAGAGAAAGACAAGAAGTGGTAACAGTAACAGGTCCAAGCGAAGGCGAAGGCGCAGTTCTGCTTTAGCATGCCATGTAGGTAGACACGAACGAGGAAATTCACCTAGTTTCGGCCGCCGCCTGCTGCTGCGCTCGCGGAGGAGCGCGGCGTACGAGGCGAGGAAGCGGTCGTAGTAGCCTTTGCCGTACCCCAGTCGCGATAACGATCGATCGAACGCCAGCCCTGCGGGGGGTGCAAGAAAAAAGTCAACACCAGCATCCCAGCACCCAGCGCAAACTATGAAGCACGATTGCGATGGTAAGCGATTGGATGCGCGGTTGCACGGCTGCACGGTGCGTCATGGCCAATCTTCACCAGGCTCCCAGCTCAGTAAGCCCCCATCACATCACATCGGTGGCGGAAATCTGCAGCCACAGTTCACAGTGCTATGTACTAGACCGGACGCGAGCGGAGATCGGTGGGAAGATCGACGAGCGTGGGGTTGGGGAGGGGTGGGTAATGCATATAGTATATGCTGTAGGAATTGGCGCGGTGGGAATACCACTTATTGCAGAGGAGGGCCCTCGCACCTGGCATCACGATCAAATCGAGCGGTTCGGCGTTGGCCCCGCCGCCTAACGCTTCACGCAGTACGCCGAGAGATGGGCCAGGGCCAGACCGGAAGGGGGCGGTGGGGAGGAAGGTCCAAGATCCAAGGTCCAAGGTAAGGATAAGGGGAGGGGAAGAGAAGGGGCAATTCAGCGGCTGCTCCGGGCGGAACGGAATAGAAAGAAAGAAAGAACGAAAGAAAGAAAGAAAAGAGATAGCGGGGCGGGCGGAGCGGAGTTCAAGTTGGTTGGTGATACTGACCGGTCGGCCGCGCTATACCCCTGTACTCGACATCTGGTTCTCTGATGCCCCATAAGCCTGTGGGCAGGGCGCGCAGGTCGTCGTCGCCGAAGACTTGGAACATGTCCATGAGGCCGCGTTCCTTATCGGTCGTTTTGGGCACGTAAAGGTTCTTTCCTGCCAGTGGGCATTCCGCGCCAACATCAGCATCTGAGCATTGCCTAGTAGTCTTGGGAGCGAGAGAGAGAGAGAGAGAGATGGAGATGGAGATGGAGATGGGAAGGGAAGGAGATCTACGGACCGGCGTGGATGATGGCTGCGACCACAGCCGAGGTGTCTACTTCTCCCGCGGGCATGCTGAGAAAACAGCTGACGTTCGCGCTCTGCCGGAATTCGGGAAGCGCGAGGAGCGTGTTCGTTATCTGGCGCGCTGGAGGCAAAAGGGTGAATGACTAATACGTCCGTACATTACGCCCACTCCCCCCCAGGCTCCCCACCCGCCGGAGAAACTTGGGGAATTGACGAAGAAGGTGAAGCGAACGAACACTGTGCCTGCACGTCTTCTGCGGGGCGGTTAGCGAGGATGTCGCGCATGGATTTTCGCAGGGCGTTCTTCTGCGTCTGGAGGAGTGGGCCGGCCATGATACGATACGATGTTGCTGCTATGCCAGAACGTGCGAGTCAGCGACGATGATGCGAGCGAGACATATGGAAAGAAGACAGGGACATCAACTGTCGCTGTCGCTGCGGAACCGATAACAGTGCGATGGCGATATCCGGCAAAAGAGAGAGAGGGCCTCAGCTGAGGCACTGGTCAGAAACGACCGACACGATTGACGTACTCGCGTTGGCGCAGAAGCCACCCCTCTTCGTACTGGCAGGCAATGAGAGCGATGGTGATAGATATGTTGAAGATATCTCATCATGGCGTGATACGCCGTAAGCGAATTTCCAAATGTACCAGAAGTTAGTCCGTTAACCTCGTTTTCCGCCCCCTCGCTGCATCCGCGCAAATTTCACCAAAGGGGATTGAACGATACGGTGAAAAGCTTCATAATGTTACGAAGACGCGGTCTAGGCAGACTGGGGCAGTCCTCTATTTCTTTCGCCGAAGCAAGGGCGACTGCATCAAATAGCAGCCAATCCGTCTCCATACGTTACAAAGCAAATCCTCCATCGTGGAAAATCGTACATATGGACGTGCCACGACGGAGGATGTACTGAGCAGTCGCGCCGCTGACGCACTGAAGAGCCTCACCAAAACGTCATTTCGTCGATTTTCCATACCTTCTATAGACGATCACCAAGCGATGCAGTGCGTGTCTCGGGGTTGAACCCCAAAAATCAGGCCTGGACGATAAGCAAGAAGCTCGTGAGGCGAGCAGAATTCTGGGCCTATTTTAGCGACATCGATGTACAGCAGAATTTTGAGGAAGCTCACCTGGATGAAGAGGAGCGTGCTACTAGCAGCTACAGCAGCGCCAGGAAGCCGGACGATGGTTTGAAACAAACAAACTGACTTGCTCCACTGTGACAAGCCAGGCGCTCGATGTTGGGCGTCACAGTCACGAGTGGAGTGTGTATGTCTGTTTGTGTGGCAGAGACAAGCGCTGATGGCTGTCAAGTTGTTACGTGTACTCACACTGTCACGTCCAGGAAGACATTGGAGGTGGAGGGCTCCCAGCGAGCTTAAGATACTCACTTATCGCAGCCCGGGCGGAGCATCACACTTCGCAAGGAGAAGGAGAACCCGAATCAGTCAGCCGCATTGACCCTCTGCCCTCACAACGACTCCCACACGAGTGGGTTTAGCCTTTGTGCCCATTCTCCTGGGCCAGATCGACCATCTACGCATCCGCTTGCGAGAAAAGGTCGGCAGATAGGCGGAAGCCTCCTCCGACTCCGAACTTGGAATCCCATCGTCTTTGGCCAAGTGCGACACGCAGCCTACGCTTGCACTACCAGCCTGACAGCAGGCACGCCTCGGAGAACACCCATCCCGGTTCGCCCTTCGCTGTTCTCACCTGATTGCTCTAGATCCACCACTCATTCTATCTCTCTCCCATCTATAGCACTCCTATCGCCAGCGCATCCAGCACGGGACCCAGCCATGTCCGTCTCCGCGAGTTCGATGAGCAATGTTCGTACCCATTCTCACTCGGACGCCCCCTCGGACTCGGAGACGGGCCCCGCTGCGGGAACGGACGCGGAAGCTGACATGGGCTCGGGCGTCTTCGTCTTCTCCGCCTCCGCAAACACAACGAACGAGCCAACGTCGCCGACGTCTCCTCTCGCGCCCTACCCGCCCCTGCTACCGACCGACACACGGAGCCGCGCGCCCGAGTTCTACGGCTTCGTCGCCTGGACGTCGACCTACCTCCTCTTTGTCCTCTACCTCCTCTGGGCCTTCCTGCCCGACAACGCCATCCTCGCCCTGGGCGTGTCCTGGTACCCAAATAGGTGCGTGGGTAGGCCAGCCCTAAGCCTCCCCTTGCCCTGCGCTGACCGCTGACGCCACTACGCAACGCATGGCCGTTAATCTCCGTCTGCACGTCATCCGCCCCATCGCACTTCGCATCCATGTCCACACCTTCGACGTCCTCGTCGCCCACGCCCCATTGACCGTGGCACACATCGCCCCCATCTCCTGCTCGCTAATCGTGGTCGAATCGCACGAACCTTTTGCGACCCACACGTCCAACTTTGTGACCGCTGACCGCCCGATCCCGCACATCGCGCATCGCACATCGCATCGCACGCCCGACGCTCGGTGCCTCTCGCAGAGAATGGTCGCTGCTCGTGCCGGCGTACGGGATGGTGCTCGTGCTGCTGACGTACTTCTCCTACTTTGCGCTCGCGCTTGCCGGCACGCCCTCCTTCGCCGATATGCGCGCGATAACGGGTGAGTGAGCCCATTCCTCACTTCGCTCTCAATCAATTTCTCTCCGTTCTTCCGTTCTCCAATTCTCCTGACTCCCGGCTCCCGCAAACACCCGCCTGCCCGCCTCTCTCGCCTCTCTCTCGTGTGGTGTGGCGAGCCGCGGGAACAGCAGAACGATAGCCGGCGGAAGGGAAGGCTACGGGAGGTCCCAAGTGGAGGAAGGGAAGACGGGGGGCACAACGTTGATGCCTGATCCTTGATCCTGTCTGTCACCGCGCCCCGCAGACGCGCTATTCAGCGAGCATCGAGCATCGCAGTCTGGCATCCGGAAACACACACAGACCGAGCTAAGAACGAAAACCGAAAAAAAAGCCAGACAGACGCTGACCTTGAACCTTCTGCGTGCGTGTGTGTCCGCGCCGCCACAGATTCCAAAGCCCATCTCCCCGCCGGCGTCGGCGCTAGTGCCAGTGCCAGTGATGCCGACGACGACAGCAACCACAGCAATGACAGGCCGAGCTCCCGTCCCGCGCCCGCGCCTGGGGATATTCTCACTCCGGACTCCGCTCCTGCTTCTATGCCGCCGCAGCACGCACACATACCATCCCGCCCACCGCCGCCGCCGCCGCCGCCACCATACCAGCTACGAATATCACAGCCGCCGCTGCCGCCGCCGCAGCGGTCATACACACACCCGAAGCCAAAGCCAAAGCCGAGCCCCACACCCAACTTCGAGCCGTATTTCGCGCATGCGCGACCGGACGTGATACCCGAGCTGTACGACATCCCTCTCGGGCTCGTGAACCGCGTCGTGTACGGCCCGCATCCGCATCCGCATCGTCCACGGGGCGCGTCCCCGTCCCACCGCGAAGAGCCGTTGAGTTCGAGTTGATGTCGATGCGCCGCTCCACTGGAGTTGGTTCGTTTTCGTTTTTAATTATAGGGATTGTTGGGGACGTCGTTGAATTTGAATGCCTGGTCCTATAGATCAGCATCAGCATCAGCATCAGCACGAGAATTCCGAGCCTTCTGTCAATAGTGGCAGGCACTAAACCACCCTTCCGTGGACACGACACGAACGACAGATGGCTAGGGAGGGCACGGCCGCGAGAGGTGAGGCCTTGAGGTGTTGCTCTGGGTCAGACGTATCGCCGCCAATCGTTCTTAATGTTACGAGCGAGGGTGTGAGGGCGAGGGCGAGGGTGAGGAGTGATGCATTGTTGTTCGATGCGATGCGACGAGACGAGGGCGGAGGGGAACATCTTTCCACTATCCACTATCCAACGTCGACCCCAAGTTCAGCTTCTGAACGTTAGAATGATACTGGATACTGTTCATCGGAGCACGGACGACGCGATGTGCCGATATGGTTTGATACACCCCCCGAAGCACCCGCCGCAGAAACACCCTCAGGCTGCAAACTACGAATAATCCGCTATAGGCGATCCCGCTCCTCAACTCGACTCAACCGTCCACCATCCACCGTCCCGTGTTCTCCAAGTCAAGCCCCTCCAAACCGTTCACCATGACGAACGTTCCAACTCCGACCGTGAACCCGCCAGACTAATCCGAGTCAACAAGCTTCACGTTTCTCAATGCCAATGCCAGTCGCATTTGGAAACGCAGCAGGCAGGCAGCGAGCTACCTATCGCAGCTATCAGCCCGTCCCATCTGCTATCCGAGCAATCTATGCATGTGTGTACATAAGCCAAGCCGCCTATCCGTTCTATTAGTAGGTCGTGGCCCACGAGGCCTGTCTCCCCAGAGCCCTTGCCTGGGGCTGGGGGGTCGCTGACTAGTGACTGCCTGTCCGGGCTGGCTGAGCTGCACCAGGTGGACGGGGGTAATAGACTGGGACTGGGATGGTGCTGAGACTTGGATGGGTGCTGAGACTGGGATGCTGGTGCTGCCCTATCCCGCCCTAGGCAGGACCGCGCCTGTGTTCCGCTCCTCCTCATCCCCCTCCTCCTTCTTCGCGGCTTCTCGCACCGTGCGTATAGGCTAATCTGGCCTATGGGACAGTCCTTCCTTTTTTTTCCGCTGCCGACATTGGCTTGTTCCCCCTTTCCCTTCTTCTCTTTTTCCCACCACCACCTCCCCCCTTAACTTATTCACGCTGCTTCCTCATACCGCACCCGCCGGCGCCCGCCCCTCCATCCCCCTCCCGCACCCGTGCGCCGAGAGTCGCTGGTCGCAGACTCACTGTGCTCAGCCCGCCGTGTCGACCCTGATTAACCGCACGGGTACGGGTTTTGGTTTTTCTTCTTCGTCAAGTTATTTCTGCCAGTACTCTGGCCTGCTAAGTTCCGAGTCCTTGCCCTGCCCGACTTCTGAACTGCCAGTACCGGGGCCCCCGACTGAAGCTGACGTCTCTCAGATTCGAAAGCGCGAATTCGGGAAATCGTGGGGTCTCTCCGCCGATCCCCCGCCGGCAGATCCGCACCGTCACGGAAGCCCTGGAACAGCAGTGGGCGGCGCACAGTGGGCTCGGCCGGGTGTGTATTAGTACTCAGTACTATCGCAATCGAGCCACCGTGCAGAAAGGTTGAACCGTAAACCCTGTTCCTATTCTACTGTATGCTGCACAGTGTGCTGTTGCGGGGGCTCAAACGTTCGTATATATATAATCAATCACACCAATCATACGTCTCAATAGTATCTCATATGTACGTACTGCACGCCCCCGCCGGGCCCTGACTCGAAGGCCTGATTGGCAGCGATAGCTACTTAGTAGCTAGCTGCTTCAAGTTCGCACTATCCCAGTCGATGTGTCGATTGGGACGTCAAAGATGTCATGGTGTGTGGGTCGGTGAGTGGGTGGGAAGGCTTCAGCTCGTATGCAATGTCGGCGGATTGTCGCGCGAACTGCCCAGTTGTTACGATCTCGAGAATATGAACTCGAACTCACGAACACGATAATGATGGATAAGGATAGGTGCCACCCATCCAATGATTACTTGGCCCAGCCACCTGGAGTCTGCAGCCGTCCGGGGGGGGGGGCTATGTAATGGGGGTTAGATTTAGTTCAGCCTGGGATGGCTAGACTGACTGATCCATGACATTGACGTCCACACTGCCCAATTGACTGCGTGACGTGAGGACTACTAGGACTGAGATAGCAATGAGACCGAGACGCGCGGCCCGAGCTGCCTACTACTAGTACCTACCAACCATCGGCCAACTTGAAAAGTCGAGCGGCTCGATTATTGTTTTCGTTTTCGTTTTCGTTTTCGTTTGTCTGTTTCTTTCTTTACTGTTCTTTCATTTCAGGCAGTTCATTTGGTGGTGGGTGGCAGTGGCAGATGCAGATTATTAGATGAGAACATCCAGAACTATTGAACTAAAACGACAAGTGACGAGCGAGCGAGAGCGAGAGCGATGACGACGACAAACGACGAAACGATATACTAGCAAGCAATGACGATGGACAATGACGATTAGATCTCTAGAAAAATAACGAATCTCGGTACAATATATCGATATCGTGGTGACGGTACGGCACGCACATTTCTGTAGTACACGGTGGATCATGTACGGCGTGCGTCGGGCAAGCGGCGGCTCTAGCCATGGGGGAGGGGAGAGGAGGGGAGGGGAGGGAGGGGGTAGGAATAGGGGGAGAGGAATGGGGGCGAGAGAGTGAGTGAGTGAGTGAGTGAGTGAGCGAGTGAGAATGTGAATGTGACTATTGGTACAACAGCGTGATGCGGAGCGGTACGGGTACGGGTACGGGTACGGATACGGATACGGATATGGATATATGTATGCTACGCTATGCAAACTATACACGGATGGACTACTACAACAACAACACGCTAGCAGGTGGGTGCACGCACGCGCCTTGGACTAGAACTCGACTTTGGTGTGGTGGTGGGGGTGGGGGTGGCCATGGAAGAAGATGGGGACGGGGACGGGGATGGGGAAATGCGGTTTACAGTTCCAGTTCGCGGGTTCTGCGGCCTGCGGCCTGCGGGCTCGGTGGCCCCCCCAGCTGCCGGGCTGCCTGCCGCGCACGCACAGGCACAGGCCCAGACAGATGCACGAGCACGAGCACGGGCATGAGTGCATGGGTGCACAGAGCACGGAACCGGCACACGAACATGTGGAGGCTGGCAGTATCGATGGATGGCGCGGATATGGATATGCACGGATGGCAAGTGGCAAGTGGCAGTGGCAAGTGGCTGGAGCAGGAGAGCAGGTATCCGGAACGAGGCAGGCAGACAGACAGCAAGACAGGCCGAAGGCCGAACAGCCAAGGGCGAAGTGAGGAAGGGAGGGAAGGAGGGAAGGGTGCAAGGGAAGGGTAGAAGAAAGAGGAAATAGGCAAGAGGGAGTACGAGCACGCCGCGCGTGTGCCCCCCAGCCTTCTTCGCAAGGTCGTGTGGTGTCGTGTCCGTGGGGTGGCGGACTGGACGCGCAGGAGGCATGGCCACGGCCATGCGTGCGTCCGTGCGTGCGCCGGTCGTGGATCGTTTATCGTGGATCATGTCTTGTCTTGTCTTGTCTTGTGCATCTGCGTTCGGAGGCGGAGGCGGGGGCGGGGGCGGGCTGTGGGTGTGGGTGTGGGTGTGGCGATGGCAATGGCAATGGCAATAAAAAAGCAGAAGCAGAAGCAGAGAGATAGCGGGAGCGAGCGGGGACACCTGTTGACTGACTGGGATAGCATGCGCCGAGAGAGAGAGAGAAAGAGATATCAACAAGAGAGAGGGAAGAGAGAGATGGATAGGATAGATGCGGGCAAGAAGCACGGGGATTGAATGTGTATGCGCGGAATCGGGCGTGGAGAGATGCAAGAGAGAAGGCGGCAGAGTGCAATGCGGCACGAATCCGTCCAAGAAGCCACACAGCGAGCGAGCGAGCGGAGCGGAAGCACCCCGGCGGCGGCCCCGGCCCTCCCTCGCTTGCCGCCATGTCCTCCTCCGGCGAGACTCCAGTGCGAGTGCCGCGTTCAGAAACTCGTCGGCGAGGCGATAGCGGGCCCCGGCAGCGAGCGCCACTGCAAACCAGTCATCGTAAGCGCACATCCACCACCAAACGCAGCCGAGCGAGGCGTCGGACGTACCTGGCTCGAGATGTACGGCGCGCTCTCCGCCTGCTCGTACGAGTTGCGCTCCTCGTACTGCTCCTCGGCGCTCCACGTCGGCGACGCCGACGGCGTCACGGGCGGCAGGGGCAGGGGCAGGAGCGGGCACGACTGCTGGAGCACGTACTCGTCCTCCGAGTCCTCCGACGCCGCGTCCCCGCGCAGGTACTCGACGTTCGAGCGCGTCGACAGGCTCGGCGGCACCCACCGCAGCTTCGACGGCAGCTTGCCCGCCTCGTGCACGTCCGACACCAGCGGCGTGTCGAACCCGACCGTGAACTGCGACGGCGACGTGCTCCCGTGCTCCGACGACGGGAAGATGCCGTGTGTGCGCAGGTGCCGCTTCGCGTTCGACCGCACCGCGAAGCTCTTCGTGCACGTTGGTATTGGGCATTTGAACGCTAGCAAGGGGACGATCGTCAGCACACAGCACTCTCCCTCGCACTGCGAACCACAAGTGAACAGAAACAGAAGAGAGTGAGGGAGGAACGGGGGAAGGAGGAAAGGAGGGAGGGGAGGAGGAGGAAGAGGGATCGGAAATACAGCCCACACTCACGTTTCGCGCCCGAATGCGAGTTCATGTGCGTCGCCAGGCCGCTCGGTCTAGGGAACAACTTAAGGCATATACTACACTGGTGCATCTTCGACTTCTTCTGAGCCGGCCGCGTCCGCTCGCCCTGCTGATGCTGATGTTGCTGCTGATGCTGCTGCTGCTGCGACCCATCCGAGGGCGTGACCGGCGACGACGACGAGCCCGCGTCCGCGTCCCCCACACCCGCTGCAGCCGCCGACCGCTCCTCGAGCGCGCCCCCGTACCCGTACTCGCGCTCCTCGCTGCGGTACGACACCCGCGGCAGCTCGGACGCGGCCGACGGCAGGCTGCTGCTCTCCGAGTCGTCGTCGTACTCGTCCCCGTCGAACACCAGGCCCGGCACCGACGACGGGCTGATCGGGTCCGGCACCGACACCGAGTCCATCGAGCCCCGCCGCATCGGCATGGGATACGGCGCGGAGCGCGGCGAGTGCATGTCCAGCAGCGACCCCCCGCCCTCGCCCGTCAGGTGCGGATGCGGGTGCGGGTGCGAGTGCGGGTGCGGGGTGTAGGGCGACGTCGGGGAGCCGAGCGCGAAATGCGAGGGATATGGCGCGTGCGCGTGCGCGCTGGCGCTGTGGGCATAGCGGGGCTGGGACTGCGTGCTCGAACTGTGGCCGCCCTGACCCTGCTGACCCTGCTGCTGCTGCTGTTGCTGTTGTCCCTGGCTGTACACGTCCGTGCGCGCGGCGAGATAGTGCTCTGCGAGCCCGAAGCTCGTCCTTCGCTCGGGCAGGCCCTGGACGGCGCGGTAGCCGCTGCGCGCGAGGGTGTGGGAGTCGAGCGCGCCCTGCAGGTCCTCGGCGGGGGGCGAGTACGAGGTCTGATAAGGGAGCGCCGCGGCGGCGGGGGGCGAGGCGGCGTAGGCCGGGCCCAGGGGGTACATGCTCGCGTACGCAGCGTCGTGGAGGAGGGTGCGCTGGGAAGACTCGGGGTAACCTACCATCTGCTCCGGCCCTGGTGCCCCTGCCCCTGCGCCATTGCCGTTCGCGGCCGCGGTCGGAAAGTAGCTGGGCGTGCGCTGCTCGGAGAGCGCGTGCTGCTGGTGCTGGTGTTGTTGTTGATGGTGTTGTTGATGGTGTTGTTGTTGGTGATGTTGTTGTTGTTGGTGCTGGTGGGGGTGCTGGTGGGAGGAGTAGTTGGTCTGGACATTGAGCTGCATCCACGGCTGCTGCTGGCGCGCGGACTGGAAGGAGGGGTGGGGGAGGGATGTGGCGAGGGGCTCTAAGCCGGACTGGGGGTGCGAGAGGTAGTAGGGCGGGGACGGGTGCTGATGGTGATATCTATGGAGGGAGCTGGGGGTGGTGTGGCTGTCGAGGTGGGAGTGTGTGGCCGACAACCCGGGTGAGGGCGATCGGTAGAGGGTATCGGCTTGCCAGACGCTAGGCATGGGGCGGGCGCGGTGCAGGTCACGATGGATCGGGGATGGGCGTTGGGGGATTGCGGGGGAGGGAGACGCGAGGAGGGCTTGCGGGGAGTGGGTGGAGGAGGAGCGCGGAGGGAGGAGGTTATATGGAACTCGGGCTGAGGCCAGGCAAGTTAGGCTCTGAAACGGAGGAGTGACATGGACTCTGGGGACGCGGACAGACAAGTGGCCATGGGCTGCAAATGCGCAAGTCATAAACAAACGGGTGAATCAGACACGCGACAGCCCACCGTGCCTTGCCTTCTTGCCCCCCTTCAACCGCCCGCTGCCGGTTGCCCCCGGCGAGGAGGGATCGATCCAGCCGTGAGAGTGAATGCTTTTCTGCGAGCTGCACGCCTGCGAGCCCATACAAGGCCCTTCAGCCATCCACCCACTCCTCCGCCCCCCGACTGCCACTCTCGTCCATCGGCCCAAATCAACAGCGCCCCAGCGCCATCCGGCCACAGATCCCAGAAGCACGACCCTCTCCCCGCCGGCGCTCGCCCGCTTGATTTTCGGTCTCAGGCGCCATCGCCCTCCCAGCAATTAACCAGGTCGACGACGTCTTCTCCTCCTTCCTCCAGAGTGGCGCTAGCGCCCACACCTCAGATTAGCTCTTTTTCTCAGCCCCCCCCTGCACGGTCCAGGTCGCGCCACGCCCAAGCACACCCGCACACGCTCAGCACCATCAGCCAACATACCTTCTGCACCCGCGCCGAGACAAGAGACAGAGAGAAAGATGAGATGTCAACGAAGGGTGTAACACTCGACCTGTCTGCACACGCACCGCTTTGTATAGATTGTCAATCCATTCATACACACACTACCCGCCAATCCTCGCCTCCCGCATGCGCGTCTCCCTGTCTCTGTCAGTCCCTGTCTGTATCCTGTCTTGCTCAGTCCGTGTGCACGGTCGACAACTCTTTCGGGGGCAAACTCGAATTGCTTCCACTCACCAAGCGCCGTGCCCCCGAGTCTTGTCCGGCCGAATGGTGTACAATGCCCCCGTAGCCGTTAGCTGGCCATCATCGACATCCATCGCGCGAAGTTTCCGAACCCTCACACAGCTCGCATGGGATTCGATCTCTCTCGAATCTGTTCTGTTCTGTCCTGTGTCCTGTTTTGCGTAAACAACTCGTCAGCATCCGTTCGGCTTCCCACTCGCTGGAGAATTCAGCTGCGATATCGCAGCTCGAACACCACCATCCCGGTCCCGTCTCTATCCCGTGTCCCGTACCCGCCAACGAGCGAGCGAGCGAGTCAGTCCGTCAGTCGGTGTCTCAGCCACCCACCGCGTCTCCACCGGCCACCGGGGCGCTCTGCTGCCCATCTCTCAATCTCTATTGCATCGCGACCCGGAACCTTGTTTCTTGTCGAGTCTCGACCATCTAGCCGCTGGTTTCACCTTTTTTTTGCTTTCAGAGTCAACATCCAACGTGTGAACGCGTCAATGCGGCAGCAGCAGCGGGAGCACATCCGGGGGCGATTCTCCATATCTCTGCTTCACTCCGGATCGCCCCCCCCTTCCCCCTAATACACCGCCGCAATCGCATTCAACACATCATCACATAATTGAAAAATGTGAAATGGAAACGGATCCAGAAAGGCAAAAAAAGAAAGAGAAGAAGCACGGAAAAAGGGCGAATCCTTGCAAATCCCGCCTGCGCGCGCGCGCGTATGTGTTGTGCGTGCGTGTGCACATGCACATGCACATCATAGCGTGGGCGTGGGCGTGGGCAACATCGGACGCGAGACCCACCTGTCTGGAGACTTTTCCAACTCCCCCCCTCGCTTCTTCTCTCCCTCTCCCTCACTCTAGGCTCTCCCCACACACATACCAAGCAGCGCAGCGCGCGCTATATCGCGTTCGGATTCGGATTCGCGTTCTCTCTTTTTGCCGGTCGACGCTCGATCAGAAAAGGATGCAGCCCCCCCAAAGAAGATGATGGGTTGCGATATCGATATGCGCAAAAAAGAAACCAAAAAAACACGAAACCAAGCCATTTAAAGGAAACAGCGAAAGCTATAATAGAGCAATCAGCAATACAGGAAGATAGCATCCGCGACCGCACCGTCCGTGAGTCGTTCCGTTTGTCCGTGTCGTCCGTTTGGTCCGTATCGTCCGTTCCCTCGTTCGTCCCTTGGAAATAGGAGATAGGCTATAGAATTGGAATGGGATACGGGTGATGTGAACGCGCTGGGGGCACACGTCATTTACCGTGTGCGTTTACGTCTTGGCTCCCGTCCCTCTTCTTCCCAGATCCTCATCGGCACGCAGGCGTCCACCTATAATATCACAATAAGTATGTAGCACACACACATCGGGCACAATAGCCGAGAGAAGAAGAAGAAGAAGGAAGGGGAAGGCAACAGCGAAAACACGAATATGAGGTCATCTCCTCCACCACCACACAACAGATGGGCGGCACACACAGCACCAAGAAGCGATCTCGCAGACAGACGCACCTGAACTGCTCCAATTCCAGCCTGTTCCTTGTCGATACCGTCGCAGTCGCAGTCGCAGTCGCAGCAGTCGCGCCCTCTCCGGATACCCCTCTATTGCGACTGCCTCCGAGATTGTCGCCTCCAGCAGTGCACCCCCCAGTGGCAGACGCGGGCCGCATGGCTCCCGAGCCGGACCCGCGGCGCGCGTTGGCGTTCGCCCCCCGGCTCCCAGATGGGGAGTCGTCTTGACGTCCTCGGGGACGAGGACGAGAAGGCCAGGATCCTGCTCCTTCCTGACGCTGTCGGCCGTAGATCCTCAACGGCCGCGAACGCTAACCCTTTCCGTTTCGAGTCCTGCGGGGCTGAGTATGGCCGCTGGCGCCCATCTGGAGTCATCGTGGTCTCTCTCCGCCGCAAGTGGGCCTGCGGCCTGTGCTGCTGCTGTGGCCGGTGTGGCTGGTCGTTGCCGCAAGCGGAACAAGGTGCAATGGGTAAGTGTCCACAACCGGCCGCCAAGTGGGCCGAATGATGCAAAAGGGTCGTCAGCGGACAGGAGGTGGTGTGCCCCACCATGACCAGCAACGACCAGCAACCGGCGCGCAGCGCCAGATAGAAGGACAGAGCACACATTAACGAACCCGGCCGCGAAAGGAGAATCGTCGGAGATGAAAAGGAAGGCAATCGACACAATATTGGACATGAGTGCACTGGTCGAACAACCCACAGAAGTGGACACTTGGGAGAATACACGTACCCGATCGCGGTGGCCTCCAGGATCAGGACGAGGATGGCCCGAACGGGAACCAGAACCAGAACGAATTCCAGCACTGGCACTGGAACTGGACCCGCTGCTGCGCGCCCACCTTTGCCACCAGCCGTGCGCAACGGTCGCGTCCCGGGCGGCTGCCGCTGCCGCACCCGCGGCACGCTCTCCGTCCTCGTCCACGTCCTCGTCCTCAAGTTCTTCCGAAGTACTCTCGTATGCCAGAACTGTGTGGCCGTGGTCGTGGTCGTGGCCGCCCTCGTCGGCTTCTGTGGCCGGCGTGATTGGCCCAGGGGTAGAGGAAGCCGTTGAATCGATTACGTCTCTATCTCCGTCGACGTACGCGTCGTCGTCTTCGCTCAAGTCTTCGCCCCCGCTGGTTATCTCATCCCAATCGTCAAACGCGTCCCGGAGGTCTGGTCCTCCTCGTCCTTGTCGAATGTCAATGTCCGTGTCCGTGTCTGTGTCTACGCCCTCTTCCGAGTCTGTGTTCCTCTTATTCTTCTTTTTACACTCGTTGTGGCTGCTGCCGCCGAGGGATTTCCGTCGATTGTTACGTGCGCTGAAGCTCGTGTTCATCACAGGCCGCAGCGGGAGCGGCCGGCTCACGACGCGCTCGACGACCATCGACGGCAGTTTGCGCATGTGCAGACGTGTGTGCGCGTTCGTGCGTGCGATCGGGGAGCTCGAGAGGACGTCTGCGTCGATCCCGTCCTCCCATCCGTCTTCATCTGCATCTGCCGCCGCCGCCGCCGCACCACCGCGCTTCCTCCGGGCGCCCGGGCGCAGAGGTGATGAGATGTCCGGCGAGTCCCAGTTCCACTGCGTCGACTCCGTGGGCGACATGTACCCATCTTCCTGCGTAACAGCGTCCGGCGCTCCCATGTCTACGTCCTCGTCCTCGCTCACGTCAACATCGTCGGCGTCCGCACTCTCCTCACATGGGACGTTCTCCTTCTCCTGCCTTAGGTGCATCTGTCCCATCTCCTTCTCACGGCACGACAGTCCTGATGAACCCGCCACGGGCTGTGATGCAGAACCCGGCGCACCGGAGACATAGGCAGAGGCTGCCGCAGATGAACGAGTCGTTGTTGTGGAGGCGGCCACAGCCGAGCTCCACCGCCGCGAGCCGCGAGGGTCTGAAACCGATCGCTGGCCAGCATGAAAGAACCTGGACGTGGTCGGCATCCGCGGCGTCGCAGTCGCAGTCGCAGGGGAGCCACCGGCCGCCTCCTCCTGTCTCTTCCGTTTCGCCGCCATGTCGTCGTCCATAACCTCCGCGAGCGTCCGTTTCCCGCTCTTCTTACCCACCACCATGGCCGAGGTCGTGCCCGCTACCAAACCTAAACTTGGGCTGGCAGGACCGGACGCACCCGCGGGCCGTCCAGGGCCCGTAGCGAACGAGCCATCCTGCGTGGCGGGGGCTTCTCGCACCTGTGGGGCTACGGCGGCAGTTCCGAACACGTAATCAGCAGCAGAATGGCATTCGGACGGGACGGGAAGAGGGGGGCAAAGGCTAGGTGCAGCCTCCTGCGAAGGGAAGGAGGTAGCGGAGTGCGGACTTACAGAAGAACTTCAGTATGCCAACATTGCTGGGTTTCTCCGACGGGAGCTCCTTAGCCCTGCCTTTGCCCTTATCCGGCCGGGCCACAGCCGTGCGGGCGGACGGAGGAGCCTTCGCGTTCATCGGAATCGTCTTGAGCGCGCGGGGCACGAATGACGGGTTGATGTCTTCCATGGGCAGCAGGCTGATAGGGCACGCGTCGCCCTCTGCGACCTGCTTCGCGAGCGATGGCTCGATATACCTAAACGAGCGAGCGCGGCGCATGTCGAAGCGCAATCGACGTAGTCAGTTTCTGGCTGCTCGACATAACACGGGACACGAAACACCACGACACGACCACAGCCACGACGCAGCGCGCCGGGCACACGCGCAGACCATGCTCGACACTCACGCTCCGATATACGCTTCCTTCTCAGAGTCCCAGACCTCGTCCACGGGCACAGGAGTCAGATGAACGAGCTGCTCCTGTACAGGGTCGTACACGCGCTGGTGCAAGAACACCTTCTCGGCCAGACGGAACGCGTCGAGGTACCCCTTCGGGATCTTCTTCTTCCCTTCGAGGCGGAGCGCACTTAGCATGTTCTCCACGGTCTTGTGCTTCCTGAGGAGCGTCCATGCTGTTTTCAGGCCGATCCCGGGAATGCTCGGGAGGTAATCGCAGCCACTCAGGATGGCCATCGTGCGGAACTGCGCGTCGGACCAGCCGAGCAGGGACAAGCCACCCGCCGACGTGGACGCGACGGCGGCGAAATCCGAGCGCGATATGCAAGTAACCGTGCTCGCGGTCGTGTCGAGCTTGAAGAGTACTTTCCTGCATCCGAAGACGAGCAAGTCCGAGTCCTCGGTGATGATTCCGTCCACGAGGCCGATCCGCTCGAGGTATGCGAGCTGTGCGTCGGCTTCATACGGCGCGACGACATACGACACGCCCTCTGCACGCAGAGCCTGTCGACAGACATACAGAGCAGACGTCAGAAGAGATACGAATGGTTTTCACCAAAGGGGCTAGACAATCTTCCAGCAGAAGAGTCGTTCTCACCTTGATGAGCTGATATGCCATTTGTGGAGTGACGTCGACACATTTCACATAGTATTCACGGGCCTGGCTGTGTTTCCCTTGAGCTGCGAGCGCATTGGCACGAGAAAGGTTCTCTTCGCGCCGTTGCTTGCGCTCAGACTCCGTTCCTTGCTTGGCCGGGAGCGGTCCGCCGTCAAAGACTAGGTACGGCTGGATCCCGTGGTGGCGTAGAAGGCGCACACGATGCATTGCATATTCGACGTATCTGGAAGAGGAATGACTGTGTTAGACGGACGCGCTCCTGAAAATCCAAACCACCGCAAACAACAAGATGAACGGTAATAATGATCGTTTTTCCGTGATTGAGCCGTCCGAACCATATTTCTCTATTACGTCGCAGACGTTGGCACTGCGTCCGCAACAGACAGAAGGTTACCTGTGCATGTAATAGCGAACAAGTCGCGCGGGCCCTTACGTATTGATGATGGCAGAGTGACACGTCAATCCTGCGTACCACAAGACCCTGTAAGCACCACACAGAACTTCCACAAAAGTCAAGGAGGTACGCCAGCCGAGCCTCCGGCAAGATGGGAGATTATGCCTAAAACCACATTGGTAGATCGTCCCGCTCCCCAAGCTATACCAGAAGTGCAGTTGCGTCTGGAATTTCGCGAAAATACTGGAGCTGTGAGGCTAGACCAGGCAGCGTAGCGGAAAGGGGCAAACGAAATTTTCAGGAAGTTGGAACAAGATAGTAGACCTCAACCGGTCCGAAGTGACGGTAACATCCTCCGACCCCCAGTGAGCGGACGTCGCCGAGGGACGGAACATAATACTGAGGTCTGGAATGACACTCAGGCTTCAGTAGTAGTAGACATGCACAACGGAGCGGGTTGCGAGTATAGTTCTACGCGCCATTCTGGCGGCGGACCGGACTAGTGGTTCCGAACGACTTTCAAGCCATGGATACCTGCCCCTATGCGGCTGCTGATACCGTGTCTGGTGAGGCCGAAACGTATACATGACGCGCTGATACACAGCTATGCGTCATTAGAACCTTCCGCCGCTTTCAAACGAGTCATAGAATCCGTTGAACTCCGTGAACCTTGCACATCGTGTTACAACACACGTAAAGAGAATGGGAACATGTTCTCGTTCTCTTCACCATGCAATATAGCAGACGACAACATTACTCCTCAGACGGACTGTCGGAGCTCGACACCTTAAGCTGAGTATTGGAGCAACATTCATCGAGGTACCGCACGATGCGATAACACTGTACGACCTCGGATCGGGTGCGCAAGGGATATCTGTATATGGTGGAGTGGCCGTTCCATGTCTTATTCTGGATTCACAAGAGAAGTAGTGAAATGCAGTAAGGTGACTTACTTATTTGTTCTCCGCCCGGTAGCTATCTCTGCGGCACAACCGTATGTTCCTCGATGGAGCCAGACGTATCCATCTACGGCGAGAGTCTGGCCACGAAAATCCGAAAGATGCTTGGTGTTGTGTATGTCCTTCAGCAGGGGTAGAAGACCAGAGATTCCCATCTTCACGCGTCTTCAGGACTATACCAGCGACTTAGAGGCATAGGGAGATGTACAGACGAGAGAGGCGGGAGGGATGGTGGTTGTTGTCGACGACGTCGGCGGCGGGGCGCTTACCATAAAAAGCAGCGACAAACAAACGCGTCGCGACGCGTACCGTCACACATAAACAGAGCGCATCACGTCACGCAACGCGTCATCACTAGTGGTAGCCGGGACTCTTTATTTTATTACCTTTGCTACTTGCTTTGCTACACCTGCTCCTGCTATCACCGCAAGTCGTTACCGCGAAAGGAGCTCTAGCGGATGACATCACGCCTTTCTCTCCCCCATCTCGAATCCCAACGATCACGCCTTTGAACAGCAGTGGCATCAACTTAACTTGGCAGTGCCAGCTTTTGGCACTCCTGCCAGTGGCTAAGCTGCAGGCTTTGGCGATCAATACTTGGGTTTTGCTTGAAAAGGTCCTGGAACTTGTGGTTTGTCTCTAAACAGCCGTCACGCATCCGTTTCTGACAAGATGAGACGCCACTGGGGTCTCGACCACGCATCAGCAAACAATCCGCGCTCGATATCACAAACAATACTACACCTCTAGCTCATGGACATTGACGGTATCGCGCCAAGGGCGGCCAGATAACCAGAAATGGTATCATGCTGAGAGAGGAGTCCTGCCGTCTCCAGGGTCACCCCTACTGCGCTCCAGTAGAAGTCGTTCATATGCCTATTTGGCATCTTCTCCTCGGTATCGGTTCTTCAGTGACCACCACGATGCGTCGCCACGAACAGCGAACCTCCACGTGCCAAGGTTCTTAATAACACGGCTGACGAGTAAGACTTGTACAAAGCCAGGTCTCGGCCATGATCACGGTTCTTCAATGTGCGAACCGTGATATTCTTGTCCTGCAGGCCATTCACGCCGTACGGCATAACTTCAGGGCTACAACTACCCATCTCGTACTCGCCTTCCGGTCACACTCGGGTAAGGAGGCGCCAGGTCGAACTTCGACCCCCCTCGCCATCTGCCACTCCCTCACTTGACACGCAAGGTCTGCCTGTCAGAACGAAACGGTCTTGTGATCTCGGGTTGCGATATGTGTGCCGCATGCATTGCAACCCCGAGTGGTGGACGCCATATTGTTCGATCACTGGCAAGTGACTCGTTCATGCTCTCCAGCCTGCCGTAGCCCTTACGATAACTGATACCTACTATAGGGAACAAGGTAACCTTACTCAAACGATACTAGTAGCCGCTAAACTCCCGCGAGCGTTAGACAAGATTAATTGCCACGGGAATGGGGTATTTCGTCTTCCCGAGCTCAAGAGGTACTAAGGGACACTCGTGAGGCTCTAGTTTCGGCTTCTGAGCTTCTTCAAGTGAAGTTCTCGGGCGCCATTCATACGCTGCTGCGATTGCAGCTGGAGAATGTGCGCATGCCTCGCGCGATTCGTTCGGGCAGTGAGAAGAGAAGAAGCGTCACTCACAGCCGCTGACAGTCATGGGGCATAGGTGGAGAGAGAGCACGATGGAGGATAGCCCTCAGGACATGAGTTGGCCAACGTGAGACTCGGATTCAGCTCGAAGTTGGCTCGATCGCGTTGGGTTCTTGACAGGTTCTTGTTTCTCAAGCCGTCGGATGCCGATCGAGATCACTAGTACCCATGACCAGACAGGCCGGATATGATTGTGGGTATATTGCTGGGGATGTGGGCTCGCGCTGATGCGACTGCGCGTGGTCAGGGCAACGTTGCATAGGGCGGTGGAGGGTACGTTGACGAAGTCGGAACTTCCGATCAATCCAGGTTATCTGGGTCGTGCCCTCCTTACGAGGAGGTCACGACGAGGGAGCAAGATCGTTCTATTGGAGTTGGTCATCGAGCAGTTCGATTGGTATTACGATTTGGTCCCAGTATTGTCACGGGCCCGAGTACTATGTATGATCAGTTTTATTGGGCAACTGTGTGGGAATTCAATTTCATTGTGCGAAGGTGTATGGTGAATAGGGCTCACAAGCTTGGAGTCGGTACAGTACAATTGTTAGTTTACCTGCGAGGTCTCAGGCTCGTGGCATCGCATGGTTGATAGAACGTGTGAGGCCGTGAGGGTCCGCCTTGATGTCTATTGCGCGCTAGCCTACGACTTCTCTATACGTGATGGCGAATGAAATCCCTTCGACATGATGTTAAGCTGGTCGCATATATTCCGAGTCGCGATATTGGGTACGGGTATGATCAGTCGTGTCGTCAGGGACTGATAACCGACTTTCTTCATGTAGAACGAAGGTACTGATGCATCCGGTAACACAAATTTAGATTCTGTCAATCTGTGCAGCACTCATCCTAATAGTACGTGGAGTCGCAGCGGGTTTCAGATAGCCGGTCCCGTCGTAGCGACCTTCAGTGATTCCACCTGAATCCGAGAATGAGTTGCGGTATCGTTTTTTTTTGGATTTACATATCTGGAAGGAAGAGTGGACTGCAGGAGCATGCATGCACTGGCAGAAAACGCAGAGCGAAAATCAGTCTTGATGTGGCAGATGGTATTCCGAGTCATGCAATAAGAAGCCACGCTGACACATCGACTACAAGCCGGACAACGATAGGGTAGCGCAGGTCTCTGTTAAGCATAAGTTCTACATAGTCCTGTGGTCAAAGTGATACTAGATTGTCTTGCGATAAGGACAGCATCCTGTTCAACACCCGGGAGAAGGGCTTGAGACTCCTGGAAGTAGGCTTCTCATGATAAACGTGAGTCTACTGTCGACAGGAAGAAGGGAAGAAGATATCGCAATCATAGGGCAACTACATGCTGCGCGTTATCTCGGACCACCAACCTTCACTCGTACGGCCCAGCAGATACATGTTCGCAAGGACATTCGAAGGGTCTGGTATTCGTACAGTGAAATCGATCACCAGATTCAGAGACAGAGACAGGTAACTTTCTATATGTGTTCCATGAACAAAGAATATCCTAGAATCGGTCCAGGATCAAATATCACACCGTCCCAGTGAAGGTGAGCGCCACCCCGGAACAGAGGTCAGACGCGACCTGGGGCGTGCACGAAGGGCAAGACATTGCACGAAGTTCCCTCACAGCTGAGGAAACCCTTTGTAGAACGAGATCAGGGGCTCGTTACCGACTCTTGCGGCTGTCCCTCGGACAGCAGGAAGGCTCGAAACTTCGGACGAGGAGACGTTAGGGGCAATGAAGGGCGGCGGGAATGTTCGCGGGTCGTTCGCATCCTAAGGAGGACGTGAAGGAGCCATCGCGTCAGACCGCAAGTCGCACGGTGAAGAAGCTCTGATATACTCACGTAGAGCATGCCGATACTAGCGCTTTTGTGCGATATGGACGTCGGCGGCTCTGCAGATGCTGCCCCTGATACGCCGTACTTGTGGGAGCCCTTGCCAGCCTTGCGGTAGCGGAGTGAGATGTAGAATGCGAATGCGCCTATCGCCAAGATCCCTAGAGCGCCGCCGACGCACCCGCCCACGATGGGTGCGATGATACTGCCACTGCGCTTGCCCCCAGTAGCACCTCCGATCACCGCCCCGCCAGATGTGGAAGACGGAGCTATAGCGGTGGTGACAGATAGTACTGCGGTTAACGAATGCAAGGGGTCCGTTGTTGATGATGTAGAAAGAGAAGAGTTCGCGGTGACATCTGGAACATCTGTTGGAAATAATCAATGAGCGATCAAAGTTCTGTGATGTATGAAACCTAACGTTGCATCGCCAGGGCCTTCGCGGCGGTGATGTTGAAAATACTACTTCTCTGTAAGAGG
This sequence comes from Fomes fomentarius, assembly GCA_022606135.1. Classification (NCBI taxonomy): domain Eukaryota; kingdom Fungi; phylum Basidiomycota; class Agaricomycetes; order Polyporales; family Polyporaceae; genus Fomes; species Fomes fomentarius. Next base: position 1,158,318 of record JABYQN010000011.1, on the reverse strand, counting down.
TGTGGAACGGAACCTTGGTTGTCGATCAATGAAGCAGGCATAGGTGTAACGTACGGTGACGTCTAAGAAGGCCCAAGCAGGGATCGCAGTGCCATCCGGGATTGGCTCGGGATATCTAGTCACATTCACTCAGCCTCGATCGTTCAACACAGAGAAATGTCGTGCGTACGTCGCTACAAACACATTGTTACAATTGGTCTTGTATATCGGCCACCTGCGATGAACTGTTCAGAGCTCGAGATGACATTTATAGGTATCGAGTCTTACGGGGGAATATTGACTCCTTGGCAAACCGCACAGGCAGTGAAAGTTGAATATGATACGGTATTGCAGTCGCACGCTGTGGAACCGTATTCATCTGTGTCTTGTGGACCATCGTAGATCCAGTCCGGACTGTGAGCGGCCGAAACGTCGCTGTCTATTACCGAACCGTAAGTTCAAGTTTCAAGTACGACGATTCACGAGCCTGAGTTCTGTAAAACCGGGGTACATACACGCTGGTCCATAGCACGGTAACCAAAGCCAGGAGGTAACAAGGCACGGGTTTTGGCCCTCAGAGTTCGTCATCTGCCAATATAGAAATAGTCAGTTTATGCATACCTCCATGTACAAGTTCATGGTGAGGTAGTACCCAGTCGAACTGCTTCTGGCATACTGCCTCGGTGCTCTGCGTGCTTGTCGTCGGGATCCACAGAAACAGGGATTGCACGGCAGCAAGTATGAGAGCAAGAAGCATCCTGTCAACGCAAAACACAATGTGGGTGTGGGGACACAGCAGGGTGGGAGCCCACAGACACTGACTATATATCCAGGGGGTGGCGAGCCGGCTGTGCACCAAACAAAGTGGGTTGGGTATTAAGTTCAGTGAGAGGTTCCTATTGTTAGCAGATAAGGCGGCAGCCCATCTCAGGCAACTGTAAGATGGTCGTCAGCGTGTGGAATGGAAGGTGGTCAACTTCGGATAACATGCACCTTGGATTGTACTAGTTGTCATCATCCTGTCGACTCGAAGAGCCAGAGGAAGAACAGCCCAGCCCTTTCGCATATGTAGAGTACATACTTGGAGACGGAATCCGCCTGCGTTCAGAGGTAACTTGACAATGGGACTTCTTATCCTGATCGGAGTGAAGCACAGGTAGAGAGCGGGGCAGCAACTTAATCGAACATTTAAATCGAAGGCGGTACAGCGTGAGACCAAACGACTCCCGCGACGTGACGTAACATGGGCGCCTCTATCCCGGCCCGCTCCGAAGGAGTACTTTGACGTTCAAACTCGAACAACGACCCACTGCGTAGGTACACTGGCAGTGGCGAGTCCTTCCCTGGCCTACTTCAGATGCAACTGCATGGCTGCAAAGTGTGGATTACCTGCGATGGGCAACCACTACCCGAGTACTCTACCAAGATAGAGGGCAACGATGGGAAGACGATCTCTTGCTTCGTACCAAGTGAGGCGGGCAATGTCGGTGCTATGCATTACATACCTCACCACATCAAGAAAGCTGAAACAGACTTTTTGTTTCCAAGAGCTTCGCACTGCATTATCACAACAATCGTGCTGAACTCCACCCTGACCATTTCCTGCGGTTTGCTCCAGACTTCGATGGCACCTCATTCGACGCTTCTGTGTGCCGCCAAGGGGGGGAAGCCTCTTTGAAGGGGCATAGACCGAATGCGACTACTGAGCTTCCGCTCCAGTTTGCCACACTATTGACTACAGGTGCGACACTACCCTCTCCCGTGGAATTCATCGTACTGATCGATTCACCACATGCAACTATCCCATTGTGAACTCCTGTGATTATAGATGAAGACGTAACTATGGACTCACAGACCATCGTGGAGCTCGGTCTTATCAGAGTCAAAGTCAACCGCGTTTGTCGCGTTTTAAGAGCGCTACCTGCACCTCGTACCTACACACAATTCAGTGGCGTTGGGCCGGTGCACGAACGCTCGAAGAAGGCAGGAACACATCGAGTCTCGTACGTCCAATCGCATTCACCATCTTTCAATCAGTATCATGATAGATGAACTAACATCGTGCTACCTGCAGGTTGGGAGCATCAGTATCAGTGAAGCCGCGGCCGGCGAGCCGGTGGAAGCACTCTCCTGTCGATCGCAAGGAAGGTTACATCGCAGTCTTCCTCTTTCGGTATAGGCCTCTTGGTGCGCTTTTTCCATGGCTTCCTGAAATTTATCACGAGACTCATACCCGTTCGATGCAAATGTTGCCAGCTCTCTTACAAGCCCAAGGAATCGCACCTCTGTTGCTGCAAGGATCACCAGCTGCCCCTTCACAGACTCTCAACACATCCGAGGCCCCGGGCCATGTCATCGAGCTCGAAGACAGCGACGAAGAGGACCGTTCTGGCAGGCCCGCGAAACGCACCCGTCTCATGTTATCCCCAAACGCAGAAACTAGCGCTAGTGCCACAACTCGTGTGAAGGCTCCAGCATCAGACGACGAGGACGACGTGGACTTGTTGAAGGTCGGTCTTCAGGCTCCATTCGCGCGGGATAGTGTGGGTCGCTCAGTAGAGCCGCGTCTCACGCGCACGTTATTAGAGTCAACTGCAGCAGATTCAGGAGAGGCTGAACCGCGCGGAGAAGAAGAAGTCTCTTGGGCAATCTTCATCCGGTGGATCGAGTCGGGTGAAGAAGGAGGAGCGACGCGCATCTCCGAAGCTCAGCTTTGCGGAGTCGGATGGAGTGGTTGACCTGACGTTGAGCGACTGAAACCGCTGGAACCGCATCACCCGAGGGCAAGTCGTCCCCTAGGTGGGCCGTTTCAGATACTACCCACGTTGATTCGACTTAGCATTCTGTCTGCTTGCATTACAAGTGCGCGAATGACCCACCACCCGAGCATACCTACCTGAAGAGTCCAGAGGTTCTCACACTCTTCAAGTAGGTGTGTTGAGGGTGCATCTTGAACATCCCTGTTGAACATACGTCGCCTCATCCACCATCGTCCTCACTGCTCAGGTGTGGTATCTCGATAATGTCTACATCCTTGCAGAGCAGGTTGAACAATTTATATAAAATTGTCTCCGTGACGTACTAGTAGATGAGCTCAGGCGACGCCGGACGCCTGCTCAACATCCGAGCTCATACGGAAATGAATCAATGCGGAGTCTGACCTGCATGCGACGCACCTTGTAAGCACTTACTCCGACCCCGACTTGGAAGCTGATAAGGGGATTGAAGGCGATCACTTGCCCCGTCCCTTGCGTGTCCGAAGTGAAGCCGGAAGCTAGAGAAGTACGCACTTACTTACCTTTGGGTTCAAATATCCCAACGCGCGATGCAGCGGTCCCCCGCACTTCACGAACTCGTCGCGGTGCCAGCGACGGGCGTGGTCGGCGTGTCGCCGGAATTCTGCTTTCGACTTGGGATTCTCCCTCGAAGGTGGAAGTGACACGATCAACAGCAGCGCTGCGCTCACTTGAACGCAGCTTTGTAGAATCACAGATTGAGAATCTCTACTAGTACCCTGAGCGACTGGCTTGCAGCCTCTTAACAGCCCGTACGATCGCATCCCCCGAAGCAAGCACTTGTCTGCACAGGGTCACTTCAGAATCCTTCGCTTACCCGTATGCGTAATCGTGGCGGGGGGAGGGCAGCTGCGAGACTCTGGGAGTTCTGAATGGCATCTGCACACTTGTGTTGGCCCTGTCCACATCAGACACAGAACATCTCCCGGGACAAACCATGACGCAATTCGAAATCAACGCAGCACAGACGCAAGTGTGATTGCACTTCATCCCGCTCCCAGGCACTGCGGGACCGATTACATATTCTGATCCCCCAGTATCAAAGTGACGTAGGCACGTATAAGCGACGGGTATGAGTATACATTCTGCTCCCTTCTGCTCCCCAGGGCCACTGCCACTCCGTCTCTTTGTCACATGGCACCATGCTGCGCCGAGCTCTCACAGCGGACTCGGATGGATGGTGCTCACTGCTTATAGCCGTACTTGGATATATACAGCGCGCGATGCCATTGACAGGCACCGACTTCGAGTCGCATAGCACAAGTTATATACAATGCACGGGCACTCTGCGTGTATCAGCGTGTAGATTGCTCCAGCTACGAATAGCTAAGTTATCGTGAACAGTCCACCTCCGACTTTCAGAGAGTCAGGGAGACTCGTGGAGGTCGATGTAGGAGAGCTGACCTATACACCAACATTACCACGCGGCCAGGGGTAGCGATCCTCTGTTGGAAATACTAGTTTGAAATGGCGTACCATCAAAACCCCGAGGAATGACTGGCAAGTGTGATTTCGAAACACTCTTTGTCGTCTACCAAATCGCTTACTTACTGGCCGCAAAGTTGCCGTCTGTTGAAACTTGACCGGTTTTTGACCACCAGTCAACCGGTACCGTGAAACTTCGCTTTTGCAGCCTCGACGCAGTCAGCTAACAAGCTCAAGATCCCAAACCAAAACCGGGTAGAGAGTTGGGATCTGCCAACGAAGCGTTTCAATCACTTGAAGAGGCAGCCTTCGAACAACACTCTCGCCTGGATTGCGTACACATCACTTCAACGTCCCGCCTGGCTCCGTGCGTCATCATCAGTCTAGTGCGTATCTTCAAACCACGCGACGTTCTATTACGCACCTATGGTTAACGCGTGCGACGTCTCTGCCCAGTGCAATGAACAGCTTCATGCCCTGGTGGTCTGCAACGTGTACCCTGTGTCGACTCAGCACCTGCGTTCGTTCGTGAAAACGGATCGGTGATAGATCTTTGTATAGCCACATGGCTAGGTACCATCGTCTTGCGAAGCTGTACGCACCTTTTCACATCATTCGCTGACGAAGCCCGATGACTCTGAGAGAAGAAAACGATTCGAATATCAGACATCTGCAGCTGAGGCCTGCGGGTTTACATCAAGCGTGGTCAGAATGCGATGCCAAGATCGCCAGACGATGGTGCTAGGCGAGGAGGACTTGCGCGCGCAAGTGGAGAATATTCAGGGGGTCAAGGACCGGGGGATGATGCGGATGTCTGGCGTCGGGCGAACATCCATTTGAAAGAGTGTTAGAGAGTGAACTTTGGCGGCGGTGGTTGGGCGGCGGAGCGGTGCTTGATCGAATCTGTGCTCGATGGCGAAGGCGGAGGGTGCTGATTGGAGGGAAGAGACGCCGGGTCCCACTGGTGTGTGCCGGATGGAGCGGTCTGGGCCAGGGCGGCGAAGCGATTTCCAAAAGAGTTGTGGGTGCCTGGACGTCGTCGAGTTGTAGCGGAGGCGCACCATGTCCCCCTTCGAATCCTCAGCCGTCTCTCCTCCCTCCGCTCATGGTTCGAGCTCAAAAGGCTCTCTCAGCCTGACCACACCCGACTCCGGTCTCCGCTTTCGCCCCGACCACCCTTGGCCTCCGCGAACGCTCTTGCGGTCTCGTTTGGGTGTCCGCGTTTGCTCACAACTCGTTTTCGATTTGAAACAGCATCGCCCACACAGGGAGCGCTCCCGTCCATCTCAAGAACTCACCGCCGGACACGCGCCCGCCCCCTTCCCAAGGCCCTATTCTTGCAGCTTGAGCCCGCATCTGTCCTTCCTTTCGTCCTCACGCTCGTTTCTTCACCATACCATTCCTTCCCTATTCGCCCCCCGCACGTCAAATGTTCACCCCGCCCCCATCGCCCGATCCACGACGTCCCCATCGAACCACGTCCACGTCCCCATCAGACCCATCGCTCAAGCTCCATGTCGGGGACCCCTTCTTAGCTCCACCGTCCCGCAGCTCGAGGAGCTCTTCTCCAGAGTCCCACCCTCCGCAGGGCCACAAGACGCCGCTCTCCCCCAAGGAGGATCCGTACATGTATGCGCTGCAGCAGAAGAAACGTGTCGGCAGGCGTACACGATGGGCAGTGGTACTCGTTCCTCTCATCCTCGTCCTCATCGCCCTCTCCACGCGATATCTCACCCACCCAGCCGCGTTTGATGTGCTTTCTGCGCGCACTCCAAAATGGGCTGCAGTGAAGGACTGGACACCGCACAAGCGCCATGCTGCGCCGGACCCCGCTCCCGCTACGTCCGAGGCTACCACCGTCGACAACGCAAAACCCACCGGCACCAATCTCTCCCTCAATCCGACTGCAACGGCCGCCCCGACGTCTGTGAGCGGAGGTGACACCAAGGTCCCATGGTCCGCGCCTGTCCTTCCGACGCCATTCCCCCAGCCATTCGACTCTACCTTTGCGCCCAACTTTTCCACCGTAGGCTGTGAAAGCTTCATGACGAACATGACACTCTCCCCTGCGTTCCGCAAGTGTCGCCCATTCTCACTCCTCGTCGGTGATTCGAACGCGTTCATCACAGTGAGTCTATTCGATCTCCCTTTCGTAGTCTTGTGACCTTGGCTCGTGTACCGCGCTTCCCTGCCCCTCGTCGTGGACCTACACTCAGACGGCAGAGTGTGCACCTGTTACTAGGTGGGGAGAACCGGGGGACCGTGGTATGGTCTCGTTCAGCCTCTGAGACCCGATGACCTGGCTTCTTTCTTCAAATTTCGCACAGCCGTTATGCCATCTTGATGCTCCAGACATCCGCCTGCTCTTCTGCCATGTCTGATGCATCCTGCGTTCTGGAAGGGTAACGGAACGCGGCTCCTCGGTTCTCCCGCGGGGTACCTTTGGCTTGACAGCTATCTCCGCGACGCCGTGTGCTAACATTCTCGTGTTTTTCTGATCGAAGCAGAGCCAGCGGAACACGACCGAACTCAATGTCATCATCTGGGGGACGTGTAACACCGAATACAGCGCGCAGACCTGCGCGGCCAACATGCAGTGGTTCGCGGACAGCATCCAGAGCGCGTGCAAGCAGGACATCGATGCGGACAACGCGCTCGTAAGCGACGCCGTCGCCGGTGAGTATTCACGTCGTCTTTCATCGTCACCGTCGTCGTGCCGAGCTAGCTCTCACAAGTTTACTGGACGGCCTGGTTACTCACGCGTTCTCTCAGGCCTTCAATCGTACAGCTTCATGCGCGACGTCGGGTGTCAAGTGAACAGCGCAACGGACACGTACTGCTACGTCGAGGCCGCCCAGTCGACGCACCCGTCCGATCTGTACCTCTACCAGCTCCCGATGGGCCTCGCGCTGCCGAACACGACCGTGCCGAGCTGCACGCCCTGCGTGCAGAGCGTCATGAGCACGTACGCGAAGGACGGCGCGGTGAGCGCGAAGCTCCGCACGACGTACGGTCCCGCGGCGAACATCGTGAACACGGCGTGCGGGAACGAGTTCGTCGCCACGATGAACGACGCGGACGGCAACGCCGCTGCTGCGACCGCGAGGCTCAGTTTCGGGCTGGCGTCGGCGCTGGGCGCGCTGGCGATGTTGGTGCTGTTGTAGAACTGACAATGACATGGTGGCTCCCCCGCCCGCCGTTCTAGCGCTCATGCGCTATCATGCTACCGCCACGCCCGCGCGTGCCCACGTCCTGCGCGCGCCCCTGCTCGATTCGGCACGGCACGTTTGGCCGGACATCTGTATGTGCACTTGGAGGTTTCACTCGCTGCTTGTAATTCGGCCCCGACACGCCCGCGCCCGCCCATCACGCGTCACGATCCACCAGCACACACACGCGTTTCACGAACTTTCAATCATTTTTTCTTTGGGTCTTGGCTTTTTATGCTTTGCTTCTTCCCTTCTTTCGGTTGCTGGTTGGTTTAGTACTTGCTCGGCTCCCGGGTGTGGCTGGTGCGCCCGACGCTTGCTGGCCTCGGTCCCTCTTCTTCGAGTGTGGAGCGTCGGGAGCGTCGGGAGCGGGCGTCGGTTCACTCCGGGCAGGTATTTGTTGTTCCCTTTGATGATCCATGGACCATGTGTATGCGCTTTTCGATAAGGGCACCACTGTTTGGTGTCCCTGCCGTCCCGGTGCTGTATCGCGTTCGTATGTGCATGCGGTCACGAGGCGGCTTTCTGCGATCCTTTTACCTTGTTAGTTGTTAACTTATTGTTGCTACCTTAGACCTTTACATACATTCTTACATACTGTACGGAGTCCCACCACACCCCCCCTGCCCCCCCCCCTCCCCCACGCACACACGCACACACGCACATGTCAGTGTCACCTACTACCGCCCCCTCCCCTCCCCTCCCCTCTCCTCCTCCTTCCCCCGTTCCCTCCCCATTACCATCCCCATCCGTAACACGGCGCCATCAACTTTGGCTGAGAGTGTACGCGCATGTGCGCGATCCTCGCCCTCCCTGTTGCCGGGCTCAGTCTTGAGAAGACTAGGCACGTCCTCGCTCTACGTACGTACGTACTTGCACATATATCCTTGCATATAGCATGCTCAGCGCATATGTCATCAACTGACTGGCCAACGCTTCTGAGGCCGGAGCCGAGCTTCGTTGGCTGGTACTGAGTGAGTACCGTATCAATATCGATATATCACAGGTGAGGGATACCCGTGAGTCGTTTGGGAAGGTGAAGGTTTCAAGCCCCCGCCACCCCTTCAAACACACCATCGGTCGGGGCGGTTTGGCCATGACGTCATAGTAACTGTCAGGGTGACACGCATGCAAATCGATCCCGCCGGTATCATGCCGCCTGTGTTGTTGTTTGTGGGTGGTCATATGTACCACCGCTCATCTGATGGGTGGGCCGTACTCAGGCTGGGGCCTCATATGTCGGTGAACCACCTCTACAGCTGCAGGATTCGCTCCCGGAGACAGTGGAAACGTTGAGCAGTGCGACAAAGTCACAACAGCGGCTAGATACAAGTTGCTCAGTCAGGGCCTTCAAGTTGGCCCTTGACCACCCCAGGAATATGGATACACCCCGACGAACGATGCGAACTGTTGCCTGCTGGCCGCGTGAAGACTTCAATGGACTTTCCGAGCAGCCCCTGCAGGACCCTCAGCCATCAATCACTCCCCGGAATTGGTTCCAGGATTTCTTAGTCTCATACCCCCGGAACTTGACCCTGAGTCTCCGCGCGGCGCTAGCACAGAGGTGAGTAGTGGTCTGCATCGAACCTAGATAGGATTTCGATATTTGCATAACCCCAGCACGCTTAGTCTGAACGAGATACTACCGGGCTGTGTCTTATGAGGGATAGGTGTGCCAGGTTCACGTATGAGACCGGAAACGTTACAAATCATCATGTCATAGAGCACAGAGTGCCGCCGGAAAATCACAAGAGAATGAGGTCGGAGAAGGCACCGCTGTTGAGCTCGAATACGATGGATATTACCGTATACTGATGTATGGCGCCGTAGACATGAGCGGAGGACTTGAAAGTCATGGTGGAACGTTCAAGAGCGTCACCGATGTAGTTGCACCGCTCAGACACTTCGCAGGAGCAGGGTGTCCCGAACCCATAAGCAATGGACTAGGTTCCTAACCTGTACCCGTCATCTTTCTCTTGCAGTTCAGACTTGATGCTCGATCGAGTGATTCCCAAGGGTGCGCTGTTCACATATAGTAAGGTTTGCTGATACCAGCACCTGGGTTTCCTGTCTGCGTCTCAATAAGCAACTTGAAGCCCATCCTTGTCAATACATGTCTTCTGTTCTTATCGATATCACTGTCAGTTATTACACGTAAGGTACCGTCAGACACGGGTCCGTACTGAGCAACGAACTTGTAGCAAGCGCATACATTCCTTATGCTATATTTAGCTATCTTTGTGGGGAGGCCGTAGACCGTGAAAACAACAAGCTACGTATAGAGGACACAGCTCAGACCCACACCGCAGCCCCGGATTCTGATAACGTACATACAAGCGCGGCATCGTGCGACTCAACCGTCCTTCCCCCCCACTCACTGACCCGGCTGGAGCGTGCCCGCAAAGTCGTACGAAACCCCCTCCTGCGCTTCAAGGACCTGGAAGTGCGTCAGGCCGTTGAAGTAGCCAGCATGCATCGTCCCGACGACGCTGTGCGTATATGCGGCCTCTTCCTGCCCGATTATGATCGTCTTCCCGCCCGTCCCCGCCGCCGCGGCGTCGGCCATGAGCTGGACATGGCAGCACCGCTCCAGGGCGACGTAGAAATGCACCGTGGCCTCGATGGAGTTCGTCGCGACCAGGAGACCATGGTTCTGTCAGTATCGGCCGGCCCGTCAGTACGAGTTTAGCGCGAGCATGGGAATGGGGGCGTGCAAGAATAGCACGCATGACCCACCTGGAGGAGCACAGCCTACGTAAGGATGGATTGTGGGGTCAGATGCGTGGAGTCATCGAAGCCCAGCCAGCGGGATTGTATGCTGTGGGTACGAACCTTTTTGTTACCGAGCGCCTTGACGATGTGTGCGCCCTCCTCTTCGTCCAGAACGACACCCCCGTATTGTTTGTAGACGCCATGATCCTGCAGTCATTCGGGGCGGTACCGTCAGTGGCCCGCAGAGAGTGGACGCCACTGTCTCGTGCGGCTCACCTGGTAAAAGGCGCAGCTGTCCTGGGTGATGATGTCCAGCTCCTTACCGAGCGTTGAGAACGCACGACCATACACGCTGTGCGTGTGGGCGGCGCAGTTGGCGTCCGGGCGCGCGGCGTGGATGGAGGAGTGGATCATGAACGCGGCCTTGTTGAGGAGCTTATTCGGGCCGGACTCGGCGAGCTGCACATTGCAGTGGTGGTCGACGAGGAGCAGATCGTTGGGCTGGATCAGCGAGAAGTGCTTGCCCTGATTGAAGAACGAGTTGAGAGTATATCATATGTCTGCACGTAGATGCTTTGACTTGTGACTTACGAACGGGTTCACCCAGAAGCAGTCGGGGCGGATGGGGTCCTGTCAGGTATGCGACATTTCAATTCAGCGTCGACGACAGATCAGGATGTGACATGGTTGGGCTCACCCGAACAGTGATATGGCCAGCTACGCCTTCATCGAAGCCGAGCTTGGCTGCATTACGCCAGCTGGCATGAGTGAACGACGTTTGCAGCGACTCGGTGCGGAACCACTTCACCGAAGATCCTGAAAGCCTGCGCAAGACGGAACTTGAGGTAGTCGCGCTCCTGCTCCTTCGTCTGGAACTTGGGTGGCCTTGGGATAGCCCCGATGGCTGACTTGTGATGGAGGTCGTTCGTCGTAGCAGTGGGCATGTTAGTACTCGACTGGTGGGGATTAGGAGAGTACGGGGCTGATCCTACACTTGTAGATGCGGCCAGAGCCTGATATAAGTATCAAGGAGAAGGGCCCTGTACTGTGGTTGCAGGCTGGTGTCGGAATCATCTGAGCAGTTATCCCCGTCACCTTGCTTAGGGGTGGGACACGAGTCGAAGTCGAAGTCCAGGCCGGATAGCTCAGGCCGGAAGTCTATCCAACAAAGAAGAGTTGAGACGTAGTGTCGTTGACCAGGATTCCACCTATTAATGTACACTGTCTGGTCAGCCCAGGTTAATTTAGACACGGGTTACAGAGGAGACATCTCACGTTATCAGCTGTGTGGCCGATATGGCTATCGTTTCAGGCTGCCAGTGTGTATCCTGACGGAGTGGAAATCTGATGCGAAAGCTTTGCAATTTCGTAAGTGCAACGTTATCATTGGTCACTGGGATGTCTATAAGGAAGTTACCCATGGCATGGTGCAAAGCTCTAATAACAGTTACTCTCTTTCCAGATAATGATCTGACTTATTTATTCCCGGTCTCGGGCTCCGCCGCTCGCCGAGAACTCTGCCCCAGAGTCATACTCGAAAACCGTTCTTGACAATACGGCTTTGGTCGACCTGTTCCAGATGATAAGCAATAAGTACATAGAAGCGAACTTTCCTACCATACCGGGATACAGCCCAGTCATGAAGCCTTGGAAATAACGTCCAGGGAAAACGGACCATTTCCTGTACAGCAGTAACTAAACATAAGGCAACCTCGAGTACTCTGTGACACTGTGGATCGCACCGTCTGTTCAGGATGCTCGCATTTCGCCGCATACTGACTATCGTAGCACAGAAAGCCGCAATGATGCTGGTACTATCCGCATCGTTGATGGGAAAAGGGACAAGGATCTGGTGATTTGCTAACATCGCGAGCCAGTACCTGTTGCGCAGGATTCCTCCCCCAACGACAAATCAATATAATCGTCACTAACCTTTGCAGGATGAGGCCCACATCCGCCTCTCAATCACATCGAGTCGGCTGTCTGGTGTGTTCAGGTGCTACGCACAGTCATCTGAACGGAGAACCTCGGCGTTGCTTGCTCCCGCATTCAATATGTCATCTGGTCCGCTACCTGGGGAGGCATGAGTCGGGAGCTCGCAGGTAAATACTACATTCATGCCCCAAACCCGACGTGCGAGACCTTCAAGGTTGGGTGGTGAGTACGCGTCTGTGGTGCATGTGGGTATGAGCGGGTGTATGACGTATAATAATCAACTCTCACCTCAGTGACCTCATACGATCTCTGTGCATGATATTCGGTCTCCCGCAATCCAAGTCGTTACCAAGGATTATGATCTGTCGGAGATAGCGGAGTCAGAATGTACTAGATCGGTCTTTGAAGGTCCGGGTGTACAATGTAGCTCCGCTCTCTCACTCCGCAACCTCGTGGGCCGTGAGCCGCTCGCTTAATTTAGCATGCCTCCGAGGTCGTCACTGTGCGGCTGGACCGATGTTTTCAACTCCCTAGCTCCGACTTTTTCCATCCCCCCACCTCGTCTCGGGTGCCTACGCATAGCGTCCTCAGGAACGCGTTTATAACCTCACGACTCATTGTATGTCTACAACGCACGGAGAGGCGACGGAGAGGCAGGACGCGCGATCCCAGTTGCTGGTAAGTACTACCCTCCGCACAAACGCCCGCTCATGTGGGACTCCTACCAAGCTTCTCATCCTTCAACGATAGATACGGACGAGTCAGTTTCTGAAGGTGTCTACGCTCCGCATAATTCGCGGCAAGAGTGACAAGGGCGACAGTAGGATCCTTGGAGACGCGAATTACCAGAGATCGGCTCGGTCGATGGACCTCGGCACGAAAACGCTCGCCAAAGTCGAGGTACGGGCCCATCATCATTCTTTTGACAACGGAAGCTCGAGCGACGAGTCTCCATGTCATCTTTTCTTGCGGAGCGAGTCTCGCTTGAATTATGCTTCTCCCACCGAGACATCACCCTTGACTTCTTCTCCCCGCCGTATCGACGGTCTTCCTCTTTCCGTCGATCTTGCACCACATCCTACCACCCAAGCGCATGATACAGCTATTCCTAGGTCCATGCACACCCGCGCACAAACTCTTCCTTCGAGAAATTGTCCGGGTGAGGACGCTCCAAATGGCCGCACGTCCATATCTACAACATTTGGGCCCTCGAAGGGTCGGGCTCTTGCCCCGCGGCTTGCGACGCTCCCACCGCCCATGATGGCCCAATACACTGCAGGAGGAAGTGCGCGGCTCACCCCTTCACTAGTCACTCGCCAGCCCCCGATGCCAATCCTGAACCTTCCTACGCTTCCGCCGCCCTCCCCTTCTCAGCCTAACCGACAAGCGCGACCTATGGCTCCACTGCGCAGTCTCCCCGCACTCCTCATGCAGGGTCCGAGTGGTTCGGATCAAGACGTCGATCATGAGAACACCAGCCTGGAGGATGAAGATGAGGAGGACGAGGATGAGATTACAGAAGAGGCTGGTCAAGGCGCCGGATCCGATGATAGCGGCGATGAAGACGAAGAGTTGCCTCCCCGCGAGCCGATGTCGGTCGCAGGACCATCGCGTCTTCCTCTGCTCCCCGATGTCGGTATCACCGGCTTCAGCGTTTCTTTCGAGAGCGCGGGCGTTCATTCTAGTACACCTGGAGTGCATCCGCAAGCACGTCCTTCTGTTGACTACTTCACCTCCAAGCCACCAGACCCATCGTTCTCACCCATGCGTACCCCTCGCGGAAGTGACTTCCGTCCAAATGGCAAGGCGCGTGCAACGGAGCCTGTGCCACAGCCGCGCATCCTGCCCATGCCTGCCACTCCCGGCTCTCCGCGTCCTGGTCTGTACCATCAAGTGTCGAAGAGCATGATAGACTTGACATCTATCATGCGTAAAGACAAGATCGTTTCCCCAAAACTGGGTAGGACTCCCTCGAAGAAGTCAAAACCGCAAGGTTTGGCCATCACTGTGGAGAACCTGGAGCCGCCACCGACCACAGAGCCACCCGACGACGTTATCACCTCACCCATGTTGCGCCGGCGGCGTTCACTGCCGGTGTACGAACCCTCTTCTGACCCGCCACCATACCCTGATCCAGTCTTCCGATGGAAGGGACTGCCTGCGTATCAATCGCGCGAGGACGAAGGTCGCGAGACTTTGCCACCGTACTCTAACTCGATCTACCTTACTGGAGCGATGCCACGCAAGATGGAGTTCAGTCAGCATGGCGTTCAGGCGAAGGATAGGAAGTGGCGACGCGTCTATTGTGTCCTAGAGGGGACTGCGCTCCGCGTCTATAAGTGCCCTCCTGCGGCGTCGGGTGTGAGCGTAATCGAGCAGTGGTGGGAGAACACGATGGGAGTGGGCGATATAACGTCTGTCAACGTTACCGCCGTAACGTCCACCGGGACCCGAGTGAGCGCGATACGGGAGAGAGAGGGGGAACCGGAGAACGCACGGATACCGAAGATCGTGGAGGAGTCTGCTTCTGGCCAGGAATCCACGCCACGGCCGGATGCAAACGAACAGCCTAGGTCACGACCCCCATCGCTTGCACCACCGTCTACGAAGTCTGTGCTAGGTCTGACTTCGAGGTTTCTGCGACGACAGCGCTCGAAGAGCGCGATTCGTTCTAGCATAAACAGCGAAGCGCCCACTTCTCGCCTCAGCATGGACTCGCGGCAGGAGAATACTAGAAATCCCTCTGCGACAGCTGCTAGGCATTCTATGGATACCCTTGGTTCCTCGCGTCCTTGTAACGCGTCTTCGTCCATATCCAACACGACGAGCTCCACTTCCCTCACGGTCCCTTCCCCTCCGAATTCGGCTTCCTCCACCACATCCAACGACAGTCCTTCCCGCTTCTCACGGAGTCGTCTCTTGTCTCACTCGCACTCACACTCACACAGTAGTGCGGGCACGGAGAAGAAAGACAAGGAGAAAGACAAGGACACTCCATATAAGCCCGATCCTAAGGATCTCATCCGCCAGTACTCGTTACAACACGCGGAAAGCGGACTAGCAAGTGACTATCAGAAGCGCAAGAACGTCATCCGAGTGCGGGTAGAGGGCGAGCAGTTCCTTCTGCAGGCTAAGGATGTCGCTGCCGTCATTGATTGGATTGAGGTGATTATACGTGCATCGATCTCCTGCGTCAGAGCTAACATGCGTATTGTGACGCCGGCGTGGTGGTAACCTAGGGCATACAGATGGGGACGAACATTGCTCTTGATTTAGATGAACGTTCGATGCCGAGGGGCCCAATATTCCCTAGGTGAGTGTTCTGTTCATATTGTGGGACCGTGTAGCTGACTGGTGCCATGCGTCGATGTAGGCGACGTCGTCGACGCCCACGGCGCGTTGACGCTAACGGAACCTCTCAACCTTCTGGAGCATGAGTTCCTACACGTTTCTCGCTTTGTTTCATCGCTTTACGCACGCTACATACATACCTCCTAATACTATACATACCTTGTACTCCCCGTTATCGTTTGGATCTGGATATTTCCTATGCATTGGCTGTACTACTCCGCCTTGTACTCTGTAGAAGATTGTGTCCCTGTTCGACCACACTCGTCCGCTACACTTACACACCCACACCCGTCGTATGCTCTTGTCGTACCTATACCCTCATTGGCCTGTATTCCTGCTGCATCTGTTTTGTTCTCTGGTTATACATACATGCATATCCGGACACAAGTCGAAGGAGGCGTGGGAGGTGTTGAAAGCCCGACGTGGCTCCGCTCGAGAGAGTGGCGCGCAGGCCACGAGGGACAGCGGACTCAGCATCACCCGACGCTCGTTATCTTCCGCCGCGTCCATCCGTTGCCAATTTTCTCTCCTCTCTCAACCGGCTGGAACCACTCTCATCGCCGCCAACGACCCGCCGACATCGACCACCCGCCGCTGTGGACTGGTCGTCTTGCCGCCCAGAAAAGTCTGACCAAAAGCGTCTAATCGTCCTTGTTCTCTCCCGCTCGCCCGAACCTCACGATCCGACCTCACGACCCTCTCTTCACGACCACCAGGCCTCTGACACGCCGCTCTAGATATGGCGGACACAACTACGGAGATAGACCTCGATTCGGTCATCGACCGCCTTCTTGAAGGTGAGCCCGCGTGCGCCAGCTGCTGATGTGCTGGAATTGGACCCGCCCGTCCTTTGACACTGAACCGCCGCAGTCCGAGGCAATCGTCCGGGCAAGCCCGTGCAACTGCAGGAGTACGAAATCAAGTATCTGTGCACGAAGGCGCGCGAGATCTTCATCAACCAGCCCATCCTACTCGAGCTCGAGGCTCCCATCAAGATATGCGGTGCGTCTGTCCAGTCCCTTTCCCCCACATTCCTCACCCCTCATGTGCCGCCGCGTGTGTCTGGCTGTCTGCAGGGGACATTCACGGCCAGTACTACGACCTGCTTAGGCTGTTCGAGTACGGTGGCTTCCCGCCAGAAGCCAACTACCTCTTCTTGGGCGATTACGTGGACCGAGGCAAGCAGTCGCTCGAGACGATCTGCTTGCTGCTCGCATACAAGATCAAGTACCCGGAGAACTTTTTTGTCCTGCGCGGGAACCACGAGTGCGCGAGCATCAACCGTATCTATGGCTTCTACGACGAATGTGCGTTGCTCCTCGCCATCTTACTCACTCCTTCCGGGCACCGCTCACATGCATGCACCGGTTTCCCCCTTTTACCCCGCCGTGTATGCTGTGTGACGCCTTATGTGTGGTTGCGGGGGGATAGGCAAGCGCCGTTACAACATCAAGCTATGGAAGACGTTCACGGACTGCTTCAATTGCCTACCCATTGCCGCCATCATCGATGAGAAAATATTCACAATGCACGGCGGCCTCTCCCCCGATCTTCAGTCGATGGAGCAAATACGGAGAGTAATGAGGCCGACAGATGTTCCTGACACTGGTGCGTCTCCTATGTTTTCTAGGATTTTGCGGATAGCCCCCTAATGCTGAGTGTGGGTACGCTCAGGCCTGCTATGTGATCTGCTCTGGTCGGATCCCGACAAGGAGATCACAGGATGGTCGGAGAACGACCGAGGGGTATCATTTACGTTTGGTCCCGACGTAGTGTCAAGGTTCCTACAGAAGCACGACATGGATCTGATCTGCAGAGCACATCAGGTGCGTGTTCTTTTACGTTCGATCCAGCCACGATGTGCAGCAGAGGCTTGGGAGGTGCTGATCCTTGCGACTTGTCGCGTGTCCTCGCTCTTAGGTCGTCGAGGACGGGTACGAGTTCTTCGCAAAGCGACACTTGGTCACCCTATTCTCCGCACCCAACTATTGTGGCGAGTTCGACAATGCCGGAGCGATGATGAGCGTCGATGAGACGCTGCTGTGTTCCTTCCAGGTGTGTCTGTCTATATTTGGGTTGCTCGGGTCCAGAGGCTGATGAGGTTGTTCTGGCACGTAGATCCTCAAGCCTGCAGAGAAGAAGGCAAAGTATCCTTACGGCGGTGTAAATATGGGCCGTCCAGTAACGCCTCCGCGCAAACAGAAGAAGAAGGACGCGAACAAAATGGGTTGAGAGACTGCACCGTCAGTACATATACTCTATCTCCCGTATCGTCATGTCACAGACGTCCCTTCCCTCCCCTATTGGTGTTGGCCACTCGTGTGGTTGTCATGGTGCATGGGTGTTGTGTGGATATACATGGACTTGTCATCAGATCTGTTCGCCAGTCGGAGGACGGCCGTCACGGCATGGCGCAGAACCCGCCGGAGGACGTCAAGACATCGAGTGTGGGGTAGGTGGGCCAACGTGCAGATGGAAACACGGTGGCGCCGAAGTGACGATGAAGATGCGCACGGAAGGATCTGGACGTGTTGGCGGCACGGTCCGGGGTGGTTATGGGTAGGGTTTGTGGACTGGACGGCGGAGGCGGTTGGAGCTGCAAAACTATCATCATTCAGCACGAAGACGACGACACCACCCACACGCAATACTGGACTTCACTGCTCGCATCCCATCTGTTGTTTATGCAAGGTTTCGCTCTCGATTCGGATCCCGCTTCCTCCCCATACCCTGTCCGTTCTTTGCTTCTCCTTGCCTCCTCCCGGCATCTCGCCTCACATCCGTCCTCCGTCCTGTGTATAGTCATGACCGCACCCCTATCTAACCCATCACGATGTCTACTCGCTCTCGCTCGTTCAGTACGCCAGTCGCGTCGCCTTCGCCTTTCCTCTTCCCCATATCTATTCCCTTCCTTTTGACTTTTCTCCGACGGACCGTCACCTGGCCGTCTATGTTCAGTATAGCCCTTACAATTGTACACTTTCCTCCTTCCCTGTTTTTACTTGTGTCGACGCCCTTCATCAGCTTCCCCTTTCCCGTACAGTCACCCGTTTAAGATATCAGCCCCGGTCTTTGCCTGCCATTCATCTCATCCTGTACCACTCAAGCTGCTGGCTGTGTCTGTCCTCGTCTCCGTCTCGTTTTGCTCTCTGAATGTTCGATGTGAGAATAGGCTACACGTAATACAATCCTAGTCTCTCTTACCTGTGAGCCTTCCCTGTGACCAAGCTTGTCGTTCAGCTGTACCGGTCGTTCCGACAACTGCGGAGGTCTTCCCCCTCCCCATTTCCGTCCTTCGTGAGCAGATCTGTCAAGCTAATTCAAAGCTTATCTGGCCATGAGGCTTGGTACAATACATGGACGGAACCGTTGCGAAGAGAGACCAGAAGAGCTAGCGAGCGAGCGTTCCTGGCAGGGTCCGATTTCAGGAAATCTCACTATGGCTAACCCCGCACTCCTGTTTTGAGTCTTGATCACCACCACCACCGTCACCATCCGTCTTTCTTCTCCCCACCATGTCCGCAGTCCTTCGATTCGCCTACCGCCGCTGCGCTGCAGCCCCACTCCGGTCCTCCTGCTGTCCTCGAGCGTTCTCGACGACCGCACGGCGGGCAGCGGACCCGTGGCTGCTGCCGAACACGCCCGAGCACCTGGAGAAGACGACGTCGGGGCCGGACGCACCCCCGCCGACGCCGCTGCCGCGCCCGGGCGAGGGCGTGGAGACGATGCGCGCGCGGCTGGTGTACCAGAGCCGGAAGCGGGGCACGCTCGAGAGCGACCTGCTGCTGAGCACGTTTGCGCAGGAGCGGCTGGGGAGCATGGGCGAGCGGGAGTTGAGGGAGTATGACAAGGTGAGTGGTAAGGGACGAGTGTGTTGTGTTGTGTTCTGTTCACACACGTACGGGTTTTCGCTGTGCTGTGTTGTTCTTTCTCTTGGTGCGCTACTATGAGTCTGGATGTCTCCCTCTCTCTTCCCCTCATGCTCGATGTGTGTATTGACGTCACGTCGTGAACAGCTTTTGGACGAACCAGACTGGGATATCTACTACTGGGCAACCGGGAAGAAGACTCCCCCAGAACGTTGGGTCGGTTCGAGCATTTTGGAAAAGCTGCGCGAGCATGTCAAGAACGAGGGCAAGGTTGTGAGG
Organism: Fomes fomentarius; assembly: GCA_022606135.1. Classification (NCBI taxonomy): domain Eukaryota; kingdom Fungi; phylum Basidiomycota; class Agaricomycetes; order Polyporales; family Polyporaceae; genus Fomes; species Fomes fomentarius. Next base: position 1,138,764 of record JABYQN010000011.1, on the reverse strand, counting down.
CGGATGCCTGATCTGTCATAGCCTGTACGCTGTCCCTTTCACGCAATGCACACCTCTGGATTGGCATGGGGTGCAGATACATTACCAAACGCTACGACAGCTCAGTCTCTTACACTTGGACCCATGATTTGCATGTAATAAAATATCCCAAAGGAAAGTAGCAGACTCGCACATAGATACAGCGTGATATAGTAGTCCGCGATGCACAACAGACCGGTCATGAATCCTCGTCAGGCACCTCCTCCACGCGTGCCTGCCTGCTCGACGAGCGCGAGTCGCCTGAATCTGCGACCTCCTCTATGAACGCGGATGGCGCGGGCGAGCCCTCACCGTTCGTAGCACTCTTGCCCTTCTTCTCCGCCTTCTCGCTCCGCTTCTTCTTAGTCTTCTTTTTGGGAAGGTCCCACTCCCATAGCGGAATGAATGACTCGACCTACACGCGCGTGGAACGTGAGCGCTCCACGGACACTGCGCGTGGGGGGGAGAACAAAGGGAATGACACTCACGAATCCTACGTCTGCGAACAGCTTGGGGAATATCCAGATACCCGGACTTGCGACGATGACGGTGATAATGTAGAAGATCAGCCGTACAATGGCGAGCGCGAAGAACAGGCCGATGAGGCCCAATACACCAATAGAGAGATACCACACGCCGAGGCGCATGATGGGCGGCCAGAGCGGGAACATGACACCGGCGAGCATGATGGCAACCATCGCGACACCGCCAAGGTATGTTGTCCATTGGGAGCCCTCGTAAAACCATGCGTAGTAATCGGTGGGCACGAACGTCTGCATCTGGGTGATCTGGAGCGCCTTGGGCGATGATGAGGAGGAGCCGGAGGGGGCGCCGCGCTCGACCCTAAGGAAGAATGCGAAGGGTATGATGGAGAGGAGGACCTGCTGCGCTTCCTGCTCGTTGGTGACCTTGGGGACATTCTTGAGCTTCGCATAGGCAGGGGACGTGAGGGCCTTCACTGCGCCCTTGCCTGGATGTACGGGTGTGTAACGTGTCGGCGGGTGGCGCGCGGAGACGTTCGTCTAGGACGTACCTTTGAAGTAGTCTATACGCTTTCCATTCAGGACGCCAACGCGGACCTTCATACCAGCCTGGCTGCTACGTAGGAAATTGACGATATTCCGGATGTCCTGCGGCGCCTTGGATTGCTGCTCCATGGCGAATAACCTACGATCCAGATCGGTGCCTCGGTTAGCCATCATGTGGGAACGCAGAGGGGAGAAAAAGCATAGAGAGTCATATACGCACTAGACGGAGGGCTTAAGGTAGGAGAAAGCCACGCCGGGGTGGTGAAGATGAGGAGGAGAAGGAGAAAGAGCGTATGTTGAGCTGGCAGTCACTCCCCACTGAGGCTGACTGCTGGCCGACCCATATCGGGAAATAATGGCTGATGTAAGCAAATGCTCAACCTGCCGAGGCGAGATCGGCATCTGCCTGTCTCTGCGCTGGACACAAAGTCCTCCGCTCGCACAACGTCCGTGCCTCCTCTCCTCAAGATCGAGTCTGCTTGAGCGTTCTGCTCAGTCTCCCCATCCTTATCCCGACTCGCATGGCGGCGCTGCAGGCGGTAAAGCAGTTCCGCATACGCGAGCTCGCTCCGGTCCTCAAGGCCAACCCGTCAATTGCACGGCCAAAAGTCCCAAACCCGTTTCTACCACACAAGAACCCCGAGTCGGGTCGATGGGCACCGCCAAAATACTCGCTCCGACGACAAGCTGAGCTGGTGAAGCAGGCGCGCACGAGCGGCACGCTGCACCTTCTACCTCCTGGTCCGAAGCTTTCTCCCAAGGTGCTCGCGGAGGTTCCCCCGACTACGCCGTTGCCTACAGATGCGTCAGTGTCATCAGCGACAGCGACAGAGGGGCCGTGGTGGGGCAAGGATGTCGAGTGGGAAGGAGAGCTCAAGGAGAAAGAGGTCAAGGGCGCGGACGTGGGCAACCGCCTGTATGCTGGCAAGAAGCGCATGTTCAAAGGACACAAGTGGGAGCGTACACTAGAGAAGCGTACCTGGGAGCGCAAGGTCCTCCTGAAGGACATGCAGGCGCGCATCAATCGGTTCCGCACGGTGAGTGGTCGTTTGGAGAATTGTTGTAACGACTGTCTGCGTTGTTCGTGATGCTCGTATTGCACGCGTGCATGTTCGATGGAGGAGTTGATGGAATAGTTGAGATGTCTTGCGAAACGCGGATGGCCGAACACGACGTGACGAGCATGAGTGTGACCGAAACGGTCTGCGCCCACTACTCTCGCACGGTGGTTTAAGATGGCGAACTGACGGTGGCTTGTTAATGAGAGTACACTGGGCTGCATGTCCGCCGTACTCATCGACTAGTCCTTCAGGTTGCCACTGTGTTGAGACAAGCAACACCTGTTGAACCGCAGTCCGCTATTTCTTGCTGCATGGTAGGGGGGTGACGTTTCAAACCCTCCGGTGCTCTTGATGGGAATGTGTATGCGCGCGATACATGCTTTCAGCTGTGATATCCTTCGGCTGCGATCGAACTCGTGTTATAACCACAGCTTCGGATGTGGCCGGTCCCTCTCTTATTCTCTAGTCCTATTGCCTCAAACGTGGATGCGCTGACACGAGACCACTTATAGACCTATCGGCGGAAGACCCCAAGCCCCGTCAGCCCAGCGCGGCCGGTGTCCTACTCCAAGCTTCCATTCTAAAGTACTTGTATATCGTCGCGTGTCTCCGCGTAATCTCTCCTCTCCTCGCTTCGGCTGCTCCCGCTAAGCTTTTGAGACTCGAGCTCCGAGCTCTGAGTTGCGACATCGACTCGTCACTGGCTGCCGAATGCAGGTCACTCCATACCTAAGGTCACGCAGCTAAGTCCTTTCATGCACCATCTTTCTCTCCGATGTATCACATGTGTGCACTGCATACAACTGTCGCATGCTTAGGACACTTCGAGGCGTTGGCCGAGCTCAAAAGACTGCGGCATGAGCATGGTAGTTGGGGAACACCCCACCTACATCTTCGCCCCAGGCGCTGCTGCTCGATTCGCCGCCGAGCACGCAGCATGACTCTCGCCCAAAGCAGAGTCGTGCTTCGCGCCCATAGTCGCAATTCGAAGCTCGAGATGTCAGACAGTGGACTGCTTGGCAGGGTTGTTCGCTTCTGTCCAGCTTCCATGAACCCTGGGACGCCTTGCGTGTGGTCCCAAGCATTCGGCAAAGTGACATCTCCCCAACCCCTCCCCCCAACGCTCGCTGGGAAGACCTCGTCATGCGCCTGTGTGTGCGGTAATTATAGCAAGGTACCGCCCAGCCAGAGGCAGTGCGCAGCCTTTGCTGGCTTGCCAATGCCTCATGACACGTAATTGCGGCCTGCTCTTTGGGATTCTCTCGGGCTCCCTCCACGCTTGGGATCCTGGTCGGAGGTGACGCCGGACGACGGAGGCGCGTTCGGTTCATGGACGTCTGCCAGTGGACGACCTAATAGAACACCGTCATTCCTTTGCCCTCCTGCCGCCTTCCTCCGCCTGGCCAATACTAATTTCCACACGCACATCTTCGAGGCGGTTTGCCCCGGAGTCCGGACGGCTTGCGGCGCAGTCCGTCTTCAGATTTGTCAGATCTGTGCGACCCACCGCCAGTGCGACAGCAGGCACACCCTGGCCGGCGTTCAAACGTTCAAACGTTCAAACGTTCAAACGTTCAAACGCTCCAGCGTCCACACTCTTCACTCTGCATAAGCGCTCTACCATACGCTAGAAGCGAGGGAGCGGGTTGGAACAGAGTATAAGGTTGTGAATTCTGCACATCATGGAACTCAAATGGTAGGATCCTAATCCAACGTATAGGGTGCCACAGCTGGGCCCCGGGGCTTCGATTCCAAGGCGCAGGGAGACATGGATTTACACCACCTTCCTGCCCCCGCGTGTATCCTTCCATGCGCACATGCACTGACCTCCGACCTCCGACATCTAATGCAGAGCGGGGAACCGTGCAAGCCTCGGGGACTGGGGACCGGGGACTGGAAACTGGAAACTGGAAACTGGAAACTGGAAACTGGAAACTGGAAACTGGATACTGGAAACTGGAAACTGGAAACTGGGAGCTGTGGGAGCTGGAACACATCATGTTCTCCGAGGCTGTTCACGTTTACTGCGAACTGCTGGGCCGTTGGCAGGGGAATGCTCGGTGCGACGGTTGGTATGTGCGAGCTGCGCGGTGCTCTGACTCGCGACGAGTGTGTACTGGTCACTGCTCAGCATCTGTCCCAACTTCGAGGCGTGACAACTAACTTAAACCTTTTCTCAACCCCGGACTCAGCGCTCAGCGCTTAGCGCCAGGAGGTGTCGGGACACTACTGGTCCGGAGAATGAGAATGATGGGGTTGCATTGTGGCGGGTTCCTCAGGCCTCATCCCTATCCCTAGGTCTCGATCCCCATCACCTTGGAGGATCCAGATAGGAAGCTAGGAACCCTGTGCGTGCGGGCAGACGCGAATCATCTATCTCAAAGTGCGTGCGTGCGTGCGTGTGTCTGTCTCGCGATGGATGCCTGGTATCGAAGTGGGAGTACGTACGTATATGCTGGGAGGGCGTCGCGTCGCGTCCGGGGGTGGCTGACACCATTTGCTAACCTAACCTAACTATATCTGCGTCTGGAAGTGAGAATTGAGAATTGAGAATTGATGTGAATGTGGAGAAGGCGCCGTCGCAACTGTGGATGGCACGATCTCCGGACGTTCCGTTCTGCTCAGTGCTCAGTGCTCCCGGCGCAGTGGTCTTGTGCCAGTCTTCGTCTTCGTTCCGCAGACGCGGTCCCGTGGTGGTCGCACTCGACCCATGGCCAGGACCGCGCTGTGAATATTTGTAGGATAGACCATGGGGTCCGTCACGGACGTTCGCCAAAACTATATTAGCCCACATTCGTCTGGGTGGACATGGTGTTTGGTATGCTCGGCGAGGATGTACTATTCACAGACCTCGCAAGCAGATGGCACATGTAGTACACACGCACCAATGTGATATCAAGGTACTATTCTGGTACCGCGCGTGAAGATCCACTTCTCTGTTCTCTGTTCACTGTGCTCGGTTCTCCATTCACACTCTATCACGCTGTATTGAGTCCTGACCAGAGAATTCACAATCGCGGGCGCGGACCGGTCCTCGGCAGCAGTTCCGCTCGACGTTCGTGCGCCGCCGCGGCCGGAGCGGTGCTGCGCAGTGATGAGAGAACTGGTGGTTCTGGTTCTCTTACCTGAACCTCTTACTTCTCTCTGCTCTCTCTGCTGGAAGTGCCGGGCGGCACGCGTACGTCGGCGTAGACTGAGACGTCGTCGTCGGTCGATGTGCGACGGGGCGGACGTGCGCAGCAAGCTCAAACTTGAGCAATAGCATTCTGAGCGGCGTTGGGAATTCGAAAAGGCGGGTGCCTGACTGTGAGCGCCGTATTCCGCATCATTGTGCGCAGTACTCACTATTATGTAGTACTCATAGGTGATAGACGTGCGCAACCCTAAGTACTGGATGGATTCGGGTTCACATACCCGTGAGGTGTGGTCCGGGCACCAAGAAGGTTTTACCTCCGGCCGCGGCTCAGCCTCGTGCGTTGCAGGTTGGCTACTGCACGGAATTATTATTACGCTGAGAGGGATTGGTCCACGGCTGTGTCACTGTGATATGCACCGAACGGCGAACGCTGAGGATACTATTCTCCAACACTTGTTGAAATACTAATTACCATATCGCGACGCTCGAACTGATGAACCGCCTGGTTTGCTTTGTCAGGCGAATTGGCGATATCTACTTACCGTCCAACGTTCCAAGTTCATCATGCATAACCAATCGTGGCCAGTGTTGCTGATGAGGAGTCGCGGGACACCTGCAGTTTGCGATGCGCTGGTGAACCAATTATCATGATCAACGCTCCTTGAGCGTGAGCTGGAGTCTGGATAGGTTCTCGAGTGCGCAAAGCCCTGCAAGTGAATGTAATGAACGGCTTGCCACGGCTGATTGTTGACAACAATCGGAGTCGGACGTTTTAGCGGCACCGCGTGCCGTCCAGTGCCGGATGGGGCTTGGCTCGTCGAGGTCTTTTCTCTATGCACCGACATTCGTCAAGTTCGTGTCTGGACAAATCGCTGTCACACGGCTGACAGGCGTGCATGCTTGGTTCTCGCACCCAGCGATGTAAACTGACAAAGGCAGGAGGCAGACAGCGGCGCGGTGTCGCGGATGTCGATGAGGGCTTGAGGTATTCGACGGGTCGGTGTAAGAATGCTACGGAATGCATGCGCAGTGTAATCGAAGGTTGAGCAGAATGGTTTGCAGAAATCTTATCATGCCAGGCAGGGTCTGGGCGTGGGAACGAAGAAATAACCGTAGTGCATATCGGTGCTACTGTGCTGATGGGAGCGTGAGTGTATAGGATTCTCTTGTGCGTAGTGTATGAGCGGGACCGCGGTGTTGTGTGGGAGGTTAGCTGAGGTCACTCGTCTGGAGGGCTGGCGGCGGGGAGGATGGGTGAGTGGAAAGGCGGAGGACGGAGGACGGCGGCTGGGTCGGCGTAAGTGCTCGGAGGCGAAGATCTTGGTATGATCTGACATCTTGCCATCACCAGCGTTTGGTGGAACGGCCGAACGAGGCAGATCGGGCGGATTACGCCATGAACGTAATGCAGGCCCATACTTAACTGCTCTCCTCCCTCCCTGCCCCTTCCCGCGCCCCACGCTCTCCAGCACACTACAGGCACGCCTAGACGCGTGCACGACGTCTGCCTGCGAGCCATCGAGAGTGACTGACCGGCACTGATCACGGAGGCGGACAGTGCACATCGCAATCACCCGCCGCAGCGCGTGCTGCCGAAGGTAAGATGGCCGCCTTGCCGGAATTAGCCAGACATATGACGCCAGAGGGGAGGGCTCGCAATGTCCTCTCGGCCAATCTCTTGGCCGCCTCCTCTTCACCTCCATCCACCTTCCGCCGCCCGAACACACACTCTTCTCCATCCTCCTCCACCATGGCCGCCGTGGCCTCGTCCAGCACGCTCGTCCCCCGTCAGCGCTCTCGCAGGGACGTCTTCAAGCCCAGGTTCCCTCTCGACCCCTTCGCTGGGGCTTCCCCTGCCGTTCTTGGAGAGCCCTGGTTCCTCAAGATCGACGCCCTACTGTCTGCAACAGCCTCGCAGCGTCGCAATGTCATCTTCGTCCTAGGAGGTGCGTTTTTCATCCTTGTTGCCTTCTGCTCATTGTCCTCAGTCCTCGTCAGCCCCTACCCTCAAGGAGCTTGCTCCCCTCCTCCAGTCCCGTCATTTCGCCAAGTCTCTCGTTATCCTCGCTACCCACAATCCTCCAGACATCCCTGGCATCGTCATACCTAGCGTCCGCATTCTCCGCCTCACTGCGCCCCTCGCTCTCGAACACGCGGGTGCAGTCCAGTTTGTCAACATCTTGGAATGGGCCGAGCGTGTCGCACGCAGCTGGCGGAAACACGGTGGCGGCGGCGTCGTCGAGCTCCATGAGGATGCCGACGGTTACGGCGAGCTCGCCCCTCCCTCAATGTCGCGCTTTGGCTCTCAGAGCACACCGACTTCTCCCGGCAGCTCCTCAACCTTGCTTACTGCAGAGTCCGTTCCAGGCTCCTCTCCAGGTTCTTCTTCCAGACCTTCTTCCTTTGCCGGCTCGTTCTTCCCTCGTCGAGGCCGCACTTCTTTGCCCCCTCCAGACCCTTCCCAGCGTCCATTTGATGTGTTCGTAAACTTCATGCCAGAGAAGATCTCGGACAAAGCCCTCCTCAAGAACTCAATCCTCGTCACCACCATCTCGCGTCCGTTCCTGACGTCAAGCGTCCACCCTTCCGCGCCAACACTTCGTTCGCGTACCAGCTCTTCTACCTCCATACGTCTGCGCCCACAATCCATCTTCGGTGCCTTCAGCCGAAGTTCGACTTCCGTGTACATCCCCCCCACACCTCCATACCAGAGTGGCGAGTCGCTATCCCTCGCACAGATGATGCCGGCTCCACCTGGCAGGGCGCTTCTTATTCACCTCCTCCCTGCTTCGGCATCACGCGCACCTCCTGTGGCACGGCGTCGACTCGTGGAAAGCATGGAATCCTTCCTCCTGTCATTCGCCTTACAGGCATCCCCAACGCAGTCGCAAGCGCTCGCTCCCGATTCATTGGAACGTGCACGGCCATACGTCATGCAGGCCAGCACGTTCTGTGAGCCTGTTGGTTGCGAGCCTGCGGTGGCGGACTACGGAGATTGGACTGTCGCTGATGTTGTCCTCAGCGGCGCGCTCGACGCAGACGCCCCTATCGCGCCTGCTGCACCCCCTACGATCACGATCAGCGCAAGCGTCGGTGCTCTTCCGTCAAAATCATCGAGACGCGCATGGGTCGCCTCAGCTGCGGATGTTGTCATAATGCCTTCCTCCGACGATCCTGCCACCTCAGCGTCTGGCGAGACCGCCAAATTCCAGGCGCCTGCGACGGATCTCAGTCATAGGGCGTTCAATAAGAGTAGGAGCTCGTCTGCCCCGCTGCTCTCGTCTGAATGGAAACCCAGCCCGGTGTTACACAGCCGGCCGCTGTCGCATTCTGCTCTCTCGCAGCCTATGAAGGGCAGCAAGGACACGAATCTGCCGAGTCTTCCGCCGGGTGGGCTGCCCACGCCGCCGCATTCGGAAGAGGACTCGAACTCGATCAACATGGACGGAGACACCAGCGGGGATCACGCTGATGTCACTGTATCGACAATTTCGATGTCGACGTCTGATGTTGCGAACGGGGACGGGCACGGGAAGAATGCGAATGCGAATGGTGGGAGCGCGAAGAAGCCGAGGTGGAAGTTCTGGCGCATGCTTGGCCACGGCCACCATGGCTCCAGTCACGGTCACAACGTTCAGCCCGCTACGGTGAAGGCGTAAAGTCCGAAGTCGTGCCTATCAGAGGTAGATTGCAGTGGGCAGGTGACTTTGGCTGGTGACTCTTTGCTGGTTGGTGGGAGCTGGTTTGCGGTATTCCGCCATTTGCAAGTAGAGGGGCCGGAATGCGGCTCAAACACACACGACTCGCAAGATGAGAGGCTGGTTAGTTGGTTCCATCCGTTTCGCCTCCGTCTTACCTTCCTCCCTCGCCTCCTCGGTTTTCTCGTTCCTCCCTGGACGTCTGCGCTCGTCCACACTCCACTACACATGTCTATCCATGCTTGCTTCAAGTTGTATCATTCATCTGAGATGCTCCAAATTCTCTAGCCCCCTAGCAATATTCGTCGTGGATACATGGACTAGGACTACTTCCCTCGCATGACGCGTGTATGCATATAGCAACCAAAGACGCTCCACGTACGGTAATTTGTTACGACCAATCTTACATCCTATTTTTTCTTCGTCCTCGAGAGAGCTAGCGTATCTGTCCTTTCCTTTGCCTCTTAACCAATCCTGTTTCTGGTTCCGTTCCCGTATCTTCATCCCATACGTCATGAATATCGTGGCATTGTGCGTTGTGCATGCATCGTCCATGGTCCTAATCATCGCGTTCGTCGTTCCCGCAAAACGTTCATCGCTATCAGTCTATCGTCGTCACGCATCCCTCTCCCCCCTCTCCCCTCCCCCCTAGGCCTCTATATCATAGCAATGCGGACTCCCTCGGACAGCCAATAGACCAGTACTGGTAACTGCCTACCCACCACGTACCCACGTACCCGCCTACCTATATCTTGATCCCGACATCTGCACTCGCTGCATACACGTATGCTACATAGAATAATCCCGACCATGTATATCCAGCCTCGAATACACTTCCCTCGCTTCGCAGAGTACCAGATATTAGTATGCCGAGAGAGGTGGATATACTTATGTACGTATACTTAGGTAGGTCATAGGGCCATCAGGTAGGTTATCTGTACGTGCGGACATACATACCCTCTTTCTCCCTGTCTCCGTCTCCATCTCTGGCCATCTATCTTAGAAGTGGTTATCTCAGTCCCATCCCGTACTAGTATGGAGTGGAGCCTCCCACTCCCACTCCCACTCCCACTTTCGCTGTGGATCTCACTCCCACAGATACTCTTTTGATTTCGTTTCTAATCAGAAGCTGCATTCATTCCAGCGCCGCGGCACCGCACTGCACTGTTATTATATACCTCCGGAGTCTCTCACCTATGCATTGCCTATGCAGGTTGCTTATATGTAAGCACCCACGAACTCAGCACTCAGCACTCAGTCCATTCAATTACTCACGTCTCTCGTTAAAAGCTAACCGCTACATGACATGTCCCGACGATCCCGCCGCCGACGTCAATCACTTCTATTAAGGTCCTGGTCGGCTGCACGGGATCTCAAAATCCGCGTGGATCTGGGCATGGAGACGCCCATGTTGAATCACAGTTGAACTTGAAAGTCCAAGATTGTCTTCCACTAAGCACTCTCACCCTGCTCTCACCATGGCTGACAGCACGTCGCCCACACCGATCTCCTCGACGTCACTGTCTCCGGCCTCCTCCTCACACGAGAGATGGTCGGACATCTATGTGTGCTCCAGTACGGCTTCACCACGGACCAGGTCAACAGCACGAGTGCCATCGATTGTGCCTCTCTCTACTACGCTCGACGTAACATCATGGAATCGCCGCGTCTCCTTGGCGTTATGTACAAGAATAAGGAGAAGAGATGGCTTCTCGTCGGGGGTGCCGCCTTTTTCCGTACGGGCACGCCGGCCCCCAGGCTCGTTCTCGACGCAGAGATCAAGGCGTATCTAGACCACTGGTTCCCGCTCGACCTGCGCCACCGTGATGAATTCAAGGGCATATGTTACTGGCAAGTACTGTGGCCTCGTCATGTCAGACGTGCGTCCCCCAACCCTACCGTGTTGTGGCCGAGATATCGACTGGTTTTTTGGCTGATTGATATTTTGGGTGTAGCTTATGGCTTCATCCTTCACAAGATGCGGATGGTGTCGAAGAAATATCGGGAGGAGTGGAGAGAGGAACGGCGGCAGTGGATCGCTGAAGAGAAGGCTAAAGGGGTGACAAAGTTTGTACGTTTGTTCTCTCTACCGGGATCTGTTTCTTCTGCACGTCTGACCGACGCTCGATGGTTCATGTAAATCAGCCCCCTCTGTTCCCGGTTCTGTGGCCCCCAAGCCCTTGATCCGTCTTGTCGGCGGTCGCTGTCTTCCGTTCGATCTTCATCGCAGCATTCCCTCGGTCATCCATTGTCCCCCTTTCATCGACGCGCCTCTCGACCTTCCTTCATGACGGCTACTATCAAGAGAGACGGTTATGGGTACTCATGACTACCGCGCAAGTCACGGTCAGCATCCTGAGATAGACTTAACCCATACCTTTGCTTGGTTTGTTCCGCTCTGGACTCCCGCTCTTCCCTCGCCCCTTCCCTTTACACTAGAATCGTCTAGTCACTATCTCAACCATTCCGGATTTCCTTCCGTAGTTCTACTCTACGCCACTCGAACATGTATACAAGAGTCCGACCTTCAATACTCGCGACCATATTTCAATCCCGATCTGAATCCATTCAAAACAGAGACGAGTTGCTGGCAACGTAGCAGGAAACGTATCATACAGCCGTGGTTCTCACGAGTCGCAGTACGGTTGAGGCTAGTATATTCCAGTCCATTCGCATACTACACACATTCAAGTTGACCTCGATCCACCCGCAGACAAGGATGCCACATACTACTTCCGCGGGATATTCGAGGTGTGAGAGATGACCTTGTGTGTGCCCAAGCTCACGGAGCGGATCATCCGGATGAACCCTGCCCATTACACTGTTGGTGAGCTTCCCGTCGGCCGCCACTCGGGATCACTCTGAACACGATCTCGTAACTCTACCCAACACGCAGGCAACACAGATACAAGACCATGATAGCCCTCGAGGTTCCGCTTGATGAAGAGCTGAAACACATGTACGCATCGCGATCACCTTGAAAACGTACCAGGTCTGGCACCATGGCCGTGTGCTGCTCACCACGCTCAACTCCCGCCCAAAGGCGAGGCTCGTCATTGAAGTGGACGAGGATACACTGGCGGTAGGACCATGTGTGGTGGTCCTTGACGCCTGAGCAGAGAACAGCATTGAGGAACTCGAGCTCGCGCGCCGCCGCATCGACGGGGAGCGCGCATACGCCGAGGAGCTGCTGGAGGACGTGGGGAATAACTCCGCGTGGCACCATCGGGGTGTCAGGGCGGGCGATGAGGATAGGGATAGGGAGCAGGTCCTCAGGCGGGAGCTCTCGTGCGTCGCTGTCCTTTGTCTTCGTTCGTTTGGCTGATCGCCCCCATGCCTACCTTTGGTGCAGCGACCATAATTTCCCGAGAGAAAAGATCTCGCTCGCCCCGAAATACCCCTCTGTATGGAACTACCTCCGCGGGGGGCGCTCGAGCACGCCAACACGCCCTTCGCGGTTGTTCCGCCTTTCGTCGAGCCACACACGATCGCTCAGGCTCCTACTCGCCGCGAACTGGAAGAGGATGTGAGGATGTTGTGGATTCTCGATAATGTCGGACATGCGCGGCATCCTACTACTAGTACCACTGAACTCTAGACAGGGCTCTAGACAAGGGGTTCTTCCTCATCCTCATAATACTCAGCCGCTTCCCACTCCCTGTCCGCAAGCGCACGCAGCTCGCGGTGGATGACAGCCAAGGAACGAAATCTCCAGAGAGGACGGGAAGAGGTTAGAATAATCATCGAGTTGTGAATACGGATCATCGTGTAACTCGTCCTCGACGATGAGTATGACCTCTCTGGTCCGCCGCTTCAAAACCAAAAAGTCCGGGATACCGTGTGGTGCGCGCCCCTGGCTTCTGCTAGGTACTCTCCGGTTCGGATCATCGAGTGAGATGTGTGCACCACTATCTGTAGAGGACCAAGAGATCTGGGCACTTGGATCGTCGATAGATATAGATTGGTTGTGCTCAGGAGGAGTGGAAGCAGGGGTGGGAGTAGCAGAAGCAGGAGGAGTGGAAGCGGCAGGAGTAGCAGAAGCAGGAGTAGTAGCATGGGACACGGTGTCGACAGAGGGGTGTGGTCGTCCAAAGGCTGGGCGAATGAAGTCTTCCATTTGCTCGTTACTGGAGTTGTACTTGAGATATTCATTCTCTGTCGACGTCAGGTGAGGACGTTAGACGATTGGGCAGCAGATATGAAATGTGCAGACGCACGCCAGCCAGGGGGGAGCTCAAGTGAGACTGAAGAGTCATCGGCGCTGGGTGTCGTGACACGAGACGTCCGTGGGGTAGAATGTATTGTTGGGTCGAACGGGTTGCCATCGCCGAAGAGAGGCTCTCCAAAGTCCTCGGGCTCTGCTGTGATTCCTGCGGCCCGATTGACGATGAAGTCGAAGAAGGACCGATCTTCTGGCTGTTGTGTGCCTGTGCCATGTGCCTCTTCCCTAACCTTATGATGAGCTGCGACAGTGAATGAACATTCCTCGGGAAAGATGACGTGTAGGAGGGGATTGATGCAGGCATCGACAGTCGACTCGTAACGTGGAGCATAGATATTCTTCATCTCGTCCCATAACCACTTAGGGATTCGGCGGCGAGTCTATGTAAATTGTTTCCATGAATGAATAATCAGAGTTTGAATAAGGGGTGACACCTACTTCGAACAGTGCAAAAAACAGCATAGAGAGCCTCTTGATGGAGCTGTTGACGGCATCTCCAACATTTCGGCGGACTTTGGCATCTCGGCTAGTAGGGTGATCAGTAGTGTATATGGATGCAAATAGTCAAAGATGGGTGTACGACATACGACAACTTAACAGAGTGGTTGGTTAGTAGAAGCCATATAAAGCTAGTATGGAAACACGTACAAGCCAGGTTGAACACTCTCTTAATTTTGCAAGTATCGTGAGAGATTCTTCTTGGTATGTGCCTAGCGGGTTCCCGTCTCTACGAGTAAGGTTAGCCCACAAGGGAACGGTGACTTGAACTACTGAAGACGAAGTGAATGTTACGCACAACACTGAAATTGACATCTTCGCGACAAGATCTGTTGAGGGAGTGAAAGAGAGATTGTGGGCAACACAAGTGCTCACAGGGGCCGAGATTATATATGTTGTGCTCGGACATTGTCAGCTGCAGATACCTAGGCTGCAAGCCACTCAGGCATTGTCAGCCACATATGCCTAGGCCGACAGTCCGTCTAAGTTTAAGTAGTCGCTGGATACTTGCGCCAATGAGCGCCCATGGCTGCACGACCTCCGAGTCCGTGTACTCAAAGACACCCTGAGATGATCCTCGCCTCGCCGATCAGGGCCTCAACGTTTGAATGGCAATGTACGGGGTTGTCGCGAGTAGTGAGCGACGCGCGAAACATGTGCTGATGCTCAATGTTCCAGGGAAGCGCGTCACAACTCCACTCATTCGTTTGTGGACAGTTAACCACTTCGTCCACCTGCGTTGTTGCATGAGAATGCAGAGAAGTGGTCGCGCACAGGCCACTCTGCAGTGCTGATGATTTGTGTGGTCTGATAAGCCACGTATCGGTATCGGTTAAATAACGCGTGGGAAAGGGAGATGCTGCCTTGCGTCGCGAAAAACCGACTGCTGTTGCCCTTGACCACCTCACCACTCAAATCCCCCTTCCCCGTTCAATTTGTTTCCTCGCTGCCACTATCGTCGCCCCCGCCCACATCGCGCTCTCCTACTGATTATTCAACTCTGTATCCAACCCCCAAATAAGTGCCACTGCCGGACCAGCTCTGTACTCGACAAAGTACGAATACCGCACACGCAACCCCGACCTCCCATCACCCTCATCACCATGTCCCAACAACAAGCCCGCCCCTCCTCATCTACCTCGTACGTGTCTTGCTGCGACGCATTTAATCCTTCATTCATTCGTTTGAGGAACACAGGCATAACGACACCTGGAAATCGGGTCTGCGCCCACCACCAAAAGACTACCGCCCGCAGACCGACGATGTGCTTGCGACCAAGGGCGTTGAGTTTGAAGACATGTACCTCCGCAGAGAGCTCCTCATGGGCATCTTCGAGGCCGGCTTCGAGCGGCCGTCGCCCATCCAAGAGGAGGCCATCCCCACCGCGCTCACCAAGCGCGACGTCCTCGCCCGCGCTAAGAACGGCACGGGAAAGACCGCCGCGTTCGTTATCCCAACACTACAGCAGATCGACGTGAATAAGAACAAGATCCAGGCGTTGCTCCTCGTCCCGACGCGTGAACTCGCGTTGCAGACCGCGCAGGTTTGCAAGAACCTGGGCAAGCATATGGGTGTCCAGGTCATGGTCACCACCGGCGGCACGACCCTCAAGGACGACATCATGCGTCTGTCCGAGACGGTCCACGTGCTCGTCGGTACGCCCGGGCGTATACTCGATCTTTCGGGCAAGAACGTCGCGGACCTGAGCGAGTGTCCCGTGTTCGTCATGGACGAGGCGGACAAGCTCTTGTCGCCCGAGTTCGCGCCTGTCATGGAGCAGCTGCTCGCGTACCTTCCCAAGGACCGCCAGGTCATGCTGTTCAGCGCAACATTCCCGATGATTGTCAAGGATTTCAAGGTGCGTGTTCTGCGCCGTCGCTTATCTTCGGGAACACCCTGCCGACCGCGCTGCAGGAGAAGCACATGAAGTCTCCTTACGAGATCAACCTCATGGACGAGCTCACCCTGCGCGGTGTGACACAATACTACGCCTATGTCGAGGAACGGCAGAAGGTGCACTGTCTCAATACACTATTCTCAAAGGTGCGTCCGGACTGGTGTCCTCTATTGGTCGCGTAATGTCGACACTCCTGCTGCAGTTGCAAATCAATCAATCTATCATATTCTGTAACTCTACAAACCGCGTCGAGCTGCTCGCCAAGAAGGTCACCGAGCTCGGCTACTCATGTTTCTACTCGCACGCAAAGATGCTGCAGTCGCACCGTAACCGTGTCTTCCACGACTTCCGCAACGGCGTATGCCGGAACTTGGTCTGCTCGGACCTGCTCACGCGTGGTATCGACATCCAGGCCGTCAACGTCGTCATCAACTTTGACTTTCCCAAGAATTCGGAGACGTACCTCCATCGCATCGGCCGCTCGGGACGTTTCGGTCACCTCGGTCTTGCGATTAACCTCGTCACGTTCGAGGACCGTTTCAACCTTTACAAGATCGAGCAGGAGCTCGGCACGGAGATCCAGCCGATCCCTCAACAGATCGACAAGGGCCTGTACGTCGCGCCGAGCGGTCCAACTGAGGACGCTGCGGAACAGCAGCAGAAGAAGAAAGCGGCTGCTCAGCCCCAACCTCAGGGTGCTCCACGACCGGGCCCCGCGCAAGCTGCAGCGTCGGCACAGGCACGGCAGGCAGCTCCCGCTCAGGTCGTGTATCAGAGCAGCCCTCAGCCCCCTCGATTGAACGGCGGCGCGGCGGTACCGCAGCAGCAACAACAGAATGCGTACCAGAACGCGTACCGTGGAGTCCCTGTTGCACGATGAAGCGCGCTTCGTCTGTCTGGAGACTCTTTCACCTGAGTTGTAGTAGTCGGAGAGGAGATGAGGAGGAGAGAGAAGGGGGAGGAGATGGTGTGAGGGTAAGGGGAGGGGGGAGGAAGTGGAGAGGTGTATTCTGCCGGCTGGAGCACACGATACTGCTTTGGACTCGCCTCGGCTGCTTCGGATTCGCAACGACAAGATGGGACCCTTGTACATTATTGCCTTCGCCTCGACCGCTCGCATCGCACACGCACGCCGTCATTGACATCGACATCGACAATTGGCAATGTCACATCATCACCACCACCACATTCCACCACTCACCAATTGGTCGCACTCGCCGCCTTGCGTTCTAATCAGCTAGCTCGCCCCCAGATACATCCGCCAACACATACAAGCTACAAGCTCGAGCTCGTCACCCGCTCTCACCAATCACTGAACAACACGTACACCGTCCGTGCATGATGCGATTGCGCCCGAGGACTCGATTTGCGTTGCTGTCGTCGCCCCTGTCTGTTTATTTTGCTGCTGCCCACTGCCACTGCCGTCTCACTATTATACGGGTTGCCGTTTTACTTTTTGCGCCTCTCTATCAGGGTCCCCCCCTTGCGTTTATCTTTCCCCTCGTTGCATGTATCCGTAGGTAGTCGTCGTGTAGTTGAATGCATACTGTGTGCTCTGGCCAACATCCATATGGATAGACTGGGACTCAGCGCGAAGTCCTGCTTGGCGCCTAATCAAACTTGAAGGTCTGGGGACACTGGACTGCCATCCGATGCCTTGGCTTTGTCCATGCCATCTCTGCGACAAATGAACTGCGTATTAACTCCTGGTTGCTGATTACCACCGGTCTGTACGCCACGACGCTCATACCCTAACGACTCCAACTCATCGAAAAGACCAATTCCCGGCGCTGCGGTCTACCTTCAGCCGCTCACAACTCACGTCCTGAGTGTGCTCAGACGACATCTCTTCTCCCACCGTACGAAGACAAGAATGTCAGACTACGAAGAGGAGATTCCCCTCCACTCTGGCCCAGAGAGCCCCACGTCGCGGTACCGGTCGCAACGCAGAGGCAACCCCACACTGCTCAACCGACTCCTCCGGCCACGCACCGTCGTCGCCATCCTCAAGTTCGGTCTCCCTGCTCTCGTCCTCATCGTCGTCCTCGGCCTGCTCTACTGGGAACCACACGTAGAAATCGCGTTCTACAACCGCTCCTGGGTCAAGCAGGAGATCCTCACCGTCACCCCGCTCGGTGGGTGCTTCTCCCCGCGCGCCATCTCCCCGAGCTACAACGCGACCGACGCGCTGTATGGTCTGCGCCGGACGGAGGTGCATGCGGGGACCCCGCTCCAGTTCGGCATGGACTGCTACGACTTCGCGGGGACCGTCGTGCCAGAGCAGCGGGAGGCCCCCGCGCAGGCGCTGCCCGGCGACCAGCGCGTGCAGTACCACACGTACTGGCGGACGGACCTGGCGCCGTTTGGCCCGCGGCAGGAGTGGATGCTCAAGTCGTTCTTCGCGACGCAGGACATCTCGCGCTCGCGGCTCGTCCTGTGGTCTAACGGGGACCTGTCGCGGAACGAGATCCTGCAGCGGTGGCTGCGGCAGTACCCGGACGCGTTCGCGCTGAAGGTGGTGGACTACGAGCAGCTGGCGCGCGGCACGGAGCTGCAGGGGAGCGAGCTCCTGAAGGTGTCGGATGCGCGGGCGTGGATCGATGGGGACTTGGTGCGGCTGCTGGTGATTTGGGCGTATGGGGGCGTGTGGATCGATATGGACTCGCTGCTCACGAGGGACCTCGCGCCCTTGCTCGAGCACGAGTTCGTCACGCAGTGGGATTGCTATGGTGAGTGTTCAAATCACATCTGCGCTTCCTTCCCTCCCCCTCCCCCTCTCCCTCCTTACCATCCCTACCATCCCTACGTCCATTCGAACCCGCCATTCTGCGTTCAGTGGCTGGCACGGTGTTCCGTTTCGGATTTCTGATCGAATGTGGCCCCAGACAAGCAGTACGTTCCGCTGAACGGCGCGCTCATGCACTTCCGCATGCACTCCCCCTACCTGTGCGAAGCGTTCCACATCATGACGCACTCCCCGCCGCCGCGGAAAGGCACCACGGACTGGGGAGCCACGCTCTACTTCAAGCTCCGTCGACGGCTGCTCGCGGGCGGCGTCCCGCCCTTCAAAGTCCTCCCCTTCTGCTTCTCCGACGCGCGCTCGTGCCGGCTCGACAACCGGCTGCCCGACCCGTTCGTCTCGGACCCGTCCGACGGCCGCTGGACGATGGGGTTCGGACGGGAAGAGGGCGGAGGGCTGGACAACGTGCTGCATAAAGTGTTCGCGGTGCATCTCCACAATCAGTGGGAGAAGCCGTTCCCGAAGGGCGGATGGGTCGAGCGCCTGCTCTTGAGCAGATATGAGGAGCAGGTTAGCACGAAGGGATCGTAGCCTAGCCCTGTGTGTTTCAGTATGGCACCACAGTAGCTTAGTTCTGAATTCATGCCTCCGAAAAACCGTGGATCTATACCACCTCTCAGTTGTGGCATATTTTCCAAGGGTGGAAACCACTACTGTCATCAAGCTACTAGCCGAGATGCCAAAGTCCGCCGAAATGTTGGAGATGCCGTCAACAGCTCCATCAAGAGGCTCTCTATGCTGTTTTTTGCACTGTTCGAAGTAGGTGTCACCCCTTATTCAAACTCTGATTATTCATTCATGAAAACAATTTACATAGACTCGCCGCCGAATCCCTAAGTGGTTATGGGACGAGATGAAGAATATCTATGCTCCACGTTATGAGTCGACTGTCGATGCCTGCATCAATCCCCTCATACACGTCATCTTTCCCGAGGAATGTTCATTCACTGTCGCAGCTCATCATAAGGTTAGGGAAGAGGCACATGGCACAGGCACACAACAGCCAGAAGATCGGTCCTTCTTCGACTTCATCGTCAAACGGGCCGCAGGAATTACAGCAGAGCCTGAGGACTTCGGAGAGCCTCTCTTCGGCGATGGCAACCCATTCGACCCACCAATACATTCTACCCCACGGACGTCTCGTGTCACGACACCCAGTGCCGATGACTCTTCAGTCTCACTTGAGCTCCCCCCTGGCTGGCGTGCGTCTGCACATTTCATATCTGCTGCCCGATCGTCTAATGTCCTCACCTGACGTCGACAGAGAATGAATATCTCAAGTACAACTCCAGTAACGAGCAAATGGAAGACTTCATTCGCCCAGCCTTTGGACGACCACACCCCTCTGTCGACACCGTGTCCCATGCTACTACTCCTGCTTCTGCTACTCCCACCCCTGCTTCCACTCCTCCTGAGCACAACCAGTCTATAACTATCGACGATCCAAGTGCCCAGATCTCTTGGTCCTCTACAGATAGTGGTGCACACATCTCACTCGACGATTCGAACCGGAGAGTACCTAGCAGAAGCCAGGCGCGCGCACCACACGGTATCCCGGACTTTTTGGTTTTGAAGCGGCGGACCAGAGAGGTTATACTCGTCGTCGAGGACAAGTTACACGATGATCCGTATTCACAACTCGATGATCATTCTAACCTCTTCCCGTCCTCTCTGGAGATTTCGTTCTTTGGCTGTCGTCTCGGACCACAGGGTGGGCTCCAGTTCACCCTGTTGACCCGCAACAGAACCAGCAAAGCAAGGCCGCATCTGGAGCCGCTCCTCGAACCGGGGGACGGAGGGGACAACGGGTGGTATCCGTGGAACAGTGTTCACATCCACCGCGAGCTGCGTGCGCTTGCGGACAGGGAGTGGGAAGCGGCAGAGTATTATGAGGATGAGGAAGTACCCCTTGTCTGGAGCCCTGTCTAGAGTTCAGTGGTACTAGTAGTAGGATGCCGCGCATGTCCGACATTATCGAGAATCCACAACATCCTCACATCCTCTTCCAGTTCGCGGCGAGTAGGAGCCTGAGCGATCGTGTATGGCTCGACGAAAGGCGGAACAACCGCGAAGGGCGTGTTGGCGTGCTCGAGCGCCCCCCGCGGAGGTAGTTCCATACAGAGGGGTATTTCGGGGCGAGCGAGATCTTTTCTCTCGGGATATTATGGTCGCTACACCAAAGGTAGGCATGGGGGCGATCAGCCAAACGAACGAAGACAAAGGACAGCGACGCACGAGAGCTCCCGCCTGAGGACCTGCTCCCTATCCTCATCGCCCGCCCTGACACCCCGATGGTGCCAGGCGGAGTTATTTCCTCCAGCAGCTCCTCGGCGTATGCGCGCTCCCCGTCGATGCGGCGGCGCGCGAGCTCGAGTTCCTCAATGCTGTTTCTCTGCTCAGACGTCAAGGACTACCACACATGGTCCTACCGCCAGTGTATCCTCGTTCACTTCAATGACGAGCCTCGCCTTTGGGCCGGAGTTCAGCGTGGTGAGCAGTAGACGGCCATGGTGCCAGACCTGGTCCGGCTTTGCGGCCGAGCGTTCTAACCTCCCAAGGGCGCCTCGGGCCTCCATCGCACCTGAACGAAGCCCGATACGCTTCGCCTGTTCGAGGCTGTCCTGGAACGACTTCTTCGCCTCCTCCGACTTCCCGCCCATCTGCAACCGGAGAAATGTAAGCACCGCTCCGAAACTTCCACCATCGAGCCCACGCACCTCGAGCAATGCACCCAGATTGAACAACACGGCCGCGAGGGTTTGCTCGCACAGGGCCATGCCCTCTGTTTCCCTAGCTGCTCCAGGTAGCGTGCGAGTTTTTTCGATGACGCCCTGCGCCTGGCGCGCCCACGACTCTGCATACTCCGCGGACCATGATGTCCGAGAGATTGTTCATGACTTGTGCCGCGCGACATCGGTCCTCGACGTCTGCGTCCTCCCTACCCGGTGGAGGTTGCATGAGTATGCCTATGGCCTGCAGGTAGAGTGTTGTCGAGTACCTGTGGGACATGAGTACATGTTGGTTGAGAGAGAATAGAGGGTTCTTACTCAGGTTTCCCTTCACTCGCATAGAACCGCGCCAATGCCTCAAGCGGCGCGGCCACGTCGACTTTCCGGACCCACCACGGCAGCTCGAGCTCAGCTAGCATTGCGCCAGCCTCGCCGTCCTCCTCCTTCTCCTTCCCCCTACCAGAGATACTGCTGGCTGAAGCTTCGTCTTTGATGATCCGGAGGACCTCCTCAACCGCGAAGGTGAGGAAGTGCTCTGCCTCTTCCGGACCGCGTTGGTACACCTCAGCCATCTCTCCAAGCTTGTATGCGAGCGCGACGGCGCGCATGCGCTCGCGTCCGGATAGTTTCGACTGTGCTGCGCGGAGTTGCGCGAGAGTGGTACTATATGTCTCGTACGCTTCGCCCGGTCGGTTTGCGGATTCCAGCACCTCCGCGAGAACGATCGCAATGCCCGAGAGCTTGAGATGGGGCTCAGACGAAAAGGCGGAAAGAGGCAAGGTCTGTGCTGTGTTCCATGCTCTTCAATACGCATCGCGTCAACACACTGAACGTCAAAAGTAAACGAATCCACGCACCGTCTAAGGTACCTCTCGCTCAAGTCCAAGTCACCCTGATGCTTCGCCTTGATACCTGCACGCAGGTCCCCTCGGACCTCTGGTGGCCACATCGTGAACGTGGTGTAGAACTGGTACCTTCAGAAGTGACAACGCGCGCACAGCAGCACATGTTCAGCGGACGTACATCACAAGCGAACAGCTAGTCGCAGGAGACCCACACGCCGTATGCGGTTAAGACGATCCCGACGCCCATGAGGATGCTGAAGATGGTCGAGATGCGCGAGTTTGACTGGGCCCATGACGATCAACACGTCTACCACGTTGGCAAAAGGCATATCAAAACCTACGGAAAAGGTCAGCGAAAAAGCTCGGGTGGGCCTCAGCAAGGTGTATCTCGCCGAGAACTTCCTCGAGCGATTGATCGCCTATATCAATCCTGCCTACCATCATGACCTGCCCGCAGATGTGCGTGCGCCGTATCGCTACACGGATGGTATGCACAAAAAGACGTTGATAGTCACTAGAGTCAGTGACTCACATTTTCGTTGCTTCTAGGCGTACGGACAGACGACGGGACTCAACACCCCCATCAACTTCCTCTGCAACATGGATGTTATCGTCTTCTATTGTAACTACCGCAGTGACAGGGAAGACCACTTATTGCCTGTTGTGACTGGCGAGCGCTCAGGGAGTCGATCTCGTTCAACACGTACCCGCCAGGGTCCAGGTTCAGTAAACGCAGAGACCGGCGCAGAAGCTGAGGCTCAGAGTCTCGCTCCGGACCAGTTGAGGAGCGGGCTACTTTTTTTCATACCCCATTCCATTCGACCATCCTATGGCGCTCCGCTGCTTGCACGGCATGACCTTTCTTGCGCTGGATGCACAGCAATGGGAGCAGAACGACACAAACATCCTCAACGTCATCGCGCCCGCGGCCGAGCTGAGACAGATCACGCCTCATATACAACTCAATCGCACTCCCGGTGTCGGACTGGTTGCCCATTGCCCCGGTGGAGATCCTGAGCCAAACGTTCAAGTTCAGGAGGATGATGAAGAACGTCAACGATATGCTCACTTTGATGGTGATCCAGTATCCAGTGTCAATACATAGATAGCGAGGAGGAAGACACTGTAGCACTCTTGTGTATCTTGATGTCAAGAAGTGTTGTAATTGTGAACGAAGTCATACAGAGAACAGCATGCTCAGTGCTGCACCACGTCTCGGGCACACCTAGCAACGAAGGAACCGGAAATGATCTCTCTGTAGCTTGGACAGACTCCTCCACTTTTCGTCATGCCCCTCGCCAAAGTCGTCGACGGACACCCAAGGAAAGTCAACCAGGTTCCACTTATGAACACGCTGGTGACGGCTACACACTGTTGTGTTCTTTGGGGCGCGTACGAGGTTGTGTGTACTGAAGTCATTGTGCAGAACGAAAGCATGCGATAGATCATTCAAGATCTGATAGATATCCACACTGCACAAACCAGTCAGAGAAAGTTTGAATCGATGACAGACAAAGCGACCTACGTTGATTCTTGGTCGCAATCATAACTGTCCACAGAATGATACGACTGGCCTCCGCGAGCCATCACCAGCACGGAGAGGAGTGGAGCAGCTGGGTCCGGCTTCCAGTCCAGCCATGACGAGATCTCTCGCGTGCCAGGCCCTAACGAGTCGTCCAACTCGTACGGATCGTCATCGGTTAAGGGATCATCACACATGGGGTCGTCCGGGAGACCACTGGAAGCCTCCTCGAGATAGAAGTCGCCACTAGACCATAGTGGAAACGACAGCTGATCGCGGGACAGGTCAACGGTGAAGAATCCGTAACAGCGAGGCACCATGACACCCAGGCACCCTTGGCCGACGAGTACCTCATACGCCCAAGCCTCCCGAGCGAGGGTGCGGCTGCGATTAGGTCGCGCAATCTTGACGCAGATCTCTTCATCCGGGATGCGGGGCATGAGCATCGAAGCTGCATCGGCATTGATTTTTGCTGCATAGACGACAGCAGACCGACCGCCACCAATGCGCCTGCCGAGTTCGAGGGTGAGATGGGCGCCGTCTTTGGGAAGATGACGAGGGGTCCAGTCCGGTCTCTGTGTCCATTTATGTACGCGGAAATCGAACTGGCGACCTGGGAATGATTCGGCCCTGGAAAGTGTGATTGTGTTACGGATTCTCCTGCGTCTAAGCATCCTCATTGCCGACAGACGCCCTACGTACCGTAGCCTCATGCCTCGAGCCTCATGTTCTCTTCATCGATAGCTAGTTATCGGATCACTCACGGGCTCTTATAGTCGCTGGGGAGACTTCTTCTCCCCAGACTGTCCTCCTCGTCTTACGGTACCATCCCACGCTGCTGTACTTCTTGACACTCTCGCTTCCATATTCATTCGCGCTCTCGCTACTCAACGCCTCGCTTGACTAGCCGACAAACGCTCATCAAGTCCTGACATTAGGACAGTCTCCCCAGATTCCGCTCTGCCCCGCCGTGAATGCCCATCTACATCGACATCGACGAACAGGACCCAGAAGCTCTAGAACCCACGCCACGGCTTCGATACCACCCAACCTTTAACCACCTTTTCGTCGAGCCCCACGCGCTAGCCGAAAACGAGACGCTCGAAGATCGGTGGATCTCGTTCTTTCGCACGATCCGCCGCCGCCCGCAGGATCTGCACGACACGTATACGGTAGTTCAGATAACTACGGAAAGGATCGGCACTCAGGTGAAGTACACGTATCACTACTTCGGTACCGTTGCAACCCGCGATCACGAGGGCCGTTGGATTGTCCAGATCGTCGACTACGTTCAGTGCCAAAGTCCGCGACGTCAGCCAGACAGCTTCCATCCCCGTCCATACGAGATCGAGAGACGGAACGACCGTCTAATTATCGGGAGTCGATTCCGAACCCCCGCGCGCGTCGTCGGAGACCTCGCGACTCCGTTCCCATCCCTCGCGCGAACCTCGCGTCGCGCGCGCGCGCAGTAGACGCCCAACACGAGTTCCACAGGCAGGTTCCGTGCCCCGTCCGACCCTCCCACGTCGGGACGCCATACCCCCGAATACGTCCAGAAGTCTGCCGGTCAGTACTTCATTCAGACTCCAGGCGGCCGCGAGGAAATCGACTGGTTCCCGGGCGACGACTCAGAAGACGACTCCGAAGAACCCGGCTGGTTCTTTTCGACACGCGAAGGACACCCGTACGTCTCACCGGAGGAGCACCAGTACGCGCAGCAACTACGCGAAGTGCAGACCGAACCCCACGTCACACCGCCGTCTACGCCGCGCCCTCCCTCACCTCTACGAATCGCATCCTCTTCATACTTACCACACGAGCACGCACCTGACCTCCGCGCTCAAACACCATCACCGCCGCCCATAACAGACCTCGCTCTCCCCATCGTCCCGCCACTGCCCGACGCTCCTGCTACCACCTCGAGTTCTACCGCAACCGCGGCCACTATGGCCGCCACAACCACCACCATACAGACGGCCGACATTGGCAACAAACCCCAGCCGTTCACCGGCGACAAAAACCAAGCACGGCGATTCCGACTCGCCTTCGAACTCTACATTCGACAGAATGCGACGCGATACAACGATGAGGGCAAAAAGGTCATCCTCTTTCTCAGCTTCATGCACGGCGACGTAGCCGGCGCATGGGCCGAGATGGTCATGGAACAGATCATTGCAGACGAAGATGCACTGGCAAGTAACACTGCCCACGTCCCGAAGTACGGATCGCTGAAAGCAGTCACTGACGCGTTCGACGTACGCTTTGAGTACACGGACAAAAAGGGCGAAGCACAGGTCGCATTCGAAAACCTCAAGCAAGGCTCACGCACGGTCGAACAATACATCACCGAGTTTGAGATATTGGCACCCAAGACCAAGTACGACGAAGAGGCGCAGATCTATTTCTTCAAAAAGGGCCTTCGCCCCGGCATCCTCGACGATGTCTACCGCATCCACCCAGTCGCGACCAAGCTCGATATGTACAAGTCGTACGCTAAAGAGGTCGACGCTCAAACCCGAGGACGTGAGCTGGAAAAGAAGCGCTGGGGTCAGGGAAATCACGGTGCGCGCCTTCATACCTTTTTCAAGACACAGCAGACCCCCGATCGCCCCGCTCAGACCCGACCCCCACCTTCGACGACGTCCTCCAACGACCAAGTAGTCCCGATGGACGTCGACGCAGTTAGACGCACCCCGCTCACAGCCGAACAGAAGAAGCAACTGTTCGAGACGAGCGGCTGCTTCTACTGCCGCAAACCGCATGCAGGGCACGTCGCGCGAGATTGCCCGCAGAAGACTATGCGACCGCGCGTGCGGGCACTGGATGCTACGCCTGCAGCGCCAGTCGCTCAGGCGTCGTCGAACCCCACGCCGTCCCAAGCTCAAGAAGCCGAAGAAGACCCGATTAAATCGCTCAGCAGGTTCATCAAGCACGTCGGTACCCTCGACGCTGACAAGAGGGAGGAGGCCAGCACACTGTTGAAGGATCTCGCCACCACGCTGGATTTTTAGAACGTCCCGTCGACGCGCCGTCGACCGGGACTGTACGATATGCTGGAGTCACGTCTCAAAATCGATACAATGTATTAGCCCCATGCGAGTCCGGTTTCTGTCTGAAATCGTTATCTATTTCTTTCACAACTCGTAACCAACAGACACCGTCAATCACTCTTGAAGTTGATATCATTGGACGTTTCACCGGCAGAAAAATCGGTGCACGAGCACTACTTGACAGTGGTGCAGAAGGACTCATCATGCATTCTAGATTCGCCAAAGCCCACCAATTCACTCTGAAACGCTTACAGCAACCGTTCCCCGTCCGGAACGTGGACGGCTCAGAAAATATCATGGGTTGGGTACAACACAGCACAACACAGACCGTGCGCATCTACTGGCACGACGGCCGGTCCTACCATGAAGAACGAGCAGAGTTCTACATCACGGACATCGGGGATCACGACGTCATATTAGGAACAGACTGGCTCGATGAACACAACCCTCAGATAGACTGGACCACTGACCGCGTCGACTTGACGCGTTGCCCCCCCACATGCACCCTCGTCCGACCACCTGTGCAACACGTACGCACACGACCAGACCGAGCGCGAACCCCACGGACGCTCGCAACCACAACTACAGACCCGCGAACGTCCCACCGTGAGTACACGGTGCTCTTCAAAGACGTACTCGGACCACACGTTATCAAACCCACACGACAAGTCGCAGGACATCGGACGGTCAGCCGAACAAGAACGGCCCCAAACAGTGGGCCAACGAGGCTGTTTGCCGAAGATGACGACGAACGACCCACCATTCCGGACGCATGGACCAACCTCGGAGTGAGGCTCGCAGGACTCACAACTAACAGCCAAGACGAGGCTCCCACCGCTAAGTCTGACGCCCCATATCTCTTAGACGAACTGGCTGACGCTACCCACATACGAGCAGGATTTACCAAGGCACAAGAGCTCGCTGAGCGAGCGGCAGAGACGCGACCTTAGACCTTTGAAGAAATGGTCCCCCCACCGTATCGAGGATTCCGGCGCGTTTTCGACCGACGGGAGTCCGAACGCTTCCCGGATCGCAGGGCATGGGATCACGCCATTGACCTCAAGCCCGACTTCCAGCCGAAGCCATGCAAGATCTATCCCCTCAGCCCAGCCGAGCAGGCGGAGCTGCGGACGTTCATTGACGAACACACCAGAAAAGGGTATATACGACCGTCCAAGTCCCCCATGGCAAGTCCATTTTTCTTTGTTAAGAAGAAAGACGGAAAGCTACGGCCAGTACAGGATTACAGATACCTCAACTCCGGGACGGTGAAGAACGAGTACCCACTCCCACTCATACCAGAACTTGTGGACAAGTTGAAGGGGTCGCGTGTGTTCTCAAAGATGGACGTCCGCTGGGGTTACAACAATGTGCGCATCAAAGAGGGCGACGAGTGGAAGGCGGCGTTCAAGACAAATCTTGGGTTGTTTGAACCTACCGTCATGTTCTTCGGACTGATGAACTCACCGGCGACATTTCAGGCGATGATGAACGAGACTTTCAAGGACCTCATCGATACGGGGAAGGTCATTATCTATATGGACGACATCCTGGTATTCACGGAGACAGTCGGGGAGCACCGGGAGATCGTGAACCAGGTGCTCCGACGTCTCGAAGAGCACGACCTATTCCTCAAACCAGAGAAGTGTTTCTTCGAACGAGACTCGATCGAATATTTAGGGCTCATCATATCACACGACAGACTGGCCATGGACCCAGTCAAGGTCGCCGGTATCGCCGAGTGGCCAGTTCCACAGAGGGTCAAGGACGTCCAAGCGTTCTTAGGATTCGGAAACTTCTACCGACGGTTCATCAAGGACTTCTCGAAGATCGCACGTCCGCTGTTCGACTTGACGAAGAAAGACGTGCCATGGTTATGGACAATGCACTGCCAGAAGGCTTTTGAGCTGCTAAAAGAGGCGTTCATTTCATCCCCCATCCTCGTAATGCCCGACGCTGACAAACCGTACCTGGTCGAAGTGGACACCTCGGACTTCGCCACTGGGGGTATACTTTCACAGAAAGGGCCAGATGACCTCTGGCACCCAGTTGCATACCTGTCAAAATCACTGTCGGAAGCGGAACGGAACTACGACATCTACGACAAAGAGCTCCTCGCGATAGTACGCGCACTCGAGATGTGGCGACACTATCTCGAGGGCGCACCACACACAGTCGAGGTCTGGACGGATCACAAGAACCTTGAATATTTCAAGACAGCTCAAAAGCTGAACCGTCGTCAGGCACGTTGGTCACTATTTCTCTCTAGATTCGACTTTGTACTCGTGCACAAGCCAGGAGCAACAAATCGTAGCAACGCCATGTCGAGGCGACCTGACCATAAGGAGGGGGTAGAGGACGACAATCGCGATCACGTCCTCCTCGATCCAAAGTTTTTCCGCATACGGGCGACACGCCCGTGCATGGTCAACTCGATCGGAGATGCCGCCCTGCGTCAGAGAATTCGAGATGCACCGAGACGCGACGTCGAAGTCCTACAAGCCCTCGAAGTTATTCTCAAGAACGGGCCACGGTCCCTAGTCAAGGACATTCAAGAATGGAATTATGAAGACGGACTTATACTATTCCGAGGCAAGATATACATCCCAGACGACCCAGAGCTTCGTCGAGACATTGTCCGACGATATCACGACTCACCAGTCGCCGGACACCCAGGGCGGTTCAAGACATACGAATTAGTGAGCCGTGAATTCTGGTGGCCCGGTATGTCTGTATTCATCCGTAACTATGTGCGAGGATGTGCTGTCTGTCAAGCCACCAAGAATCAGAGTCACGCAACGCACGTACCTCTTGTCCCGAATGCGGTTCCGTCAAGACCGTTCGGGACACTTACGACAGACTACGTTACGGACCTACCTTTGTCCGAAGGATACAATGCCCTGAACATCACCGTCGACCGGAGTACAAAGGCGATATTCCTCACGCCCTGCCACAAGACCATCGACACCGACGGAACTGTCGACCTGCTATTCAACAACGTGTACAGACGTGTTGGACTCTGGGACCAGCTGATATCGGACAGAGGCCCACAATTTGCAAGCAAAGTAACTCGAGGGGTGCTCGAGAAACTCGGTATTCAGTCGTCACTCAGTACAGCATACCACCCACAGACCGACGGCGAGACTGAGAGAGTCAATCAGGAGGTCGAACAGTACCTACGTGCATTCTGCAACTACCGACAGGACGACTGGGTGAAGCTACTACCCTACGCCGAGTTCTGCCACAACTCGCGCATCCACTCCACCACCGGAAAATCGCCGTTCGAACTGTGGTACGGTTTCGCACCGCGTATGTTCCCCTCAGTGCTGGACGTCGAGTCGACCGTACCAAGTGTGGAAGAACGGCTCCGCGCGCTGGAAGAGATGCGGAAGGAGGCGGACGCAAGCCTCGAACTCGCAGCAGAGTTGATGAAGCGGAACAATGGGGATTGGGGAAAGGACACCCTGGGCCTCAAGGTCGGAGACAAGGTGTGGCTGGACGGAAAGAATCTGAAGACGACACAACCGAAAGCTAAGCTTGCTGCCAAACGTCATGGACCATTCAAAATTATTGACGTACTCGGCCCGGTCACTTACAAACTGGACATTCCAAGGACGTGGAAGCGGATTCACCCCGTGTTTCACGCCTCGCTCCTCACTCCGTACGTCGAAACGGAAGCCCATGGACCGAACTTCGAACGACCGCCAGCCGAGCTGGTAGAAGGGCAAGAGGAGGTAGAGGTCGAGGAAGTGCTCGACTCGCGCCCGACTCGGAACAAGCGGGGCATCGAGTATCTCGTGAAGTGGAAGGGTTACCCGGACACCGAAAACGAGTGGCTTTCACGCACGAAGCTCCAGCACGCACAGGAGGCAATTGCGGAATTCCATCAAGCTCATCCGAAAGCACCTCGACCGGTGAATCATCTCATGTTCCCACATACGCAGACCCCTATCGCGCTCCAGGAGAAAGCGCGTCTTAAGGAGGGGGTAATGTTACGGATTCTCCTGCGTCTAAGCATCCTCATTGCCGACAGACGCCCTACGTACCGTAGCCTCATGCCTCGAGCCTCATGTTCTCTTCATCGATAGCTAGTTATCGGATCACTCACGGGCTCTTATAGTCGCTGGGGAGACTTCTTCTCCCCAGACTGTCCTCCTCGTCTTACGGTACCATCCCACGCTGCTGTACTTCTTGACACTCTCGCTTCCATATTCATTCGCGCTCTCGCTACTCAACGCCTCGCTTGACTAGCCGACAAACGCTCATCAAGTCCTGACAGATTGGACTAGGTATGTGATGACCCGTAAGAGTCAACGTCGATAGGATGTTCATCGGCGGGAGCTGCGTAGGATAGGTTTCAGATACAGTTACATTCATACGAGCACTTTCGTACCTTCTCCGGTTCGGAGGATGAGTTTGACGAAGGTGGTGGTCGTCAATGAGCAACCTTCAGTGCATAGCGCCCAAACATGAACACCAACAACAGCGCCTATCCCTTACATAATCCTGCGTCCGGAGTCATTAGTAATAGTGCTGTGTCAACATCTCATCTCATCTTCCCAAGTGCCTGCAATTGCAAGCCTTGAATCTATATTGTATGCGTACATATGTAATGCATACAGCTCCAAGAGAGGTCACCAATTTCGGCTACTCGTATTTCTACTCACGCACAAGATGTTGCAGTTTGCTGTCTGTGTGCAGCTTCCAGTCAGTCCGAGGCGGTGGCGGCGGCGTGAAACTACCCGGCGCACGAGGTACGTATTCATGCGGCCGTGTGCTACTAGTGTAGTATTCACGCTGATATTGCTCTAAATCATTGACATGGTCCTCCTGACCGTCCAAGTCAGTGTCGCGCGAGTGTGTCGTCGTAGTCTCGCGAGGACTGATAATACTCTCATGATGGTACGTGCATTAGCGTCTTTGGACCGTCAACAAGCCATGTCTGACACAATTAGGTACTTAGGTCCTCGTCGATAAGGCTCAGAGGCTGAGTTCAGTTCGGAACTTCGCCCAGACGGGCGCGGACGGTCTGGCTCCGGACCAGTCGAGGTCGTACCCCATTCCATTCGAACATTCTATGGCGCTCCGCTGCTTGCAAGGCATGTCCTTCCTTGCGCTGGATGCACAACAATGGGACCAGAACGGCGCAAACATCATCGACATCGTAGCGCCCGGGGCCGAGCTGAGACAGATCACGCCTCATATGCAACTCAATCCTACCGGTAGTCTGCAGGTTCGCGAACTTGAACAATTGTCGCGTCGTGGGGTTTACATGCGAATGCCCGACCGGTACCCTTTGCCCCCGGCGGACATCTGTTGCCGCCTGCGTCCCGCCCGTCGATATACATATGACGCGAAGCGCAGGTGCGTCTCCTTGCCGTGGTCGCGCCACTCGATTGTGAAGTTCTAGATGGCATTCGTTTCAAGTTTGGTACCTCGCTCCTTCACGCATTTCATGGGAAGAGGGCAGAGGAGAAGGTGACGTACTTTGCGACTCTCGCTAGGTACGAAGCAAACCAGCGTCCCCCCGTCATCTTCTGGTTTGACCGCGTATTCTGGCAGGGTCTTGCCGTCGCAGGTGATTCTGACTTCGTAGCTCTTGAGCTGCATGCTTAAATCGAGCCGTTCTGGAGTTGAGGTTGCGGGGTAAGGACGTGTGGGCTTCTTGTGAGAACCAGGAATGTACTGGTTTATCAAGGAGATATGCAACAGCCCGCCGAGCACGAGGAGTTCAACACAATTGAGACGGTCGTTGACATTGTGGTCCTGAAGCAGGTCGCAACTCTGGTCCGAGATGCGTCAGTGTCGCGCGACGCGACGCGCAGCGTAGACGCTGGAGGGAGCCCATGTGACCAGGTCTGCCAATCAACTCGAGGTAGTGCCGGTAAGCGGCAGTGCCCGCTACCTCCAGTATGCACTATGTGCAGAGGTTGCACACAAATACAGGCATTACAACATAGTTCCTGGACACGAAAACCTCGCCATGTTCCTCACTTAGGCTCCACTAAAGCTCTCTACAATCGATTCCAATATCGATCCTACACTACTTTGTACTTATTGGATATAGGTCGTAGGTAGTACATACAGAAACCGAAACCATTATGTACGTGTTCTGCTGAATCTCTTGACTTGGAATATGTCTCAAGGGGCTCGCTCGATTCGTGGGCTAGCGCCCACTTCTCCTCGCGAGCCCCTGTACTTGTTGTTTACTCCGTTGGTGGCCAGGTTTACCCCGGGGGCCCTTTCTAATAGTCGTGCAAGATGGCACACCGTAAAAATTGAGATAGATAGAACATAGTTCAGGATGCAAGGCAGGGTGCGCCGGGTGGCGACTCCGACGAGTCTGGCGACAAACCCGCACATTGAAGCGGAGATTGTAAAGGTCACGTGAACGAGGCAAGAAAGTTGCAGCAGAACACCCACTACCTAGAGGTAGCGGGAATATTCATCATCCTCATTGAGCACCAATAGAGACGAGGGTACGAGAAACCACAGAGTACAGGGAGCAGTACATTTCAGTAAACCATATCACAATAACGTAACCTAAGAAGCTCCGATAACAGGGACAAGTGTGTGTGTGTGGACAGCGTCGCAGACAACTTCGCAAACAAGTATCAATCATCCAAGGTCAGGTCGATAACGTCTCCAAGAGAAGAGCCAGAAGCGCCGGGTCCCTCCTTCACTCGCCGTTGCTTCTTCTTGGCTCGGTCGCGCTGGACTTGTCGCAGGCGGCTCTGTACGGCACATAGCATTCATACTCCAAAGCAGGCAGGAACGTCGGAACATATGGATTTACCTGGAGCACGTCCGCATCCTCGTCATCGTCGGAGATGACAATCACACTAAGGTCAACCTTTGCCGCAGTAGGTTCGACCTTGGGTAGTTTGGCAGGCTTCACATCTGTAGGACTCCTCGCACGCTTGCCACCATTGCGGTTAGTGTTCGAAGGGGCCGGTGCAGATGCAGGCATGATGCCTTGGGCTTGCAGGAGGGCTGGATGACGTCAACGACGAGGCATATTGACCTGAACGTGAAGGAGGGCTCACCGCGCGGCCGATACCGGAATATGAACACTGCGATGAATCCCTCGAAACGATTGATGGGGTTGCGGCGCACCAGATGTTCTAGCGGCTTCCCGGAAACCCTGGTCCCTTTTCCGAGACTAGGGTGGGATGGTGATCTGCACTCAGCGGCTCTGTCGAGCGAGAGGATAGGTTTGGACAACGTACGACACGCTATGCGCCCCTGCTTTCTTGCTCCGCTCGTGCACCGCACCGACCGGCTGGAAGCCACCAGGGTGATACGGCACAACCCAGTACTCGCTCTGCACCCGTGTGATGGTGACCTTGATCGTACCCAAATCTGCTTGACTGGAGATGTCGCTCAGCAGAGTGTCGTCATCTAAGCTGGCATGTTAGAGTCGGAGAAAAAGTCTCGAGCACAAGGAAAACCCACCAGTGAACTGGAGATCGGAGAACTGGAAAGGCTGTTCGGTGTCTGTGGAGGTAGAGACTCCTGACCTTAGTCCAGTTCCTCCTGGAAAGCACGTGCTGCCATGTCCGAGCTTGCTGCCGTCGAGCGTGAAGGATAGGGAGAGATGGTGTTCACCGACGCCGTCATGCCAGTGGACAGCGAAGTTCTAGAGAGGGTGCATATATGCGGGGTGAGTGAATGAGCTGACGAGGGCGTTGCGGTTGGCGTGCGTTCCGCAAGCGTCATTGGAGGGATGGCAGAACGAGTTTTAGCTTTGGACACTTGCCTTGCCGCTCTCGCTGGGAACGATGCATGCCATGGTCTTCCAATCCTCGCCTTCTACTTTGCTCTGGTACTCGGCTAGTGGCACTCCATTGCTGGTCAACCAGACCTCGTATCCTCGGTGTCGCATCCTGACAACACTCTCTTCTTGATGATACTGAAAGTGTATGTGCTTTGACGTAAGTGCGAGGGGTCGTTACTTGAGACACTCGAGATGCTGCGTCCGTAGAGAATCGAAATGGCGGGTGCTAGTAGCAGTCCGGGAGAGACTTTCGAAGAGAGCGCTCGTTCATCCGAACCCAGTGCCCTGACGCGTCGGTACCCCTCAGGCTCCGCGGAGTCCGGACCGCCCGACTCTGGCGCGCGTTCCTCGCGGAAACCAGGGATCATTGACACTGGACTTTGTACCGAGCATACCACTTACTTAGTGCCGGATGCGACCCCTTGAGGAGAAGTGAGCGGAGAGGATACTGCGCTTAGACAGTATAATTTCATCACACCCGGTGGAGTCAACTCAACCCTATACGAACGACAATCTCGAAGCACTGAGTAGAATAACGAGAAAGTGGGCACTGGAGGCCTGAAGTATGGACGGCTACAACGAGGGTAGCAACGACATGGTTGTATCCTAATACACAACCACACCCTCAGCTGTTTGGCGTCCAGCCAGTCCTGGTGTACATAATCACGATGGAAGGAATGATCGCCTCTTCCCTATACACGACAGTCTCGGAGTAGTTGATGTTGATACCCCCTTGAGACTTGGGGACCGCTTCAACCTTACAGGTAATGACATATCCGTGAGCCAGCAGCTAGTACGAGCAATGAGGAGGTCAGACGTACCGAATGGTAACCGGGAGCTGGTCCAGGCTTGTGCTGGTCGTACTGGTAGACAAGCTCCTTCTTACCGGTGACCACGTTTCCAAGGAACATCGCATGCTTGTTGGAGTGAATATGGGCGTTCTTCGCATAACCATCGGCCTCTGAACCGCACAACTGGTCAGCGGGGTTCGGTGGGAAGCTTACGGCAGACTCACTCGAGGACACGACACTGGTGTAAAAACCCTTGCCTAGGAGGTTGTTCTCCCCTACAAGCGACGCTCTTTCAGCTCATTTCACTGGTCGAACGACATGTCCATACCGATGTACTTCAGCTGAAAGGAACATCTGATGATCGAGCAGAGATGACAGTCGCGGTTGTTGCATGTTGTGGTATGGCTCGCATCTTCTCCGATTGTACAAGCTCGCTGGGTGCCATGGAACAGGTAGCTCTCCGCCTGCTTGGTTGACATCCCTGTTTGACTCTCTATTTGGTGCCTAAATCAAAGATAGTACACTTATGATCAGTGATGTGCGAGAGAGCAGTCAAGAGAGAGAGAGAGCAACGGCGAGAAGAAACTCACAGGTAAGATCTGTTTGCTTGGAGATGTTGCTGAGCTGCAGGACCTTCGTATATGATGTAGAAGATGTCGGTGATGTGAGCAGTCTTGTTGGGATGTTTCCAGCCATTCTTGAAACGGTTTGCGACTGGACAAGATACCAAGTCAGTTTGCACGAGCGCGTTGCGTAGACGAGTCTCACTCACCCTCTGTGTACAAGGGCTCGCCAGGCTTCAGATGGAGGAGATGCTGTAGCAGTATCAGAAACAATGGGTATTCTACCACAGACCTCGGCGAAAATCGAACGAGAGAGCTTACTGGACCAGTCATATTGTGATATGTTGTCGAAGAGCTGGGAGATGTGGTTTGTAGGACATTGTGGGGAGTTTAAGTACTCTAGGGATCGGCGGAGCCTCCGAGCATGGTGAGCAGACAATCCCTACGCTGTCCATGTCTGAAGGGAAGCATTTACGACACGCAGCTAGAACTCCTAGGCCTGTCAAATGTAGACAGCGCACTTGAAGGGAAGCGTGTGCTCGCCTGACACACGCGGAAGGCCTTGTGAATCATGAGCAACGCGACGTGCTCCAGGAACCTGGGACATAGGCCGCCAACAGGGATGTGAGTCACGATGATGGTTAATGATCTCGCGTTCTTCTTCATCTAGTTGAGAGCATTAGCGGGCTTGTCCAAGAATTGCGGCCATTGGGCACAAATTGGGTTTCAGTATGTCGAACTACGCGAAAGACTGCATGTCAAGTGGCCGGACCGGAAAGCGGAAGGCCACATGTATCATTCGATGTCGTTGGATCTAAACAAGACATTGGGACGTCACGCCTACATGTTTGCTGCTCTCACGAAGAGTCGCAAATCAGGGGCGGATAGCAAGTATGACGGGATCGGTGCCGCCGAGCTGCAGCATCTGACTCCCGGTGTGTACACCACCCCGGGTCTGCATCTGTCCGCATACAACGAACGACCGGACGAAATTCTAAATAAAGCGTGGACGTCTCAATGAAAGCGCGCCGTGTGATAGGTCACACACCAGGAAGGATTCGCGGAATGGCATTGGACCCTACTCACTGTTCCGTGCAGAAAGGCAACCGATTCGAGTGAGCATTACCGGGGATATGCACACCGAGACGCATGTACTAGGAACCGTCACTGTGCAATTGGCAATGTGCACGGTTGATAGATACAGGGAGGGCGATGATAGTAAGCTGATGACCGGTGAAATTCCAGCCCGGATGGACAGGGAGCAGGCCCCGTACCAGCAGAGAACATCTAGATGACGAGAGGAGAAATTGGCAAACGCAGGTTTTACGCACCTTCTTCTGCAAGCCCTGAGCTAGTACTAGTGGCCCTCCTTGCTCAGTTGCTAGAGAACGGTGCGTCCGTCTACCGCTTGATGGCGCGCTCGCCTGGTATACTACGTATGTAGTTCAGAGTGACTTCAGAGTCAAGCAGAATAGACGCCACGCGCGGTCGTGAGTCGTGACTTGGACTCGGAGAAGCGGCGCTGAAGCTCGCTGAATTGTCACGCTCGCGGGTCGCTTCGCATTCTTACTCCCATCCACTACCATGCTCTCACGAACAGCAGCTCGACGGCACGCTCTCTCTCTCAGAAATCCCCGACCACCTGCACCAATTCTCGTGCCCTCGGCCTCCCGACGAGCACTGGCAACCTCGACGAGCCGCATCGCGTCATGGGCCCAATCAAACTCGCGCATCTCGACCGTCTTCAGCATCCTCATGGGCGTCGGGATCGTCTCGACCGCATACGGCGTGTGGGTCTCCCGCGACTAGCTGCTCGCTTGTGATGTACGTCCGCTGAACATGTGCTACTGTGCGCGTTGTCACTTCTGAAGGTACCAGTTCTACACCACGTTCACGATGTGGCCACCAGAGGTCCGAGGGGACCTGCGTGCAGGTATTAAGGCGAAGCATCAGGGTGACTTGGACTTGAGCGAGAGGTACCTTAGACGGTGCGTGGATACGTTCACTTTTGCGTTCAGTGTGTTGACGCATTGCGTATTGAAGAGCATGGAACACAGCACAGACCATGCCTCTTTCCGCCTTTTCGTCTGAGCCCCATCTCAAGCTCTCGGGCATTGCGATTGTTCTCGCGGAGGTGCTGGAATCCGCAAACCGACCGGGCGAAGCGTACGAGACATACAGTACCGCTCTCGCGCAACTCCGCGCAGCACAGTCGAAACTATCCGGACGCGAGCGCATGCGCGCCGTCGCGCTCGCATACAAGCTTGGTGAGATGGCTGAGGTGTACCAACGCGGTCCGGAAGAGGCAGAGCACTTCCTCACCTTCGCGGTTGAGGAGGTCCTCCGGATCATCAAAGACGAAGGCTCAGCCAGCATTATCTCTGGAAAGGGGGGAGAGAAGGAGGAGGACGGCGAGGCTGGCGCAATGCTAGCTGAGCTCGAGCTGCCGTGGTGGGCCCGGAAAGTCGACGTGGCCGCGCCGCTTGAGGCATTGGCGCGGTTCTATGCGAGTGAAGGGAAATCTGAGTAAGAGCCCTCTATTCTCTCCCAACTAACATGTACTCATGTCCCACAGGTACTCGGCAACACTCTACCTGCAGGCCATAGGCATGCTCATGCAGCCTCCACCGGGCAGGAAGGACGCAGACGTCGAAGACCGATGTCGCGCGGCACAAGTCATGAACAATCTCTCGGACATCATGGTCCGCGGTCCCCCGCCCAACAACTTGCAGTATGCGGAGTCGTGGGCACGCCAGGCGCAGGGCGTCATCGAAAAAACTCGCACGCTACCTGGAGCAGCTAGGGAAACAGAGGGCATGGCCCTGTGCGAGCAAACGCTCGCGGCCGTGTTGTTCAATCTGGGTGCATTGCTCGAGGTGCGTGGGCTCGATGGTGGAAGTTTCGGAGCGGTGCTTATATTTCTCCGGTTGCAGATGGGCGGGAAGTCGGAGGAGGCGAAGAAGTCGTTCCAGGACAGCCTCGAACAGGCGAAGCGTATCGGCCTTCGTTCAGGTGCGATGGAGGCCCGAGGTGCCCTTCGGAGGTTAGAACGCTCGGCCGCAAAGCCGGACGCAGCCCCTTCGAAACTAGCTGCAAAGTCATGAAAAACGAGACCAAAGGCCTCATGCCTGGTCTCGATGTGATGTGGTTTCCCGTGCATTGATATCGTAGATGCCGACTTCCAGCCTGAGCAGGAGTGCTCGTCGCATGGCTCTGTCACTACGTAGACTCGTCGGCAACACAACTTGCATGCACTTGACGGATTGTGTTTCGAGGCTACGCCTCAGTGAGCTGGATGCATATGATGGCCGTGCGCCTTTTGTCCCTGCCGCCGCGCTCCCTCTGGAGGGATTGAAGGCTGGGGTTTTCTGCCTATCCAAGATGAGAACGCATGATGAATCATCAACCTCTCAGGTAGCCCCTGAATGCACCTCGAATCGAGATGAGACTATCTATCTCGATTGACCTCGATGCGCTCAACATCATCTGGACCTGCCATCTCAATCTTCACGCCACTTCCTCGCTGCGAGGACTGAAATGAAAACCGCGTGTACTTAGTCCCGTGGAAGGCAAGTGGCTGCTATCTCAGTCTGGCACCTTTACCTGGTCGTTGTGCGAACATGTTATTTCGTGAGCTAGAATGGCGAGTCAACGGGGTGCGTGTGTATGTACCACTGGTACTAGGTCCCGCCAGACTACCTGTCGTGGTTGTCTCCAGCCGGTCCACAGTGGTGATCATGATCTCGGTATGATGGGGTCCTGCTCCGGGGCGCCATCTGGTACCAGCAGAAGCTTAAGCACCTTCCTGATGCCACCAGACTTTGCACCGGGCTATAGGCAGCTGGTCGTCCTACTTGTAGGGTTGCATATTCAGCGAAGCTAATCTTCACATGACCATTGTCTGCCTCTCGTCCGGGTTTTGCCTTCAAGTTTCCCCTCCCGACTATCGCATGGTGCAGGATATGCCTTTCTCTGCCATGCCCGCGTGCGTTCTAGGGTCATAAGCACCGGAATTAGCATATCGTACGGTATTACTTGAGGAGCCGGGGAGCAGGAGCCCTTAGACAGAGGAGCAGAGGAACGGGTCCTACACTACATCGAGGACATCCTGTGCTTGTCCAGGTGCGCTCGAGGCCTGACTATAAGCAGGCGGCGCATTCACAGCTTGAGTCTATCTTCCGTGGGTGTTAGACCTACGAGGCATGCTTGATTGAGTTACGGAGAGCAGGGATGTATGAGATGCTGGCATGATAGATGGTATCTACTACGTGACACGAGTGCACAATGGTAGAGGACGTACAGGAGGAGGGATCCAACAACATACTATGAAGGACAGGAGAGGCGACAAACAAGAAGATGGACATAGGACTTACGGATAGAGCAGCCATGTTTGGCATGGGGACCAGCGAGTATCGCTGGTTTCATATGGGCAGAAAACGGCCGTCAGAGTTTAAACTGACAATTGACAGGGGCTGAGATGGAACTCTGCACGAACTGACGAATGCTGTGCAAGGCGGAGGACTCTGGACATTCGGTTTTCAGTTGAAAGGAGACGGTAAATGAATGAACCCCGATGAACCGCGCAGATGGACATCTCCTTGACATCTCCTTGACAGATCATCTTGAGCTTGAGGCTTCTGAAAGCAATGCGACGAGTCACGAAGTACGTCAGTGTGACATCTACCCATGTATATCAGTACATCTTGACCTCAGCTTGCCCTGTCATTACTCCCCCACAGAATGCTGAACACATGTCCTTACAATTTATCAGCACGCTCATTTGGTACCTTGCTATCCCCCTATCCACCTCGTCCTTCCTGGCGCGAGCACAGGCATCTACGAAAGCGATATGTCTTCCAGAATTTGATTGGGTATGTATGCTAGGTTTCGTAAAGTCGAGTGTTAACGAGAGATGCCAGATGAAGAATTCGAAAGGACAGACACCGTGCCTAGTAACAGCGTGGTTGAGTGTTCCGTGCCAGCCTGAAGGTGACTTCACACCATTTCGTTCCTCTCTATGTGTCGATGCTCAGCGAGTCCTTCAGGGTTTAATGTTGAAGGGCCGCTGCAGAACTTCACATTCTATCGGGGACCGGACCCAACAAAGGACCTTCTCGAGTGTCAGTGCAATACGGTCTTGTACTCGACCTATGCTGCCTGCGCATGGTGTCAAGGGCACACCGATAATCTAGGGATAGCCAAGTACGCACCTACACCTGTAGCCTGCACGCACGGAATAGCTGACGACCCCTCCAACCAGTTGGACCATGTTCAGTCAATATTGCGAAGATAGAAAGTTTAGCTCGTACGTTGCTCTGAATTCATCTCTACGATGGCATGTTCCGCTGACTACGTAGACAGGTATCCTCAGAGCTTGATACTACCCGACACTGCTATCCCCGCTTGGGCGTATGCTCCCCTTATGGTAAGCTGCTCTTGAACATGTCATATCCTGTAGGGCGGAGTCTGCTGACAGTCATCATCAGGGCGCCCCGGGACGATGGAACGAGAAAGCGGCTCTTGCAATCGCACAGCAAGGTGAGTGCAGTGCCTTGCACTCCGAGTCTGTCAATACAGGATCTCAATCTACTCACTTGCAGGTCTCCCGGAGAGCACCTACTCCGCCACTCAGACCTCAACGTCAGTCGCATCGTCAGGTTCTTCTAGCCAAGTTCCCTCTCAGTCGAGTCAGTCGGCATCCGAGACCCCTACTGCTGACCTGAGCGACTCCGGGCCCCCACCAAAACGTGGGGGTGTCGTCGGTCCCGCAGTAGGCGGGACTATCGGAGGCATTGCAATCCTACTTCTCCTCGGAATAGGAGTGTGGCTGTATTTCCGTCGACGCAGAGGGCTCTCTAGCAAGCCTGATGCGGTAGTCGCCAGCTCTGATGGCCATGAGTCTGGAGGACCCCATGCTCTGCCGGAGAAGGTCATACTATACGTGAGTGTGGAGCAAAGCTTGCAACTACTGGTCGCAGGACAACTCTCACGCTTATCCACTGCCTAGAACCCAGATGATCCGAGTACATATCCGTCCGCACAGCTCCGGAACAGGGATGTCCCAGGAGCTACGATGGATATGTCAAATCACGGTGTTACGTCGAGCTCATACATGGGAAGGGCTGAATTACAGTGAAACGTCGCGCAGCTTATCCAAAAGCTCCAATTTCAGCTGTCAATTGTCACTATGATTGACACTATCATTTATATTGTATTAGCTGTTGTACATGTTGGGAGTTCGAAACGAGTCCTCGGCCTTGCAACTGGCAAGGAACTTACATATGCGGAGTCTCACGCCTCAGGCTTAACACCGTCAGCCCTATTCATGTTAAATCCCATGTACCAGACTGAATATTGCGAGCTATGCGTAGCAGCTGACTGTAGGTTTGTGATGGAACTCTGACTAACATCCAGCTGGAGTGGTCGCGCCGTCACATAGGCGCTCACGACATCTCACACAACAACCACTGGCCGGACTCACTGCGGCCGAACGATGGATGTGGTCAAAATCGCGATGGCACAGATGCCCTGTGCCATCTCTAGGCGACCTGAAAGCGGTTAAACCACTGCGCACTCTCCACAGATGGCTCGCCGGTATGTCGTTATGGCACACTGCTGATCGCACCCACGACTTCTCAATTGCACCACTTGAATCTCCCTCGCGGCGCAGGCAAGAGAATAAAGTAGACGAGCGACTGTGGCTGTGACTTCATCTATATGATCGGATGGTGAACAGGCGTCGCTCGAGCTCATCTACGTCACGGAGACAATTGATTTGAATTGTTCGACCTGCTCTGTATCGAAATACCACACCTGAGCAGTGAAGACAATCGTTTATGAGGCGACGTATGTTCAACAGGGATCTTCATGGTGCCCACCCTCAGCCTAACTTGAGGGTGTGAGAACGTCTGGACAGCTCTTCAGGTAGGTATGCTCGGGTGGTGTGTCATTGGCGCACTTGTAATGCAAGCAGACAGAACGCTCAGTTGAACCAACGTGAGAAGTATCTGAAACGGTCCATCTAAGGGACAGCTTGCCGTCGTATGATGTGGTTTCAGTCGCTCAAGGTCAGGTCAATCACTCCATCCGACTCCACAAAGCTGAGCTTCGGATATGGGCGTCGCTCCTCGTTCTTCACCCTCCTCGATCCACCGGACGAAGATTGCCCAAGAGACTTCTCCGCGCGTTTCAGCCTATCCTGAATTGGCTGCGGTCGAATCTGTTGACGTGCGCGTAATGCGGCTCTACTGAGCGACCCACACTATCCTGCGCAAGCGGAGCCTGAAGACCGACCTTCAACAAGTCCACGTCGTCCTCATCGTCTGATGCTCGAGTTTTAACACGAGTTGTGTGGTCAGTTTCTGTGTTTTGGGATGACATGACACGGGCGCGTTTCGCGGGCCTGCCAGAACGGTCCTCCTCGTCGCTGTCTTCGAGCTCGATAACATGGCGGGGGACCTTGGATGCATTGGGAGATTGCGGGGGGGCAGCTGGTGGTCCTTGCAGCAACAGAGGTGCTATTCCTTGGGCTTGTAAGAGAGCTGGCAGCATTTGCATCAAACGGGTTTGACTCTCGTGATGGGTTTCCAGAAGTCATGAAGAACGCACCGAGAGGCCTATACCGAAAAAGGAAAACTGAGATGTAATTTTCCTTGCGATCCACACGAAAGTACTGCCACCGGCTCGCCTGCCGCGGCTTCACTGATACTGATGCTCCCAACCT
This sequence comes from Fomes fomentarius, assembly GCA_022606135.1. Classification (NCBI taxonomy): domain Eukaryota; kingdom Fungi; phylum Basidiomycota; class Agaricomycetes; order Polyporales; family Polyporaceae; genus Fomes; species Fomes fomentarius. The sequence continues at coordinate 1,095,406 of JABYQN010000011.1, read as the reverse complement.
GCAGGTACCACGATTTCAGTGCATCTATAGTGATACTGATTGAAAAATGGTAAATGTGATTGGACGTACGAGACTCGATGTGTTCCTGCCTTCTTCGAGCGTTCGTGCACCGGCCCGACGGCTCTGAAGTGCGTGTAGGTACGAGGGACCGGTACCGCTGCTGGAACCCGACGAACGCGACTGACTCTGACTCTGACAAGACCCAGCTCTACGATGTTCTGTGAGTCCATAATTGTGTCTTCATCTAGTATGTCAGGAGTTTGCGATAATATAGTGGTGAATCGATCAGTATAGTGGATTTCACGGGGGAAATTAGTGTCGCACCTGGAGCGGAAGCTCAGTAGTCGCATTCGGCCTATGCCCCTTCACAGATTTTTCTGCCCCTTGGCGGCACACAGAACTGGTAAGGGAGGTGCCATCGAACTCTGGAGCAAAGTGGAGATGATCAGGGTGTAATTCAGCACGATTGTTGCGATAATGCAGTGCAAAGTTCTTCAGATTTCAGATCTGTTTCAGCTTTGATCGCCCCACAGAGTGTTATGCATAGCACCAACTTTGCCCGCCTCACTCGGTACGAAGCAAGAGATCGTCTTCCCATCGTCGCCCTCTATCTTGGTGGAGTACTCGGGTAGTGGTTGCCCATCGCAGGAAATCCACACTTCGCAGCCATGCAGTTGCATCTGAGGTAGGCCAGGCGACGGCTCGCCACTGCTAGTGTACGGTACCGTGACGGTCGTTGGTCAAGATGCGGCCTCTTTCGGAGTGCGCCGCGACAGAGCACAGTCACGCACGTCGCGCGACTCACGCGCGCTGTCACGGTGGCGTGACATGTAAGTACTATACTAATTCAAGTTCAAGAAGTTCACTCTCGGGACAACAAGTCCTCCAATAGTAGGGGTGGACTTCTGTCTCCAAGTTGTAGTCTACATATGCGAGAGGCTGGGTCGTTCATCCTGAGGCTTCTCGACTCCAGAATGGCAACTATCCAAGTTCACAGTATTATCCGAAGTCGACCAGTGACCTTCCATTCCACAAGCTGAAGACCATCGACTACAAAGGTGGTTACAGTTGCTTGAGATGGACTGCCGCTTTATCTGCTAGTAGCATTAGGAGCCTCTCAATGAACTTCCCACTTTGTTTGGTCTCAGCCCGCCATCCTCAGGATATATATGGTCAGTGCCAGTGTCTGTGGGAAGTTCCCACCCTACTGAGTCCCCACATCGTGTTTTGCGTTGACAGAATGCTCCTCGCTATCATACCTGCTACCGTGCAATCCCTTTCTTCCATGTATCCGATTCCCGACGACACGCACCAAGGCAGTATGGCAGCCCAAGATGCAGTTCGACTAGCTCATCATGAACTGGGGACGCATAAACTGACTGTATCTGTATCGACAGATGACGAACTCCAGGGGGCAGACCCCGTGCCTTGTTACCTCCTGGCTATAACTACCGTGCTATGGACCGGCGTGTATGTGCCCCCAGTTTTACAGAACTCGTGAATCGTGTACTTGACACTTGAACTTACGATTCGGTAATAGACAGCAGTCCGGACTGGATCTACGACGGTCCACAAGCCACAGATGAATACGATTCCACGGCGTGCGACGACCACAATACCGTACCACATTCGACGTTCGCTGCGTGTGCGTGTGCGGGTTGCAGTCTAGCTGATCGTTATCCCGCACATCTTATTTTGTGAGCGAGTCTGAATCTGCGGGGAGAAATGTCCGAACGTTATGCATATGTATGTACCACTGGCTCTGTCCCGCCAGACTGGCGTAAAAGCGGGAATCTCTTTCTGTGAATTGGACGTCGTTCCTGTTTCAATTACTGAGCACAGGTCCACGCCGTGATGATCGCTTGGTACCAAACCGCACGAAGATGTCGGAACGGCTCTCAGGGCACTGGACACAGAAGTTCAGTGCGATGAATTGAGACGAACATAAACTGACAGCTACAAACAGCCTTCTCAACTCAATCGACTTGCTTCCGCTCGACACTAGGACATGAGCTACGTTCATCGGATCCCAACTGTCATACTCACGTCTATGTCGTTAGATAAGCTTCTGTATTGTGATAACAGGCCTATTACTAGAACCGAGGGCGTACCATAGGAAGATCCGTCCTCGCCAGACAGAGTGATCCACATCCAGAGACGCCGACTCAAGTCTCAAACACTCATCGACATGACAGATATATGATACAGTTCCAGGCAATCCCGCCTGTCAAGGAGGGTGGAGTAAGGAGTCAGTGATTCAACAAGGGCACACCGAAGGGGATATACCTAGCTTATTGCTTGCATATAAGCTGAACGCGAGGACTCAACCTGCAGCATCATCGCCTGAACCACCTTCAGCGTGCTCGCCAGCTAAATCCCTCGATTGTGCTTACCACAACAATGCGCTTCACAACCACCCTAACCACCCTCACACTTCTGCTCATCGCGATGAATACCGCATCTGGAGGTGCGTCCGACGAATACTCCATTTGAATGCTGACTGACAGTAATTCTCGTACTGTAGCCCCGGCTCCTGCAGCCGACAGGGTCGTACCGGAGTGCGCCTCCTGTCATCAGGCGCAGAAGCGAACCTGAGGAAAAGATCGAAGGTGGGGGTTTGAGATGCTCGCTAAAGGGAAGAAACGTCGTCACCGCTGACCATGACTTGCAGTATTTCCAGAGAGGAAGGAACCAAGGGCGAAGGGGCAGTCGAAGATAGGAGGACGAATATCTGCATTTGTATATCGCGTGTTTCTCAAGATCCTGTAGATGTGTTGGTGTATTGGAAGAGACGTGTGAAGCTGTCACCATGGATGAAGTTACTTCTCATATGACATCGTACGGCCTTGCCGGGGACGTTTCTTGGCGATGGGCTCCGGGATGCTCGCGTCCGTCAGTGTTGGAGTCGAGAAAGTACCGTCAACTTGGTCTGCATATACGAGGGCGTCAGCGGTGGTCCAGACGATCGAGCACACGAAGCAAGCAAGTCCATTGATTATCAAACTCGTAGTGGTGAAGGCCGCAGAAGTGCTGAAGCTGCAACCAAGGCATCAGCCTGAGCCTAACACAGTTACCGCCCCGCCTGAGTGAGATCCCCAACACTTGCAGTCCCTGACTCGGACATCCAAAATTGATATGGAGACACCCATCATCATTGTCATCATATTCAGCAAGTACGGCATCCCAGATCTAGAGTAAGTAGGCTGTATATATGCATCTAATAGTGGACCAAGTCCGGATGTACACAAAACACAAAACAAGAACGTACGGTAGAGGCTGCGCTCCAGCTAGAGTAGCCAAACGACAGAGTCCCGAGGTGCTCGATGATGGCGAGCGGCATAGCAGTGTCCGTGATACAACCGAGAGGGCTTGATGGCCAGCGCTTACTTGCTGCCTGTGGTCTTGTACAGGATGAGACCAAGGAGCGCGATCGAGTAGCCTATCAAATGTACAGTTAGTGCACATCCGTCCGGCGCAACTTATAACATCAAGGAGAGAAGACGTACCGAGAACCTGCAGAGGCGTAATCAGCGCGCCAAAGATGAGCACCGAGCCGGTGATGAGCAGGATGTCTTTGAACACGCCTGCTAGCGTGAGGACGAGGCCGCTGCCAGCGCTAACAAGGAACACAGCGGCGATGTTGAGCATGAACGCTACCATTGCGTTCGATATCAGGATAAGCGGCCTGCGACGGGACCACGCATCAGCGTCAGTTAGGTCAACGCGACGTGGCGCACGTACCCGACGCGCATGATCTCGTAGAACGGCGCGATACCCTCCGTGAAAGGCAGCACGGCGAGATTGATGAGCGCGCACACAGGTGCGTAGTAGTGCAGAGACACGAGCGGGTTCATCTTCTGGCCGTGCAGGAGGATCTCAATCATGACGAGACGAGATGCCTCGAACTGTCATTGCATATCAGCATCTGTTCTGCCGCAGCGGAGCAGCATTGATGTTTCTTACAGCAACTGCCGCGGCCTGGGTGATGAAGCCGATGAAGTTGAAGCGCAGTTCACCGCGAGAAGCGAGCGCTACTCCGCAAGAGATCATAAGCACAATCACCGCAAGACGTTTGCTGGGCTCGTGAATCCGGAACGTCCAGGAGATGAGCAATATAGCGACAGGTACGAACGCCTGTCACAGAGTTTGAGTGCACTGAACGAAAAGACACGCGCGCGGATGCGTACCTTGAGCATCTGAATGTATGCAACAGACAAATACAAGTACGCCGTATTACTCAAGATGAGAGATGCACTGAAAAGGAGGCCGATGGGGAGAATGCTTCGGAGGAACATATCTTTCGACATGTTGACATCCTTCGCACCATCAATGAGGTGTGTAGTTCGTTGCAGCACACGAGTGCCAATTGCCTGTAGTTGGTATATCGCGGTGAGCAAGATGCACACAAACATGAGTCAATTATCTCCGGCCATGATAGTGTTGCCATAAATGTTTTCCCAAGGATGTTCTATCTGCCCGTACTGCGCAGCCCACTCGCCGCCGCGGTGCGATCCACTATCTGGCCGAAACCGAGTAGGGTCCTGCAGTAAGCCCGCGCATGCGCCGCGCCGCGTCATACCAGGAGGGTGTTGTGGAAGGTATCCGCCTAGAATCCCTTCTTTCCAGCGAACCGCTACCAGACATGAGTATTCTAGTGCCAACCAAACGCCACCAGCACTGACGTTGACGTTGGAGGGGGATTGGGGGGGCATACGTCAGGCTGCTTATCGCACAACGATGCCGACCCGCGGCAAGCGGCAAGCGCGGGACGTTCATCAACGGTCTGGCCCCGTCGTGTGTAGATAGGAGAGACAAGGGAGAGGGGGCACTCACTGCGAACGTTAGGTGCCAGGTGACGAGGAAGACAGGGAAGCGGAACTGAATAGTGTTATACAGGTAGTTGTTGTAGATGATGACGGCCGAGCTGAGGATGATCCAGACAGGGATGATCATCGCTGCAGACAACTTGGGCTGCTGCTTGCTCGCGGAGGGACGCGGGGCGGTGGCGGATACAGGAGAGGGGAGAAGTTCACCCTGGTCCTTCTCGTGGACCTCGAGCATCTGAACCTGCTCCTCTGAAGTTGCGTCCATCTTCTCGTCGTGGGGGGCCATGTTACGGTTGAGGGTTGAGTGAAACGGGGAGTCCAGCGTCGTCCGGTGCGATCAAAAAGCACGAAGGAACAAGAGGGACAAGACAGGCGATAGGGCGTGCGTTGAAGAAAGGAGAGACAAGGGTCGGAAGACCGAACTAGGAGTTTACACGGGAGGATAGGAAAGCGAGCTGCAAGCGCCCGCACAACTCTCGCTCTTCTACCCCTTCTATTGTTCCCACGCCCTCGGCCCTCTTAATTAATGAATCTCTGAGTCTCGTTCTCTGAGGCTGAGCTCTCCTCATCTCAACCATCTCGACCCTGTCTCGACCTCCAATACCTCTCCGACAGATCCTAACCATGAACGCACACGCAAAGGACAGTGACGGACCTTCTAGTTGATGATGCCGCGAACTATACCTGCCGTAGCCATGGGCTTCTTAACTTGATGAGGGATTTGCGGAAGTGTGTCTGACAAGCTTGCCTCGAGCTATGTAGGCAAGCGCGATACCGTTCACGGACTGCAACTGCGGCTCATAAACCATGACCACGCAATATTACGAGACCGGTCAAGAGGTCTCCTTGTTACCTGTCCATCGACTCACAATCGCGAAACTGAGCCAAATCTGCACCTGAATCTCACATGCCTCTCCTTGTCTGTAAATTCTATCAGGTGCACGTAGTCTATACGATGCAAGCACAGGTGTGCATTCCAGACTGCATTATTGGAAACACAGCACAGGAGAGAGACAGCGAACGTACGGGGAGTGTTATGTATAGGAAGTATGATCGTGTGGTCTTGGCGGATTCTCAGCGTCAGAGAGAAGCCGGTATATCTATGTAAATAGGATGCGATGGATAAGTGCGAATACGAGATGCTACGTGCGTGCGACGATTGGGTGCGAGACGATTACCCTGTACGGCAAGTCAAATGTCCAGGGTGCTCTAGTAACGTATCTATGTCATAAGGTCAAGGAAAGCATGTACACAGTGAGAGTAAGCGAGCGGGAGCAGCTGGTATGGAAGGAGATAGAGGGACTCAGAGTGAATTGCTCATGCCACTCGGCGAGACGCCTCCTCGCGGACGGCGCGAAGGACCGCCTCTACGTCTATCGGGATTTGTGTCTCATAAGATGGCGAGATCTGTGTGACCACGGAGGGAGGGTTGTCCCCAGAGAATTTCCTGCATGCGGTGGCATCAGTCACTAGGACACAGTGAACAAACGGGAAGAAGACGCACATTGCGTTCCACCACGCGATATACTCGATCCCCAGCACATGCATCGCAAACTGCTGGTCGCGGACGAACGTTCCGGGAGGGAAGAACTCCATGAGAATCGGGGGCAGAGACCGCCACGCCTCCTCGCCCTTCTGTTCTGACTCAGACGAGGGAGTAGCATGGGCTCGCTCAGTGACCGGTGAACGCATATAGATGGCGTCCGAGAGGTGGTGTCCGAATGGGCCCATGACAATCTGCTCAAAGTACGCAAAGTCAGCCAGCGTTCAAGGAACTCCTTGCAGGAAGACGCACCGTTGAGCGAGCAATCGCGGCCATCCGCTCTGCCCACTCCGCCGCCGGAACGCTGCCGTTGCCATTCACGACATGAACCTCACCGAGCACACCCTCCCTCTCCAGCTTCCTCAGCCCATTCACCAAATTCTCGTGGTCATCACCCGACAGGCGAGGGCCTGCACGCATGGGCTGTTCCTGCATCGAGATGTACGACACGACAGGCTTGGGCGTCTCCTTCCTCTTGCCCCATAACGAGCCCAGACCATGGCCCTCGCCCGCGGCGGACCCAGAACCAGGAAGTCCGTCCGAGACGTGGAGGTAGCGCATGAGAGCAGAGCGAACAGGGCCCCACCAGCTGTCCGGTGCGTTGAGTCCAACGAACGGCGCTGCCCAGACAGGCTCGCCCTTTTCTGAAGGGGCACGCTTGTTGTTGTCCGAGGATTGGGATGAACGCCAGTTTTCACGACCACGCTCGGCCGCACCACGGTCGGCAATGACGACGCGCTCGAGGAGGAAAGGCAGATGCATGTCCGCGAGGTCGTCCCAGTCCTCTGCGAACCACATTCCCACTGTCGGGAGCACCGCCTTGGGCAAAAGCGGGTGAATTCCGAGGTACGCACGTTCGCGAGGAGGCGGGTGTGCCTTCACATCTTCATTGGAATTGGGAGGTACGTGCGGGGTTGAAAATGTCGGGACATGGGGAAAGATGAGGCGAAGCGGTGCAGGAACGGCGCTGGCGGGGACGGCGGGCGAAGAGGGGGAGATTATGTGCAGGCCACTAGGGGCGGTAAAGGATGAGGAGGGTCCGGATGCCATGAGGGAGGAATGAGTGCGGAACAGGGAGAGGAAAAGATAGGGATCTTGGTGCTCAGCGGAGTCGAGAGCCATCCATGATGTGCCATGAATTCTACGTTGGGTCAGTATACAGGGGCTGTGGTAAATCGTGAATGACTTACTTCGCCGCGTAAGGACCGAACCACTCGCTCGCGTCCTTGGCGGTGAGGATGTGCCAGTCTTGCACTCGCGGTGGTCGCATGGGGTCCAACGAAGACGAGGCGATGTCGCCTAGCTTTGGCACTTTCGTCCAGTCGTTCGCCACCACGAACAGGGTGCCGTTCACAGTAATCACATTATCCAATATTGTGAACCCTGTGAAGCAATAACGCGGATATGAATGAGGCTGTCCTGTCGTTGCGACTGACAGCGCGAGTGGATATGAGCGCACCTGGTGTATGCGCAACGACCTGGGTCTGCGGCACCTCTTTCCCCCACTTGATGAACTGGTCCTCCACCGTCACGCCTGTGCTCAGGCTCACCCCCTTATCACCCTCGTCCGCCGCCCGGTGATGCTTCCTGCTCAGCCCGAAGTTGTACACCGCCGCTGTTGACCCACTGCCCGACGATGTAGCGTGTCCCCGCGAGAGACCAGACACCTCGCCCTCGTGCCATTCCCAGTCTCCGACGATGATGTCTTCCAGCTCATCCCGCCACTCTTTCGGTCTTCGTCCGTCAGCGTCGAACCCGGGGTCTCTTGCCCCGAGGCCTAGTGCGATGTCGATACATCGGTCAATGAATGGTCTAGACCCGCAGACGAGAACACGATTCGAAACAACAAGAAGTACGCACCTATACTTGACAGATATGTCGACTTGAGCTTCTGTGGGTGCACTCCGACGAGGCTCAGCGAGGTCTCGAGGTTGTACGAGAGCACGAAGATGGTGAACGAGAACAGCAGCAGTGTCACCTCCCGACGCGTCGGGGGCGCAGTCCAACTCCGTACGTACAGCATGCAACGTCTTCTAAGGGGAAGGGGGAAGGCGGCGGTATGAAGTGTCGATGGAGCTTGAAAGACGTCCCAACAAAGCTTGAAGTTGCGGACTCAATTGCGGATTATGTGCGGCCGCTCGCTCGTTCGCAGTGATCCGGGCTACTATTTTATGTGACGTACGTCCGCAATTCAACGGAAGACCGCCGCCTTACGTCCGGCTCTATGATGAAAACGGCGAAATGGGGTGTGCCCTCTAGGCTACAAGCGACAAGGAGAGGTCACAGACTGACAGAGAGCGGGCGGTGGCACTGGCAGTTTGGTGGAAAGTCACAATTCCAGGCGCCCATGCGCTATTGACGCGTATACTACAAGAATTTGAAGATGCAAAGTCGTAATGGATTGACTGCCATACATGTACAACTATCCGTGATGTAACTCTGTTATGCATTCCTACTCGCAGTCGGGGCTTAGACCGGTGAAGGAAGTCCGTCGGTAATCCAGGATAATCACTACTACACAGGGTGACCCAGCATTGCCTCCATGGCTCACTGGCCGGTGGCTAGGGTGGCACCAGGGCCCCATTGCTGGTCGGCCCCCTTGCAGAACTCCAAGATAGAGTTGTCAGGCGACTGGTAGTACACCCGGAGGATATACTGGCCGCCCGAGGGAGTCGGCCGGAACTGGGTGGGAGCAAATCTCGCCCCTGGACCCACAATATCACTGGCGTTCCAGGTGCCGTTGGTCAGGAGCCTGCGGACGATCTCCGAGGCTGTGTTCATCCAGTACACGTCTAGTACTGGCCCGTTTCAACAAGCGCGCCTGTCTGAGTCTGTTCAGGGGCCGTGTCGCCGTTGAATTGACCTGCCAGTGCATGATGACAATGTAAGTGTATTCGTCGGCTAATGGTGAAAACATGATATACGCACCAGGGAGCCATGTATTGCCACCGTCTAGGCAATACTCACGGATGGACAGGTCAGTCGCTTGGTAGTAGACCCGAAAATGCAAGACTAAGTCTCGGTCTTCATAGGAAACAGCCCCAATGCTGGTTCCACTCACGGCAGAGGCTGTTAAAGTGGCCCCTTCCAACCAGCCTGAGCTCCCATCGAAGTAGTACTCCTTGATTTGGTTGGAGCATTCTGCTGAGTTTGTGTATGTCAGTCAGTATGCAGCCATAGTGCAAAGCCATTAGCCGTTGCATCCCAAAATACTTGCCTTGGTGATAAAGATGGATATGTGTTTGATTGTTACGTCTGTACTGGAAAGCACCGATAGAACTGTTAGGAGCGGCTTGGACATGCATGTTGTTCAGTGCCCCTGGCGACCACCGGCCGTCAAAGCAGTACTCCTGCAGCTCGTTACAGGCACTGAGGTAATACACCCGAATCTACAGTGGTTATTGTCAATGAACTAATGAATGGACTATACTCAACTCGAGCTTGCTCACATGTGGGGCATCGTTTGCATACCAGGATATGACCGCCAAAGGCGTGCACGGGGACATATCAAGAGACTGGCTCATGCCAACGGCCCACTTGCCAGTACCATCCGAGTCATAGCAGTACTCCTGCAGCTTTCTCTGGGTACTGCAAGTGATAGAGTACACCCGAATCTACATCGAAGAATATAAGCAACACGTCGACAAACAGCATGCCAACAGTGATGGACTGTTTCGAATCTGAGCTTACTGACATGGAAGCGTGCGTGATCGTACCGATTGGTGGCAGCCAAAGGGGTGAACGGAGCAGGTCTAGTTTCAATATTTAGGAGGAGTAGGGGTCACGGAGTGCGAGTGATCACATACCGGCGGTCCTGCAGCTGCTGAGAGATCGTGGACATTATGAGAGGCTGCGTCGTTGGCAAACTTGTTCGAGCTATGAGCTGAAATGGGGTTTGTGTTATCCCTGCCACTCAATGTGACCTGATGCAAGCAGGGTTTTATATACCCAGACAACGGGTGGTTGTGTGTCATGCAGGTTATTCCAACAAGTGTCAACACAACTCGAGAAATATCTCTCTCGAGATTCAAATGCTTCAAGATGTCAGCAGCGTAGGATCCCATGCTCCGGGATGTCAACGGCGTAAGATTCCATGCGCCAGGGTGTCAGCAGCGTAAGTTTCCCCGCTCCAGGGTGTCAGCGGCCTGAAATTCCATGCTTCAGATGGTCTTTCGATTGACGTGATAGAGTCTAAGTACAATAGATGCACCTGAAACGGTAGCTCACCGCCGCCCGAAAGGTGCACAAGTTGCCTGCATCCCATGCGTCATAACCTATGCCACACGATGCTTGCCGGCCCGGCCCCATTTCCTTCCCTAACTTGATCGACAGTCTTTGTATTCAGCAATGACATGCCAGGGAACATCCTGTGTGGGCTGCCTGGGACTCCGTAGAAGCGGACTGGCAAGCAAGCTCGTACCCACCACCGCTTCGAGTTGAGGGACTGAGCCAAAGGGAGGAGGGAGTACAGGTAGAATCACAAGTTGAGGGACCATCCATCCAGCACGTAGGTCTGCCCCGATCGTCTGCCTAGGGGAGACTAAGTCGAGCTTGAATTAAACTGACACAAATACGCCATCTCGATCACAGCAACTAATACTGCGCTGATCATCGAGTTCCGTAAGATCGCAATGGACCGTCTCGCGATTCAGCCAAGCCTACGTCGGTGAAATAGTGCATTGAGTAGGGCTGCATAAGGAGTAAGCGACCACATGCATCACGAAGACTAATATGTGTATAAACATAGCACGACCTGACGAGGGCGTGGTCCACCGCGGTGTCCACAGAAGGCGGCAGTAACGGAACAGCGGCCTGTTATGATGATGGTTGCTCCTGTGGAGTCGCGGATGTATTTGGCAATGAAGGGTCTTGCTGCTTTGATATTCTGTCTAGTAGGACGCTTGTGCAAGTCTTCAGCGCAGCGATTTCCTCTGACTTCGGGTCTGCACAGCCAGCCCAGCGAACCTTGAGCTTCGGGTCTACGAGGTACACGTATCCGACGTGCTTGTTCGCGATGCCCAAAGGTTGACGAAGATATCTAAATTCATAGTCAGTAAGATTGAAGTGCGAATAGCAAATGCAGCACACGTACTCCATGTTCTGGTTGGAGATCATGTACGTAGGCCAGAGCGATTCTGGTACTGTTTTCCGGATGCCAGAGGCAAACAGAGACACCAAGAACGATTTCAGGAGATTATCCTGCAAGTTGATCTGCACTAGCTGAAACAACGGGTTGGATGCGAATGCCGAGTGCGTTGGCCCAATAAACTGCGCTGTTTGAACCTGTGCGACCATGGCTCAGATAGCACTCATACACGAGGGGAAGTGAGCGACCCACCTCAGAGATCTTTGTAGTCAGCAAAGTGACGATGGACACCTTTCCCTGTAAGAGGTCGGTCGTGTGTGCCTTCTCCTCGCTGCCAGCTAATGGGGTACCCAGGATGTTTGGAAAATAGAGAGCTTTCTAGTCAAATAGGTTCAGCGAAGCGCACGCCTAGCAGATGAGGCCACTCACATCTTCTCGAATCATGACTCTTGGTGCGATCCATGTCTTGCCCCCATGCCGTCGCGTCGCGTTCAGGTCAGAGAAGTAACCTCGCGTCGCTTCCCTCGCTCTACACAGTTGACCTGCGTTGGTGTTCCAGCACAAGGAAGAGGGATAAAGCTACGCACAGATGTGTCCGCTCCTCTAAACGCTTGTCCTGGTCTAGGAATTTCTCCTTCGTGTCCTCCCATGACTTGACCTTGGCCTTCGGTTTCTCTCCCACTCCCAGCGGCCGTTGCAACAGTGGCAATTCATCGTTCTTTGCAGCAGCTGATGCATCAGCAGCGTCCGCGGTCTCCTTCTCCTTGCCCTTAGGCTCGACGACAGCCTCGGAAGTCGCTGTGGAACTTGCGGACGAGGGTTGTTCCGATCGCCTGTGGGAGCTAGTTGAGACGAGGCGGGGCCAACTTGGATGTTGGGTTCTCCTCAGAGTAGCATAGTGAGCAGAGCGGAGAGAGTGCAATGCAGAGCGCATAGTATCCAGCACCCAAGTGTAGCGGAGAAGATCGCACTAGAGTAATACTACAGACACTTCAAGTTTCCTCACACGTCGATCACGTGCAATTGAAACGCGTCGCGTTTCGGGGGCGGCGCCGTTCCGTCACGGTTGGCTCTTGGTTTTCCCCCCACTCAACGTCGCCTCTCTTTCATCCGTCAGGAGCTGTCTGTCTACAGATGCCCAACTGGTCATCATAATGCTTAGCGTTTTGACGACTTGATAGCAGGTCTCGGACTGGAAGTTGTTTGTGAGTCAAGCGCGCACATTGCAATGAGCAAACAGATTGGGTCAGATAATATATGAGATGCTCAAAGCATTCTGAACGGTACGCACTTCTTCATTAGCCCTATCCAACCTTGACTTAGCAGTCGGGAACTTTCAGCGCACCGGACTCGAACGTTCTATGGCTGTAGACTGCGTTGATACTAGCATGTTACTGGCATGGGCAGTGCCAAGCTCTGGGACACCTATCATTCATACGTGTGAGTGATCATTTGCATGGCCCTCGCCCACAATCTGTCTCTTCCACTTGATGATATGTAGGGTCAGTAAAGCAGATGGGCAGTGCATTCCCGGCTCATAGCACGTTGTTCGCATGCCCAACGACCATGGCGTGACGGCAGAGGCTGATAGTGTTCAACGTGCAATACTGATCGTGCGTGGCGAGTGGTTGCACATTTCCACATGTTTTTCGGAGGCGTACTGACCCGCGGCTACGCTATACATAGTGCAAAGGACGTGCGAACCTTCCGGACATCGGGACGCAAAGGCACCACAGGCATTTCAAGTTCGCGATAGACCTCGAGCGCATCGCTCGACAGCAATCCGAGATGGGCGCCAGGGCTGTTACATTGCTCCGTATTCCCACGCGACGGTACATGCCATCCGAGCTCTCTGCCTGCTGTGTCTGGATAGCCATCTATCTGTATGCCACGACCTAATCCGGTGACCAGATACAAGCTGGTTCTGCTTCTCCAAGGGTCCTGTCTATGTCTACCTGGAAGACCTCGAGTCGGAGTACGAAGCACGGATATGACCTGTGAGGGGCCACAAGACACCACAGACTCTCACTGATCGAGGTCAGTCGATACACACGGATACACGCCTGATGCTTCTGGATGCCTTATCTTTCATGTCCTCTTTTCACAGTTCAGACCCTCGGACCATGAGCCATACTCAAGGTCCGGACGCAGGCCATCCACTTCACCCTGGGTGTCTTGTGGAACATTCCATCGGCGAACTTGGCGGCGCACGGTGTTGGCGTCGCGCGTCGTATTCCTCAGCGATTTAGACCTTGACTTGTGCGCCATAACCACACCCATCAGGGATGCTTGTTGAACATGACGCATACCCTTCTTTCTCGTTTCGGTATGGACTCTGTGGGACTTCGTCACGGTTGCCTTACATAGGTCCAGCACGAGACAGTCGCGTCGGCGCAGCGCTCGAAGATCCCCCTTCATGTGCTCACCGCAACCAGTGACATTAAGAAGAAACTCATCATTGCTCGCACTGTTCCTGCGCGATATTACGCTGAGGGCAATCTACGCAAACTTACGTAGTATACAGGGGGCTCAAGTCCATACTGTCACGTCATCGCTGGCAACAAGATACCCACGAAGGTACGGAGCTTGATCACGATCACACTCCTACAACACTGAACAGATTAAGCTACGTCAGCAGCCGTGCAGGGCATTGAATCGCAGTTACTCCCTTACTGGGCGAGTCTGTACCTGCTGCGTTTTGTATAGCAGGAGTAGAAGGTTGGTGGCTGATCATCGCATCGGCGACTGAGATTGAGGCCGCAATAATTGGGCGCAACTGCCTCACAACTCCTCAGGCCCCCGAAGACGGCGTGCTTCGTAAACATGCTACAGCTGGGAGAAGCAGCACATACGAGCGCTGAGGCCAGATATTCTCAACGACCATAGGCGGTGCATCGCTGTGCCTCGGGGATGGCGGTACAGGGTCAAGCTTTCGAGGTCAAGGCCTGGACGGACCCCCGAAATCGGCCACGCTCGTGCCCCAAATCCACACACCCGGGACGAAGCGCCTCGGGATAAGTAGCACTGCAAAGATCGGATCCTTTGCGAGGTCAGGAAAGGGACAGGAATTGGAAAATGGAAATAAAAAGTTCCGTGTGATGAGATAAGTCCCTTAAACCTGCGAAAATAGGCCTCCGACGTCTTTCCACGGCAGATAAATCAGGCTTACCTATCCCTGTAGACCTAACCCAACGAACCTTGTGAAACTGAGCAAGCTCATCGTTTCTCCCAGGTTTCTGGGTGGAGGAAAGGATGTGTCCGTTCCAGTGTAGTTGTTCACACTTCAAAGCGGTGCTGCTCCAAGCGCCCACCGGCCCGGCGCAAGATACGATCTATGAACCGATCCAGACGCGCAAGACGCTACCCTGCCTATTGTCCCTCCGCTGTTGTCTATCACACTCGACGAGCATCTCTTACGCACATCCATGGAAACGACTCCCTTATTCTGCTTGCACCGCCCCGACTGTGATGTAAAACTCAATAGCGGCGTCGTCGTACTAGGTGAAACTCTCTGGCAGAATGGTGCCATCGATCGCACGCTGCAGCGAAACCTCCATAGTGCAGCGCTGTATTACGCGGCGAGAACACCGAGAAGGGCAGGATCACCAGCCCGTATCTTCGAGCTTCTGACTCGAGGCCGCTTCCCATTTCCCAGCTTAATCGGACAGCTGCGCGCCTGCCTCCGTGGACCTCAGGCGATCAATTTTGCCTCATGGCGGACACGCTCGAGCCAGCCCTTTGTCATGCTTCAGCTGAAGACTAATAAAGCCTCCCGATTCTCCGTCTCTTCCTCCCTAGGTCATCCTCAACGCTCTGTGAGCTCTTTGCGAGCACTTACGCTCTCCGCCTTCCCTCTCCCCTCGCCGCCCTCTTACTGGCCACTATGGTCACCTCTCCACAATCTCCCGTCTCGCCCACGCCACCGGCGCTCGGAACCCTCATTGACAATGGCTCACTACAGCTCGTCGAGATCCTCGGGTACGGTGGGTATGGTATTGTCTACCGTGCAGTCGACACTTTCTCTTCCAACCCGACGTCGTATGCCGTCAAGTGTCTTCCACATTCCAACAAGCGCAACGCTACTCGCCAGCGCCAGCTACACATCCGCGAGATCACCCTCCACCAGCTCGCATCGGGTCACCCTAACGTTGTCACTCTTCACCGAGTAGTCGAGGACTACCAATACACTTTCATCGTCATGGACTACTGTCCCGACGGCGACCTTTTCACTCAGATTCTGCACCAGCGGCGCTATCTCGGCAATAACGCCCTCATCAAGGAGGTTTTCCTTCAGCTGCTCGATGCAGTTGAATATTGCCACTCCCTGAATATTTATCACCGCGACTTGAAGCCTGAGAACATCCTCTGCTTCGACGGAGGTCTTCGCCTCGCTATCACCGACTTTGGGCTTGCAACCACGGAGCGTATGAGCACCGAGTTCCGCACAGGCAGCGTCTACCACATGAGCCCAGGTACGTCCCATTGCACACACGCACCTCCGCTCCGCCTTTCTCACGATGTTTATAGAGTGCCAAGGGGGTTACTTCGCGCCAACACGAAGTTACTCTCCGCTGTTTAACGACGTCTGGTCGTTGGGAATCATCCTCCTCAACCTCATAACAGGGCGGAATCCGTGGAAGTCTGCGTCTGCGGACGACTGCACGTTCCAGGCATACCTCAAGGACCCGCGCCGCTTCCTACCCACGGTCCTCCCCATCTCCGAGGAAGTCAATCTTCTCTTGACACGCACCCTGGAGGTCGACTGGCGACGCCGCATCACCCTCCGCGAGATGCGCCTAGCATTCAAGGCAATCGATAACTTCTACTCGCCCGATGTCGTCTTCGAAGACAGCATGGCGCGTTGTCCCTGGGAGGCCGGCGTCAACGTGGACGCGGACAGCGACTCCTCCGCTGAGGCGGAACCCGAGCCTCAGGACCTACCAGAGCAGCAGGAGATCCAGGAAGACCTCGCCTCCGCCTGGAGCGACGGGTCCGATTCCGAGATGGTCTTCGCTCGCGAGAACTCCCTTGCCAAGGGCTCATCGACATCCTGGACCGACTCCTTTGGTGCACAGCGTGGTGACAACTCCGGTGCCTCCTCTTCGTACTCCCGCTCTCGCTCCATGTCCCCCAGCCCCTCCGCCTCCCCCGTTTATACTACAACGAAGCTCTTCGAGGCACTCCAGACCCCAGCTCAGAGCCCCGCCTCCGCGTACTCTGTTCTGTCTTCCTCGCCGTCCATCCCGTCACCCCCGGTAACGCCTCACGCGTGGACTCAGGGCCATCAGACGCGCCCGAAGCTCGTCCTCACGGTCGACACGGATACGTTCAAGCCCGAGTACTACGACAACAGCGTCACAATGTTGTCCGCCACGCCGTCGTCGATGCACACAGCTCTGGAGTCGGCTTGGGATGGGTACATGTACTCGCCCCTCGCGCCAAGCTCCATCCCGACTGCGAAGCCGTCTCTATATGACCAATCACGTGAGGACGTCGGCATGATCATCACGCCTGCGACCGAGGATCATTACATGGATGAGGACGAGTACCCCGAGATCGACACGTATGACTCCCTCCCGTCTGCTCGCCCAGAGTCGCCGGTCCTGGGACTCGACGTCGAGTCGAAGCAGCAAGGCCAGACCCACTCGGCAGACACGCAGTCGGAGTACAGCTGGAAGCACGTCTCCTCCTGGCTCAACACCTCCCCGAAGCCCGCTAACACCACAACCACTACCCCGGCTTTTTCTTTTTTTACAGTCGAGGCGACACCCGCGCCATCACGGCAGCCGTCGCCGCGCGAGCCTGCCGTATGGCCAGCCTTCTCATTCGCAACCTCTGCTACGCACTCTTCTCCGCGGTCAATGCCCGAGAAGCTCACAATCTCTCCCAAGACGTCTCCAGCGATTGCTCTTCGCCCCCCGTTGACACCCACCATGGACCGCAACGGCGACAGGAAGCCTCGTGCGTCGAGTTTCCTCCGCCCCATCCGGCTCGCGTTCCCCCGTCGGTCTTCCTCGCCAGCGCGGCGTCGGTCCTCCTCTCGCTCGCCCGGTCGCGGCCTCGGTGGCCGTGGCAAGACGCGCCAGACGGAGTCCGCGCCCGAGACGACGTACACCACGAACTGGGTGTTGTCCGCGTCAACGAGCGGGTCGCCCGAGCCGCAGCCGTACCTCTGCCTGCCGCCCACCACAGGGCACATACAGGCGACGCATGTGCGTATCGAGACGCGGGAGAAGGAGAAGGAGAGCGTGCACCCGGCGCACTCCACGCTGACGGAGGACGCGCGCCCGCGGCGGAAGCGTCTCCGGTCGGCGCGGGACTGGTTCTCGCCTGGCAAGTTCTTCGCTGCGGTGCTGCCCTCATCGTGACTCTCTTCTTTCTGATGATCCTCGCTGGCGCTGCCGTGAGCGAGAACGCTCGCGTGCAACTGTAACACGGTAACTTATCCTGCATCGTTTGTATCGGTCACATCCATCTCATCCTCGTCCCCATCGCATCGCGTTTCCTTCACGAGTCACGACATCTGCATATCAATCTCTGTGTTCACGATCATCATTGCATATCCATACATACCACGCATTCTTCACGCAATTCCTCTCCATATCCTGCAGGCATCCGGTGTAACACATACCGCATTCCCCTTCCATTTCTCACTGCATCACTATCGCAACCCTTGTACCAAAAGTTGTACCGGTTTCGTTTCCCTTTTGTAGTATCTTTATCTCGGTAGAGCCGTGTACGTTCGTCTCGCGATTGGACTGGAGCCGCGCAGCACGTTAGTTGTATTACTTAGAAGATCCGCATCACCAGCTGGCCAGTGGCCTTCATCCCCATGTATGCACACCTTCACATCTGCTGTATGCCATATGCACATATGCCTCACCCACAACTCCCCTGTGTGATGTCCGATGGAGCTTGCGTGCGTTGCGGTCAAACTCTCCGACCTTGGATGAGTTCCGGGCATTCGCTGGCTCGGTGTGTATCCATTGTGGACCCGAGGTTCTGACTCCCCGTGGCACCTGAGGAGAGTAGCACCAGCAGGGAGTTGTCCAGGTGAGTAAATGCGATGTAGCCTTGGGAATCTCAGCGCCGGTCATGCCACCCCTGTTGTGCGTTGCCCGCTGGTGCGGAGGTGCTTCACCACCATCGCTCGGTATGAACGAACTTTACTCGAACGAACGTTTTCTGTCAGACGTCCTTTGAAGTTGCCAAACGATGATCACAAGTATAATACACGATATGACATGCCAGGATGAGGAGGCAGCACAAGGCACCATTACCTAGCGGTGGTCTGCCGGCCACCAGTCTTCTCTTGCAGACGATCTATCAACTTAGCACCAGGTGCCACTTCCGCCGGGACCTCTAACTTCTGCGTGCCCTCCTTGCGTTGCGATCGGTTGTCACCCTTGAAACCGATATAATACAACTGTAAGGACTCTCCGCCCACTGATTCACTCTGTTGTGCGTTCATGAGCCGTGCATCTATGGATGATAATCTGCAGGAACATACGAAGAACAGCGATAGAGAGTGTATGTTCGCAAAAGACGCCGTGCGCAAGGGATATTCTGTCACGCCGCTGTCGCCCTCCAGCAGGCTGATGTTGAGTTGTGGGGTGATGTCCTCCGCCTCCGAAAAGTCCACGATGTTCGGGCGATTCGCGTAGATCCGCAATCGTCGAGGGGTTAGCTCGCCTCTGCCTGACAGGGAGATGGTAAACGAAAAAAACCTCAATGTTCCATGCTCATGTGGTCCTTTCCATTCAACTTACCAAGCTTGAGCAGCACGGAACGCAGACGTACGCTCTGCGAGAACGGCACATGAATAATGATCTACAGGTACATTACGCATGTTAGGTGGAAATCTGAATGCGCTCCACATCCACGGTGGTCAAGGGTGTACTACGCACTTGATCGTCGACGCCGGATTCAGCGAATCGCGAGGTGTCGTCGCGTTCGTCCCATGGCTTGATGAGAGCCTGAGCGTCCTCTGGAACAGTTAGGTTCAAGCCGTGCACGCTTCGTTCGTCATGTTCGTTGTCACTGGAGGCACCACGCACACGTGCATGCTTACTTTTGCTTGTCTATTGACCCATAAAGGTTCCCGAGGTCTAGCCCTGCGAGTTGCGCAGCGACTGAATCTTCGTTGTGCGCCGACATACAGGCCGATGGTCGTGGTTGGGATTTAAGACACGATAGGTCATCCAGAACCTCAAGCTTACGCGGCCCGAAGGCGCCGGGGCGCCAAAATACTCCGAGCGGACAGCGAAGCGTTCAGTACGACCTTCACGACCTCCTCACCCTCGTCGCCGTCCCCGACGATGAGCTCAAAAGCCGCGCGGTTCCTCTTCTCTGCGTCATCCAAGCGGCAGTGCCGTCCTCTGGTCTCTGCTTCTCGCCGCTACTCTACACCCACGCGACAGACCCATGACGACCTCCGCCGAATAGCAGAGCAACAAGAGTTCGAGGAAGCCATCACCCAGAGCGAATACTTTCCCAACCTCATGACCCCGGACGCGCTGCTTGACCTCCACAACAGCAAAACGTTCCCACCGAACATACACACGCCGTATACCAACACTGTCGTCGTCCGGAACAACCCCTCCATCTTCCGTATCGCGCGCGAAATCGAGAATGGCGAGAGGGAGAGTGACGCCTTGGTGGTGGACGAGGTGGAGAGCTCTACGGACGCCATGAAGCCCATTAAGTTCCTCCACCTTCCCACGCACGAGCTGCAAAAGCTCTACCGCGCCCAGGTCGTCCGATTCGTCAAGCAGCAGACGGGCAAGGGCAAAATCGAGCGCTTTTCGCTACTCATGGTCGTAGGGAATGGGAAGGGACTGGTGGGGCTTGGAGAGGGTAAGGGGCCGGACTTCCAAGCGGCCTACAACAAGGCGTTCCCGCAGGCCGTGCGGAACATGGACTACATCGAGCGGTTCGAGAATCGCACCATCTGGACGGAGATGGAGAGCAAGTTCGGGTCGACGCGCATCATCCTCCGCCCACGTCCCGTCGGGTTTGGGCTTGCATGCAACCCAATTATCCACGAAGTGTTCAAGGTCGCGGGCATCAAGGATGCGAGCGCGAAGGTATGGGGGAGCAGGAACCCGTACCAGGTCATGAAGGCGATCGTGCGCATGCTCCTCCCGGGGCATATGCCAGCGCTCATGGGCAACGGTATTGGAGGGCAGGGACGGACAATGGAGAAGGGCAAGGAGATGCGGTCGGCGATGGAGATTGAGCGGGACCGGGGCAGGAGGATCGTACCGCTGCACACGTAGAGGGACTCCCGGTAGAGTGTTTGCGACATACATGTACATTCCCTGCTAATCATCGCATTTGCTCTCGAAGCTTGATGCGCAGACTGTCTGCTCTCCGCCCTCATCCGTGCAATATGAGTATCATGCATCCACATCCACATCCACGGTCTACGCAGTCCCCTCGAGGGTCGTTGTGAATCTGGTCGCGCGCCACGCTCATGAGGATCAACAATTCCCGCGATGAACGTATAGAGATGTGAGTTTCCTTATTCTCGCAATGTACGGTGCACTGACCATCAGTTCAGGTCAAATCCCCAGGTACGGCCGCTCTCTCCCCCGTTATCAAGAAGACCGATGCATCCAATCCAGGTCTATGTATGCTGTATAGGGACTATCGTGAGGAGCGCTCCTGCCGCCCTGTTCCTAGCTCGCATCCATAGTGCCTTCATGTGCAGGCGTTCCAGGTGCGTTGCGCCCATGGCACCTCCAAATACTCACCTACGCCCACTCCTGGATGTGATATCGCGTTCCTCTCGTACAGGAAGAGAGCGGAGACGGTACTGATATAGGGGGCGGCGTGTGCGCTTTCGCGGCGCTGCGAAGGAGTCTAGTTGATGTGGGCTGATTGCGTTCATCATGGAGGTAGTTTGGTCTGCAGCGCACTCAATACAAGAACTCGGAACCGTGCCTAAGCGTCCTTCTCCCCGTGTCCATCCCCACCCGTTGGCCCCCGCCGCCGCTGCGGCTCTCCACCGGGCTTTAGCCTTCGGCCGTTATGTCTGCTCTCCCAACCTACGCTGGAACCCTGGTTGGATTCGTGCTAGAGACAATGCTGTGGGGTACGTGTATTCCTCTCATTGTTGGGCACGCAACTGAGAATTGTCTGCAAAGGGGCATATATCAACTTATTTTTTGTATCGCTCGTTCAACTGTGGCGTCGGTGCAAGACTTTGACGAACCTCCCCCCTCTTATTGTCGCCAATTGTTCGCTCTGCTCTCTCTGCACTGTGCATCTCGCACTGTCTTTCAATCACATGTATTCCATGTATGGGGTACCGGTCAGTGCGGGTATTTCGATATCGTGTTGTGAGCGCCTGCTGATGATATAAGGGCCGCCACTACAGCAGAGCCAGACAGATATCAATAATGTATTCGTTGCATCTTATGTGAGGGATTACATCGTCATTCTCTGCAACCTCCTTGGCCAGATCATGCTCTTGTACCGCTGCTGGATGCTATGGGGCAAGAACTACCTGACGATTGTGCCTTCCTGCGTATTCGCACTTGCGGGCTTCGGTATGTCTCCTCTTGAACGCTGCGATGTCTTGTTTAGCTACATCTTATGTTGACCCTCCCCTCTATGCATTCTAGCGTGTCACGATATCACGCGCCGTCTCTCGACTAGCTTTGCGGTCGACGCCACACCAATCGACCACCTTAGGATCATCACGATCGCGGGACACGCGCTGTTGCTGTATGCCAACCTTTCCGTTACGGTCTGCATCGCGTCCAAACTCGCACAGCGGCCCTACCCGTATCTTCCTCCCTGGGCCAATCCCGTACATTCCGAGTCTGCGCACGAGCAAGACGAACTTGGCCTATCACCACCAACAACTCGCAGCTACAGTATCCTGGAGATCGTGGAAAAAAGCGGTATAGGACACTTCATCGCCCAGTTGGTACTGTCCGTGTTCATCGTGGCCGATCATTCGGCGTCGAGCGTTGTTGGCGCAGTTGTCGTGCAACTCTACGTACGTCGGGCTGACCTGTGCTTTCGTCTGTCACTCGTGCTGACATCTTCGTTTGTATAGGGCATTATGCCAACTCTAGTCGCATTGAGGGCCGAGTTCGGTTCGGATCTTGAGGTGAAGACATTCCTGGCGTCCGGCGAGGAAGAGCCATCGGTCATGGCAGACATCCCGCGCCCCGATTTCGTCTCAAACGGTTTCATTCATGGTTGATAAGTGCGCTCATCGCATTCGGAGGTCTCGCAAGAAGAAGCTAAACAGCCACTGTGTACCACTATGCTTTTTATTTATTTATTTAAATTCACGTCCGGAGTTCCCTCGAGATCGATGCGAGCTAGATCATCGCCGGTGAGGCACTCCTCCGCTGACTGGAAATACCAATGCAATGAGGAGAGGGTCAAAATGGTGAAGCCGACGCACTTGATGTAGCAGGTGAGTATTGTGTAGGATCCCATGAGGGCTTGGATTGCCCTTGCAGATTCGACTGGAATAAACGCCGAGTAGCTATAGTCATGATGATGTTATCCCTTCTTGACTCGACACGCCTTGCCAGACGGTATAGTGCTTAGCCGCGCTGACGGGTAGCGGCGTGCTGGCCTACGCTACCCGTCAGCCGGCCTACAGTTGGCACCATCATGGTGTAAGTGACGGTGGCAGTGAACGCGTCACGAGTGCGAACTACGGTTGCCGTGGTATAGATGTAGGTCTAGACATTGTAATCGGCGTGGTGGTCGTGCTGAGAGTGACGATTGTCGTAGGAGATCACCAGTCTCAATGCCGGTCGTTGTGAAGTCTCTCGATGATCCACTAAACGAGTCCGTGGACCGCGAGTTAGCGTTGGTGTCGGTATCCTTCGTCATCTAGGATCCTGATGCTTGGAGAGCGGTGTCGCCACCGGGGGACTCAGTGGAGGATGTGGCATGTGAAAACATGCGAGACTCGAGTAATAAGTACCTATAAAACAGATCCTAGCTGAGTATGCTCTGAGCAAACACGGCGGTGAGTTCAGGGTAGGCTTGTATGTTTGTCGCTTACAAACTTGATGTCGGCGCTTCGGTCGGCCTCCTCGGGCTTTCCCTCGAAAATTGCTGGCATGTCGAGCTCTGACAGTGATCGAGCTCTCCTTCTTCCCAGTTCCAAAATCCCAATGTCATTCCACTGGAGGTTGCTCCATGATGCAGTGTTGGAGTGTAAACCTGTGTAGTTCAGTGCATCAAGTGCGCAATGTATATAGAATAAGTACCGTCAGCAGCAGGGTAACCGAGCCAAGGACTCCGGATATGACCAAGTGGCCAACGTCGTTAACGGTGAGTTTTTTCTGCTAATCAAGTGGAGAGCACGAGCTGAGACTTGAAGGCCCAGACGTCGTAAGCCGACGATGTAGATACTAGTGCGACGCATTCGTCTTTCAGCACCACGAGGATCCTACACGGAGCGACCAGGCGCACGCACACAGAACTGGTAATCTGAGACGACGGATGGGAATGCTTGCGCGAGGGTGCAACGTGCACATTGACACCGACACATTTTGCTAGTATATGCGCGGTGGGGACAGTGAGGACAGTCAGTATTCGCCGTTGAGGAATTCTTGTGGTGTGGTTATTCCAGTACGGTCACTCCAGGGCCTGTGTTTCCTCCTACTCCTAGATATATTTCCAGGTTACCGTGAGTTTATCCTCGTCTGGAGGAATGTCCTCAGTGGCCTGCTGCTAATGTTACTCTACTCTCCTCCAGTGCGGCACTGTGCTGTTCATTTGCATCGTCCTCTCGTGCGCTCACCTTCGGGATGCAGACCAGCAGACTACCGTCGATCGGCCCTTGAGGTGGCTCCCCGACGACAAAACAACAGAGGGAGTACCTTGTGGCTACCAAGCTATCTTATACTGCGTATCAAAGCGTGAGTGGCTCACAAGCTCAACTGTAGGAGTGAGGGTATTGACGACGGGTGCGAGTAGGTGTGAAGGTGCGTGTTAACGAGAGTCGCTGCTGACGCGAGAAAAATATTTTGCAAGAACAAGTCGCGGGACCGTGACGCGTCGCGTATGTCACAACGGTTGGTTATGTGGATGTAATGCCAAAGCGAGTTGCCACAGACGCGTCCACGGGCCTGTTTCCCACCTCAGCCACCAACCACAATATCGTCTGTGCTCTTTCCGCGCATTCTCTACCCTATTCTCTGATCCAATCTCTCCGCATTCGAACTCATTGATCCTTGCGACAATGGCTCCTGGCAAGATCCCCCGCCCGCCCAACTCATTCATATTGTACAGAACAAAGGAAGAGGGCATGCTTCGGGCCCAAGCCAAAGCACTCTATGGCAAAGACAAACTGAGATGCAGCGACATCTCCAAGGCTGCAGGATTGTCATGGGCAGACCAGCCAAAAGCAGTCAAGGATCACTACGCCAGACTCGCGCGCATAGCAGCGGAGGAGCACAAGCTGAAGTACCCTGACTACAAGTTCACCCCGGGGCCGAGGAAGGGCAAAGCAGGGGCCACTAAGCTGAGGAAGTCCCGCGCGAAGAAGGCAATGGTGACGGAAGGCAGGTCAGGACAAACGTCGTCGACGTCAACACGTAGCACCCTCATCCCAACCTCGTCCTCGCCCGAAGTCACGCCCACCCGCGACTTGTCCCCTCCGCAAAACCACTCAGCCTCCCCCCCTTCCACGCCCTCGTTGTCTACCGAGCCCCCGCATCTGTTTCCATTGCCGTCTTCTACTTTGGGTACAACCATAAACCACCATACCACAACCCCCGTACAGCAGCAACCTCCCACCTACATGAACCACTTCATGCACGCCTCTATGTTGGCAGCGCTTGCTGCGTCGGCTGCGGTACGTACATACCCTCTCTTATGTCAGTTCCATATTCATTCCCACGTAGATGTATCAACGGGCTCGCGCATTGGCCAACCACAACGACCCATATGTGCAAGGTTTCAGACCTTCTCAGCCGGTGCCGGCGCAGCAGCTTGGCTCCTCTCAAAATGCTATCTGGCCGCTGCCCGCTCCACTCGCGTCTCAGACGTATGCGTACCACGCCACTCCCCAGGTCCAACAAAACCAGCCTACTGGCTCGTGCATCACGGGCATGCAGGCGCATGGCGATGCGGTATGTACACTAACCCTCCTCGTCTGAACCACTGTACCTTACATTCCTTCTTCCCTGACAGATCTATGCATCCAACCCGATGCCCTACGAAGTAAGCCATGCGATGTATGGGGGTTACATTCCCTCGCCACTCGTGAACACAGGGGTACCTTCTGGTATGCGGCTCAATGTTCCCGTCCCCGAAGACTGTCCGTCGTTCGCTCCGTCAACCAGTCAAAGCACCCCTACATATCCAAGCATCCCTTCGACCGGAATGTCTTTCAATTCGCCAGCTATCCAATCGCTCGCGAGCAACACCGCCAGTGATTTAGCTCTCTCACAGTCTGTGCCCCATCGTGATGATGCGCCAACCACGACATCCCAGTTCGCTTCGACAAGCCACCAGGAGACAGCCTCGCTTCTGGAACCCCATGTCAATGTTCCTACGCCCTCTGCATACCCGTCCGGTATGAACTCGCACCACGAGAACGTCGACGAGAGGATGGAGTTCATGAGCACAGGGTCGGACCCCGTTCCGCCTTGCGCCAACGTTGATCTGTCCCCGGGCGCACTACTGAGGGAGTTTCTTCAGCCCAAGTCGCAAATCTCCTTGATGCAGACTGAGCTCGACATGCCCACTCCCGGGGATGTACATGTCCAAGAGTCCCTCCAGGACCTCGCGCCGGATCACGTCTGGCCATCGGAGCTCGACCAGTGGTTTTCCTTTGACGAGTCGGCGGAAGCTAGTTCGAGCGCGAATGCGTACAACTAGATATCGTTCTAATTCTGGACACGCTTGGCGACCGACAGGGCGTATCGGCATGCTCATCCCCCGGGTTTTTGGTTCATTCTTCATTCTTCATTCTCCATGATGTCATTCTTTGTTCATTTTCTTTGGGTATTTCGCTTTTACTGTATGGTATGAGATCTCGGTGCACTGTTCTAGTAGATATGGTGCGTGCATTCTCAACAAGTTCCGCCTGCGCAGCTGACCGGCTCTCTCTGATTCTCAGTTGTGAACTGCACTATAATGATACACGCTACTTATCCCCATCATACATCGATATACACGTGACATCATGCCTGGACAAGGAGCGAAGGCTACCAAAGGATGATGCTATTGACTCAGCTGCGCGTTCATGCCCAACAATGGTGTACTCACACTCCCATGGCACGCGCCGACATCCGATCGTGGAGGACCGGGTCAGTCGCAATCGGTTTCTTCCCAACCTAGGCATCGGACACCAACTGTGTGACTGTACTCATGGCTGACAGCAGAACGTACCTGTTATCCTGTGGTGCGCGCAACCCCTCCAAAGCTTGCCGCCATGATCGTCTGTACCACATACCATAGTGAGAGAGGCGAAGGACTGAGGGATACTCATAGCTCACCACGTTTTTGCACTACAGGGATCCCAGCGACCATGGCGACGAGGAGACAAATAAGCGTGAGGCGCAGCATGGGGAGGTAAGGTTGGGATGGGTGACGAGATGAGCGGTGCGCGCCGTACTTTTGTTAGGTCTGGCTGCCTACTAATATGATGACTGGGTCCACCCATGGACCGGTCACCGATATGCGGCGCCCAATGTGTCAAGCACGATAAGGTTGGCTTTAGCCTAACTTCTCGTATGTCTTATTCTCTTACACTTGATCACGTCTCATACATCGTGATTTACTGACAGGGACACGTACGTGTACATTCTCTTTGTTCGTGGTTGGCTGAGCGCCATTCAGGAACAGCAGTGATCTTACTTGGTGTACCTCTCACTCCGACACATGAGTTACTGCCCGCTCAGCGGCGATGTCAACAACTGACTGGGAGCGCACGCTGCCTACTCGCAGGCGGGGCAGTAACACAGAAGGGGAAGGGGACTTTGCGAGTCCACCGCCCAAGAACGGTTCTCCAGACTCCTGAGTGAGTTTCATTGTACTCTATCGTCCTAACATCGGCAAATTGTCTACGTTCTCCTTGCGATCCTACATGAGATGGTGAGCTTCTGCAGGACGCTATAGCTGAACGTCTTGCTCAATATGCTCGCTTACCTAGCGGGGGATGTTCTAGACCCGGAGCGGCTTCGGACTCACTATCCCCTGCGATGCGTTGACTGACGCTCAGGTCCAAGGGCCATGCTACACCTTCATATGGAGCAACCACTGCTACAAGCGAACGGTCCTCACCATGCGGCAGGAACACGTTGTCGACAATCGTTCTCTCAAGAACGCCACGCAATGATGACCCGGTTTCATGCACATGCCTGCTCGTCTGGTGGCACCTTGCTCACCCCACATTTCGGGTTGTACTTGCACTCGTGAATTCGTGGTAGTTGAGTCCTTACAACAGATCTGCAGACTTATTATTATCTCTTTAACATGATGGACGAATACCGCTGTCAATCCCTCGAGACCTCGCCGGTGTCACGTAGAGTCCTGTTCTGTACTCTACTTCTGCTCGTCGCCACCGTGTTGTGGATGCTGCGAGTGTTACTCCATAAATAAATAAATCAATTCTATGCTGACGGCCCGCAGCCAAGAGGGACAGTAAGGAAAGGAATGACTACGGAGTTGGGTAATCATCTGAGAGTAGGCTCGTGTCAGGTCTCTGACCAAAGAATCATAGGTAGGATCAATAAGGCAGAGAGCCCACAGAGGGAGAACGGGTAGAGGTGTAGACATGATGGTTAGGAATCTTAGGAATCGGATGGAGGGAGGGGAACGCAGCAGACTTATTGAGGCTGACTGCGCGTTGACTCTTGCGCTTCCGTTATACCGAAGGGTGACGTCACTGACGAGACTGTCTGGTGGAGCCCATCGCTAACGGAAGCATAGGGCTGCCATTTCCGGGAACAATCTGTTAACTGCGAGAACAGTCCGTCTTCATCCTGTAGAGAAACCAGAAGTCCCGCCATTGCGGCGATACAAATTAGCGGCTCCGCTTGGGCTCTAGACCCAATCGGAGCTCAGATTGGGCGATTAACTGGTGGCACTGCCTCGAACTCCAGCTCGCTGCCCTTCCTTCTTCGCTTTGTTTGATGTTTTGTTAATACGTCCTTATCTCACACGCGCGCGCAATATGTCAAGAGGCGGACGAGGCGGTGGTCGTGGCGGGAAGAATGCCTTTGGCGCAAACAATCTGCCTCCAATGGGTCTCACGTTCGCGGATATCCAGGCCATGTCTAGAGAAGAGAGTGCACTGTATCCAGTATGTGGCTTATTGGCATGAGTTCCATCGTTACGTTGAGCTGTGTGACATAGCCCTTAGAACCGCTGCCCTTGTTGACAGAGTACAGCGACGAGGAAAAACGCATTGCTGAGTTGCAAGTCGGGTTCGCGACGCGACTGCGCAAGTCTGCATACTACATTATAGAGACCACGAAATCGTCCGGTATGTGCTGGCCTCTGCCTGCCCTCTTCGCAGACTGACTGAGCAACAAAGTGTAGAGCTTCCTCGCTACTCCGACAAATACCGCCCATCGCCGACATCGCAGCCAACACTAAAGCGGAAGGACCTCCATCAGCCGTTCTTCCCACAAGAAGTGTTCGAAGACTACTTCAATCCGAAGAAACGGAAGACAGGTGAGTGCCTCGTGTATCCATTCTACGGTCATATCTCTCCCATGTTTCATCTACGAAACATGGTGGTCTTCATTACCGGTCACCGGCCACGCACGTTCACATCAAGGAACTGGGGCTCGTCCTTCTGTATGCAGGTGGTGATGACGGTCGGCCTGTTGTGTTCATGGAGGCAGCTACGAGTCATGCTTTCGTACATTGCCGGACTGCTGCAACCTGCAATACATCGACGCACCATCTGGCAACCTCTCGTGCCACACGCCGCCGAAGTTGGCACTCCACCGTATTCCTGCCCTGTTGAAGT
Organism: Fomes fomentarius; assembly: GCA_022606135.1. Lineage (NCBI taxonomy): Eukaryota > Fungi > Basidiomycota > Agaricomycetes > Polyporales > Polyporaceae > Fomes > Fomes fomentarius. The sequence goes on along the minus strand of JABYQN010000011.1, from coordinate 1,065,980 downwards.
ACGACGTCGCCTGCCTGACGTCTTCTTCCACGTTTCTCTCGTGCCCGCCCGGTGGAGGTATAACATGGACATTTATTACTTCCATGACTCAGTCGCCTGCGAGGAGTGTGCTGCCAAATGACGCCGTTGCACTGCACTCTCGTAGCAAGGGTCTGGTCCAGAAAATATGTTCAAGATCGTTTTCCGAGCCACTTGACGCGACGTGCCCGTAGCTCATATCAACGATCGTTCTGAGTCGTATCTTCATCATGTCTGCGGCTTGGGTGCTATCTTTGAGTCCACTCAGGGCATTCTCGTTGGGGAGCCAAACAGCATCGTTTGGTTGGCTCGGCATGCGACTCAGTTCCAATCTTCGTACTATGGCCTAGAGTGTCTATCGTCGCCTGGAGCGCCTTTGTAACAAGGGACAATCCGATATCGCGGCATTACATCCCATCGCATGGTGCTCATATCCTCTTCCATCTGCAGCGAAGAAACGGGACGTAGCAAAACGTGTGAACCTGGATGATGTGGTCGAGGACGCCGAAGGACAGGTCAGTTGTCCATGTGCCTGACTCCTTTCCGGACGCCTTTGAGGCTTGATCCTCATCTTCTCCCCCAGGAAAAGTCCGGCGATGAGCGCTCAGAGGTAGGCTCGCAACAAGCCGAAGAGGATTACGACGTCGACGAGGAATACGATAACGACTACGCCGAAAATTACTTCGACAATGGCGAAGGGGATGACAATGACGACCTGGGAGGCGGCGGGGGAGACGAAGGAGGTGGAGGTATGGCTTATGCTCCTCCAATTGCTTACACCCGCGGCTAATTGTCACCATCAACGACAGGACATGAGTATGATTGAGCACCTTTGCATGGAGCGTACTAGGTGCGCAATGCAAATTGCTATTGTAGCCTAGTCTTGCCCGTTCCCCCGTCCCGGCGATTTCCCGCATTCACCGCCTGGTAACAACAAAGGACGGAAGACCCCGAGCGGGACGGTTTTGAGCTAGAAGTGTATGAGTCGTCTGCTAAGGCAACATCAGCATACCTACAGCTATGTCGCGTCGCAGGCTATAGAAGAGACGTCATGGCGCATGGAGAACATCGGAGGAGTAGTTTTGGTGACAGCCTGTCGAACGAGCCTGCGTGTCCTGGAGAGTAGTTTCAGCATGATATGTCTGATTCTCGTAGCATAGTGTCCAATATGGTGGGCGACGAGGATAGGGTTGTTGAAGGTTTCTCGACCGAACGTCGACTTTGCGTGTCCAGTGCGACCGCGGCTTGGGACATGACCTCTATGCTTCCGTAACGGAGGAATAGAGGCAGCTGAAACTAGGAGCGCACGCTGCCTACTCGCAGGCGGGGCAGTAACACACAAGGAGAAGGGGATCTTTGCGAGTCCACCGTCCAAGAGCGGTTCTCCAGACTCCTGAGTGAGTTTCATTGTACTCTATTGTTCTGACATCGACAGATTTCCTACGTTCTCCTTGCGATCCTACATGAGATGCTGGGCTTCTGCATGACACTATAGCTGAACATCCTGCTTTCAATATGCCCACTTACCTAACGGGGGATGTTCTAGACCCGGAGCGGCTTCGGACTGGCTATCCCCTGCGATGCGTTGACTGGCGCTCAGATCCAAGGGCCATGCTCTACCTTCATATGGAGCAATCACTGCTACAAGCGAAAGGTTCCCAACATGCGGCAGGAACACGTTTTCGACAATCGTTCTCTCAAAGAACGCCACGCAATGATGATCCGGCAGTACGAGGGTTTGATGCATATGCCTGCTCCTCTCACCTTACTCACCCCACACTCCGGCCTCCTGGAAGCTGTAGTTGTACTTACGCTCGTGAGTTCGTGGTAGCATGAGTCTTCAAACATCAGATTTACAGACTTGCAGACTTATCTCTCGACATGATGGACGAATACTACCGCCGTCATCCCCTCGAGACCTCACCGGTGTCACGTAGAGTCCTGTTCTGTACTCTACTTCTGCTCGTCGCCACCGTGTTGTGGATGCTGCGAGTGTTACTCCAGGTTGACGGTCCGCAGAGTCCACTTCGTCCAACAGTCTTGCATGAGTACAGTGAGTACAAGTCCACCTCTTTCTGTCTATCGAGAACCTGAAGGTCGTCCCATCATCTAGCATACGCCGGCAACGACCATCCTTCGCACCTTCTCGTTGACCTCCCCAGCACACAGCACGTCATGAACTCCGGTGCTCCGCGTTTCTCACTCCACGCCGACGACGACTGGGCGTCGCTCTTTCCCGCCTCAGACGGCTTCGTCGACCTCCAACCCTCTACTAGCACTAGTCCAGGCTCCGACTCTGAACCTCACGCACGCACCTTCCTGGTCTCCGCCGTGCACCAGCTACACTGCCTGGATGTCTTCCGCGTCGGCTTCGCGACGAACCGGACCGGGTACGCGCACCATGTCGAGCACTGCTTGCGGTACATGTTGCAGATCGTGCTCTGTCAGGCGGACACGACGCTCGAAGTCGACGAGCCGGGCATGCGGCATGGAAAGTGGGTGCATGCGGCGGGCGGGGTTGGCTCGGTGAGGGAGTGCAAGGATTGGAAAGCGCTATGGAGGTACCTGGACGAGCATGCTGCGGGACCCGTTCGCGGAGATGATATGTTGGAAAGAATGTCGTGAATGGATATCGTATGTTTGATTCAACCATGCTGAACGAACACTAGGATATGATCATTGAACGCGACAGAGAGGATCAAAGCGAGCGACAAGGTTTGAGATTAGTGCTACATACAATACAACAGCGTATCAGGCAGAGAGCGACGACACAAGCCAGGACAAAAGATACTAAGCACATCGCACAGGGCGCACAAGTAAGTTCAATTTTTTTATTTTCCTCAACGTTCGACCCCTTCAACGTTCAACTCAAATTCGAGTGCTCACACAGCGACCGCAACCTCCATGTCATCAAAGTCGAGGTCGAGCGACTTCAACTCCAGGCACTCGGCGTCTTGCCGCAGTGTGCTGTCGTCGGTGGCTGAAGATAAGGCCGGGAGGAAAGAGGGTGGATGGGCTTGTGCAGAACTGGCGCGCCCCGAAGCCACCGTGACCCGCGTCATCGACGCGCTCTTACGCGGTGGAGCCGTCGTTTGTTCGGTCGAAATACCCAGTGCGACCTGGATGATAATGAGCGTCGGCGCAATTCCCTGCGAACACCTCTGAGTCAGGCGAGACAGTCACGTCAGAGAAAGAGGGACGGAACTAACGTATATCTGCACCGCGATGACTGCCAAGATCGCCTGCGCGGGGTGTCCGAGCCCAAAGAGCACCGCGAACACAAGCTGCGTGACGAGGTAGAGCAAGCCGCTCTCAACGATGATCGCGACTGCGCGTTGTGCGGCCCTCGCGGTGCCGCGCATGCGCGTCCCAACGCGTTTCTCCGCCCTGCTCGCGGTGAGCCAGAGCTTCGCAACGATAAGTGCGGTCGCCATCGCGTTGGTCGCGAGCGGAAGGACGTATCCCGCCATGCCGAGCGGGACGATCGCTGCGGGCGGGACCGGGGAAGACGGGCTGAGCATCAAGACGAAGTGCGCAACGACAATGATACAGGCTGTGGCAACGCGAGTCGGGCGTAAGCCAGAAGCCAGTGATAGAGTAGTGGAGATGAAACTTACCGAACCCGCCAGCTGCGGTCAGGAATGGGAAGAAGACGACCCAGAGGTTCTTGTTCCAAATGACCCAGCAACGGTAGATGAGGATGAGGTCGCCAAGGAAATCGCTGAGAGAGATGAGGATGTCCGCCCCCATGAGTTTTGCAGTCTCGTCCGCGAACCCCCTCACGCCGGTAGCGCTCTGGAAGAAAATTATCAAGAGAACGTCGTCCCACAAACGACAAAGCCACCCACCAACGTCCTAAAGAAGTGGTCGAACTCCAGCGCAAAGTGAGCCGTGCATGATCCGAACAAGAAGACGTTTGCGATGAAGATGGGGAGATTCACGGAGCGCGTGCTAGCACGGCGGAGGAGTAGCACGATGGATGTGAGGAATAACACCACATAGACCCCTGCAAATCAGTGCACATGTTGAGACATCAACGTCTCCGACACACAGGTCATGTAAGAACATACCCCAGAAGACGGCCTCGCAGGCAAACCCTACCAGGGCTGAGAGATCGTTTGAGAGGGTCATAACGGCAAGTGTGAGAGAGGGGGGTTGCGCAGCAGTTTTTTGCGACCATGCGCCGGTCTCTTAGGGAGTACGTAGTGCTGAGAAGGATGAGCGGCATCAAGAAGCGTCGGCGCGAACGGCGTTAGCGAGCGCGAAAGTGTCGTACTGTGAACGCGTCTCTGGCACGATGAGTTCACATGATGTCGAGAAAAAAGTATACGATGTCCGCACCTGGCGAAGGGTCTTGGCGTGATCCACGAGAACTGATAGCTGATAGCACAAATTCGCCCCTGCCGGGAAGCTTGCTCACGAGGACCACCGGACAGAGCAAGTCAAGCACCCAAACGACCCAAGTCGGAACAATGTTGACTGCAGGAAGTCAGATCGCCGCTAGCTTCAACGCGTTCCTTGACTGGAGCTCAAGCAACGGGGAGGTTCATCGCATGGACGACGAAGAGCACGTCAGGGCGAGCATGCGCACGGTCAACTTGAGGCACATTCTGTCTAACACCGCGTCCTGACTACGAGGCTTCGCTGCATGTCGGTCCATCTATTCAGCAAAATTTTCCTGCCGCTGCTCCAGCATCTGTGACGCATTTTGCTACAGATTTGTGTGTCAACCTACGTGCATTCCCCATCCGAGTGAAAGATGTAGAACTCACAAAAGTAAGTGTTCCGCCGTCATGTAGACTCAAGTTGTGAAGAACAGAACACCCAACTTGAAGAGGAGGGTGTCGAGAGCACCTCAGACCTATCAATTGTCTTGATTGGGAAATTGGACGGTGTTGAGGTCGTGGTTGGTTACAAAGTACATGAAGTGAACCCTCGTCGGAACGGCTAACTTCGGTAACAACTCAGATTGAGCGGAGTTCAACTGGAATACGGCGGACAGAACAGCTCCGGTCAAATCGGAGTCATCCGGGCCGTTGTTCTCTACTAAGTACTATTCTCCCTACAACGACGAGGACGATCCCTACGCACAGCGACAACCAGGGGACTCCACTAGTCGAGTACAACGTTCAGTGCAAGTATGACTATGCCATCTATGTACTATGTTTAACAGCTCCGTGAGCTCGGTCTTCCAAGTTCGTACTAGTAAGCATGGGTGGAGGATGATGGCGATCGAGTGCTGGGGGAGACCCCTGCCCTCCCGTGGCCCCACACTGTTCGCGAGAGGTAAACTTTCCACCAGGAAATGCCACGGGCCACGATCTCATCAGAACAAGACACTTACCTAGGCTATGAGGGAAACATGTTTTCACAGGGCCCGGGGATGGGAAGCATCATTATATGTGCCGTAGATACTGTGAAAGTTAACTCAAGTGATACATGACGGATTATCACGCCCGACGGGCCTTGACCACTGGCAGAGTATTTTTACTTGAGAAACCGTAGCACCTTCATCACCATGACTGACAGCTTTTAACTGTCAGAACGCGGAAAACGATGGATTGTGGTCCGTCTGTCACGGAAGAATACTGAATGAAGAGACGTCGAACACGGGTCGTGTTGCTGCGCGCGCATTAAAAGGGACGATCCTCGAAGTCGCACCACCTTGTAGGAGATGTCTGATAGGCAAGGTCTTTATCAGACAGATCAGGGGGCTCCGACAGACATTGCCCAACAACCAGCATAGCCGCACAGTGGTTCGTGCAATTAAGCGTATCAACGCAGACACATTCCAGATGGCAGGAGCCCTTCAATATTAAGGGAGACGAACACGCGATATGGATCCAACAGTCAATGTGCCGCACACACTGCACAACGCTGCTCCCTCAAACCTGCGGAAACCCTCTGTAGAACGAGATTGGGGGCTCACTCCCAGATCTCGTAGCTGCCCGTGGGACAGCAGGAAAGCTAGAGACCGAACTAGCAGGATGCGAAACGAAGGGCGGTGGGAACGTCCGCGGGTCGTTCGCATTCTGAGTTGTACCACGTAGGTAGCATCCGCTTGTCAGAAAACGGGCTGCGCGAAGGGACTGATACACTCACATAGATCCTGCCCACACTTCCGCTTGCGTCGGACATATTGGTGGAGTGTTCCGCAGACCCAATCGCCGAGATACCACAGGCACGGGACTGCTGCTCCTTGCGGTAACGGAGCAACATGTAGAATACGACCGCGCCGATGGCCAACAGCCCCAGGACGCCACTGACGGTTCCACCCACTATTGATGTGACGTTACTACCATGACTGTTCGCACCTTCTGATGCTGCCCCGCCTGACACAGAGGATGGGGCTATATCAGTCGTAGAGGATGTGGGGAATGCTGAGGTGTGTGGAGAATTCGTCAAAGATGCTGATGTGGTTGTGGAAAGCAATGTGGTCGGAGAAGACGACGTGGTTGTGGAAAGAGAAGAGTTGGCGGTGATATCTGGAAGATCTGGTATGGAAGCAATTGATTAGCTCAGAACCATCTGACATAGGCATGAGGCCTAACTTGATGCCGCGGAGGCCTTCGCCGCGGTGACGTTGAAGATACTGTTCCTCTGACGACCACGGACAAAGTGTGAGAGCCAATGAGTGGCAAGACGATATGCTGTGACGTACAGTAATGTTTAAAAACGCCCATGCAGGTATCGCAGTACCATCAGGGATAGATTCCGGGTAACTAATGCCATACTCAAGTCATTCTGCGTTCTGCGGTGGGCTGATATATCACAAACCTTCCGATGAAAACGTCTGAACAATTCGTCTTGTATATCGGCCACCTGCGTTTAGACATCTCAGGGTGTGGTTTGGGGCAAATTGGTATTAGATCGTACGGGTCGATATCTGCCCCTTGACATACTGCGCACGCAGCGAACGTCGAGTATAGTACCGTGTTGCAATCGCATGGTGTAGAGTCGAAGGGGTCCGTGTCTTGCGGTCCTTCGTAGATCGTGTCATTATCGTCCGCGGGGGAAGGTCGCTGCCTTTGGGACTGTTAGACCAAGCTTGTATATAACGTTGACGAGAAAGAAGTAAACAGACCATTTGGCCCATAGCAGGGCACCCAGAGCCAGGAGGTAACGAGGCATGGGCTCTGGCCTTTGGAGTTCGTCATCTATGTATGCGGGGACAGTCAGCGAGGCTCGCTCGAGAGGGATGACTAAGGACTCACCCAGTCGAATTCCTCTAGGCATACCGCCTTCGTCCTCTGCGCACATGTTCGCGGGGTCCATAGGAGAAGAACGTGTACGATAGCATAGAGTAGCACAAAGATCATCTTGACAGCACAAATCCCGAAATGCGAGCGCGGCGAAGGTGGACACGGGGTTCCCCACATATATCCTGTGAATGGTGAATGGGCTGTGCAGTATGAAACTTTATCAGGCGTACCTTCCAGGGACTGAGCGGCGGGTGCCCTCATCCTCCCGCCGCAGCTGCGGTCGATCGAGAGTTGAGGTGGCTAATCAGTCGAAGGGACGTGGTCAAGGGGTAAGTGAAAGCTGATCGCAAGTCCATCATGGCCGCATATTGGCCTTCAGGACAGGATCAAAGATGCCCCGTCTGTAGATTGTCATCAGCCATGCACAAATATAACGGAAACCATGCCTTCTTCTGGTGCCTACCATCGCCCGAAGAGTGCCGGTATCGGCTCGAACCGTGTCGGCGCTTAGCTCGAGTATTCCTCACAGCTGGCGGATGTCTGGCTACGATATCTTCAGGCCAAAGTATCTCGGGTCAGCGCTGAGCGCCCACGACCTCTTTCGACCGCATACTGTGTTGAGCTGGCACTCAACTGGGCGTGATAGACGTAACTCCCTGTGTGTGTTACTGACGGATTGATATCATTAGAACAAAGAATCGTGAGTGTAATGTTCGTCATTACGAAGGCTGACCATGACCTGAGCTAAGAAGTGATGCAAGATGAGTGCGCAGAGAGACAGGGCACGGAGTCATCGAAAGACGCACCCCTCTGTGGACTGCCCGGGCTCTCGCCAATGAGTCCATGCGCCATCGGAGACCACGACTCGATCCGTGAATATACTTGGGATACGTGAGTTCAAGATAATTCCACCATTTGTAAATATCATCCATCAGCAAGTCGCTACCATCAAGGTTTCCTCGCTCGCGTTGATATAATGACAGACAATTGATACTACTCAGCTGTGGGACACCGTGACTGCTCAGGCTGGCATGGCATATCAAATGCATCCTGCCAGTGTCGGAGAATGTGCAGTAGTACTCATGGAGCAACCATCATATATATGATGCAGCTTACCTGATACAGGCTGCCCCTTACGCCCGGGTTGAATGATACCACGTCAGAGGGGTGCGTCAAAGACTCGAAGTTCGAACGAAGTTTAAGTAACAGCGCCCTGAAGTCGGCGCTCTCGGGTCTGGTCACGTAGTCACAGAATTTGACAGTTGCCAACGGTGGAAGGCGCCTAGGTGTTTTTCCAATGCACGCCGTATCCTTCATATCCAGCTCGTACTGAGTACAGGTGCAGCTGTCTGACCTGTGTATTGGATGTTCTGAGGCAAGTGCTCTCAGCCGGTTTCACATACATCTAGGTCGAACAGAGTCCGCTAAAGGTGGACGATGCCGAGACTGCCAGCCTCCCTCAAACATGGGGTCAGTCCAGTGGGTTATATTGCAAACAACCTCAATGCTATCTCTTCATGAATCACATCGAACCATTCTTGTTGGCTGACCTCGGAAAGCGCTAACGCAGACATGAGTATTGTATACGTAACAGCCGGCGTGCTAGTGCCCGCGACACTCGCATAAACTGAAAGAAACTTGCCTTTTGACAATGCTTTGAAGCCTTTGTGGGGCCGCGGGGCTGCGGACCTTGCGTTTCGCTCCGCAAAGGCATCGTTCATGGCCAACGCCGACCGGTGGCCGCGGAGTTTAGTTGGCTTCACAAACGCGCCTCCATTTTCAGCTTTAAATGGGGCTGCCCCAGGGTGCTATATAAACCCTGCGTACTCTTCCCTCTCTATTCCTCACGTCTAACCGCACCTTCTCACCTATGTTCCTTCATGGGAACACCCACCCTACCATCAACATGCCGGCGTCCTGCCACTCATCTCCACTACATTACCCTTGCATCAGCTTCCAAAATCACTACCCACGATGAAGAGGGTCCTGTCCCCAAGCCGACGCAGTGCGCGATTCCGCGGGGTTCGTGCCGGATGTTGTCTTCCACAATGTCGAATATCTGATCTTGAGGTCTATAGGTGTCCCTTCGTGGACGGAGCCCATCCTCCCTGCCATTACGTCATGCGGTGGTATCCAGGAGTCACTATACTCGAGATCGAGTCGCAGCCCATGGCTACTTTCGGTGATCGTGTCGTCGCGTGAAGCCAACGGGATGCATGACCAGTATATCAAAGCGGCACAGGTTGAACCCAGGTCCCTAGCTGACTTGTCCGACCGGTATCTGGTGAGCTTCGCCGCAAAGTCTTGCATCTCTTTGGTTTACTTATTTGCATTCGCGGCTCCATCATAGTGGCCAGCAGCTATGCTGCGTCGGGCTTCTGGCACACTCGCGACGCTCCACCCGCTCATCGTCATACGCGAATACCCATCGGTAATGCCGACGTATTCCACCCTGAACCCCCTCGAAACAACCCGTTGTCTGCTCTGCTCAAGCCAGAGAACGACATGATTGCACTCGGTGAACAGTTCGACGTACCGCGGTGCACTCCGAGACAGAAGCGGCCCCTCCGTATCTTCCAATGCAGATCGAAATCACGCACCTGCCTACATCCCCTTCACATAGCACCCCAGTGCCGGTAAAATTCTGGGACGTGCTGGCAGGCTTGTGTCGTGGATCCGAGTCCCTTATCCTCCTGAGATTCCTCCTCCATCCAGACGCCAAGATCGAAGAGGCGCTACTCGATACAGAAACTGGACCGGACAGCGCAATGCCGCTGAACTTCCTCACCTCCCATATACGAGGAACACCTTTGGGGTGGGGATGGTTGCTTGGGCGATTTGCACTTGCCGATGGGTGGCCGCTTGCCCGATCTCTTCCTCCTCTCTCTCTCTCCCAAGCTCCCAAAGAGGCACCTGGCGCGCCTTACTAGACGGCGCCGGACGTATGTAGTACTATGGTTGTGCTCTGTACAATGTGCTTCAATCTTGCGCCCTAAAAATGGCGTCATGAATTCACGATTTTACCTGAATCCACCTTCGTGCATGGTGTGGTTTCAACAACCTTGAAGTCATATTTCCCGGCTCTGTGAGTACGTTTTCCTCATCAGTATTTCCGTCTATACGCTACATACATGTTCCGGGACACCTCTATGTGCTTGATCATCCTATCACATCTTCAGGGATGAGACCGCCAGTTCGTCACTGCTTCTTGTTCAAATACCCAGCCCACCACTCTTCGAACGGGTTCCATCCAAGTCCACCAAAGCCCTCCATGAGGTCCTCCGTCTCGCGCACATATAGCTGCGTGTTCTGCGGTCGCGGCGTGTCGTACTGCAGGTAGTACGGCAAACAACATCAGTCGACGGATCCTCAAGCAGACATAGTCTCCTCCGGAGGGTGTGCGAAATGCAACAAGAAGCACACCTTAGGCGGAGAGGCGTCAGCATTGATGTGCCCGTGGGGCACCCCGAGAAGCCGCGCGAAGACGAGACACATCTCGTACTTCGTGAACGGCTCGCCAGCCGAGTAGTGCAAGATCGGGGGTATCACGCGAGAGGCCGGGAGGCCTGTAGGACGTCATTCAGCGACTCTATGGAGGCTATACAACTGGAGCCCGGCAATCACCCACCGCTGAGGCGGACGAGGAAATCGGCAATGTCCAGCACGTTGGTGGGGTAGCGGGTCGCGTAGTGGTCCATCTTGTACTGCTTGCCGCTCTGGTCAGCGACGACGTCGAGGAGGATGTTTACCGCGCTGTCGGTGTTCTTCGCCGCAGGCCCGTACCTGTGTCGGTTCGTTCATTCTTCAGAGACCCTGTGAGGTGTGAGGGCTCTGCAGACGGGACGCTCACAGAACGGGGACGCGCAGAGCGATCGATTTCGCACCCGAGACGCCGAGGACGGCTAGCTCACCGTCGCGCTTGGTCTTACCGTATAGGTTGAGCGGGTTTGTTGTGGACGAGGGCGTGTATGGCGGGGAGGTGCCGTCGAATACATACTCTGTTGGGCAACGATCTTCAGCGATGTCCATGTGCCCGGTAGCGATCGAGGGCAATCGGGCTACGTGCCTGTGGAGATGTACACAAGCTTGAACTTCAGGGCCTTGGATAGCTTGGCGAGGTTCTCGGGGACCAACACGTTGATCTATCGTTAAGTCAGCAGAGAATTCGGGCATGGGAGCTGTCCCGACTCGGACGGACTTGGCGTGCAGCTTCGGGATCCTGTTTGACAATCACACGGGTGAGCCGCATGTACGTTAGCGTCATCGTGTGCATCTTACCTTCTCCGCAACATCAGGTCGTCTCTCCGCCGCGCAGTGGATGACCCCTGCGGGATTTGTAGTTCAAGGGGCGAGCGGAGAACCAGACTGCACCTACACTCGGGCTTGAATTCAGAAAATACACGCTCGGTCGCGTTCGCATCGAGTAGGTTCAGTTGTGTCAGCTCATCCGTGGGCCGCGAATGTGCAAGTCCTAGTGTCGTATGGCCAGCCGATTTGAAGGCACCGTAGACGGCAGACCCGAGGACTCCAGAGGCGCCTGCAAGTGAGAGGAGATGGCGAGTTAGATATGGACGCTCACATCTTACAAGAGAAGATCCCTTACCAGTGACTATCACGCGCATCGCTAGTATACCGGAGAGAAGAGAAGCAGAGTAGTAGCGACTTCGAACCTACACGATCTCGGGAGTGCGATGATGAGCACTGCTCGGCGTTCTCCGATTCACCTCGATCTTATCTCCCAACCAGACGCCGAGTCTGCTATGACATCACCGTTGAGGAGCCAACTGCTCATCGACGTCGCTCAGCGTGCATATTCACCCAGAGCTCTCGCAACCCATCTCCAAGCTCTGCACCACCACCATGTCGTCCGCAAACAACACCTTCGGAACTGCTTCCCCTCCGCTTGAGGCCACCGGCGGCCAACAGCCCATGGGCGTGTCCTCTATCCGCGGCGACAAGCCACAAGGCGTCCCAGACAAGCAACAGCGTAAAGGTGGGTGCCTCGCATTGAGCATATTTGGGTATGGACTGAACCAGCACGCAGAATACTTCAAGAATGAGGGTCTCAACACCAGTGGTGCTGCAGAGGCCAGGGAGGAGGACGAGGGTCAAGTGAGCATGCTCCGTACCTGCGAGGAGACCGCTTCACTAATCTGATCGCTGCAGAAGTCAGAGAAGCTCAAGGTGGACTGATGGACGACTACACTCCATTCCGTGTTTGTACAATAGATTATTTACATTACCAAAGATATCGTACCATGTCGAGAGCGCGAATCTCGGACTCCCATCATACCCCGCGCTTGACACCTTGTGCGAGCTAATCACTGATATCCACGCTACATGCCAGTTCATGCGGGGGCCGTACAGTTGAAGTCGAGCTAGAGATGGGAACATCAGCACATGTATTGAAGAAGCAAGGTCTCGCCCCACGGACTGGTAAAACTCACCTGCGCTTCGCTAGCGATATTCTTGCACACATATGCCGGGCTACCATCGGGAGAATTAAGGTGTGTGTCAACCGCCGTGATGTCTTCGCATGTTGCAGAACACTCCATGTCAACCACAACGCGGCCCTCTTTGCCGGACGACGTGCCGGTGACGTTGATGTCTACGGTCGACGAAAATAAGCGTCTAGACGGGAGGCAGGCGGAGGAGCGAGCGGAAATAGAGCGGGCTCACAATGAACGTCGGAAATAGAAAGTGTGCTCGGGTACTGGGCGCACACATCTGCCTTGGTGGAATAGCACTAGAAGTTGCCACGATGTCGATGAGAAGAGCACGAGCCGAGATACGAGTTGGAAACGTACTTGGTTGATGTAGATGGGATTGTCGACGTTCTCGACTGCGTGGTCGTGGCAGCGGTTAGCCCTCAGTGAACTTCACATGAACTTTGGAAGGGTCCTACCATGGAAGTCCTTGAACGTAATGTTTCTCACATACCCCGAACCACCGCCGATTGTGCTTTCTGCAAAAGGTAGGGAACAGTCAGGGAGCGGGCAAACACGCCAACGAATGACAGTGATGCACGTACGGGGGTCAGGATTGCCACCGAACACCTTGATACGGGCACCGTTTTGCGCGTTCAACATCGTGATGTTCGAGACCGAGACATTCGCGACGATGTCCGTCTCACCTGCATACTGCGATACGACGCAACATGGTGGCATAGTCCGTGGTCAGCGGAAGACGAACGCGCAAGATGGGCGCATACCTGGCCCAGGCTGCCCACGGAGACGCCGTGCGAGCCATTGCACCACATGTTCGCAACAACGATGTTCGTGCTGTTCGGTTTGAACGCTATTGATACAATTAGCGCCTCGGGTCCCTGCCTCCTCCGTGTCAGAGAAGCGGGGAAGGTACGTACAGACACAGTCATCGTCGTTGTCTACGACGGAGTCACGGATGGTGACGTGCGAGGAGCGGTAAATGTCCCAACCATCTAGGTGCCAGAACAAGGGTCAACACACGGACTTATTCACGTAACGACGGCTGCGGAACGTACCAGAATTTGCAGTCGGGCTGCTCGAGTATGAGGCCGTGCGGATGCTGGCAAAATTGACTGATTAGTGGCAACAGAAGACGGCGCAACGGCCTACTTGATGTTTTTGTACGTGACGTTCGTGCTCTGATACACGAACTGTACTCCCGACATCAATGACGCTCGGGAGTGTCGCAAACGCTACTCACGTTGTTCTGTGGTATAAGCATCAGTAAGTCGAACAAGGCAACTGAATGAAGAAGGAAACAAGCGCACCCAGAACGGGGAACCTATCTGCCTGATGTTCTCAACAACTACGTTGGTGGCGTTCCCGACAGTGAGTGGTATGGGACGCGCGAAGGTTGTAGACGACCCTCCCGCCGTGCCCGAATCCTGAGATAAGCATTCATGAGAACCGGAGTGCGCGCTAGAGAGAAAGAATTCGAAGCAATACTGACGTGCGTGTTGTTGTACGTGTCCCACCAGACTTGGCCATTTCCGTCAAGAGTGCCTCCCCCATAAAGGTGAATGTTGTTTCCTGAGAGGAACCAGAAAGTTGTCCTAGATTTATTACAGCGTCCGCTAAGTCGACTGCAACCTGGGTATGTGGGCACATGCCACTCTTACGCGTTCTGATAAGTCAAGTATAGACTCTGAGGGGACCACCTTGCGATGTCCGGTGTGTACTGGACTGTATACAGTGGGTAAACTACCGCGTCTGATAGAATAATAGGAGGCCGCGCAGAGCGCTGCAGATACTTACCGGTGCCCGATAACTCGATTTGGACGTCATCCAAGTCCTCGGTGAGGAGGAGCGTGTCCACCACGTAGTACTTATCGAGGACGACCCTGGATTTCTTCGCACATCTCTTGAATGCGGCATTGATCGCAGGCCCATCATCTTCTCCGCCGCCTATGGCAGGGACCTTGCAGGACCTTCGGGCAAGCGCGAGAGCGGCTAGGAAAGCGAAAGTTAGAAACTTGATGAGCATCTTGATACCTAGATCCAGACGTGGGTCGGAATTTGGCAGTGTTCAAGTTTGGGCAGCATTTTATGTCGCCGTCCAGGATCACGAGAGCAGCCCTTGATCGTCGCGGTCCGGCGGCGGGCGCCGCTAAGCGTACGTGGAGAAATGCACGGAGCGGCGGGAAAGGTTCCGTCATCGTCGAGGTCAGTGACCAGGTCAGGAGGGCGCGCTAACCTTGGGGCGCGCAACAAGCGCGTGTATGAAGAAGGATATCACCTGAAGCTTAAAATGCTCATCACGGCATCTTCTGTCTCACATTCGATCCTCGGCACATTCCGACGCCTTGAGTGAACGCTCGGCTTTGGATCTCAGCCATCGTTTTCCATCCCAACAAGTTGGTACATACGAGCGGGTCGGTAGCAACCGTGACGCCTGGTCGGAGTTCATTCTCAAGTCTCCGTGATCGACTCGTACCCGCCTGCCGCCGGGCCCGCCAATGTAGACACCACTTTCCCGGGATTAGATCACGTAGTCAGTACCCGCCGATTGACACCCCAATACACCGACGGGGTTCTCGCGGTGCAGGTATTCTGCAATCCGAGCCCAAGCATTGGCTAGCTTACCACCCGTTGCAGAATTCACGAGCGTCTCGGTTATGACGGACTCAATAGACGGGCGTTAGCACTCTAGCAACTTCTTCACTACAGTGAACGACCCGGTAACCACTGATCGTCCAGAACGCTATCTGCAAACGGTACCCTGCACATATGGGCGGAGTTCAATCCTGACACATGTACTTACGTCAACGTTCACCTAGAGTTGACCGCTATGCGTAACCGAAGTTGCACAATCCTGGCAGGATATGATACGCAAAGCAAGGACATAACGTAAGTCGGCATCCCCGTGCTTTGCGCATTGTTGTGCGCTCACGAGGAGTTGAGCTGTCGTATAGCCGACTTCGCACTACGTCAAACCTGGTGGGAAGTCTTACTGTAGACAGGCCTTGCGACATCTGCTCGTGTGCTGGCATGGTCTAGGTCATACCCATAATCGCCCAGATCATCCCAATGTTACTCGCAGGAATTTGTGATGCTCGCCATCGGGGTAGGAATATACATTCCAGACTCCTGTCCACGGTGGCTCTATAAATACGAACTTTTCATACCCCCTCCCCCCAACAGCAGCGACAATGTACGCGTCCTTGCCAACCACATTGTCCTCTCCTCTCTCCCTCAGCAAGTCCGTCTTCTGCTCTATGGGAAGACACTCTCGCAAGGTCGTCCCACACATGACAAAGGGCCCACGAACGTATGCAGTGAGTGTGTCGCCTCTCCTGATGGCTATCATGCCGCCAACATGGCTGGACCCTCCTCGGATGAACGATGCACAGAAGCCTGCCACACCACCGTCGTCGTACTTGTGGGCTGCGGGCGGTATGCCGAAACCACCCAAGTTCGTATCAAAAGACGTGGAGCGCGACTACCTCAAATTCCGCCTTGCACAGACCCTCCGCATCTTCGGTGAGTCTGTGGTGCCGTTCACTTACTTTCCTTGTTCTTCTCACATCCATCTCTGTGTAGGCAAGCTCGGTTACGATGAGGGCACAGCGGGCCATATCACCGTGCGGGTACGCCGTCGTTATCTCCCTCACAGAGATCGTCCTGAACGCCGACCAACCCTGGGTATATCAGGACCCCATACGCCCCGACTGCTTCTGGGTCAACCCCTACGTGCGTACACAATCACCCGGCGCCTCGTCGCCATGCTAGAAAAAAAAACACGCCACTCACTCTGCAACTCTCTGCAACCAGGGCAAGAACTTCCAGGTCGTTCAGCCAACGGACCTCGTGCTCGTCGACCACAACGGCACCGTGCAGGTGGATGAATGCGGCAGGGGCAAGCAGCTCAACAGGGCAGCCTTCATGATCCACGCCGCCGTGCACGCCGCGCGCCCGGACGCCAACTGCGCCGCCCACACGCACAGTCCGTTCGGCCGCGCGTTTGCGGCTTTCGGCAGGGACCTGGACACCATCACTCAGGATAGTTGCGCCTTCTACCAGGTGAGAGGTCACTAGATTGTGCCGTGCGTCGCACGTATATATATATGCCAGACGTCTGACGAGAAACGCTCGTGACTACGCCACCTCCAGGACCTTGGGGTCTACAAACAATTCGGAGGCGTCGTGGTCGACGAGGACGAAGGCGCAAACATCGCGAAAGCACTCGGAAACAAGAAGGTGCGTTCCTCACCATTGTTCCTAGGAGATTCACTGCACCACGGCTGATCGACTCTTGTCGCCATGTTCTCTCTCTCGCTCACAGGCCGTAATCCTCCAGGTGATCCACATTCTCGTGGCACTGCTCTGGTATCAATTCAACTAACGGACGGGTACCCCAACAGAATCACGGCCTCCTCGTCGCGACAGACTCCATCGAAGCGACAATGCACTTCTACGTCGCCCTAGAGAAATCCTGCCAAGTGCAGCTCTTGGCCGACGCTGCCGCGGCGGGCTCGGGCGTAAAGCCGTCCAAGGTCGGGCACGACGAGGCTCTGATCTCGCGCGGCCTCGTCGGGTCGATGCAGGCCGGCTACTTCAACGGCCTGACGTACTACCAGCTATTGGAAGCCCAAGAGGGGGTCTCATATGATTTTACTGGCAAGGTTCGTTCGGAGTGAGTATGTGTAGGATACCGCCGGTGTATGATGTGAAGTGAATGACTAGGTGAGCCGGAACCTCTCGTGTATCGTTTCTTCGCGCTCTCTGACGTGCTGTTGGACCATAGATTGCGAGAATGTGTAGCATGTATCAAAATCCGCTAGCCCGTCCATTACTATTCGACAACCACCTTGTATTTGATGACTTACCGGGGGGTCCGCGAGATGCTTCAAACGAGGTTCAACCTCTTTATGCAGCCTTTCATTTAACATGATTCTCGCCGTTAAGGGCGTGCAGCATATCCCCATTCGTCAGAGAAGATGAGGTTTGTGAAGTACCTCATCCCTAGCCAGTCAGTCATTGAGGAGACTGGTCTCAAACTAATGTCGCCGATCGGTGTGACGTATCGAAAGCCTACGTACTATCAACTAGCGGTCAAGTCAGGGAACACGCGCTCTCTGAGCATCGCGAGTCTCCCTGAGTGATGACCGGACAGGAGAACCTGGCCGGGAGCCGCGCAGACGAGGGCCAGATTTGAGACATTGAGCATGCAGCATGACGTGGATAAGCCAGAGCCACATAGAAGTACAGTAGTGTCGTCTGTGCATGCCACCCAAGAAAAAGCGCAAATGACACCGTCGACAACCGCGGAGGTCAGTCCGAGGTTAGGTCGATGATATCGTTGGGGTCATAAGACCGCCGAGGTTGAGGTTCTTGCTTGACGAACGGTTTTCGCTGCAACACAATAGGCACAAGCGCCTCTAGTTCAGCGAACACCGCAATGATTTTATAACACGCCCGGAACAAACTCACATCGACCTCTGCAGCCTCGTCGTCACTCAACTCAATGACGCCCCCATCCAACAAGGTATCGCTCCGTTCCCGCTTCACAGGCTTCCTCTGCCTCCGCGCAGCTCTCGTAATTGTGGACGTGGTTGCGGGTACGTCTCCATCCTCGTCGTCTTCTTGAGACACTGCCGCAGTCGACGCACGCGTCTTCACCTTCACATCTCTCCTAGGCGCACTCGGACCTGCCTCGGAAGCCTGGGCGGGCATAATACCCTGAGCCTGCAGGATGGCTACCCGCATGTCACAATAAGAGCTATATGATACTCACTACTCCACAACGATGGGGACATACCTGCCGGTCTATACCTGAACACGAACTTCACGGCCGGCCCCGCGTGTTTGTCAATCGGCCTCGTGATCACTTTCTGGTGAACGCCCTTGTACCGCTGTGCACGCCCGAGTCTGACGGCAGAACCGGGAACGTCAGCAAACCAGCCATGCCATGAACTAACTAGCACAGTCACGCACGCTACACAGTGCGCGCCAGCCTTCTTGCTCTGCTCGTGCACACTCGACACGCCTGAGAACTCCTTTGGCTTGAACCCAACTTCTCTAAAGTCCGGACGGACATGGACCACGCGGAGCTCGATCGTGCCGAGGTTCTCGGATGCGCCCGTCCAGAGCGCGCTGTCGTCGTCTGTGGATCGATGCCTTCATTTAGCGGAACAGAATCATGCACGCATCTTGACAGCGGTGGGTTGCAGGGGACGAGGTGTGCAAAGTTCGAAGGGTGGGGCTTCAAGGGCCCCAGCGAGAGGGCGGGAGGGTGGACGCACCTGTGGTGTGCAGCACAGCGAACTCGAATGGAGAGTACGTAGCAGCCGAGTGCGTCGACAGCCCCCGACGTCTCCCACCGGTGCCAGGGTCGCAGTGAGTTCTCCCTGCAACAATGCCGTCGACGTACACCTGCATGCTCGTGTGGTGCGCGTGCGGACCGTTGTGGTCCTTCCAGCGGACCGAGAATTGCTATGCGGGCGAGAACGCGGACGCGTCAGCATGACATGCATATATCTGCAGCGCGGGCGCGCGAGTAGGTGGGAGACACTCACTTGGCCGCTCTGGCTGGGTATGTAGCATGTAATTGTCTTCCCGTCGCCTCCAAGCTCCACGCCGTACTCCGGGAGGGGCTGCTTGCGGCTGTCTGCAATCCAGACCTCGTATCCTCCGTGTAACATGTTCTGAATACTAGTGGTAGTGTTTAGCGAAAAACCAAGATGATGGTCAGGAGAGAGAAGAGACGCGGACTGCGGCCCGATCTGAGACGGAGAAACGTCGGAAAGCGCGAGCAGGGTGCGTCACGTGTCTCCCGACCGGCGCAGCCACCAGTGAGTCAGTGAGTCAGTGAGTCAATGACAAGTCCGGTGTAATTCGCGACTTGTAAGCAGATCCGTCAGTCGAGCGTTTGCAGAAATGAGGAAATCCGATCCGAAATGACAGTATATATGCTACAGAATCCGAGGGAACAGAACCTAGACCAGAACACCCATCATCGATGCATCCCTACCCATACTCATACATCTCCACCTCCACCTCCTCAGTCAACCTCGCTCGAACTTGTGACGTCGCTACTGCTCGAGTTCTTCGACCCCTCGCGAACAGATCCCTTCTCACGCACCAACTCCTCGTCGTCGGCAGGCTCGATCATCACACACCACAGGACGCGCCCCCACGCCCGCTCAGCCGTCCGCTCGCTCTTCTTCAGCCGTTCACAGCAGACGAATCGCACAGGCTGGCCGTCCCAGTACTTGGTCATCTCGACCGAGATCCCGCCAGGCAAACGCAGCATGATGCCGTCGGGGCTGAAGGACAGGAAGTCGTAGCAGAAGTCCGTGGTCAGCAGGTCCTGCAAGGTAGCAATATAGTGAGTGGCGCGCCGACACCAATCAGACACGGTGGACACACCTCAGGCCCAAACACGACCTCCTGCCTGCGAAGGGCGTTTGTGTAAAAGGCACGGCGCTTCGATGGGGCCTCCTTCGTCTTCCCGCCCTTCGCGTTGCCAGTGGTCAGGGTCGAGGTTGTCCGTACTTGGCTAACGTCGTCGCCTATGGGGTCTTTCGGGGGGAATGCAGGGGCGGAGGAGCCCGACTGTATGCGTTTGTGCTCGAAGTACGGCATGGTCGCAATGAGCGGTGAAAGCGCCCATGGCTGCTTCTTGGACGCAAGGTCGTGCTCCAGAGTCGGGTCGATGAAGCTTGATAAAGGGATGAGAAAGAGCACAGAACACAAACTTATGGGTGCGTACTTCATGAACTTGACGGCGACGCTGAATATCCAGGGCAGCTTGAGCGGGCGATCAAAGATGTTGCCGAATAGTAGGTCGTCCGCGGTGTATTCACGTAAGAAACGGCCTATGTATATGCCGTCTTGTTGGTTAACACCGTTGCTCTCTGTATCGAACCTGAGCGCACCTTGCATCTGGATACTCCAAGTAACCCCACTCCGTTTGCGGAAGTACTCGCTATCCTTGACCTTGCCCTCCTCATCCGCGAATCCCTTGATATACACCGCGAGCGAGCCCTGGAAGACGTCCGAGGATACGTCGACGGGTTCGTTCGTGTTGGCGTGTATCGGCGTGAGGTCGTGAAGGGACGGTCCTGCGAGAATGCGAAGGCGCGGCATATTGCAACTCTCGAGTCTGTTCGCGCGTGTGAGATGTGAGCGGGTTTATATATGCGTGGTACGATATCAAGTTGTGACCCAGTCTAGCTAGAGTTCGAAAAGAGAGAGACTCGGTGAGCGGGGAGGCGTAGGCCGGCTACGCGCAGGGAAGGTTATAAAGTAGGAGCCTGGGAGGCGGGGGAGAGAGCGCAGCCCGTTGTGGCGGCCTCGAGTCCTGCCCCCGCCTCGGCATGTGCCGTGCGAGATGGAGTGCCTATATCTGGACATTGTTCGTCCAATGACGACGGACAGAGGACAACCTAACCCTCACACGCCCGCTGCGCACGCTCAGGCGGACAGCCGCGTTCAGAGCAGCTTGAGAAGATGTGAGCGTGAGCGAGACCTGCCGCAGTGGCACTGTGGCAGCGTCGCTCCCCGCCGGCCTTCTCGGGTGGTATTCCAGTCGTCCGACGCATTCGAACGTTCGTGGGGGACAGTTAGAGTTGTGCGTAAATCTCCGACCAAGGAGCTGTCCATTCAAGACCGAGGATGTCTGCGCTCATCGTGATGCCGCCCCGCTCTGACAGGTGAGTGCTTCCGTACGTGCGTCATGTACCACCCAAAAGAAGCGGACGCTCAGGGATTCTTGACACGTGCATAGAACACAATGATTGCTGAACCCATCCAAGCACGCAGACAACATGGGCGGTGATCTTTACTCACTTCTCAGAGTTGAATACCTCCACCAGCAGCGACATCTTGGAAGACTACCTTCACCATGCCACTGTCTCTTGAATCCTTGGAACCTCTGACATCGTCCACTGTCGAGTTCCAGTATTGTCTCGACCGCCCTCTTCGCTGCCTTGCCACTCGCTTCGTTCTCCGCGACCAGTCAGATCTGGATGTCCCAGCGAGAACTACATGCTCGCTCATCCTATGCGCTGGCATATCGATTCGTTCGTGCTCCAACCTGACTTCTCTAAGTGATCAAACACTGATGATCCCGCTGCAGAGACAGAGGCATGGCTCCCCCTGCTCAAACGCCTCTTCCATCTCACCTCCAAGCCCACCAGTCGCGTTGCCATTCTCTCAGCGTGGGCGATTGAGCGGCCCAACCATGGCGATGCGGGCCTGTTGAACGAGGCCATGCTCAACGAACACTATCGAGTCTTCTGTGCGTGCGTCACTAAGATCCTGTCATGCTACCATCTTTCGCTGAATTCTATCCTTCTTCTTCCCCACCACCAGTCCCCAGTCGGCAATACTCCGCAGCGATCCGCGCCTTCCTTGCCTCTGACTTGCTCTCCGAACGCGAACGCGCCAATCTCATGGCCGTAGCCCACTCTGGTGCAGGCGGGTCCATGTACATCTTTCCTTTCCTTTCTCGCTCGCAACCGCCACAGTTAACTGATAGGTACTCCCTGCTGCACTGGCATTCAGACTGCAGGCCCTGGAACCCGCGACCTCGAACCTTCCGATCTCCCGCTTCTTCATGGCCGAAGCGCCGTTCATCGGGCACGAAGCCTGGCCGGCGATGCAGCAGCTGTACAAGGTCGTGGACGCCTCGAATGCGCGTCGCCAGACGAGTTGGCCGTCCGTGGACGAAGCGATGGCCTACCTCAAGAAGCGTGTGCCAGTCAAGGTGTACCACCCCGAGATGTGGCAGATCATGTCTGTACGTTAACTACTAGTGGAGGCCCCCTCGATCCTCGCTGGGAGCCTCTGGCTTTCTGATTGCTGATTGGCACACGGCCGCAGGAGGTATACTTCCGCCCGGACACGTAAGATCCCTCGCGGGTGACGACGAAGACGTCGGTCGAGCAAGAGACAGCGTGCTTCATCGACGACGGAACGCATCTCGGCTCCTTCGACTACCTCCAATCCATCTTGCCCATCTTGCCTACGCACATCATCCTTGGCGCCAGGGAGGACCTGTGGTGCGCATCATGCCGAGCCTATCTATCCCGTGTATGACTTGATCTCACAACCGACGGGATACTATTACTATGCGCAGGCCGCAGGAGATATACTGCCAGCAAAAGGAGAACCTCGCACGGAGCGGTGGTGCGTTGGCCTCTGTCAGTGTGGTTGAAGGAGCTGGACATTACGTGCGATGCGTTTCAACTTCTTGCCACCTTGTGAAGATGTTCTGACGGACTGGGATCGTATCTAGCTTCCAGTACAGATGCCAGACGAACTGCCAGCGGAAATGGTGCGTTTGCTGAATGAGCACATCAGCAAGCCACGCGCTCCTGCTGCACGGCTGTAGTCCTACAGCAAAGGGGTTTTGGCGCGCATGCCAGGTGTCAATACTCCTTGCGATCAGTAACAATGAGTGCCATTGAATTAGTCGCTCTATGTACAAGACCAAGCAAACATATCTATCATTGTGTATACCTCACTGTCCAGAACTATCGCTACAGATGCATGCTACTTCCAACGTCCACGATGGAGTCGTCCTAGCTCGGGAGATGGCTAAGTCAAGCTCCAGTCATGACCTCGTAGTGGTCCTGCTGTCCCTCATACATGGTAATACATGTTGTACGCCTCTCGCTTAGTCAGCGAACCTGGCCTCCTCCTCGCGTCTCTCCATACCTCATCTGTTCTGAGCGCCCTCCCTATCCTACTCCAACGATCTCGGGACACGAATCGACTCTCGAGAAGGCGATCGGCTACGACCGACGGCTCTCCCATCCCTTCGCGACTGGGACCTGTGCTTCTGCTTCTGAAGGCCGAAACGCGCAGCAAACCGCGCCGTCACACTGCAAAGGAAGCGTCCTAGTCTTCGAAGGATACGCGTATGCCTGGGACTGGGACCCGATCGCACGTCGAGCGCCGCCGTCGTCGTCTCGGCAAGATCTTTCCCCTTCTTACGCTTCGTGCCTTCCTCCCCTATTGTATAGTCACACAGGAAGGCCATGTCAGCACAGCGCGCAACATATCAAGCAGGGAGAGAGGCGCTGCAAACGCGCGCGCACCTGTGTACACACGCAATCTCACCTCGGACGCACTCACACCCAGACTGGTGCTCGTGCTTACGCGTTTCCGCAGCTTCGACGGACGTAGCGTCTTCGTGTTCGTGTTCGTGTTCGTGTTCATCGACGAGGTGTCCGGCATGTGCGTCCGCCTCGACGACTGGCTGGACTTGACGCGCCTGAGCTTGTTCGGGGACCGGGGCATCATCGACGCCGAAGCGGGCATCAACGGCGGGACGGTGTTTGTCGACTGGCGCGAACGCACGCGCATCAGACTCAGTCGGTGCTCGCTCCGCGCGTCCGGGGGCGTGAGCTCGGGCCTAGGGACGGACAGGGGCGAGGACGCCACGCTCCGCTCGCGCTCTTTCGATTTCTGAACCAGTCTGCAGAGATGGTGAGCACTTTCGACGGTAAGCTCCCAAGTACATGTATACGAACGACGCACTGGATCACGACGTCCCGCTCCTCCATGAATCCACGCGGGTCCGGGAGCACCTCCGACTCCGCCTTGAGCTCGTTCAGGTCGAACGAGACGTCCACCAACGGCACCTCGTCCAGCTCGACCTCCAGACCCAACACAAGGTTGCTCGTGCTCGGCGACTCGAAGTTCAGCGCAATCGATGACCGCGCCGTCGACGTCGAGTACACGCTCGCTGAGTCGAGCGTCTGGTGGCGCCTCGGACGCACGCGTGGCACCGCAGACGACCCATACTCGTGCTCGTGCTCAGGATACTGGTCAGTGTCGAAAAGCGCAGAGACGGCGGTCTCGGTACGGCTCGTGCTGGTGAGGTCCGACGCGGGCGTCATCATCCTCGCGGGCCTGTTGAACGCAAAGTCCTGCGAGGTTGGAGTCGAGGCGAGCGCGAGGTCTGCGAGTGCACTGAGCGCAGGGCTCGCTGTCCTCAGGCTCGCGGGAGTGTGCTCGCGCTCGTTCCGCGCGAAGAAGTACTCGACTTCGGCACGGGGAGAGGCCGCGGGGCTCCGGAATGTCAGCGAGGTTGCGTCGGACTGGAGAGAGGGTGGCGATACGCTCCCATGATCGTCATTCGCGCTGGTCTCGGTGGCGGACGTGAGCTTGCGTGCGCCGCTCACTCTGCTGATCTGGACCTCGGAGAGCGTGTGCAGGGACGACTGGTAGTAGGGAGGTTGTTGATGGATGCGCACGATAGCCTCCGTCGACGGCCGGTGGCAGCACTCTTCAAAAGGTAAGGGGTGAGAGGGCGCGATCGGGACATTGTTCTTTGAGTTGAATCGAGCCGGGAAGATTGGGAGACAGTCGTCGGTGCAGGGCGAGCGACCCCGCTGAGTGTGGCGTCCGACGAACGACACTCGATAGGCGTGCCACCCCGCAGTCAGGGCGTCTGAGCAGGTGGGGATTTGCACCTCCTTGCAGTATGTATCGAGCTCATCAGGCTGCACAGTCCCGACAGAGAGTAGAGGACAAACGCACCTTTTCGACAAGCGCAAGATACTTCCTCGTCCCCAGCGCCCTCGCCACGGCCGAGATGGGCGAGTCCGTGTACCCCACCACCATCGCCTTTGCGTTTATCTGGAGCACGACGTACGCGCCGACGAGCGACTGCGACTTGGACTCGGTCTCGTACCCATACTCGGGGTAGGCCATCCTGGCAGATGAGATGAGTGTGGGCGAGAGATAGCCTAGGGCTCTACTGTGTCAAGGTATTCATAGGCAGACCTTGCGGGGAGGGAGAAGCAGGAAGAAGTGCAAGGACGACAGGCGCGGTGGGTGCGCTGCAGACGCGTGTTCTTAGCCGGATGGCTCTTATGCGCTGCGTGCCTCCAAACGCCCAGAGGGACAACAAACCAGGACAAGGACGGGCTAGAATAGCTCGATGCCAGTAGGAGCGCTGCTTCTTGATGAACGAATGCCGTCCTTTGTCTATCGGGTGCTATCAGATGTATGACGATTGCGAGGAGCGGGAATATACTTGGGTCCAGCCTTGCGCCTCGTGAAGGATTGCGGCGCACCGCCACAACGGAAGCTCGGAGCCGGCCCGACCAAGTGTGAGAATAAACAAGTCAGCCCAATCGTCATCTCTTTCGACAAGCTGCCTGAGGGAACGCCTGAGGCAGCCCGCCAAAAGGGAAAACGAAGGGGATGGAAGAAATGGCCAGAAGGAAAGAATTAAGGCCGAGCGAGGGCGCAAAAGGAATGGGGTGAAGGCGAGGGAAGGCAAATAACGACGAACATCACGAAGAAAGAAACCAGAACCCGAGACCGTCGACATCTTGCTTTGAGCTGACAACCTGAAACAAAACATCTCCGCATGCTACCCTCGGAACAGTTAGATCATCAGTGTCAGTGTCAGTTTACTTTTAACCTGTCGAGCCAAACTTGAAGTGTCCTATACAGGCGGATACGAGATCATCAGTGTCAGTTCACTTGTAACGCGTCGCGACAACGTCACGAAGAGAAGGGAGGACGCGCAGGGTGTGAAGTCGTCCGTGGCGGAACTCGTATTAGGGCCCTGCACCGGCCGCCGTCTCGCGACATAATCCGATACAAGGAAGCTGAACCGTACCGTGCAGCCCAAACGGACCACACAGCAGGCCACCCCCCGCCAGGGCACTGTCCAGCCGCACGCATAAAGCAAGCGAGAGCCACCGATAGGCACGCAGATGCACACCCTCGTGCGGCTCATTTCTGGTTCGCCACAGACGGCCCCTCGAGGACAGAGGTCCAACGTTTAACGCAACCCCCTGCCACACGAAACGAGGTATGTTCTGTCGAGAGAGTGTGAGCGTGGCGAGGCTTAAGAACTGGTTTCAGGAATGAATGACCATTTTACCTGTCTCGATGACAACGTTCGTCGTTGGATGGTTGAAGGAGAGGATGCAGGGAACACGAGCGCTCACAAGGTTTGACCTTATATATGTTGTGTCAAGGCGTTGTCAGCCGCAGACCTCTCAGGGATTATCAGCCACAGATACCTAGGCTGACACGCAAGCCTCTCAGGCGTCTCCGTGTGGCAGTCCCTGTGCGATGAATTGCAACGAGTTACATATTGTGTGTCTTGGCACAGCGGACAAGGCGACATAGGGCCTCGTGAGACCACAGCGTCCGCTTGAGATGGCACACCAACGTAATTGAGGGAGAGCGGTCTATCCATTAGGATTACTGAGGTATGTTATATCTTGACTCTAGGCTTTCGTATAGACGATCCCTGATAATCCACGGGGAGTCGTACCACATGCGCTTTTGGAACACCAGGTATTCAACAACAGGTTTGGGCGGTGTCTCGCCGACACGGGCGCCTGTCTTCTTCGAATACGTCTCAACGCTCTGCAACACATGTTTAGTGACCAAACGCGAATACAAGAGAGCAAGAGAGGAGAACGGACCTGAAGAGTGTCAAATCGAACAAGCGCCTGAACTACAAGACGACTGCCAGTGCGAGGTGCCTTCGCACCATAATAGGCCTCCATCGACCGTATACTCACGACCTTGGTTGGGGATCGCTCTCCATGGAACTTCCACACGTTGATGTAGCGAGGGTCCTGAGAGCGAATGAGCTTGGTGTATGTGATCTGCTGCTGACCGGCGGCGAGGGACTTGATGGTTTTCTCGTCGCGACTAAATGACGTCAGATACTGAACACAGTGCACAAATCGGTAGACTCACGCTGCCACAGCCTCGTTGGCCTGCTTGTAGGCCTCAAGCGCAGCTTGACGGAATAGAGCTAGCCAGGAGTTCGAGCTGGTGGACTGTGCAGCGAAGATCTGCCAGGACCAGGGAGACTTAACCTTCACGCCGGGTATGGAACGGTCCTTCGCTATCCGATGCATGCTATTGAAGAAAACATGGAGGCGTCGTATGCGAGGATTCATGAGACAATGCAGCACGTACGCTCGGACATTCTGTAGCCAATTCCGCTGTGTACTGTAGATCGCCCCCAGGTGGTCAAAGATACCTGCACCTTCCTTGTATGATCTCCACGTAGGCACATGCAAGTCTAGACATTGTCAATGGATGACTACTGGTACCACTCTGTATATACGCACCGAGGAGGTCAAGAGGTGCTGAAGACACGTCCACTTCATTCATCTCTGTCATCCGGTGCAAGAGCTCAACCGCCTCAAGCTCATCTCCCGTCGTCCTCCTTGTCCTCTCCTTGTCCTTGTCCTCCAAAGCAGCACCCTTGGGAATCTTGGCTTTTCTGGCAATCCTGGAAGTCGCAGGAGGTGAGGAGGCATGGATAGCAGGCTTCTCCTTGGTCTTCTGAGCGGCGGAAGGAGTGGTGTAGCACCTATGGTGGACGACCAGCGTAGCAGACCAAGTGCGCGACAGACAGCTGGAGCTAGGAGCAACACGGCCCAAGATACCAATGCATCTTCGGGACGCGTGGAGAGACATGGTCACCGTGGCAGGCAGTGAGCACTGAGCAGAGCGCGCCGGGCGTTTCCGGACAGTTCTGAAAAACCCTAACCCCGAGTATGGGTCACATCGGCCAATCAGCGACTGACGCTGACGCGTGGCGTTCGGCCTGAATTTGTGCGCGTCGCTGTCGCCGAAGAGGACTGAGCAGCGTCTGCACTCTTGCTTGCACACCACCACCACCGTCCACTCGTCGCACCCATCTCACACGTCGATCATGGCTGTGAGTTCCCTGCATCTCTGCGTCCCACAGTAAGCTGATCAGCAATGCAGCGTTCGTCTCGCTCTCGCGCTGCCCCCCGCGCTGCCCCTGCTGCCGCTCCCCAGCAGACCCGTGGCGCACATACTATGGCTGCGCCTCCTCCTGCCGCTGCTCACCCTCCCGCACACCACGCTCCTCCAGTCCCGCCGCAAGCCCAAGCGGCTCAGTCCAAGGAACCCGGTATGCTCGCGCAGATGGCTGCCACCGCTGGTTCTGTCGCTGTCGGTTCCACTATCGGCCATGGTCTTTCAAATATGTTATTTGGAAGCTCTCACTCTGCCCCCGCGGCACCTGAGGCGCAAGCTCCCCCCGTGCAGCAGCAGTCGGCATACCAGCAGCCCCAGGGTATCAGCTGTGACATGCAGGCGAAGGGTCAGTCTCGCACTGTCATGCTAAACTGCATCCGTTGCTGATTCATCATACTTTTTTTGACCCACAGAGTTTACCAAGTGCATGGAGACGGCGGACATAAACTCTTGCTCCTGGTTCCTCGAGCAGCTGAAGGCTGTGAGTACATTCACCTCGTGTTCTCTGAGTCCGGACTCTGACACTTGTCCTTACCCATCGACAGTGCCAATCCGCCGCTGCCCGGTACTGAGGCGCCTCGGGAAAGTCCAGGTGCTGAGCTTCTGCGGCATAGGGTGTTCGGGCTGTTCACGTCTTAGTGTTATGAAAACCACGCGGGCTCATAATGCAATTGCACCCCTACTCTATTCCATCCAATTCAGTGTGAGAGTGTGTTGAACCTTGATATCAAGACCGGCTGCAAAACTATCGCCACTGTCTTCCCAGTTACCCTTCCAACCCGCCACGGGATACAACGCTTCGTTCAGGACACCATATCCGGCGACCTTGCGCGCAGTGGCAGCCTTCTCGTGCTTATTGGGACCCCGAGCCTCCGATCCGATTGGCTGGGCTAACTCAGTTGTCATAATAGCTCGCTCTCTCATGGTGGTCGCCTGTGGGTGCTTGAGGCGCAAAATCTCCATAGAAGCCAGCAAGGTTCGTCTTCTTGTATGCTAGCCATTCTCAGCGTCAGCGTAATAATTTGGTAAAACCCTCGCTGGCAATGTCTGCGGCGAGATGTCTGGGGTTGAGGCCGCCGTTGCGTTGTCTCAGCAGTAGATCAGAGGAACATTCTGTGATGCACTGAATGTGAACTCTCTACGGCAGAGATGATCAGTGCCTTGCAGCCATTACGTCACTTATCGTGAGGTGTAAGGGTTTGACAAAACGTAGGTGCGGTTCGACGTCGAGCCCCGAGCTCACTCGGCCAGAGTCATATTGCGGTGTATGTGATAGCGAAATGCAAGGTTCCCGGCGAACCTGTCGGTCACGTCGGACGAAGTGGAAACCTTGACCAGATCGTGGTTATCGTTATGACAGTCCGTCGCCTCCGCAGGAGAGTTTGGTTTCTGTCATAACTTCCTGTATGATCTGCGACGCACCCAGAACTAGTATCAACACAATTTCCCCCGGGTTACGGAAGTATTTCCGCGGGATGTGAGGTAACGTATCCTATTAGTCACCGGCACATACCCCCGCTGATGCCGGTCCCTTGGTACATGACGCAATTCCTGGAATTCACTGACTAGAAGCCACGTCAATGCAGCCTCTCTACCACCACCATTCCACTGGAATTTGCGTGGCATTTGCTTCTCGATGGCGAGACATTCTTTGGAAAGATCTTGGGGTACATCTTGACGAAGTAGTACAACTCTTCCCAATCCAGGCGAAGTATCGGTGAAGGAGCTATGCAACGACGGTGCACATCGTATCACCTTTCAAGAGATTTATTGTGGAAGTTGCGCATCAGTACATCGTTGAAATTCGACATTAGGACACAGAAAGTGAATTTACGCACATGGGTCCAAACCTAGACACCTTCCAATCTGGTCCAATATGTTAGCGCCCATCAACAAGGTTGCACCGCATCAGGACATTGCCTCTATGCCTTCACCACCACCACCTTGTTGCTTGCTCTTCATCCCGCATTGGCGATCTCGGGCTATCTGCATGGGAGAGCACACGTCTGTAAATGGGAGCAGCAAGGGCCCAAGCTGGCGACACGAGAGAGTGATGAGATTGTGAGAGCCTGAGGCGGAACAGACCATGAAGTCCCCCGAAGTCCCGCATTGGGCGGGCTCGGGATAAGTTAACGGTGTGATTCACAGTCCTGTCTTACGTTCCATATATCTAGAAATGTTGACGAACGTTCCGGCAGGCACATCGGACGCTGACCTACACTGTGGAATGAGAAGCGCACTCTTATTGTTAGGAGGTCGAACCTACGCGCCGCCGAGTACACGGGCGTCGACTCCAAGCATTCATCCTCTGGTAGGTACAGCGAGCCCATGAGAGTGGTGCGCGACTATGTAACCACATATATCCACTCTCCGACAAAGGGATGCACAGATGGAACCTCCCTGGTGGAGAGCGGACACCCGTCCATTCAGTGGCCAATTGCAAGTGCCGTCGACGTTCTGCACAACCATTCAAGTGCGTTTCTTCTTCATCGCACACTCCACGGGACACTGGCGGGGAAGACTTATTGTCTAGTCGAGGGTAACAATTGCGGGGCCGAACTCTATCGTCCTCCGCGACCGGGCCGCGACATCACCCCCATGGCCCTCATCCGAGTTGGGCGCGTTGCCGCCGGCATCGATCACCCATAATTAACGGGAACATCACTGTCGTTCCCCGACGCATGGTGGGACTGTGGAACGGCTGAATGTTCCGTCGTAGCGGCGCTCCGCCAATCGCAGGCGAGCCACGCCATGAGAGCCTGGCACGTTATGGCCGCCTCTGCTCTCGTCCTCGTGGTCATTGAGTTGTTTGCTCACCAACAGGACTCTGTCGCGGTTATTCGGCGCCATCGACCTGCACTCTGTCGCCTCAGAACCTTCAGCCCGGATCTTCCGCTCGCATGGCTTGCCGGCGGACTATCGCGTACCCACAGACCTTCTCTCTGTATGTTCCGTAGAACAAACTTGAATCACACGCGGATCCAACTCTCTGGATACTACACTGGACAAAGTACTCTCCATGGCGAGATCCCCGACTCTAGCCATTGCCGGACGGTTGCTTGTGTCTAAATCGTCTACGCGATTTCCGAACCTAGACTCTATAGCCGTCATCGCTTGCGGATGTGCACCCGAAGCGGCTGGAGGTGTCAGTGTTGTCAATGGAAGCCCAGCGACTCTCCAGGCTGCCTGCCAGCCTCGTTGCTACTGAACGGCATGACATTGATCGGCGCTCCCCGCAATAGCATCTTCCCACGCCCCACCTTGTGACCAAGGCCAATTTCGAGCCCCGCTCGCTGCGTTCTCCGTCGTCGTCCTCCCGCTCCCCGACGTCACGCGAAATTCACCCAGGCTCCCTGGACGTCAATTGAAGCCATAGTCTTGTCTTATCTCCGGTGCCCATCGTCCATCCTGACTTCCTTGTCGGCGGACTCCGAGCGGGCGATCTCCCAGCTCTGTTGGCGCACTTGGCCAGGGACACTACTGAGTACTTCTAAAAATTTTCTGGACTGAGACCGAGTGGTAGAAGACGTGCAAAAGACTCACTTGCAACGCTGCTCGCGCCCCTGCACAGTTCTGGGCCGCATAGCCAGCCGGATTGGACTCTACTTTGCCCTTTCCATTTCGACGAGTGGTGGAATATCTCACTTTCGTGCGGCGTTTGCTGGGCAGCTCTGTTAGGCGTCGGGTCCCGCTCAGCGCATGTCAGCTCCCACGTCGAGGTCTTGTGATGATATCATGCTCAGCAAGTCCGAGGGACGCTCGCTGGTGGTGGCGCCGTATTCGAGTCTCGAGTCTTAGACAAACACGACCGTCGAACACGGCCGCACAATCCACGTCGTCCTCGATAGCCATCAGGTCAGTCCTTCAAAGGTGACGTCCAAGACACCGCGGCTGTGACCAAATCCCGACTGGCGAGTTCGCGACGATGCATAGTTGGATCTCGGCTAAGCATGTGCGGCTCTGCCGACGTACAGGAAGCTTTGGACAGCGTGAGTCCGGCAGCGTGCGCGGCGTCCTTGAGATCTCTTTGGGAGTTGCGCTGCGGTCTGGCTGCGGCATGCAGTCTGGCAGAGGGGGGAGCATTGAGCGTTGCGAATGGCGCGACGGCGTGTCTCTCCATCTGTTGTCAAAGGGATGTAGCTTACTGGGCGGGTTTTTCCCGTACTGTCGTCGTTCTCGAAACTTGCGAGAAGGCGGGATGCGTGCGAGCGCAGGACGCGTCTGACCCTGGCTCTGGCTCTGACTCTGACTCTGACTCTGATTCTGGCCTTACCCCTTAGTCGAAGTCGAAGTCGAAGTCGGTTGCGAGTGCCTTTGGGTTCGGGAACTCCGACTGAGTTAGTATTTTACGAGTTTAATTATCGTACCCTGAGCCCGGCTACACCTACATCTGTAGCATTGAATCCCGACGTTTGATGTTCACTCACATTCATAAAACAACGACAACGAGGACTCGGGACTGGTAAGCTGTGTCGTATGTGGCGTTGTTGCGCCACGGCCCATAACAGGGCGAGAACTTACTATGCCCATCAAAGATAGCGGTCGAGTCCCGTTTGAGAGGAGGATCAGAGAGGAAATCCTGTGGTGTTGTGCGAAGGACGTCATGTCGAGTCTGCAACCGCGGATGGAAATCTGGTACATTCTGGTGGTGTTTATTTCAGTTGATACGGCCCATGGATGGTGATCTTATCCTTATGGAGGTGCCCATTCGCATCAGTACGAGTGAAGAGACCGGCTGATGCTGCGTTCTACTGGTGTAAGAGTCGACGGAAGATGCTCCGATGCCAATGACCTTGTCTAAGAGCAATTCAAGTACTTCTCATCTGGACTGAGCCGAGTGATTGTATATCATGGCCGTAGCAGTTGAGCGAGTCGTGATGGGGCGGTTGACAACTCGAAGTGGGTGCGGATCAGGTTCTGGAAAACGACAGTCGGTGACGGAGCAACGGACGGTTTCCGAGTCGAGGACTGCGCTGTGGACTATATTGATAACGGGATCCGAGGGCGTTGCAACTGCAGCCCAGCATTTTCTCGAGCTCGGTGTTCGGTTGGAAGTTGGAAGTTGGACGAGGAGGTTCGGAAGAAGCGTCGGATACTAGCGGTTCGATGTGCAATCTATCTCTGACTTCTCGAGACTGGCAGGGTTTCTGATTGCCTCTTGCGATGACGGGCCGGGCGAAACAAGGGCGGGTGTGGGCAACGAGGTCAAGTGGGGGACAAGAAGGCTATCTGTTTGGCTCGCGGACATGAAGGCCGCGATGCAGGGGAAATGAATGGCCTGAGAATGTGTCGACATGGAACAAGCTTCGGTGTTGCTGCAAGGCAGAATTCGAGCGGGGTCGTGGGTGGCCTAGCGTGGCCGGCAACTGGCCCCAGAGCCGGGGGTGATTGGGCCGCGCTGCGAGCCAATGATTTGCGGCGGACGGTGATTCGGTGCTCGTCCGCGGCCAACCGAGGCACGGGCGTCTGTGTGGGCAAATCGGGGACGCGAAAGGGACTCTGATGGGAGGACGCGACTAGCGCGGTTCCGTCTTTGCGGTTCTTCTCTGCGAGAATATAAGCCTCATGTCGTGGACGTGAAGCCCGTTCGCCAATGTCCAGGTCCTTCTGTCGGCCGGCGTTATTCTCCCTTTCTCTTGCTTTCTGAGTTCGACCTTCCTTCCTTCGCTTTGCTATCCTCTCTCTTTGCATGACTATTGTGTGCTATGCTCCGTAAGCCCTCCCTCCGTGTCGACCCCAACGCAGTGAAGGAAAAGGACACGCCTCCGCCCCTCCCTTCAAATCCAGATTACCCCCACAACTCTGTCTTTCGGTGAGTTAGCCATCGTCCTCAAACCCTCCATCCATACTAGACGCCTCTTCCCCGCCAGCTCGTCGCAGCTCGAAGTCCATGTCCGCAGTCCGTCAGTCAAGATCCACCGCGCTGCCAACTACGAGATACGAGCACTGCCAGTGTTCGGTGATCACGACAAGGTCACAGGCAAGGTCCTGCTTGACGTCGGCCTGTGCTCGACCCCAGGCCGTCTCACAATCTTGGTGCGTCGCTCGACCAGTCCCATCACGCTCCTACCTCTACTTATCTCCGTATCTGCGTCCCACGTACAGCTCCAAGGAAGTTTTGTATTCACCTCGCCCAACGTCGACCGGACAGGCCTCGACGACTACATTGAGAACTCGCACTCGGCCAAGAATAGACATGTCTTCTTCACCTCTGTCGACTCGCGCCCTACAGGCGACTTCGATACTCCCCGCTCGGCTACCTCGCTTCGCGACGCCTTCACCGCCAGCGTGCGCGTTGCCCGACGCGTCGAGCGCCGCCCCAGTCAGACCAACATCAGCGGTGCGCTGCGCCCCTTCCATTTTTTCTTCGAGATCCCGCGCTCCGAGCTGTCCGGCCAAGAGCTCCCACCATCGTTCTCCTCCATCGCCGAGGGTGAAGTCGGCGCCCGCGCGCGCCTCGGCGTCGAACGCGCAGAGGTGTCGTACACTGTCACTGCGATCTGGGAGGCTGCCGATGGCAGTGACCGCGTACTGTGAGTATCGGTTGTGTGTCTTTATGTGGGCCATGGTGACACCGGCTATGCGTTTGCGCAGGGTTGATGCTCCCATAATCTATCAACCAGACCCCGACTTCCAGTCCTTTGACGGGCTCGCGATGCAGACCGAGTCCTGGCTCGAGATTCCCTTGAAGGCCGACCGGCAACTACCAATAACTTGCGCAGTAAGCCCGTCCCCGCATGCTGTACGAAATTTCGAATCGTACTGATCAACGTAACCCACTACCACCGTGCCACTGTCATCGCGTTGCCGTCTTAGGTCACTCTACCCAGCCCAGCGACATTCTTGCGCAAGGGTTCGGTGTCGTACTTCGTCGTCTTTACCACGTACCCACGCTCGTCTACACTCGCGCGCGAAATAGCGTCGGATGCAACGATATCTGTCTCGCTGGTGCGCGAGGTGCGTATCGACGCCATCACCCCGCGTGGGGGCCTGTCGCCCTCGCTCACGTCCTCCACACCGTCGACGTCAAGCGACGAGTCGGACCTGCCGCCCGTCGCGTCCCGCCGGCTTCTCGAGCGCGTGGTGCGGAGCGTCCCGAGAACGCGTCGGCGCGCACTCTCGCTTACGCGGACGAGCTCGAGGAAGGAGAGGGAAGAGAAGCCGTTGCCGCAGCTTCCTAGCCCTGGGGTATATGAGACGCGCGTCCTGCAGACGGACATGTGCGTTGGGTTCCCAAAACGCCCGCGGTATCGCATGGATCCGCACCAGAGACACCCGTCGTTGGAGAGCCACAAAGCTCTCCCCGACGGACTGTATAAAGGCAAAATTCAGCTTGACAAGGCGATGCTTCCCGCCTTTGACTGGGCAGGGTTGTGCGTCAAGGTGCGCTGCTCTGTTTTCGTAAACGTGCTTTAGCGTATCGCTGACTTCGACGCGGTTGCAGTACTATCTGGAGGTCTCAGTGATCTTCGGCCAGGACCAGATGCGGGCACGCGTACCTGTGCGCATACTATGATGACCTTGACGTCCAGCCACGCCCCGGCGGAGCCCCCACGGACACACAACTCCTACCCCTTACCCACTACCCCGCACACCCTCAACCGGTATCACTTATTCGTTGATTAAATCGCATATTCTGTCGGCTTCCATTGTACAAAAATTCGCATTGCATCCTCCCAGTACGATACCTACCATCCATTCTACCACCGTCCTGCCACCTACCGTCACCCACGCCCCTTAGCGCGGTACCCCTGCGTTCTCTACCCTTGGCGGCCGCCTGCCGCCACCGCCGCCGCCTCTACCCCCTTCTCCCTGTCCGCCTACTTGCTTTACATCAACGTCACCCCCATTACGTCGGCCGTCGGCGTATGGGCCGAACCTCTGACTCAGACACTGTCTCGGTTCTTCCGGTGTTCGAAATCCTCGTTTTTCCTCGTTGGCGCTTTCGTTCGGATCCCTCACATGCTGTTTTCCACTCGCCTCTCGCCCCCTCGCTTGTCGTTTTCACATATGCAAATTGCGCCCCACCAATCCACATATGTATTTGTGCTCCCAGTCACGCTTCCCCTCCTGCATCCCTGGCACCCTGCATATTTCACTCTCTATCTCGTCGTGTTTCCAGCGTTTAATAGAGACTGGTCTGCGACTGGGGTATTTGAGTCTTCACGTAACGGTACGGTACGTGTGGAGTGGTTGGTTACGTGCTGGCGGCTAACTTTCCAAGCTTGAATGAACGAACGTCGAACATTTGCTCTTTCAGCTTGCTTGGCCGGTACGAATTACGGCTTACGCTCAGCAATCGCGTGCGCGAGTGCCGTTCATGACTTTTCAAGAGCGTGCGCATTCCGAGTCTCCATCTCGACCATTCGACCGCTCGATCGTCCGAATCAATCCGACACCCCTCGCCCAACCTCTCCGTGGCACACTGCCAGCGACAGGGAGCGCCGCAAATATATCTTACGCGAGGGCGGCGACGGTTGCGTGAGAGCGTGAAAGCTTCTTGCAGCGATCCGCGCGCGCCCCCGGTCCAATCGCCGCGCAGTGCACACTGGTGGACAGCGCGGTGTTACATAACGGTCGTTCGGGTACGGGATAATAATCGAAGTCGAAGCGCGATGGAGCGCAGGACCGCGGGAGCGCGGAACCTCGAGATTATCCAAATCATCTACCTGACGGGCTTGGTCGACTGTCTGTACCGTCTGTGGGACGAATTCCATCCATCCTTGCTGTTTTTGGCTTGCCGGGCGGAACATTCGCCGGGTGGGGGGGATAGTGGCGTATACTGGGTTACGGCTCAGGTGGTGGACGCGACTCTGGTTCTGGAAGAAGGAAGAGGGAAGGTGGGAGAACTTGGGCGAAGGTTGGAGATTGACAATGTCCCGATGGCCTTTGGATATTGGATATTGATTATTGACCAATATGACAGGGGCGGAGGCGCGAGAGCCCGCTTGCCTGCTTGGGACAGGGCGGTCCCCGAGTCCTAGTCAAATGATACCTACTAGTCACTAGTGGCATGAACCGATAGTATCTGATAGTAGTATGAACTCGAAGCAAAGGTGTTGATGAAGCTAAGCCCGGAAACGTGCTGTCCCGCGATACTGCTCGGAAATTGTCCAACTTCTCGCGCCTTGTCTCTTCTGATGCAGTATTGATATCACCTAGAATCAACTCGTCCGAGGCTGCGGTATTGCGTGGTGGCTGTAGCCTAGAAGGCCGAAGAGTCCGCGTCGGCCTTGTGCACCCCCCGTGTGCCTTCAAATTCACTTGACGGGGCGAAGGTTGTCTTTGCATTGCGGTGCGTCTTCGAGGAACTTGTGTGCGAGAGAGCTCGATAGGTCCCGATGGGTAAATTGCCGCGCCGAATGTTGATCTATCCGCGGGTCGAAGAATGAAAGGTTGAGATGAAGCCGACGGAAGATCCCGATTGCATGTATGCTCGGTGTCAATTCGCAGGCTGCAGTACACCTAGAAACCGTATTGTGTGTTCCGTTGCGTCGGGGCCAAATCGCAGACATAGGCATCAACCACTACTGAACGTCAGTCACGGAATTACGTTATCTATGATACTTGCAAGCTGCGGCAACAAGCATCAGCAATTTGACTCCTACTCCCCCAGCGTGATCCTGATAGACTGTACAGCGGGAGTGGCCAGTGGTATTCGGGGGAATACCCTCTGGACGGAGCATACAGAGTTCGCCGACTGCACAGAACCCGCTGTCTTCTTGATATATGTGTGACTAGAAACGTGCCGTCCTGGAGAGTGAACCAATGCCGACATTGCGCAGTCGCTCGGCTTTGCGTGAAGTACAACACACGGGGGGAAGAGGACTGCGGCCGCTGTTAGCAGCTAACTCCCAGTGCCTTAGGAGAGTTCACAGTCGTTCATGATTCCTCGATACCATTCAACGACTCATCTCGGCGACCCGGGGCTGTAGTCTGCCCTATGGTATGCCGTGGCTGGGCACAAGTGTATTCCCCGCTTGGATTTCTGAATCCGGTGGTGATCGGTGGGTTCACAAGGGGTTTGCCAAGCGGTGGACTCGAGTCGGAAATTCAACTTCCTTCCCCCAAGTGGAGGTCGCCCGTGAGGTCTGGGCCGCGCCACATGGGGATCGATCTGAGATCTGGTTTTGATGCAAAGTTCTAGCTCTCCTCTTGAAGTTCGTTTTTGGTGTTCATCCTTTCCCTTGCCGTCATGATTTCTACCGTTTGCTACTGCTGCTTTGACTCCGAACGTTGCACAACTGAACGAAACAACTCACATCATCACAAATACCGAGATGGACGGAGTACATGTGTCAGCCGGCGATAGCGCGTCTGTAGATCCTGAGAGAAGAGTGGGCGAAGGGTGGCACACTTGATGGTCTACCTCGAGAATGTGCCCGGGCGACTGGTATTAGCGAAACCACCGAGGACAGCGCACGGACGTACCTATACCGAGTGCATCATGACCCTCCTGTACGTATGGGATAGCGGCGGGTGTCGTCGTACTATAGTACGATGTCTGTCGAGCGGAGCTTGGATGACATCTGGGGTCTTGTTCGACTAGGTATCAGCTGACATGTTAGGGCAGGAAGGGTGCTAACGTCACTGAGGCCTTCTCTTTTGTCTCATTCTCTTGCATACTAATAGGTCAGGTAGGTCTTTGCTTGTATCTACATACCATTCAACGTACCACGTGTTGAGCCATCATACAGCGGTGTATTCCCAGGGTAAGGAGACGGTCACTGATGTGTGAGTGAAGATGCGGCGATCGCTTGAAGAGTCGGAACGGCGAGAAGCCATTGTGTAGGT
The DNA here is from genome assembly GCA_022606135.1 of Fomes fomentarius. NCBI lineage: Eukaryota > Fungi > Basidiomycota > Agaricomycetes > Polyporales > Polyporaceae > Fomes > Fomes fomentarius. The sequence goes on along the minus strand of JABYQN010000011.1, from coordinate 1,026,754 downwards.
CAAAAGTGCCGCTCCGAGTCTCCCTTATGGTGCCGTGTGAGAGCACAGCCCACAGCAAGATGGTGTCAGTCACCTTGAGAGCTTGAGATGACCGGCCAGGGAAGCGATTTTCCTATTCGGGGACCCATCGGAGACTCCAGTCGACTTGAAGGTCCGCGCCAGTTGGGGGTCTTGGCTCAAAGCTGAGTACATATACATGATCCGCCGGACGGCTGAATAGAAGGTCGGTATGTGGTAGCGCCCACGCGGTCTGGACCGCCACCGTCGGCGCCACGTGGGCCTGATCTGAGATTGTGAGGTCACCGACCTGGACAAAGTTCTTCCTCTTCCTCTTCCTCCTTCGTCCTCGACCGCGAGCGCGTCCGTCTTCCTTCTTCCTTCATCTAGCTCCGGCAGGTTTATTTGTGCATATCTATCTCTGTCAATCATCTCCTGTTGCGTTTTCCTGAATTCTGAACGTGTCTAAACACAATGAAGTTTGCGCGGTGCGTCGCCAATCTCTTGACAGCAATAAGGTACACGCCCACTGATAGGTTCCTGACATCATCACTCAAGATACCTTGAAGAGACTCAGGTGTGTCTGCCCCTTGTACCTGTGCCTAGTAAGTATGTGAAGGCTGACGTGTCGATCGTGAACAGACACCTGAGTGGAAGAAGGCGTACATGTCAGTTACATTTTCTCACATTCATCGCAATTTTTCTTTCCTCGTCTTAAGCGTCTTGAAGGTCTGGATGAACCATCGCCATTTCATTGTCAGACAAGATCGGCTGAGTCAGGCTGTTCTTTGTGTCTAGGGCTTGATTGAAGTCGTGTGCCTAGCATGTGCACCTGCTCTGTGATAGGATGTCAAACCGCATCTCGTTAACAACGCATTCTACTATCGATACTGGTCAATATTGGGCAGACTTACAAGTCATACTTTTGACATGCAGTCCCTTATGCCTTCTTGTTTGATTGTTCCCCTCGCGCTGGAGTATACGCCTCACAGTAATGTCGCGCTGTCAGTGCGTTAGAGTATCATTGTGACCTCACACCGTTTCAGACGAAGAGATGGAAAGCGCTTCATCTTCAAATCATAAATCATCGTAATTGATGCTCACCTGCGGATACCCACAGTGACTATCGAGGACTGAAGAAGCGCATTACCGCGATTCGGAGGGCTCACCAAAATGCTACCCAGTCGAGCAGCAATGAAGACTTGGTACTTTCACCCACCTCTCCACTGCACTCCAGCTTCGACGACCTAGGGGCCGCCGACGGACCGCATCCGTTCGGAGACTCCGCTTCGTTTGCTTCCGGTTCAGTTGATCACACCGCGACAACGGATACGGTGCCGACTGGACTCGCGCGTACATCCCAAGACGGCGCTGCGAATGACCGAGGTACCCCGCTAGAGATCCTGCACGAGCATGCGGTGTTCCAATCCGGTCCAGCAGAGTTGGAGCATAGTACGGAACGCACAGAATCTTCAACCCGCCCGACACTCACAATGCAACATACGACGGTAGAGGCAGCCGCGCTGCAGCGCTCACGCAGGGGCAGGAGCAACACGGTCACAACCGCACTCAGTCGCGCCTTGCATAGGGCAAGCTCTACCAAGGGCACGGCGAGTGGACCGAATGTTGGTCCCCGGTTTGATTTACGGCGCCCGATACCTTTGATGGAGTTGCTGCCACAGCTGACTCCGGTGGAGCATACGTTCTTCAATAAGCTAGATGAACAGCTGGACAAGGTCGAGAGCTTCTATTGCGAACGTGAACGCGACATGCGGCACAGGTATACTTCATCCACCCTCCTTTGAACATCGCTCATTGCGCCTGATGTTACAGAGCCAACTTGTTGAAGGAGCAGCTGCAGGAGCTAAGTGATCATCGTCGGGCGTTTTACGTGAGCACTCACCCTTGTCCTCCCACTATATGCATGCTGAAACGACTGCACTGAAACGCAGGATGCACACCCGACTGCTATAGCACCTTATGCCTGGCTCCCATCACCCATCATTCCGAATATCATCATCCGCCGCCGTAAAATGCGACATGCCTCTGGAGGCCACCCTCCGCCGACTCCTCCAAATACCATCCGGTCCTGGACACGGCCATCCAGCCGCAAGACCTCTGAAGAGATGGAACGGCCCGCACTCAGAAAAGACGACCCTGCCGGCCCCTCCGAAGCGCGCGTTACGCAGGTCGAGGGCGCTGCAAACGCGTCGGACGGTGACCTCAGGCCCGAGCTCGACGGGCACAAGAACGGGAGCTCCACTACTGCTACTGCTTCGGCTACTACGGGGGCTCGCCCGTCATCGCAGCGCTGGAAGGACAAGTCGGTGTCGCAGAGCGTGCATGCGCTCTTCCAGTTCCGTCCCGCGCCGCCGCATGCGGAGAAGAAGGGCAGCGACTCTGATTCTGATGGACATCGGAGCGGAGACGCGAACGGAGAAGATAGCAGAGAGGGCAGTGCACCTGGTTCCCCAAAGAAGGTCGCGAAAGGCCCCAAGTATGACCCGGAGGAGTACCAGCATGCGAAGAAGCAGCTTAAGAAGGCAGTTCTGGAATGCTATCGGTCAGTGCATCGTTGGGACCCGCCATACACCAGATCTAATACGGAGCTCCGGTACAGTGGTCTGGAAGTTTTGAACAATTATAGGGTATGTGTCTCCTGCGAAGTCAATACATAGGTGCACGCTTAGCCAGGGGTCATTGTAGACTTTGAACCTAATCGGTTTCCGTAAAGCCCTGAAGAAGTTCGAGAAGGTTACACATGTACGTACGCACTTCGTTCATTCCACTACGCTTGCTCGACACCCGACAGATTCCGGCGCAACTGGCCTACACGAGAGAGAAGATCGAGCCTAGCGCCTTCTCCTCGGGAGCGACCGTCAATGCTCTTATCCATGACCTGGAGGCGCTCTTCGCTGTCCGCTTCGGTTCGTACACTGGCGTTGCGTCAAAGCAAGCCTCGTGCTCAGTGATTGTTTTGACAGCTCGAGGAGACAAAAAGAAGGCACTGGCGCGCTTGCGTGGGGGCGCGAAACACACTAGTCATCACTTCAGCACGTTCCGTACGGGCATGGCTCTCGGGCTCGCGATACCTGCATTGGTGTCCGGTATATACCAAAGTGAGTCTCAGTACTCTTTAGTACTGCGCCAGCCCATGATGCTCAACGTTTGGCACAGGCTTCCAACCCGAAATCCGAGCAGAGATACCCGGGTGGGACGGCCTGCTGTTCATATATGGGATATTCTTCGTACCGACGTTCTTCGCGCTTCTCGTCGGAGTGAACCTGCTGGTCTGGTCGCGTGCTCGTATCAATTATGTCTTCATTTTCGGTGCGTCCTGCAGCCTGCGAGCTTCCATATACCTTTTTGAACGGGACTGCGCAGAATTGGATCTGCGGACTAAGATGGATTATCGTGTTTATTTTGAGGTGTGTGTCTCTGACTTGCCTCCTTGTCCCCGATGAGTCTTTATCGTGGATATTCAGATGCCTGCTTTCCTGCTATCGCTGCTATGCTATGCTTTCTGGTTGTCATTCTCTCGTATAGGGACGGACAGCGTCGCTCCGACCACGTGGCCGCTACTCTGGCTCGCGTTCGCAGCGCTCGTCATGTTGGATCCCCTGCCCATTATGTTCAAGTCCTCTCGGTGGTGGTTGATAAGAAACGTCAGCAGGCTGCTGACTTCTGGTGCCCACCGGGTTGAGGTACGTTGTCAAGATACCCTGTCGGTTGTTAAGTTCACTCACCGGTGTGGTTGTTGACAGTTCGCAGACTTCTGGATGGGGTAAGCACTCTCTCGGGCCTCGTCGACACGGGATCTGACACCCTTTCTGTCTACCTTAGGGACCAGTTTTGCAGTCTCATCTTTACACTGTCCAACCTCTACTTCGTCGGTTGCGTATATGCCACCGGAATAGACTCGAATTGGCGGCGATGCACTACAAACGCGGGCCCTCGATGGGGAGTCGCGTTCTTGCTGGCATCGCTACCCCTCCTAGCGCGTCTCGTGCAAAGTATTAAGCGTTACGTAGACTCGGGACTCACCACGCACTTGATCAACGTACGTGTGTGTGATATTGAACTGCCAAATAATCCTGAGTCTTTCCATAGGGAGGCAAGTACGGCTCCGGCATCGTGTTCTACTTATTCTACTTCCTGTGGAGAGCTCATGGTGAGTATATGCGTCGTTCGACTTCCGCGTCCGATTGCTCATTGCCGTTCAATCACCAATCACAGGGGGCCTTCGTGGCCCGTTTTTCGTGGCGTGGTGTGTCTTCGCTACAAACTATTCTCTGTATGCTGGAGCATGGGTGTGTCTCCCTTCCACAGGCCCTGCACATAAACGTTTATACAAAATATGCAGGACCTCTTGATGGATTGGTCTCTTCTCCGCCCACACGCTCATTACCCTCTACTGAGGAACGATCTACTGTACAGTAACAGCATACCGGTGAGTATTATCGTTTTTCGCCTCTCGCGATTTCTTGGGCACTGACCTCACTTCATAGTTCTACTACTTCGCTATCGTAAGTCCGTCAAGTTCGAGTGGGATCACAGCTAACCGACCGTCCGTCCATCCAGGTGTCGAACATCTTGGGACGTTTCATCTGGGTATTCTACATCCCGGAGAAAGGACCGAACTTCGTCCTCCGAACCTTCATCGCGGGACTTGTTGAGGTGTTCCGTCGTTGGCAATGGAACTTCTGTAAGCTCCTCTCAATTCCCTCATTGCAATGCCGACCATGACTGATTTCGGATTCGCGCCAGTGCGTCTGGAAAACGAGCATGTCGGTAACGTCGATCAGTACCGCGTGACGCGCGAGGTGCCGCTTCCGTACTCGTACGACGACCCTTCGCATGACTCGGACGGAGATGACGACGAGGATGCGCGGACGCACCGCAGCGTCTCCAGCAGGACGTGGAGGGTCGGCAGGAAGGCCCCAGACTCGGACGGGACGGCAGCGGAAGCGGGTGCCACGGAGGACTGAGTGAGGCCTTGGAGGACGTTTTTACACGAATTTACATAGACTATCTTACCGTGTCCCATAGTGGCTTGCCCTGTTTGGTTTTTACCTACGTATCGGATGGCGGGACGTCTGGTTTCTCTCCTCCTGAGGGAAGTAGACCGTCGTCGAGGACATACTATGCGACTCCGACGACCCTACTCCACACCTCTAGTGAAGCTCTATGCTCTTCCAACTATCCCTGAAGATCGTCTTCCTTGGCTGTCGAGTGTCGCAGCAGTCGCAGACTGGCCTCGAGTTCTTGTTGACATATCGTGGTGGCTCCGGGCGAGACGGGCCGTCGACGACGGCTGCTAACCCTGGCGCAGCGCGGATATGGCGGAACCGCGGCCAGTCCTCTAGGCGGTCGCCGGTGTGCAAGTACTTGTTAATGTCGATGTAACGTTGCACACCCCCTTCACGAGCCTAGCACTCTCAGATAGTTACCCAACTTCGTGATCATTCATTTCCTTACTATCTATAGTATTATGTACTTCTCGTCTATCTGTTCACGCCCCCGACAGTCTCGTCGCTCCCCCTGCTACTCTTGGCTAGCTACCCTTGTACTCGCATCATGTACCCTCACCTGACCAATACAGGTTCTTTACGCACCATGTCGGGCGAAGTAGAGTCTGCGGGCTGTCAGCTTGGAGCATCACTCGCAGCATCCAGAACACGGGGGCGACGAGCAAAAGTAGAGTACAGAACAGGACTCTACGTGACACCGGTGAGGTCTCGAGGGGATGATAGCGGTATTCGCCCGTCATGTCAAGAGATAAGTCTGCAAGTCTGTAAGTCTGATCTTTATGGATTCATGGGACCACGAACTCACGAGCGTAAGTACGACTTCTGGCAGGACGCCGGAGTGTGGGGTGAGAGGAGCAGGCATATGCATCAAACCCTCGTACTGCCGGATCATCATTGCGTGGCGTTCTTGAGAGAACGATTGTCGACAACGTGTTCCTGCCGCATGTCGAGAGCCGCTCGCTTGTAGTAGCGTTTGCTCCATAGGAAGGGATAGCATGGCCCTTGGATCTGAGCGCCAGTCAACGCATCGCAGGGGGTAGCGAGTCCGAAGCCGCTCCGGGTCTAGAACATCCCCCGTTAGGTAAGTGGGCATATTGAAAGCAGGATGTTCAGCTATAGTGTCCTGCAGAAGCTCACCATCTCACGTAGGATCGCAAGGAGAACGCAGACAATTTGTCGATGTCAGGACGATAGAGTACTCACTCAGGAGTCTGGAGAACCGTTCTTGGGCGGCGAACTTGCAAAGATCCCCTTCTCCTTCTGTGTTACTGCCCCGCCTGCGAGTATGCAGCGTGCGCTCCCAGTCAGTTGTTGACATCGCCGCTGAGCGGGCAGCAACTCCTGTGTCAGAGTGAGAGGAGCGCACTAGAGTAAGATTACCGCTGTTCCTGAGTGACGCTCGGCCAACCACGAACAAAGAGGCTGTACACGGAGGTGTCACTGTCAGTAGATCACGATGTATGAGACGCGATCAAGTGTAAGAGAATAAGATATACGAGAAGTTAGGCTAAAGCCAACCTTATCACGCTTAACACTTTGGGTGCCGCATATCGGTGACCGGTCCATGGGTAGACCCAGTCATCATAGTAGTAGGCAGCCAGACTCAACAAAAGTACGGCGCGCACCGTTCATCTCCTCACCCATCCCAACCTTACCTCTCCATGCTGCGCCTCACGCTTATCTTGCTCCTCGTCGCCATGGTCGCTGGGATCCCTGTAGTGCAAAAACGTGGTGAGCTATGAGTGTCCCTCAGTCCTTCGCCTCTCTCACTATGGTATGTGTTACAGACGACCATGGCGGCAAACTTTGGAGGGGTTGCGCCCACCACAGGATAACAGGTACGTTCTGCTGTCAGCCATGAGTACAGTGACAGTTGATGTCCGACGCCTAGGTTGGGAAGAAACCGATTGCGACTGACCCGGTCCTCCACGATCGGATGTCGGCGCGTGCCATGGGAGTGTGAGTACACCATTGTTGGGCATGAACGCGCACCTGAGTCAATAGCATCATCCTTTGGTAGCCTTCGCTCCTTGTCCAGGCATGATGTCACGTGTATAGCGATGTACGATGGGGATAAGTAGCGTGTATCATTACAGTGTAGTTTACAACTGAGATCCAGAGAGAGCCGGTCAGCTACGCAGACGAGACTTGTTGATAATCCACGCACCATATCTAGAATAGTTAACCGAATCTCATACCATGCAGTAACAGCGAAATACCCAAAGAAAATGAACAAAGAATGAGATGATGAAGCATGAGCCGAAAATCCTGGGGATGAGCATGCCGAGATGCCCTGTCGGTCGCCAAGCGTGCGCAAGATATCTAATTTACGCCGACTCGTCAAAGCAGAACCACTGGTCGAGCTCCGATGGCCAGACGTGATCCGGCTCGAGAGACTCTTGGACCTGTACATCTCCGGGAGTGGGCATGTCGAGCTCAGTCTGCATCGAGGATATTTGCGACGGGGACTGAAGAGAATCCCTCAGTAGTGCGCCCGGGGACAAATCAACGTCGGCGCAAGGTGGAACGGGGTCCAACCCTGTGCTCGTTAACTCCATCCTCTCGTCGACGTTCTCGTGGTACGAGCTGAAACCGGATGGGTATGTAGAGGGCGTAGGAACATTGACATGGGGTTCCAGAAGCGAGGCTGTCTCCTGGTGGCTTGTCGAAGCGAACTGGGATGTCGTGGTTGGCGCATAATCACGATGGGGCACAGACTGTGAGAGAGCTAAATCACTGGCGGTGTTGCTCGCGAGCGATTGGATAGCTGGCGAATTGAAAGACATCCCGGTCGAAGGGATGCTTGGATATGTAGGGGTGCTTTGACTGGTTGACGGAGCGAACGACGGACAGTCTTCGGGGACGGGAACATTGAGCCGCATACCAGAAGGTACCCCTGTGTTCACGAGTGGCGAGGGGATGTAACCCCCATACATCGCATGGCTTACTTCGTAAGGCACCGCATTGGATGCGTAGGTCTGTTGAAGAAGGAATGTAAGGCACAGTGGTTTGGACGAGAAGGGTTGGTGTACAATGTACATACCGCATCGCCATGCGCCTGCATGCCCGTGATGCACGAGCCAGTAGGCTGGTTGGGTTGGGCCTGGGGAGTGGCGTGGTACGCATATGTCTGAGACGCGAGTGGAGCGGGCAGCGGCCAGATAGCATTTTGAGAGGAGCCAAGCTGCTGCGCCGGCACCGGCTGAGAAGGTCTGAAACCTTGCACATATGGGTCGTTGTGGTTGGCCAATGCGCGAGCCCGTTGATACATCTATGTGGGAATGAATACGGAACTGACATAAGAGAGGGTATGTACGTACCGCAGTCGACGCGGCAAGCGCTGCCAACATAGAGGCGTGCATGAGGTGGTTTATGTAGACCGGAGGTTGCCGCTGTACCGGGGTTGTGACATGGTGGTTTACGGTTGTGCCCAAAGTAGAAGACGGCAATGAAAGCAGATGCGGGGCGGGGGTAGGCAACGAGGACGTGGAGGGGGGAGGTGCTAAGTGGTTTTGGAGAGGGGAGAAGTCGCGGGTGGGCGTGACTTCGGGAGAGGACGAGGTTGGGATGAAGTGGCTCAGTGTTGACGTCGACGACGCTTGCCCCGAGTTGCCTTCGGTCACCATCACCTTCTTCGCGCGAGACTTCCTCAGCTTAGTGGCCCCTGCTTTGCCCTTCCTCGGCCCGGGGGTGAACTTGTAGTCAGGGTACTTCAGCTTGTGCTCCTGCGCCGCTATGCGCGCGAGTCCGGCGTAGTGATCTTTGACTGCTTTCGGCTGGTCTGCCCATGACAATCCTACCGCCTTTGAGATGTCGCTGCACTTAAGCTTGTCTTTGCCAAAAAGTGCTTTGGCTTGGGCCCGAAGCATGACCTCTTCCTTCGATCTGTACAATATGAATGAATTGGGCGGGCGGGGGATCTTGCCAGGAGCCATTGTCGCAATGATCAATGAGTTCGAATGCGGAGAGATTGGATCAGAGAATAGGGTAGAGAATGCGCGGAAAGAGCACAGACGATGTTGTGGTTGGTGGCTGAGGTGGGAAACAGGCTGTGGACGCGTCTGTGGCAACTCGCTTTGGCATTACATCCACATAACCAACCGTTGTGACATACGCGACGCGTCACGGTCCCGCGACTTGTTCTTACAAAATATTTTTCTCGCGTCAGCAGCGACTCTCGTTGACACGCACCTTCACACCTACTCGCACCCGTCGTCAATACCCTCACTCCTACGAACAGTTGAGCTTGTGAGCCACTCACGCTTTGATACGCCGTATAAGATAGCTTAGTAGCCACGAGCTACTTCCTTTGTTATTTCGTTGTCGGGGAGCCAACTGGAGGACCGATCGACGATAGTGTGCTATTCTGCATCCCGAAGGTGAGCGCACGAGAGGTCGATGCAAATGAACAGCACAATGCCGCACTAGAGGAGAGTAGAGTATCAGTAGCAGCAGGCCACTGAGGACATTCCTCCAGACGAGGATAAACTCACGGCAACCTGGAATTGTATAGTCAGACCTAGGAGGCCCTGGAATGACCACAATGGAATAACCACACCACAAGCTTTCCTCCACGGCGAGGACTCGCTGTCCTCATCGCGCATGTACTAGCACAATATGTCAGTATTAACAGTGTGCACGTTGCACCCTCTTGCAGACATTCTCATCCGTCGTCACTACCAGTTCTATGTGCGTGCGCCTGGTTCCTCCGTGTAGGATCCTCGTTATGCTGATAGACGATTGCGTTGCACTAGTATCTACATTGTCGACTTGCGACGTCTGGGCCCTACAGGTCTCAGCTCGTGCTCTCCACTTGATGAGCAGAAAATACTCACCGTTGGCCACTTGATCATATCCGAAGTCCTATGCTCCGTCACCCTGCTGCCGGCGCCGGTATTCTACATTCATTGCACACTTGATCCACTGAACTACACAGATTCACACTCCAACGCTGCATTTTGGGATCAACCTCCGATGGAATGGAACTGGGAAGACGGAGAGCTCGATATGCCAGCAATTTTCGAGGCCGACAGACGCGCTGACATCAAGTCCGTAAGCGAGAAACATACAAGCCTGCCCTAAACTCACCGCCGTATAGAATACGCGATCCTCGTTCCGTTATTTCCTCAGAAAATACTCAACTAGGATCTATTTAATACATAAGTACTTACTCGAGTCTCGCATGTTCACACATGCCACATCCTTCACCGAGTTCCCCGGTGGCGACACCGCTCTCCAAGCATTAGGATCCTGGATCTGACTCGGGGTCCACGGACTCACCTACTTACAGTGCCGACGATGGGACAGCGCGCCGCGACCGGCTACGCACTATACCGTCTGGCAAGGCGTGCTGACGATCCGATATGAGAGGAAGAACATATAACATGGGCATCTGTGAGACAACTGTCCGCTATTTCATCGACCCAGCGACCTGTTCAAGCTCGCGCGCAATTAGCGAGTTGGGACACGACTTCATCAATTGCCTAGCAGCCAAGCAACTCATATCAGCACACCTATCGCCTCGACTGGAAGATCATGTAAACACGTACTCGAGCTTTGCCTTGTCCCCGCGCTCCTTGCACTCCTTCGCCGCAGCGCGCCAGTCGTTGCACAGAACGTAGAGGTCGGCGCGTTTGGGTCCGTCGCAACGCGGGACATAGGATAGAGCCTCCCTCTGATGCCCCTTCTCCACAAGGTGCTTGACAAACGCTTCGTATCCTATCGGACTCCGGCGAGACTTGGCGAACGCCTCCAGACCCTCGAAGTCGCGGATTTCGGTGAGTGCTCGCAACTTGACATTCCAAAACCTGCATACGAGTAGTTAATCGTCAACATAAGGCAACGATCGCGGAGAGTAGAGTCATGAAGGAGGGGAGAGGACGTACCGCTTGTCCGGGACCTTGAAGTCTGACTTGATCTTGTCCGCGCGCTTCGCCATGCCGTTGATGAGACATGTGCGGATCGTCTCGCTCACGCTCTGCCCGAAGAACGCTATCTTGCCGTCCGACTCCTTCTCGAGCTGCTGCTGCAGCGTCATCAGGCGCACGCTCTCGTCCATCATCTGCATAATTCAGCCGTAAAGTCAGACTCGAGACTTGATAGTGTAACCGAGCGGCACTGACCTTCGCCTCGAAAGACCTGTCTTTGTCTTCAGAGAAGAACTTCTGGGCGGCCTTGACTGCTGCAAGCTTCGCTGCTGGATCCTGTGAGTTGCACGGTCGGTCAATGACCTCTTGTACCACGAATGCATCACAGGATAATCATGTCTGACATACCGAGGAGCTCGCGGCATCATCGAGACAGAGAACTGCGCTCTCGACTCTCCGGTCGTCCGAGTAGTAGAAGTCGCGAAGCATATCCCGGTTCTGCTCGCGCGCATACACCTGCAACAGCCTGCTCGCTAGCGCTAGGCGCGGCCCACCCTCCTCGATGAGACGGAAGAATGAGCCTAGAGACAGCCGCTTTTGCAGGTGCAGCAAAACATGATACACTAGGCATATCACTTGTGTCAGCCCAACGCACACAATTCCACCCAGCAAAACAATCAAAACCCACCAAGATCAGTGTCCCCGCTCTCGACCGCCTTCGTCAACGCGAGCTTGTCCTCCTTCATGCTCAACAACAGCGGCACCTGGTCCGACGCCTTCGTCTCATAATCCAACAGCTTCGTCGCCAACGCCGTCCTCCCCACCTCCCACGCGCGCTTCGCGATATCCGCGTAACTCACGCCACGCCCGCCCAAATTCTCGAACTTCTCGACTATGGTCCGGCAGAGCCCGTCATCGCCGTCGAGCTCCGTGCCCGCCGCGACTGGCTTGGAGCGGAGGATCTTCGCACACGCCCAGTGCCTGAGGACTGCGTCGGGCGGGAGGGCAAGGTAAGCGGAGATGCGGAGGGCGAGTAGGTGTAGGTTGCGCGCGAGTAGACGGGAGACGAGGTGCGAGGGCGAGAGTTGGGTGTATTGCGCGTAGGAGAGCGGGATGCCAATCTCGTAGAAGCGGACGGCGTTGAGCACTTTGAGCGCTTGTCCAACGTGGATGAAGTCGGAGGGGTCGTACAAGTCGAGGAACGACCGCCCGAACTTCGCTGCCTGAGGATCGTGCGGTGCAAAGTTAGCGCGGCGTGCGAGAGTTGGAAAGAATATGCGCATGCGTACACTGAGTAGACGACGCTGCCATGCAGGCTCCCATTCCCTCGCGGCTGCATCAATACACTCGTCCACTGCAGCGGCAAGCTCGGGTCGAATGCTACGGATGCTCTCGTCAGCCTTTGGTGATCTTCGGGAGAAGTTCTCCCACGCATCGAAGAGTATGGCGGAGGGTGATGTTGATCCTGGCCGGAAGACAGAAACGGAGGATGCTATGTTGTGTCGCTTAGCCAACGCACGTACTTCCTAAGCACGACGGACGTACAGGGAACCTTCTGTACAAAGTCACATGTATCGGGACCGATGATTCGTATACCATCTGACTCTGTGACTGCGAATGTTGAGCCGGGATAGAAGTATCTGCGCACCACACACATTCATTATGCTTGGAACATGATCGGACGAATGTAGCACGTACTGTAGTGTATCGCCGAAGGGTCCAACCAAGACAGCTAAATGGCTCCAGGTCACAAGCACTGCGTCATTCCCGCACCATTCAACCTGATGCACATCACCAGACACGCCAACTACACTAGTCGTGTCGAATTCCGCCAAACTTCGCTGGAAGTCAGTCGAGACGACCCACAGGAGGCCTGAATACGTCAGTAACGCGAGGGACTTGCCATTCGGCGAGGGTGCCATGTGGGTGAAGGGACCACGCGATATCCTCTGGTCGAGGTTCTCAAGGTTGTCGACGCTATAGATGGTGGACTCGACAGAGAGTAGGACTTCGACATGCCGTGATATTGTCTGGTCGGGTGGGATGACGGCCCATGCATGTGGAGGCTGGGAGAGGCCTGTGCGCTGTATATCTGCGCCTCGTTCTCGCATTCATCATGTACGAGAGACACGTACCTGAATTCGCCAACGTCAACGGCTTCCCTCCTGTCCATGCCTTCACCTCCAAAAACGTCAACGACCCCGTCAGCGCAACCAGACCAGTCTCGTGGATTCGCGCGTCGATAATGCCTAGCTCTCCGGCCTCGTTCCCAAGTGAGTGTTGCTGATATTCGCCCTGCAGGTCGTAGATCCGGTACACGCCCTCTTCATTGAGCACAACGAGTCTTTCGTCGTCCGTCCAGCCGAAGCGTATGATCTTGCCCTGGTCCCACTGTGGCGGAGCTATCAGCCAAGGGGACACGGTGCAAAGTGAGGGAATTATCCACACTGAAAAGTAGCAGAGGTTCGCCGGCTGGAGAGTAGATCTGGATCTGTGCCTTCGAAAACGCGGGTGCAGCACGCCCCAGCGCAACCATCTTGGTGGTATCGCGCATGATGGCTATGGAGGTGGATCAACTTGCACGTACTTTGAACATCACTCGATTAATTCACCTAGAGGCCCTCCGTGGCGGCATCCAGCGATAATGAAGTCCTGGAGGTCGCCAGGCAATTTACCTGGAATTGAGTAGAGTTGGTGTCGCCTGTAGAAGACGGAACCATCCTGAATAGCTTCCCATGACAATGTTGGATGTTCCGTCATGTTCGTCGCGAACCCAGCGAGCTAGTAGGAGAGGGAAAAGTGCAGCTCGGACTTGAGTCAAACGCCCGGTATCATGTTGCGTATTCCAAGCGCCCAAGAGCCTGTGCATTCCGAGTTAAGGTTGATAGGTTATCTTTACTTAGTCCCGCTCCCATAGGATAGTGAACGTAAGAACTTCCACCCTCTTCATCCGCTCCACTAAGCCTCTGCGATGCCGGTCACCTTCAAGGTCGCTTCGCACCACGCCAATGTGCTTAAATCCAACCCATATCCAAAGCCCAAATGCGCTCATGACATCGTGAAGATGTCATGTCAAGATCAGAGCACTAAGGTCGGGATGATTCTTGACAGTTCGGTCAACGATGAGGAGCTAGAAGGAACCGTTCCGGTCAGCAACGGTTTTGTGCATGCCATGCTGACAGCGTACGGGTCGCACCATCATCTTCGCATCCGGTGTGTTACTCATCCCCTACGTTCGGAATCTGAACAACAGCAAATTGAACAATACTTCTGCAGACCAGACGACGTTTGGCTCGCGATACTCATTCAACTCAGCTTCTAGTGAATATACATGCATGGAGTTGGATTCCAGTATTGTCCTAACCTACCTCGCTCATCCAGTGTCGGGGCGCATGCCGAGGAATTGCGCTCGTACTTCGTGGCACACGATGGCCAGAAGACATTGCGAATCAAGTCTGAAGCGAGCCGGCGTGATCGCGCCCACATGGCTCGTGAATTTGCCTCTCTGATCCATGAGAACGTATGTTCCAGTGGTCTACACGCAAGCTGCATAACTTGAGTTACAGCGACACATGAATATCTAGGTTGTAGATAGCACGCTTGTCGAGTGGATACTCCCGGATTTCACCACTACCACTCTCAAAGACAGAACGATATCCTCTGTCGTTATGATGTCAACCCTCAAGCAGTATGTTGTCTCCCTCTTGTTCGAGCCGCAAGTAGCTCGTAAACTCACCCAACTCCGCACCACAGCTACTTCATATACGAAGATGGCATCACCTGCGGCATCCCATCCGTCACGCTCGAGGGGACGAAATCGGACTGGGAAGACATTCACCGCCGCCTCTGGCGCCTCTACGAGCTCGGACCCGAGCCCTCCGTCTGGGCAGACATGCTGCGCCCGATCCTCCGTCGGTTCGTTGACGCCTTCGATGGCAAACCGGACATCGAGTTCTGGAACCACATCGCGTACCGCGACGGTTCGATCTGCGGACAGGATAACCTGAGTGGGTGGATCACTGCATTCTGCGTGTGGTCGAGTGAAGGCAAGTGGATCCCACAGAAGATGCCTGCTCAGATCCCGACACAACCCTCCATTCCACCACCGTCTGTCGCTGAAAGCACTCCATCCCAAAGTCAAATGAGCGAGGGAGGTCGAAAGACCTCGACAGGAAGAAGCAAACGGTTCTCCAAGTTGCTCTCGAGATGGGTGCACAAAGGCGCTCCGGAAGAGGTCGAGGTAGCCACCTCGGAGGAACAAGTCATGCAAAGTACAAGTACTATGCTACTGAGTGAGCCTCCTTTTATAACTCCTTTGCATCCCTTCCAGCTCATCAACGATACATCACAGGTAAATACGGACAGTGCGAGAGCTACACCCTGGATGGCGTGGAGTACTTCACCCTCGATGTCAGTGGTATACCTGCAGGCTTCTGCGAGGTAGAAGTCGTGATCGACGACGATGGGATGCAATATCCCCACACTATGATTGCGGGACATGTCGCCTTCTCCTTCTCGTCAAAGGACGGCGCCAGAGGACAGCTTGATACCGTGAGCCCGTCTGCGCACTGGTTCATGTACAAGAAGGCCACTCGATAAACGTTCTCCGCGTGCTTAACAGTCACGATATAATGACAGTGGTTTGTGTACTTGTATTTTCCTCTGGTCCAGGCTATGCAAATGCTATTGGTACATCTGAGTGTCATCCGAGTGAAGTGAAGCGTCAGTACATCGGTTGGAACAAGATAACGTCCTTGGTGCCACGTAACAAACTCACCAACTTAAGGTCAAGTGAGCGAAAGATACCTCTTGATTAGTCCAGTTGATCCCAGCTCACCGCATTCTTAGCGGATGCTTGTGCGCAGTTGCTAACAGTCCCGCCATATGCGATAGCTGGCCTAGTTCTGTGCTTGAAAAGCTATGCGTCGGATAGGCTGCAGAGCCGGGGTGTCTTCATCGCTGCGGCATGCTTCATAGCAGGGGTTGGGTACAGTGACTCAGTGTGATCCTAGGTCTACTTCACTGCGGGCGCTTCGGCAATCTCGCTTGGGGACTGGGCTCCGCCACCGTCTGGTTGGCGACGGCAGAGGAAGCCGCTTAGGTCAGCAAATGGAGGGACTACTGGCGCGTTGGTCCCGCTTCTCATTGTCGTGTTGCAACGCCACCTGGAGGGTCTTGGACGGTAGCGGAACGCATCGAGCTACTAAAATTCGCGCATGAAGTTTCAGCAAGTCATCTTATGTTTCTTCGTCTGTTGACCCTCCGCTCACCGTAAACTACCAGCAGCACCCTGACGATTCTGCTCAGCGGGTGCTAGGCGGGTGCGAACGACGCAACAAATGACCACCGCATGTTCACCGCTGCTCTCCCAGTGGTGGTGACGTTGAAGCGTCATTACCATTCTCTTTGATCGAAGTGACATGATTCTACCAAGTAGCGCGGCGGCCCATCGGTTCACTGGAGCAACTAAGTATGTTCACTGTCGGCTGCTACCTGCAAGGAGGAGCTCGATCGTGCCCGTCTCGCCCATCCTTGGCAGGAGCTGCCGAGTAGCTTATGTTATGTAACCCGAGGACTCCGACCGGCGTGCATAGGGGAAGCATGGCGAAGGCGATAGAGCGAAGCGTTAACACAGCCTGAGACAGTGGCAACGCTAGCGCCAGCAACTTGGCAAGGTGTTGGGATCGAAGAGTCAAAATGAGGTATTGGGCAGCATCATCGTGTACGTCAGAGGTAACCCGTTGGATTGTTTCTGTCATGCCGTGGGCCACGGATTCGAGGAAGCCGTTCATCGCTTTGATTGGAAGCGTCGGCTTCGTCTCAGTCGGATGTTCACCTTACCTAGATCGCAGAACTGGTCTCCATCTCTGCGCGCATTGACGCTCTGGACTTTTGGCAGGGAGGTATAAAAACCGCACCGTCCGACCTACTTGGACAGCGGGAACCGGTCAACTATCTCTCGGTCTTCGTTTTCGATACTGGTCCCTTGGTCTTTCCCTCATCGCATATTGTATTCACGATGCTCTCAAAATCTCTCGCCGTACTATCTTCCGCGTGCTTGCTCGTCCCTCTCGCTCTCGGCGCTGCGGTCCCTCCTACCAGCAAATGTACACACGAAACGGCCGATGTCCGCAAGGAATGGTGAGTCGTGCATACAAAATGCTGCCGCCCGAGCTCATACGTCTGTAGGGGTTCCATGACGAAGGACGAGCGTCTCAACTACATCGCGGCCGTGCAGTGCATCACAAGTTTACCATCACGGATCGACCCAGAAGAGGTTCCAGGCGCGAAGACCCTCTATGACGACTTCGTCGCGGTTCACATCAACCAGACGCTCTCTATCCACACCAGCGGCACATTCCTCATCTGGCATCGTGGATTCGTACATCTCTACGAGACGATGCTGAAGACTGAGTGCGGCTACACTGGCGCACAACCGTGAGTGTCCTACTCTGACAGATCAACGCATCGCTAACCGCACACACTCCAGGTACATGAACTGGCCGCTCTGGGTAGCAGACCTTGCAGGCAGCCCTCTCTTCGACGGGAGCGACACCTCGCTCTCCGGAGATGGCGAGTACGACCCAAACCAGGGGCCGTACTCCGTTACCCCGACTATCACCCTACCGAAGGGCACCGGTGGAGGATGTGTGAAGAGCGGGCCCTTTGTCAACCACACTGTCAACCTTGGGCCGTTCGCCGACTCCATCTCCTTCCAGAACATCTACCCGCCGAACTGGCAGGCGCACAACCCACACTGCCTGACGCGCGACCTCAACAACCCTGTCGCGATGCGGTACGCAAACCAAGGCATCGTCGACCAGTTGATGAACGCGAGCAGTATCATCGAGTTCCAGGGCAACCTCACTTCGTACCCGACCGACGTCGACAACTTTGGCCCCCATGGCGGAATCCACGTCGCGGTGGGAAGGACGATGGAAGACTTCTATGCGAGCCCCGGAGACCCCGTGTTCTATTTGCACCATGGACAGATCGATAGGGTGTACGCGCTGTGGCAGGATATCGACCCGGTGACCCGCAGGAACGCGCTCAATGGCACGCAGACGTTTGGGTATGCCCCGGACACGGATGAGGTTACGCTTGACACGGTCATCAACTGGGGCGTGCTGGGCCAGCCGAAGGAGATGAGAGAGCTGATGGACCCTATGGGCGGGTATCTGTGCTACCGCTACGAGTAGGGCTCTGGTACGTCTATGGGCTGAGAGGCGGAGCTTTGCGCTCCTCGCTTACTATGGACTGGTCATGACGCTGTTTACGTTTACGAGCTAAAGTAATGACTCGGCATGAACATACAAAATGGAAGATTCACGAACGTGCATAACCCCGTCCTACCGAGTTGGAAGGCCACGGAAGCTTGAGTCTTTCCTAGCCTCTACCGCATATATAGAGACCGCTGCCGGGCGCACTATTGCAGTCACCCTGGTGCGTCGACCGATGGGGTTCCGGCGACATTGGCGGCATGTGCATTGTGCCTCATTTCATGGGCATTTGCGATGGTTTCACGTTGTGTCTGACCCCATTTCGTTTGGTGACAGGGGAATATGATAATCTGTAAGACCATAAGACGCGAGCATCCTTCTAGGCAAATGTTCTCGGATGACATGAGGCATGCTATTCAATGCTCATTCACATGGAGGCCGAGAGAAGTCCGTGGACAACATTGTTGCTACGCATGAAGCTCGGTAGTTGTATTGCTGTGCAAGTATCTTTGCCGATTCCATGTGTGCGGCATTTCTAAGGAGACAATATGAGTCCCCCTGAGGCGCTGGCATGGTAGCTGGTGCCCACCATTGGCAGTGCCTCTGTGGCGTCCTACTAGAGGCCATTATTGTAATAAAAAGGGAGCAAAACAAGATATGAACTTCACGAGGTCCTGCGACTCTTCAAAAATAACGATGAATGAAAGGGTTTGCAGCGAAGGACCAGGTACAAGTAAGTTCTCTCTCGCTGTTGTTCATTCACGATATTCGTATCCGTACGCAAGCCAAATCTTGATTGCACTTCTTGCGCTCTAGTTTCGTTGGCTGTTGTGGCGCCTGGTTTCGTATGTACTGTTGCATGCAGATATCGCTGTACATGTGTGCGTGGGTGATGAAGGCACGACGATTACTGAGTATCCCGAAGCGGTAGAGGCTGAGACCTTCTCCGAGTCTCCGTATTGCTGCAGCACAGGTGCTTCCATCGCCCGTGAGTGTGATTTGCCTACCGCAGCGTCATCCTATACCGTGTGGCAGCATGATGTCCTTCCTTAGATCCCCACTCGTCTTCTCGTGCTGTGGGTCTTTCACACTTAGACGAAAGAGCCCACGGTGGCCAGCCCCTCCACCAAGCTGCGGTAAAGAGAGTTTCTTCATGGCTGCAGCACGCTGCGGCACTACCGCAGACATTGTGCTGCGGCTGCTCTCCTGCACTGGCGCCTACAGAGACCGTACAAAAAGACGATACATCCGTTGAACCCATCTTCATCTTCTCCAATCCTAGTCGTCCCTCTGTCGTCCCTCTGTCTTTACCCTATTTTCCCTCTGCATCGTGTTAAATGACACGTCTCCCAGCTCACATCTCCCTCGCCGATATTCACGTCGCGGCGGGGCTCGACTTGCACTCCCAGCTGCCGGCAGGGCCAGCTGGGAATGGGTTCATATGGATCTTGCAGTGCAGGTACGCCCGTTCACATCTTGGACATCGGATGAGGCAGGGTTCTCCAATGCTCTCCACTGGTCGCACGCTGTGGTGACTTGGAAGCACTGCGAACACCAACTCGTTCGATTCATCTGCATCATACGGCGCTAACGTGTACGTACCTTCCGCCACATAGTAGCCTTCATCCGCAAGAATGACCTGCACGTTCACATCTGTGATGTTCACTGGCACATTCAGTGGTACACCGTTTCTCTTTATCGTCTGCATACATGACAAGCAACTCACGGATATTCCACAGAACACCTCTGGGCTCGTGTGAGGGTGTTCTGGACTACTATGTCACCGGTTCAATGTACCGTCTGTACAAGTTTGTGATCGATCGAGTGTTTTGGTGGTTACTTTCAATGTCCGACGTATGTGTAAGGTCGCAGACAGTGGAACAGCCGGACCCTTCCAAGCTTCTACCCCCGGAGGATAGGTTGAGTCGACATCGCCGGGTGTCAAACAACCGGGACAATGTGTACTTTCACCAGCTACCAGCTAGTAACCTGTTATCCCTAGCCTCACTTTTATCACATTCAACAACTACCGGTCTGCAGGTCGTTCAGGAACTCGGCAAGTTCTCCTCATAAGTTGCCTTCGCCCTAAGTATTCTGCCTAGGATCTACAGATATCATGTACCAGCAGCCGTCGAGACAGCAGCCGATGCAGAAGGTGCGCAGTGTCGTTGGCCCTCCTCTAGGCGTTATACACAATAGGTTCACCTTAAACTCGGCTGCCACTGACAGTCTCAAGCCTCAAGTCTGTCTGCGCTTCGACCGTTTTGGTCACTTGTGTCGTCCTTCACGTCGGTTGCCGCAACCACTGGAGTTGAGTCTAGGCTCACCTCGCTCCCAGTCACCACCGAACTTTTTCCTCTTTGGTTGCTATTCCCACAACTGTTCGAGAGGATAATGCGACGGATAAGGCAAGTAACAGCATCTGGTTGGTTGTCTTGATCTGACTCTCATCGTGACCTCGCTGTTAGCCGAGTACGTCTGAGGTTCCTGGTTCTTCGACCTCCCATTCTGTCAGGCGGCTCCATCCTTTCCTCCTTTCAATCTCATACTAGCTATCACCTAGCTTTGCCTAAGCCCATGACTCCGGCGAGTCTGCTGGGTGAGATGGTGAATGGGCCAGTGTCACGTATACCTCTCTTTTTCTCACGCAATGACACTTCGCAGGGTGTAGTATACTGTCGGAGCATCTCGGCCCACGCAGACGTTTCTTGCCAAAGTCGTATGGACAGTAGAGGCGTAGATCTCTTCCCGGTCGGACTTCTTGCCTTCGAGGGAACCTGCGTGTTATTTTTGAGGCAGTCAGCTAGGAGCGACTGATTACGAACGCTCTTTCAGACTGGACATCTTTTTTTTGATCATTCTAAGGTATCCTTATTTCGAGCACGACATTGTACACCTATGGGACCTGTGGGTGAGACAAGATATGCAATTCAGACTGGACAGCAACATGACAGAGCAGACAGACTTCCTGTCCGTCTGAATAGCCAGCTAGACATCGTCCGGCCTATGGCGAAGGTCAGTATCACATGAGTCTCTGGATGCCTGCAAAGTGAAAAGACGTCTGATCGGATGCGAAGGTGAAGGTCATACGCCTGGATAACTGTGTACACGAAGCCATTCGCGAACGGAATCATGTGGTCCGAAGGCTCCTTCAGAGACGGCTGCAGCAGTTCGCCGCAACGTTGATCGTGAGGCTCGCGTGCGGTTAGCGTCCCGCTTCTTCCACGACTTGAACTCTGATAACGCCGGAAGGGCCCATACATTGAAAGTGACGGGCATCACGAGCAATGGGGGAGGAAGAACGTGAGATTGGTATTGTATATGAAGCCGAACCGTCTGGTGCTCACGGCCCGAGGATAAGAAAGAGCGATAGCGAAGGTCGATATGTACTGTACCCAAAGGCGATGCGGTATGCGGGAGCCTCAAGAATGTCAGAGCGGCCTCCGGCCAGCAAAGGACTGGAGAGTACGACGGCTAACCAGCCATTGTCAACCCAAAACTCAGAGGTCATAGTGAGGCAAAGAGTCGATAATGTGCAATTATCCCTCGATAACTTGCGCAATTCGCATATCATGCGCATCACATGACACGTAAGAGTAATGATAGATTACTTTTACAACTAGAACCTGCTTGATTCAGTCGTTCTATGAGGCCGAGACAAGACATCAGGACCCTTACCGAGCACAATGCCTGCCCATAAGTACTTGTTAAAGGGCGGCGACAGCTTGCCTAGCGCTGGAGTCATCCATCTCAATGTCGGCATCCTGCGAATGTTTGACCTTGAGCTGATCGATGAGGTATGCCAGTGTCGAACTATTGTCCTCGCACCTATGAAACGCGGTTCAGCTAAGTCACCGACGAGCGACTAACGGCACTCACAATCGCGAGATCAACTGCTCGAAATCCGTCAAGCCCTTCTGCAGCGCCCTCAGCACGCTCGCGTACTCGCCCGCCCTGTCCCTCAGATGCCGCCCATGTGCCCCAAGCAGCGCACTAGCCCATAGCAAGTCGAACTCCACATGCGGGCTGCGCTCCATATGCTCCGCGACGAAGCGCACCAGCGGACCGACGTACACGAGTGGCAGCCCGCGCGCGATCAGGCGAATGTCCGCTCGTGGCACGCTCTCGTACACCTTCTGCACGAGCGGCTTCTCGTTGAGGCGGAAGGCCATCACGAGCGCTTTCAGGTACTCGCGCTGTCCCAGGGTTGCGAGCAACGACTGCGGCGTCAGGTCGATGTCCAGGTCGAACGGGTCGAACGCGATGCTCTCGTCCACCGAGTAGATCAGCAGCCCCTCTGTCGACGCTGCCGCCCACGCCCTTCCTGTAGGAGAGAACCTGACGCACTTCGTCCGGGCTTCTTGTCGGTACTTCCGTTTCGACAGGTCGCCATGCTGGGCCCCAGGCATGGTCGTGTCCATCCGGTCCTCGAGGTCGCTCTCGTCCCCGCGGTCATCGATGAGGTCTATGTTGCCCGCCTCGGTCACCTTGCGGCTGTCGAGGAACTCCTCCGTGCCATCGAGGCTGAGGTTCTGCGAGATTTGGAACTTCTTCACCATCACGCCCTCGCGCACGTCGTAGATGACGACGTATTTGCTATTCCCGCCCGCGATGACGCACTGCCCATCGGCGGTATATGCGAGACTGTTGAACGCCTTGCCAGACGCACTGTTCGCCGCTGTCACGCGGTCGTCGGCCTTCCGGCCCCCCGAGATGTCGCGCCGTCCGTCGATGAGGTTCACCTGTTTACCGAGATTGACGTCGAAGAACATGACTTGGCCGTCGAGGCTCGCAGCAGCGAGCTCCTTCCCGTCGGGGCGGAAGGCGACTGCAAGAACGTCCGCGCTGAGCTGGAACGGCTCTACTGCATGCGAGCGCCCAAACACTGTCCATACGCGCACGGTCTTATCCCAGGACCCGCTCGCGAGAAGGTTACCCGTAGGAGAGAATGCAAGCGAGCTCATCGGTCCCTCGTGTCCTGTGAGCACGTCAAGAAGCTTCCCCGTCTGCACGGACCACAGGAAGACCTCAAATGAGTCTGTTGAACCGGCCGCAACGACTTCACCGCTTGGATCTACCGCCAGACACGAAAATTGCACGGGTGTTGGTGAGGTGAATATGCGGAAGTTACGATAGCGGATGAGGTCTAATGCGCGAACAGTACCGTCCAGAGATGCGGTGAACAGGACCTGCCCCTGCTTCGCGAACTCCACAGAGGATACAGCTGCGGAGTGCTCGGAAAATGTCACGAAGCAAAAACCTGACGTGGTGTTCCAGACCTTGACCTTCCCGTCGTCTCCGCCAGTAGCGATGTGCTGTCCATCAGATGAGTATGCCAGCGTGTTCATGTCGAAGAAGTGACCCTGCTGTTTGAGCACGTAGGACTCGGACTGCCACTCCCACACTAGGAGCTGCCCGAGCTTCTTCGCACCGAAGGCTAGCCACTCCCCAGAAGGGTTGATGGCGACTGACGAAATTTTCTCTTGTGATATGCTCAGCGTGTGGATGTTTGTGAACCCGGGCATTTCCCAAAGCCCGAAGACGCCAGTTGAAAACCCAACAACGAGCAAATTCGAGGCGCGATGGAATGTGGTGCATACTACCTTCGTCCCGGGTTGGTTGAAGTAGTGACGCTTTTGCACGCCCCAGCGTGTGTTCGGGATCTCGTTGATGAGACCGCGTCCTTGTGAAGTAGATGCGATAGGGGCATCGCTGTCACTTTCGGACTCATCGTCCGAATCATCTGTTGCCTTCCCCTTCCAAGTAAAGACGGCACCATCTCGACTGACAGTGTATATCTGCGGCAGTGCGCGAGTAAGACTGTTTGTCAACATCGGGTGAACGCAGCTCGTACCGTCCTTGCATCGTTTGAAAAGAAGGCATTGAGTACCGCGTCCTTGTGGCCCGCAAAGGTCTTAGGTCGGAAGCCTTCCAAGGGATCCAGCGTGAATAGTCGTGCTGTCATGTCACGAGATGTCGTGATAAAGCACCTACTCTCATAAGTGTCTCTGTCCGCCAATCATTGAAGCGAACTCACTTTGAATCCGGAGACCATTCGATGCTCAAGACCTCGTCATGATGACCGGTGTAGGTGCGATGTAGGTTGAAAGGTGCGAACTCGCGAACAAGATGATTCGGTGTCCGCCATACTTGCACCTGAGAGTCGTGGGATACTGCAATATACCTATCGAGACCTACTGTGAGTTGAGTACGTAGGGGATCGGTAGAGGGTTGCAACGCACTTTCCGTCAGGAGAAAACTTGATGGCATTTACGGGCTTATGAAGATTGAAATGATGGAGCACAGCGCCACGCTTGAAGTTCACCAGAAGGGCGCGACCGTCTGCCATGAAATCAGAGAGGGTCCATGGAGATGCACGAGTTTATAGGAAGGGGATGCTCGAGGACTTGAGCTAGATACTCACCTTCGTCAACACTTAACAAAACATTCGCATCCGGGCTGAGTGCGATTGCAGCAATATTCTTGCGGTTCTCGAAGGGAAACGTGTATGACTTGTTGCTGAGATACGTGAGGCAGCGCAGAGAGTCAGTCCGTAAAGTGAACTCACTTGACGAGGTCAAAGACCGAGACTCTGTTTCCCACAGGGCTTAGGACGGAATTGCCATCAGGCGTAAAAATTATATTGCCTTGTCTGTACACAGTCCCACATAGATTGGAGAACTGAGAACAATGAGCGGTTGAGGGGGGACATTGTGCGAGAACACCGCACCTTGTAGTTCGCCTTCATGTTTGTGCTTTTAGACGCAGCAGTCCAAGGCTTGTTGCGGTCTAGCAGTACTTGAAGTAGCCCTCCCCTCCAATGATCCGGTGCAGGATATAGGAAAACCTCGGTAGACAGACAAATGAGGGCTAGCGAGCGATTCCGAAGGCAGGAACTCGAAGCAAGAGCACTAGCCCAACTAGAAGCGCCCGCAAAATCTCGCCCACGTGGCTCCAGGGGGCAACCAACCGAGATTGACGCGACTCCAACCCTCAAGAGTGCTTGTACGGACCCCGGCCACCAGCTGGGGGGGGACCACTTAGCCGAGATTAGATTACAGTGACGCCCATGTACTTGTTATCTCCGTGTACGTGCTGACTTCTGCCGCCGTGCTGCTTCCGCTGCAGTATTCGTCGATTCCGCCCTTCCTCTCTTCCCACTAAGTTCCTCCTCGGCTTCTTGGATCCCATCGCTATTAGGAACTCACCACTGATTTCTCCATTCGTCTGTCGCCTCTTCTGTAATCTTCATATACTCGTTCTCCTCGCGCTTGGAAATATGCATGTCTACGAGCATCTGGGGTGGAATATCAGGTATGTTCCCATCTTCGTCAGCGTAGTGTGTAAAGATACGGCGGAGGGCGGGCTGTCCGTGTGATATCTCGGGACACAGGTCGCAGTGGATTGGGACATTGGTGCATGGCGTCAATGGAGTAGGGTTGGTAGCACTTGTGTACGACATTGCCGCATAGTGATAGGGACAGCTGGAGGATATCTTCCTCGATTTGCCCTTCTGTTCGAGTCTTGTAATGCAACCTGCTTCACGTTCGCACCACCCGCATGGATCAAGGCTGATCTAACATGTCTCACTATCAGTCGTCGCATTTCTGCCTTGAACTAATGTCTACTCACCTCTTGAAGGAGCTCAGTCGTATCAGGTACGTTCCTCATGGCATATCAAAGATGGTGGCCAATATGATTTCGCATCCTCGACACGACCTCTTTCTGACCACAGAGATAGCACCGCACCGGTGGGGAGTAGCCGCCGTTTGGAGATGAGTCGGATTTGGTGTCACAGGTACGGAGGGAGGCGTTGCGAGGATTGCACGGAAAGGCTGACTTATCGGTGTTGCAGGTCCCATGGAGTCCCGTACTGCAGCCGTCTCTACTATTGCCTGGTTACGTACGTTCGACGCTTGCTTCTTCTTGCAGAAGCCTGCATCTCGATGGTCATAGAGGGGTCGGGGATTGGCGTTTTTGTTGAGTGAGATGGTGTGTCTGCAGAGATCGCATTTGACGAGATGGAATCTTCCGTCGTATTCGGTTTGAAGAACAGTGTTGTCATTTAGTCGGATGAGTACCGGTGAGGTAGGATGTGATTTTCCAGAGGAATTCATATCAGAGAATGAATAAGGAGCACAAGAATCAATGTGTTCTCGCCATGTCTAGCGCGGTGTTGGATAGAGTTGCCATATATAGTAATTACAAGCGCCCCAATACAAACTCGCAAGATGTGTCCCAATTAATGCACATTGCAGGCCATGGTAGCATTATCTAATTCTATTTCTCCCTAGGAGCAGATGCGTGGAGTATCTACCTGAGCTTTGACGTGATGAGGTCTCAATTGGGAGGAGTTATACTCGAATGTAGCAGAATGGAGGCGAAAAGTAGGTTTCGGGACCCCAGACACCAATTTGGTAGGGGGGGAGGGCAGTTGGAGTCAGCGCTCGTTCGGCTGGTTGCCCCCTGCGTGGCTCTTCGCCCCTTAATGAGCGCTTACATCCGTTGAACTCCGAAGTTTCGGTTCAGTATGCATTGCTGTTCATCCAGAGCATCCGCTGTTAGGCGCTCAACTTCTGCCCCCTCCTGACATTGCTGCGCTGGAAGTTCTGGAGTGTAAATAACATAGCGTAGTCATGCAGTACTATAGAATGTTTCTGAGGTGTCATAATGCCCGAAAATGCTCACAATGAGGAGCTAGGAATTGCATCCGGATGTAAAAGCCACCTGGATGCAGAGATGGGCGCCAGAAATTTCCGACATTTATTTTTTGGTCCTGCCGTCGTATATTCTCGGGTCAAATTAAGACTAGCATCATGGAAAATGAAATGAGCAGTGAATACGCCTTTGTGTCGTCTCCCTACTATGTGCTAGTACCGCACAAGTGCACACAACGGTCGCCGCCGGCCATGTTATGATAGGTTTCCTCTGGGCTGGGTTCAAGTTGTATGATAGAATCTGGCTCAATGTCCTGTTGCAATTACGCATGAGTATATGTAGGCATAGCTGTGATTCATGTGTGATTCATGTACACTCAATTCTCGTCTTTCGGGCCCCAGTATCCAGCAGAGACAATAGTATTAGGATTCCGGTTAGTCATAAGATTGCCCGTAATGTGATGTGCTCAGGCTTCTGAATCTGAGGCTGTGTATTCCGAGTGCCTGTCGGCAATGCATTGGTGTATCGCCTCGCGCAGTGTTCACATGTGTGTGCGCATAAGAGCCTGGCACTTACATAGGATCCCGCTTGACGAATGCACCAGTGAACTTCCATCCTCTTTATCCGCTTCACTAGTCTGCCTCTGTGATGCCGGTCACCTTCAACGTCGCTTCACACCCCGCCAGTGTGCATATATCCTACCCACATGTTCGAAAGCCCCGTCGCGCTCATGATATCGTGAACATGTCTTGTCAAGATCAGAGCATCAAGGTCGGGACGGTCCTCGACAGTTCGGTCAACGATGAGGAGCTAGAAGGAACCGTTCCGGTCAGCAACGGTTTTGTGCATGCCATGCTGACGGCGTACGGGTCTCACCATCATCTTCGCATCCGGTGTGTTACTCATCCACCACGTTCGCATTCTGAACAACGGCAAACTGAACAACACTCTTGCAGACCAGATGACGTATGGCTGGCGATACTCATTCAACTCAGCTTCTAGTGAATATACATGCATGGAGTTGGATTCCAGTATTGTCCTAACCTACCTCGCTCATCCAGTGTCGGGGCGCATGCCGAGGAATTGCGCTCGTACTTCGTGGCACACGATGGCCAGAAGACATTGAGAATTAAGTCTGCAGCGAGCCAGCGTGATCGCGCCCACATGGCTCGTGAATTTGCCTCTCTGATTCATGAGAATGTATGTTCCAGTGGTCTACACTCAGGCTGCATAACCTGATTTACAGCGACACATGAATATCTAGGTTGTAGATAGCACACTTGTCGAGTGGATACTCCCGGATTTCACCACTACCACTCTCAAAGACAGAACGATATCCTCTGTCGTCATGATGTCAACCCTCAAGCAGTATGTTGTCTCCCTCTTGTTCGAGCCATAAGTCGCTCGTCTCACTCAAACTCACCCAACTCCGCACCACAGCTACTTCGTATACGAAGACGGCATCACCTGTGGCATCCCATCCGTCACGCTCGAAGGGGCGAAGTCAGACTGGGAAGACATTCACCGCCGCCTCTGGCGCCTCTACGAGCTCGGACCCGAGCCCTCCGTCTGGGCAGACATGCTGCGCCCGATCCTCCGTCGGTTCGTTGACGCCTTCGATGGCAAACCGGACATCGAGTTCTGGAACCACATCGCGTACCGCGACGGTTCGATCTGCGGACAGGATAGTCTGAGCGGGTGGATCACTGCATTCTGCGTGTGGTCGAGCGAAGGCAAGTGGATCCCACAGAAGATGCCCGCTCAGATCCCGACACAACCCCCCGTCCCGCCGCCGCCTGTGATCGTTATACGCACTCAGTCCAGTCAAATAAACGAGTGGGGTCGAAAGACCTCGAAAGGAAGAAGCTCCTTGATATCGAAGAAACGGTTCTCCAAGATGCTCTCGAGGCTACGGGTGCACAAAGGCGCTCAGGAAGAGGTTGAGGTAGCCTCGGAACAAGTCATGCCAAGTGAGCCTTCCTGTATCATTCCTTTGCGCCCCTTCAAGCTCATCAACGATATACTGTAGGTGAACACGGAGAGCGTGAGAGCTACACCCTAGACGGTGTGCCCTCGGAACAAGTCATGCCAAGTACAAGTAAGATGCTACCCGGTGCGTCTCCTTGTATAACTCCTTTGCACCCCTTCAAGCTCATCAACGGTACACTGCAGGTAAATATGGACAGTGTGACTACACCCTGGACGGCGTGGAGTACTTCACCCTGGATGTTAGTGGTATACCCGCAGGCTACTGCGAGGTGGAAGTTGTGATTAACGACGATGGGGTCCCATATCCCCACACTATGATTGCGGGGCATGTCGCCTTCTCGTTCTCATCGAAGGACGGCGCCAGAGGACACCTTGATACCGTGAGCCCGTCTGCGCACTGGTTCATGTACCCAAAGGCCACTCGATAAATGTCCTCCGCGTGTGCTTAGTAGACACGATATTATGACAGTGGTCTGTGTACTTGTATTTTTCCCTGGTCCAGGCTATGCAAAATGCTATTGGTACATCTGAGTGTCATCCGAGTGAAGTGAAGCGTAAGTACATGGGTTGTCATGATATCCTGGTGGCCAACGAAAACGTCCTTGGTACCACGTAATAAGACATATAGTAAGGAAACACTGTTCACGCGACGTGCTCGATCCCAGCCTTCTCCTTTCCATACACCAGCTCAGACTCGGTGCCCTCGGGCACGATGACTTTGCCTTGGCGCAGCTCCTCTTCGCGCGTGGTCGCATCTGGGACATACACTTTCGCCGAAGGAATAAAGATTGGGACGGTGTTAAAGTACGCGTCGAGTTCCTCAAGGGGGATACCCTTCGTCTCCGGAAGGAAGGCCTGAATCGTGCAGTTGGATGTCAACGATACGTTCGGATGGTGGACTCGCACAACAGCAACGGCAAAACGAGAGAAGGCTTACCCAGAAATACAACGCATTGCTGAACCCGCAGATGGCGAAGACGATGTAGAACTTCCAGCCCACATTGTCGAAGGCGATGGGCGAGACCTGCGCGATCATGACTAGGGAGACGAGTGAGTTTCGACAGAGCGAAAGAACTTGATCAGTATCACCCACAGTTCGAGATCCAAGCTGCCGAAGACGTGATCGCGGTCGCCTTTGCACGAGTAGCGCTGTTGAACATCTCAACAGGGATCTAGAGTGCCTCTCCGTGTCAGTCCATTCATAACGCCGAGGACCTATGATGAGTTGACGCACAGCCCACGATAGAGGTCCTAAGCACGAAGAGAAGACCAAGTTGAACTATCGTGAATCTCATCAATCTGACTATCGCAGGTGTGTGGTAGATTGGGCTGGAAACTCACCAACCATGTCATGGACACGAACGCCCTGCTGGCATTATGATTGTTCGTCTCCGCCGGATAGACCGCGATCAGGATGGTGCCAATCACGAAGGTCAACCCAGACAGGGCGTTACCCCAGATGAAGGGTTTGCGACGACCAAGGCGGTCGATGAACCATATGCACAACCCTTCGCCGATGAGCGCAATCACGGAGTTGCCTGACTGGAGGGCCAGGGTGGTAGAAGTATCGATACCGATGCTCTCGAAGATGCGGGGCGCGTAGTACTGGATCACGCTGACGCCCGTCAACTGGATACTGAAGTATGTGATACGTTATTTGAGATATGACGCGTCAAAGGTTGTGGGCGGACCGCGTACCTGAACTGAATAGAGACACCCAGGACGAGACGCCGGAAGTTGCTCTTGTTGGCGAACAGCTGCGTCCACGCGTCGCGAGTCTCCTGCTGCTCGATCGTCACTTGCGCGAGGATCTCCTTGTGCTCGCTGACGACGAAAGAGTCGTGAATGTCTCCATGAGCGTGCAGCCGTGCAAGCACGTGAAGTGCTTCCTCGTTACGCCCCTTCATGGCGAGATATCGTGGACTCTCAGGAAGAAGCCTGTGGCGAGGTGAGATTCAGGATCACGTCTTACAGTGTGTATACAACGCACAGGATGAAGAAGGCAAGTGGGAGAGCAGCTGAAAGGTCGAGTGAGTGAAAGATTTAGACCCTCCGGAACGAGACTCACGCAATAGCTGAATGGCTGATCCGACATACATAAGTCGAAACCCTCAACAGAATTATAATCCGGCACGTACCAAGAGGAATCCTCCACTGCGCCTGTCCCGTAAGCCCATGGTAGCACCCATACCCGATGAACGACGCAATCAGAGCGCCGATACCAAGCATGAACTGTTGCAGCGTCGTCAACCGCCCCCGAATACTCGGGTGTGCGATCTCGGCCTGGTACAGCGG
Source organism: Fomes fomentarius (assembly GCA_022606135.1). Lineage (NCBI taxonomy): Eukaryota > Fungi > Basidiomycota > Agaricomycetes > Polyporales > Polyporaceae > Fomes > Fomes fomentarius. Next base: position 995,698 of record JABYQN010000011.1, on the reverse strand, counting down.
TGCGAGCATGGCAAGCATGCCAATACCCATCCCAGCCAGGAACCGCCCGCCATACATGTAGTGGATGTTCTGCGCACCGGCTTGGATGGAGCCTCCAAGGAGGAATACGATGCACCCCGCGAGGATCGCCAGGCGTCGTCCGACCAGATCCGCGAGACTACCGACATAGATATTGCTGTGGGGAGTTGAGTCGAGCTGGCGGACGGATAGTATGTAGCGTGGACTCACGAGGCGAACGCTCCTAGTAGTAGACATCCTACGATGAGACCTTGTGCGGTCGCGTCGGGATGGCCGGTCGTCTCGTTGAAGTCTTCCGAAGGCTGCATTGGAGTTGTTGACGACGGTAGAGCACAGTGTGAATAGAGCGGGCTTACCAGCACAGACGCGATGATACCCAGATCGTATCCGAATGTCACAGACCCTAGTGCGGCAAAAAGACCGCACAACCACGTGTAAACCTATGTGTGCGCGGGTGAGTTCAATCGTCGAAGGATTCACGAAATAGAACTCACTTTGGGTGGGAGCGGCATGATTGACTTTGTGAAACCCAATGGTAAATCCGAAGTTCGCAACGGAGCGCAAGGCCGTCATCCACATTATATACGTACACCGAGCATCGGTACCGCACGACCTTCCTCCGTACCCTCAGGCACAAAAACGCATGGAAGCGCTCTAACGACCTGCTAATGACCCTTAAAGGCTGAGCGCTGATTGTTTGGTGATACAGGGTGATACCCTGTGATACCAAGACGTAAACCTGGCCCATTAGACCGTTCATCGGGACTACCTTTCGGGGAAGAAAACGCATAATGAAAAGGAGGGATGTGGTGGGACCATGGTTCATGTGATCGCGTTACCGCTCGTGCGGACCGCCGGATAATAGACTACCGGGTCCAGTGACGACATTGGCCATTTCAAAAGTTCTGATCTGCAATGGTGGATTTCATGGAGGGAGGGGTAGGGAGGTGAAGGTGGCCTAAGGTAGATAGTCATGGTCCACAAATGCATCGTCTTACGTGCCCCTTGAAAGCATCGAGAGCGCGATGAATTATGAAAACTGGAGGAGAGGAGATGGGGTCCGGGGTTCGGTTAGCTCGTGCGGGGAAATCTCGCACGCAATATACGATTGATTACCGGGCGGTCCGATGGAAGCGTGCGGGCCGGCCAATCGTCCTGCATGCACGAATCGCAATCCGCGATACAGACTGAGTAGACGGTGATCATAGACCAAATGATGAGTAGACCTGTCCAAGAGGGTGACGCCATGACAGCTCAGGATATTGACCCTGCTTTTTTTTGCCCCCAACGCACTTGCACTCATATAGCCAACTCTCTTGACTTGACCGCATACCGACGATCCTCAGCTATCGGAAACGCCATGGCATCAGTCAAGGCGACAGGCTCAGACTCGCACAGGGTCTCACCTTTGATTGACATCTTCCCATCCTCCCAAATTGGCCCCGTCTCTCCCTTCATTTTCTCCGGCTTCCTGGAGCACCTCGGACGCTGCATCTACGGCGGGATCCTCCCTGCAACGCGCACCACGTTCCCGCACACCCCACGCAAACCGTGCCCCGAAGAACAGTTCACAGACACCCCAGCTTCGCTCCTCACTCCAGAGGGTTTCCGCAAGGATGTGCTAGAGGTCTTGCGTGACGAGCTGCGCGTGCCCCTCGCGCGGTGGCCAGGCGGCAACTTTGTCAGCTCGTATAATTGGAAGGACGGGATCGGGCCTAAGGAGGAGCGAAAGCGGCGACCGGAGTTGGCATGGAATGGCGAGGAGAGCAATCAGTTCGGGACAGACGAGTGAGTGACCTAGTCGCCACAACGCACGGATGATCTCAGATCTAAGGGATCCGCCCTCAGGTATATCGCATGGTGCCGCGCGGCAAATATCGAGCCGTACATCGTCTTGAACATGGGTACCGGAACGCTTGAGGACGCGCTTCACTGGATCGAGTACTGCAATGGCACAGGAGACACGTGAGTCAAGACAACTATCAAATGGAGGATGCCACTCACATTGCGCTGCGGCAGCTACTACGCAAACCTGCGCCGCAAGTACACCGGCCGCGATGAACCGCACGGCGTCAAGTATTGGGGTCTGGGAAACGAAGTCTGGGGTGAGTGGCAGGTCGGACAGCAATCTCCTGAGGCGTACGCAACGAAGGCACGGCAGTGGGCGCATGCGATTCGTCTGGTTGACCCAAATGTCATCCTTGTTGGATGCGGAGAAACCGGGATCAACAGATGGGATGGGATAGTGCTGGACGAGTTGGCCGATAAGGTCGACTTGCATAGGTGAGCTTGTAGGAGTCGCCGACTTTGCATATCGCTGATGCGAGCAGCATTCACTTGTACACAGGGTTCGGGCCTCGCGATCGCACGCAGGCTGAGCGCGAGTATGGGCGGACTGTATATGGTCCAGACGCGGCAGAGTACTCAGTTGAGGTCTGCAAGTGGCTAATCAACAAGGCGGTGAGCGTATGCGTGGCGTAGTCTGGTGACGGAGCTCACGCGGGGCGATGTGCAGCGCTTCGCTAAGAACGTGAGCAAACCTTTGAAAATCGCGTTCGACGAGTATGGTGTCTGGGACGAGACAATCGGTCAGTCGCGCTGGTGAATCTCATAGATATGGGTCAGCAGCACTCAATATGACTCACCAGGCACTCCGGAGAACGGCCTGGAGCAGTTCTACAACTTCGCCGACGCGCTCGCGATGGCGTCCTGGCTCAACGTCTTCGTCCGTCAAGCGGACGTAGTCGACATTGCATGTATCGCACAAAGCGTCAACGTCATCTCTCCGCTCATCACAAGGTACCTTCCGCGCGTATATACGCGCACTACGGATGCTGACGCGAGGCGATAGTCCAACAGGACTGTTCCGCCAGACCATTTACTGGCCTCTGTACCTCTTCTCGCGCTACATGCGCGAAGGAGTCTCCGTGAGCGTCTCGGTCGCCTCTCCAACGTTTGCTGGAGAGACCCTGCCCGGTTGGATATCGAACATCAAGGGACTTCCGAAAGACCTCGACGCGTCTGCCGTGCTGCACACCGACCCGGAGACGAAGGCGCGGAGCCTGCGCGTCGCGGTGGTGAACCGGAGCGAGACGGAGACTTACCACGTCCCTTTGCGCGTCGCGTTCGAGAATGTCGGGGCGGAAGTGGAGGTGCATGAGCTATGGCATGCGGATGTGACGGCGCGGAATGGGTGGGGCAAGGAGAATGAGGTGAGCGTGAAGACGCGCACCGAGAAGTGGGGTGGGCAGTGGACATTCCGGGAGCATTCGTTCACGCTACTCGTCCTCGATCTTAGTGCATCTTAGATTTGATGCATCGCACTATACTGTTGTGGCACCGTTGCCTGCGGTAATGCGGTACATAACATGGCGTCAGCGGTGGGAACGTAGAGGAACTAGAGCTGACTTGACGGCCTCCGAGGGCCTTTCTCGTGCACAATTTGGACTGAGTTTGGAGGGAATGCTGATTGGTGATCCCATTTCCTTTCTGCCGTCGGTGCCTCGTTGAGTACGACACGTAGAACAGAGATATCGCGTCGAGTGTCGCAACCTCCTCCGCCCTCCCGTCTTCCCGTGGATGACTCCTCCAGGGCCTCCAGCTCCTTCAACTCATTCAGCACCTCATGGCCATGTCTATGTAGCTTCTGGCACTTGCTGCAGCAACAACGGTTCCGGTGGACGTGCAGACGAACTCACGGAAACAGACTCGAATTGGCGAAGCTTTGAAGTTGTTTATTCGCTGTCTCTCTTGACGTTCTTTCTGTATTTCGTGTGTTCGTCGACCGTCTGAATGTAGCGTATTCTGCCCGTGAGTGAGGTTATGGGAAATGGGCCGCAGCATGGTCATGGCTGGGATAAAGTTACCGAACGGCGCTCTCCCATTGCATCATCTTCAGTACCACCAGAGTTGCCGGACGACCATCGTCTATACGCGCATGGATCCCAATATTTTCCAGTACCAGTATAACACCGTCTCCGACGACTTTCACCAGCATCCGTGCACTCAGCCTCAACCTCAGCAGATCGTAGCACCTCAACGGAACGCCAATGAGTGGGCCGACCCCGTCGATTTCGAGCGTTTCCTCGAGTCGCTCAACTCTGATCTGGACGACTGCGACGTCCCGATCCCGCTTTCCTATGCCACGCCTGGACTAGGCCCGGGGCTTCCGATTCAATCGGACCGTTGCTCTACATATTCCGCATCGAGCAACACCCCCTCTACCGCGTCGAGGAACACGACCTCGTCGGCTTCGACCGTCGTACCACAAACACCATCGACATCCTACTACGTTGGTACCTATTCCGATTCAGGGAAATCAGGCGCGCCAGAGGCTGGTGCACGTGAGGAGTATAGTGCAAACGGAGGCATGCACGCTTATCTGAACGAGGGACACTTCAACGACTATGTGATGTTCCCCGACGCAGGTGCATCGTCTTTAATTCCCTCTCAGTTGGGCCCCCAATCCACTCGCCATGCGCAGCCGCTGAGGCAGCAGCTCAGTCATGCTGCCGCGTCGTCTGTGCATGGCTTCCATAAATACCCCTCGTTTGAGGACCCATGCCTCCCAATCTCCGTGCAGTCCTCTTATTCGTCCATCGCCAATTGGAGCGGCGCTCGTCATACCATGACTTCCGGCAGTCACTCGGTCACGCCACCGCAAAGGAGCGCATCGATGCATTATAACGCTTCAGGTGCGATAAACCCAGCGTTGTTGAATTCGGAACCCGCACCCGCATATCGGGCCCCCCAGTCCCTCAAGCGTGACCAAGAGCAGCCGCAGCTGCAGTATCCTCCTGATGCTGCCACGGCAGGTGCTCTTGGTCTGGGTACCGGCATGCAGGTGCACTCTGGCAGTCGCCATGCTCACTTCCTGCAGCACGGCGACCGGGATGTGCATGACCTGGACACTCGTCCGTCTCGCACCCTGCAGCAGGAAGGCCTTCATCTTCGTTCGAAGAGCACTCGTACGTCGACCATGTCTTCCGTGCCGCACGATGGCGAAGAACCTGGCAGCTCCACCAGCGGGTCGCCTTCGAACAAGCCGCAGGGTCGGAAGCAGTCGACGGAAAAGATCCATTGCTGCACTTGGGAGGGCTGTCGTAAATGTGAGCTTCTGTGCTCTCGATCGTGTTCTATGCTGATAGTCCTTACAGCGTTCGCCCGCAGCCACAACCTGCTGGAGCATATGGAGAAGGTGCACCGCGGCCTGCGTCCATTCAAATGCAACGTCGAGGGGTGCAAGAAAAGCACCGAGGGATATAGCAGGAAGGGTGACCGTGATGATCACATCATGAAAAAGCATCCAGAGATCAGTGCATCGATCAAGCAGCAAAAGGAGGAAAGGATTGCACAACGGGAAGCAAAGAAGCTTAAAGCAACCAAGGCAGAGATGTCTGCTTGAGTTTAGAAAATCTGCCGAACGATTTGGTACGTCGTCGTATCCTTTGCAATGTGTGGCCGCATGTGCCGCTACGGGTTTGAACGGTTTGTACATCGCTGGCACTGACATGTGGCGTAGGAAGTGGTCCCTATGGTGTTGTCGTTTGGCGACACCGTGTGGTGCCTGTTGTACGATTGGTCCGCATGCGATTCTGACTGGAGAGCTCATCTGGGACCCGGTGTCGGCGTCTCGGGAGGTCCCCCTTTGAATCGCATGCATGGACTTGAAGTTCGTATGATGTTCGAGGTATGACTTGTGATGATCTTTGCTCTCGTATTGCATACCGTTCTTCGTTCTTGTGATGATCCACGTTTGCTGTCTGATTCAAGATGTTGGTATCCGTATGCAAGCCGAATCTTGATTGTGGTTTCTATGGTCTAGTTACGTTGGCTGTTGTGGCGCCTTGTTTCTGATATACTGTTGCATGGAGACATCGCTGTATATGTGTGCATGCGCGTGGGTGATGAAGGCACGACGATTACTGAGAGTAGAGGTAACGACTTCTCCCCAGTCTCCGTATTGCTGCAGCGCAGGTGCTTGCATCCGAGCCCGTGAGTGTGATCCGCCTACCGCAGCGTCATTCCATACCGTGCGCCAATATCGTGTCCTTCACACTGGTCTTCTCATGCTGCAGGTCTTCCACACCTAGACGAAAGAGCCCACGGTGGCCAGCCGCTCCATCAAACTGCGGTAAAGATCAAACTGCGGTAAAGAGAGCTTCTTCGCGGCTGCGGCACGCTCCAGCACTACCCCAGACCTTGTGCTGCGGCTGCTCTCCTGCACTGGCGCCTACAGAGACCGTACAAAAAGACGATACATCCGTTGGACCTATCTTTATCTTCTCCAATCTTAGTCGTCACGGTCCCTCTGTCTTTACCCTATTTTCCCTCTGCATCGTGTTAAATGACACGTCTCCCAGCTCACATCTCCCTCGCCGATATTCACGTCGCGGCGGGGCCGACTTGCACGCCCAGCTGCCGGCAGGGCCAGCACCTCGCTGTGCTGGGAATGTTTCATATGGATCTTGCAGCGCAGGTACGCCCGTTCGCACCTTGGTATTCGTGGTGATCGGATGAGGCAGGGTTCTCCACTGCTCCCCAGTTGCACGCTGTGGCGACTTGGAAACACTGCGAACATCAACTCGTTCGATTCATCTGCCATCGCCGATACGCTGACGTCGACGTACTTTCCACCACATAGTAGCCTTCATCTGCAAGAATAACCTGCACGTTCAAGTCTGTGATGTTCACAGGCACATTCAGTGGTACGCCGTTTCTCTTCATCGTCTGCATACATGACAGGCAACTCACGTTTGTTCCATAGAGCACCTCTGGGATTGTGCAAGGATGTTCTGGGCTATGTCACCGGTTCAACGTAGTGTCTGTGCAAGTTCGTGACCAATCGAGTGTTTTCGTGTTTACGTTTAGTGTCCGACGTATGCATAAGGGCGCAGACAGTGAACAGCCGGACCCCTTCCAAGCTCCTACCCCCTGAGGATAGGTTGAGTCGACATCGCCGGGTGTCAAAAAGCCGGGACGATGTGTACTTTCACCAGCTACCAGCTAATAATCTGTTATCCCTAGCGTCACTTTTATCGATTGATCCCCGTCTAATCCATGATATAGTGAAAGGTCACTATGCCCTACTTACGTATCTGTTCGACTTCACATTCAACAATGACCGGTCTCAGCAGGTCGTTCAGGAACTCGGCAAGTTCTCCTCATAAGTTGCCTCCGCCCTGAGCATTCTGCCTAGGATCTACGGATATCAGCCCTCCTCTAGGTGTTATACACAATCAGGTTGACAAATGAATAACCAATTATTCACCGATGCACAATGCACGACAACGAAGTTTCCACCCCGTCATCCAAAGAATGGTGCTTTCTGGTCAGGCTTGACTGGATAATTTCACTCCTTTCTGGCTTGAGACAGATGGCAGTGACTTTGCCACTGGTGTAGTTCGGTGCAACATACTAAGCTGTGCTGCTGTGCTGTTCGCAATGCTGGGCCCGGGAGGCATGCAATCTCCTTCAGCTGGGGACCAGTCACAAACACTTCACACGCTTTCTGTAGAAGAGGACTGAAGTGTGGCCTCGCTAATGTCTTCCCGCCTCTCTGATGTCTCTCTGCCTCTGGGGCTAGCTGCTGCCAGTGGTGCATAGAGTGATATAGTCTACAGAGCCTTGTCGATCTGACTATTGAATTGCGACTGATCATCGGTATCTTAACAGTACCTTGAGCTTGCCGGTGGAATTGATGATCAGAATGAGAACCAAAAAGAGCCCTCCTTGGCCGATTCAAAGAACCATGATGCTGAGAGCCTTTGGAAAGCTTGACGATGCAAACATGTTCCGTAACATCTTCACAATTCCCCCTGAGCACTGCGATCTCGCAGTCATTCTAATACTATGAGGGACCAGTGGGAAGAGAGTGCATATGATGTATCGCCGCCACCTTTTCACCCATGTCCTGTCCGCCATCGGTATGCCCGTCCGCACTCGCACCAGCCTCCTCATTACCCTCGCTGTTCTCCTTGTGCTCGACTACACGCAGGGTCAAGGCGGTATCGTGACGATTGATGATGCGGACTCAAGAGTGCAATTCCGCGAATATTGGATACCCAACCCAGGCGTCCCAGATACCCCAATGAACAACTACGGCGGGACGCTCATGTTCTCAAACGTCTCTGGATCCACTGCGACATTGTCCTTCACAGGTCAGTAACAATAGCTTCCGATCCCTGTACAAGAATCTGAGCACACCTGTGTCAATCTGCTTTTGCACATGAAATAACGGGACCAGGCTTTAGGGCAGCGGTGTACGGCGCTTACAATGTCGGGACGTTCGCGATGAGATCGCAGTACTCCATTGACGGCGGCGAGCCGACGATCTACAGTCCTCCCAGTACGAATACGCGTTGGCAGTATCGCCGCCAGTTCTTCCGGTCCGACGAGATATCATATGGAGAGCATACATTGACGATCACGAATCTCGGGGACCAGTTTTGGTTCGATTTCGTCCAGATCGAGGTGCCAGTGGGGTCCCAGGGTACGCAGGGCGTGCAGACGTCTCCAGAGTCACAGTCACAGACTACGCAGAACGAGCTGACGAACACGGGCAAAGGGCAACCAATGGGCACACCGGCTATCCAGCCATCCAACACAGATGGTACCTCGAAACAGACATTCTCGCGAGAGACCGATGCCCCAGGTGACAGTACACTGAATGCGTCACCCGCATTGACACCACGTGCTCCGTCGGACTCAGGACTTGTCCCACTACAGGCGTTGCAGTCGGCGGATGCTTCAGGAGAGGCAGGTACAGACACTCCCACAGGTTCGCTTGATCGGGCTCCAGGATCTCCAGTAATGGCACCAAACGCCATAATCGGTGTCGCTATAGCGGCTGCGGTGCTTTTCTCGACGGTTGGGCTGGCTGCGTGGTGGTGGCGCAGGAGGAAACGAGCGGTTCGCGACAGTGACAGGGAGCTGGCTCCATTTGGTGAGGAGTACAATGAGCCTCTAGACGCACGCTCACCTGATTTCCATTTCGCAGATCCTCAGTCAACCGCCATGTCGAACTCGACGGATCGACAGGACGGCACAGAGTGTGCATTGCGCTGGAGCAATCACAGCTCGCCCCCTCTTCAGAATCGACACTCCAGGTCCATTCAAGAGTATCGGATAATGTGGAAATGCCAGCGCACGGAAAATCTCTTGAGAATCTCGTTGGAGAGGAGGTAGAGATGGTCCGAAGAGACAAGCGTACCGTGCGCGACGATGATTCACCACATCCTTTCATGCCGATCCTGCCAGCAATACCTCGAGCGAACGAGGACGTCTGGACCAATACACCTCCGAGTGCAGCACAATCCCACCCCGGACCTGATGGGCTGAGGGCACTGAGCCCTCGGCCAGTGCGGAGAAGATCTGTCAATGGCAGAGTGCGGATTGCCGGTGGACGGCCAGGACAAGATGAGAGCTTTCTTGAAGTTGAGGAACGCACTGTTGCTTCCACGTTGTCGCCTGTATACCAGATGTATCCATCGCATAGTTAGCACCCCATAACCTTTCTTTGTGCTCGCGAGTGACTCAACACGCCGCCGTACCATCGAGCGTATTTAGCGCAAGTTCGCGAGCTGTTTGTGTGGTTTCTGATCAACTCTTGCGCATTGTCTTTAGGCCTCAAATGAAGACGAGATGACTCTGTAGAGGTGGCTGAAAGAAACTTGTAAGCGGCGCCTACGAGTCCGCGTTCCAAGGAGCTGATCACTCACGTGCCAGAGAGATGTTCTCACGGGGTGACGGGACCGATACGCGTCGCGTGTTTGGCGCATGTCGCCAAACGCCGTCGATCTCTGACCTGAACGTTGAACTTCGACCTCGACGATCTTCACGGCTCTCTTGATGCTTTTATGACCACCGCTGGCTCCTTCAGCGGACATCTTCTTGACTCTTATATGGCTTCACAACGTATCCCTTGCGGGCCATTTGGACAACCACTCAACATTGCTACACACGGACCCATGGCATTCGCGCCGCAGATGCACGGCTCGTTCCCGAGCGCCTTCGGGACACAAACACAACCGTCGCAATCATATTCATCATTTTTTTCAGACGCTTCGTATATGGAGATGACGCAGGAGAGTGAGAAGAAGATTGCGGAGCTTCAGGTGAAGCTGAACAAGAAGCTTGGACCAGAGTATATCTCGCAACGTCCAGGACCAGGAGGAGGCTCTAAGTTGACCTATGCTGAAGGTACGTTTCTCTGCCTGGCATGTATCAAGGCTCAGATTAAATATGGTTTAAGGATGGAAGGTTATCAACCTAGCCAACGAAGTGTGAGTAGTGGCGGCGTCTACCTGCTCGATCATATACTGATCGGTAGCTCATAGATTCGGCTTCAACGGGTGGAGCTCAAGTATTGTCAGTATCACCACCGACTTTGTTGACTATAGCGAGGAGTCTCGGAGATTCAACGTTGGCGTCACGGCAATTGTTCGAGTAACTTTGCGCGATGGAGTGTTTCATGAGGACGTTGGTTATGGACTTTTGGAGAACTCGAAGAGCAAGGGTGCCGCTCTAGATAAGGTATGTCATCAACTAGTGCTACCAAAACATAATCTCAACGCGCATATAGTGCAAAAAGGAAGCGGTGACAGATGCTGTGAAGCGTACACTACGCAACTTCGGTAACCTGCTGGGCAATTGCCTCTATGACAAAGCATATACGCAAGAAGTTGTCAAGATCAAGATTCCTCCGGTGAGTTTGAACTTGGTAGATGGGTCTTGAGCCTTTGATCTTTCTGTCCATTCGTTTGCATCTGCGTTCGTTCCTTCTTGTTCTGAGGGCATGCGTACCCACCTTTGTTGTGCACTCTAGTCGCCATCTCCTTACTCTTCTCTGTCTGTGATTCACTACTGACCTCTTACTCTCGCAGCCCAAGTTCGAACGAAGCGAACTGCACCGCCGCCCCGAATTTGAAGAGGTCAAGCCTAACATCGCAAACCTCGCGCAGCCATCAAACTTAGACCCTTCAACTGCGAGCACCTCTTACGCATCGTCGTCTACCGCCGGTCCCTCTCGACCCATCGTCAAGCCTGAGCCGGACGCGTCGGCGATGCTTCCACCACCACAAATTCCTAACCAGCATGTGCGTATGCCCACTCCGAACGCAACGTCAACTCCCAATGTGAAGGGCAATGCACCAATGGCACCGAACGGCCTTCACACTCCTATCCACACACCGGCTAGCGGTGGTGTGCATGGACGACCGCCACAACCGCAGGCGAACGTCGACGGAATGGCGCAACGGGTCGCCGAACGGCACGCAGCACGGGTGAAGGCGATCGAGGAGGCACAGGAGGCGCAGCGAAGAGAGGAGGAAGCGGCAAGAGCTGCGGCCGTACAGACTGCAGCTGCCGACGCCGCTGCAAGTGCCGTTGCTCCTCAACCAAATGACACCATCGAATCGGACGATTTCCACTTTCCTTCTGACGACGATACGTTCTATGCTAATGTCGATATGGATGCGCTTGATGAAGGCGTCGGACGGCCGATAGACTATGATGAAGGAACGTGCTCGACGGTGGAAGCGGACTCCCCCGGCGGTGTCTCCTTCGGCTCTATGCCCGTCTCGGATGCTACTGGCGCGAGCGCGCCCGGACGTGCTGTTCAGCAACCTCCGCGACTACCACAGCCGGCACAACAGCGGACACGTGCTCTCTCTTCCGGACCAACGAACAGCGGGACACGCCAGCAGGCATCGCATCAGAACCAAAACGTCCCCCCTGCCTATCCGCCCCTGCAATACGCCAAACCGGGATCGAGCGGTGAACGTCCCCGCACGCCGTCAATGGGTGGAGGTTTTAGCTTTCCGACCGGGGTGTGTCCACTCAATAATGTCACATGCTGACGTCGCGACAGTACTGACATGGACGATGACAGCAGCAGGGCGCTCCCCCGAATAGGGCTCCAGGCCAGATGCCCTCGCGCGGCGGCGCGGCGGCGACCACGAGCTCGAGCGGGGTCGGACAGAAGCGCACCGCAGATATCATGCAGTACGTATAGCCTTTTCTAATCTCCGTGGTGGACTCAACATTTACGTATGGGCGCGTGCGCCCTGACTTCTCAGGGGCATTCACGCTGGGCTTGCGCAGGCCCGCAGGTCGCAGCAGGGCATGGGGCTGCATAATCCTCCCACCAGTAGTGGGAGTGGAAGTAGTGTGTCGGCGGCAGGGAGACGGGAGCCGTTCGCTGCACTAGAGTTGGGCGGGGGCGGCGACGTGAAGCGTCCTCGAAGAGGGTGATTGCGTTTGTATAGGATTGAGGTCACCTTAAGGTAATGGTTGGGACGCGGATTGAAAACGGACCCTAGGCATGGACCTCGAGCTCTTTGGCATGAGCCTTCGTTAGTTGGGTGTCTGACTTACTGTTTTGCGTCGGGACCATAGTACCGCTGAGCATCCCTTGTTGATTTCGAGCCTCCGAGCTCTCCAAGTGGCTTGTTATCGTTGCATAGGTCCTCGTAATTGTATATCCCGTACTTGCACGTTGTATACTGTATCGCTAGTTGAGGTAGGTACTCTGCGATGTTTGTATAATAGTCCTTGGCATGTCACATATTATTGATCTAGCGTTGACCCATTTATCTCCTTTGTTACGGGGGGTCGCAGCACTATTCAGTCTATGACGGATCGACGGTGTAAAGGTAGGTTGTGATGTGTGTGTATCATAGTCTCCGCATGTCGTGATTGCTATGGTATTGAACAATCATCCATCCCAATCATTAGATCTTGATCGTTGTAGTAACAGCGGTTTCGCGCAGAGGAGAGACAACTTGTGTAATGCATCAGGGTAACGAGTCCGTGACGAATCTCCTCACATGCGGAACGAATCACTCTGACTATTGTCACTGCCAGTGCGACATTTGTCATTGACCATACATGAAACCTCCGGATCCAAGCCGGTCCTGACGTCGGAATGTGTGCAATCGGTCTTCAACTGATGTAAGGGATACATATTGAATAGATATAGTGCTACGTAGTATTACAGCAATGACAGACAGATTCTGCATCAAAGCAATTGCCCTAGATTCTCACCCTGGCGGTGAGAAGGAGAGGGTAGTGGAGATGCTTGGGGCCCTGCCCTTGTCTTGCCACTGATACTCTCCGAGTACCGCGACGCGTCCATGGATCCGGCCTCCTCCGTGTTCCAAGGAGAAGCCTTGCTCCAAGGAGAAGGAAGCGGCGAAAGGTGCTTCGGAGAGGTGTAGTAGGAAAGCGACGCTGTCGTGATATCCTCTTCAAGGTCCGTATACGAATAGACACTGCCATGACTGTAGTTCTGCCCGCTGAGGAGAGAGGCCTGGCGTGCAAACGTACCGGCTTGCCCTGTCCTTGGGGTCGAGCAGTCCCCCGCGGATGACAAGCCTGAGCTAGAGAAGGGATCGTCGTATGCGCTCAAGCAGGACATAGCGGGGCTATGCAAGTCGGACGACGCTCTGGAGTCTAGGAGACATATTCTCAGTACAGTTTCCCAGGAACAGAGATGAGAGATACGCACCAGTAGTAGTAGCTCCAGCAAGGGATATAACGGTGCAGATCATAGGTGGACGGCCACGCTTGCCCGCGTGTCCGAGCTGAGAGGGAGAGGTATTCCTTGCACGGCCGTGTCGTCTCATGCAGCAAAGCAGGACGCACAGCGCCGCAACGATTATAAGAGCGACGACGCCAGCCACCGTTCCGGTAACGATTGCCGCCAGGTTGGAGGGTTGCTTCGATGTAGTGGCAGCGGGATCGTTGGTATTCGATGAACCTGCAGGCTCTCTAGGGCTTATTGTGCGCGCATCCCACGTCTTGTCTAGATATAAGATAGTTAGTTCACTGATGAGGCATTTCCAAGTAGTCAACTCACATGGCGCCTCTCCAACGGCCTCCGTATAGCAGTCCGATTTGCTACTCAGGCATGCAATTGTTCCCGCTCGGACGACTTCGGGCCACAAATAGGGAAGGGCTATTGAAAGTGCTGCAAGAGTGGTGCGGGTCATATTGTTCCCTGATGAAGGAGGGGCAGGGGTAACAGGTCAAGGCGCGTGAGTTCAAAGGTGAAGGAGTGTGAGGAGTCGGTGAATCGAAGGGAGGTGGTAACGGTTCCTGCTGGCGGGTTTTGAGGTACCAACTGACCAGAGAAGTCATGGATGTCAATCTATCAAATTGTGACTTCCACGCTCAGAAGCTTCACAAAGAAGACCGTAGCAGGGAAGCCTCGTTCGCAGTCGGGCGAGGACGTCGCTGCTTAACAACAGCGAAGGCGCGACCATTCCCGCTCAGTCGGAGACTTGGAGTTTGAGCGCAACTACACCGGTCCGGATGGGGAAGATGAAGGTTCTGACAGGGAGAGGGTGAGGAGAAAGAAAGCTGGAACGTGCAGAAGCACGGTAGACGACATACCTTTCGCAGCGTCAATTGATGCTTGAGAACAGCCGTGTCGGCAGCGCAGTTGACGTGAGCGTTCAGGGTTCAAACACAATCCGGCCCATCGAAAGGTACCACCGATGTCAGTGAATGCATAGCAATCGTAACAGAAATGTGTATCAGCTCGCGGGCGGAGAGAGAGAGGCAAGATGCTCGATACCGGCCTGTCAGTATACATCATCGGTCACACTGTACCTGTGCTTAAGCGCCCTCCAAGACAGATCAGGGCTCGCGATCCAATGTTTGCGTATACTTAGGTAAGTGGCCGCGGATACTGCACCCGAAGATATGTGACGGGAATGGGAAAACGCACGAGAAATCTGCGTAAAGCGGGCGTCTGAGTCTAGGGCTAACGTCTGCGATAGTCAGTGGGCATCGGTCCATTCAACAGCGGCTGCTCAGGATCTGGTGAATAGTGTAGCGCTCTCAGTGTAGTAGCCACCGACTCTGAATGCCCCAATGTCGCTGTACGAGAGAAGCGGTGGAATATGAGCCGTTCTCTGAGCGACCGTCTCTTCTCGTCACGGCTGATATTCCAACGACGGTAAGACACACAGAACGGAGGACACAGTGAGAAGACTTACGATTGAGACATCTTCATGATATGCTAGCGCTGATAAGTAAGAATCTCAGAGTCACAGTTGGAGGTTCAAGTCGTTGAATCTGGCATTGTCCAAAGCCCAAAACGGCAGTCCATGTAACGCTTGCATAGTTTTCCCACCATCGTTTTTTCCTCCTCCCACCGTCTCCCGAGTTGAACCGCTTCTTTGGCTCCCATTCACATTTCACTGAGACTCGGGGAGACGACGCAGGGGAAAATAGCGTTGAGACTGGATGTAAGCAGGCGAAACAGGACTATCGCAGAACGTGCAGAGGAATGAAGGCTCACAAACTCAACGACGTTTCTTCCTGCCTGCACGTGGTACCCTCCTTTCCGCTCCTTCACTGGATCCTGACTGCGGGACTTCAGGAGAACCGCGTGGAACTGCAGCCTCTTGCCCACTAAGGGCAGGTGTCGCCCAAGACATATATGCAGGCGGAAGCCTATGCGACGGAGGATCATTCCAAATCATGACCGGCCCCGCGTCTTCCTCCCGCGAAGCCTCTGAGTATAGCGTAGGAGGCGGCCTGATATAGGATGGCGTACGGCTTCCACTTGAAACGGTGCCATAGTTGAGTACCCTCTGGCCGTCTTGTAGAGTATTTCCTTGTGCAAAAATGGGTGTCGTCATGGTTAGCGGCGTTACGGGAGGATCTTCCAAGCTAGAGATGAGCTAACGCATACAGATAAATCTCGATAGCCTGACGCACCGGGTTTTGAGGACGCAAATGTGGTCATGAGCATCGCTCCTTGCTCAGCGGTATCACCCTCAAAGAGTTCCGATCCCAGTGCTAACATTGGGTTCCTTGCTCTACTACGTTTCCACGCCCTCCGCATTGCTGCGCCCGCACCAAGGCAAATGAAGATCCCGACTATTCCTCCAATTGTGCCAGCAATGATTGGTACCCGGCTCGAATGAGACTGGACAAGAGTCTAGCCACGAAACGTGAGATATCACCGTGTTAAGGGCCATTCAAGGTACTCACTGCACCGCTCTCCCTAGCCGTGTTCGTTGAATGGCCAGTAGATACCGAAGAAGAGCTCGTAGACTCAGAGACGCAGCGGGTCGAGGAGTTGCTCTTGCGCGTTAGATTATATTGCACCAAGCGTTGCCCCACTATGGAACTAAGAGATGGGTTAGCATGCTAGCGTGGGAGAGAAAGGAACCTGACGAACGAATCCCTGTACCGCGGAGAAGAAGAGTTAGCCAGCCATGTAAGAATGACCAGACAAACGGCCTTCCGCACCAAGCCACGTGCACGTTGTCTTCAGGGTCTTGCTGCCGGGTGGATTGCCAGTCATTTGGGTACTCAAAGAACCAGTCATTTATTCGCACTGCATCTGTGTGCAAACAGACCGCGTTCTGGACTTGTATTGGAAGTCTATACATGTCACATCGTGATATCAGCGAAGCTCTCTTTGTCTGGTAGGTCTGCAACTCACGAGCCATTCAATCCTTCACCGCAGCCATTCCGGAAACTATCGTTGTCTGTCCCAGCATCCACTGCAAGCTAAAATTAGTGTAAGGGTATAGAGAAACATAGGAACTATATAGAATCACTCACAAGCTCCGAGATCAATTCCTTCTAGACAGCTGCACCGAAGACATGAAGACATAAACACATGACAGATCAGAGCGAAGTTACTACCTTTCACATAGAAGATACAGTTGCCATGCAATTGAGTTGCAACAGCAGTCCGCTGTCCGTTTGTGAGTCGATCGACTGTCTGACACTTGTGCATGGCCATAAAATCCGGCCCGTGAGAGGCATGGGATCTTTCGGGGCGGGTCTTAACTTTCCCTGAAGCGCTTGAAGTCCGAAGGCGGGGAAAAAGGAGGCAGGGATAGGTAAGACCACCCTGAACGATCCCATGGCTTTCATAGGTAGGGTTTCTTGGGCAGTGCACATGGTGTGAGACATAATTGACTTACGATTAGAGGAGCTGCATTTTGCGCATTCCAAATCATCTCCACATGATTTACACCCCAGACTGAGGCAATTGCTGCCATCGTCTGGAATCTGGACTGGTCTCATTCAATGAATGACGATGCTTCGCTGAGGTGTCTACGAGCACTTACAGCTCGGGGTGCATCTCTGGCGCAGCCCGGCATATGTGTCACCTGAAGACAAGTCGCGCATTAGTTGGTACCGCGCAATACTCGTCGTGAAGTGGCCAACTCACAAGGTGACTGTCCATTTATGTTAGTGTACCAGTTTAGATTCGTTCCCTTGCAGGTAATGGCCTCTGAGTAAGGTAGAAAGGCTAGGATGCAAGCCAAGAGGCGTATATATCCCCTCGGAGTCATGGGAGTGCAGCTAGAAAAGAGGGAGGTTTTCGGTTCGTGTGTGTGTATATATGATTCATCCGCCATGATTCAGGACACCTGCTGGCATGACAATTCTGCTTAGTACGGATGAATATGTAGTAACACGCAACTGAAAAGCGTATGGAGAAGCGGCACATCGCGCAAACTGGAAATCAGAAAACGAGATTCAGACAGTACCAATCACGCAGTAAGTATTCATCGGATACCTGGACAGATGTCTCTCACAAGATGTCAAAGATTTCTTCACATCAGAGGGCCTTCCTGGCGTGCACAACATTCGTTAGTGTGAAGTGTACGGCATCATGGCGTTACGCATCATCCTGCACTGCACGGCTGTGCACAGACTTATCTTCCGATCAGCTCTTCGAGCTGCGTTAGCAGCCAGTGTAACTGCCCCGTCGGAGAAGAGAAGCCTTTTCTAAAGCACCTCGGGCAACAGGCCAATCGAGTGTCAGAGGTCTATCCAAGCTGTGGGCAGGGGCTGAGACAGGCGGTGCGCTCCGTACCAGAGTCTTTCTGATTAGAAATATCGACTCGGACTTGAGGCCGAGGGTCAAACACCCAAGTATCACATACAGTAGTCGTATGCCAGCGCTGACTTAGAGAGTTTTCAGCCGAATGAGAAGCCGTCTGGTCCTTGCGGCCGGGATATAACGCTACCAGTACCGTCTGAGTCAGATACTCGTGCGCCCAAACTGCACATCCCGATGACTGTCAATGCGACCAGCCACAGTCCTTCTATCAACGCTCGTAACGCAGCATCGGCGACTAGGGGAGCAACAAGTACAGTATAGCATTACAGCAGCAACATGATGCGATGGTGACCGCATCAAATAGTTACGATAGGCCGCCGTGCATCGTCGTCTCTTTTCTTCTCTTCTCATAGTGCTGTGGAGAAGTAATGTACTGGGTCCTGTGTTTTCTTATGTTTTGTACATACCAAAGTGCCCGGATAAACCTTGTGAAAGTGATGAGACAGAACAGCAATAATCACACTGGAAGAGAGTGCTAGGAATCACGTAATCACACATATGGAGCATGAATTGCCGTCTCTCAGTTGATACTCACGTCAATCGCAAGTACTGTCTGATCATTACTATCGGTCATGAGAGTAACCTAGACAGGCCTTCTACATCCCAGGAATTGGGCTTGTGATCTGCCAGCCTATACTCAAGGACTCTGGCAAAATCAGCGATCAAACCTTATACGGCATTAACCGTGTACGTTCTCACAACCGCTCTGTCTGCTAGTCACATATGTCTGACACGCACATCTGAACAGGTCCTTGCTGGCTATTTCAGTGTTCATGACCGGCCTCGGGCTCTTGTGATACACACAGCAAGCCACACGAGCACAAAAAGAGACCAGTCCCAAGCCTGGAGCCGTTCCAACCGTGTACATCCCACACACCTATTCGCGGGTAAGCAGATACGCAAGGTTCTGACAATACGGAGGGGAGTATTGCCCGATGCAAAGCGCAGCACCAACCTTCGAACCCAAAGCAGAACCTCACGCACACGTTCGTCAGACTTGAATATTCCCACACAGCCAATGAGCGTCCCAATGAACGACAATGCGAAAAACTTGAGCGAGGAAGGGGTCGGTGGTACTTACCTCGGCCTAGGCGAGTGCTCTTTTTTCATGGTCCCTCCTCAAATGTCTAGGTCTTCTGTATATGCCAGCATGTTGAGAGGTTCTCCCCAGGGAACGGCGACGGGCGAGAACAAACAGGATTCTGAGCACTGAGCGATGCAGACGAGGTTGCGCCCAAGGTATGTGGGTTAGCGTTGGTTCTGCGGTTGCTCTTGCCTGTTGCTCCCTGTTGACTTACATGCCGATTGTCCCAGAAACAAGGAATACCAGACTTCAACCAAGAGCGTTATGGGTCTGGAAAGCAGTGAAGTCGTCGCCCATATTAGACAGGGAGGCCCACAATGTTCCGAGATTAGGTGCTGTGAGTTGGTATGCTTTTGCCCACATCATGGCACTCAGCCTCACTGATTCGCACGATTAGGCGCTGTCTCCAAAGAGAGATAAATAGATGTCATCTTCCCAACTGAAAAGAACTGGCGGCCAGCCTCCGAACTTGAAGTCTCCTCCGTGACTCCTCGTCTATGACACCTGCAAAGAGTATTGGAAGGGTAAGATGAGGTATTTGTACGAGTAGAGATGGGTGCCAGTAGGTGCCAGCAGTTAGTTTGTGGTGGAAGACAACGAAGAGGTGCGAGAACAACTGGGTGATCTTTCAGGTGCGTCACTGGAATCACTCACGGGCGCTCTATCCCCGCTTGAACTTCGCCGCTGGCGCGGGTTCTGTTGTGCACTACAAAGTACGATTCAATACATAAGAGTCAGGAACACTGAATTTTAGTCATTGGGTAGAGATGATGCCGGTGGTTACTAATACGACCCTACTTGACTAAAGAGCTGTGTGATGTCCTGTGCAGTCTTCCTAGCACTAGCGCTAGCGTATTGCTAGTAACGTAACTTCATTAGAAGGGCTGTACTATCGAAAGTAAGGAACGACAGTCATTAGATAGGCAACAATAGAGTTGGCACGTTTAGTTAAGCGCATCAAGGACGAGTTTCGCGATCCAAGAGTGCGCGTGCGTGGACGGGCTTTGTAGAAACCGAGTCAGCCTCAACACTTCACTGCCGATGAAGATTGAATGTCTACTCACTGGTACTCATCCCAATACACCATCTTATCCGCATCGTCGCACACTGTCACCTCCTCCGTCTCGCCATACACCCCAGTCAAACAGCTCCCATACTTGCCAAGCGGCGCGAACCCATACTCCGCGGGAGATCCATAATATTCAAAGTCCTCAAACAGCGCGCGCAGGTCGACATACGCGAACCGCTCGCCCGCGCGCACAGCCTGCGCATGCTCATACAGCGCGGCGAGCTCGTTCGTGAACGTCGTCAGCTCACGCTTCGTGCGCGCGTCGAAATAGAAGCCGACGGGGAGGCGCGCGAGGTCGGGGTAGGTGAGGAAGAGGAATTGCGCGGTGGGATACTTGGCTGCGAGAGCAACCTTGGAGGACTGGATGGCCTGGAAGGACTGCGATGCTGTCACGTTGGGGTCGAAGAGAGGGTCGTTCGCGCCGGCGAGCAGGACGAAGAGAGGGTTCTCGAGCGGGATATCGGACGGGGGCGATATGATGAAGTCCGCGACCTGTTCATCGACAGAAGCGACGGGGATGGCAGAGCCAGGACCGGTCGCGCCCTGCACAATTGCATTGGAGGAGGTCGCTGGTGGACAGTACGCGCGCCGTCGCACGCGTCAGCAAGGGTCAATGACGTCGTCAAACTCGGAAAGCACGGTACCTCCACCAATCGCGAGGTCAAGGAGGGGGACGGACAGGTGACTTGCGACATATTCGACCCAAATAGGACCGTTAGAGAAGCGGCCACCATCACTAGCAAACAGGTCAGCCCCATTGGAGGCAACCGGACGTTAGCCAGCTCACTAACCAGGGTCCGCAGGCCATGTATGGTTCGAAGCAACCCATGCGCCGCTGCCTGCGCTCCCGATCAGCACGCAACCCTCGCTTAGAGCGCAAACCACAGCATGTACCGTTATCAGTGAACGAGTCACCAAATGCAACGATTGCGGAGTACTGCGTCGAGTTCTCCACGCGAGTCTCAATGGTGGGCGCGGTGGCGCCACCACGGAGGAGGACTGCTCCCGCGCTGAGAAAGTGCACCAAGGAGAGCATCTTGTGAAATTGAAGGCCGCGAACGCAAACGACTGACGAGGAAGGAAAGAAGAGAGACGACGAGTACAGACATCCTGACACTATCTTATGAAGAAGCTCGTTAGGCTAGTTTCGTAACGCGCAGCAGGAAGCATTGTGAGTCGGAGGGACATATCACTTGCATCACAAGTTGACATGGCAGGTAACGCGGGGCCCGGGCTGTCGCCGTCTCGGGAGCCGTCATCAAAGGAGATGCATGTATTTGATTCGGTTGTCGGCGAGATCGACCTATGAAGGTAATTGACAGAATAGAATAATGAGATTTAAGGATCGACGTGATGCATAATCGCGGGTTGGACTTGGCACCTCTTGGAATGCAGTCTATGCATAGTGTGGACGACGTGTTTCAAGTAGCGACGTTGCTGCCTCTGTCTCCGTATATAGGAAAGGAGAAGATGTCACGATGAGGAGAAAAGATAGTAAATCGATGTGATAATGTGTACGGCTCGAGGGTATGAATCGCATTGTCCACTCCTTCCCGGGAACGTGTTACGTGGGATTGCGCTGCAAGTCAGCTACACCAGGGCGCCGATGCTTGAGCACTGCTAACAGAGGGCAAGGCGCAGGATATTGCCTAGATTGAGTGTAGAGAGTGTAAACACATGGCCGATGTCTGTACCCAGAGAGACAGAGAAACTGACCTCCTATTGGTATTCCTCGCCCAATATCTGCAATTTCAGCAACCCTCCTTGTACCATGCGCGGCATCCCATTCTGCACTTGACGTAGCCACTCCTCGATTCCGTCCGCCTCCTGAGGCCGATTCCGACAGCCTTCGAGGTGGAGGCTGACATCTACATGCTGAACGGCAGCGAACCCCGCCACGACCTCGTCGAATCTACTCCATTCAGGTAACGACCGAATGGTACCCCACTCCATCGGTGGTATCTCGGTGGCCGTGAACGCGATGAACTGGAGTCGGGGAAGTGAATTTGGGGACGTAGACAGCAAGGATACCAATTGACCGAGCGCTATGCGCACGCGCGCCACGGGCGTGGAGTCTTGAAAAGGGTACCTCTGGCTCGATACCGTCAATGTGACACGTTCCAGTGAAGAGCACAATGCCAGGAGAGCATGCATGTCCCACCCCTCAATAACATCTGAAAGATGAGTGATGAGCCTGACGTTGATCCAAATGACAAGACAACACGCACCATTGTGTCTTCTATCAGACATATCGAGGTGGAGTTCCACCAGAGCCTGAGCCGCGGACATGTCCTGAAGGTGCCCACCCACGGAGACCAGCTCGTAAATGGAATCCGGGCGCAAGTGGATGGCACGAAGATGATGTCCAGATTGACGGCGAGATTCGAGCAATGTCGAAGCCCAACTGGCGTCACACCCCTCAAGGATGAGAGTATGTATGCTAGGGATGTGAGGTGATACTGCTTGACGAGTGCCAGTGAACAGTGTGGAGGCGGGCCACCAGCCTCCGACTATTCGCAGCTTCTCGATGTGCGTGAACATCGAGAGAAGCTCGAGCAATGTGTGCTCGTATGATGCGCAACCGGATGACTCGAATTTGTGGAGGGTACACAAGGGAGTTGTTAAGGACCTTATCTCCGGGGGTATGCGAGGAAACCAAATATGATGATTATCGCCAGGGAAGATTATAGCATGCAGTGAAAGGGTGTGTAGGTTCGGGAAACATCCGACCAACGCCCGCAGGAGATCAAAGGACCACATACTTGAAAGACTTTGAGCGTCCGCGCGAACAGCGAGACTGCGCACGAAGCCAGGGAAGGGCTCGGATTCTATACGTTGATCCACGAAGAATTGTAGCAACTCTTCGAACTTCGGACCCGAGAGCCAAGCGGAATCCGAGAGCCAGAGAGTGAAGTAACAGAAGAGGAGTGACTGGCTTGGGCGACGCCATGCTCGACAAACGAGTGAGCAGATTGCGAGGGAGGGCTTGTCACCGTCAAGTTCATTGATGACCGCGTACTCCAGCTCCGCAGGGAAGCGGGGCGGAGAGGACTTGAATGTGGCTTCCGTCATCTCAAGGGAGACGAACGACTGAGGGCGTCGAATATTCGAACGGCAGATCGGTTGAGTTTGAGTCGAGCACTGGCAGTTAGTAGAGAAGACCGTAGTGCAAGTCATGATTCTGTGCGAGCATTTCACGTGACTCGCACAGTAGAGTCCGCGGTACCCGTGGCTCACTTATTGCTTGATCAGACTCCGTTGTCCGAAAGTCTACTGGTACTTCGTATATACGTATAACACCCCTAGGCAAGAGTACAGTGTACATAGAATGGAGTCAGATCCATAGAGAGAGCACTTGGATGTCGGATTGGCAATTGCGAGCATATGCCACTACATGATCGAAAGATCAGACCAATTTTTGTCCCCAAACTGAGCTCGACTCTGCAAGCCAGACATAACAGACCTAATAGTAGCCCATCTTCCAGGTGGGCACCGAGGACGAAGGATGTCTGGAGGGGGGAGGTTGAACGACGTCGGGTGAGGCCGAGGCCGAGTATTGCGGGCGGTCTACCTTATCACTCTGTACCGAAGAGGGGGATTCGTCGATGCGCTTTGCCTCACAGTGTATATGGAAGGCGTGTTCGATGCAGCGCTCATAGTTGGCAGCGGACGAAGGTGAACGACAGAGTCATCATGCATGTAGAAGAGGCAGTCGGGCGGAAGTGAAAGACGTGAGCATAGTTCGAGGTGGAACGAGGATGTCTGTGTCCAGTGCCCCCCAGGGAGGTCAAGGATGCTCTGGAATCTAGTGAACAAGACGTAAAAGCAGTCAGAATGTCTCCCCTGTGTCTCTGTTATCTAATCAACTCACCATTACGAGACATCCTCTCGTCCATAGGCCAAATCGAATCAGTTGATATCGCCTTGATAGAGTGTAGAGAGGATAAACATGACATAACCGATATCCATACTCAGGACGCGAAGAAACCGACATCCTATTGAAACATTTCGCCCAATATCCGCATATTTAGCAAACCTCCTTGCACCGTGCGCGGCATCCCATCCTCCACTTGACGTAGCCACTCCCCTATTACCTCTGCCTGCTGTGACAGATCCCGGAAGTCTTCGAGGCGGAGGCTGACATCTACACGCCGGACAGTAGGGAATGCTGCCACGGCGTTGTCGAATGTATCCCATTCAGGCAACGACAAAGGGCCAGTGCCACTGTAGTCCATTGGTCGTATCCCAGTGGCCGTGAACGTGATGAACTGGAGTCGGGGAAGGGAGGGATTTGGGCACGTAGATAGCAAGCATACCAGTTGACCGAATGCTACGCATACGGGTGCTATGAAACTTGACGCAAGGATACCTGGGAACGGAGAGACCCTCTTCTCCGATATCGAAATCTTGAACGTGATGTGTTCTAGAGAAGAGCACAACGCCAGTGCACCACACATTCCCGACCCCTCAATGGCATCTGAAAGATGAGTTATCAGCTTGATACTGATGCTGATATGAACGAAGAAATCACACGCACCAAAATAGTTGCTCCTGGTAATGTCGAGGTAGAGCTCCACCAGAGCCTGAGCCGCAGACATATCCTGGAGGTACACAGCCAAGGGGTACAGCTCCACACACCTATCCGGGCGCAGGCGGATGACACGAAAATGATGACCAGATTGATGGCAAGATTGGAGCAATGCCTCAGCACAAGTGTCGCCACACCCTTCGAGTATGAGAGTGTGAACGCTCGGAATTTGAGGTGGTAATGCTTCACGTGTTTGTGTAGAGGCGGGCCAATGGCCTCCGACTATTTGCACCTCTTCGATGTGCGTGAATATTGAGAGAAGCTCGAGCAATGTGTGCGGGTTCGCTGCGCAATTGGATGCCGCGAATTTGTGGAGGGTACGCAAGGGAGTTGTGAACCCCCATATCTCCGGCGGTACCCGAGGAGACCAACGACGATGACCATTGATGAGATTAAAGATCATATCATGCAGAGAAAGGGTGTGTAGGTTCGGGAAACATCCGACCAACGCTCGTAGGAGATCGTCGCACCACATACTTGAAGGACTTTTAGCGGAGTCTCCGTGCACGGCGAGACTGCGCACGAATCCAGGGAGGGGTTCGGATTCTGTACGCTGATCCACGAAGAACTGTAGCAGCTCTTCAAACTTCGGACCCGAGAGCCAAGCGGAATCCGAGGGCCGGAGAGTGAGCGAACGGAAGAGGAGTGGCTTGGGCGACGCCAAGCCCGACAAATGAGTGAGCAGAGTGCGAGGGAGGGCTTGTCACCGTCAAGTTCATCGATAACCGCGTACTCCATGTCCGCAGGGAAGCAGCGGGATGGAAAGGGCTTGGATGTGGCTCCCTGCGTCGCAAGGGAGGTGAATGCCTGATGTTGCATGTTCGAACTGTTGGAACTAATTGTAGATTGTTGAGTCGAGCACTGGTAGTTGGAGAAAACGTAGAGATCTCTGAGAGTGCGAGATCATGATAAGATGTCCATACTTATGTGCCCATTACACGTGTTTCACACGACCCGCAATTCATCTGTTCAAGCAGACGAGCGTGTCAAGTCTGTCAGGATGACTGAGTACATACGTATCGTATCCGTAGGCAAGAAAGAGTGCAGTGTCCAAAGGGTACATATTCAGGGAATTATGTCAATCGAGAGGGCATCTATATATTGCGAGAATGTCAAACGATCAGATCGATCAGACTACATAGCGTTCTTGTTCTTGTGCCCAACCTGAGCTCGACAGAGTCTGCGCACCAGACCTTGCAGACGTAGTAGTATCCCATCTTGCCGGTGGGTACCCGGCATGAACGACGTCTGGAGGTGGGAAGTCGAACGCCGACAGCTCGGGCGTTGGGGCCTCCTTGTCAGGTGAGGGTGAGGCCGAATATTGAGAGCGGTCTACCTTATCACTCTGTACCGAAGGTCGGGGATTCGTCGATGCACTTCGCCGCACAGTGTATATGGAAGGGGCGTTCGATGCGGTGTTCGTAGTTGATAGTGGACGAAGGTGAACAACAGTGGGCGCCCTCACGTCCGATGAGGGGAGAGTCCGCAAAGATCGTTCGCGGGCTTCTATCAACGCCCCGCGGAGGTCGTAGGACGCTCTAGAGCCTAGTTGACAAGATGGAGATGCAGTCAGAATGTCTCGCATGTTTCGATGATTTCATTGACCCACCGTTATGAGA
Source organism: Fomes fomentarius (assembly GCA_022606135.1). NCBI lineage: Eukaryota > Fungi > Basidiomycota > Agaricomycetes > Polyporales > Polyporaceae > Fomes > Fomes fomentarius. The sequence goes on along the minus strand of JABYQN010000011.1, from coordinate 969,439 downwards.
AACCCTGCCGTCCATGAGCTGAATCGGATCGGTTGAAGGCTTGAGGGTGAGTGGCTTGTCGTCGCTGTCAGGTTTAGACGTCTGTACTCCCACATCGCGCTTGCTCCCGCGTCTCTTCGCGCAGAAGAAACAGATGGCTGCCACGATAGCCAGTGGCCCTATGCCGCCGAGTACCGCGCCGACTATAGCGTTGGTGCTCGGTTTCGTCGGGACGGAGATGCCGCCGCCCACCGAGCCGACAGCGGTGGGACCCGAGGTGGATATGTCCGTCTTAAGTTGAGCGTGAGGATGGGTGAATGTAGGTGACTGACGCCTGGAATGGAAAGAGCTCACTGATGTACTCGAAGAGGCTACGATGGCACTTGACGATGTTGTCGTAGTCGTCGTGACGTCGGAGCACCGGAAGAACGTGTTATTGTTCTTCGCCAAATGCTCCAAAATCATGTTACCCTTGACCAAGGAGCTGTTATTGCATAATTTTCAGCGCATACCAGATGCTACAAGCATGGAACAGCATACTAATTCCTTCAGGAGTGAGGGGTCGAATCAGTCATCGTTGATGAACAAAACAGGGGCATTCTTACCATGAGCCACCTTCCGTCCCTCCGTTGTACAGGTAGTCATCCAAACGTAGCCCTTCGTTGCATACAGCATCCTGAACGTCCTGCGACAGTCTGTAGGGCACCCGACAAGATCAGGGCTTGCGAGGGGGGCGGCGTCTCTTTGCGCTCACGGGCTCACCTTCGGCCAGTGCCATTCGGGCACGATGCCAAGTATCTTTCGAAAGCGTCTCCGGCTGCTACAAGCAACATACATCAGTGCTACCTTCGGAAGGAGTTATGATGTTACTACTTACGCGCCCCTATGCCACCTTCGGTTCCGTTCAGGACGGTGTCATATTGACAACTAGCGGAGCAGAGATACGTTAACACGTTAGCATATGCAAATGCAGAGAGAAACGCACTTCAGACAGAGCATGCTTAATTGGTATGCAATGTAGTTGCAACAACAGTAAGCTGGGTAGCCATCAGTCCATTTCCCTTTGGTCAAAGACAATGGGCGTAGAGGACATACGAATGGGATCACTGCACATATCCGGTGGAACTTCCAAAGGAAGGAACAATACTTGGTCTAACGATCGCGCTTCAGTCAGCCAGAAGCGATGAGCTCAAGTATATGCAGACAGGTACGACTCACATGAGGTATTGCATATCTGGCGCAGCCGCTGGTACGTGGTACCTATGCAAAAGTTTCAGAACAACGAAACAAAGTGAATATAGATGCTCACAGGGTGTTTCCCCTACCACGCTCGTATACCAGTCCAACTCGCCAGTCAGGCATTCCGTTTCGCCTCTCGATACGACCCGTGTCCAGCAGACGGGTGAAAATACTACTCCAAGCAGTATCTGCGCCAGTAGAACCATTGAACTTTCGCTTCTGGGTGGCTTGTTGTTTGATGGAACAGCCCGTGTATCAAGGCAAGAAAAACTTGGGGGGAGAAGAGAAGAGAAGAGTAGCAGACGGGGCAAGACTAGGCTCATATTTTCCATGCAGGGTTCTGTCTATTTTCTCAGGCCGAGTGAGTCGGTCGTTAGGAAGCGCGCGAAAGTAAGAATAACTCACCAAAGACTGAATCGGAAGAGAGGTATATCGCTCCCTGACAAAGAAGACGCGTACCGTTCGTCGCAATGCGGACGCTCACATAGCCACAGTGCGTCTGAAACCACATCGTGAACGGCCGTGGGTAAGAACTCCATCTAGAACGCACAAGGATATTCTAGACTCCCTGGTGCAGTGGTAACCGCTGCGGCTGTGTCTTGATGTGACCAAGAAGCAGCCTCCTATTGGAATATCGCAAGCGTTAAGTCGTACGTCTTTGGGTGTTGCTTAGCGTCAGATCGAGGCTGAGTCAACTGTGCGATAGACATGACACTAATGTTGTGAACGCCTTCTGCTAGGCAACAACCTAGAAAGAGTGACGACCAAAACATATCTTGAGTTGCACAATAAAGCAAAGAAACGATTGGGTATGCTCACCACGACAGTCATGACAGGTCCACCACGCTCCACATCTGAAGAGCTTTGCGCCGGCAGCGCGAGAGCCGTCGCAGTGCTGGCAGTGCACCATACTTCATTGCAAAAGACTCTCGCGGTCGGCGGGGGCGCATGGTCTTCGGGTGCTGGAGGAACGGGTTACCCGGGGGGCAAGCATCGCGTCGATTCCGGCCAGCCTGCACCATTCATAACGGACATTCGGGATGTAGTTCAGTGAATCAGGCAGCTCCGTAGTTAGCGTTGCACATCGAACGTATCGCGGAGGAAGTCGTCACGAAGTGAGCACAAGGATTTTGATGGAAAGGATTGCGAGGCATTATGCATGGCGGTAGGCGTCGGGATTTTCCATGTATGGACACCATCAATTTTCGGCGCTCCCTGGTTGAGCCCGCTCGCGTCACGCGTCGACTTGCTCCTGACTTTGACCTGTGTGAATAACAACCACGAGCTCGCTGCTGCACGTCCTCTGCTTATAGCTATGGAGCCGCATGATCGCTGACCTGAAGGCTCGGGAAGAGGAAGAAGAAGCCGAGCTTATTCCTGTATCGGAGGGAGCGGAGCTGACGCAAGAGAACGATATCTTTCCTGGCGCACCAATGGGGGATGTCATCGCGACGCAGGTAGACAGCGTGCGCATTTCGTTTGGGGATGACGAGTCGTCCTTCGGGGTCGAGAGTATCGTGACTAACGACTCATGTGCACCGATGGACATCTTCCTCGGTGATCCAAATCCCAATGTGGAGTTCTTTCCGCTCGTTCATCTTTGGCTTGACCTCGCGGCGAATCTGGAAGTAGAAGACATACCTGACGACCTGGGCCTATACCAGGAACGCGATGATATCGTAAGGTCAGCACTATTCACCGTTCACTTCCTTGTTGCTATAACGCGCTACTCTAACTTCCTGCTTATTAGGCTCATAGAGGAGGCTCGAGCACGCAATCCATCGCTGCCGCAATTTGTGGCCCCGCCCCCATTTGGTCTCGATAGCGTGGACGACAAGAGCTACTTCACTAGAAGTCACGATGGCGATGTCATTGATGCGGATGCCGATCGCGAAGATGATGAAGTTGTCGACCTACACTCAAACGTGCAACCGTGGCAACACTGCGACATTCAGGCGTCGACGTGAGTATCTGCTGTGTACACTCAAGACACTCAGGTCAGCTCATCATACATCTAAGTCTTCGTCCCCTCAAGGCGCTGCGCAAAGCTTGTGGGCATCTCAGACGACTCTTTCGTATCCCCCATATTCCCGTCTGGCCTTGAGCCCTCGTATCGGTCTTATGGCTACTGTCGCTTTCATATTTCCTATACTAGTCCCAGATATCATCTGCACGTGAGGGAGCTACTCTGTATTTGCACTGTCCCCTTTCGCTACGCAAGTTTTGTCTGTCGTAAATCTCTGCACGATGCCGCAGAGAAAGGTAACACTGCATGGACCCTTCGTCATCATCCACCAGGCAAGTCCGCACTTAATAGTCATTGCATCCGCGTAGTGTATATACTCACCGCTCTTGGACCATTGTCTGCGCTCTCCTTACAATGCACCGTCCCTGGGTCGTGTCTCGCATTCGTCTATGCTTCTATGGACTCAATTGACACGACCTTCCTTTAGGCTTTGTTGATTGAACTCGGCTCAGCTCTTGTCCGGGGGCTTTTCTGTGTACGCCAGACGTACAATGGGCGCTCCGGTGCACTGTCGCATCCAAGCTCCAAAAATACCATGGACAGTGGCAGGTACGGTCCTCGTCAAGGTTTGAATACACGAACGCTACTCACACCTATCCGGCCCTGCTCAAACTCAGACTCAACGTATTGTGAGCTCGACGCTTGGACATTCGAGTATGTCGCCGGTGGGAGAACCGTGATAGATCTCTTATCTGCACACTGTACGTTCAAGTTCTATCGGAAACGTCTCCGCGCGTGATCACCTACGCTGATTGGAGGAGACAGAAGATCTTGAGTCAGGTGCGTCTTGCGCTTGCGTTGTGGTCCAGGGTCCGAGTCCCATGCCACTTCGTGGACGATACGCGCTATCTCGATGCGTCATCCAATACAAACACAGCGTCAACCGTGCGTCGCGAGCTGTCAATCATCCTCAATGCTTCGATTTTCGAAGCTGCAGGACGCACACACTCAAAGGTGCCTATCACATAGCATGTACGTCATCCGTTGGTCACCAACATAGACGGCGTGCACGGGTTAAGGCAGCGGCATACAAGAATGTATCCCAAATTCTGCCAGAATGCTATCCCACAACAGGGGCCGGCATACTGATGCAAGTACTCGGCGCCAGATGCGACAGCCCCGGTGGTGGGTATGCAGAGCATAAACGCCAAGCTATCTCAAGCACGCTCGCATCAGGGTTCAGGCTGAGTTCAGCGGCGTCTTGGAGCGACTTCCGCAGATAGCACCACATCCCAGGGACAGGCCATTCTGTCTGAATCGCCCGCCTCACACGGGCCATGGCACATGGTTCGACCACATTCAGATGGCGATATCCCAACACAAACAGTGAGTGCCACACAGCGGACCGTTCAATAGCGAGAGTGGGACCACGGTCGTATACACAAATACATGACTGACTCTGCGCGCTCAGGCTGCTCGGAAGAACGCGCACGCGCACTTTGGACGGAGTTCCTGACAAGGCCCGCCTTCAGCTTCGCGCGTATCTTGTGTCCCTCGCCTGATACTTGAATTGCTCCTGTATCCAGACCCTCGACGTCCCGTCGGCCATCCATTCCCGTCCAGCGAGAAAAGACTCGACGCACCCCATACATTCCAGTCTTGGTCTGCCGTCTGCCACTGGGTCAGGCATGATCTAGTCACATTTTGGTTTCGAAACAGCCCTGTCATCCTGTGTGATATGATCCCGAGAGCTGCATGCGTGATTCCCCGTCCGAGTCCCAGCCCGAGTCGGTCTGCGGACGGTGCCAGTGCCACGGGCTCGCCCCACCTCGGCCCTTGATATGGCACCAAATGATCAAAGGAGAGGATCCGGAGTCTAACATTCCATCATCGAAGTGACCCACTGACAGATGGATCTTGAAGCTCGAAGCTCGAGTGCCGTGACCAGTGCTCCCAGCACCCGGACCCGGGCTTCGGTGGCTACTAGTATAACCTCCGTGAGTGCCGCACCGTGCAAGAACCTGAGAACCGTTCGCGGCCGTTCTCGCTCAGGCTACGGAAGACAGACGGGGCCTTGTGGCTCTATGCATAGGCCTCCCTCTGGTCCCACCGCTCCTCCATTCATGCAGTGTCGCATCTACTTACAATCGGACGGGGGTCTCAGTAACCTCAAGGCCAACGAATATAGCCTCACCGTCCATGTACGGATCGCCGACGCTTCCGCGCGCGCATCGCACAGTACACGACACCATGCCACGGTCCTATTGAGTACTCACTGTGCGCTCACCCTGTCGCGCGTTCGCAGCTTTATTATCGGCATGGTGTGCCCATCACGCAGCACACGGCGAGTGAGAATGAGAGAACGAGCGAGTACTATATAGATTCAGAGAACTATGTCGAGTCAGTAGTAAGGTTCGTCCAGTCATGCGTGTGTGCGTGATGGCACATCTCGCGCCCGAGCAGCGCAATGCAAATGCATGCCATGTGAGTGCGATGTGCGATGTGCAGTATGCGAATGCGTGTGGGGAGGGGGAATCGAATCGAGTCGTGGGGGGTAGTCGTAATATACAGCCAAAAGCAATAGGAAACGGAGCCTGAGATGGCACGATGCAGCGAGCAGCGGCAGGTGCCGTGAAGATACCTCTCACAACCGCCACCTGCGCGCAGGGAAATATGGAGGGGGAGAGCGGAGAGGGGGAGGGTATGAGATGAGAGAGATGAGAGCAAAATATATCGTACATGCACGTCCTCCATCCGCCCACCTTCCGCGTCCGTCGCACACAATTCGTGGCCGATAATATAAACATAAACCCGCCGAGAAAAAGGACAGCCCGCGAGGAGCGAGGAAAAAGGGTCAGGTAGGAGGGGGGGAACCTGCCTTAGACCTTGTTGAGTCCGTGGTCCGAGGTCTTTTCGTCGTAATCTTCATGGCGGACGTCCCCTGCGACGTTCTGCGCAGCGGCGTGGATCGCGGCCAGGTCCTCGCCGTCGAAGAGCGCGGCGGTCTCCTCGAGCGTCCGGTTCCTCGTCTCCACGACGAAGAAGTACAGGAACACGAGCTCGAACGCGAGCCAGCAGCAGTACACGATCTACAGGCGTACACCCAACATCAGATGACGCACTCGAACTGAGGAGGGGGGAAAGGGTAGGGAAGGCGAGAGAGGAAGGGATACGTACGTAGTACTTCCAGGCGATGTTTTCGAGCGCGATCGGGTTGACATACTGGTTGAAGATGAGCGCGACGGAAATGGTGAAGTTGAACACGTTGAAGCCCTTCGCGCGGAGCGAGTACGGCAGGATCTCGAGTGTGTACGATACGATGAGCGGGGTGAACGCAAGACTGTTGGCCGGCGTCAGCAATCTCCTCCACTAAGAAGATACAGATGAAGAGGGCACTCACTCGTAGAACGCGTAGAACAGGAAGATGAACGCAATGACCGCATGTGCCGCCGCGTCGGTCTGGTGGAGCGCATACTGGGCCGAGCAAATCGTCTGGAGCGTGAAGAACAGCAGCATGCCCGCGGCTGACGTCAAGAATAGGAACCGGCGACCCCAACGGTCGACCTGGAAGGACGCGAACACCGCCCAGAACAGGTTCCAGATGGCCAGAATACCGGTGATGAGCAGCTGAATCTCGTTGTCCGTGATGCCGATCGTGTCGAAGACCTTGTTGAGGTAGTACGACACAAGACCGTTGCCCGACCACTGCGAGAACCATGCAATGGCGATGATGATCCCCATCCGCTTCCGGTTGCCCTTGGTCTTGACGAGCGCCTTCCAGCCGACGTTCTTCTGGCCTGGTCACATCAGGAAAGAAGTTCAGAGCGGCCCGTTAGCTGAGCTTACACGGCAGAGAATCGCCGGGAAGTGCGCTTACTCTCTTGGTCGAGCTTGATGGCCGCCTTAATTTCCTCGAATTCGTAGAGCACGAGTGGATCAGTGTCGTCACCGTCGGCATGGTAGTACGCGAGTGTGTGCAGGGCCTGGGCCTCCTTGCCCTTGCTGACGAGGAAACGAGGCGACTCTGGAACAAACCAGATGAGGAAGAACTGGAAGACGGAGGGAATGGCCTGGAGGAGGGAGGGGATACGCCATGACCAGTCGCTGTTAATACGCGCCGTTCCGAACGCGGTCCATGAAGCACTGCGATCGAGACTGTGTGAGCGCGCTGAGAAACTCCTGTCAGACAGGATGACGTACACGATGTTACCGGAGTACCAGAGAGTGTTGTAGAGCGAACTGAGCTGCGGGCGGTAGACGGGGTAAGAAACCTCCGTAACCAACATGGGAGCGGCGTTGGCTATAATTAACGCGACGGCCGTGAGTAGAGGAGAGCGTCACGGGAGACGTGGTACTCACACGCGATACTCAGACCGAAACCGATGAGGAAACTTGGATGAGGAGTAAGTATAGGGCGTGACGCCAGGTGCCTGGAAAGGGCTTACCGAGCACCAATGAATTGGTTAATGTTCGCGCATGCGGTTTGGAGGGCTGAACCAGCAATCATGAGGACGGCGCCAATCCAGATGGATGGACGGCGACCAATGCCGTCGGAGAGGTATGGTGCGAAGGGGTAACCTGCAAGAGAGCCGATGTTCTTCGAGGGTGCATGAACACATGGAAGGGGGGAAGCGGGCTCGGGTGAAGAGCAAACACACCTGGATGGCGTTCAAGAGACCGAGAGTGCCTCCTTTAGGGTCATTGAAGAAGTTCTTCCACTGAGTCATAGACTGGAGACTGTTCATCAAACTTCCGTCGAAACCGTTGGTTGAGGAAGTAATGAGCCTAGAATAACATGACGGTGAGTATCGTCGGAAGTATCTCGAGCACCGAGGGCTACGCACAGAAGGACAAGCCATGCGTTGAGGAGGATAATCCTGCGGGGGCATTAGGGTGAACTCCGGGGATCGGTAGGAAGGCAGGGACGAAGTTGGACGCACCTCCTGTTGTTGTACCACTTCCTGTTGGGGTCCACGAGGTGGAGGAAGCCCTCGCTGTTGGACGCGGTTGCGGCGGGACCGACTGCCATGGCTTAGAGACTGGAGCGATGGAGTCGGGGACAGAGAGGAGCTGGGGAGGCTGGCTGGGGAGAAAAGAAGGAGCGTGGAGGTTTTAATAGTGCGATCACTGGAGTGTCAAGGAGAGAGGAACGGACGGAACCAGCTGACCGGGTGGACGGAGAGCCCTGGGCCAACCGACAGAGCGGGCCATGTCGTCTATTTCTCCGCGTATTCTCCAGTTTCGCCGCCTGATACCCCGCACTCGTCCCGCCCCTTGGCCACATCCATCGCCCCCAGATCTCTCCAGGCACAAGCCACCAGCGAGGCTACCTCCTACATTCCCTTAGTGCAGGAGCCCAACGGCATGCATCCCCAGAAACAGAGCAATAGACACTCGCCAAATTGCGCTCTTCTCTTCTCGGGAATATACAAACGCGCGCCCCTTCTGCAGTCTTGCGGTTCCGATCTGCCCAGATCGCACACTGGCATCATCGTAGTACATATGGCCTGTGATTGATCTAGACTCCGAGACTCGCTCGGCCGTACTCAAGTCCAGTGCGCTCCGAGGCGGGCGGGGGGTAAGGCGGACAGGATAACACACGAGCGAACCGTTCCACGAAACATGAAGAAGCACAGGTGTTTCCGAGTCGTGCAGATTGGAATTCACCAGATGTAGCAGAAGAATGAAAGCAGCTCAGCCAGCGTGGGAGGACTGGTGATCAGATCACGCCATGTCCCAAAATGGACAGTAGGAATGATCCCGGTTCAACCCCACGACACGCGCGCCCCGTGGAACAACGGCCGCCGCACTCCTCTTCAACCTCGACTCCTGAAGCTGAAGCCTGAAGGCCTGACGCACAGACGGTTGATAGATACGCGCGCAGCACACTAAATACCACTCACTGTCGTGCCCTAGAGAACTCTAACTTGTCAAGAAGCGAACCTTGCAAACAACACTTCGTGGGAGAGATCATGGCTTACACGTACATAGGCCCAGGTGGCCAACGCCACTATGTCGTCTGCGCGGCCGTGCTCGTGCACAAAACGCGTGCACCGACCCGGACTCCCAGTCACCTGAGTTGTCCATGTTCTTGATTGCCTCTTCTAGACATATTCATGGTGACTGTTATATGATTCACCGCAAGCGGAGTTTCCATATGTCCTCGACACAGATACTGCCCCATGTGACTTCGCTGTGTTGCCTTCGCAACATCATACAGAAAGAAGCACGTATTCTCTCGCTTACGGTGCTGCCAGCGCGTCTATACTGGATCAAGTTATAACCATACGTCATTCAAGTTGTCCATCCCGTCGTTTCAGGGGCGTCTAAGTACAACAGAGTATAACCTCCCCTCCTCTCTAACCGCGGTAAGTTTCCACTGTCTCATCGACTGCGCGGGGAAACCAGTCAACTTGCTACCCTACGATAAGAGCCGGCAAAGGTGTGTATGTACTATGTAGGGCGTCGTCCAGAGGAGGAGCGATCAGCGCAATAACATTGGAGAAACTCGTCCTCTTGGCAGTTCCGACGCCAAGCGCCACCGTTCCCCGCGAGGTACATAACAGATATTCCGCTCCCCCACCTCATCCGGTACCAGTGCCCGCTTCTACTACGTCAAGGGCTATGTACAAAATTCAAGCAGCGAGCAGCATAGCACGTCCTACCGCTCGTACCACCTTCAGCCCTTGGCAAACACAAGTTCCCATTCCATTCCTCCCTCGAACCAAGGCTCCCCCGCTGTGCCAGCCGCAAAGTCGACCCGGACCAATCGGGAGGCGCACCTCCCAACCTAAGCCCTTCCCGCTCCAGCGCAGTCCAGCGCAGTGCGGGACGGAGAAACCGCGCTCTTGTGGCACCATTATGGTGACACTGACGCTGGCACGTCCGGCCTGCAGCCGACGCCTCGCGCTCTCAGCTCTGTCTGGTACCTCCTCAAGCTCAGGCTGGCATGATTTGACCGTTGTTTCGAGATGCTTGAGCGTTTCGGGACCATCTCGCCGCGTCACGCTCGGACGGGGTAAATTATTGTGCGGCGAAACATGATTGGGAAGAATTTTTGCAGGTACAGGCTTCAACTTGAACTCTTGAAACGGAAGGTAACATACGCATCGTTATCGACGGTTACGAGTTCGAAGAGTGTGGACATTGGAAGCTCAGAGTTCCTTCACATTGGCTTTCACGTTCGTTATACGGTTACTAGTGCACCAGTGGATTTTTGTCAGATGACAGACGATGAACGGAAGCCGGGCGCGGTATAGCGGTGCCCACTCCTATGTAGGCTCTAGCCGCTCCTCGCCGAGTTGATACATACTGATATACATGTGCCTGACGCCGTCCAAGTCGAAACATCATCGCAGCAGCTAGGCAGCGGCTAGGGCTGGCACTACTCCCGGAGTACTCGGGGATCACTGCATAATCTCATAACGCGTCAATGCGCTCCTGGATCCTTCAACAACTTGGACCCGTGCGTCAGTGCGCATCCATCGAACGGTAGAGCATACATATACCAGTGTTTTCCAGATTCCGGAGTACGGTATGCACGCACGACACAGGGAGGTCGCTTCATTTGATTTGCCAGTAAGTATCCGTGGGCGTACTGAAGCCGCGCGCCTAACCGTGCGTCTCAAGAATCTGATATCGAAGCAGACTTCAAACTCAAGTCAGAGCCAGACTGACCCACCTGTCAGACCAGGTCAGACCGTGGTTTATTATTGACTGTATGAGTGCGAGCGATCTCGATCAAGAAGCGTCGAAGTCGAAACTCGGTCGCACGATAGCCGACGACGCTCGACCGACGACAGCCGAGACGCACGCACGATTGGACAGATTCCTAAAGCAACATGGATAGCGGAGCAAACTGACAGCAATGTACCAGATTGGCAATCACAAACGGGGATGGTTCTGGGGGTTAGTACTTGTGCGAGACAGAGGACGTACGACGTGTAGATGTATTAGGATGTGGGAAATGCAAGGAATGGTGAACGGTGCGTGGTGCCCCATGCGATGAGGAGCACGGCACGCGAGTGCGAGAACGAGTGTGGAAGTCGAGTATTGGTCTCGGCAGATAAAGCACAGGCATAGAATGCACCACGGACGGCTCACATACCGCTCAATCCGCCGCCCGCGTAGGAGATTCCGGGATCGGACTCGAATTCCCAGGCACACGGCTGCCGCTCCCAGCCTCCTCGGCAGCAGAGGCAAGCTCAGCGCGTTTCCTCCTCCCAAATGACACACCCCAGCTGCTCGCCAGGCTCGCCAACCGACTAGTCGCGCTTCCCCCTACACCAGCGCCGGCCCCGGTCCCAGTGCCGTGAGCAAGGGGGCTGGACGACGCGGCCGAGGGTGTGGCACTGGGCAAACCTACGCCGAGGGTCGAGCTACGTGCCGTCGGGACGTGGTACGACGTCGTCCGCCGGCGGTGCGTCTGCGTCAGAAGGCTTGTCATCCCGAGCGTTGGCGAACCTTCTGGGGAAGGGATATTCGAAGTGCTGGTGCCAATGCTTAGCGCTCCAGGTATTCCTCCTATCGCTGTCTCGCTCGAGCCGGAGCCGGAGCCGGAGGCAGAGGAAGGTGTCGTAGATAGTGTGGATACCTGTTCGGATATCGCAGTAGTCGGCATGGCTTTGGTGATCGCCCCAGAGGAGACTCCGCCGAAGGGTATTCGCCCGGAGGAGAACCTCGATGACGTTGAGTGCCGCGATCCTCTCGAGGAAGGTCGGAGCGGTGAGGGGTGGGAAGGCCCGTGCTTACTGGTGGGCTGAGATCCGGACGCGGGCGTAGGATTCACATCTGGGCGAGTTGGGGAGAGAGGCGACACCGGTCGAGACGATGCCGGAGGTGGCGGAACAGTGGTAAGTGGTGGTGACGGAACAACGACTGGCGGTGGGAGGGGAACGGTAGGAGACACACTTCGGGACGCCTTCGGACTGACACTATCGGGTGGGGTCGAGGGCCGCGGAGGCGCGCTCTCTCTCGGTTCGGCCGAAGCGGTCGGCAATGATGAGGAAGCGGGAGCAGGAGACTCTGCAGGACCAGCCTGTGCGAGCAATTTCGAGAGGGAGGATGGGCCCGCAATTGGCGAGGACGCCGACCGTGCCCGCGGGAACAAGTGCGACGTCGGAGGGCGTGTCACGCTGAAAGATTCTTCCACCTCCGGTTCCGGAGGGCCTGTTGGGATGGTGCCTGTCTCGGCCACTGGCAGGAGCTGGGCGGTGGGTGGCTCCAACGGTGGTTCGGCTGCTGGAGTCTTTTTTGTTGGCTCCCGACGCTTGGAAGGGTATGACGGCTGTGTCCAGTCCTCCACCTCAAGCATGTAATACTTGACGCCATCGCCCAGGCCATATGGATTCGTGTTTGGATCCTATTGATACCCGCCGACAACGCCAACCCCAATATTAGCTCCCAACGCTCCTGTCGCAGGACGATGCTCTTGAGACCTACCTTGGAGTCTACGACACGCTCAGTGATTGAAGTGATCCTTGCTACAATCCATTCGCGTGTCTTGAGCTGCTCGGCGAGGTGTCCGGTGGCCTGCAAGAAGTAGTGTGGGAAAGAGACTGTTAGCGGCGTCAAAGGAGGAATTTCGGAGGTCAGTGCCTGAGTTGAGAATACCGATCATACCCGTCGAGACTCACCATTGAACGCAGCCCAGGGCTTGGAGATTGAGTTCCGTGTTGGGAGGAAGAGGGCTAGGTCGCCTTTGGCGAAGTTCCTGAAAGAGATCTTGCCCTTAGCGCGCTCGCGGTAGTCCTTGCACTGCTTCTGCCACTTGCGAATTGTCGAACCTGCCTTGCCAATTGCCTCGAGGAAGTGGTCGTGGTCAAAGGCACGAAGGGCGTCCAAGGCACCAGCCGGGTCAGATGGATCGATGGGCGCAGGATCACCAGAGTGTGCGACGATAGCATGGCGCGAGTTACTCAACGTCGAGTCTGCAAGACTGTGAACTACCGCCGCCGCAGCTTTGTTTCCCGGATGAGCAATCATTGCCTGTACATTCGACAGCGCTTTCACGTGTGCCTCGCGGAAGGCGAGAGCAACATCCAGCATCTGAGCGACGAGTCTCTCACTCTGCTCCAGACGATGTTCGAACTCGGCCTGAGACACCCGACCAGCACGAAGGTCCTCTCTGACAACCCGTTCGTCACGACGTGCATCCCGTAGCTCATGCTCAACGCGCTGGAGCTCTTCCCTGAGCCCAACCGCATCAGCGTTGGCCATCTCCGCCTGCGCCCGGGCATCCTTGAGCTGGCGCTCCGCATCCTCGAGAGCAGCCCGAAGCTCGGAGAACTGATGTTCCAGGACCGCACGGTCCCCGTCTGCCTCCGCGATGTGGTCGCGCAAAAGCCGATCGTGCTCCGATGCCTGAGCACGCAACAGACGGTCCTTCTCTTTGCCAGCCTCAGCCAGAGCACGCTTGACGTCGTCACTCTCCGCTCGTGCGGCTTGTATCTGAGCCTCCAGGTCTTCGCCACGAGATCGCGCCTCCTCCAGCCTCCTGAGAGTCTTGGCTTGCTCTTCAAGGAGGGCGGTGACCTTGTCAGCATTGCGTGCCTCGAGTTCCTTGACTGCCTCGAACTCGTCCCGAACTTGCGCAAGTTGCTGGCGAAGGAGCTCGGCGACCCGTGTTTGGTCAGTAGCGTCTGCGAGTGCATGAGCAAGGGCTTCGCCCTTGGCATCCGCCTCCCTCGCCATCTCGCTATTACGTTCGTCAAGTATTCGTCGGGATGTTGTTTCACTCTCGAGCTGTGCGCGGGCGGCGTGGAGGTCCCGTTCGAGCTGACCACGGGCGGTTTCAGACATCTGGAGAGTGTCACGGAGCTCACTGATCTCAGCTTCCAGTGAAGAGCTTCTTTGCTTATAGGCAGCTTCCTCCTCTGCCTTCTGGTGCTGAAGTTCCTGAAGTTGAAGCTGAATCTCGCCGTACGCCTGGTCGTCCTCGGTGGCTACACAGCCAATCAGCTCCGCACTGGAAATGTCCTGACACCACTACACACCTCGCCGTCGATTGCTCAGAAGCCGGGATGTCGAAAGTACTAGGATAGAAGATTAGTAGTGCTTCAGCAGCCAAGACTTAGTGAGTACATACATGACCTCTCAGCGATCCTATCAAAGCCGGACTCCAGAGTGTCCATCTTTCCGATGAGCTTATCAAGCTTCGCCCGTGCTTCTTGCACCGATGCCTCGGCAGCCTGGTCCCGAGCCTCTCTCGCGAAGTGCTCGAGATCATCAAGAACATGGAGGAAATCTGACCACGCGCCGCGTCAAACTGAGCAAAGATCGATGCAAGAATTACGCTTTACTTGCCGTCAATGTCTGTGCGCTCGAGCGAGTACTGCGAGTCAGTCGAACCGCTGGGCGAGAAATCGACGTTTGGAACAGTGTCATCCATGCCTTTGACCTCGAACGGGAGCTCGCCCTGTACTTCGTTCCTATAGGCTTGTCGACGTTTTCGCTCGTTCGATCTGCAAGCCAAACATCATTTGGTGCGTCAGTCATGTAATGTAATGACGTACGAGAGCTTAGCCATAACCTCCAAGATGCTCTGCGCTCTCTGATAGAAGAAGCGACCTATAAATCTTATCAGCAAGGTCGTTGGTTGGTGGGGTATTGCCCGTACCGAACTCTTTCCGTCGGACGGTCTCAACAACAGTTGCGCCATACGCATAGAGCATGTTATGTAGCCGAGCTATATGCGAGAAGCTGGTCTTCGCCCTTAAGCTCGTCTGCAACTGAGACATGGCGGACGGGAGCGTGACAAGGTCGTTGTTCAGCTCGCTGATACGGCGAATCGTGTTGATGCACTGTTCAGTGTACACGTTCTGGAAGTGGACGTGGACGGTCAGTACACAGGATGCTATGTGGTGGGCTGTATTGAGCAACCTTGGTATCGGTGATGCGCTCAACCTCGATACGCAGTGCTTCGTCTAGCTGGCGAAAATCTGACTTAAATTTAATCCGACTGTTCCTGGGCGAGTTATGCGGCACATACCATGCAGTGCCTTTTCGGGCGCGATGCCAGGCCCTGAAGCTTGTGGTCAGCTTGCTGCGGGTAAAGGTTATGACCCACGCACTCTCGACAGTGGAGTTCAGCGAAGAAATCTTCTCCCAAATTTCCTGTGCGCGGTGTGCGCAAGCCTCCCCATCATCTATCGAGCTGAAATGTGTCAACGAGCTGCAGCACAACACGGTAAACATAACCTACCTGTTACTCCCAACCATACGGCGAACTTGGTCACTGCCCTGGCGTAGGCGCTTCATCACCTCCTGTAGGTCCTCAAAGCGTGCTTTGAGGCCCCCATGGGTCCCGGCACAGCTCGCGGCAACCTGCTGCATCTTGACCTTGCTCACGTAGTCACCAAGCGTACGCCCCTTCTCTCCCGCATCCATAGCTCGCCGGACAGCGATGCTGAGGAACTCCTTGTGGACTTTGACACGGCTTACAATCTCTAGGTCTGCTTCAAGCCCAGAGAGAAGTTTGCACTGCCTGTCCAGTTCCCGCTGAGCGATAGCTTCAAGGGCCTCGAAGCTATCGGATGTGGCAAGCACATGATGATCGAGCGCGCTGGACGATATTTGAAGAGCACGTTGTTGATAGTGGAGGGATGTCAAGGTGCGGTTGAGATGCTCAACATGGACAAGAGCAGCTTGAACATAGCTACTCGCGAGCTGTGATATTCGGATTGGAGGAGTGGAGGCCATGGCGTCTGTCAGAGTGATTAGTCTATGCTTTGGACACCGTCGTGTAGGGAAGCAAGATGGGATGGAGACGCAGATCTTGGGGTTCTCTGCTTGGGCTGAAAGTGACGGGCATGTGCTCCGTAGAATCACCCCAGTGCCTCTTTCTTCTCGTTGGATCAATGTGCATTGTATGTGCGAACAGTTTGCAGATGCACTGCACAGGTAACCCTTCATTCGAACAGATATGAACAGACTCACCCTCTACTGGTGGCTGTAGCTCAGGCTCGCAGTGGAGATCATGCACCAGCTGGTCCAGGTCAGTGCTGAGGTATGTCTTGTTGAACACGTATATTGTCTGCTGTCTGTGAGCTAAAAGTTGATGTCGTGAACGAAGGTGGCGCACCTGGTCCTCAAGCCCAGCAAGTTCTCTAACATTATCAAGCCTCAACGGACGTCCATCTGAGAGGTACGCCCACACCGCTTCTGGGGGAACACCTGTCTTCTCGTAGATGAAGTGCTCCAGGCTATCGACCCTACGCAATATGATGTATCAGTCAAATGTTCCGACTTCATTGTCCTCAACGCAGAAGCATCCTTCCTCCTTGCGCCCCATATTGAGACCATCTTGAGACAACCACGCTACTAGCGGACAACCGAACCATTCGCTCCGAGACGCGTACGCACCTCTCTAGATCCCATAACGAGACGTCTAAGGGTACAATCACGCCATCTTCTGCTCGACATAGTTGAATCATATCGCCGTGCGTGTTATGCCAAGACACATTCTCCAGAAAGCCGACCAGTATTCGTGGAGTAGACGAAGGAAGCGAAGCCGGTCGCCTGAGCTGACTGAACTGGATGAGTTATGCTAGACGCCCGTGGCAGGGGATAGGGTTACTCACGTGAGCTGAACCGGCACACGGCTCGTGCTCCGATTCCGAATGTGGATTTCTAGCTGAAGTAGATTTCCTGACCTTGCGCCACCACAAACCTCCAGGTTGACATGTCATGGTTCTCAACAACTACCCTGCTTGGCCCACTGCACGACTACCGATTGAGCTGCAGCTTATGGTTGTAGATCAATTGCGTCACCAATCGTCGTCGCTTTCCGCTTGCTCTCTAGTGACTAGGGCTTGGCTATCCCAGAGCCGCCGTCATCTTTTCCGTGAAGTCTTTCTCATCTCGACGCGGGACGGCACAGATCGTTTTGTCGAGTTTTTGCACTTTCTCCAAGCCACCCAAGACACGTTCCTGTATGTCGGGAAGTATATTGCAGTTCTCAACTTTTGGGGAGAGCTCGCGGACTCAAGTGAAGAGGAGTATCCAAATATGATTTCCACGCTGGAGGATGTATACGAGGATTTCATGCCTCTATCATTGGAAACCCTCTCTGCCTTTCTTCCTTTGCTTCCACACCTTGTACATCTCAGCTTTGTGCACATTCTCTTCCTCCCATCTCAACAGACTGGGTCGAACGCCGACTCGGACGTGGATAAGAACCCAGCCATAGGAGCAGCCTCAGTCGTCGTGGAAAAACATGAGTCGGACTCTGACCCAGCTCTGAAAATGCTCAGGATCGAGGGCTGCTCTGCGCCGCACATGGAAGGACAGCTCTTCTTTGACATCATCTGCATGTTCCCGCACATCGAAGAACTCGTTCTCGATTCGGGGCCTTGGGAGATGAATAACGATGCGATAGCTGGAAAATACATTCCTGTTATTGAGGCCCTAGAGCTCTCGGATGCATGGCCGGACTTGTACGGCGGCCTTACGGAGATCCTGCGCATAACAGCCGAAGACGAGCAGCCGCTCACAAAGCTCATCCTGCGCCCTGGCCATGAGAATCAGATGGTGGAATTTTTCGAATATGTATTCCCCAACATCCACCCGATACATGTTGTCGAGCTCTCGGTCAACCTCTTCCACCTTCTTTGCACCGCTCCACGTGAGTGCTCTTTGTTTCTCTGTAATGAATGGATATGCTGCTTACTTTGCTGTTCGTACAGACACAGACCCGCTTCCATGGGACTCCATCCCCGTCCTTCCACACCTCCCTTCCCTGCACGCGCTTACCTTTGACCTCGATTGCTGTCTCTCCATCCCAACACTGACGACCGCCGTCCGAGGTGAGCGCATCTGCAATGCACTCCG
Organism: Fomes fomentarius; assembly: GCA_022606135.1. Taxonomy (NCBI): domain Eukaryota; kingdom Fungi; phylum Basidiomycota; class Agaricomycetes; order Polyporales; family Polyporaceae; genus Fomes; species Fomes fomentarius. The sequence goes on along the minus strand of JABYQN010000011.1, from coordinate 951,426 downwards.
CGTCTACACGATGCTCCTCTCCGACAACACACGGCTCCCCGCGCTCGAGAAGGTCTCGTTTCACGTCTTTGATTCAATCATTGCACCAAAGGCGTTCAGAGACGGCGCACGCAAGACGCAATTTTGGCACGAGCTCGGCGATGCCCTTGTGACGCTGCCTTCGCTGCGCGAGGTGCAGTTCGTCCTCGCCGGATCGAGCGATCCGGAGGCAGCGGAAGTGTTCGCCACCGTGAAGACCAAAGCGAGCATTGAAGCTTTCTTAAAGGAGGATGTGCCGCAGCTGGCGATGGGCAGGGAAGAGCCGCTGTATCGCGTGACTTTGGGGGAATAGATGTGATGCGAACGAGTTTTGGGGCCACATCTTGCTGTGAGTCTTAGTGCTTACTTTCAAGACATAAGTAGACTGATGTATTGTATAGCTAGCGTCGCTGCTGAATTCACTCGATTCACTTTATGAACATCTTGTCGCTGTTTCCTTCACAGTAACCGAACACTTGGCCTGTAGCCCCTAGCTTCCTGTTTCTGGACAAGTAGTGACTCAGAGCAATGCTTATGTCCAAGCATTGAAGAAGTCAATATCAGCGTGGCTGGACATTAGAGACGTGAGCAGCTTGCCAGCAGCGCCCTCAATTCCTATGCGACCTCGCCGGCCACGTGCCGGATTGCGCTTCAGGTTGACGCGTCAAAAATGCTTTCCACTTCCGCGTCGGCAACTCTTGTGTCGGGGTTCCCAACCACCGAGCAGCTGACTCTGTTTCATTACTCCTTCCCCTCTTTTCATCTTCTGCGCCGCTGTTTATTGTATCTCTCACGCCTCCGTAGCTTGGAATTTGACGGTATGATTCTCTGCTTACCTTTGTTGCAGTCGTCCAGAATGACATTGCTAGTGTGCGATCTATCCGCTATTGGTCACGTATAGAAGGTGCAGTGTCATACCGTATGTACACTGCGATTCACCTGCACCTTACTCTAGGTGCATTCAGTTACGCTGAAATTTACGCGCGTATGCTCGCAAGACTTGAACCGTGACATTATGGTGCTACGACCAGCCATTGTAGATGGTGTTGTTGGCAAGATGGCCTTACAACACGTCTCATGTTCCCCTGGCCCCAGCAAAAGTCGAGGTACATACCAAGTAAGTACTACATGGATCTTGATCAATGTGAGACGCGTGATGTCACGAGCACATGATATTGTGACTGCCCAGTCTCCCCTAGGCAGACCAACTCAAGACTCAAGGACGTTTCGCAGGAAAGCTCAGGCGTGGGCCAATGCGAATACATCCTACAGACTTGAATCGTGGGCGGCGGTAATCTTGGCTGATAGATATTTTGCCACGTCAGAAGGGCATAAAATGGGTGACTCATGAGTTCTCTCTGTCGACCTACACACCTCAATACGCTCTTCATCGAAGGGTGCACGTCCACGTCGTGCGACCCACGCAGTCTTCTCGGCCGTCATATGTGTCTTCACGGGTATCGAGCCCCACGGTGCCTGACAGGATTGTTAGGATATGTCTGAGTACCTCCAGAACTCTGCAATTCCCTGTGTCTTCTCCGACGACGTCCAACTGAACAACCTTACTTGTTGTCAGCTACCACAATGCACAACATAATTGACTCATTCGATGTCGCTGCTCTTTACGACTGTACCGAAGAAATCGCCCAACTCAGCCAGGACAAGCTGCACCGATCGGAGGTATTCGCCATCAGCAATAGCCCAATAGACCAAATGATGAACTTCACCTTTCTGACCTCCTCCCCAGTCGCCCCAGGAATATCCCTGTCCCCGATCGCATCCTCGACAACAAGCACCTCGTATCCCTTCTGTTGTGCCTCGCGCGCGGTCGTGCTCACGCACACGTGCGCCATGTACCCCACGAGCACGATCTTGCGCAGCCCCGTGCCCTTGATCACCTCGTCCAAGGTGGTCTCAGCGAACGCTCCCGGGAACTTCTTCTTGACGACGACTTCGTTCGGGTTGGCTGGATCTGGCCGCAGCTCCTCGAACTCGTCAGCTAGCGGCGTGCCGGGCGTGAATACAGGCGTGCCGTCGGGGACGATGTGTACGACATGCGCGACGTGAGCACCGGCCTTTCGGTACTTCTGGAGAAGCGAAGCGATCGCGGGGCGCGATGTGGAGAGGTTCGTCACGGTGAGGGCGCCAGTTGCGTATTCGTTCTGTTTTAGATTGGCGATCAGTAAAATCGATATCGTAGACGCGGTCCACTCCTCAGATCCGGAGTTTGGGAGGAAATTCACTGTACCTGAGCATCAATAATCACTAGGATGGAGTCCTTCGTCGTGGCCGTCGAGGGTGGAATCCCTGCGAGAGTACGGAATGATGCGCCGGACATCGTGTAGTCACTATTGTACACGGTGCGAATGGCCTCTCTAGATAGGAATGCTTGGATGACGGCAGGAAGAGACAGTGGACCGTGCGATTAATCATTAACTTTAAGCCCTCTCAAGTCGTATGTACGCTCATGTGACTTTACTACACGCAGCTTTACACAGGTAGTAAAGGCCCTCTTTATACACATTGACTTTTCGCACTTCTCTCTATCCATATTGTGGCTTGAGGGCGAGTTGAACTTGACACTCAGAGTCGGACTTCGCAGCACTTTGAGTAAGTTGACCGTCGAAGCCTGACTCGGAGGACAAGAGACACGACTTAGGTATATCGCGTAGTAACGGTCACTATATATGTTAAGACGGGGTCTTGTTCGGGAAGCAACTTGACGCAGTGGAAGCGTGCAGGGCTCATACACTTTATGAAACCCTGAAGTCCCTAGATCGAAACTAGGAGTTGCTATTTGTCTTTTGGCTGTCGAGATCATGCATTCCGTTGAGTCTTTTAGGTTGGTAGTATTGTTCAACCTGTGTGGATGCTACATAGATTGGCGCTTTTCGGTGTGTACAAGGACTCAATTTGAAGATGTATGTACTGGAGTCTGGACAGATGATGTGGGCGCCTACTTGGTGCACTAGACATGTCGAGTTCCCGAAGCTCTTGCCTCTCACCTCCATCGTGCCCAGATCGTACGCCCTCCGCAACAATGAACACGCCGCAGACCATGGCAAGTTCTTTGGTACTTCCTTGCGACTGCTCCGACTGAAATATAATGTAGCTGCTCGGATGGGGCAGTCTGATTGTTGCAGCAGGCGTAAGTTTCTACTACGCAAAGCAGACGATCATCGAGCGGAGGGCATTGCAGGAGGCTAGAGGCCAGAGGCCATCGGAGAAGCTTGATTGTACGTATGTCCCACTCTGTTCGTCTGTGACGTCTGTGCGTCTGACGATGACACAGGGCGCTCGAGAATCGAGCGGCAGGAACAGGCGGCGGCGGGGACAGGGCCAGGAGGAGGAGCGGGGACTCAGAATGCGTCGTCTGCCTCATCCAGTGGGGTCGATTCAAGGGTACCAGGCAAAGGCATATCTTGAAGACCGCTGTCTGGACAATGTCATTTGCATGGCTCCTCTAGGAGCCCTGCTGGAACATCCACAGCCCGCGATGGCCACATGTTCTTGCGTGAAGACCATCCGCGGACCTAGTGGCTCTAGTTCGTTTCTCTCTCTTCCCTCACTTCATAATTCCGCTGTCCATGTGTCATTTCGCATATTGAATCCTGTCGCTTGGAACGAACGTATGTCGCATAGGACTGGCGCACGACCGACCTGCACCAGCCAGGTCTGGCAGCACTCACCGAAGTTCAGAGAAGCTGCGCCCTATAAGGTAAGTCTGACGCGCGAGTGCGTTGGTTCGGTTCCGAGGGACGAGAGTGGTGAGCGGAGTTGATCAATGTGACAGACTTTCTGTCAGTGACGAGTGCTCTCGAAATCCCTTCACTTTGCCCCCGCACCCGTCTCCCCTTCCCCATGCCGCCCTCTTCTCTTCAACGACGACGCACCCAGCCCCGACGGCGTCCGTACAAGCCCACTCGGCGTGCTCCACTACCTGTTCACGCTTCCAGTCCCCCACCACTAGGTCGAACAACTTAGGATGGTAATCACGCGCAGCAGAGACGTGAAAGGCACAGTGCATATCGTTGGCTCTGTCGGAGACTATGCTGACGTTTGGTGTATATATGCGCTCAGGACCAGCTCCTGAGACGGTGTTGAAGCCCAACATGAAACGGAAGGGTCCGAGCGACGACAAAGTCAAGGCTGCAAGGCCAAAAAAGCTTGCGCGTACCTCCGCCCAGTCTGTCCTATCCGAGACCGAGTCGGCCACCGCTTGGCCCTATGACGTTCCACGATCAATGTTGTCCAGCTTCAGGGTGACATCCTCGCCGTTCCAAGCGTACGACACCAAAGGAAAAATCGCCCCAGATGCTTCGTCTCAAACTGGTACACCGTTCGCCGCGACAGGTCCTGAACCCATGTTCGATCATTCCTGGCGCGTCACCTTCGTGCAGTGCACGCATACATACGCGCGGGGTGGTTCGAGGATGTCGACAGGCCCAGTAGAGGTGACTGTATGCCCTCCTTCTGAGAGGTGTGACCACGTCGACAGTCCCCCTTCTGCTTTGTCTGTTGTACCTATCCATCCCACACAAGGTAGCCCGCCCCTACGCCGTTCAGCCCATCATGGAGACGAGAATAGGCCGCCTGTCGTCTCCCTCCCAGTGGTGTCTCTGGAGGAGCCAGGTCACTTTACGCCAGACCGGGGCCCCTGCCTCCCTCTTCGTCCGTCCCTCGGCCGTCAACCTCGTGAAGTCGGAGAGTCTCGATATGACCCTGCAGAAGTAAACATCTCCGCTTCCGTTGCTACTCCTATCGGCCCTTCACATGTTACTGACCCTACCTGTGAGGCACCAAGTTGCACGACTTCCGCTGATGGCAGATCGGAATCTGCACGACTACAGCCTGCCTTCCCTCGGATACCGACTGCACAATGGGTCTATCCTTCACCTCCCACCGTCGTACAAGTGCCAACTGGCCCCTCACACCCATTTCAACCGTTCAGCGCCAGCCAGGAACACTTCGATTCAACTCGAACAGGGAATCAGCACGCTGCTGAAACCCCAGTGACGTTTAACCCGGTGTATGGTCATTCGTTTGGCCCACCCACCCCGGTGTTCACATCCTTTCCCGGATTTGTTGCCGCGCCTCACTTCCCATATATGCCTCTTCCTCCACCTCCTTCAGCCTGTCCCCCATCATATGCTAGCCCGCACGATCCGCCACGCATCCACTCCGTCGGTGTATCGCAACCTCCAATCCCACATCTGCCATATCATCAGAACCCGACTGTGCCTCCGCATACGCATACAGCCATCGCGCCTATGTCTCATCCCAATCCACCAGCTGCTGTCGCGCCCATCCAGATGCATCTTCCGGCCTATGGCACTCCGCCCCAGCACCTCTCTGCGCCGTGGTGCACGCTTTATGACACTCTCAAAAGGCAGCATGGAGGCCGCCGAGGCTACAAGAAGCGGCGTGCGAGTCCGGAAAACGCAGAGCCCCACACACTGGAGCCCGTCTCTACAGAGGTGGGACGAGGGAGCATGCACCATGCGCATGTCCACCAATGCCCATTCTGCCCACGCACGTTCACATTCCCGAATAGCTTGGCAATCCATCTGAAGTGGCATTGGGGCGCTAGTGGGCTTGAGTGGAAGAGAGGCGAGTATAGCGCATGATGGTTATTGATGTTGTATGCTCACTTCATATCAGGAATCCACAAGAACGGTAAGGGTGTCGAGAGGGCGTTGCGAGACGCAGAAAAGCGTCGTGAGGAGACCGAAAAACTCCAGTCAAAGCTTGAGCAAGCTTTCTCCGACGATCCTGAGTCGTCCTTACCGTCGGACGGCGTCCCCGCGTCGCGGTCCCCACTCCCTCAAGATCCACAGGTGGACACATTCGACTTTCACCAGTTCTCCCTACCCGTGATCGCGCAATCGTCCTTCGGAAGCATATTTGACTTCCCGTTCTCGTTTGGCACGTCGGCGGCAGACTTTCCTGGGTTTGACTTTGACGATACTTCCAGCTCTGGCATCTCGCCTACGAGCTCGGAGACGACGCACGCGATCCCTTCGTCTTCCTTCCCTTCGTCTTCGTCAAACTCGTATCAGACCCCTTCCTCAGGTGACAGATCTGTACCTTGTACGCCTGACCCTTCTGTGGACTCGGGGTCTTCATCGAATAGCCAAAGTGTGGGACACGCGTCTCCGAAATGGGCCCGGGACCTCTTCGGCGACGGCGCGGGCGAGCATGACGCGGACGGGGAAGGCGAAGACGTTCTGTATGGTGACGATCTCTTTGGCGACGGCGACTCTGATGTCGGAGAAGGAGGAGAGAGGCTAGGTGACTCGGTGCGTACCCTTTCGTCATGATGACTTGCGTTCGTGCGCTGGCCTTTGACTTCCGGCCGTCGTTGGCTTCGCTCATAGGTTGGCGGACGAGTGTCTGACCGCCGTGCTGCTTTCGTTTCCAGTGCTAGTCAAGTCCCTGTCCGACTGCGAGGCCGGGGCTGTTTGGGAAACGTCACGGTGCTGGACGCGCCGCGGATGCCTCTGTTGCAGTTACCTCCACCCTTGATCAGCGGTGACGACGAGGGCGACAAAGAAGAACCTTTGGATGTGGAGGAGGACTACTTCCAGGATGTCATTCAGGGAGAAAGAGAATCTAATCGGGGTGTCTCCATCAGTCACCACCTCCCTATTGGCCTTGAGCTAGCTCCTCTAGACGACTTCGGCTCTCTCCAGTCTCTTCCAGACGTCGACGCCTTTGAAAGACTCTCACTGTCATGACGAGAGCGCAGCATACGCTATATTCCCTCTAATATCTTCCCTAGGCCTTCGCATAGTACTCATACCACCGTATCCCACCTCTCGCATCGCATAGAGCAAGAACCATCTAGACATCATAGAATACTTCAAGATCCCAATTCAGCCGGAGTATTGCCCCCCATCAAACACGCAGACGGGCCTTGTCGTCGCGGAGCAGTGGTTAGCATTCGCCTCCCGTCTTACCTATAGCCTTATATAACTCTGAACAGTTTCTTGTCCCGTCACAGAACTTTTTGCATCTTGGGCGTCCTTCCACAATCGAACAATCTCGGTCAATGTAGTATCGTCAAGAAATCGTGTTCGAAGTAGTGTTATTCTACGTATTGTCCAGGGATGATATAGACGTGTCGTACGGAAACAATCGATGTCGCGTGACGCGGAGAGAGGATGTGGAAGTGAGACAGGGGTACGATATCAAAGAACGGATACATGAGTTATAAGTGAAGTAGCGACGTGGCACTGGTACTCGTGCGTGAACACTGGGGAGAAGGGTGACAGCATACTTAGCGTATGAAGAAGCTGTGCAGGACGGCGAGGCCGCATGCGAGTGAGCAGACGATGAATCCAAGGGGGTACCCTGCTGGGTTGTCTTGGACGCTCGTGGACCAGAGCTGAAATGAAAATACACCCATCGTCATGAGACAGGGCCCCGGGCACGAGAGAGAACAAAGGTACGTACGGTACCCCCGAGGATTGGGCCGGCGAATCGCGCGAGACTGACAATGCTCTGCGCGATGCCATTCGCGAAGCCAACTAGATGCGGTGGGGACACTGGAACAAAGAACAAAAAATCAAGAATAGAACAGTGAAACGAGCCCTTGATGTAGATGATACAGCAGAGGATGACGTACTGTAGTTAAGCAATACGGAGATGGCGGTGTAGCTGAACGTGCTGCCGCAGTATCGGACGGCGCTGCAAGAGCAAATTTTGAAATTTGGAATATTAGTCTCCATGATGGCGCATATATCCGGTGGACGACGACTTACGTGCTCAGGGCGAGCGCTGAATGTCGGAGCGAAGACAAGGTTAGCATGCGCGGTGAATGGCCGGTGAGAGAGTGGAGATACGCACCTGCCATGAGGATGAGGTTGCCGTCGTCACTTGGACTGGCGAACACGCGATACAGGATGACAGTGAGATATGACGGGATGAACAGCATTGTGCCGATCCGGAACATGGACAGGTGCGAGAATCGTCCTCGCGGAGGCCTGCAGGGGGGAAGTCGTTAGCGTCGGGCAGGATGCGCGCATTTACGGCAAGGAGAGCGGAACCGTACCCGATGTTCCTGGTTTCAGTGGAGTGGGGGTGTGGTAAGCGGTCGAGCTGTGCTGCGAACACAGGAATTGGACTTACGGGTATAGCACAAACTGGTATGCGATCTGTGCGAGACACATCAACGCAACTACGAAGAATATCAGTGCGCGTCTTTGCATGAAACCAAAGAAGTTTTGTAAACGACGTACTCAGCTGAGAGAAGTGACCAGCGTTCAGGTTGAGACCGCCGGATGGGTACTTCCTGTGTAGCAGCCTTCAGTCTCCCCTTGCGGGCGGAACCACCCAGCAACTGAGAACATATGCTTACGAGACAAGATAGAGGTAAAACACCTGATCATGTGTCGTCGAGTGAAGCGCAAGCCATCCATACTGGCAGATAATCGCAAGGGGCAACAAACTCCACAGCGACGGCTCCTTCTCCGCGACGGCCTCCAACGCGGGGCTCAATGAGCGTGACACACGGTGCGACTCCGCGATCGGCGCGAGCGCGTCCATCTCCTCTGCCTCCGCCTGTGCGAGCAGCTGCTGCGCCTCGAGTACGGCGGGCGGGGTACGTACACCGACGTGGGAGAATATTGGGGGTACAGTCGACGACGGCCGCCGCAAGGGCAGCTCGTCGACCTCGGCTCCTGTACCCCCAGGGGCGAGAGATGACGACGGCCTGCGAAGGTTGGAGAAGCGGCGCGCTGAGGAGGGTCGTCTACCGAAGGCCGACGGACGCAGGTTGCTGAACGACTGACGGTTCGAGCTAGTACCTGGGGCACGGCTGGGTGTAGCCGAGGAAATGCGTCGTGAAAACCGGTTATTTCGTGCGATTGAAGCAGAGCCAAAAACGTCTTCGTCGTCATCCTCATCCTCATCCTCGATGGCTTGTTCGTTATCGTCACGGTATCCCTCCTGGTCGAATTCGTCCTCGCTTTCCTCGAAAGGGTCCTCATTATCTGCATTAATAGCGGCAGCGACCCATAGGTCAGCGATGTTCGTCACCGCATTCTCGTTCGCCATAAGCAGTCGCTGGGCAAAGTTTAGGTCGCTTCCGGTGGCCACACTGGAAGGAGCGCCATCGTAATTGCTCTCACGTCTCCGCCTAATCGACAATCCCGTGCTTCCGCGTCGGCTTGCCATAGTCGCATTGCTCAGAAGACGGTTCCTATAAGAGCCGCTGTACCCATATGCGGAGCCATTCGCTCTGCTGACCCGAGAAAAGGTACGCTGCTTGGGACCTTGCGTCGGGGTAAGCGGCACCGGGGCTGTTGTAGGCTGCGAAGGCCCGGCAGACACCTGGGCGGGCACAGGCGAGACTTTGGAGAAGTATCCTGAAACCTTGTGGCGGATCGACCCGTACAAGCTGCGTTCCTCTAGTTCTTCGAAGTGAGGCGTCGTGGGCCGTGACTCCTCTTCGGGGATGCTTCTCAATTTCTCAGGAGGAAGGCGAATTGCGCCTTCCCGCGGCCCACAATCAGGCGCGAGGAAGAGCGACAGGATAGATCCTACGATCTGGTGAGTGCGCAAGTAAGACTAGACTCGGTGCGGTCGGCTAACCTATGAAGGTGACGGATGCTGCAACACAGCACGGCAGTAGATATGGATACTTGACGAAGAGTGGAACACTCGCAAAGACACTCGGCCACTTCAACGCAGGGTTTTCGACTGGTATGGTCGATCAGTCTCTCTATATGCACTCGTACCACCAATTCACTCACATGTTCCGCCAACAATGGCACCGGACACACCACCAAAGCCCCAGCAGAAGCTAGCACCATTAGTCAATTCGAGACAAGGCGGCATAGATCACGATACTTACCCAAGGATAGCGTACGCTCGGCCCTCGTTACTCTGGTCGGTGATGGACGTGACGCATCCTCTTGCAACTCCAATTGCGCCAGCAAAGACACCTTGCATAAGGCGGATGACAATGGCCTGCTCTATTGAGGTGGCAGTGCCGAAGAGGCAACAAGTGATAGCGCTTCCCAGCAGAGAGATGGTCAACACAAGTCGCGGACCATGTTTGGCGGCGACAGTAGCCTGACATGCAAAATAATAAGTTGTCATATGGGTGTACGTTATGAAACACGACGTACCCAAAGCAAAGATGTGAGGAATTGTGTCAAGAAGAATGTCGAGACTGTCAATATTCGTCAGTGTGAGATTGAGCCTATCGGAATCGCGGGAACAACGGATTCCACTGGACCCAAGCTGCACTCTCGATGACAGGCAACAAAGTATAGATCCTCGGAAACGCATTAAACAGAAAGGTGGCAGATACTCGTTGTCTGGAAACGAGGTTCCACTAAGAGGAGAAAGACTACTCAGTAGCATCGATAGTCGTAGCGTCGATAGTCACTGTCTGTACAATGGAGAGCGAATGCATAGGTACAGGCCTTATTCTTCTCAGCATAGCGCACGCTCATTCGCAGGACACCAACGAAAAAGAGGAACGAAACTACAGAGACTATGATACCGACACTCACCTAGCAATCCTGTCCAGTAGCCCACTTCCGATTCGTTATGGAATTGACCGAATCCTGAAGCAAAAGCCACGCCGCCGTCACACATCATGCTATGAACGCATATGACCACGACATACCTTCAACCATAAACAGCAAGAACGGCGCTGATACGTTCGCTGACAAGAATTCTCCAAGCATGGTCTGAAACACAGCTTCAGTCGCATACATCACTCTATCGAACAACTCGAATGGTCATACGATAGACAAGACAATCATGGACAGCACCGGTAGCGGTGTGGAGTACGCTTCCCCTGATGTTTGCAATGCACTTGGAATTGCTGGCCGTTCCGGGGTCTGGCTTGTGCCACTTTCTTCGTCTCCTCTCCATCGACTAAGGATGCTCGGCTTGCGGACGATGCCAGACATCCGCTCACTTGCGCGCTGGAGCATTGGCTGGTAACCATTTCCGTGTGCTGCCTGTGTATCGTTATCGACGTCGAGCGCAGTGTCGCCTGGCCCGAAGACACGGCTGGGAGGCATATTGATTGGGCTTGTCAAACCGACGCCGATAACGGTCCTACGACCACCGAGAAGAAGCTAGTTCAAGAGACGATAGACACCAGTTTGGTGATATTCGCAATAGCAACCGTAGTCGTTGGGGAGGATAGTAGGCACAGTGGGGAAGGAATTGACTGTTTAGAGTTGAGACTGCGCTAGTAGTCGCCAGTGCCACTGACGCGGACGCGCCCAAGTCCTGAGCGCACGTGACGTGAATAACTCTCGTAGGCGCCAAATGTCGGACCGTCCCTCCGAGCGCTTTCACTTGTCATTGTCGCGACCGAGTTCGCAGTGCCTACCAGTGGAAGACCAGCAGTAGGGAACGAAGGTGATCAGTCCATATTTAACTGATATTCGTCAAGTTGCAAGTAGCATCGAACCAGTTCGGTTTTGAGCGCTTGAGCAATATGAACCGAACTCAGTTGCAGGGACTCGGTGCCGACCGCCGTCAGCTGGCAAATACCTATGCAGTCTTAACCCTTGCCATAGCTAGTACCCGGTGTCTACTCAAAATCCTCCGTTACGGACTTGCAAGTGGGTACCATGTAAACAGTTGCATGGTGGCCCATCTGAGCATTAACATCAGTTATGACTTCAAGCACCAGTCCTATCGCTAACCCATGGCCGAAACCAGAACCAGATCGGGCCAACTTGAAACTACAAGTCATGGTCCATGGTGTGGTCTGCAATTTTACAAGCCACAAACCATCTCAAGCCAGGCCAAACCGGTGGCTTTCAGGCCAAACCAGACCAAGCACAACACTACTCACGGACTACTGCTTTACTGCCCCAACCAAATACGAGTAAATCGGCTGACCGTCAACACCGCTCCGGTTCTATCGCACCCTCACTGAGATTAGATCCAGGGTCGCGTCATTTCATAATAGAGTGGACAGCAGCGCTTTGGTCGGATCGCGGGATCAACCTCGTCTTGAAACAAAACCCTTTGACCCAGAACCAACAACAACTTCAACCTGATCTTGCTCGGCAACCATAGCGTGGATGCCACTCATCGCCGACTCGCAAATTTTCCCTGCAAGGGCTGGCTTAACGTGGAGATGACTCCAAGTCTGACGCTGATCTCAAGGGTCGCGTTATCTCATATAACAGTACAACCATTCGTGGGACTGTCGTTGTGGGGTACCAAATATCTCGCAAGCAAGTAATCTAGGTAGCCCGTAACGAAGACTTGCAGCTCCGCGTCTCTCCACGCGCTCAAGGAAACTTGGGCCCCAAACCGCTTCTTTTCCAAACCATCATGGGGGGGGGAGGGGGGGGCAAATTGATCACCGAACGCGTCTCCCTCCTGGACCCTGCGCGTCCCTATGGCACTGCGATCGCGCATCACCCGAGTTTCGGATTAGCGTTGCACGTTAGATTACTGCATCTCTTCGTCGAGACACTCTTTTCTAAAAGAACTTCCAAACTCCAGACTTCCAAGACTTAGCACTTCTCGGTGTCACATCATCGTAGATTGACGTGGGCTTGGACTCTCCCTCGTGTGGACGGTGGAGAGTACACTTCACAACGGACTGCGGCCAAGCTTGGGAGAGACATTCGGAACCCCGCGCGTCATCTTCGTAACCTGACGAGCGATCCTTCCGTGCGTGTGACGGACTTGCGCTTGCCGTGTAAGACGGACTTACGGCCGCCTAAACCCCAGATCCATTGAAAAGATCCGTCGAGGGCATCTCCTCTATCTGACGGGCGCTTTCAGAGGAGAACAGCCTTCTCCAAACTTACGCGCACCGCGAAGGGGTATGTCCCCATCTCCACTGCCAACGACCGTCGCTGCTTATATAACATTTAGCTGCAGATCACTCATATTGGCTCGTATGTACCTGTCGTTAGGGTCCAAGAGAGGCAGAACATTGGGATCGGGATACGACTGGAGAAATGTCCCATGTGATGGTACGTGAACTCTGGCGCTTTCTCTAATTCACTTATGATAAGTGTTTCGAACCAGGGGCCGTGCGGCCAGGAAACATCCTCCCATTTGCGTGCCCTCGGCCTCGGCCTCAATTTGTGATGAAAGGCCCGCCATCTCTGGAACTGTCAATCAATATGAGAGATGATGCAAGTCCGTCTAGAGGTACGTCAGGCGCGGAAAGCGGGCGACGGTGATAATGAAAGGCACATAGGCGAAGGCCTACTCCCACGCAGACCGCATCGCTCAATGCGCGCCCTTTCGTTTCAAGCTCCGTTCGGGGGTCGTGAAGGTAGACCTGACGGCCATCCTTATTTTCTCTCTTCTCTCGGCCTTCAGAGCAGCAGAGGTTCAGTAGGAGTGATCGCAAACATTCATCCAGAGGCCCAGAGCACTGCTTGATGCATAGCCTCTCTCATGACTCTATGTATATTGCTTCCATGTAGTTTGACAGTTTGAGGGCGAGTCACAGATCGTTGCGAGATTCGCGCTAGATTGCCGAATCTTACTCCGAGCGCGTTTGTTCCCGTTGGCTCCCAGGTGATTTGACCTGTTACGAAGACACGTACACTCTTCCAGTCTCCAGATCTAGTGTCGTCGTCTCTTCGTGTGCTCACTGCTGACTCAGAAGTTCTCATCTTCACCAGATCCATATTATCCTGGACTACCTTGCTTGCCAGTCCTGGGGTGGTGATTCGGATCAGTTCCGGCGCCGGCCGAACTTCGAAGCCACTCGGGAGCAATGTTAGCAGAGTGCCGTCTTCTGCTGGGATATTTTGCCTGGCGCTTGCTCACAAGAACCAAAATGAATCTACGCGAAAGACGAAATGGGCCAGGATATGTGAACAATACTGGGCCTCGCCTACGCGTGAGTCGTGAAGTGCAGACTCTACACCCACACTCCGTTTCTGCCAAGACGCTCCCATCAATGAACTTCGTCAGTTCTTTTCGTTTCTCCCGCAGTACGGCCTCGATGAACCTATTGTTTATCGGGCACAGTCGTGGGCGGTCCCCGCTAGCCGCTCCTTCTCTATATCCTTTCGCCAGATCTGAAACGCACTCGGTGAATCTCTTGCCGAGAACGACAAACATTATCCCTCCTCGTCAGGCCCCGTAATTTCGCCTCTGCGTCTAGAGGTCCCACCGCGCCCCGCACGCCAGTGTTCTCCCTGATTCCACCGAATTTTGCAGAAATTCCCGTGAGACCTAGCCAACGGGGGTTGCAATGCGACGCCGACTTAAAAGCATCCCGCTCTTCAGCCATGCAAATTCGCCACCCATTTTCTTCTACCGCAGTCCCCTTTACCTCTTACCACCTTTTAATTCTCCGGTTAAGCCGTCCCCTGTCTTGTCTTTTCGTCAGTGATCATGGCCGTCGCTCCCGCTAGTAACCGTCCGACAAGGCTGAACTTCTCCGACCTCATCTCGCCCTGCCCTTGGGCGTTGCGCGTCAACCCTAACTGCAAGCTCGCTGCAGAAGAGTCAAAGAATTGGCTTCTCTCCGGCTGCCGGCTCAGAGCGAAGAAGCGCGCTGCCTTCCACGGGCTCAAGGGTGGCCTACTTACAGCGATGTGCTATCCGCTCGCGGAGTACGAGCAGCTGCGGGTGTGCTGCGACTACATCAACTACCTCTTTCATCTTGACAACATCTGCGACGAGATGGACGACCGCAAGACGGTCAGTACCGCCAGCGAGGTGATCGGCGCATTGCGCGACCCGCACGGCTTCCAGCCCTCGTCCGCAGTAGGAAGGCTCACGCAGTGGTGAGTATCCTCGTGGCCGGTGCACGCCTTCCCACTTACCCGGTTCGCATCTTCCTCGGTGGCTATCACACCTTCTCTTCTCTTCCCTCTGTCTTCCTTCGCTATTCACCGGAGCGCTGATGATTGCCTATTGGCTTATTGGCACATTGCTGCCTTCGGTTCTGTCTTCCACAGCTTCTGGCGCCGGATGACAGCAACAGGATCACCCGGGGCGCAAAAACGGTTCATCGAGACGTTCGAGCTGTTCTTCCGCGCGGTGACACAGCAAGCGAAGGACCGCGCCTCAGGGAATATCCCCGACCTTGAATCCTACATTGCCATGCGCCGGGACACGAGCGGATGCAAGCCGTGCTGGGCTCTGATCGAATACGCGAACAACGTGAGCGTCGAAGCCCTCTCTATAACCTCCGCGGAAAGGTGGTGTCTCACGCCCGCGCCGCTGCACAGCTCGATCTTCCCGACGAGGTGATGGAGCACCCCATCGTGTTGGGACTGGGAGAAGCTGCGAACGATCTGGTTACGGTGAGCAGGTTGTGGGCGGTGAATTCCGAGCGCGTGCTAATCCTATCCCATATTTTTAGTGGTCGAACGTGAGTGTCCTGCATGTTTCGCCATCCCGCGTTGCATCCACGGATGGGGGTGGAGAGTACGTATTCTGACATTCTCGTTGCCTCCACAGGACATCTTCTCGTTCAACGTTGAACAGGCTAACGGTATGTATCCCCGCAATCACCACTATCAAAGCTGCGCTCCATAGTCCGTTCTGACACTATCCATCCAATCCCCCACCCCATGATAGGTGACACGCACAACATGATCGTCGTCGTCCAGAACCAACAGAAGCTCGAGTTGCAGGAGGCCGTCGACTACGTCGGCGACCTCTGCCTCGCGTGCATCGACCGCTTCCAGGCGCTCCGCAAGGCGCTCCCATCCTGGGGCCCCGAGATCGACGCGCAATTGCAGGTCTACATCGACGGCCTCGGCGATTGGATGATCGGCAACCTCGTCTGGTCGTTTGAGACTGAGCGATACTTCGGCAAGGACGGACGCCAGGTTCGCCACGATCTGTCTGTGGCCCTCCTCCCGCGCCGCAAGTGATTCATGGCCGCCTGCGGGAGCGTCCAGGGCCAGTTTACGGCAGGCTTAGACTAAGGGCTGGCAGGAAGTCATAGCCGTAGGTGCGTCCTTCCGGCCCCTAATTCAGTGTACCCTGGCCGGTTCCCGCTCGCTGGCTGTGGCGGGGTCTGCGCCCGCGTGTGACCCCGGACGAAGAGTGGCAGATGCTAACATTGTCTCTCCCACCCAGATGTTGTATACTAAGCTGCGATTAGCTTCGCAAATTTTAGCGTCGCCCGCTGGTCTCGGCCCGCCCCCCACTCGCACGGCTCAACCCGGAGTTTTTGAACTTTTGGCTCTCGCTTACCATTCCGCCGGCACTGCGCCGTCACCCCGCGACTACCCCGAGGCTCGAGTACGTTTTCAACGTGTTTCGTCGGAGGCTCACGTCGGTTGCGGTGCCAGCGAGGCTACTCACCTTCGGCCCCGTTCGCACACTTCCCTCGATCCGGCCCCGGATACGACGTCCGACGTTCGCTCTCTCTACCCTCGTCCTGTCATCAACTCGCACACTTCCGCTCCCTTACCCCTGTGTCCCAATTTCACACCTCTCATCAACCCCTTACAATAACTCCCGTGCGCTTGTGTATAGTCTCCGGCCTGGGATTTCCGGCCTGCCGACTTGAGACATCCTTTCCTGGGGCCCCAATCCCCATCATATTCCGCTCTCATTCCCGTCCAGCTCTCTCAGCTCTCAAATCCACTCTCTTTCCCCCCTCCGTCTCTCCATCTATCTATCTATCTAATTATCACACACAAGCTGTATAGCCCTTCTCTCATCTCTCGTCTCGTCTCTTCGTCTCTCTAGCCCTCTCACTGTAGCATGATTGGCCTCGGTCCATCTTCCTCTCATTCGTTCATATTATATTCAAATCCATTTACCGTACTTGATCGTATCATGCACACGACTTCGTGCCTCGCTTACCGCGTCCGGCGCGCGTAATTGCTGTCGATACACTATAGAGTTCTCCCAAGGTCCCGTTGATGTACCTCTCTACCTTCTTTATCTAGGAGCGTATCGTCACACCTTGCGTAGTCGATGTGCTAGATGGTTGAAATGTCATCCCACCTTGCTAGCCAGTGACAGCATGAGCGGTCCCAAGTACTTATCAGTATGTTGCAGTGTGAATGCAACCAGATAATCCCTGATTGATGACTGAACAACGAGAGACAAGTGATCATCATGTACGAGTTCGGACGTTCAACGTCAACGGCCACAGAAGTCCGATCTCTGGTGGTTGAGGTAGGAGAAAAAGAAATACCCGTGCAAAGGTGCTACCAGGGTTCGAACCTGGGTTTTGGGAAGGTTACGTTCAAAATCCCAAGTGATAACCACTACACTATAGCACCAATGCCCATGCGAACAATGAGCTTGCTATTGACAGACAAAGCACAGCATCCTATTGCGTATACCAGCCTTGATATAGGGCCCAGGAGAAGTCCACGTAGTAATTTTACAAACAGTATGGTGATGAATTATGCATATGACCAATCAGTCCCTACGGTAACTATCCTTGTAATCAGAGTTCTGCATGGTGGGTTAGTGTGGGTATCATCAGGGACAACGGTCACTGGTGAATCGCAAACCTTCGTGTACATTCCGCCGCGGTCATTCAATCTCCTATTGGGCGCAGGCTGGCCGACATGACCCTCGGAGTCTTGAGTTGCTTCCTTCGGGTTTCCCTAGTGGCTCGGGTAAGGGTCATTGATCATCGTAAATATGGTCGTCGGTGACTAACGTGCAGAGCAGTCATGATAGAAGAGACAACACCTCTGTCATGAGATGCGTCCTCCCTCTGAAGGGCGGCATTGTCCTTCTCGCGAGGATTGGCTGTCCCTGCTTCGCCGCCACGTTCACTAGATCCGCTACTCTCCAAGCCGCGGCCACCATCGCCACTTGCATGAGCCTGAACCATCCCACTCGACGCCGCTCCGCCACCGCCGCTGGTGTCCTTCGTGTCGGCAGGCTTGGCAGTCTTATACTGCGTGGGATCTTGACGGCTAGGCACGACGGTGTGAGTTCCTCCGGGCGTGCTCATACGGGAGTTGAACTCAGGAGCTTGCTGAGCGTGGCGGAACTGCCCTGTATTCAATCGATCAGCATCGAAGATGCTACAGGGAAAAGGCAAACACGTACAGGTAGGCATCTCTGCCGCGTTAGGAGAGTCGTGGCGACGGTTCTGCACCTTCCACTGAAGGAGCCAGAATGCACCGAGTCCGGCGGCGACGGTGGCCATACCCAAAATCATCGTCTGTGGGCCCAGTCAGATGTGTACTGCAAAGTAGGAAAGCCATGAGGAACGTACTCTGGGGCTACCGCCTTGTCCTTGCGTGTGCATCGGAGCATTTGGGTTGCCCGACCTGAGATTGGAGGTGTGCCCTGGATGCGCGCCCATAATGCGTACGAGGCTCTGGTGCAGTGGGTAGTAGGAAGGAGGGAGATTTTACGCGGTCGATGTCCTACGACAGGACTATATACGCACCACGGAGAACGCGACACGGGCAGCATCGATCGGGGTCGCCCATGGCACCATATTGGGACGGCGAGATACCTAAGTTGGAGAGCGTAGTGAAAGGGTACGGGTGAGTGACGTCGTCATAGTCGGTGCGCCATGAGCGCTCTGGATCCCTAATGTGACCCGGGAGGGTTATGACATGGTCAGAGCGTCACATCGAGCCACTATGCGAACCGTGTGCGGTCCAGAGCCTGCCAGGATCCACTGCGTGCATTCCGTCACGACATCCGAGTCGGTCGTCCGAAAGTCTGAGTTGATTTAGCTTCCACAGTACGGCCAACTTGAAGATTGTCGACTTGCACACGATCTGGAAATGATGAGCGAGATCAAACGATGTGCTATGGAGATATGACATATACATGGCCTGGGGCCTGAGGAGTCGACCATGCAAGCAAATTATTGAGAGAACCGTTGTGGGTGGAGGAAACGTATCGGGCCGAGAACCATTGTGTCATGAGCAATATCGCGAGGCACACGCCCTAGAATTGCGGCATTGCGATGCAGGCAGTGTTCAGCTTGAGATACAGGCGCCTCGGGGCCGTAGCCATTCGAAGTTTGTGGGTAATCCGCGCTTTTCATTTATACCGATATATACAAGATTAGCACGATAATCACGATAATGCAAGCTATTGAAGGGCAAGACGCATGAATACAGGTTGATTCAATGAATCGAGCGGTGCGCGACGAACCTCCCGATGACTCCCGCGTCTGCGCATGCTACGTTTACGCCCGTCGGGTCAAAATGTGCCTCCTTCAACGACCTCTGAAGGATCGGGCCAGAAAACTGTGAATCAAGGTCTCCCATGAGACTCCGAGCAGAGTACTGCGGACGAGTGTTACTCACCAGCCCACTTTCAGAATAGTACTATCCTTCCGAGCATGTAGCTGCGGCATCCAGCTCTGAATCGTCGCGAGAAGGTTCGCCTGCCCCGGCTCGTCCATCTGTTCCTTAATGACGAACAGATGGGACAAGCAGACCACTTCAAGGCCCTCGAACTTCTCTTGCGACAGGATTGAATCGATTTCCTTTGTTGCGGCTGCATCAAGACGTGTTCCAGCGAGGCCGACGTTGCTGCTGTGCGCCAGCGCATAAGCTTCACTAGTACACATACGGTGTAATGTGAGAGTTTTCAGCGGAGAAGATACTTCTTCCAGCAAGCGCGTGACGTTGGCCCATACAATCGCAGCATCGATTTTCAAGCTCCGTAGTGCGAGAGTCAGGCTCTCTAGCTTGGTATATGCTGCGATCGGAAAGTTTGCTAAGCATGATAATCATCATCAGATTCATGCATGCCACTCTAAGATGATCTTGGAGAACGCACCATTAGGACGTATGTCTAGCTTGAGGGCACTTGGTGCAACGAGTCGTAAGACATCGACGGAGCATACGGAGGCAAGCCATGTGAAGAGAAAAACGTAGCATGTGGTACGGTCCACAAGATCGTCTATACGGAGTCTCAGCCATTCAAGCCCCGGGGATGATCGATGTCGAAGAGCCGGTTGGGACAATGGGAGAGGTACGGCTGGGTGAACATGAGAAAATTGAACATAGTTCAACTCTAGCGCAACAAGCCGCGGTAGCGAATGGAGGGCGTGGCACAGGAATCCGACTGAGGGGAAACGACAACTGATCAGGCTCAGTGTCGTGATCGATGGGAATCCCGAAAACAGATTGGATTCTCCTCGCAGGGGAAGGTAGTCGTCTCATTGGATCAGATTGAGTAGTAAGCTCTCGAGATTCGGTAGGTGGCGGGCGAAATTGCATAAGAATAGGCGACATGGATCCCTGCGGGAGGTTCGTTCGCGCGCTTGCGGGCCGTAATAAGGACCATTAGCATCCCGGACGAGGCACGGATGGAATGCGTCATAGGGGCCATTGACACCGATGAAGAGGCTCACTGTGGACCGTAGATGGCACCTCAGGGCGTCCGAGTGTAATACTCCGTGGACAAAGCGATCGTATTTCACCTTTCCGCACAGAAAAATCTGTCTGAACAGATGATGCATACTTGCAGGAACCCAGTCACGGCAAACCAATGCGCAGGCGAGCAAAGTCGACGGGCCCCGTGGGTCATCGTCTCTTTCGTCTCGCACAAAGCCAATGATAGAGTCCGTAAGCTCGTGTGGAAGGTGGATAGGCATCTCCTGACTACAGAGTATGAGCGGAGCATATACGCAGTCAGTAGTCGATAGGTGTGGCAGGAGAGTCACTTACTATCCAGCAGGACCAGTGATCGGAGAGTCGTTCGTGGAGGTGGAGTGGTTGCTCTCATACTGGAGAGCATGGGAAGCTAACAAGCGCTAGTGGCGTGGGACTAATTGCCAGACAGCGAGACGACTTAATCTGACTGAACATCATCATCCAATTGCCAACCGGTTCACCTTCAAGTTGATGAGTTGATTTATCAATATCCATCAAGTTGGAGTATATGAATACTGAGCAGTGAGAGTGGCTAATTCCAACTTCTCAGCTGGGCTGTGCCAGTGGTAGCGCTAGCCTCTCGCGAGCAAACGGTAGCACGCTGAGCCTTGTACCCAGTAACAAGCCTTCCCGCTCGATTTTGCGGGGAGCCACACAAGCTCGCAGTGGTCTCAATGCGAGGAGTACCAGCACGCCTGACATTGATGGGATGGGAATTGACAGACGAGAAGCATTGTAGCCTAACGGTGGCAAGTTTCCATGCGACGTTCGTCGTCCGATCTTGACCTATTCCGCGACGATAACATGTGAACCTGTGGTGCACAATCAATCGGAGCAGGACCAGAGTTAGTGCTTCAGATCTATGAGGATCCGTAGATCCATAGAACGGAGCGCGAACCTTGGAAAGACTCCTA
Organism: Fomes fomentarius; assembly: GCA_022606135.1. Taxonomy (NCBI): domain Eukaryota; kingdom Fungi; phylum Basidiomycota; class Agaricomycetes; order Polyporales; family Polyporaceae; genus Fomes; species Fomes fomentarius. Next base: position 930,191 of record JABYQN010000011.1, on the reverse strand, counting down.
CGTCTGTTCAATTGAACTGGGTTCATCTGAGGGGTACCTGATCACTTCCTCCCTTGACAGCATCGCGTCAGGCTCTAACAGTAGGCAGTACTCCCAGTCACGAACCACTCACATGTCTATTCTCAGAGTCGTGCCCTTTCGCGCACGAAACTGTGGCATCCAGCTCTCCATATCGGCGATAATCCTCCGCCGCTCCGAGGGTTCCATCTGCTCCTTCGTGACTTGCAGGTAGGTTAGATGAACCGCATGGAGATCTTTGAATCTATCGTCAGAGAGAAGAGAGTCGACTTCCTTCAATTCGCCGGCGTTGAGACACGGCCCACGGACGATGCTGGTGCGATTCCGTCTGGACTCCAGGGACAAGGCTTCGCTGGTATACAAGCCGCGCAGTTTGAGGCATCTGAGGGTCGAGGACGTCCTGCTGAGAAGGTCAAGTACATTAGCCCAGATTGTGGCTGTGGCATCGCCGCCTGGAAGGAAGCAGATAGTAAGACTATCCAGCTGAGTGAACGCTGCCATTGGAAGATTTTCTAAGTGTGAGGATGATCACGAATGCGGACATCATGTGAGCTTTAAGCATCTGAATACATTGAGAGGCGAGGAGCATACCGTAAGCAAGGATTACCAACTTCACGACTCCCGACGCGACTTCACGCAACATATCGACGTGAATTCCACGCAACCGATAAGTGAGGGAAAAGGGCCAGAAGCACCTACCCGGCACTTACGATAGCAGTGCCGCGATGGCAGCATCCATGTGGCTGGTCAAGTGTTCGCAAGCCGTAGATGCCCATACTATGATTCCACAGCGCGACCACATGAACAGCTTTGGGGGGCAGGTGCACGAACAGATACGATTAAATAGAAATTCGGGAGAGGAGCTCACGTCACAACACTCGCAACTGAACAATCGAGATCACTGTGCAGTGTATTGCACCCGAGCATTTGTCGCAAACATGTAACATCCTCGCTGCAGCGTTCGATGACGATCGAGAACAGTGGACACCACTTGTACGCTCATAGCACCACCACTCACCCACACACCTCCCAGCGGCCCTTTCCAACACACCAGAGCCTCCCCTCCCTCTTCCCCCACTGCAACGCCTCCTCGACCGTCCACTCGCCCACCCTCGCCCACCGCTCGTCGCTACTCCTCAACCACGCCAGCAGCTGCTCCTTCGTGGGACCCGATGGGGGGCCCGCATTCTCCTTCTCCTGCGCTCTGAGCCGCTCAATAAGTGAGTTCCCCCGCGCTGACGAGGACGAGAAAGTCGACTTCGCCTTCAGCTTGGGCGTCGCTTCTCCTCCTTCTCCCTCTCCCAGACTTGCTGCCTGTGTCATGATCGTCCGGATCGCGCTTTCGAGGACGCGCGAAAAGTATGCGGGTGTGAGCGGAACGTACGCCTCTTCGCCCCGTGTGGGCTCGCTCAGCGCCTCATCGTCGTCCCAGTCATCGTACGAGATTGCGGAGCGCGATGATGATGAGGTCGCTGCCGAGCTTGTGCTTGTGTTCGCTTTCCATAGTCCCAAGGAGGAGGGGACGAGTGGGTCGAAGACCGGTTCGGGTAGGGGACGAACGGGCCCACTCCATAACACGATTTCGCCCTCTGAAAACAGCGTGCGGATGGCTTGCTTGAACAACCGCTTCACTGCAGGTCCGAGCGGAGTATCTGGAGATGATCGTGACGTTGACCCTGATGCAGAAGAAGCGGACGTGGACGGGAGCTGGAGTTTGTGAGACTTTGCCTTCTTGCGCTCCTCTTTGGCGCGACAATGAGCCTCTGTCTTCACGACACGTCGTGCAAGGAGGGACAGCTCGGGGACCCGGCGCAGATGTGATAGAGTATAGCCATACAGCTGTCCGTATGTCGCGTCCACCTCGTCGTCGCTTTCATCGTCAGAATCCGCAGCGGATGCGAGGCTTGCGCGTGGTGTGCGTTCTATGGCGAGACACCCAGCCGGACGAGGGGTCGCATCGACGCCAGTTTCAACCTGACCACGACGGGACTTTGTCGGGGTTGCCACAAGGTCCCCTCTCCTCGCTTGCGACAATCTCGGTGTGGGAGAGGGAGACACAGAACGCGTACGAGAGTGTGATCCGCGCTTTCGGCGAGGTGGTGGTGCATTGTCCATGTAGTGTTTCACGTAGATACGGAACGTATTTGAACTGAGATCTCGGGTGCGTAAACGCGAGGGGTGCCGCAGGCGAGGTACCTTAGTGTACGTGAGCACACGGTCTTGCGGCAGAGAATTTGAGCTTACCCGTGGTTCTCCACCGGTACTAGATGACGGCGACGATGTCGTGACTGAGGTGCTAGGAGAGGTTGTGGTCGAGGCAGGAATTGAACGAGTTGAAGCCGGTGTCTGAGGTACTTGCGTTGTAGCACGCTTCGATGGCGATCTAAGACAACCAGCGTATGGATGATGAGATGCACTGGAGTGCGATGTATGCACAGGGGGTATGAATGGTGGGAGTGGCTCTGAAGGATAGTACGTTGTGCGATGAAGGTCAGAGACAGATATGGAGTGGTTAGATTCGTCATTATATGAAGCACATCGTGCTATGTTGGGTCGAATGAGTAGGAATGGCCAGTAATACAAGTGGCGACTCACAAATCTCGTCAACGAGGATGATCCTAGCATCAAATCTAGGAACCACTCGTCCGACTATCCGTGCAATCTGGCCGACAGATACGGCCGGTTTGGGTGGAGGGGGAGGTTCAGCATTGGTAGACTTGATATTAGTGGTTGCCGACAGAGGTAGAGGCACTTTGCGTGAAGATAGCAAGTAATCGGCAAAGGAAGACCTTGTAGACTTGGTCATATCCTTGCTCAACGTAGCAGACTTCGACTTAGGCTTGACAGGACTTGCGGGAGCTACTTGTGCGTGTGCAAGAGCGCAGTCAACGACTGCAGTGCCATCATCAATCGTGTAGACAGTGCGTTTCTCCCAGACTTGCACTCCAACTATGACACCGACCAGCCGCACCGTCCGACAAGGGATGCGCCCTAGCCAGAAGTACTCCACGTCTGAACGACAGTCAAGAGTTGGTCCGCACGCATAGAGCAATGCGTGCTTACCTTTGGTTCCGCTCTCCTTCATCTCAAACACATCCTTCACAAAACAAGAGGCGATGGCGGCTCGCGTGAACGTCCATCTCAGGATATCCGTAGATGATGGTTGTTGCTGCACTCCATCCTCTTGTACAGGTGCAAGAGCAGTTTCTTTCGTTTCTGTCGTCCGTGAGGACTGATCACCTTCTAATTTCCTGCGTTTGGATGGTGACAACAGAATGGATGATGTACGCGAGATGGTAGTCCTGGCGGAAGCCTGAGCTGTAGACGTCTTGCTCATATGGGTTCCCTTCCTCACACCGATGCAAGACTTGGAACTAGAGCTAGCAATCTATACAGGTCTCTGATGTCGCGCGAGTCGTACCAGGGAGTGTGGAGGGAGCAAAGACGGTGGACTCGTGGTGGGGATGGACAACGTCGCGCTTCACTGCCTTCAGGCGGCACTTCCCCGAGTTTGGCATTTCAACCACGCGTCGCGTCTTGTCCACGTGTCATGTAGTATCTCGCTCACGTGATAGTCCACTCAACCCGTATCATCAATGAGTCCACCTTCTGCCAGTGCCAACTTGCGCTGAAAACCGCAGCGTGTAGGAGCGCATCATCACGTTATATGTTTGCGAGTTGGCTCGACTCCGAGTTGCTCAAGCTCGCAGTGTTTGTTTGTCATTGTTGTCCAAAGGCTTTGACGCCCGCCGGATATGGTTCGTCGTGCAAGAGGAGTGACGTCTCGACTGCGAGCTGTCCACGTTCCCCCATTCCTGCAAGCTCGGGAATCCGGCTGTCATATTCCTCTACTGCCTGCCTTGTCTAGACTAACAACCTACCCCGGGGAACTACGAACCCTCCAGGACTGCCTGGTCTGACGCCATGACACATGCTCAGAAGCCTTCCGTAGACAGCGAGATGCATGAACTCAACGCTGAGGCGGACCTGCTTGAACAGAAGACGACTATCGTCCCAGCTGGCGCGGACGGCGAGGATGCCAAGCTACAGTCTCACCACTCTGACCCGGATGCGCAGGCCATGGTCATCGAGTCTCTTCGCGAGCAGGTCCAAGACCTCTTCTCCCAGGTCTCTCAACTCAACAACAAGCTTGTGCGTTCCTACGATCGTGTATCAGACCTCGAGGACGAACTACATGTCACCTCGTCCAATCTTCGTCAAACCACACTCAAAATTTCCCAGCTCGAGCTCGAGCGCACACAGCATCTCTCTGCACTTAGCACCGGGTTGCTTGTCGAGAAATCGCACGTAACCGCAGAGCTCACCCGTCTCATGGAGAAGGCAACAGAGGAAGCCGCGCGGCGTGGACAGGCCGAGACTGCCCGTGCGGAGATTGAGAAGGATTTGGATGACCTTAGTGCTGGCCTTTTCAACCAGGCTAACATCATGGTGGCGGATGCACGGATTGGGGAAGCTAGGAGTGCGCGCAAATTGCAGGAGACAGAAGCGGCGTTGCGCAGTGCAGAAGAGATTGTTGGTGCTCTTCAAGCTCAGATGCAGACGTTGCAGTCGGAGAAGGAACAAGCGGGTAGGAGGGTGGAAGAAATGCGAATCCGTATGGGCAAAGGCAAGTGGATTGACCGTACACATGAAAACGCAAGCTTGAGTCGAGCTCGATTGCTGGCCTCTCATGTCCCCTACCACGAGTTCCTCATATTCATATCCCATCTTCGTGCCATCCGCCCAGGTAAAGCCATTCTTCTGTTTTCTATAACATATGCTGACGTCGTGGGTCTCTCAGCATCTGTGCAACCTCCCGCAATGTCAACACTTCTTCCCCTACCATTCTTGGCCCGACTCCTTGCTGAAGACTCGTACGTCTTGTACATATCTCGCATGTTATATAGCGTTGACAGCTATGTACAGAGATCCCACTGTGCGCTTGGACCTCGCGCCTTCACTGAACTGGCTTTCGCGACGGTCCGTACTCGCCGCCATTTACAGCGGTCAACTCACTGTGGAACCCATGCAATTCACGAACCTATTGGAGGAGCTGGCTCCGCCAAATATACCCGCAAGCTCACATCATACCCATATAGTCTGCGCACTCTGCGGCATGCCCATCTATTCGACGCACAGCGACTCCCCTGCTAGTACGCCTACAACCCCCAATTCTGTCCGCACCGGGTCGCAGAGCGCGTCATGGTCGACTACGCTCTTTAAGAATGTGCGCGCGGGTGAGATCAACCTCCCTACTCCCTTTACCGGCCACAACCGATATTCGACCCAGTTTGGTGCACCCAACACGGAGCCTCCGTCACAGCTCTACATCTTTCGCCTGGAGGCGACATCTTCTGGCCTTCCTGTCAGTCTTCCTATCTCCTCCCAACAACCTAGCACCCCTGCGCGCCATTCCATATATCCGCTCTGCACCAACGGATGGTGCCTGGCCAGACTGCGCACCACATGCTCGCTCTGGGCATTCGTCCGGACGAGCATTGTCGAGAAGATCTGGGAGGAACCGCCCACCGCGCCGTACCTGAACGGCAACGCGAAGCCAGGTGTGAACGGAATTGACCAGAAGCACGACGGCACGAACGGCGTCGCGGCTGCCAACGGTAAGCCAGTGACCACCATCGAGCCGGCACCACGAAGGGCGAAGATGGGGCTCGGGTCGCTTTGGGGCTCGATGCAGCGTAGCTTAAGCGGCGCGCGCGAACCTGAGAAGGAGGCACCGAAGCTCAAGGACGCAGAGAAGAAGGATGAACGGCCGAAGCTTCCCCCAAGAGACCCGTCCCGCAAGTCCTTGCCCCCTCCGCCGCCTTCGCACCCGTCGCATGTGCCGAAGTCCTCAGTGTCATCTGTTCATCGCGTGCCTCCGCCCTTCAAAGAGAACAGCGCTGCCGCTACACCTGCGCCTGTAACCACCACTGGTCGGGCACCGGTAGCGGCCGCTGTACCTCCTCCGTTGCCGAAGAGGAATCGGGGAAGGGGCACCAGTACACCTGAGCCTGAAGCAAAGGCGGGGGCGAATGGTGTGCCTAACGGGGATGCCACAGCACCAAGCGAGTCTGTGCAAGCAGAGTCCCAGCCAAACGAGGTCACTAAGAGCGAGGCTCCTGCTACTGCTTCAGAAGCACCAACACAACCCTCAGAGGATGCAGTCTCTCCGGCTCAAGAACCCGCACCGCCGTCACAGGAAGCAGTTCCTACAGCCCCAGTCACAACCGAGGACCGAGCAGACTCGAAACCCAAACTCGAAGTACCAACGTCCATATCCCGTGCGACGTCGAACGACTCCTTCAGCACACCCACAGAAGAGCTCGCGCCGCATGGCCTCGACACCACCCCTGCTGCGATCACCGTCCCTCTTCCGGTCTCCCAAGAGCCGTCCCCCGTCACTGAGGAGACAGCTCCAGCAAACGAGCTTCAGCCTGCTGCCGCTTCCGAGAGTGTTACCCCTACCTCTGCCCCTGCCTCTGAGCCGCTTGCTGCAACAGCCGCTGCCGTTGACGACAACAATCCTCCTTCACGCACTGGATCTCCTGCACCTCCGCCGCTCCCGCGTCGTGCCGCTGCTCGCGCACGTCCCTCGTCTACGCTCCTATCTCAGACTACGGACCAACCGAAACGCGACAGTGTTGACGTGCCTCCGACGACCGAGACCACGGACGCGCCGCAAGAAACAGCGGCGGCGGCGGATGGTGACGCAACCCCGACACCCGCTCCCTCAGCTGCACCAGCAGAGGAAGCCGCTCCCGTGACGGAAGAGCCAGAGCAAATTGCGGAGACTGAGACTGAGACTGCCGCACCTACACCTGCACCTGCACCTGCACCTGTGGCCGCTCCTGCAGTGGATAGCTTAGATGCACCTACACCTGCTGCGGTGGAGGAAGAGCAGCCTGAGTCGGACAAGACGGCGCCTGCTGCGGAAGAGTCCCGCGTGAATGGTGACTCGAAGCCCTCTGCGCCTGCTCAGCTGGAGGAAGCTGCCGTTGCAGCACCTGCCCCCGCGGCAGCGGTGGGTGAGAAGGAGGAGGAGGCGAGTTCGGCCGTGCCGGCGGAGACTGAGACCGAGACCGACAAGGCGGAGGAGCAGGATAACGGGCAGTATGTCGGGGACGCGACCTGGGAGGAGCGCACTTACAAGGAGCTCGTGCGGCTGCGGGAGGAGATGTTCTGGGCGCGGATCGGCGCCGTCGTGCACTGAGAGTTGAGCACTTAGTATTGAGTACTAAGTACGGAGTGCCCGGTGTCGCTCGAGACGAAGGAGTCAGGGATGGGGTGAGGTATAGGGTATCTATGTTCTATGGTCTATGGAGGCGTTCTTGTCGTTGTACCGAACATTGCATCCTATCTTATGTACATGTACATAGAACATATGACCGAACAAAACTACTCTAATCATGGTTCTGGGCTTCGCGTCTAGACGTCGGACGCAATGTTTCACTCAACTTCTCCTCGTAGAGTAGCTTTGATTTCTACTCTATGGTCTCGGATGATGCATAGTGCACCAGTATGATGCGCTGTATGGGACGAATAGATACAGGTGGTCGGTATCACCCCCTATTAGGAGTCGGGCCGCATCAAGTCGGACAGCACGACTATGAAAGGGGTACAACAATGTTGCAGAGTCATCTAATCACAGCGAATTGGATGAGGGAATACAAGGAGCAGGCGTACAGTATCAGTAGCATGTCCCGCCGACTGCCGGGCTAGTATCCGACCTTGTCTTTCCTCTTCGACGGATCGTACCTATCTCTGGAGCGAGAGCGATCTCTGCGCCGGTCGCGGTCCCGGTCACGATCATAATCACGACTTCTGTCTTTGCGAGACGAATCGTAGTCTTCGTCCCGACGTCGATCGCGGTCCCGTTCACGGTCCCGGTCGTAGTCGCGGTCTCTGTCGCTCTTCCGGTACCGGTCGTCATCCTTATAGTGACCACGATCCCGGCCATCTCGCCGACTATCCCTGTCACGGTCCCGACGACGGTCAGGTGAAGGAGACCTGGATAGCCGTCGAGAACCGCTCCGCGAGTCCCTCTCGCGCTCGCTCCCGGTGTTGTTGTCCCCACCCTCTGACTTGCGCTCCTTCTTCACCACCGGCACATACCGCTTCTCAGGACGTGCCGGACCCTTCCTCCGCTTGCTGCCATCATCAAACACCTCCCTCTCCTTCGCGCCTATGCCGAGGAGGGCCGGGCGTTGCGCTGGAAGCCACGGTTCTACGAGGCCCTTGTTCTTCCTACTTGCAGCCGTGCCCTCCTTCCAGCCCATCCCGCGAAGCAACGCTGCGCCGAACTGCGATACCGGCACGCGTTCGTAGTCCTCGAGCGTGGCAGGGTCTGGGAGCTCGAGGACGTCCTGGCGGTATGCGTCATCTTCAGTGGCAGCGGGGATGACATCGATCTGGGGACCGTCGATGCCAGCGTCGTCTCCAGAAGCTGCACTTGCAAGGATGGCGCGGAGGGCCTTCTCGTCTTCCGTCTCTTGCTTCTTGATCTCCTCCGTGGACTGCGGGGCATCGGCGTCGGGCATGGAGACATCTTGATCTTCCTCGAGCTTGACACGCTTGCGGAACTGCAAGCCCGACGCCTGAGGGCCAGAGTTGATAGTGTCACGGGTACCGAGTCCACCGACGGACCCGTCCGCCCCAGTAGTCGCAGCCGCACTCGGAGGGAGGTAGATCTGCTTGCGCTTGCGAGCGAGCTCACGCCAATCTTTGTTCTTGAGCGCGGGGATTACAAGCGGTCCCTGTGGTTTGGGCTTCTCATGCAATCTGCCACGAGAGCGGGCTGCTGTGAGTTGAAGACACGATCTGCGAGAATGAGCTGAGGTAACACACCGCTGGGCACCGAATTGGTCAAACGCTGTCACCAGCTCATCTTCCCCCTCCGAGCCTTCGTCCGAACTATCGCGCTCGCTGTATGTGCGGGACTTGGGTGTGGGCGGTGCACTTCGTCCGAGAGGGCCGTTTGGGGTACTAGTGCCAGAAAGATGACGGGGAAGAGTAGGGATTTTGAAGGTAGATGAGTCAGAGTCAGACTCTCCGCGCGATGCGGGAGTCGGTCGTCGAACGGTGAAGGAGACCTTGCTCGCTGCGACCGACTCGGACGAGGGCATGGTGGAGGACAAGGATACAAGTGTTACTGGCGCTTCCTCTTGTTCTCTTGTTGGAAGCGATGATGGCGTGGGAGTTCAGCATCGCGCTCCATATTTGGTAATGCCCTTCGGCGCTAAACTCCCACAGAGGTTTACACTGTCCTATTTTGTCCAAGGACGCCTCTCTGAATGATTCTCCCAACAAAACATATTGAAGATAGACTGTACCCAGGCCCCATAGAATCCTCCGCGCCCCTTCCACTTCCCACCCCTAAGAACACCATCACAGTGCACTCCTCTCCTTCCACCTTCGCACCTCAATGACTTGCTGCCCCTGTCTCCCATCCTTGTCATGTCATATTTGCTATATTTTTGCTGCGTCTCTACCATGTTATTTGACGCTATTCACCATCATCCTACATATCTCTCTATCTACTTTGAAGGTCTGTTCACGTGCGAGCCATCGTGCCACGACCATTTAGCTTTACCATGCTGTCCGTCTGCGCGTCGTATGTCTTCTTCGCCTTCCATCTGTCGCGATCAAGTTCTTTTCGCACTGGCTTTCCGTCCTACTCCTTCTATGCATGCGGTTCTTCCAATCACCTAGGTACGTGTTAGACATGGTTTTCCAGGGCAATTCGAGTAACCCGTGATGATTATGCATCTCGGCATAGGTCGTACCCTACTCGATGGTTTAGTCGGATGCCACTGACGGTAATTGCGCTGTTCCGGATCAAAGCAGGACAGTGAGCCATGGTGCGAACGCCAGAGACTTAGCAAGACGACGCCTGGTATATTCAAAGCAGCCTCAGAGCCGACCGGGACCAAACACGTACACTTGTCCTCTATTCGGCCTTTGAATGCATCGCCCGGGTTGCCTGCTTCTCAGGCGACTGAATAGTGTCGGTCCTGCGCGCGCTTCGGGGTAGCATCGTAAAGGAGTATATCCTGACAGCGTACTAAGTAGGAACGGACCGGCCGTTGAACTGAGTCTCGGGACCCTAAAGGCACCGCAGCGCCTGCGATTACGCGAGGCGTGAGGAGAAGGCTTCGGTCCCTTGTGCACTGTACGAAAATCGACTTGTTTCAACCTTTTGCGCTGGTAGGTGCTACACCCGAAGATCAGAGTGGAGGGACGAGGAAGTAACGGTAGTGAGCCACCTCGAATGAATCAATGCCGCAATTCTGTGTACGCAGCTCTACGCGGATCGCGCATATGAGAATGCCTCGGCAGATCTGGCTCGGCACAACACTTATGCGGGCGGAAGAAATTGTAAAAACGGCACAACGAGGCAAGCACTGAGAGTACTGAGAGTCGAATGCCATCAGGGCCGAGGGATCGTGAACATTTTCCCTAGAAGGCCTCGGGGCTAGCTGAAGGGGACCCTCAAAGTCAGCAAGAAGGGGTGTGTGGGGAGATCTCTCGAATTGTAGAGGCGACTCCAAGTCAGCAAGAACGTGTGCATGGGGAGATCGCTCGAATTGTAAAGGCGCTTTTATATTGGGATCACCGGACTTTTCGAAGGGAACGAGTTCTGCCTGTGATGCATAGAGAGGATAGCGTTGAGGTTGTCTGAGTCGCAGCCGAAACCTACGACGTGGCGATCATGAATACGTCCTATCCGGGTTCAAAATCGGAATGTCTGTGAGGCGGGAGGATCAGGGCAGAGATTATCTTGTACGAACTTGACCACACCGACTGAAGAAAAACGAACAAGGCCATCTCGGCGTGTGACTGTCCTATTGCTGTGCACCGCAGGGATTTGTGAGCGAACGTGAAGAAACAGACATAGGGCAGAAGCAACGTATCAGACAAAGTTACGTGACGAAGCATAGCGGGGATGAATTGAAGACCGGAAGGTCGACATGTCGCACCGGCATTGTGCACGTAGGCTTCCCCTGCTCAGTGGCCTCATATAGCCGGTGACAGGGAAACTGTAGACCGTCTTCCGCTTGTGGCAACGGCCGTAATCTGTGACCGTTTACAAGCCCGGGCATTGTCTGCCGTCGGAGGTGAAGATACCCGGAGATACAGTGAATTGTGATGTCTGACATAGGCGTAGTGTGGCCGTCTAGTGGATGTAGGAAGTTGTTCAACTGATAAGCATCATATGACGGGCGCTTGTAATTGAAACAAAGCTCGACTCCAAGGGGCACTCCTCCCTGAGCATCAGCGACACGATGTCTCCAGTGCGGGCTGACGCCGGCGCCGTCAGTGGGAGTCGAAGGGTAAATGATGCGCTCGTGCAGTACCTCTGTTGGAAGAATTTGATATGTGAATCTCTACGCACGTTCAAGGGTTCCGATGAGGCTATAGGCGGAGGGGTGCATCTCGACCTACGACGCACGAACTGTCTGCGCAGATCATCGTCGTCGTCCATCTCTATCACACTGTAACGAGTGAGACTCCTTGTCTGTGCAATGATGACGCACAGAGTCGCGAAGGAGAAGGAACCGGTGTATAAGGCTGTACAGAGAAGGGAGGGAAGAACCAGGAAGTTCAGCCTGAGAAATGAACGGGCGGGCTTCACAGCATTCATTGCCTTCGCCGCTTAGCGCGCTCTGGGCTGTGGGATTACGTAAGACCCCCCTTTTGGGACCAATCGCGACGCGTTGAGGAGAATATAAACTCTTCCGAACTCTCTATCGTTCCAACACTTTCTCGTCTCGTCTCGTCTCCCATCTGCACGCCCGACACATCTCGCCCCGCCCAACGCCTCTTCAATCGACTCCAAACGCATCGCAACGACTAGACACGCCTAATCAAACAACTCAAAGTCGTAGATAATCATGTGCGGGATATTCGCGTACTGTAGCTTCCTTCAGGACAAGGTGAGCCTCATCTCTGGTCGTGTCGAGTCGGCGATCGAGCTGCGGGTAGCGTCGCGTGTAGGAAATTATAGGCGTAAGGGCACGCTGTCCCTCCCCGCAGCGCTACCGTCGGGAATGGGCGGATTCCCCAACAGGAGAGGAGCGGCCGTTCCGGTTGGGTGCGTGCTGGCAACGTGCATTGCCCGTTTGTCTTCGCGCACTCTGGGGAGGTCTGCTTGATGACATCATACCCCACTTCCCAGCTCGTGTTGGGGCACGACTTGGGTTGATCTGGATCTGGTGCCTGGTCTGCGATCATGACCATATGCTCGCGCGCATGCTGCGAGCAGCACTTGAGCTTGCATACCAAAGAGCGAGAAGTAAGTATTCTCACCCCTGCGGCGAAGTAGCAGTCGCGGATGAGATCACAGCCATCTTAGTCGGCCAGTTGATTGATTGACACCTTGACTGCGTCCAACAACCGCCTTGCATGATCCAGACCGCCTCTCCCGAGATATGCGGATGGCACAATGAAAATTATAGATGCTAGAAGCTAATATATGCGTTCACAGGACCGGAAGGCAATCTGTGAGATCCTCTGCAATGGGCTTGCCCGTCAGGAATATCGTGGCTACGATTCCGCCGGCATCGGCATCGACGGCGACAAGCCAGGAGAGATGTTCTTCTTCAAGGAGGTCGGAAAGGTTGCCGGCCTTCGCAAGCGCATCGCCGAGTCCAACATCGACACTACCAAGACCTTTGTCTCTCAAGTCTCGATCGCGCACACCCGTTGGGCTACCCACGGACCTCCGTCCGTCGTGAACTGCCACCCTCTGCGCTCCGACCCCAAGGCTGAGTTTACTGTCGTTCACAACGGTATCGTGACCAACTCTGCTGCACTCCGTCTCGTCCTCCAGAAGCGCGGGTACAAATTCGAGAGTGAGACCGATACTGAAGCTGCCGCTATCCTCGCAAAGTACATTTACGACTCGCAGCCCGACAAGCGCCCGAGCTTCACCGAGCTCGTGAAGACCGTTCTCAAGGAGCTCGAGGGTTCCTTCGCCTTCGTCTTCAAGTCTTCCCACTACCCCAACGAGGTCGTCACCGCTCGTCGCGGTTCGCCTCTCTTGATTGGTGTCAAGACTGAGAAGAAGCTGAAGGTCGACTTTGTCGATGTTGAATTCGCTGGTCCTGAGAGCGATTCGAAGGCTAACGCTCGTACGTGCTACATTTTTGATACATCATCACCTGTTTTGTTGACGTATTCAATTGTTCTAGTTGCCCCCACCACCTCCCCTGGTGGTCTCCTTGCGCCCCCATCCGGCCCCAGCTTGCTTCGCACGCAGTCGCGTGCTTTCATGTCCGAAGACGGTCTCCCTCAGCCCATTGAATTCTTCGTTGCATCTGATGCTTCTGCCATCATTGAGCACACGAAGCGTGTCCTATACCTCGAAGACGATGATATTGCACACATCGCCGAGGGTGAGCTTCACATCCACCGTCTCCGCCGTAACGAGGAGGGTGGAGCGCCTCAAGCGCAGCACCGCACTATCGAGACCCTCGAGATCGAGCTCGCGGAGATCATGAAGGGCAAATTTGACCACTTCATGCAGAAGGAGATCTACGAGCAACCCGAATCCGTTATCAACACCATGCGTGGTCGTGTCAACTTCGACCAGCACCATATCACGCTTGGTGGTCTTCGCGCGTACCTCCCCATCATGCGCCGTGGCCGCCGTATTGTGTTCTGCGCGTGCGGGACTAGTTACCACTCGGCAATCGCGACCCGTGCGATCTTCGAGGAGCTCACGGAAATCCCAGTGTCCGTCGAGCTTGCGTCGGACTTCCTCGACAGGAAAACGCCCATCTTCCGTGACGATGTCTGCGTGTTCGTCAGCCAGAGTGGCGAGACAGCGGACACCATCCTTGCTCTCCGTTACTGCTTGGAGCGTGGTGCGCTCTGCGTAGGTGTTGTCAACACTGTCGGTTCTACGATCTCTCGTGAGACGCACTGCGGTGTCCACATCAATGCTGGTCCTGAGATTGGTGTCGCATCGACTAAGGTGAGTTTCCTCATACTACCCTGCGTGATTGTGTGTTGATTTGTGCTATTATCTTAGGCGTACACTTCGCAATACATCGCGCTGCTCATGATAGCTCTCCAGCTCTCTGAGGACCGCATCTCGCTCACTGAGCGCCGCAATCAGATCATTGAGGGTCTCCACGCCCTTCCTGGTCAGATCAAGAAGGTGCTCGACGGCGACAAGTCCCTTCAAGAACTCGCAACTGGCGTCCTCGCAAACCAGAGGAGTCTGCTTCTCATGGGTCGTGGCTACCAGTAAGCCTGCCTTCTTTCAATCCCATCTCGTCTTCAATGTTAACCTTCTCGTCCTCGCCCAGGTACGCGACCTGCTTGGAGGGTGCGCTTAAGATCAAGGAGATCTCGTACATGCACTCGGAGGGCATTCTCGCCGGCGAGCTCAAGCACGGCCCACTCGCGCTCATTGACGAGAACATGCCGGTGATCATCGTCATGACGCGCGACTCGCTCTACCCGAAGGTGCAGAGCGCGTACGCGCAGATCACCGCGCGCAAGGCGCAGCCGATCGTCGTGTGCAACGAAGACGACGAGGCGATCCCGGAGGGATGCAAGACGATCCGCGTGCCGAGCACTGTCGACTGCTTGCAGGGCTTGCTCAACATTATCCCTCTTCAGCTGCTCAGTTACCACCTTGCGGTCAGGAATGGGTTCGATGTCGACTTCCCGAGGAACTTGTGAGTGCCCCTCGTAGCGTGGTTCTAGAGGTTCAGCTACTCATGCTTCACGTCGTACAGGGCCAAGTCGGTCACGACCGAGTAAGCATTACCCGGCGTCGAACGTGCGCGTGGATTCGTACACCAGGAAAAAATGGAAAGTACGGCGGACGGATGGACGACACGTGTCGAGGGACAGGGGACGAGATTTGTACGAATGGTGGAAGCGAACGCACGGACGATCGTAGTAAAATGGACTTTCATACCTCGCCCGCCCCCTCAAGGTACCTCTGGATTGTTTTTTTGTAGAGCTCGTCGCAAATACTCGTAGTAAACCCGTTGTTTTTGCTGCCGCCACGTTGTGTGGCGGCGTGGGATGTCACTTGTACGATTCTCATTGAGAAGTCTGGTAAATGTTCGAATTGATGTTGATGTGCGCGCTCAAGAATCCCGGAGATGAACTACAGGAAGCAGAGTGTAAGTGTGGCACATGCATCCAATTATCGGACTTAGTAATGGTGATGGTAGTCGAGCAACGCACGCACGCCCGCATTCGATGTATCGATGAACGAAGTGATTCAACACTATTCAACACGACATACATGGTGTTATATAGTAGCATCGGGATCTGTAGTATGTGCAAAGCGCGATGCTCAGTAGCCATGACCAGAGCCATACTGGCCGCCGCCGGTGGTTCCATGGGTTCCAGTTCCAGCCACATCATCCAACGTGTTCGCGTTCTGGAGTCCACCGAGGTGGCGATTGTCGGGATGTGCGCCTGTTCACATCAACGATTCATGGTCAACGTACGCTCGCGCACTCCTAACACCACCCCTGCCATGACTCAGGTCTGGACACTCACCATGTGCAACAGCACGCTCACGGCGCATCAGCGCCTCCTTCTCGAGACGCTCCGCCTCCGCGATCTCCGCGCTCTGCTGCGTGAACGCGCTGGCCTCCTGCTCTTTCTGGATGCCCTTCTCCTTCAGGGCCTGGCTTCCGACGAGCGTACCGACGGCACGCTCCGTCTTGCCTACGAGGCGGCTGCCGCCACCTCCCTGATGGCCGGTGCTGGTGTTGATGTGCGACACGGGTGGGACCTGCTGGTTCTGCCCTGCTGTGCCCCCGCCGAGCCCTGGGCCTGGGCCTGGGCCGGGGCCGCCAGCTGCATACTGGCCGGTGGTGCCCTAAGAAGTCGATGATCAGTGGGTACATTGCATATACCTATGGCGCGTGAAGGTGGCGTACCTGAGGGTAACCGTACGCATTCTGGGTACCAGTATGTACGCCAGAGGTATTCTGGCCGCCTACAGGCTGGTTGGGCAGGAGCCCGGTGTCGGGCTGCGCATCGTACTTCGCATCATGGCGATCGTGGGTACCGGTGGTATCGTGAGTCTGGTGGATCATTGTGAGCTCACGAGTCAATCCAGGTCGGGTCATGGCAAAGTACGCTACCTTGTTGTGCTTTCCAAAGAGAGGCATTGTGGATAAGATGGATACTGAGGTTTGTTCGTACGAAGTCGTTAAAGATGAGTGGTATGAGAGGGGTTGTTGGTAGGATCCTACCCATCCCGAGCACGGCGTTTTATACGTTCGCGGCGGGGGCCAGCAGTGACGCAAGAGAGCCCCTCAACGCTCCCAGGATGACGTCGGGCCTGCGCGTTTTGGTTGTTAGCATCGTCATCGAGCGAGTTGTACATGAAGCTCGTATAGCAAAAGTAACCGTGACCAACCATGATCACATGTATACCCCTGGTGGGGCCGGCGCGAGCGTGGGGTTCATTTCCCGGGCTCAGGTTCCCGAAACCATTTGACTTTGCTGCAACGCAGTAGAAGTCGTGTGAGGAAACAAGTGGTTAGAGAATACCCTCACTTGAAGTTTGAGAATCTCCATTCGAAAGGAATTGTGCTGGCAACGGTTGTACAACGGGAACCTTGTTGGCGCCCATGAGGTCAGAGACAGGCACCCCGCCCCAGATGAACTGGTTCGACTCAAGAAAGTGGTTGGGCGCTTATACCTGGGCTAGGAAACCTCGACATATTGCATCAATTGACATTCGAGAACTCCCACTAATGTGAATAGGTCATATAGAATGGAATGCCAAGTCATGAAGGCAGTTTGACAGGAAACATATGAACGAGACCGTTTCATACGTTCGCCTGTCCCGGTTTGGGTTCACACGTTCATTTGTACTTGTTTGTCACCCAGAGCAACGGCTCGCTGAATTCGCTCTCAATGAGAACGAACTCGATCTTGAGCTTGAATCATGCTACTTGAACTGACATAGTAAAGACTTACAGGCAAGCCTCAACCTTGAGCCGTAATCATGCCGGGGTTGATGGTGTAGTATATGGCTCTGAGAAACCTGAGACTGGCTCGCTCTCTCTCCGAGTGTCTCTCTCCATTTGCAGTCTTGCTCTCCCGGTGGTTCCTCAGTGTAACAACTACGACCTTACTCCGACTACCATATCACGATGTATGTGATATGCACTCACTTGCATAGACTAGACCTCGGCGTGACATGCGCAGACTGATCACCTCAGGGCTCCGGCGTCCCCGGACCCGTTGGCTCAAGCCTCATGCTGTACACTGGTCCTGGAGGCATCAGTTTCCAGTAATGTATACATGAAGGTAAGAGTAAGTCTTCTTCATAGTCGTTCATCATGAGATGCTGTGTGTCTTCGCGCCAGTCAATTCAGGCACAACCCTCCAATATAACTTGTCTCGGCGAATGACAACGACATCCTCCCACGAGACTCCAGCGGACAGTTTCTATTCAGACATGACAAGAGCGGTGAGTCCACCATCATCCGGTCTCCTAGTGGATTGAAGGATGGCATCACTCACCGATCCCCGCTGGCGCTGTATCTTTTCTAATACCACGCCGGCGTTACAACAGGTCATATTGAAAATCCGAGTTGAAAGTCTCCACGCGCGCACCAGTCCTTGTTCGGACAAGGATGCTTGTATGCACTTGGGCGCCGCCGAGGGCAATAGGACTGCTAAGATATCTGTACGAGCGAGGATTATGATATCGGTAGCAAGAACAAGTAAGTCTTTACTGATGACGAGTGACCCACGCTCACAGAGCTGTGGATCGTCGTAAACTCTATCTTCGACATTCAGCGGCTCCTCCATAGAGTGGGTGGATCCACGCGCGACAGTTCCAACCTGTGAAACTGACAGCCCAAATTCGCCATCACTAGGGAGTCGGGCAAGTCGAGTCAGGATGCCCTCGTCTCCACACTGTCCTTAGAGCTGCTGTATATGCCGCCGCGTATGTTACTATTCATCGCAGCATCGCAAGGGCAACATGAGTGTCAGACTAGGGTCGGACTAGGGTCCATCCGCCCAACATCCGCCCCCGGTATTCCCGGAAAAAGGGTTTAAGTTCAGCGATCGGCTCATCGCATCTCGCTAAGTGGATGATGACATTAGCGCCGGATGCTGGAGATTCATGTACGTTCACACTGACAATTGGCCCTATAAAGTTTTGCGGGGCCGGCCAATGACTCCGGACTATCTTTCCTTAGTCTTGACCTCTACCTCTCGCCACGCTCCAGCTGTACCTGACCTGCAGCAGGCCCGCGAACTTCAATACCCCGCGCGGCACACGGCACTCCGCTCTATATGGCGATAACATACGAACAACAACTCGACTTCGCAAAGGTGTTCGGGGAAAGTCTCTTTTATGGTGCGTCGTTCGCAGCGTCCCCATCGCACTTCAACTGATTGCATCTCTCGGCAGGCGCCGACTGTCTCCTCATGGCCGCGGTACTACACATACAGCTGTACGTTCGCTTCATGTATAGCTCTTCGACATAATACGTCAAGATCTGCACCAGTGCATGCTGGAGAAGCGGCTCCTTGCTCGCGCCTGTCATCGACTGTCATGCTAATGCTCAATGGCCTACAGGACGTCAAAAAGCCTGTTGCTGACGCACAAGTTAATGCTCGCGCTGGCAGACGTCATGTTCGTATTGACGACCGTACACATATGCTTGCTGTTATACGAGACGTTCACCGCTACTATACCACCTCGAGTATTGCAGGCCGCCGTCGCAGTCGCCCAGGTCCAGGTGCGTACTCTCGTGATCCACCGTGCACGAGAGTATTGACTGCGTGACCTTCGACACGCAGCTAGCCATAGGCGACCTGGTACTCATCTGGCGAGTATGGGTAGTATGGAATCACCGTATGCGCATCGTGATCCTGCCCGTGCTTGCGCTTATAGCAGGACTCGGTGCGTCTCTATATATGCCGTAGTGGTCCTGATATTGACCCCTTGATGTGTGCAGGTGTGGGGCTGGCATATGCCGCGGAGGCGGTGTCGTACAATAATCTATCCAGGATCCTTCCCGCACCCTCTGTCATCCTTACACTCATAAACACTTCCATCTGCACTGCGCTCATCGCCGGGCGACTAGCGTGAGTATCAATGTGCAGGCAGCACATCCGGGTACCCACGACTGATGAGATATGCTGATCGTATCCGGCTCGTAGATATCTTGACCACCTCGCCAATGGACACCTGGCGTTCGGCGCGGGGCGACACTACACATACCGGGGTGTCATCCTCATGATCATCGAGTCTGGCGCTGTTCTCACCTTCGCTCATGTGAGTCAGACTTCCTACTACAGCCAAACAGAATAAAACACATTATTGAACGTTCGATTATTGATGTCATCACGCAGCTCGTGAGCCTCATCCTCGAGCGACTCAAACATCCCGGCTTGCACGTCATGCTCAATATTCTCCTTCCTCTGGCAGTGCGTATTCAGTCCTGTCATGTTCCTGACTCAGGCCGACACATCTCCTCCCTCGCTCCTCTCCGGCTCCTATAGAACATCGTCCCAACCGCAATCATCGTCCTCTCACACCTCAAGCTCACCCCGGGAGACACTATAAACGAGACCGCAGCGACCGTACACTTCGCGACACGCGTCGAAGACTCCGCCTTCGGGCCCGGTACACTCTCGGCGCCCGTACATGAACCGAGTACGGCGCTTTCACCGTTAGGGATTGGCACGGCGACGTCGCTCGACTTCCCCCAAGACCTCGAAAAGCAACAAGAGTGCCGCTCGTCGGTGTACGTGGCCAGTCCGGCGAGCGAGGAGTGTAGTCCGCGCGCAGAGCTCCTGCCGTGGAGAAGGACTGTGGGCAGAGGAGAGCAGGGAAGATAGCGGAGGGGGGTGGGGGATTAAGCATAGTCGGGCAGTGCTTGGACTCGGACTTGAATTTGGTGCTTTGTCATGCTGTCGCTACATAGTAGTTGTATAATCCTGTGTGTACATTAGTAGATTCCCTTGTATTCGTGTTATACCCATGTCATTGTTGATGAACCTCACTCGGGTGGCAGGGTTATGATGATGCAGTCCGGTATAGACGGACGACATCGCGAAGTCGTAGTATATGCAGATGCGATTCCGTATTATAGAGATTCGTGGATATTCACGTATGATTGGTGGCTTTGATCGTGATTACAGACAAGAAATATCCATGCAATGATCTGAACTAACCATATTTTACATTCAAAGAATTCAGTATCAAGATATAATTGAACGAATAAAAAGCAAGGGATCAATCGATAGGTGATGTGCACTGGTAAGGTCCGCTAGAGACTTGCACTTGACATCCTCAGCCTTCTACAATCGCGCGCAGGGTCAAGAGGGCCTCTCGCGCGCTGCGGGCATTTGGTTTGCAATGGCAGACGGATGAACACCCCTGTTCATTAGTATCGTATCGGTGATGTCAAGTTCTCTTTTTCGAACTATGTGGTGACCGTGACGTCCGCTACCCATCATCCACCTTACATTGCTTACAAGATAGAGGGCAGCAACGAGAGATATCACATTCATTTTGAGCCCATCAATATCTTTGTATACAACCCCCAGATCGGACCTCAACCCATCAGAGCAGCAGCAGCCGCCGCCACACAACGTCTCGCTGAGCGCAAGAATTGTGCAGACAATCCCAACGAGTATCAAGACGCGATGAACTTCCGGTGATCATCGTGAATCAGGTGAGTCGTGCATAACGTAGTGACACGTTCTCGAACAAATGTCCGCAGAGCGAGAAGTTGATCCAGCCATTTCTACAATCATCTCTCTGTTGTACGCTTATGCTGCGAGTTCGGTGTTGTGTCTGTGCGCCAAATCATGTGTTTTCCTAACTGTAACCAATGCAATCTGGAGAATCTGTCGATCCTATCATATCACCATCGCCGCATTCAGTCAACTTACGCAGTCCTGGTACAAGGGTAAATATCAGTCCAATAGATGATTGCATGTTCCCTGAGGAGCTCAACAACAGGAAATGATTACGGGCATTGACGTTCATCATCTACTTCCTGCGTTCGCCCTCGTGGGACTAAGGTCTATCGACGACTCTTTGTGTACCACTGAATCGTACTTCTTAAAATTACTAGTCTGTAGTGTAGATGAGACCGAGAATTGAGGGATAGAAATTGAAGGAACCTCTATATACATACACCCCTCTACAGTGTGTCGTGATTCCTGCTCACTCGATGCGCCGCGCTTTGTTCGGAACGAGGGCCCAGAGCACAATCATGAAGCTCATCATCGACACCAACCTGACGCCCAAAGCGTCAGCTCCATCATCATGATGCAACACACCTCACACCTCAACACTTCGTGATCGGGTACTTACAATGGCTGCAGACTCTTGATACCCGTCTTCGACGCGAGCGCACCAGTAAGGAACGGGAGGAGCGCAGATCCTGCCTGACCGATACCCGCGATCCATCCAATAGAGCCCGTGAGCAGGGGGGTGGGGATGACGCGCCCGGCGTGGTTCATGACCAAGGGGTAGATCGGACCGAGGAGCACACCGACAAGTGAGACGGCGACGGCACCGCCAATGAGCGAGGGGACGAGCCAGACAACGAGTTCCAAGCTGGATGCGTCGTGCATGTGATAGGCGAGCACCGTAGGGAAAGGCGAATTGGAGGGTTAGCGAGAATGTGGATATCAAACGGGGGACGCACCCGATCGCGAGGACGCCGTAGAGGAAGATTGCGCGACGCTCGCCGAGCTACGATGCACATAGCTACTTAGACATCGTTGTGCGCATGAAATGTGGGTGCACAGCGTACCTTCTGATTCACCCAAAGCAACGCGACACGGCCGAAAGTCAATCCTGCGTACAAGATTCAGCACCAAAGGGCTTTCCGGCAAGATTAGCAAAAGTAGACTCACCACCAAAGAAGCCAGACGCGATGTATCCCGAAGACGGGCCTCCATGACGTAAGTCGATAACGTACGTGACGATCCATCCTGAAGAAGTCGGAGACGTGTCAGTTCACATCTAGATGGAGCGATGTACCATAAAGACCGCCAACAACGCACCTCCAAGTGTAACCTCAACACCAACGTAGATGAGAATGAAGAGTGCCATGAGATGCATCGCTGGCTGGCGGAACATCGCCTTGTACTTGTTATTGTTAGCATCGCTACCCTCTTGACTCGTATCGTGAGCGGGCGGTTGGCCAATCTCCGTGAGGCATGCTGCGCGACAAGATATCAATATAAGCAACTGGAGCTGACAGTATGCGCGTTGAGCAAAGTCCACGTACTGTCCTGATCCTTGAACCGGAAGATGACAATCAAGAGGATAGTATTAGAGACCGAGATACCGAGGGAGACAAGGTAGTGGAAGGACCAGTGAGTAAGCTGCGAGAACTGCGTTGCGGCGAGCGGCGCGGCAAGAGCACCAGCACCTGCAAGTCGACCAGTATGTTGAGCATAGACTTTTTCGTAGCAGAAGTGTACGGGGCCGGAGACAACTGACCGTAAATCGCGTGCAGTATACCCATTTTGGCTGATGCGTTTTCCTTCAAGGACGCAACGAACCCATTGGCTCCAGCATCCTATAACGCAGAGAACAAGTGAGGGGTATAGCGTGAGTCAGTGAGAAATATTGGAAGACGAACCTGCAATGCTATACCAAAGCCGTTAGCGACGTAGCCCAAGACGAACACAGGGAACGGAGGTGCAGGGGCTTCGAGGGCATAGCCTATGACTTGAGTCACCGATCCTAAGCGAGAACAATGTCAGATGACCATTGACATCATGAATAGCACGGATGGCGTTGGCGGCGTACCTAGGACCATGACCTGCAAGGGACACGTTCGTGGTCGAGCAAGTTATAAGATGAGGTGGCGGACATACCTTGCCGAACCCAAAGCGATCGAAGAGCCAGGGATTTGCTACTGCGCCTACGATGAAGCCCTATAGGGGCTTTAGCAACATGTCGACACTGAAACGGAAGTATAGATAGGTGGACGTACAATGCAGTTGCACACGAAGATAAGAGAGACCAGAGCGAAGTTCACCTGGTGTGGGAAATCAGCTACCAGGAGGTGAGAAGATGAATCGGACGCGACGAACATGGTAGACAGTCTGCATGCGTGGCAGCAAGGGACCGGTCGTACCATCGTTCCAGCCAGCGAGGAATAGGGTCCAGCACAGCGTCAGGTATTGGAGCCTTGCCTTTCGACGCAAAGCAGGTGTTGAAGCAGGGAATGCTGTAGGTGGAGGTTCAACAATATTTTGTGAACCAGCACGCTCTCCAAGGACAGAGCCCGATGTCTCAACGTGCTCGAGACTTTTCCTCGTGCTACCCTTGGGCGTAGTCTCAGCAGTGCGAGGTTCCTCCCGGCGATGGATTGTGGATAATTCAACCTCCATCTTGAGGGGCGTCGATGGGGAACCTGAGCGTAGCCCGAAAAGTCTGGGGTAGAAAAGCCTTTTAAGTCGACTTGTTTGGCAATTACGCAAGAGTTCGACTTAGATTCCCAGGTCCATGCCTTGGCAGATGAACACGTACGACGGTCAGTGGTCACTGGTGAAACTTGAAACACGCCAAAAGGATACGGGAGATCTTCGGAGATACCTCGGACCAGTTACTACTCTAAACCACGCCACGTGACCTTTTGCATGCTTGAACAGATATCACAAGTACTACTGCTAGAAGCTGCAGTGAACGGCATACTTACATCGCACTGCCAACATCGCGCGTTCATCAGGGCTCTTCTACTTGTTGCGATATAAAAGGTGAACTTATGTGATGCACTCAAGTCTCATCTGGTGACGTGTCGCGTTGTCGTGCAATCTGGTGCCACGCATTTGCGGTAAGTCACTGTACTATAGCGGTTACTATCCTACTCATCGAGCTGAATCTGACACTGTATACAGTCGCTTTGCTTCCCCGTCTCGAGTCATATGTGATGCATTTGACTCGGAGCGGGCGCCCCACCGACCAGCACAGGATCAGAATGACGATACTTAGCTTGACCCAGTGCCCCATCACCCGTGAGGTTCCAGCAGATTCGTAAGCCGCCGTTCTTGACGGACACCCTCATCCGGCGCATATGCCCTAAGTATGAAATAGGACATCAGACATATTCCGCCAATTCGCGTACCCAAGACGCTTAATGGCTATTCTGCCATCACACCATTCACGTACGTGGCATCTCGCAGACTCTGGCTATCTTGCTTAACGGTATATGTCTGTCAAGATTCCCACGAGCTGCTTCGGGCGCACCGAACTGGACGCACTAGAGACTCAAATCAGAGGCAATATCTACTAGCAGTTACAGTTGGCGTTGGGGAAGTTTTCCGGGGAGAGCATACTCAATGGTACGTCGGACCTAGGTGCAAGAACACGAACACGTCAGCGGATAGATTCAAATATGTCCATCGCATGCTTTTAGCCACTTAGCAGATGCAGGCTGTTCTCATGGTCGCTGTCGTGCACATCCGACTGTGCGTTTACTATGTTCAGTCTCGTTCGCAAGCGATGACACGTTATCACAGACGTCCCGTCGACATCTCCGCACGCATAAGAATCTTCCCGCTCTTGGCCGGCATCATGTCCACGCTCACGACAACTCGCATTATACTGCTGCTGTATAAATGTTTCGTCGAACATAGCAGTCGCCGCCGCGCACCTTCAACTGTGTCCTGGTACGGCTATGGACGGTTATGGGTGATATGTAAGCAAACCCGGGGATCAATCGATCGTCGTTCGCCCCATCCTCACGGGGGTTGAGCACCAATACGCCGAACTCTCTCGTATAGCTGTGGACCTGATGTACACAGCCAACACGACATCATGCAGCGAGCTGTCTCGAACTCTCCCAACAAGGTTGCCGACAGACAGTACTAGTGGTTCAAGCCGTCCTGAACACGACACTATGCACATCGCTCGTCGCAGGGCGTGTCGTGTACGTGTACGTACTACTGCCTGCAATTGGTGTTGCCACCTAGTGGATTAGATACCTTGATCGCGCCATCAATGGGTACTTCGCCTTCGGTTCAAGATGGGTCCACATACAAGGGTGTCATCGTCGTCGTCGCCAAGTCTGACGCTTTCTTTACTCACCATCGCGAACGTGAGTTCATCTTCGCCGCAGCCTGCGGGCCGCAGGCCGCAGACATAGAACCTTGAGTTTGATTGCTCCGTTGGGAAACTCGCTATGGGCTCTAGATCATCAGCCTGGTTCTCCAGCGCCTGGAACATCCTGGATCGCATGTCGTGCTGGACATCTCCGCGGCTCCCCTAGCGGTACGTCGTACTCGCTCGCTCTGCGTCCACAATGCTCTCAATACACATTTGATCTCGTTCAGTATCGATCGATTAACCCACATTGTCGCGTCTTCGCGCGCCAGCTCTCACCATCGCGCCGCCGCTGCCGCATCTAAACTTCTCCGCTGCCCGTCGCCACCGCAGAGGGTCTTTCCTAGGACCTTATACCTTCGTCTCGGCCTAGGAGATACCCCAAATGCCACGGCAGAAGCGATAGTGCGCTTGGCGACGCAGATCGAAGACTCAACTGACGCCGCTCCCGCAGAAAGCTTCCATGACATGATAGCGTCCGGGACGAGATGTGCGGGAGTTGACGGTGTCGACCGCTGCCCGACCCTTGGGGCTCATGCAGTTCGGCGGGGATGATATCGTTTTGAGGTGACTTCCGGTCCTAGGCGTCGATTAAGTCAGCTCGGACGAGGGGTGGAAATGGGCACGCGTGCACATGTTCGACATCATGTCATGTTCTACAAGTTACCGCTACTCTATATCTTGGAATACATACCACTCTGGATTTTCTTCACAACGTTATTGGATACGGATCGGGCGTCGAAGTCATTGAAGCTCAGGTACGCTGCAGCCATCCATGATCCCGCAGATGCAGATGGAAGGTGTCTGGTCGCACCCCCCCGTGGATTCCGCCGCAGCCCGTCGCATCCCCTGCGTGAACTGACATGCCAGTAGAGTAAGCAGCTTTGTTTTACGCAATCCGAGACACTTCAGTAGCTGCAGCATCCGTGGATGCTGCGGCAATTTGGACAAGTTATTATGAGAGCCGCAGCGCGAAGCATATACTCACAGGGAGGGGGCGATTCGCAGCGTCGCCTGATGCGCTCTATGCAATGGTCCCGACTTCGGGAATATACATGAGCATGATGCATAATGTCCTCCCACAAAAATCTCCCCGTTTTGCGCCTAGCCGCTACTACTCGTCCATCAAATACGGTGTCCACTATCGACACGACAACGCGACGATCCTCAGCGACTCCTAGAGATGTACTATATCCTCCCGCCTGCTCCGGAACCCTCTGAAGAGCAATTCGTTGGGCTCCGAAACGGGGAATCGGCACAGTTCCCCGACCCGGGCGCGGTCTTTGCGCTGCCTCCGGAGGATCCCTTTCCCGCCATAATAATCCGGCAGATGATATCAGACACCTCCCCCTCAACTAAGGACCCAGACGACAAAAACCCTGGAGATAAGGTTTTCCATGCCTTCCCTGGGCCAGGTTATGCCTGGCCCAGTCCCACTCACACGGTAAGTGCTTCTGTGTGGCCATGCTCTATTTCTCTGATTTTATTGCTCCCTTAGGAGTTGTTGACGATGAACAACTTCCCTCATCAAGTGAGCTCTATTGAATGCTCTTCGTTTTTTTTACTCATGGCATCTCTGTACATCTGACTTCACCATCAGACCGGTGAACTCGCCGGCCACCAGCTGAAGATGACGGTCAGTGTCAGTGTTCAAACACTGTGGCAGAGACACTTATTTTCTATCACATTGTATTACACTTCTATTCGAAACCTGTGTAGAGTTTTACCGCCGCCCCTCCGGGCCTCTCACTTGGGCCCCCAAGGCCCATTGGTGCTGTGCACCAAACATTCGCCGATGCAGCCACACATTTTCAGGATGAAGACTTGAATTTTGTCAGTATTCTTCTCTTTACATACTAGCCACCTATGTTCAACTGCACTTCTCAATGCTGCACTGGTAGAGTGGCCTGCACCAGGTTGATTCTTTGGGGCATGAACTGCTCATGCCTCAAAGATTTGATAGCATGATTTTTTTAGAGGGTGAAGACTTGAATTTTGTGAGTGGCTACTTTTGTCTTAGGTGCAGCACTGAGCAATTGTTTTGTATTTTCAGAGTGCTGTACAAAACTCCACCACAGCACCTGCTAACAGCTGGAGCAACTTTCAAGTTGCTCTGGTTGACTCAAACAGTCTAGGGTACCCACAACCCCAGACTAATAAACCTACTTGCCAAATTTGTGGTAGAGGTGAGCATATGGTATTGTTCCAACTCTATACCCAATGATTGAGATGTGTATCTGTGATGTATTGCAGAATTTAAGAAGCCATGGAATCTGAAGCAGCATATCAGATCTAAGCATCTACTGGAGAGACCTTATGGCTGTTTTGATCAGCTGTGTGGGAAGAGGTATAGTCGGAAGCATGATCTGAAGAGACATTTGAAATGGAAACATGGGTTCATCGTTTAACTAGGTCAGACTTTCTTATAACCCTATGAGCATAAGCTAATTTCCTTTCACAGAGATGAACCCGATGGAATTAGATGTTGCTGTGCATTCTGCTGTCGACCTTGCTGTGTAGTCTGTTTGTTACTAGTTACAATGACATGTAGTCGATTTCCCTTGAATAAGATAGAACCAAGTATGTAGCAAACAAACCATTGTCTCGTGCCGAGAAGAAGCTAATTCATATCACATAAATCGCACTTGGCACTCAGGATGCCAGTAGTACATCAAGCTCGTCTCCACCTACAGGCCAGAATGTCTCCTCAAGCTCAATAACTCTAGCCCAGATTTCTTCGGCATGAGCAAATGCAGGAGTACCAGGAGTGATCTGCAAGCTAGGAGGGTGTTAACTCAAGCTGTGTTCAATTCATAGATTTAAAGATGCAGAGACTAACCGATTCACAATATCTGCAATGTCATCAACAAACTTCTCGAACTCAGGATTGGTCCAGTTGTCGATAAGTTGCTTGAGGGCAGGTAGCATAGGACCCGCTCCCGACTTCCCCACATCAGTCAAGATCGACCTCGCATACTTCCACGCATCAAGGTAGACCTGCACCGATCGATGTCAACATTATCAAGACTCGTAATTTACGCTTCGACAGACATACACGCTCCATAGCCCACAGAAACACTAGTCCATCCTCAACGGTCCCAAACGTGCCGACGCGAGCCATCTCCGCAGTGTAATCGCGCGTGGCCTTACGCTCGCGCCATTGCGCGAAATTCAAGCCGAACTCGCGCTCAACATCGCCGAACATCCCGACCTCACGGGAGACGTTCTGTAACGCGTACGCGACGAGCTTGACGATGTCGGCGTTGAGTTTCTCTTCGGATGAATTCACGCCGTGTGTGGATGAGAACGGGATACGCGTGAGCAGCTGCCCGAGGAAGCGTGGATAGCCGTGCGCCGCATACAGGCGATCTTGCGAGAGATAGAGAGAGAGGAGTTGCAGAGGCACTGTGCCCGCGCCAACGGCGGTCAGGAATGCGTGCTCGGTCGCTGCTGCATAGGGCCGCGGCGTCGAGAGCGAGATGAGGTGCGTCGTCAGTGGAACGGCCATGACAGTGTCAATTGAGTGGCCGTAGGAGGGGAGAGCAAAGATGGAAGAAAAGAGCAGTGTACCATACGAGCTCGGGGACGAGGGCGCGATGGAGTAATCGATCGCGGACGTTGCGGGCGCTACTCATATATCCATCGAACACGCTGACAACCCTCTTACTACATTCAAGGCAGAGATTCAGCCACCTAACCAGCGAGGAGCATTGCACAAGAAAGGGGATGACCGAGAAGCACCCAAGGAGTAATCGAACTTTGAGGATTGTTCACGATCGAATACGATGCCTGAGAGTACGGACTCAGAGGGAAGATCAGCAGCGATAACATTGTCTACATTGAGAAGGGATCGAGTATATCAAGCCCAGATATAACCCAATTCTAGACATCAGTCGACTTGCCGAGGCGTATGCGGAACAAGTGCCCACAACACAATCATGAAACCCATCATCGACACCAACCTGAGCGCGCCGAAAAGTTTCAACCTCGGTACCGTCGCAAGCCTGAGGTACTCTCACTCACAGTGGCTGCAAACTCTTGATGCCAACCCTGGACGCGAGGGCACCAGTCATGAAGGGCAGCAGAGCCGACCCGGCCTGTCCGAACCCAGCGATCCATCCGATTGAGCCTGTAAGGAGCCACGGAGGGAGAACACGTCCGGCGTGGTTCATAACGATTGGGTAGATAGGCCCGAGGAGGACCCCGACGAAGGAGACGGCGACTGCGCCCCCGATCAGAGATGGAACAAGCCATACAACGAGTTCCAACCTGATGAGAAGTCGGTGTGAGAGGGTCTGAGAAGCATAGCTTAGACGTACTCACCCGATGGCGAGGAGACCATATAGATAGATCACACGTCGCTCTCCGACCTGGTAGTGCAGGTCAGCCGTGTAGCAAAAACACAAAAGAAGCACGGTACCTTCTGGCTAACCCATAGCAGAGCAACACGGCCAAAGGTTAGCCCTAGGGTAGGGATCAAATACGGAAGAGATCTCGAAGAGCGGATTTCTTACCACCGAAAAAGCCAGCAGAGATATATCCAGACGATGGACCTCCACCACGCAAGTTAATGACGTAGGTCACAATCCATCCTAACATATTCCATCGGATCATATTCAGAATGTTTCAATAGGTAGTCTCACCTCCGAGCGTGACTTCAACGCCCACATAGATCAGAATGAAGATAGCCATGAGGTGTAATGACCGTAGACGGAACATCTGCTTGTACTTGCTCTTGTCGTCACTCGTATCCATTTCATGGCTGGGTAACTGGCCAATCTCAGCTAAACAGGCTGGATAAGCAACTCAGTCATCGTAGCGGCGCATACAACTGAGGATGAAAAAAGACGAACAGTCCTGGTCCTTGAATCGGAAGACAACGACCAGGATTATGGTGTTAAATAGCGCGATACCCAAGGATACCAAATAGTGGAAGGACCAATGAGTAAGTTGAGAGAATTGCGTTGCAACGAGAGGAGAAGCGAGCGCGCCGACACCTACCAGATATTAGTTGAGCGAGGATGAATAGGACACGAAGTTCAGCTCGACGTTACCGTATACGGCATGCAGTACACCCATCTTCGTGGCCGCATTGTCCTTTAAAGAGGCGACAAACCCATTTGCGCCAGCATCCTGTAAAACGGAGTGTTCGTGAAGCACATATGAGTTCCAATCGGAACCGTAGTACTGACCTGGAGGGACAAGCCAAACCCGTTGATTGCGTAACCCAAGACAAATGCGGGGAACGGTGGTGCCGGGGCTTCGAGCGAGTATCCGATCACCTGAGCTAGTGACCCTGCAGAGCATTATAGACTGGTAGTATCGTAGCTGAGCGAATTAGATCTTACCTATGACCATCACCTAAGGGTCTCGTCAGATACATGGCTCAGAATAGAGAAACACACGAGACATACCTTGCCAAACCCTAGCTTGTCGGTAAGCCAGACGTTGGCTGCTGCACCAGTGAGGAAACCCTTGTGTACAAGGATAGGTACGGCCCACTCGAAGGTAATGAAACGCGACACTCACGATGCAGTTGAAGACGAATATGAGGGACACGACAGCGAACCCAACCTAGTGAATCTGAATCAGTTCCTCTGGTAGGATGAAGGGCGAACAAGGTATATGGCACACATGATAGACTCGTTGTATGCGTGGTAGCAGCGGTCCCGTCGTGCCATCGTTCCACCCAGCAAGAAAAAGACTCCAACACAGAGTTACAAACTGAATCCTCGCTTTTCTTCGCGATGCCGGGGTTGACGCTGGAACCGCAGTGGGCGGCACGACACCTGTGTGCGACCCCTCTAGATCTGCAGGACTTGTCTCCACGATCTCTAAGCTTTTCCTCAAGCTCTTCCCATCGTCGTTGACAGTAACATCGGGCGTAACGGGTTCGTCAGGACGATGTGACGTCCGCGCATGTATCGTAGACAATTCTACATCGGTCCTGCAGAAGATATGAGCGAGAGGACACGAGTGAAGACGCAGAGACGCACTTTGAGGACATGATGGTCGTCGAAGGAAGAGAACTATTCCCGCGACTCGAGTCAAGTGAAATCACCGGGGATCCTCATATGTATAGATACGCATGCGCGCAGATAGTGGCGAGTACCACTTAATTCAGCGGATATAGCGAGAAACGACCACAGAGGACAAAAAGACACGTCGTGAAAGAGATTCATTGCTCCACGTAGGCGTCGAGGTCGATGATAGTCGCCGATGAGCTGGAGCGCAGGATGAGCCCAAGTGATGGTGATCCAGTGGCAAGAGGCGCCCAAAGACGTGTCGCGACTCGCCGAAGCCTCTTTCTTGACCATCATCATATCTTCCACTCTCCTCGTCGACGCGCGACATGGCCTCTAACCAACAATTGCCCCCTGGCTGGGCGGCGGAATGGTCGGTTGTTGTATGCGCTCAAGCTCACTGTCAATATTGACCTTGCCGCAGGGATCAAAACGCCCAACGTTACCTCTTCATCGGTGAGTCTGTCATCGTCTACCTCGTTGCACACAGCGAACCGGATCTATGACTCCAGAAACTGCGACGGGGAGGACGCAGTGGGAGCCCCCTTTCCCTGATCCTGAAGGCACAAACCCCGCCATTGGTCCCTCTCCGACCGCCTCTCCGCCCCCGCAGGCCCACACAAAACGTCGGCAATACGCTGCTGGCCAGACACAAGCGTACTACGGGGCGGACACCATCGCGCCACCTGCGCCCGGCCCCGCTGGATATGGCGCGGTTCCAGGCCAGCCAACTCCTCCTACTCAGCTTTTCACGCCCGGTCTTGCGGCAGAAGGACAGTTCGCAGCGCAGCAGCTGGTGGGCCAGCCAGGACAACCGCCGTACTATGCAGGTGCGCAGCCAGAGCCCGAGTACATCAATCAGCCTGGATATGGCCAGGGACCAGCCTATCAACAGCCTGGGGTCGGTGCACTTGCAGACCAGTTTGGGCAGCTGAACATGGCCCAGAAGGGTCATCGTCTCTTCACCACCAACCTCCTCACCGCGCCTCCTGAGCCCCTTGAGTTGCATCGCCCTCCCCCGAGATCATCTTGCCCCCCAACTCCTCTTTGTCCCAGTCTCCGTTCGCGAACGCGGATACGTCGTACCAGCGATGCACGCTGAACGCAATCCCCACCTCCCACTCGCTACTCTCTAAGGCCAAGATTCCCCTGGGTCTGATCATTACTCCCTACCGTTCGCTCAAGGAGGGTGATGAACCAGTCCCACTCGTGACTGACACGGTTATCGCGCGTTGCAGGAGGTGTAGGACGTACATTAACCCATACGTGCAGTTCATTGACGGCGGTAACCGGTGAGCCTGTAACTTCTTACTGCTTCGTGCCGGGTGTTAACGTCATACAGCTGGCGGTGTTGCATGTGCTCAATGTCGAACGAGGTCCCACAACTGTTCGACTGGGACCAAGTCCGGAATCAACCTGGCGACCGTTGGGCCCGAGCCGAGCTCAATCACGGTGTCGTCGAGTTTGTCGCGCCCACGGAGTACATGGTTCGGCCGCCTCAGCCTGCAGTGTACGTATTCCTCATCGACGTCAGTCACAACGCCATTCAGTCCGGCATGGTCGCTACCGCGACACGTACCATTCTGGAGAACTTGGACCGCATACCGAACGAGGACTCCCGCACTAAGGTTGCGTTCATCGCTTTCGATGTCTCGCTGCACTTCTTCTCGCTTCCTGTGAGTTGATTTTCAATCCCTCTCCGTTGTCCTTCTCTGATGACTTCCCGCACCGCAGGCCGGTACCTCCGACTCGAGCATGCTCGTCGTCTCCGACATCGATGACGTCTTCCTGCCTAAACCGACTGACCTGCTCGTGAACTTGGCGGAGAGCCGCTCTGCGATCGAAAACCTGCTGGGCCGTCTGAACGACATGTTCCAAGATAATACTGTTATTGGCAGTGCACTCGGCCCCGCTCTTCAAGCCGCGTTCAAGTTGATGGTACGTAATTCAGAGTATCCCATTGGATGGCTACTTATAATGGTCCATCTCAGTCCCACATTGGTGGTAAGATCGTCACGCTGTCCTCTAGCCTGCCCACCATTGGGGCTGGCGCGCTCAAGAACAGGGAAGACCCGAAGATCCTTGGCACGTCGAAAGTAGTAATCTTTCATGTGGGTCAAACTCCAGATGCTCAAGTTGGTGTTTTAGGAATCAGGCTTGCTGCAGTCTGCGTCGCCATTCTACAAGACATTTGCTATCGAGTGCTCTCGAGCTCAAGTCTCTGTCGACATGTTCCTATTCAGCGCTGCATACCAGGATGTCGCAACCTTGGGTAAGTCTTTGCTTCCGCGCAAAAAGGAACATCTCAATGGTGCTTACCTCGTGATTAGCATATCTGCCACACTACACGGCCGGTGACACGTATTTCTACCCTGCGTTCAACGCGTCTCGCACTGAAGATGCCGTCAAATTCGCGCATGAGTTTGGTGAGGTGCTCGCGATGCCGATCATGTTGGAAGCCGTCATGCGTGTCCGCGCGTCCAAGAGTGAGTAACACGACTGTCTTCTGTGGTGATGATGCTTATTGTTTTACAGACTTGCGCATGTCGGCGTTCCACGGGAACTTCTTCGTGCGATCCACCGATCTGCTTGCCATGCCCTCAGTGCCGCAGGATCTGTCGTACGCGATCGAGATTCAGATCGAGGACAACATCACTGCTCCTTTCGTTGTGCTTCAGACTGCTGTCCTCCACACAACGTGCTACGGTGAGTACTTCGTAAATTCCAACTGGCAACTAGCATACACAAATGTTGATCCTCGGGCTTACTCTCAGGCGAGCGCCGCATCCGTGTCATCACCACCGCGCTGCCGACGACGAGCAACCTCTCGGACGTGTTTGCGTCCGCGGACCAGGTCGCCATTGCCACGCTCCTCGCCAACAAGGCTGTCGAGCGTTCAATTACACATAAGCTCGAGGACGCCCGGGATGCGGTCTTTAACAAGATGGTCGAGATTCTGCAGGCGTACAAGAGCAGCATGACTGCTGCGGGCGCGGGTGCAAGCGCTCAGCTTGCGATATCAGAGAACCTGAAGATACTACCAGTTTTGGTTCTCGGTCTGCTCAAGAACGTTCGTACTTGTCTGCTTGTTGTGGAATATGGCAAGGATCGCTGACCCCGGATCGCCTTCAGGTTGGCATCAGGCAAAGTGCCCAAATCCCGCCAGATCTCAGGGCGTACGCGCAGTGCCTCCTTACCACGCTGCCCCCGCAACTCCTCATCCCGTACCTCTACCCCACGTTCTACTCGCTGCACAACATGCCACCAGAGGTAAGACACATCGTGGTATATCATTGCTGCTATGATGTGCTGATCCTTTCGCTCATTTACGTAGTGCGGTACCGTTGGCGAGCACGGAATTATCATGCCTCAGCCCCTTCCTCTCACTTCAGAACGACTCGAGCGTCATGGTCTGTTCCTCATTGAGGATGGGCAGACGATCTTCTTGTGGGTTGGCAGGGACGCGGTACCGCAGCTTATCCAGGACGTATTCAATTTGCCGAGCTACGAGGTCCTCCGGGGCGGCAAGGTGTGTTATTTCCCAGTTCGCATTGTCGCTCGTATATACCAATTCCTGACATCATCTGCAGACGACGTTGCCATTGCT
This sequence comes from Fomes fomentarius, assembly GCA_022606135.1. NCBI lineage: Eukaryota > Fungi > Basidiomycota > Agaricomycetes > Polyporales > Polyporaceae > Fomes > Fomes fomentarius. Next base: position 895,456 of record JABYQN010000011.1, on the reverse strand, counting down.
CGACAACCCGTTCTCGCAGCGGGTGAACGCCGTCATCCAAAAGACGCGCGAGATGCGGCGCGGGGTCTACCACCCGCATCTGTACGTCGTCAAAGAGGATGGCGAGCCGCCATTGCGCCTCTGGGCTCTCAGCTGCCTCATCCAGGACCGTGCGGATGTGCTGCCAAGCTACCAACAGTTCATCTCGCAGTTGCGCGACAAGGTATGTCCCATCATCCGTGTCTCGTCGCAAGAGCAGATAGATGCTGATCGACAATCTCTTTGCCATAGGTCAATGGCTCGAGCTACTAAGCGATGCGTGTCATGGAGATCGCAGTAATGACTGTCGTGGTAGGACTCAGGAACTCTGGAAGTGTGTACAAGAATCCGTCCGTCCGCTGGCTTGTTCTTTGTGTCCCGTGTGTCGAGTATACGTAACATATGATCACCGTTGTCATCTCTTTCGGACTCTATCTATTCTAGATGCGCGAATGCGTGCGACAATCTGAGGCTCTCTGTTGCGCAATATTCGCCTTAGAGGACCAGGTATTCAGCACTGCATTTCGAACTTGAGCCCTTTGATTAGTATCTCTGGTGAGCCTAACCTCCCCTGCGCGAGCTGAGACACAGGCTTACGTGGATATGGATATTCAGAAATCATATCCCAGTTGGAAGTTGGCGTACGTACTGACGTGGCGGTTTTGAGGCCCAAACACGTCGCTGCGCCACACGCCAACTCGTGGAAGAAAGTCATTGGATGTTTCAATCACAGGTCACCACGCCTCACTCACTCGGTCCTCGATACCGTTCATATGCGCGAACACAATAGGCACCGCACCCATAACCACTCGTTCACAAGCGATGGAGGCGCGTCAATGACTTCCACTTCGCACGATCGATCCGAGTCTTCTCAGGCTAGGATTTTTCGCCCGAGGAGCCACAGGCTGTGGGCCCCGGTATGGGTATGTGTATGTATATGAGTTTCGTGGCACTTGCTGGCGCGCCTCGTATTTCATCTCGTTGGAATCTCTGCGAGCAATGGGGTGCGTGTCCACCTACCTTCGTCCGAGTCTTATAAATCGCATCGCTCATGATACTAGTATGTATGTCGGGTTTGTACTCGGTTTGGATTGCATTGACGCTCTTTGGAGAGACGAGATGGCGACCAGCTTCTGCCAGGTTGCTCCACAGGACGAGCCCGAGAGGTCGCGTGCGCCCATGTGAACATGTATCTGCAGTCACCGGGGGCATCAGTGAATGTAACAAGCCGTTACACTCTGGATACATGTTGATCACTGTCCAAATGTCATTACCATGTATCAAGGTGTTGCACGCAAAAGGCATTTTGAATGAACCGGATTTTCCAGTTACATTCTAGTCACATTCAAAATGCCTCGTGCAATCAGCGTGTAAATACAATGTAACGTGCTGCATCACACTTGATACATTTGTACATTGACCATCGTTTGATCAGAATGTAACAGCTTGTTACATGCATTCATGCCCCGGTGAGTGCACTGGTGCCGATACTGCCAGGCCAAGGGGACAAAAGACAAAACACGGGTCAGTGTCGATCCCCTTGATATTGACGACTTGGAACTGAGAGATTTGCGCCTTCTGGAGATCCCATGAAGGAGCAAGCCACGATGTCAACGAGCTCTCGCTTCACCGCTTTTGGTATGACTAGCGCTCCGCTTACGTCATTCCTGCGACTCGTAGGCGGCTCAGAACGACGGATCCGCCACTAACACAACTTGCAATCCTCACATGCTACTTCGACACCCGTCTGAGTCTACTGTATGATTTGTCTTCCCGTCGCTTGGCACGGTAAGGGTAAGTAAGTACAGAGCAATTCAGCCACCAGTGTTGTGACTGCGTAGATGTATCGCTGTCGTATCTCGTGCAGCCTCATACCCGGGGCTCTGGATATGCGCATGCCGTTCACAGAAAGCCAGGTAGGAAACGAGAAGAAGAAGAAGAAGGGGCGTGCAAGCTCACAGAGGGGCCTGCCAGTGGACGATCCTCGCCGTCGACAACCACCGCTGCCACCTGCCAATCTGGGCACAACGCAACATCTCTACGAGTTCTGAGTACTGAGTCGCTACGTTGTTCCCCTTCGTCTATACTATTCATAGACTGCTCTTCCCTTCCGCGCACTGAGACAGCGAGACCCTTCCCTTCTCTCCTTCCCCGCCAACCTCCCCGCCGGCGTTCCCACTCGTACACTTCCCTTTCGTTCCCCTTTCGACTTCTCGTCTTCCCCGGCGCAGCGCTTGCAGCCTGCGGAACGGGCCTGATCCTGCGCGTCGTTGTGGCCGGTGCGAGCTTCTTCAAGCCCCGAGCCTCGACTCGAGGCAGACATTGGAGTCCCATTTGAACGCGGCGAGAAGAGACTTTCGCAGCAGCTGCGAGGGAAAGAGCGCTGTGACGGCGCCGGCGCCCACATCGCGCTCAACCTCAGCACCTTGCACTCTCACGTCATTGGGAGCGCACACCATCCTAGATTGGATCAGCGACAGCTGTAGTACGGGCAGCCGCTGACTTGAAGTTGAACACGATCTCTCTCACTGATAGATGCCGGCAGACAACGTGCTCCCCCTACAGATAGCGAGAGTGCAGATGGGTTGAGTGCAGACACTGACTCACTAACGCCGACTGTGGTGCTCGAGGGACGTACGACTCTTGAGTTCAACCGGACGTGCACTCGTCCGAGCTCGCCGACCGCCGCCCGTACTACTTCTCGCCCCGATTCTCATCCCGATACCAACCTGAAGTCCGGCACGATCGCGAATACGTCGTGGCCCGACCATTGCCCACACGATCCCCGCCAGTGTTTGACATGACACCAACGCTCCGCTCAAAGCATCCTCCGGCCCCGCTCCTGCTGCCTATCATCCCCCGCATTCAATTGCGCTGAAGATCACCGCGATGTACATCAGCTCTCGGACCCTCCGCCATATGAATGCCGACGTCAAAACTGGGCATCCCATCAGTGGACACACCGATCCCGAGAGGCCGACTGCATCTAATCACAATCACACAGTAGTAGGCTCCCATCGTGGCAAACCTTGACTTGAGCATATCCCAGTACACTGTTGAGTCGGAGTGGCGTCAGCGTCCCGGCACCCTCTCCAGGGCTGCCTCTTGCGGTGTTCCAGCCACCAGGCCGCTCAACTGTCTTCCGATTCCACACGCAAGCATCGAGCGCAGTGCCGCTGCTCGGCACCACTTCTCTCTCTCTCTCTCTCTCTCTGGCACTCTCTCCTAGAACTTGAAGTAGCATGCACCCCGCACGCACGCAGTGGCAGCTACCGAGTGCTCACTATATACACGTACTAGTACAGTGACAATGATGTGCAAACGGTTCCACAGGACCGTCTCGCTCGCTGTAGATACGTTCCACACCACTTTATCCCGTCCCAAAACAGCCGGCCGCGGGGCCCTGAGCTGAGGTCTGAGCGAGCGAGTACTTTGTGGAGCCGCACCAGTGGCCGCCGCCGCCGCCGCCGCCGCACGACCAGAGTACGTGCACGATAGCCGCCTTGTGAATCATGCGAGCTGCCAGCCCCAGCCCCAGCCCCAACCGCATATATAGACAATCTCAGGCTAGTAGCGGCACCACGATGCTCAAAGTCGTCCCTTCCTTCAAGTTGGCAACGTCAACGTCCACGGTTCACGATGCATCCGAGGGTAGAGTCTGAAGCCTGGATTACCGATATACATGACGTCATCCCGGACTCGAGAGCCGGAAACTTTCGCTGTCCGAAGCGAAGCATGCGCGCGCGCGTCGCCCGATGTCAGAGAGAGAAAGAGATAATCCCAGAAGCTGCGAACTTGCGAACCGCCTCGAAAAGAAATCTACTCAAGAGTCCCTCAATGCCCGATGCCACTCGATCAGTACGAGCCTGAGACGCTCGGACATTGTGCGCTGCGCACTCAGAGCGATTGGAGCATACCATGTCCTAACTTGAACTTTCTATCACATCTAGACATCAACTTCGCAGGGTCTACCAGTGCTTCCGCAGTACGACCACTCACATATCACGGTATCTTGCACCTCACAGGGTGACCACAGACCAGCAAGTGGACCACGCAAACCGCCCAGCGCGTAAGTCAAAGAATCATTCAATATATAGCAGCATATCAAACTCGAGCGAAGACACATTGCCAAAAATCTACCAATGACTGACTTGATTTCAAAACCACGTTGACCCTATGTTACATTTTGATGCGGAGACTATTTCATACATGATAATAGCAACGAGTGACGACGTGAGCGTGCGGGCGTGTGTACGAAAAGAACGACGTGCGAGAGAACCTATTATGTACAGTACATGCATATGCGGCGGCTCGATATCGATGTATGCATATAGTGCGCCGATCAGGGTCGACGACACGGGGAACCAGTGCGCAAGAAACCCATGCACAATGTACCAAGCATCGGGGAGAGGACGGCCCACACGGGACAGGCAGCGGAGATGAAGGGAGCGGAAAGCATCACATGCCACCCCCCTCTTCCCACCATCATAAGCCAGCCTACTATACCGTGTCCAAGAAGATACGAACGAGCGGAGATATCAGGGGACGTGCGGTAAACGAATGGGACAACGGCGGGGCGTCAGGTATACTTGCGGGTGCAAAAGCAAGAAAAGGCCACTCTGCTGCCGTGTGTCTACTCCAAGCCACCCGGACGCTTGTACTCGACCGGAGATGCCTCAATGTCGGAGGAAATATACGTCTCATCAGGTCTGATGACGCGTCCTTCCGCGTCATAGTTATTGTATGACAAGTTGGAAGGCGACTGGTCTCCGGGAGCAGCCTTGAAGGTCTCCATTTGTACCTGATAAGTGATCGGATGAGCCAACGAGTGAGCCAGGAGCATCAAAAGTCATACCTGAACGTGAAGCGCGTCAGGCTTCTCGTTGACCGAGTAGATATCCCTATTGCTGGTGAAGCGCGCACTGCGGAATGCCAAAGTCGACGCATGAGTCGACCTCAAGATGCGTCGAAAGGTTAGCAATATTGGCGGAGCATATGAGGGACGACAACCTACCCGAACACCTCAGGACCCTCCGAAGTGTAATTAGTCAGTCTCCGCACGACTCGGCATGCAACGATCTAGAAAGATGTATGAATATCGACTACAAAGTAAGTAAGGGAGATAACATACCGTGGACGCCACCGCCGCGGGAACGTTGGCGATAATCGACATCACCGCGTTCAAATTCACCAACATAAATGTCTACGCATATATTCAACTGTCAGACGCTATAGACAAACAAAACAACAAACGACTCACCGTCGCGATCAAGTTTGCTCCGAATCTATTATGCGCACGAGTCAAATACATCTCACCCAAGCTAAGTACTAGAAGTACTCACGCCACCATGAAGAAGATCAAGCCGTCATCGAAGATGAGGCGGACGATCTTCGACCTGTCCTTGCGAGCTGATGTGCCAGTGATGCCCAGCTTGATGGCGGTGAGAGACAAAACGAGAAAGTCGAAGCACATGGAGTAAATGAAGGTCGCGGCAAGGATTGTGTTGCTGGTGTTCGTGATGGCACAGCCCTGTCCAGGAATCCAAGCAGCCGTCAGGAGGATACCTAGAAGAGAGCGAGAACGGATTCACGGTGAATACCACTCAAACAACGGAAATACAGAACACATACCATGAAGTAGTAACGACCAATGACCGAGGATCACGACTACGAGTGGGACCACTATGTAGACCGACTGCGACCATACTGCCATACTACTCACACGCAAGAAAGTCAGAACGAGATTCAAGGAAAAAACCGCATTAGATACCCACGTTCGAAGTGACAAATTGATGCTTGCAAGTCCGATAGAGGCATTGCCGAAGATCTGATTATAAGTGTAGAGGGCCTGGCAGTTGACCGGCCTTCGAAGAATGCGTTAGTGTAGGAACATACAAACGAAGAGCGACAAACGTACTCAGTGACGTTGAGGGCGATGGCACTAAGTAAGGCGCATACATTCAGTAAGTGGTACATATGGCCGTAGAAAGACGGACTTACATGCCGATCAGAGCGAACAGGAGGAAGTACCGGCCGGCGAAGTAGAAAATCTTAAGAGTATCCAAGTTGTTAGCACATAGCACATAGGTGTCAGTGAGATAGAAGCGTGAAACCACTACTCACCAAAGGCCACTTGAACTTCTTCTTGCCCGAGATGTACTGCCAATCGAATGCAAAGGAAGTGAAGAACTCCCACCTGTAGCATAGACAACGCAAATGAATGTGAGTATGGGAACGCTTGAACGTAAAGGTACTGTACGTACACGTAGAGACCGAGGAGTGCATGCATGAACTTGTCGAAGGCCACTGAAATACACAAGACTCAGATCTGACACAAATTGTAAACACGGGCCGCAACGCAGCTGTACTTACCACCATCCTTTGCAAGCTCCACGGATGACTGCCAATCGACCATATTTGCAACAAGCGGTGGCGTCGGAAGGAAGGAACTGTAGGCGCCAGAGTTAGCACTGACAGAAGTTAAACAAGCTACGACAAGACCAGCCTTGGCTAGTGAAGGCGGCGAGAGATGAGAGCGGAGGCGGAGGCGGGGACAAGGATGACGGCAAGGAGAGAGGGCGCGCTGGCGGGGACGAATGATGAAGCGGAAGGACGGGGAGAGGGAGGGAGGAGATATATGAGGGCCGAGACGGCGGTCGATGCTTCGTAGCTGGCTGCTCTGGCTTTGAATGTGGCCATGGCACTTGGGCTTCTTCTCTTTCGGGCGGGCGGATTTTGCGCCCGATCGCGATTCTCTGCTGATGCAGTCCGTGCCCTGTCAATACACCATGCTGCGTTTGTCCGGACCGAGTAAGGACATGGCCAGCATAGCGGTGGAGGTGTGCCAGTCTCGGCTGGGTTGCGCCCACCTCTGCTGCGAGGAACGCGTGTCGCAATGTGCGTGACCGTGTCAAATGCGCCCCACCCGCCTCCGCGTCTTCTGAGCTTCGCCCGCGCCGTCTGCTCGCGAGGATAAACATAACACATCAGGCAAGAGAGTGACCGAAGTGAGGGCCTGGCAGGCGACGGAAATCAAGCCCTGCGAAAAGAAGACGTCGGCGAGCCAGAGCGGGGGTGCTCCGTGCATCCTGACATAGACCTCTCGCAGCGTCTTGCTCTGGGGGCTGGTAATCCGGCTCCAGCATCCAGGGCAGCGTCTGCTTCTGGCGGCGAGGGCCCTTCTGCAGAGAGAGCGCGAAGGTTCAATCTAATCTGCGACGGGTTGAGGGGGTCTCGGTAGACCGTTCGATTAGAATCCATAAGTTTTGTAGATGCTCGTCTAGTGACTGTGATCTCCCTTCGTCGAAGAGGGCGCCTGGATCGAGACGAGGACCCCTTCTTTCTTGTTCGACTCGCGGTCATGGCAGAGCAGAGGCAAGGCCAATCGATGTCGCGGACATCCGCGGGGAAGACCTCTGCTGACGTCATCCATTACGTGGTCCCTCGTTTAGGCAGGAGAGGGAAGAGCATGGCCAGTGTTCACAACGTCGAATGCGTTCGAGACAGGTTTGTCACGACGAAGAAGAGCAGAACGGGTACACAGCCCGCCGTAAAGCCTCTCGGGGGAGCACCACAGAGACTACCACTTCTCCCGCACAACTTCTCACACCCATCCATGGTACTCAGTGCGTCGGTGCCCAAACAACATAGCGTGCCTTCGCATCGCATGCTCTTCTCAGCCTTCTCCAGAGCACCCATCGCTTCCCCGCATCATCCGACGCGCAGGCCCGGGTCCCAAGAAATGACGTATGCCGCGAGAATCCGATCATCAACTGTCCTACGCCGCCCTCCTCCCTCGTCCTTCCTACAGTACCCGGCCAGCCCCGTGCACGTACAGTGACGCGCACATACCGCCCATCGTCAGTACAATTACCTCGATCGGCTCGCATTAGGCTGACACGGAGCGGAGAGCGCTGACTGGAAGCCACAGAAGCCCCGAAAATTTTCTCGATGCTCTTCAAAGGCTCAATGGATTATCATTGATTGGAGAGTTCAATCACGTCCGCGCGCGGCTCGCGAGTCGCGACGGGATCCCAGCTTTCCGCTATCTAGACGATGTGTTACACTACGCGCACGGCCCGCGTGGTGCGCGAAGTCGTCGAAAATGGCAACGAAGGCGCATCATTCGGACTGTCCAACGTCAGCCGCGCAGCCCTTCGGGCGATGGGATGGTATGGACGTCGGCAGGCGCACTGTGACTTGCGACCGAGAATCCCGCTGGTACCTTCGCTGCCTAAGTCTCTTGCTTGGATGCCCCCCTGTGAACAACACGTACATGTACACCGCAAGGTACTCGGATTACCTCGGCCAGGCCATGCCTCGTGCACAGAGCACAGATGAGGGGAACTCGGGGAGCGATTAGGTAGCGCATCTTCTCCTTTCGAGGACACAACACGCACATCATATGCAGCTTTAGTTCACTATTCGGGGAGGACCTGGACATTGGCGCGCTTCTAGCTGCGCACTTGCCCATGATGCGTATACTTTCTACTCCTTCTCCCGAGCTCCACAATTCAGCAGACCCTGCGCCCTTCTCGACTTCTACTCGTCCCCGCATGCGCCCGTGTAGTGAACACTGAATACTCACTCTGAATCCCCGAGGTTGACCCTGCTCAGGAGCATGCCCGCTGAGCCCAGAGTCCCGACCCTCAAGCCTGGAATATCCAACCCCGACGTCTCGCTCAGGCTGGGACGTCGGCTGCACATGGCGGGGCGGCGGTACAGCGGGGCTCGCTCGCCAGCCGCATCTCACGGTTGTCTGTTGCTCAGCCGCAGGCAGGTGTTCCCAGCCTGCGGATTGGCATTGGCAGCGCGCAGCCAGTTGTGGGCGCGAGTGTACTCCCCAGGTGGAAGTACCGCAGTGGCTGCTGTGTTGCGATCGTGATTCCCCGCCCGCGAGGCTACCAATGAGCTGTAAGTGGGCAGTACTCTCCATGCAGACTCTGCGAGGCTGTGGGCGGTGCGCAGACGTGGAGACGGGGTGCGCCCTGGTATGTGATCATGGTAGGGTATCGATGTTCCTCATTTGAGAGTGGCACAGATCGAGCGAGCATCGTGTTGATGTGCGTGTGCCGATGATGGTGAATTCACCTCCATCGTGAAGACAGCATGCGCATTGCGCACTGGGGAAGCACTCGAGTTGATGCGTACATTGACACTGACAGCGAAATCTTTCTCCTCAGTCTCCTCCTCAGGGCTGAGGCTTCGTAGCTCGCGCCATCAGTGTGTACGTACCTGCCCTCCTGCAGCCTCGGGGTCTCCGCTCCGCCGACGACTGATCACTACTCGATTCAGGTGCACCTGCGCTTCACTAGTACCGCACGGCCGACGTCGCATCAACTCGCGCGAAAGTCGAGGCGCTCTCTCTCTCTCTCCGTACCGTCGACGTTGTGCGAGGCCTAGAGCTCGGACCAGGATCCACTCGCGCTTGCGGAGAGAGAGTTTGTCCACGGCGGTGCAGGCGATCTCAGTTCTGTATTCTGTCCGCTGCTCAATGCTGATCCTCATGCCGTCGGAGCGACGTTCGAACTTCGTGTGCACTGGGGAGCTGGGCCGCGAGACGCTGACTCAGATGAATGCCTACGACCGGTGTTAGATTGGCATCGTGCACAACGCTCGACCTTCGATACTGCCGTCAGCAGACTTGGATGTCACTATTCGGCGTTCGCTCATGATAGAAGGTCCACAGTACCACGTTAACGCTACCCTAGGCCTGTCTCCTTGCGCGCTCGCTGCATATATACATGCGGGCATCAATGGTCAAAGAGCCTTTTACACCCAGGCCCGGATCCTCTACGAGAGCCTAGTCGTCACCAGGCCGTCACCAACCGTCCTGTCAGGCCGTGAGTGCTCTTCTCCATCCATCAAAGGCTCGTCTACGGTGCCGTTCTGAACCGCCCGTAGATGATAGAGCAAGGCACCCCACCGCGCGCGCGCTCGGTCCTGGATACCATGGGAGAGTATCGTCTTCCGCCGCCGTGGTCGTCTCCCAGTCCAGTTGTGATAATGAATACTGTGGACGCCAAAGCGCGTCAGAAAGCCAAGTCAGAACGAGGACGTAAGGGCGTCAGAGTGTCGGAGTGTCTGGAAGATCAGCCTTCCAACGCCCGGCGTATATACTATCAATAATCATCCCACAGTGCCAGCGCCGAGCGGTAAGGGTCAGGCGCGAGCCTTACTTCAAGTTCAAGCTTCAAGCCTGGTCGCCGGACGCCAAACACGAAGGACGGTCTCAAGCTGCTACAGGACACTGAAGCTGGGTCCCGTAAAATCCCGCGAGAGTGCAGAGTGCAGAGGCGCGAGTCGCGGATGACTCTATTCAAAGTCAATGCCGCCCCTGGTCCCCCGACGGTCGACGGTCACCGCTTATCATTATATTCAGGAGTCTGGCCGCTGGAAGACCGTCTGACGCTCGTCACGCTAAACGACGGCCGCGCATCATCCCGCTCCGAGGCTTATTGCGCCAGCAGTGCGAGGGTCGTTCCGTCTCTGCTGACGTCCCATTGATTCACTGCTCGCGCTGCTTCGAGCCTCGCACACTGGTATGTGTGCACTATGACGCCTTTTTCTGGGCAGACTCCTCCCCGCTGGCCGCTCCCCGAGGCTGTCATTTCGCTTGGATATCCCGTCCCGCTCTGGCTCTCATTGCTTTCCAGGCTCTCGCGTGCCGCGTAACTGAACATGAGGATCCCGGGTCCAGACTCCAGAGCTTCCTAGTCTTCTCTCGAGTAAGTTCTTTCGCGAAATGAAGAAGCACTTCACCTCCGTTCCAGTACATCCGCTCGCCGAGTCTTGTTCACACTTGACACTACGCCCACCAGTTCTATGACCACTAATACTGTGCATCCTCGTACTTATATGGCGCCGCTATCGTCGCGGCTTGCTACCAAGTACTAGCTCTAGATCTTCGGTGCCGGCGCCCCCGCCGGTTGTCTCCCTACTGCGCGTTATGACCTACGGGATAGACGCCGCATCATCACCCCGACGAGTTTTTTCCTCCGAGGTCCACGCATCACAGCGCACCTCCAGCCGACCTGTCATCGAACATCGCGTATCCCCGATAGGTATCCTGTGATGTAGACCTTAGAGTTCCAGCCAGACGGCCGGCTGCAAAGGCTGCTTTGCGACAAGCTTCTCAGTTAAGCGTACTTAGAATAAGCGCGAGCAAGCGGATATGTCTTAAGGCACTGATGAGTTTGAGACTTTGATGAACTTTGAGAAACCTTCACTTCCAACTTTAACATTACATTCAACGTTCAGGCTTGATTCAGCCTCTAGATCTTTGGCGAACGTCCGTATCGTTCCCTCGGAGACAACCCTTCAAGACGAGCTCCCAGCTCAATACATATTGCGACCTTGAGCGGTGACTTACTTAGATTTAGATTGCATATGTGGCGGTTGAGTAGCCTGGAGGCGTGGCACTGGTATGTTTGCGTACTTATAAGTATCTACTAGACTACTACATACGTACCTGAGTCCATTCTCGGCGGACAGTTAAACACCGCGACCCCGCGCGGTACTATGCATCGCACCATTCCAGCTCCCTGGCTCTCGACTTCGCCTTCAAGCTTCACATGCAAGATCGAGTACTGGCGAGACCTTCACTGCCATGTAGGCAAGGCCACCTGATGGCACTAAATATGTACATAGTCCTTCGACCCTTACTAATTAGTTCTCTGGCACTCGTTCTTGGCATTGAGACCTCTTCACTTTGTCGTGAGGCTGAAGTGAATACAAATTATGGCAGAATGGAACGAAGCTCTCCCGTGACACTTCGCATGCCGTGGCGGCATCGCTTGCATACTGGACAGTGGACGTCGAAAACGCCAAGGTTCAAATGATGAGGATTCAACTAGTGTGCCCGTCGTTGCGCCGATGGGAGTTCCCTCATCTTACATACATACCTGCTGTTCGAATTTCCAAAATGTTGCAAACTTGATCTCCCATCCTCCCCCGCACGCGACGTCGGCTCCCGCCTATGGACATGAGAGATTGAGAGAAGGAACATGGGAATACTACTAGAACCGTAGATGGCTGGCATGGAAATTGCAATTGGGGGATGGCGATCTCCTGACATGACAGGACTTACGTTGATATTAAACGCGAACGTTAAACACTGTCGGGCCCGCTGACGTTCCGTTCTGACATTGCCGTTTGGACACTGATAGCCCCCACCAGTTCAGTCCGATTGACAGATACGGTATTGTCCACATCCTGCAGTGGCCCGACAATCGAGTCGACGACGGCTTACCTTACATTTCTGCGCTTGTAAGGGATTGGCATTAGATTACAGATACCATGTGAGGCTGGTGGGTGTAAGGATGCGGACGTCGATTTTGAACGCCGTTCCATGAGGCTCGCATGCGCGAGTCTCCAGATCTGTAGCCCTAGCCCTAGGCCGTCTCATCCGTTCTCGAGTCCTAATACTATGAGTATGAGTATGCAGTCCACATGTTTGCCCACGGTTGCCGAATCCACTCTCCGCCTTCTGCACCCGCGTAGGCATGGCACCCAATATCGCGAAGATGCTCCAAGCTCTCCCACCCCCCCAAATCTTCAGGATCAGAGTTCACCAGAACTATAACACATACTACCTGGCGGGACGCGCACTGGCAAAGCTATCCTAATGATTCATGCATCAAAGCTACGAATCCATGGGCGGTGTGGAACTTGTCAATCGATAGCTCCCAGAATTAGTTCCGACCGAACGGGCGAAGACGCGAAGGCTTGCTAGACGACCAGCTGAGTCGGAAGGTGTGAAGCTGACACTGCGGAGAGGAAAAGGACCCGCACCAGAGACCAGAACAGCAGAACAGCAGAGGGGCTGATTGGAAGCGGGGCGCAGTACTTAGTAACATGGCATGCCAGTGGTACAGTAGTAGAGAGGCGCGAAGCTGGAAGACTCGAAGACTCGAATTACCCACCACTGTGCAGCCGGCTGGCAACCCCCGCTCCAGATCTCCAGGTACCCAGGGCCAGCACCAGGGGCAGCGGAACTCTGTGGTTGGAGATGTTCCCGTCGTTTCTGGACCGTGTTGAATGTTCCAAGCAAAGTTCTACTCCTTACTACGAGTGGCACCAGCACTGAGCGCTGAGCACTGATCCCTGCGCCGCGCTTGGCAGAACTCTGGCAGGTTGAACGAGAACGTCCATAGCGACGGAGATAGTAAGTATCATCCAGCGACAGAACCCAGAACACAGAATACAAAGAACCCTTGCGAGGAACTCTTGCGAAGCGTGCAACGTGGAGCATACGGGGAGTTCGAACTCCAGCGTGAGAGGTGGGCGACAAGCCGTTCAACAGAATGCGGGCCTCCCTTTGTTTCCAGTATTGCGGTGTCCATTGAGGCCCGATTAGGCAGGAGGAGCGGATGGGCGCTAGTCCTCTCTCTGGACCCTGGATCCTGGCGAGTCGGAGGCACTTTCAAGACGGTGTTCTAAGCTTCTAGCGTGAACATGTGCGCGCGCGTGCGTGGTGATCCAGATCGACAGTCAAAACCTTGTTCAAAATGAGGTATAGCCGCTCGCGACTCTGAGGTCACAGGACGAGAGGTGAGTCGGAGGATGAGACCTGAGTTCAGACGTCGGGAAGTGATCAGTGTGGGAGCGCGAATAGGTGACCGAATGCAGACGATGGTAAGTACTTTAAGTTAGTACTTACTCGCCAAGTTATGATTACGGGTTACATTCACCGCACCGCGAGCGGATTCCAACAGCAACCGTGGCTCGAGTTCTTCGGCGCAAGTCATCCGCGCTCAGCGAAGAAGGGGATACAAGGAACTCTGCCATTTCAGCCATTCTGAGATTCGAAAACTTAGAATTTTACTTTCTACACTGCTGGAGCCGCTCTACACCTCCCAGCCCGACCTAACAACGATACCACCACTACCCGAGCGGCTCCCAGAAACCAAGGACCAAAGCTGAACTGAACTAAACTGTCTGCCAAGGAAATTCGAAATAAGAACTAAAGAATAATGGTACGAAGCTCATGGAGTCGGAACCGTATGGCGTGTGGCGTATGGCATATGCGTAGTAATGCGTAAAGTATATGCAAACTGACAACCCGCGCAGTCGACCATCGAGTGCCAATATCAGTAGTATCAGAAACGCGGGACCCCGCCGCCGCCGCCCACACCACAACCAACCAGTAACTGGAACTTAAATGGAGGGTACTATAACGTATGACGTATACGCGTAACGTAAAAAACTTGGGACTTGGACGCCTTCGAGACATACCGCGTGATCGAAGCAAGACAACGGAGCCAGCAAGAACGAGATGCGAGAATGTGGATGCGGGAGAGTGCGCTGTGGCCCATCCATGGATGGGGGATCGGGACCGCACGCGTACCAGCCACTGCCGAGGGAGGATTTTGATGTGCTCGTGTTCGTGTTCGTGCGAGACGAGGGAGGAGGGAGCGGGGCCCCGGCCGCCTAGCCTATCTACCAGAGCATGGGGGGGCAAGAGCAAGCAAGAGGGGCTTTTACAAGTGTAGTCGGAAGTCGTCCTGCCGTGCCAAACGACGGATGAGATAGATAACGTGCGGTACCAGAGCCGACGTCGGCCAGCGAAACATACCCCAAGTCCACCGTCCAACAGTGCGCGCCTCGGGGGAGAGGAGGGGAGGGGGAGGCAGAACAAGAATGGGTGGGGGCGCCTGTCCGGCCGACCTTCACTCGCCTCACTGGGCGAGCGTGACGTGCAGGGGCAGCAAGCCGCCCTTCCCATCGACGACGGGCTGGAGCGTCGGCGAGATCTTGCCGTGCACGACCGCCGTCGTCTCGTGGAACTCCAAGCTGCGCACGAGCGTCGCGAGGATGACCTTGAACTCGAACACCGCGAGGCGGTACCCGATGCAGTTCCGCGGGCCGTCGCAGAACGTGACGAGCCCGCTCCATCCGTGCGGCAGCTCCGCGGGGGACGGCACGCCGCCGGGCGTGAGCCAGCGCGCGGGGTCGAACTCGGCGGCGGTGGGGCCCCAGACCGCCGGGTTGACGTGCATGGTCGTGAACGGGATGTGGAAGACCTGGCCGGCGCGCACGCGCACGGACGAGAGGGTCTCGCCGGAAGGCGTGACGATGGGCTTGCTGAGCGGGATGACGTCGTCGCGGAGCGCAACGCGCTCTGTCTGCGGCGAGGCGGGGTGCAGCCGGAGGCCCTCTTTGACGACGGCGTCGAGGAACTGGAGCCGCTGGATGTCGTCGTAGCTCAGGTCGCGGCCGACCTGCCTGATTTCTTCGCGGAGGCGCTGTTGGATGTCTGGGCGCCGTGCGAGCTCGAGGAGCGTGAAGCTGAGCGAGCCTGCGGTCGTCTCGTGGCCGACCATGATGAACGTGTTGACCTGTTGCATGTCACGTCCCGTCAATATCATACAGTGATCACAGATCGGCGGTTCAAATTGGCTTACGTTGTCGACGATCTGCTGCGATGTCAGCCCCCGTCCCTTGACGCCATTCTTCCCGGCGTCCTTCTCTGCCTTGACGAGGATGCTCATGATATCCCGCCCCTTCTCGTTCACGGTCCCGCTCTCAAGCAGGCGCATCGAAAGCTTCGTGGTGATCTCGCGGATGCGGCCGCCCGCGCGAATGGCCTCGACTGGGAGCTTGGTGAGGAGGAGCGTGACGAAGGGAAGGGCCCGCATGACGAGCATCGCGACGAAGCCGCTGAAGGTGAGGCCGGTGTTGACGTGCCCGAGCCAGGAGGCGTGCATCTCCTTCGCTTCCGTACTCTGCCCCGCCTTGAAGTCGTGTCCGAACGCGACGCGGCCGATGATGTCGAGACTGTTGTGCGTTCAAGCCGGCGGCGCGTCAGTCTCAGGACCATGCAGTGAATGACGAGAGGGACTTACGTGCACGTGGAGGCGTACTCGATGATGTTCACGGTCGCCGCGCCGCCCGCAGAGAGGATGTGGTTTGTCAGCCTGCTCTCAAGCTGCATACGCCGCACCCAAACAACAGCAAGCGCCATGCGCACGGAGAGCAAAGTCCGTCAGCGCTTCGCAGGTACCCAAATTAGGGAAGAAACTTGCCTTTTCCGAGCACTCTGAAATATCGTCGGCCATGCCCTTGATGGCCTCCGACCTGAGCGTGGAAAGAGAAGTGAGCATGACATCGACGACTGGAAATCTTTCAGCGGTGCCTTGCATTCAGTCTCCCTGCCATCTCTCATCGCTCTGAATAGAGGATTTAAGCTGTGAAATGGCCCCGGGGCGGCATGCACGCCGGAGGGTAATTCTCCCGACGAAGCTGCACACGGTGGGAGTTCTCTCAGTTACGGTGCAGAGCGGGAGCCGCGTCGCTGCGACAAGCGAAGAACGAAGCTCGCTGCTAGGAAAGTGCGGGGCACGTGGTGGCGCGCACAACGTAACGGCTACCCTGTGTGCCGCGTGCGGCTAGGGTCTAGTCGTAGACGGGTAAGACGAGTACTTACGAGAAGGCGGGGGCAATGATGCGGCGCTGCGCCTTGTGGTCGTCGCCCTCGGCCCACACGAGGCCCTTGCCCAGGACGTTGGCAACGGGGGGACGGAATGCGGGCGACTTGACTGTGTGGCCAAAAATTGTGTGCGTCAGCGTCAGCGTCATTCGAGGATGCGGGGGAAGATGTCACGGCGGAAGAATAGTGAAGATCTGTCAAAATGCGGACATAATGCATACTGTTCGATTGACGGTGTGCCCCATGATGCGCGTAATGCAGATGGGCCACGGAGTCTCAACGGCATCATTGCGAGTGGCCGGGCCACCAGTAGTCCGTGTCCCTTCGGGGGCGACAAGGCAGGAGCGCTCGAGAATTGGAGAAGCAAGAGTCTGTCCAAACTCTGCACCCGGCAGGTCCAATGGCAAGCACGCCGCTGCCGCTGCCTAAACAGTCTGATGAATAGAAGTCCGAGTCGGGGCGCGTACTGACCGTAATCATCGACGTTCTGGAAGATGTGCTGCACGGCTCCGTGGTCGGCTGCCACAATCTGTTGGAAAGAAAAAAGGAGCGCGGACGAAGATGGGTGAGTGAGCGGTCGGAGAAGACGAAGACGATGTACTGCGCACACCAACTCCCGTCCGCCTCTGGGAGTAGAGTAGGGAGTTGATGCGGGCGGAAGATGCGTCGGGCGCGAAGGGGACTTACAATGTCGGGGTGGAAGAGCGCGCCCTTGACGCGGAAGAAGGGGCCGCATTTGGCTGCCCACTTTGTGTACGTTTCGGTCGCTTCGCCCTCGAAGGTGAGGAGCTCGTGGCCCCAGAGCCAGTGCGCGATCTCGCGGGGCTAGAGAAGCGAGAAGAAGTCAGAAAAGAGGCAATGGGGCAGAGGCAGAAAAAGAAGCAAGATATGCAGTCAAGACCGCGTGGTGCGAGTGGGCGATCGGACGCCTGTATGTAAACGGCTTGCTTGGACTTACAGCGCGGGGAATGCGGGAGAGGTCGTAGCGCTTCCGGTCTGAGAGCCAGCGAAGAAGATAGAGGAGAGCGGCAATGGAAAGGACGAAGGCGGAGGGGGAGGAGAGCAGGTGGGCTGCCATGCTGGTCGGAGACTAGACGGAGGCGTCGCTGGTGGTGGGGTTTGGAACAAGTGAGAGGATATAAGATAAGGAAGGGGGATCCAGAAAGGGGTGTACGCGGGTCGGAGCAAGCGAGTGTATGTTCAGACGGAGAGATAACAGAGACCGAGCGTGATGAACGAAAGTAGTAGGAAAGAGATGTGAGGGCGAGAAGGGGGGCTTGGGGCTGAGGTAGGCTATTAGCCGTCGGGCGGACGGCTGAGACGCGGGCATTACGGCGGATCGGAGAAGCAGCCATGCATCGCTGGCTACGGCGCGGTTGGCGAGACGGTGGCGGGCCATGGTCTCACGTACTACCTCTCCCTACGTCCGCGCGCGGGGAGAACCTCAGTCGACCTCAGTCTGGCCACGCTCTGCCTCGCCCTTCTGTGAAGGGTGTCGCTTCCCCTCTCAGGCGCCCATATCTCCGTTAATATGCCCCTTGTTTGCCGATAAGCCTCCAATAAGCGTGCTGTAAACGCAAATTAAAGGAAAATGAAATCGCCCGTACCGCGGGAATCTCGATTCCTGCATCGGGGGTGGGCATCGCCGAGCTACTTACCGGGGGAGTGACCCCAACAAGCACAAACGCCCTGCATGAATATGGACTAAAGTCGCCGGCCCGTGCCTTGTACTTGCCAGTCAGTCCTCAACGTTATCCTTCAAAGCTGTGGGTTTGCTGATCCGCCCGTCGCCCAGAGCACGCAATGCGGGACCGGCGGATGTGTTAATTGGGATCACTGCGCTGCCGTTGCAGGGGGCAAACTGTGGGGGGCCTCTAAGCTTGGCGAGCCGCGTCGCTCGCGCGTTTTTGGAGGATGAAAGGAGCGGCCGAATCGGGTAGTGGGGGGAGCCCAGACAGCGCATATCGCGAGTGGCCAGCGGTGTTGAGCGCACAGGAGCGTGGGCGTGGGACGGACGATTCTGATCCTTCTCTAGACGTGCTTCGTGGGGAGATGCCAGGAAGATGCGAGCAACAGTCGTGGCCCGCACTCTCGGTCGGTCTTTGGCTAATTCGAGTCTGCACCCTCCTCCACTTAATATCCCCCGTCCGCCAGCCATGGGCCCCAGTGTCCCTCCTTCTCTCCCCGGGTCGCCTCACCTCCCTCTCCTCATTTCCCTACGCTCACCATGGTCGAATGGCAGTCTCCCCAAGAGCTTCTGCTCGATTCCTGTGCGTCCCTCTTACCCGCTCGCCTTCGACCTCTCAGTCCTCATCGTCCTTGCCTCCTTCTTAGCCGTCTTCGTCAAGTTCATGCATGCACTTGCCGGCCTGTACTTGTGAGTCTCTTCTCCGCCTATTCTTTCCCTATCGCGACACGTCTTGACCTTCCCCGTTCGCCAGCTGGGAATGGGTCACCTCCCTGGACTTTGAGTGGGCCTTTCTCACCGGCAAGAAGCGCTTCCACTACCCCGCCGTCAGTCCCCCGTTTGCTTTCTTCCTCCCCTTGTATTAATTCGCTCATGTATCATCTAGATCTTCTACTTCCTGAACAGATATTGTCTTCTGTTCACTATGATCGGCATGTGAGTCTCTTCGGCGTCTGCATTACCATCTCTGGTATCTAACATGGTCTCCCATAGTCTGATCGCCCTGAACGTGACGACGTCAGTCCCGCCAGCCGTATTTCTCTCCCCACTTGCACATGCTCACATCCTTGCGTTGGTCCAGCGAGATCGACTGTCAGGCCCTATATACCTTCAACCAGATCCTCGGTCAGTCGGCATCCGGCTTGGCTAGCATCAACCTGTCGATTCGGACGTATGTCCCTTCTTCCTATCTTATCCCCGAAGATATTGATATGTTGCGCAGTATCGCTCTCTGGTCACATGACAAGCGCATTGTTGCCCCAATCATCGTCGTTATCCTCGGACACTGGTCGCTTATTTTGCAAGGTACGGTCGTCGTCCAATGTCTCTGTCTGTGTATTTACCCTTTCCAGGTGTACTTGTCAAGGCAGTGTGGGACCCTACCGCGGGATGCTTGGTGACGACCACGAACAATACCATCCTCGCTGCTACCTTCATCTACTCGATGTGCTTCGACCTTGTCATCCTGTTGCTCAGCATGTACAAGCTCGTCATAGGCGTTAAGGGCGGACGCTCGCAGCTCATGACCCTCCTCTTCAAAGATGGTCTCGTGTACTTCTTCATTGCGTGAGTGCATGCCTTCTACTCCCTTGATTTTCTGCGGTCGCTCAATGTATGTACGTGCATATAGGTTCTTCTCGAACCTGCTCGCTGTTGTTTTCATCCTGCTGAATCTTAACGCGATCATGAGCGTCATCTTCAACGTTCCTGCCGCGATCTTCTCCACTGTATGTCTTGTTCCAGATGCTCTATTTTGTGTCTGTTCTGACGGCTTCTGTGTAGATTGTCGCCTGCCGCGCAGTGCGTCGTCTTACCAACTTCTCGCAGAAGGGCCCCGAGGTCTTGTACGTCCTCTCCTCCGCGTACCCACGATTCAAGTCCGACGCTAACACTCAACTCTCGATCAGCTCGAGCACCGGGGCAAGCTTCCGCGCAGCTCCCATCGGCAGCCGAGCAACTGTTCCGATGACCCATAACGGCACGGTCAAGGGCCCTGCTGGTGTTCACGTCCAGGCATGCATACTGCCTTCACAAAGAGCACAACGGAAACTGATTGTATGCTCCCTGACTTACAGATGCAGACCTTCACTGTCGCAGATGAAGACCACCTATCTGACTACAACTCTGAGGATCCCCAGAAGACTCATCTTCCCGATCCCGAGGCCGGCGATGCAGAGATCTCCGCCGAGTTCAAGCGGCCACCATACAGCGGGGCGTATTAAGCATACATTCGTTCCTAACGGGACGGCACCTCGCGCCTCGCTGGAGCGGCGCAAGGAGGTGCATATGCATATAGAAGGGACGCAGCGGTGTTGCACACATGGCTTGCTTTTCTGCTTGCTCCGTTACTACAGCCTTTTAAGTTCGCGCAGTGCTTTATCTTACAGTGCTTGTTCGACCATACCTTACCCAGCGCTCGCCCTTGTACGCCATACCCGACCGTCACCGTAGCTGGGACGCGCGCTCCCTTCCTCGGTTCTCCCTTCCCCGTGCCTCCCGCTCGTCTCCTCTACGCCATGCGCCCGCGTTTTTTCCTTTCATCCGCCCTGGCGCCCCCGGGACCCAAAAGAGAAGCAAGCCCTCGTCCGTTCATTGCATCAATTCCGCTCGCTCGTCGTCGTCATATCATCGTGTATATTGCTACTGCTGCTCAGTGCTGTTGGCTGCTGCCATTGCTGTGTATAAACAAAGTGCGCTTGGTTTTCCTCTCTTCTCTGCCGTGTGTGGATGCCGGAATGGTTGTGCTCATGAGATCTTTCATTATGTTCTTTCCGCTCTTGTCTGTGACCTGCGAATTGTTCACAACACGCTGTGGCATAGTTCGCTCCTCCATCGTCCATCGTTTAGAACCCCACTATCGTTGATCATAGATCCTTTGTCGCTCTTTTCGGCCCCTCTTGGACATATATAGCATATGCTCGCATACACACATACATAGTACTTGCACACCATCCTGTTTCGTCTCTCGTCTCTGGGATAGAAGGTACTTACTACTGGCAACTTGAACTTGGGGGAGGGGTAGAAGAATAAGTAGGCTATACCCCGGGAATAATAGATACCTGTTACCCTAGTATGTGATTGGTTCAAGCTGGTCGTTCACCACTGTCGCGACTCGCCATCTGGTGCTTATACTACTAGAGTCCGAGTCCGCCTCCCTTGCTCTGTTCCTCTTTTGAGTCAGTCATTGATGTACTGTCGGACTCGGCCCACGCGGCGCATACGGACACCAGTGCCACTAGTACTGCCACAGGAAGTTCCACATTCTGACATATACAGATGATATCCGAGCTGTCTCAGGCTATTATGGTATGCGTCTTCCCTGCAAGCACCTCCGAGTCTTCCATTTTGCTGAATTATTCGAGGACTGCATCATCCCTCCCCAGCCTCCGAACTGGCAACACTGTGCACTACTACTGCCTAGTACTACGCAACGCCCAGACCGTATTCAACTACCCAGACGTGACCTTGGATAAGAGCGCCGTGCTGAGTCGAACGACCGGGCCGCGCAAAGTGGTACGGCTTCGAGTTCCCAATCCAGCTCCGAGTCTTCAACCACTCGGCAGATTGATACCCCGGCGCCCGGCACTGTCATCATGATCATGGATGATCGCGCCAGTGGGGTGGAGACCCGAACCTGGTGCCACTCCGTCGGAGGCGCGTTCTTGAATGCGTGCACACAACTTTGGCCGATGGCACTGCGCTCCGGCGCCCAAGCAAACACGGTGATGACCGTGCCACCGGATGGCATTGGGGATGGGGGGTGGGGAAGGCTGAACAGTGTTCCGTCGACAGCGGCCGTCACGCACGGTCGCACGGCGACTTCCGCACATCATCGTGCGTGCACGTAAGTAAACTGTCACTTTCGCACTTTCGCCGGCAGGGTCATTCAAGCTCGCTGTCCAAGCTTTTTAGGCAAGACGCCGGGAGTTCAAAAGCGCCATGCATATCCCTCGCCGTCCAGATGGGCCCGGGCTGTCGATTAGGCTGGACTCTGGAGCGTCTCTCGCTACCGGGAATCTACTGGGAACTTACAAGAGCGGCTCCCCCGGATGCCAGTGGTACGTTTGACAGCGTTGCGCGCGCGTGCTGGGTAGCAGCAATCATTACGGCCAGTCCCGTAATAATGCTGCGCACAAATACGTGATGCATGTAAGTGTTTCTCCGAGCCCTTGATAAACGGGAAAGAAAGATCCATGATACTTATGTATTTATCTTATGAGTTATAGTTATACGAATTGGATTCGAAGCTTGAGCGGCGAGGCCTGAGGCCTGAGGTTGTGGCAGGATTGCGTGAGCACTTGGCAGACAGGTAGTAATACCCGCTGCCGCCTTGGAGCCTCTACGGCCCCGATCTCCCTCCCTCGTCGGCGTTGAAGGCGCGTCCGCGTCCACCTTGCGCGGTTGTGCCTGATGTCTGTCTGCGAAAGTGTGCACTGTGTAGATTTCAGAGGGGAGGGCCACATCGACTTCGTTATTGTGGTGAACAGCTTCGCAGTATCGAAATCGGTGGTCGAACTACTGTCTCCAGCTCCACGTTGCGCAATTGAGATTGAGAGAACGAGATTTATTATCCGACTGCCAAGACGTCAGTATGTCAATGCGTCAGCAGTGAGGGCGCGTCGCTGTGCTGCATATTAGTGATGGAAACCTGGGGCGGACGTTGGATGCTGACTCCGCCGCTCTCGAACGTCGAAGCGAACTGTGAGGTGAGATAGTCAGAGATATGGATGGATGGCCGATACACATACTTATATTGCAATCATGTCGCCATACCAACAGATTTTCTCCAGTGAGCCCGCGGATCGGGAGGAGGGCTGATGCCACAGTGTGGCCGGCGTTGAAGTTGTAGATCCTCATGGGGACCAGAGTCAGGTTAGAAGACGCGATTCATTGGCATGATGTTCAACTTGCGTTGCCCTCTATTAAGTTTTCGATGCTTCCGTTGGTGTTGAATAACATGCCAACAAGGGAAGCTTCAGACCCACCTGCAAGTTGCCGTTCAGCATCACTGTGATATGTACATACCTTTTCCCCTCATTGATGGTTGGAGTGAGTTAACCGACTGTGCCTGGATTTGCCCTCTTGGACTCCGGCAAGGCGGAGACATTACTGGTGATTTGCTGGGCGCAATTTTGCCACGAGGGTTTGAGGGTTGTGATTGTGCACAGATTGGCTCGGTCTGGCCAGATGGGGGCGCTAGACCATACTGAGGCGTTTGGTAGGGAATCGCGTGACGGCGGTCTGGAAGCTTCATTGATCGTCAATCGTGGATCGGGAGATGCAGTGATGGACGACGCCACTGGCACTTACTACGGGCGCTTGCTCTCGAACACTTTGCCAATGTTGCCTGCAAATCTAACAGTGCTCCTCAGTCCTGCCATGATTGCGCAAAGAAATCCCGTAACCCCACCCGCCTGCCATCCCAGTGCCAACGAAGATGATCTGTAGATATATTACAAGTGCGTGAGGTTGTCTATGTCACAAGTGCAAGAAGTCGTCTACATCGATCAGTACAAGTAAACTCTATACGCGTGCGTCTCATCTATGTGTTGTGCAAGTGTCATGCGCTTTCAATGCGATCATAAAGTCGTGAGAGCCGTGGGATGTTGGGCTGAACGAGCGTGTATCAGGTTCACGATCATCACCATCTGCAGTCGCATGAGGATTGCAGACCTACCATCTATGTTTTGGTTTTGTGCGAGGCAGCCGCCAGCTCCTCCTACTCGATGCTTACTGCATCCGAGAGTTAGGTACGCAGGCCCATACGATGAATAGTATTGCCATCAGCGTGATCAACCTAGACAACGCGTCGTTGTCAGGTCATGTCGTGACTATCAGCCCATGGCAGAGCGGAGAGTTGTGCTTACACGGGCTGTAGGCTCCCGATCCCAGCCTTCGACGCAATAGCACCGGTGATGAACGGGAAGATGGCAGCACCAGCGGCGCCCCAGCTGGCAGTCCAACCAATCGCTCCCGACATGAGCTCGTGAGGAAGAATACGACCAGCGTGGTTCATGAGGATGGGGTACATCGGCCCGAGGAAGAAGCCGACGAACGAGACGGAGATTGCGCCCGCCAACAGGTTAGGCGCAAACCAGATGACAAGCTCTAGTCTATAAGTATGGGCAATTGGATGAGCGTGCGCCAGAGGGCAGAGACTGACATAAACTTACGCAACAACGGCAAGAATGTAGACGTACACGACGCGCCGTTCGCCGATCTGTCAGATGTCCAGGTCAAGGATGAAAATGCACGCGCCATGGTATCAACTTACTAGTTTGTTGAACCACAAGAGCGAGACTCGTCCGAGCATCAGTCCTGCAACATTCGCATTAATATTCGAGAGAAGCAAGCATCGGAGATAGCGGAGCGTACCTCCGAAGAAGCCTGACGAGATATAGCCAGAGCTGGGCCCTCCCTGCCTATTCTTGATGATGTAGGTCACAATCCAACCTAACATTATAGCTACTCAGTATAGTTGGCCGGGTCAATTCCACTAATACGTACTTCCGACAGTGACCTCATGTCCAACGTAAATGAACGCGAACAGCGCCATAAGGTGGACCGCGGGGATACGGAAGACCTTCTTGTACCGCGCCAGCCAGCCCTCGGCCTTCTTCTCCAGACGCGGTTGGCCGATCTCAAGGAAACATTCTGGGAAGGAGGAGTAAGCGCATGCTTTAGCCCTTAGCACCTGCCGAGATACCGACCTTCCTGCGTCTTAAACCGGAAGACGGCGATCTGAAGAATCGTGTTGACGACGGTAATGCCGAGATGAGTGAGAAAGACGAAGGACCATCGCGGAATGTTCGCAAACTGCGTCGCTATGAGCGGAGCGCACATCGCACCCATGCCTGACGTACAGGCACCCAAGCTTAGCAAACTATGCAATGGAGTCGGAGAGAAAGATATACCATAGATAGCGTGCATGAACCCCATTTTCGACGACGCCTTCCCGGCACTCCTGCTTGCAAGGAACGCGTTCGAGCCCGCGTTCTGTCCGATGCCGAGTCCGAGTCGGCATGTCCACTCAGTCAGAATAGTGACTAGGAAACGACAACAACTGAATAACGCACGAGGAAAGCCGTGCCGAAGCCGTTGAAGAAATAGGCGAAGACGAAGGCGGGGAAGGGTACCGCAGCCGCTTCTAGGGCGTATGCTGCCATAAGGGAAACGGATGCTGTGTAGCGCAAATAGAATCGGACCGAGTCTCTCGCTCGAGTGTAAACGAATAGAAGAACTGACCACCGACGACTACCTAGAGAGTTCGGGCTGAGTGAGCAGCAGCGAGCCGGATGAGTAGAGAGGAAGCTCACCTTCCCGAAACCGAACCGGTCGGTGAGATACATGAATGTACATGACCCGACAATCGATCCCTATATGATGGGTCACTTAGCGTTGCGTCTCTACGTGTAGATGCATATTGACCTCACCAAGCAGCTGATGATGAAGATGAGGGACACTACTGCGTACCCTACCTATGATTAACGTCAACAATGGGAATAAGTGACAACATCAAAAGCACACACATCGTACACAGCTTGTAGACGGGGCAGCATAGGACCCAGCGCCCCATCGTTCCACCCGGAGACGTATATCGATAGACAGAGGGTCGTAAACTGGAACCATGCCTTCCGCTTCATCCCCGGCGTGATGAGCGACGCGCTCTCCAGCGTCGGAAGCTCAGGCAACGTTGTCTCCTTCGTTTTTCCAGCAGAGTCGATCCCGTCCTCGAAGTTCAAGTTGAGCGTTGGGGACGTTCTGCCTGAGGACAGGTTCGATACTGGCGTCTTCTCGCCATTGCTGGTTTCTTCTACGTCCAGAGAGGCCGAGCGACCGAGTTTGAAGCCCATCTTGTCCTTGGTCTACGCCCTGGAAGAGATCAGTCGGATGGTCGTAGCAGACCGTAGGGTTGAAGACAGCCAGAACGAAGGCGAGACAAATTTTTCTGAAAGCCCCCGGCTGCGGCTATATATGCGGGTAGGCCACCCGAGTTTCCGGACGGACGGAGACCTGCAGGACTTCCGACAAATGCATGAGTCCGGTTTGACAAAACGCGTGACGGTATGTTCGGGCGAGCGGGTCGTAAATCTAGTGCGATTATGTACAACTCAAGCTTCTAAGATACGTGGGGCAATAAATACTCACGAGTGCAACATGCTTCCGAGGGATTCCTCGGACCGTCGCGCCTTCGCGCACCATGTGCTGTTCTTGCGCGCTGTCTCGTACAAATTTGAGCATAGGTCGTGCTCGCCGGCGGAAGAACAGAATTTCCGCGATTGATGCTAGAATATGTACAAGCTCGAACTACTTTAGCACGTGTGATTCACATTGTTCGAGCCTAGGCGTTCTTCGTGGTGTTGATAAGCTTTCCGAGAGCTGAACAAGGCACCGTTGGCTATCGAGCGAACTTCGGGTTAGGTGATCAAATGCGATCTGCTGCTAAGCGGTATCTTGAAAATCTTGTACACGCAATTGGGCGTCGTCGGCGAATCAGGTGTCCGCGGATAGGCCATCTAATTAGTCAGTTGGGAAGTGGGCAGTGAGAAATGTCGAGTGGTCGTGTGTTCGTCATTGTCTCATCTAGATCACAAAAAACCATCTACACCTGTTACCTACAAATGAATCAACATGGATAGTCATGAAAGGCTGGACATGCTCACCTAGACAACCCGAGTCTAGAGGAAACGAAAACCCATGATCTTTGCCATACGATCACTTCAGTAAGTTCCTTCGGCGAGGGACGAACGTCCAGATGAGTAGCAGGAGGCCCAACATCGCGATCAACCTATGGTAGTCCACGCAATCTGTCAGAATTTCGGCCGCTCCCGCCCTTCTCAACTCGTGAGGTTACACGGATTCTGCACTCACAAAGGCTGCAAGCTCCCAATGCTGGTCCCGCTCGCAATCGCTCCCGTGATGAAGGGGAACGCAGCAGAACCAGCAGCACCGAAACTCGCGATCCAGCTGATGCTGCCGGTGATGAGCTCGGGCGGGAGGATCGTGCCGGCGTGGTTCATGACGATGGGGAACATGGGCCCAAGGAAGAAGCCAACGAATGAGACACAAATCGCAGAGGAGAGCAAGTCGGGGACGAGCCAGACGACGAGCTCTAAGCTGG
Source organism: Fomes fomentarius (assembly GCA_022606135.1). Classification (NCBI taxonomy): domain Eukaryota; kingdom Fungi; phylum Basidiomycota; class Agaricomycetes; order Polyporales; family Polyporaceae; genus Fomes; species Fomes fomentarius. The sequence continues at coordinate 868,201 of JABYQN010000011.1, read as the reverse complement.
AGAGGAGATAACAGTTGGGAACGCGCGTTGGAAGGGTAGGGATGAAGAGAGGAAAGACGTACGCGAGTACGATGAGGATATAGACGAAGATGACGCGCCATTCACCGATCTGGGTGGTAACGTTTAGCGGGGAGATCCTTGGAAGGCGCATATAGTCAAGGAATCTGTGCGCACCTTCTTGTTGACGTATAAGAGCGCGAGCCGACCGACGGTTAGGCCGCCCCAGTAACCAGATGAAATGTACCCGGAGTTAGGGCCGCCGTGCCGCTCGTTAATAATATACGTGACGATCCAACCTTCCACCGGATAGTCAGACACTCATGAAGAATATGGTACAAGAGACGTACCTCCAATGGACACCTCGACACCAACATAGGTTAGTATGAAGAACGCCATGAGATGAACAGCGCGAATCTTTGCGATCTGCCTGTACTTGTGGACACCAGCTTCTGACGCCTTCGTCTTCTCCGGAGGAGGCTGGCCGATTTCGGATAGGAGTTCTGCAACGGCAAATTGAACCATACCCCACATACACAGAGACCGAGGCTGCCGGAATGCAGCATCGCTATGCCAGGGATTACATACCGTTTTGCGTCCTGCCCCGGAATGTCGCGATCTGACCAATCGCATTGGCTGTGACCAAACCAATATGTACGAGGTAGACAAATGACCACCGGGGGAGCCGAGCGAACTGTGTCGAGACCAGCGGGGCGCACATTGCACCGACGCCGTACACAGCGTGCAATATTCCCATTTTGATGGACGTGTCTTCAGCGAGGCTTGCCAAGAACGCGTTCGAGCCGGCATCCTAACAAGATTGAATATGGAGTCACAGAGAGCAATGTCTTGAACATATAAATGCTATGTCATGACAGGATTTAGGACTTACGAGGTAGGCTCCGCCGATTCCTGCAAATAGGTACCCAATCACGAACGCTGGGAATGGGGCACCAGAGGCTTGGATTGCGTTACCGATGGCTAGGGAGAGTGAACCTATGGAACATCTTCGTATTAAAGGGATGCGAAGGTTAGTCGCCGAGTGTAGGGCGTACCAACCACGGCCGCCTGAAATCGAGAAGATTGGCATGATGAGGATATTTGTTCCTAGAGGACTGGTACACTTACGCGTCCAAAGCCAAAGCGGTCGGTGACGTAGAGATATGTGGAGGCTCCGATGATGTATCCCTTTTAAAGCCTGTAAGTACTGTAGACGAGCCATGCGACGAGTGACTTACCAGGCAGTTCAATATGAAGATGATGGACACAACAGCATAGCCAACCTGATAACAGTGACGCGTCTGATCACCACTCCACTGGTGACCTAGCCTCATATCTTGCTTACATTGTAGACTTCTTGGAGACGAGGCAGCAGGGGGCCTAATGTACCATCGTTCCAACCAGCTACATAGATGGTGCAGCACAGAGATATGAAATGGAACAACGCCCTCCTTCGCTGAGCGGGTGTCTGTAGGACACGCTGTCCCTCCTTCTCATTCAACCTTGGCAGTTGTACGGCCTCGTCTGTAACCCTGTCTTTGGTGTCCTCGATGGACAGAGGAGACTCCTTGTCGTGATCCTTCGCGAGAACAGGAGGGTTGCCAGAGAGCGTGACGGGTGCAGGGTCAGTGCTGGACGCCATGAGAGCCCCCAAGGATCTCTCATCAACTCGTGGGTTTTATATGAGGTCGCACGGTGCCAAGTACGAGGGCGGCGGGCTACTCAAGCAAGGTGACTCACGAGGGAATGGGACGCGCATAGGCCACACATGACGCTAGGTATCCCGATTCCCGTGCCACTGCGAAGAGTCCCAAAGAGCTCGCTCATGGGCCTCCTTTGCCTTGTCAGAGCGATTTCAATCGCCTCCAGTGAGCATACTTTCGAGCAAGGAAGAGCGGAAGTAGAAGAGAGGAAAAAGACCTCTGTTTGCGGGCAAGCCAAGTTCGATCTCAAATGCCGGGCAGCGGGAGAACCTCGGATGCTCGGAAAAACTACCCTTTCTAGGCTCCACCACATTCCAGGCGCGTCGCGTCGTACACGTGACTGGTCCTTCTGTGGCGCGCTCGACTTGTTCGTTGAGACCATTGTCCCCGACTACGCAGCCACCGTCGGCCTCGACGTCTTTCCCCGACTTTGCTTTACGACCCTTCTACACGCTGGGAACGAGTTGCTTCCAAGACACGACCTGAAACGTCTCTCTGAACGACCACGTGTAGTCTTGTACGCCCTACTTGTTGTTCAACACACCGCTCAAAATCTTTCGACATGGACGTTGTGAGTCTCCTGCTCTTCTTCAGGCGTGGGTGGGCGTATTGCTGACTGCTGTAGGACGTTTCAATGTCCTCCGACGAGGACTACGCTCAATACTTCGACCTCACGCCTGCGCACTTCCCGTGGCGCTCGCCCCGACCCCGAGAAATTGAAGAGCGACGCGCACGCATGTCCGACCTACTCATCTTCGATATTCTGCTGAGCTCTGGCGGTATCAGGCAGCCTCACACCTTATTCCCTCCATCCACCCCAGATGGATTGCAACGACTACTGGAAGCGATCGCCCACTCGAGCTATGACGCGCTGAAGAAGGACTGTTTGGTATACTTCCTATTGAAGTGGCACCAGGATGGCCGGGAGGAGGACTTCAAGTTTAAGCGCTGCATATTGCCGCAGTTTGCGGCCCTCGCGGACGCGTATTGGCACTTAGACTCGGGCATCAACATAGCGGTACGTTCATCCATTCTCAGCAGTATGCATTTGGCGGCCGCAATTCCCCATTTCTCTCAGCGAAGCCAATAATCCTGCTGCCATCATGCGCTTTCAACCAGAACACTGATTTGTAACAGAGGGCCGTATCTATCCTCAGTGACGCGCGCATCAACAGAGACCACACGTCGAAGGTCTTGCAAGCGCTTTCCTATTCCGCCGATCCACACACACTCATCCGCACGTTCATCCGCACCGCGAAGCCACTGTTGACCGAGCCCGAAGACATCGACGCGTATACCATCGCGCTCGCTGAGTCGAGTCTCATGGAAGCTTGGCAGTATCAGCGTACGTTCTCCGAACGCAGCGACACGCGCCAGCGTCTCGTCCGCAAGATTCTGGACTGGTCTCTCACGCGTGAGTTTTCCTGCAGTCATTCCAGATATTGGGAGATTGACATGGTGATATGCAGCGAAACCACGCGTGAATGCGCTCACAAACTTGTTGGCATTTCCCCTCTCACCTCACGAGCAATCCCTTGTACATGCATACGCTCTCGACCCCCCATCAACACTCCCCGCTACCTCTGTACCGGTCATCCAAGACCTCGTGTGTGTGCGCCTTGTCCAAGGCGGACAACATGCCGCAGCTATCAAACTCGACCGTCAATTCGCCTCTCTGGTCAGAGGTGGCGACCATGCCCAGAAGGCTGCGCACGACAGACGACAGATGCTGGATGAGCTCATGGCCGCTATGCCAGCAGCAGAGCGCCAGCTCCTCGAACTCGAACTCGAACAATTTGCGCAAGGTCGTGGTATGAAGTTCTCGCCATCTCTCTCTGGCTCTATTGGGAAGGGCAAGGGCAGAGCATCGGACGCAAACATGTCTTGGGAGCACATCCCACCCCCAAGTACAAACAGCGCTCCCAGAGTGTCCGTCCAGCAACCCACTCCACCGATCCCTCAACGTTCGGGTGCACCGCGCTTCGGTGGCCCCACGCCCTCTCCTGCTCCTCCCGCCGGAGAGTCGATGTTCCCTTCAATATCACGCACTACGCCTTCTGCTGCTTCTCAGATGCCCAAACCGCCATCACAAGGTCCGCTCCTGTTTGGCGGCATCCCTGCCCAATCAGGCCACTCCACAAGCGCGTCTACTAATGGCGGCTTCAAGCCCAAGAGCACAGCGAACGGCACGGCCCCTATCCTTTTTGCGGGCATCGGGAGCGGTAGACAATCATTGTTTGACAAGACTGGGAGCGCAAACGCTGCGCCGAACGCGTTCTACCAGCCACCTTCCTCGACAAGCACTAGTGCAAAACGTCCGCTACTCTTTAGCTCTATGGCTCGTCCGACATCCACAGCCAACCCACCGGTTTCCGCCTTCGCGTCCCTGTCTGGTCAACCCGCTCCAACCACGTCAGCTAAATCAGGTCGGAAGTCTCACGGTGGCGACAACTCATTTGAAGGCCCACACGACGTTGACATCAGTATGCTCTCAGAGTTATCCGACAGCGACTCCGCGCGCGGAGACGAGTCTTCCGCCGCCGTCTCGCGTGCTCTCGACGAGAGCGCGGACATGGACGTCTCCGCCGAGTTTTCCGTGTCCGTCTTCGGTAATGGTAGGAAGATCGCGACGGACAGCGGTGCGCGCATCGCAAGGACGGAGACGGAGGCGATGTTGCCTCCCGGGGCGTTCTTGCCGGACGAAGAGCATGAGACGAAGGAGAGGGAGCAGCCGCAGTCGATCTCTACGGGTGCAAGCAAGTCGGCGGCGTCTGGGAAAGGGAGGGGGAAGCGTGCCAGCGCAAGAGTGTCGGCAACGTCGGCGGGACGTGCTGCCCCTCGCGACCCATCCCCGCCTCCAGCGCCCGAACCAGAGCCGGTGCACACGCGGACGTCGGCGCGGCGCAGGGCTCCTGCTGTGAAGGACAAGGATCTCGGGCGCAGCATTCCCGGGTCGCTCATGGAGGACGACGACGACGACGAATCCGAGGATGCTCGTTCTCAACACCACCAAACTGAAGAGGAGGAGGAAGCAGACGAGATCGCGCCACTCCCCAACCCTGCGCGCCGGCCACCCCGCAAGTCCCGCGCGTCGAACGTCGCCCAGGCCGAGGTCTCAAGCCCGAGGGTGACAAGACGATCGAGCAGGCTATCTGCGGTCGGGTCTGTTGGGTCTGTTGGGTCGTCGTCCCCTGAGCCTCTGTCGCCCCAGAAGCCGTCGGCTGCGTCGGCCGCGAGGAGGAAGAGCGCGAGGGCGTCGACTGCTGGGACTGTGAGTGCGAAGAGCGCGGCAGGGGCAGCACCGAAAACGAGGAAGAGGAAGTTGTAAGACGTGTTCTGGAACAACATTGGGACTGTGAATCTGTGATCCGTTCAACGTATATACGAATGCATCTTTGATCGTTCTCGCATGGCCCAATACATTGGTCGAATATTGCTGTCTTCTCCATCGGTGCTTCTCACTTCCACATCACCGTGTGAGTGTTCGACGCTTGAGCGTATGCACTACAAGAACTGGACTTGCTCTTGCGTCGGTCAATCACGCGAAGCTGTTCTGTCCACTGTCAGTCTGAAGTCCAATGGTCAGCACAGCAAATTTAGATTACTACAACAATGAGCACGTAATTAACCTAAGTAGTACACACTACAGTACGAAGGGTACAAACAACAAACAGAGGGAACAAGAACGAAGTACTGCGTTCCAAATAACAGCTATCAATAATTACCAGACCGACTATACCCTGTGCACAAATCGCGCACTCTAAGAGTAAGAGAAAGAGAGAATTTTTTGTTGGTTCCGAGCGTCTCAGTTATCGAAGCCGATACCGAACGCCTTCAAACCCTCAGGCCACACCATGTCCGGACCAAGCATCGCGAGCACGTCGAGTGGCAGCGCGTCCTCGCCTCCTGCAGCGCCCTCGGGCTCGAAAACCGGCGAGTCAAAACCAGGGAACGAAGGGGTCGAGGGCTGCGACACCACCTCTGGGCGGAAGGCCGCCGCCGCCGTATCCGACTCGGACTCGACGATGAGCGATTCGGAGACTCCTTGGTCCGCCATCGTAGTCTCGGGGGCAGACGATTGGACGGGCGTGTTGAAGAGTTCGTCGATGTCGAGCGGTTGGGGGAGGTTGAAGTCGAAAGGGAGGGGGTCCGTCACGTGGAGCTCAGCTGATGGGGGCTGCTGAGCTTGAGTCGCAGCCGGCTGTGGCTGGCTGGCGATCGGGGTGCGTTCGAGGTCCGCGTCGAGGATGGGGTTGGGCCTGTAGCCGGTGGGACCAGGGAGGAACGACGGAGCTTGGCCGGTGGCCGACGATGGAGTGGGGCCACCCGCGATACCCCATACCGTAGAGAAATCACAGAAACCGGAGTTCAGTGGCGCGCAGGTCGCGTTCCAGCCATTTGGCACTGCGTTGGGCATCATCTGGTTGGACATCGAGTGGTTAGCAGCTACCAACAACCATGAGAGAGTAAGACGTACAGCGGGGAACAGTGAGTGGCTAGGTATCTGAGAGAGGAAAGCTTGTTGATTGCCCAAAAAGCCGGACGCCGATAGGAAGCGAGAAAGTGCTTGGGGGTTGAAGAATTGAGGAGGCAGGCCCTGTGGTTGGAGGTGCGAGCCGGGTAGCTGCGCGCCCTGGGGCCATTGAGCGAGTGTATTGCTCCATTGAGAGTTCTGAAGGGGAAGCGGAAGCTGTGGCACCGAGCTTGGGGTAGTGTTCTGCACTGTGTGATGAGTAGCGGAGGGTGAGCCACATGTCAAACCACACACTTGAACGGAGGGCACGGAGGGCGCCGGGGGCGTAGGTGCGCTGTTCGAGAATTCTGGTTCGCGGTCCACTTGAGACGGTTCAGCGTTGTCTTTGAGAAGATAGCTGAGGTCTTGAGGGACACTGAAGTCGATGGCATCAAGTGGAGTGAGTAGTCCGGAGTCGTCAGATGAGGCCGAGGACATCGACGCGCGCGACAACGCTCGTCGTATCGTGTCAATGCGGCGCCTCTCCTCCTCCTTGCGCTGCTTCCTGCTCAGGCTGCTCTTCGTCTTGCGCTGTGGCTTGTACTGGTAGCCGGGGTAATCGCGCTGGTGGATCTCCTTCTCCTGGTCCGCGAGGCGCTTGTAGTACTCCTTCACTTCGGGAGGCTCGGCGGCCCAGAGGTTCGAGACCCACTTGGAGAAGCCGTCTGAAGGCACGTTTCCCGCGTTGTCGTGCCCATGGTTATCGCGAACCTCGCGTGCCTTCTCCCTGCGGTACACAAAAAACTTGTTCAGAGGGCGCTTGGGAGCGACAGTCGGAGCGGCAGGAGCGGGGGTAGTAGCGTTCATCGTGTACAAAGGGCGTGAGTTGGGGAGGGAACGCTTCGATTTGGTAGGCGGGAGAAGCAGAAGGGTGTGGTTGTGGGAAGAGAAGTGGGCGGATGGTTGAGAAAGGCTGTAGCGCGGTTTATATAGCAGCTGTCAAAGCGCAAAGCGTCGACAGAGCCACACGAACGCTTTGACTGCCTATGCTTTCAACGCGCCACTGGGCCTCGTGGCCTTGGGCATTCGCTTTTGCCATTGATGATCTCGACCAAAGTACGCGTACCCACGGCTCACCAGTACATTGTTGACCGAGCATCGGCTCACAGTTGCACAGTGAGACTTCGCAGCGCGGACTGGCTCACGGGTGGCCACAATCGTAGGTTGTGTAATCAAGTAACGTATTCCGGCCACTTATACTGTCACGAGCTTTGATTGAGCAGCTTCCCTAGCGGTAGAAAGTGGGGAATATAGTTCGCCTGCACTACTCTCGCAACCTCAGCTCCACGTGTTGCACTGACCTGCATATCCTAGCACACCAATGTCTGATTGATCTCGAGTCAACCATGTAGCTCGTTGCACACGACAAGCGCCCACGAAAGCAGCCCAGTAGCCTGTTCAACTGAGAATAGTACATCAGTGGTATACGGCTGACATTTGGTAAGTGTCGGCCTCACTTTCGAACGTTAAGGTGAACGATGTGTGGCTTCCGAAGTCCTTCGATACTCAAACATCTCTCCTCGTTGTGTGGACTCCTTCGGAACGCGTTTGCAAAAAAAGTCGAGATGAATGTGGACCGTAGATGTCGAGATCGAGAAGTGACGACCAATGGAACAAGTAGTACTCACTGAGTGCTACGTCAGTTGTAGTTAGGTGCCAGCCTGGCCGCAGCAAGGTCAGTAATGGGCGCCCATGAATAGTGATCGGTCAGAAGCAGCTCGCTCCCCGCCAGATGAACTGGTTCGACTCAAGAAGCGCCTGGTGAACGCCATGGTCCGATTCAACCTTCCGCCCTTGCAAGTTGCAACTCGCGCACGGAGAAGAATATGATAGCGCTCGACACGCCAAGCATGAAAGACGAAGACCACAAGTTCAACGTCGTCTTCACCACCATAGTCGGCATCGTCGCAGGGTATGTTGGAGACAACAACTTGAAGGAAGCTGTCGCGAGCTGAGTTCGCGGCAAGGAGCTGGAAGACGGTGCAGTGGGAACCTCGGCACTTCTAGGCTCCTCGAGTCGGTAGGCCAGCAGGCAACGTTTGAAATGGTCCGATATATTGAAAGTCGTGCATAGGTGTATCTGACCTCTTCGTTCGGTCGTTGTCCGAGTCGTCGACCTCTACTACGAGCTGTCAGGTCCCCTTTGGTAGGGTATCAATCTGGCATCACATACCCCCGGAAGTGCGAGTGCTCACCCATGTAGTTCAGGCAGTGTTTACTACGGCATTCCGCGTTCCCCACCTCAGAATACATCTTGGGGAGACCTGGCCAGTAGACTGACACCGCGGAGACGACGAAGGTACGCCATATGTAGCTTTTTTACGCGAGTGCTACAGCCTGAGAATGAGCGTGATGTACCCACTTCCATTGATTGGAATGTCCGTCGTGCAGTTGATCGCTGCCCCCAACTCTGGGGGGATTAGGATCTCAGCTTTCTGTAGCTAAGTCATGCAGACAAGCAGCATGAGGTATGTTCCATTCTACCTAGCTTGTCAACATCGTTCTCACACGGGCACTTGCTGTAGTAGCTGACACCTCTGGTGCTACTGCTCGACCAAGGCTCTTAATCTGGGGTATGAGGCTCTCACGCGGCGCCCTAAGCGTACGATTGAACGGCATTGACGAGACTCCCCTGCCGTGGAGAGTGCGAGAGTCGCTTACGGAACGTCTGCACAAGTGTCGGAGGAGCGCAAATTGGCAGCAGCGCTCAACGCCAGGCGTTCGTTGGCCGCAGAACTACTAAGAATACGTACGAAATATGACTGGATCATAAGATGATGATCCGATAGAACCACGTTTCTCGATTGTCGGACATGGGACATGCCCCAAGTATCTTCAAAGATATCTTCAACGCCGCGCCTGTCGCTCTTCCTCAGGCGTCAGTGCCCTTCCAACTTCTCAGCGGAGACAGACAACCTCGAGGTCATATCATCTGTGGAAGTCTCTTGAATGTATTCTGATGCACTTGCCAGCAAGCCTTCGAGGCTTCTGGGTGAGTCGCCGTCGAGAGTGGACAGGAATGCAGGTATCGTATCTACATGATCTTCTTCGAGCTCCCCAACTAATGCTGATTGGACTCGAGGGCTCTCTGGACGAGTCGATGGGCCGCCGGCCCGTTCTGCCGAAGGATGAGTGCGCGGATCCTCGTAGCGGAAGAAAGCTGAGGAGTGGGGGCCACACCTTTGAAACTCATGAGCGCCTAAAGAAGACTTCGGTGGCCGGCACCTGCCTGTTCCAAATATGTCACGTCCGCTGAATTATCAAACTCTTCATTCCCTCAAGGGCTTCGTCCTACGAGTCAGCCCTGCATCCCATCACTCAAAGTCATGTTATTGCTCATCTCTCTAAGCGTCCTCTGTGTCTCCTTCATCCTGTTCAAGGTCTTTGCTGGACGACTGGTGTCTTCTCTTGCCAGGATCGCGGGTCCGAAGAAAGAACACTGGCTGACGGGTGAGATGAGCTCGTGCGCTCTTGTTGACTGCAATCACCAAGGGTTGCTCAGGAAACTTGCATCGCTTGTTCAAGGACGGATGGGACTATAACTTCAAGCTATTCGCCAAATACGGTGGCGTTATCAAAGTGTATGGCATGCTAGGAGTACGTTAAGCTGGTCACTGGCCCTGATAGTAAATTTTGACCTTGCACCCGTCCATACAGTCCGAGCAGTTACTAGTCTCCGACCCGCGTGCTCTTCATCACATAGTTGTGAAGGAGCAAAACGTCTACCATGAGACGGACATGTTTGTCATGTACGACGCTGATCATATGGACTGTGTGTCATATTGTAACCGAAATTCACCTTGATAGGACAAATAGGTTAATATTTGGCGAGGGCCTGATCTCTACGCTCGGTATGTTCACCACAAGATTTGATACAGGTACCGCTGCGTATGTTTCATTCACCCCGTATCTAGGAGAACAACATAGAAAACAGCGAAAAATGCTGAATCCCAATTTCTCTCTCGCTAACATGCGTCTACTGCTGCCTGAGGTCCAACCTATCACCGACATCCTACTAGAGCGACTTCGCTCCCAGGTCCCTGAGGATGGTAGTAAGAGTCATATACTCTCGTAGTACGTGATCCGTATGCTCACGCACACATAGGACTTAGGGAGATCGATTTACTCCCTTGGATAGCAGGTGGTACACTGCAATATGTGAGTAAGGCTGTGCTAGGCATCTCCCTCGACACTATGGGTCCAAGAGGAACCAACGAATACGCAGATGCAATTCGCGACATCAGGTACGCTACGTTTGCCCACATCTTTCTTGCCTCCATATTCAACGTAGATGGTCAATTCTTTGCACTCAATAGTCCCATAGCTCTCAAGGTGCTCTTCCTCCGGCCGTTTGTCCCTATGATTGTTAGCAACTTCTCCCCATATTGGCGGAACAAGCTGGTCGACTGGCTGCCATTCCGGGGACTGAAAGAGTTGCGGGATATCTCGAGTATCTTGGAAAGATCCGCGCGGAACATCATTGCTGAGAAGCAGGCCGATCTGGTGCGAGAAGCAGGGAAGCCGACCGGAAAGCTGAGAAGGGACCTAATGACCATAATGCGTATGTCTTGTCCTCGATGCATTGGACATCTTCTATTGACGTGCGATTCTAGTCGAAGCAAACATGTCAACACTCGAAAACGATCGTCTAAGCGAAGATGAGTTCATAGGACAGATCAAGTGGGCTGAGTCACGTCTCTCTCACCCCCGTGCTACCCACTCACTCCCCTGTAGCACACTCTTGTTTGGTGGGCAAGAAACCACCACCTCTGCAGTTTCTCGTATACTTCATCTCCTTGCATGTATGCCAAATGCACAAGTCAAGCTCCGAACGGAGATCAGGGCAGCAAAACTAGAATACGCAGCCAACCACGGCGTCCAAGACCACGACTGGCAGAGTGTCAGTCTCCCATACGACGTCCTAAACAGTCTCCCCTATCTGGACGCGATTGTACGCGAGACGCTGCGGGTGTATCCTCCGACAAGCATGCTCAATCGGACCTGCACGCAAGACGCCGTGCTCCCACTGCAATTCCCAGTGCGATCTGCCACTGGTGAGGAACTGACGGCCATTCATGTTCCAGCGGGCACGAACATCCTCGTGTCCATACTCGGCTCGAACCATAACAAGGGGGTCTGGGGCGAAGATGCCTCTGTTTGGCGTCCGGAGAGGTGGCTGACTGCTTCAGGGGAACGAGTTGGGTTAGGGAAGGACATAGATCTCGCGTTGGGTAGCGAGAATGCAGAGAACGAAGTTGAAGGCACACCCGGCAATAGGAACGGGGTCAAGTATCCCGGAGTGTATGCTACGATGTGAGACCATACTCTCTTCAAGTTGGAGCTACTTCCGAGTACTGATGGATATGACGCTAAACAGGATGACGTTCCTTGGAGGTGGACGTGCTTGCGTGTAAGCCCTGTGCCACTCATGTGACTCATACGCATCTGACAAGGTTTACCGTACAGTGCCTTCAAATTTGCAGAGATGGAGATCAGTGCGTCATGCTCACACTTGGAGAGACTGACTGACTTCATTCACCTATGTCGTCATATCAGAGCAAGTGGTTTCCACCTTGGTCTCCGTACTGCATTTCGCACCTCCCTCTGCGGTAAATACCGACGGCGTGCGGAAAGAGATACATTGGAGGATGGATGGCTTGCAAATTCCGGTAGTTCGCGCGCCTCATGGTGATGGAAAGACGTCACAGGTTCCCTTAGACATAAGACTTGCGACGGAAGGCGATTTCATGTAGACATCTGATATTGAGATGCGTTGATCTTGGATGTGTCCGGCATGATAGTCAGCGGCGTGTATGAAACAGTCATGCATTTCGGCTATCCTTCTTGTGTTTCGTATGTATATACAATGTGATAGAGAAGATTCACAGGCAAGAACTTGACTGTGTGATTCGACATATGAGAGATTTCGGCGCACGTTAGCTTCCCCACAAAAGTTGTGGGTACTAGTCCCGAGGGCCACGAAGAGGCCTGCGCCAGGAACGACCACAAGTCCGGTCGACCGTACCTCGGGGACGGCGTCTTGAATCGACGGCCTGTTGCGTGGCTCATCGAAGCCGGTCCTCACGTAACTACTCTATTGTGTACCGCGACGAGTCGAAGCATAATACTAGTACGCGGAGTTATGCGTGGGCAGCCATGTCGAGTGCCGATATAACGTGTCTAATCTCTGATCTCCAGTGGGTTGTGCTAAGGTCGATGGTCAAACGCCGCGGAGCTGAGTGGCAAGTGCGCATCGGTAATCCCGAGAAACGAAAGCGCATAGACTCAGCGAGCGTCGAACAGAGCGCTTTTGGAAGCAGACCTCGGTCAGTGGTTCCCAGCGCCGGCCACTGTACGGTCGTAGTCGAAGGTAAGAACCTAGAGTTCGCGAAGACGTGGGGATTTGTCCGAGTCGACTGAGCGAGCTCCGAGAACGGTATATCCGAGTCGTCCTGCCCATGAATGTCCAGTCGCAGTAAGTGCATAAGTGAAGCCCCAGATGTAGTCCATGCTCCTGCTTATATAGGAGTCGTGAATAAGTCGCCTTTACATGGTCGTATCCGTGATGCTTTAGAAGTCGCCGATGTCGAGGATATCCGTTGGGTACTACTAGTGGGTCGTCCAAGCCACAATCGTCGGGCACCATGTCGTCTGAGTCGATATCAGGGGAGACTGAGACGTCGTTCACCAGCCTAGCATATAGGTCGGTCCAGTAGCAGCTTCGAGTAGATCGCACCAGGTCCTTGACACTCAGTCGGCCCTTGTCGTCCTGTCAGATGTCATCGAGCTCGACCTGTACGTCCGGCGGTCTCGAACGAGTCGAATGTTTTCTGCTCTTGATCCTGTCCATGATAATGAGTCGCCGTCGCCGTCGAGATAGTTATCTAGGTAGTGTGATGAACCGTGGGTCGTCCAAGTCGTTATCAGGGTCCCAACATTGTCGTATCCGTATTGGCATCTATTCTTAGGTCGTCATGGGGATGCGGCGGCGGGTTCAGGCGTGGAGAATATCGAGCATGGAGATCTTGTTGGGTCGAGGTCAGATTGTCTGCCGCGTTTTTCTTGTTCGTTCGTGTTTGCCCGTCATCGTGACGTTATGATTCCCACGTGCTGGGGCATTCGTTGATCCTTGTCGTCCTCAGTACTCGATGAATCGGCCCCTATTTATTGCGAATATCTACTCGACAGGGTCAACCCTACGTGGTCAATCCTATGTGGCGCATAGATAGAACGAACTGGACATGGACATACCTCAGTCGGAGCTGCGACACCGTTCTTGATCACGGATGTCGCTGTTGATGACCCCAAGGGACTTGCTGCGCGCAGTTAAGTTTGAGGCACGTCCAGGTTACCCTCACGTCGTGAGGGCGCTGGACGTCTCTGCATGGAGTGTGAGCGGTGCGCCATGGTTAGACGGCTAGTTACGCACGACAAATCACTCAGTCAAGACTTGAGGGACAATGGGATGTGTGGCGCGGGAGTGACTAACTAAGGCGGCGTTCAGTGACGGCATGAAGGTAAGGGGTCATACCTTGGCGGCCCTGTACTCTGTTGTTCCCAACCTGTTCAGGAGCGTTCATGGACATCGTACTCGGGTGGTCTTTCTGCCGAGAGGGAGGTCAACCCCGCGTGCCAGCCGCGGGCGACTCACCAGGTCCATATGGACAATCTCACGCTCGCATGGGTGTCCTAACCAGGCCCTTGTCGGGATCTTGTACTATTTTGCGTGAGAGATATGAGTACACGGCCACACAGCTATAGTATGACGAATAAGAACATACCTAACCAAGATCAGGTGGCGGCGTGGCGGCCAACCAGGTTCACCGGAGACTGGTTGCGGCGTGCGACGTTGGCACTGTGGTCCTGCAAGTCATATATGGTGGTTTACCGTTTCCCGGAGACGCAAAGATATCGAAGGGAGACGTGGTCATTTCGCTGTAAGTTATAGCCTGAGGACGGCAAGTCAGAGGTCTAACCAGGGCAGTCAACCACCATCGAGTGTAGTGATGCACAAGGAACGGACTTACGTGACCTTGAGGGCGTCATAGTCGTCGAAGACGTGCCCTGCACCGAGGTTGAAGAGCGTTGTGGACCGGAGGGAGGGAGGAGGTAGTGGTTCTGGGGAGAGAGGTGAGTGGGAAACCGGGCAGCCTTATATACTCGAGGGAGCCAAAGCGCAAGCGCTCGCCACCACCAAAGGCTCCCGCACGCCACTATGAGCTGAATGGCGTTGACTTGCTGCTCCGCTTGCCCTGATGGGCGAGCGGCACCCTGAGAGTATCAGCAAACAACCTGGCAATTCCGACGGGTAGTGTGCATCTCGGATGGTTGGGGTTGTGATCGGGCCACGGAGACTTGAACCCGACGGGGACCTGGAATGTTCAGGCTATTCTGGACACACCCGGTGGTTGAGCCCAGGTAGAATCGCAGTCACAATGAGGAGAGACCGATGAGCTCAAGTTGTCTGCTGAACGAAGGGCAGATTGAGCAACTTGAACATGACTCTGCAGTCTTCCGAAATGGTCGACGGGCGTCGAATTGAAGATTGCGAGTAGTCACGCACACGTGATAGTGATTTTACCTATCCGAAGTCACTTACCCGCGCTTAACAGGCTTGAAGCATGGCCCGGGTTGCTTTCCCCCTTGCTCTGCTCACCCTCGCTCACTGTGCTACGTCTCCTTCTGGAGAAGGAAACGCTGGAAAGATAAGCCTACATTGTGCTCCAAACTCGTCTGCATAATCAAAACGGGGCCCTCGTGGGAGGCGTATTTTACGCTTCCTGAAGTCCAACTCCGTATGCCGAAGGGTCAGTCAACAATTTGAACTCGTGCGACTTCAAAGTCGCAAAGAAAATTGTGGTGGTCGTTGAGCCCAGCGTCGAACACTGTATCTCCATTTCCTTCGTCCACTCGGAGTCTTATGTACGGTATGTGCAGCGGGTCCTGTATGCAGGAACTATGCAAGCCGAGACGTTACTTGGGTGAGTCCTATAATACGTATGCCTTAGGCCGGGCTCCGCGAATACGCCCCGCCCCATAATCTAAATGCCGCCGTCACGGCGATTGTCCAGATTGCGCTGGCTAATAATGGTAGGCTGTTGTCGATCCCGAAGGTCAACCGGTCCATCGTCGGTTACCCAACCCAATCATCCGGCATTAGAGCCTCACGAAGCGACCGTACCAGGCGTCATCCGTCCTCCTCTGCCCCACGTCCGCCCTTGCGATCCAGACCGGTCGCCTCACAGCCCCGTCCGCCTCTGCACGCTCCGCCGCTATCTATAGTCGTATTCAAAACCGGATTGGCCATGGATCCGCGCAGCCTTGCGAGGCGCGTAGGCGCAACAGGGAACGAGGAGGAGAGCGGATCGATGCGAGCGGCTACAGTGCACGGAGTCCGGAGAAGCAAGAGACGATCTGATCTTGACGGTAGACATGGGCCAGGCCTAGAGCACCGTTCTTGACTTTCGATCTTGCATGGGACTCGGATAGTCAGACTTTGCCGAATGCAACTCATGACCCTCGTTCTCCATTAAGGCCAGTCGATGGGCATATAAACCCCCGTGTTTTTCGAGGACTCTACCTATCTCACCCACTCCAGCCCAACTACTCACACACTACACTCGCAATTTAAAGCGCTCTCACCATCCATGATCAGCTTCACCAACCTTCCGTCCGAGGTCATGGAGGCCCTGTGCATCCCCATGCACTCGATCCTTGCTGCCTCGCCCCAGCAGCACACAGGCGCCCTCTACCTCGGCTCCTTCGCTGCCATCCTCGATCCTGCCCTCCTCACATCCCATCAAATCCAGGCCGTCGTTCAAATACTCGAGTCTCCCTGGCTGCCCTCCGTCGAGGCCCACGCCGCCCAGGGCAACGAGCTCGAGTGCTGCCGCCTCAACATTTCTGACAGCACTAACACCGACCTCCGCCCTCACCTCGAGTCCACCGTCCGCTGGATAGACGACAAGCTCAGACGAGGCATCAACGTTCTCGTTCATTGCCAGCAGGTGCGCTTTTCTCACTTCTCTCACTTCTCACTTCTCCCTCCGCACCCCGTGTCTTACCCAAGCGCTTCTAGGGTATCTCGCGCTCTGCCTCCATCGTCATCGCGTACCTCATCTACACCCACAACATGAGCTACGACTTCGCCTTTGACTTCGTCAAGCGCAAGCGCGCCTGCATCAAGCCCAACTCGGGCTTCGTACGCTGCCTCCAGGACTGGGAGAAGCAGAGGCCGCTCGCGCCTCAGCGCCCCAAACTCCGTCGCGCTTCCGCCACTACAGCATGGCCCACTGCGAGGATCGCACCCCTTGTGGAGTCAGGGAAGGCGTGATAATTGGAAAATACTGTATATCGAAGCACCACGTAGCGAGATCAGCCCAATAAACCTGTTGTGAAAACGTCTCTCTGTTGGAGGAGAACACGTCCGCATTAATGCATCTGTGGTGTTCCTCGTTTCTGACTTTCATATGCGAGGAGAACCAGCATCGCTCCAGCGTACATGGCGTCAGGATGATGTGTGCACCTAGCGTCTTAGAGTGCTGAGAGAGCCATAAGAGAGAAGTCGCAGGCAGGGGATGAAGGGCTAGAGATGGCCCCCAAGTCAACTTCTTTGCAGGTAGTTGTTTTGATTCGAAGCGGCGAAGGCGATATGGTCGGGAGGTGGAGGATAAGATACAAAATATACGCATGACGAAACGGGGCATGAATATCACGAGTGGTCAAGAAACAGGATAATGGCTGGACATTGACAGTGCCAGATCAGTGAACTACCTACATTCATAGAATGTAACCGGGCACTCATTAGCACATATATCACGGACTCACAATCCACGGCACCACCTCTTCTTCCCCCAACGAAACACTATACAGAGGCGTCGATCTCCCGGTGGCCAGCTGCGGCGTATACTTCCCCAAGAACACCTCCACGCCAGCCTTCGTGCCGTTCGTTGCCGGCCACCTCTCTGGGTCCGTGTCCATCAACACAAGTGGGACCGACTCGAGCCGCGGGAACGCCAGCAACGCCTCTGCAAGGTCGCGCCATACGGTGCTCGTGTCCGCGTCCAGCGAGAGAACCCGCGGGGCGAGTGCCCCATCAAATATGTGGAACCCAACAGACCGGAGCGCGGGAAGCGCAGCGGAGTTGGCGAGCAGGTGCGTGTAGACGCGGATGCCGTTGCGCACGTTCTCTGCACGGGCCGAGTCTGGAAGGTGCTCGGATTTGGCGTGGCAGGACAAATTGAAGTCGAGCTTCTGGACGGTGGGGAGAGGCGGGAAGGAGAGGTCCCATAGGAGCGGCGCCGCGACTGCAACGAACGTGGATCAGTGTGACCCAGCTGCGATACGATGCCATCGGCTGCTTGTACTGACCTGGAAGTGGATGAGTGATATGGAACAAGTTGAGCGTCAAGTCGGTGAGGTGCCTTCCTGCGAACAGGGGTAGCATTGCAAAGAGGCGGATCATGTCGAAATCGAGCTTGGGACCAATGATGAGATGGGTGAACCGCTCGTTGATAGCTCCTAACATGCGGAGCATTCGTGCAGTCATCGTAATCGTCCCTGAGATAGAGGGCAGAGATCCTGGGCATAGACAACGTGCTGAGCATGGGAAACAACTCCGATCCAGAGACCAGCTTCCATTGGCCAGACGCGACTATGAGATCCTCAAGGAAATGTGCAGATGATCTCGAAGAAGTACCTAAGATCCATATCTGGACCAGAGCACTTTGCAATCGTAAGCTCCCTGTGGGATCGTCCAGTGTGAGGACCTCCTGCGCGCAAAGGAGATACGCATGTACGAGCAGCGGGGAGAGCAAAAGAGTAGGTGCTTGAACTCAAGATGGAGGAGACGCGGCAAAAGAGGGAGAGCCTTCTGGAACGCGGAAAGTGAGAAGGGGACGTAGTCCGAATACACATTCTCTATGTCGTCGTCCTCATCACCGTAATCGCGGACATCCCCGACGAAATCCAGTTCGATGACGTGCTTCCCGATGTTTGAGCCAGACCTCTGGCTTGTCCGAAGGACCCGGAAAAACTCGGTGTTTTGTTGGCAACATGAAGCCTTGGCCGTTATGACAAAGGCGCGGAAGAGATGCGAACGAGTAACTGGGAGCCATGCGTTGCACACCAGGGAACAGGCGAGCAGCGACGCGTTGTATGTCGACAACTATGAGTTGTACCTCAAGGGGCAGCCTTGGCAGTGAGACAGGACCACAGAAGTGTGAGATACCGGAAGCATGTGCTCAGAGGGAGCCAACACGATAGATAGATGAAGTTCGTGGTATGTAAGGGTCCATTGAAATGAGAAGATATATATATATAGCTACGCACCGGAACGGTATGTCACAGTTGAGCTCATGCACCACTTGAATTGTGTCCTCGGACCTCCGCAGTCTCCTTGCTGGCCCGTTGGCGAAGTTCGCAATCAAAGGTCTTTGCAATATCGGTAATGCATCACGTCGTCGAGTGCCACAGGGGTGTGAGGCAGTCAGGACGCGTTATGTAGACCTCAGAGTGCCATGACGGGGTCAATGCTCGTAGAACGGGGTCAGAGGCGCCGGCTTGTACAAGCGCGTCAAGTCGCCTGTCCGACGTGACTGCAGCGTGACCAGACGTGTTTCATGCGATGAATAGAGTCGCAGGTCCGGCTAGGTTTCACTGGAGTTCAGATACGGTCTAAGCAGGAGTCATGCCTCAGCTATAGAGAGAAGATAAAGGAGATTGCTGTACAACTTGAACGGAGTCGAGTGATCACAGTGCAAATCTTCCACGGGCTGGACGGCTATGGACGTACGCGACGAAGTTCACACACAGCCTAACCATCGCATCGCTGACTTTGTCTCCCCTGGTCTCCGTTGTAACTCGCAACCGACCACCGCAGTCTCCCCTAGGTACTGCAACGAACATGGTAGGTGATGCATACATATCAAATTGCCCGCCAAGATCTTCCACAACACACGCAACGCCGACTCAACTTAGCCTCTAAGTACTGGTATGCAACAAGAGCTCTTGCTTGACTCGAGAAGGGACCCCTCATACTACTTACACCCTGCGAAGCGTAATTGCTTGAGGAAGAGAGGTATGAATTGAACTGGAACCTAATAGTCACCATCTCACAGAGCAGACTCGCCATCATGCGCTTAGGAAAACTAACGGATCATAGCCCCGGCGGGGATATCCCTGATTAGAAGCAACCATCATGATCATTCGTAAGGGCGCCAGCTGCTAGCTAGTATAAAATAGACAGGAGAAAAGGAGCCACCTGCTAGGATGGGAGGTCGAAGAAGCAGAGACCTCGGACGTAGTCTGCTAATAGCAAGTATTGCCGTCCTGCGTCATGCTATCTGAGATCACGATGTGAGTCATTTCAAGATAACTACCAGATAAATCTGCTTGCCTTATCCGTCGCATGATCCTCTCAAGCGGTAGGGAAGATAGCAAACGAAGTGAAAGCGGAGGAAACCTCGGTGGTGACCGGGAGCGAGGTGAAGCTAGACTCAACTCCAGCGGTTCCGGCAACCGACGTGAAAGACGACACAACGCCGGTGGAAGCGCCGACGGACGTGAAGCTTGAGACTACCCCAGTGGCAGCCGGGTTGGAGGTGAAACTCGAGACGACTCCCGTCGAAGCGGGGACGGAGAACGTGCTTGAAACGATCCCGGTGGACTCTAGAACGGAGGTGAAGCTTGAGACAACCCCAGTGGATCCAGCGATGGACGTGAAGCTCGAGACCACGCCGGTGCAGCCAGCGATGGACGTGAAGCTTGAGACCACGCCGGTAGGCTCCGCGATGGACGTGAAGCTCGATACGACACCAGTAGACTCAGCAACGGTCGTGAAGCTCGAAGTCACTGCCGCGTTGGACTGTCGTACGGATGTGACGCTCGAGATGATTCCGGTAGACACCGCACTCGGGACGACAGTGACGGTGGTAGGCTCGCCATCCCTCGTCGTTGTGATCGTCGTCACGAACGCCGGAGTTGAACGCACAACCGAGGTCACAGGGTGGCCAGTAGGAGGATCGATCGTCCAGACCTCGGTCGTCGGCTGTCCGTCCCGTGTCGTCGTGATGGTGGTCACGTAGTTGGCCTGAGGAGGCTGGAAGGGAGCCGCCACAGCTAAGACAAAGCATCCGTGAGTATCGCACACGAGTGATAGTGAGGAAGACTTGTGCACCTACCTTGACCGGCGAGGATAGCAGCAACAACAAAAGTCAACATGCGCATCATCTTGAACAGAACTTGATTGAGGTAAAGAGTCGAGTCCAAGGAGTGCGCGTGTGTTGCGAAGCGAAGTGAGGCAAAACGGTGAGATGGTGGAGAAAGTTGACGTTAAAGCCAGACTTATAACCAGTCCACGCATAACCGCATATAGGACATGACGTGAGCAGCACAGCACAGGAGAATATGCCCATGGAGAAGCTGCCTGCGCCGGCTATACGCGCGGTGTGTGTCCATTTCGTGAATTTCCTCTGTCAATTCGCAATTCAAAACTGAAAGGCGGCAAGTTCAGATTCGCCTTCAAGGTCCTGACTGCAGCGAATTGGCAAGCTACAAGTGAGCTGTCACCGAATCAGTCAACTAAGGGTGAAAATAAGTCCCGAACTCCGTATACGGAGTTGGAAGCGTTCAGTTCATGGATGCTGTGGTTCAACATGTAGTGGAAGGCGATGAACCTTGAGAAGTTTTTTGAAGTTCGCAACCGACGGCGCGCACCGGCACGCCCGGGCATACTACCCAATTTGTGCTCGGGAGCGTCGCCTTCGAGTCTCAGGAGTCAGCAGCTCTCACTGGCAGCAATTACGGTTCTGTGACTTACTTGCACCTGACTTGCACCCTGGTCCTTCGCTGTATCAGGCCCTTTGATTCATCCTGAATCGGCTTTTCATTCCTCGTTCTTACAATATTGGCCTCTAGGGATGCAACCTGTAGTGAGGCTCAGTACCAGCTGCCAGCGCTTGGAGGATTACATTGTCTCCTTGAAATGCCGCCCACATGGAACAGGCAAACTTGATCCTTGCACAGCAATACAGCTGCCGAGCTTCATGCGCAGCAACAATACTAATCCACGGACTTCTTTCGGCCTCCATGTGAATGGAATTTGAACAGCGTGCCTTGGCATGGCCACTGAACGGATCTGAGAACATTGGGCTAAAAGGATGCTCGCAGGGTCTTATGGTCTTACAGACTCTCAAGGCACCACATGGTCCCCCTTCTGCCACACGGAAGAGGCCAGACGTACAACGCGCAGTCATCGCAAACGCGAGGGGCACCATGCAGCCAATGTCTCCTGGATCACCCAACGCGAGCTGCGCACCGTGCGTGGGCCGTGGTGATCGGTCGACGCACCCGGAAGGACTCAAGCTTCCGTGACGAAGGTTCAACTCGGCAGGACGGAGTTATGCACATTCGTGAATCTTCCATTTGTATGTTCCGAAAGTCGGAAGCCTGAAGCGGATGTCAGTGGGCGATTCTCCATGCGGATATGCGTCTGCAACGTATCGCGCCAGTGACCAATCAGTTCGATACTCTCAATAAATGACTTATTTGATAAGCAGAGTACTACTTACGACCAGGATGAGGGTGGCGATCGCGCTCAAGAACTGGATAGCGGCGGTAGTGGCGAAACCCTTACTACTCAATCCGGAACACGTCAGCAGCTCGATAGCTCTAGGTGGAAAGCGGAGAATGTGTATCAAGGTCCTTCTTTCTATGGGAAGAGATGAGAGGCGAGGAGAATTCCGCACTCCCCGAGGGAGTTGATAAGCGGGACGCTTGCAGCTGTCTTCGTCTCGAATCCAAAATAATGTGAAATTGACGGCCATACGGATGATGAGCATTGAGGATATGCGGATGCGACGCATAGACAGAGAACCGAGGGACTCACGCCAGGGATATTTGCAGTGTATGCGCCCATTGTGATGCAGAAAGTGGCGAACTATCGCACACCGGTCGAAGACACAGTGAGGAGCAACCTTATCACCCATGTCAGGCCTAGAGTGCCACTGTCGAAATGATGATTGGAGACATACACGTATCCCATCCCTATTACGCAGGAGCCTGCTGCGACAAAAGACTTCTCGGCTCTGCAACATATCCGACGCGCAGCTTGTTGAGCACATGTCCAGGCCAGCGATATCATAAGGCGGTACGGTCAGCAACTGCGCGATAGCGTCCGCTGAAGACGTGTTGGTTCACTATTGACATTCGTGCTCGGGCCTGACTTCACCTCGAGAGGAGAGTCAATCGCCGTTCGTACATCAGTGCGGAGCTCACGACCCGATCCTCCTATCAATGTTGAGACTGCCTGGCGGAGAGAACCGAGGAATGTCTGAAGGGACCCGAAGCTGAAAGTGTCAGCCAATCATGCCCGTAGGGGGCAACTTCTGCAATCGCAAAAAGGGAATTGCACGACAAAGCCATGACACAAACCCTGATCAAAAAGCTATGGTGAGTAAAGATAGACATAGGTGACGAGGAATTGGAGCGTACGTCATAGAATCTAGGCCAACGGCGAAGCGTGCAGTCGAGCCGCAGCATGAATCAGCATTCGAAGGGAGAGTGAAAGTGGCAGTGGCAGCGTGTGGGATACGGAATGAATATGAAGTTATACAGCTACTATCACCGGGGGCATGAATGCATGTAACGAGCTGTTACATTCTGATCAAACGATGGTCAATATACAAATGTATCAAGTGTGATGCAGCACGTTACATTGTATTTACACGCTGATTGCACGAGGCATTTTGAATGTGACTAGAATGTAACGGGAAAATCCAGTTCATTCAAAATGCCTTTTGCATGCAACACCTTGATACATGGTAATGACATTTGGACAGTGATCAACAGGTATCCAGGGTGTAACGGCTTGTTACATTCACTGATGCCCCCGGTGTATAGACAAATTCCACGCACTAGGACGATTTCGGATTCAGATTCTACCAGTGACACCGGGTTTAACTGACAGTGTTACATCTGGCACCAGGCGCGGAGATGGCAGAAGATACCTCACCAATATGAAATCTACCCATACTTGATCCAAGACGACCAGTACTTGGGAGTGGGTAAGAAATGTCGCAACCACGGAGGCCTTCCACTGCGTGACAAACTGCGGCAAACAGAATCACGTGTATGTGACATTACGTGTCGTGTTTGAATCTCTTGGCCCTCAGACGCGGGAAGGGCGAGAGGTGAGAAAAGCCATTTGAGGCCCTGGAATCCCAACTCAAAATCAATGAAAACTATGATGACCATCCTCGGCAGTGTAGTACTATTCTCAGTATCATAGTCAGAACGATGACCGTCATCGTTCTGAGTCTGTTGAAGAGTATAAGGACCTATAGTGGAGGTGAATTCACAGCACCACTCTGTGCCACGACCAGTTGATAGGAAGTATTGTGGTAATGATGGTCGCACATGCGGACACTAAGTACTAGTCAAATACGAAGAGCGTCCAGCACTCACTAGGCGCTTCTCCCATGAAGGTACATGAGAGAACGCACCACGATTGCGATGTTCTGCTCGGAAATGGGCAAGCTCGGATGAGTCGTAACTGAGACTGTTGCTCTGGACATTTCATGGTGTATAACGGAAATCAGGAGCCTGCTTGAACCTTCAGAGGACATCATTGTAATCATTGCGTAATACCACATACCTCGTCAGCGAGCTGTGAAGTATCGACGGAAGCACCCGGATCTGGCTTCCCAAACCTCCTATCTCTGCGTCGGTTCTCCAGACTGTAGTAAGTCTGCGAGACGTATGCTCGGTCATCTCGATCATGACTCGTTCGAACAATGAAACCTTACAGCCAGGGTGAGCGCGCCAATCGCGCCCGAGAACTGCACTGCAGCAGTGGCCGCGAATCCTTTGCTGCTCGGAGTAAGACATGTCAGCGCCGCGATAGCGCTCGATGGAAAGCGGAAGGACTGGATACCGACATATATCGTGGTCCATCCTTAGATGGGAATAGATGCGACCCTAGGATGCTCCCGCACTGTCCGAGGGAGTTGAAGAGCGGGATACCTGCAGCCGTCTTCGTCTCCGATCCAAAGTTGTGAGAAACTAAAGCGCATGTATACCGTGATGGGGGACTAAGCATAGACGACAAAGAAGGAGGCACCACTCACACCAAGCCAGGACGAGCCCAATCGCAGTGTACGCGCCCGCCGTGATGCAGAAGGTGGCGAAGTACCGCACGTTGTTCAAGGACACGGTGAGAAGCAATCTAATAGGCGCGTGTCAGAGTGATGAAAATAGGCGGTGTATTTCGAGATGGTGGGAGAAAA
This sequence comes from Fomes fomentarius, assembly GCA_022606135.1. Classification (NCBI taxonomy): domain Eukaryota; kingdom Fungi; phylum Basidiomycota; class Agaricomycetes; order Polyporales; family Polyporaceae; genus Fomes; species Fomes fomentarius. Next base: position 843,704 of record JABYQN010000011.1, on the reverse strand, counting down.
CGCACACGTATCCCACCCCTGCTATGAAGCATGCCACAGCGATGAAGACACCCCGGCTCTGCAGCCTATCGGACGCATAGCTTGTCAAGCACAGAACTAGGCCAGCTACCGCATATGGCGGGACTGTTAGCAACTGCGCAATGGCATCCGCTGAAGATGCGGTGAGCTGGGATCAACTGGACCAATCAAGATTGAAGAGGTATGCTCACTGTGACCGAAGGTCTTGATGATAGTCGGCAGGAATGCGGTGATGCTACCTGTGGCGCAATCTCCTGCGAAATGGACCACTCCAGCGCAATAAACCTACGGATTTTGAGTGAGGCGATGACATAGCTGAGCAGCAAGCCCTCCTGACACACCTTCCAGTCTTTGAATGCAGAAATGATGTGGGCTGTATGACCATTAACCAGACGTCGCGACGAGGCGGGGCGGACGATCATGACTGAATTTGAGACACATACTCTTTTGTACCATCCGACCAATATCCCCCTTACGCCCACGGTTCCGCCTTTCCAACGCAATTTCACGTTCTTTTTCGTTGAATATGATCGTATCCTCTGGCCGACTCGGAAGCGTGAGAATGGCGCAGAGGCCCAGAAGCACCGTCGGGATGCCTTCGATAATGAACAACAGCCGCCAGTTCGCTAGCGCGGTGTGTAAATGTTGGATCCCGAACGCGATGAGTCCACTGAAAGCACCCGCGACTGTCGCAAAACCATAGCAGTACGCCGTGCGCATACCAATCTCCTCGCGGGTATAGAAGAGCGCTGCGGGAACGACGGGATGATGCATGCCGTCAACTCGATGGAGAATTCGGAGAGACGACGGGTAACGTACATAGATAGAACGGGAAACCTGGACTGAATCCCGCCTCAAATACGCCGACTCCGATGCGTGCGATCATAAGGCCCGGGAAGTTGAACGCAGTAGACTTGCAAATACAAGTAAATGCGAGACCAATCAGACTCGCACTCGAAGATTGAACACCAGACGTGCTTACCGAAAGCACAGTACAGAGACCCCAACCAACCCCCATTACCCCTATCCAAATACGAGGCGAAGACAACTTCAATAACAGAATGGCCGGGACCTGCCACAAAATCTGGGTATGGGGAATCATGAGCGCGACCGGTATACTGTATATGCGCGACGTTGGCTCCGACGTACGTAAGGGAAGTAGAAGGCAGAGGTCACCCAGTCGAACAGCACCCCAGTTGGGTCTCCTTGCAGGGTGTCGCGCGGCAGGCCCTGTAAGCGGGCGTTGCCCAAGTTCGCTCTATCGAGGTCTGTTGCGAGTGATTAGTGACATTGAATTGGCGGAGACAAATGAGATACACACAAGCGAAGAGATACATCGCGCAAAGCATCGGCATGAGTCTCCTATCCAGTTTGCGTACCAGCCTCTTTTCCTCCTCCCGCCTCTGCGTATCTGACGCAGGGAAGGACGCGAACGGACTCATATAATCGACGACTCGTTCCTCAAAGCGAGAATCGTCCTTCTCGCCATTTCGGTGAGTTCCAAGATTTTTCTCTTCGACGGCGGCAGGCATCGCTGAGGTTGCGTCCGTCTGACTGGGAGAGGTTGTTGGAGGGTACTTCTCCAACAGGATGGCCTTTCGCGCAAGTGTCTATTTATGTGTGGACAGCGCGAAGCTTGACCACCAACGTTCACACTCGGCCCCCATAACTTCGCACTGACAGGAAACTTAGTCCCTGCATCAAGTGCAGAGGTCATTTGACCCGAGCCTTCCACAAACCTTGAGACTGTGTGGCAGGGCGGAAGCCGGGTCTAACTTTGCAGTCCAGATGCCTATATGTACCCGTCTTCCGCACTGGAAAATGGACGAACCGCTGATGTAGGATGATAAGTAAAGATAGGAATAGGTAACGTCAGGACGGCGCATACCATGATAGAATCCGGGTCAGGTACTGCATTCAGTAGAACCTATGGACGAGCATTCGAAGGAAAAGAAGGACAGCGGAGGGTGGCAGCGTGTGTGCAAGCTTGCTAATATTTCGGGATGGTAGACGAACAACAGTATCATACCTCCGAATCCCGTTCTGCAGCGCCAGGGGATAGATCCTTTGGGTTACAAACCGTTCTCTTCTGTTCAGTACACTGCGCGAAGACGGCTTTCACCTGTTAGCTACTGTAAGATCATTACATTTGTGAGGATACTCAACGTATGCTCAAGCTCATTGTTTCCATCTCGATGATGACTGGGATTCGCTTTTTATTTATGCGACGCGACATCGTTGCTCAAAGAGTAGAGGACTTGCGCGACGCACACCAGGCGCAGATGGGGGTCGGGACCAAACCTAGGCGCACAGCTTTGAATAGTAACAAGGGGAGCCACGTGAGATGTTGAAGATAGTTCACACGGTCGGGCCTTAGGGACTTTGATATTACTAGCACTCTCCTTGGACACATATACTCAGGAACGATGCCACCTGATACCACAGAACATCAATCCTGAAACTTACAGTGCTGATTCAAGTTTGGACGACTGGGCAAAAAAGAAAAGAGACTGCTTGTTCTCGTGATGAGGGCGAGGGCAGGACGCTGAGACGAGACGCTGCCAATGAGAGGCTGTCTGCCTCCCCTATCCGATGTATGGCCAGATAACGTATCGTGGTGACTACGTCCGCCCACTCCGACAAGGTGCGTCCAGGATGGGACCCTAGACTAACCATTATTGAGATGTTTAGAACAAGAGACGAACATGGTCGTCTTGTGAGATAGTCGGGTCACTCTATAAATCAAGGCGTGTACCGAAAGCCCGGAGCCTGCAGAAGATGTTCAATGAAGCCTTGGACATCATGTAAACAGCACGTACCTCGTCGGCGAGCTCCGAAGTGTCAACACAGGCACCCGGGTGTGGCTTTCCATATTTCAGATCCCTACGGCGATTCTCCCGACGCATGTGAACCTATACAGAGAAGAGTACGATGACGACCCATCAGATCATGCTTCGAGTCATGCATACTGTCGCTTACCGCTAGGATAATAGCGAAGACCGCGCCCACGAACTGCAGCGCACCAGTAGTTGCGAAGCCCTTCCTACATGACCAGAGGGCAGCGTCAGATGACAACGTGACTCGGAGGTAGAAATACGGACATATAACGCGGACCCTCTGTAGCAGGAAACAGGTGGGAGCCAAGGATGCTCCCGCAATGTCCGAGAGAGTTATACAGGGGCGCTCCCGTGGCCATCTTCGTCTCAGACCCAAGGTTGTGCGAAACTACGAAGATCATGATGAGCGTAGGGTCTTGTACTGTAAGCAGCGTGAACGAGATAGATCACTTACACCATGTGAGCACCAACCCAATAGTCGAGAACGAACCCATCGTGATACAGAACGTGGCAAAGTACCGCACACTGTTTGACGTGACCACGAGCAGCAACCTATTTGGTGATGTCAGATGTCGAACCTAGTTCAGCATCAACCGTAGAGCCGCACATGTATCCGACTCCCGCAACGAAGCAGGATGCTGCAATAAGGATTCCACGGCTCTGCAGCCTATCCGACGCGTATGACGTCAGGAAAAGGACAACAGCTGCCACAGCGTATGGCGGTACAGTCAGTAGCTGTGCTCGGGCGTTCGCTGAAAGTACGTTAGTCCTCGTCAAAACCTCCTTGTGCATAGTACCCACTGAATCCGAACGTCGTGATGATGGTCGGCAGGAATGCGGTGATCCCCGCGGTCGCACAATCACCTGCGAAGTATACAACGGCAGCTGCATAGATCTTGGACTCGGAGTCAACGAACATACACAGCTCATCGCTGCTCGACGCACCTTCCAATCCTTGAATGCGAAGACAATATGTTCTGTCGGAATTTCAACCGATCGTCACACGACGGGATTATGATATTAGACGCACTCTTCTGTATGACCCTCCCGGAGTCAGTCTTAGATCCACGATTGACTCGCTCTAGCGCGATCTCGCGCTCCTTCTCGTTCAAAATGTGTGTCTCCTCAGGTCGATTCGGTAGAACGAACATCGCACAAAAGCCTAGGAGTATCGTCGGGACGCCTTCGATAATGAACAGCAATCTCCAATTGGCCACTGAGGTATGCACGTGTTGGATCCCGAAGGCGATGAGGCCGCTGAAAGCACTCGCGACTGCGGCGGAACCCCACCAGAACGCAGTGCGTAAGCCCATCTCTTCGCGGGTGTAGAAAAGCGCTATAGCGAGGTTGAGCGCATGTCTATGTGTCAGGGGAAGTTTGAAGGGTAGGCGGAGGGGTCCGCACGTCTCGACGTACAGAAGTATAGTGGAAATCCCGGACTAAAGGCCGCTTCAAACACGCCTAGGCCTATACGCGCCATCAACATGCCTGGGAAGTTGAACGTAGTGGACTGGCATGAGCTCAGTACGTGCATCAGCAAGTCGGAACGGAGAAGAGCGTACCATGAGAACGGAGCATAGACCCCACCCGACTGCGACGCAACCTAGCCAAATGCGAGGCGTGCACAACTTCGACAGCAGTATCGCCGGCACTTGACAGAGGACCTAAAAGCTCGATGAGCGCAAAGAGAAGTGCAGAGTATGCGGGGTCAGCATACATAAGGGAAATAGAAGGCAGCCGTCAGCCAGTCAAAGAGTACTCCGGTAGGGTCTCCATGTAGCACGTCGTGAGGAAGACCCTGTAGCCGTGCATTGCCGAGGTTGGTCCTGTCAAGATCTGGTGAGAGTTGACATCTACGCCGCGGTAGAGCAATAGACAGGATACGTACATGCGAAGAAATACATTGCGAAGATTAGAGGTATGATTCTTCTATCCAACTTGCGCACCAGCTGCTCTTCGTCTTTCCGCTTTTGTGCGCCGAACAGCCCGAGAGCAGTTGAACCTTGAACATGCTCAACGAACTGTTCCTCAGTAGCACCGTATTTCTCATTCGTCTGGTCCTTCCTGACGTGTGCCTCGGCAATAGTGGTTGACATCGCTGAGAGAGAGCCTTCACGGGGAGTTAGAAGAGCGAACTCCTCCAACTGACGTCTTCCCGCTCTCATTCCTATATATATTGCGTGGGCAGCGATGCGGAATTCCCGAAGGCCCATTGCGCCATCGAGGATTACTTCTTTGAAGGTCAGTTGACCCCGTCTGCCGAAATACATGCCAGTCAGCCAGTCGGTGAGAGGAAAGTGGGGTGAAGTTAAAGTACGCATGAAGATACACGCGAGACATAACTTTAGCGTGGACCTTCGCACGCTCGGGATAGCAGGGAAGTTTCATCTCTATGTTTGATCACGGGGAAGCTGTTACTCCTGTCTAAGAAAAGCCGTTACAAGTCACCGGTCAATCTGTCCTGAGCTGCAATCTGTACTGATCAACACTGTGTACCAGATACTACTCTTCCCCAAACCCCTCACGTTGTACGCAGAAGTACACAGTATGAACTCATGAGCATGGAGATCTCTACATAAATTATACACCATATGAGTATCTAATGGAGAAAGGGGCAAATGGACTCACCACTTGAACAAGTTGTAATGACTACATGACTTCGTGTCCGACTCCGCCGTGACCTATTAAAATGTTGTAGTAAGTCATTTAATCCTCATATTCTGGTGGTCAGAAATGTTGCAGGGTGTAGAAGTGCTCGTGCATGGCTCAAGTGAAGCCTCAGATAAGGACTTCGAGGTGGGTTGAGGAGAGTCACGGTGAAACGCCGAAGAGCAAATAGAAACAAATACAGCCCACGTGGGACCATGAGCGCTTGAGCAGTACCTCCTCGGGGCCACAGGGCTTTTCTCTCTCCTATGATATCGAGTGCAGCTCACACTGGCAGGAGTTATCTTCGCCGCTGCTATAGCTGCTCTATATATCTACTTCGTTAGTGAACAGTCTCTCAGCTCTAGACGCCAGAGTCACCGACTCCAATCGCCCCACTATCGACAACTTGCCAAACCCAGTGATAGCTCTAGATCGTGGCATCGTATCACGGTGTATAACGAAAATCGGGGCCTGTACTCGGGTACGGCGTTCAGTATACGGCTCTCTTACATTGTATAAGTACACGCACCTTGTCGGCGAGACATGAGGTATCCACGCATGCGCCGAGCGTTGGCTTACCGAATCTCCTATCCCTCCGTCGATTCTCCAGACGAAAATGTGTCTATGGTAACGCATCGACGCGGGCAAAACAATTTAAAGAAACCGGCTATGACTCTTATCCGAGAAGGTAGGACTCACGGTGAGGATGAGAGCAGCGATCGCGCCCAAGAACAGCACTGCGCCAGTAGCAGCAAATCCTTTACTACTCGATCGAGGACAAGTAAGCGATTCTAGACCTCCGACGGATGGGGAATGGAGATACTGACACATATCGGGGTCCTTCCTTTGATGGGAAGAGATGGGAGCCAAGGATGCTTCCGCAATGTCCAAGGGAGTTAAAGAGCGCTACTCCCGTTGCGGTTTTTGTCTCGGAGCCAAAGTTATGGGAGACTGAAGACAATATGAATGATAAGTAGTCATGTCGCTTGAATGAAGAGAGAATTAGGACTGACACCAGGAAAGTACAAGTCCGACCGTGGTGTACGCCCCCATTGTGATCAGAAAGGTGGCGAAGTATCGCACGCTGTTCAAGGACACACTTAGAAGCAACCTTGATACCTCACGTCAGAGATAGGGGGTCTAGTTGGAGACAATAAAAGAAAACGTACATGTATCCCAACCCTGCCACGACGCAGGCCGTTGCAGCCAGGATCCCCCGGCTCTGCAGCCTATCCGACGTATAGCACGTGAGGCATAGAACGATACCGGCGATGATATATGGCGGTATCGTTAGCAACTGAGAAAGAGCGTCCGCTGAGCGGGTGTCAACCAGATATCGATGTGTCTGACCAAAGCTGCTCACTGAAACCGAAGGTCTTGATGATAGTGGGTAGGAACGCGGTGATAGTGCCAGTGGCACAATCTCCTGCAAAGTGGACGACGGCAGCGCAGTAAACCTGCGATGAAGAGCGAATAAGTTACATAACAGAGTGACTCAGTCCTGACATACCTTCCAGTCTGTAAATGCAGCGATGACGTGGGCTGTGCGATCGTTGAGTATACAGGGCAAGACAAAGGCCCGTGAACTGAAGCAAGATGCATACCCTTATTTATCACCCTGCCAACATCACCCTTGCGCCCGCGATTTCTCCGCCCGAAGGCGATCTCACGCTCCTTTTCGTCGAATATCCTCGCATCCTCTGGCCCGCTGGGGAGGATGATCATCGCGCAGATGCCGAGAAGAATAGTCGGGATGCCTTCAACGATGAACAAGAGTTTCCAATTCGCCAGTGCAGTGTGTGCATGTTGGATACCAAATGCGATGAGCCCACTGAAAGCGCCAGAGACAGCTGAGAAGCTATGCCAGCACCCCGTGCGTAACCCTATCTCTTCACGAGTGTAGAAGAGGGCTGTATGCGATAGGGAGTTTGAGACTTGCAAGGGTGTGGAGGAGGGATATAGGACGTACAGAGGTAGAACGGGAAGCCTGGACTCAGACCCGCTTCGAACACGCCGATTCCGATGCGCACGACCATGAGGCCTGGAAAGTTAAACGCAGTAGACTTGCAAGTACAAGGGCAAATACGAGGTCGGTCAAGCGCGGCACGTCAAATGTCAATGCTGAAGCGGAGCTTACCACGAGTACTGTGCAGAGACCCCATCCAATCACCATCGTGCCAAACCAGATGCGAGGCGAAGATAACTTCAAGAGCAGAATGAGTGGAACCTGACATAGAACCTGCGGAGACGAAGTTGTGAGTTTTGCACATTGGGTGAGTCGGCGTGCGATTCATCCACACATACGTAGGAAAAGTAGTATGCAGAAGTCGCCCAGTCGAAGAGCACCCCGGTTGGGTCTCCGTGCAACACATCGCGCGGGAGGCCTTGTAGGCGAGCGTTCCCGAGATTGGTTTTATCAAGGTCTGGTGCAAGTTACGTCAACGACATTGCGGCAAGTGAAGGAAGATACACACATGAGAAGAGATACATAGCGCATAATACGGGCAAGACTCTTCTATCCAATTTCCGTACCAGCCGCTTCTCCTCTGCCCGCCTTTCGGTGCCCGATGCTAGAGGGGATGTTGACCCATACGAATCAACAACAACAGGTTCCTCCTCCAAGCCAACACTATTCTTCTCGTCAGTTTGATCATCTCCAACCTTCTGGTCAATGACGACGGGCATTGCCGGAGTTGTATCCCTGACGAGATGAGCTTGCCGAATGGGAGTCATGGTGCCTTGAACTCGTACTCCTTTATATACGGACAGTGCGAAGCAACGCCACAAGTGTCCACGGGGCCAGAGCTCTCCTCGGAAGCAGTGCGCATCCTCGTTCTTGCGCAGCAAATAGGACATTTGTTCCTATTAATCCGCGAACCCGGAGACTTTCTGATGAGAAAGAAGAGAACGTGTCTGAAACGTTCGGTGAAGCTCACTTCGTCTTCGTGGCATCAATGTAGAGCCCATCTCACACGCCCACGGACTGATAAAAATTGACGAGTTAAAGATAGACGCAGTACCAACGGGGTGATCGAGCATCTGACCTACCCAGGTCCAGGTACAGTCAGTTAAGATGCACATACGAAGAGATACATTGCACACTTGATTGGCATGATTTCCCGTCTAGCTTGCCCACGAGGCCCTCATCTTCCCCATATTTCTGGGCTTCATCCTCCTATTGCAATTGCCTATTCATACATGGACGGGCACCACGGAGCTCCAGGAATCGAAGTTCGCACTTCGGTTTGACTTCTTCCTCTGAGAAGCAGCACAAACTGCGGATCGAGTGAGACAACTTTAGGTCAGCCTTCGGGTACCGCATATTTGCGCTACTTCAGACCTGCCAGATGGAGAGAACTGTCCGAAACTCCGGTCAGTCGGCATTGGCGAGTGCTCCGTGCGTCATCTATACACCCATATTTGGTAGACTTGAGACAGTAGGAGAATCCAACACACGGCCTTACTGACTCTCAAAAAATATGGATATGGGTGCTTACCATTCTCAAGCCAGACCAATTCACTGCGGGGTACTATATCGTCACCATTCATTCCAGACTCACGTGAATTTGACTATTGCATATCTGCGGTATTCAAGATTGCGTGTGGATAATCTTTGAAATCATATTACTGCCGTAGACCAAGTGTATCTGCCAGCGCGGATATGAGAGTTGAGAGTGCGAAGGTATATCTATCTACTGACGGACGATAGCCAACAGTGAAGCTCAATCATTGAGCCGTGTCCAAGGTCTTTGAGCGCCCATCACCGCCACTCGGCTTTGGTCGCTGGAGTCATGGAATTATTCCTCAACTCCAATCGGGTACTTCCCATATGCACCTGCGATCAGATTGCTATCTCGACATCTCTACTCAGCTGTTTGGCATCGACAGTCTGCGGTAGAAATTCCTTGCCCTTCCTGAACAAACGGGTTGTCAGGGTTCAGATGCTCGAGGAGAACACTGCGAAGTATTCTCCCCTCATCCATAACAACATCAAAATGTTATTCGCCCTCTTCTTATGCTCATTCCTCACCGAAATCGAGAGTGCAATTATTTATTACCTTCTCGGGAGGTCCCAATGACATGACAGTGGCATGCTTACTGAACTTGAACATTCAGGGCTACTGGCGAGCCATCCTCCCTTATGTCGCACCGCACTCTTTCCTTCGCTGGGAGTAGCTGCGCATTGTTCCGCAGCTAGTGGATGTCCTACGTATCTACTGCAGCTACCGCAACACATAGGCCGTGCCATCTTCTACCGAGTCACTTGTCAATGCACGAAGTCGAATAGCTGCGCATGAGTCAGACAAGGCCTACAGCAGTGCTCAGGCCTGAGGGCCATCAGCAAAAGTCTAATCGCGAGTAACAAGTAAGATCTCTACGTATGCCTTATGCTCGACCGGCGGTGCTATGCACCATCGGGTACCTTCAAATCCTATCAGCGTTTCCTTCGAAGAATATTTCATGCGTTGCATATCCTTTCTCCTCTCCTGAGATGATATCGAGCATCCGTATAAGGATGGCAGGGACTGCGTACACGGTTTACCGTATGGGGCGTGAGAAGTCATGATGGCTTCGATATCCTGAACAGGGCATACACGTTTCCGAGTCCATTCTCAGAGGCCTCATGGCCTCCTCGCAGTCGAGAATTTTGATCGCAGTAGAACAGTGTTACCTACCGCGACCGACCAGTAGGGTAGACTTATATAAATCGCTCCTCCTGTCAATGAATCCCCGGCGAGCACAGAGTCTCACACCCCCATCGACTGTACTACATCATTTCAATATGTTGCAACGCCCATTCGATGATGACATGGAGAATAGTGGAGCTCGTTCTCTTTCAAAAACATCGATCCTCCAACGGCCTCAAGACATCCCATCGCATATCTCTCAACGCTACATGACAAACTTCAACGATGATGATAACTTCAACTTCAGATGTCCCACGGACAACTCCTCCAATGACGTCTTGCCATCGCCAGGATATAGCGACTACGCCCTCCCAAGCGCCCAGTATATGTCAGATTCTAATGGCATACTTGCCGACCACTGCCAGTATCTCCGAATGGCAAGTACTATGCCCTCCGCATTTGACGGCTTTCCGAATGTACCTCCATTTTCTCCTCCTTCTCAACCCTTCGAGCCCGAGCTTGGGTTTGCTGGGGAATCTGCACAATTTCAGCCACACGGCTCTCTTCCGACCAGTAGTGACGGTGCGTATCCGCTGCATCAATCCGGTGAAGATGGTTTTCCAACGCCTACGTCACTGTTGTCACATCAGTGTCGCCGATGTTTTCAGAATCTAATGAGAGCCAGTCCGTTCCGTTCGACAATCTTCAATCCCCTTCCTCCTTCTCATGCGAAGAATGGGAGCAAACGGAACAACAAGAGCTGGAAAGTGCAAGCAGCCCATTGCCAGCAGCTTCGGGCTCCAGACAGTCAGACAACCGTGCTCATAGTATCATGGAGATGTATGACACGGTTTACAAATGCCGTCTCTGCGATCAAAGTGAGTATTCCCTCACCTATTTTGGCCAGTACTACGGGTCGGCCAGGCTCTCAGTATTTGCTTGCCGTGAACGCTACGCTGTAGTCTGCGAAAGGGCCTACAACATCCGAATGCACTTGAAGACGCATCTTCCAGATGGGGAACGCGAGCGGTTCTGTTGCGAGTACTGGCAGTGCGACCGGTCGTACTCTAAGAAAAGTGACCGCAATCGTCACATTCAGGAAGAACACAAGAAGTCGCGACCCAAGCGCACTTCCAGAATGAACACAACCAGAGGCTCCGAGGGGATCCTCGTCCCCCATCTACCTCAGCAAACGGAGTGCGTATTCCGGCCATCTCACATCACCCTCGATCGTTCTCGGCTGGGCGCCGTGGATCGCACTGCTAACGTGCTCACTAGACCTGATGACGAGGCCCTCGGCCCCGTAACATACCTTCAGAGTCCGTGGTTCTCCGGACCGTAACCGTGGCATTCCTCAGCTGCACGCAAATGCCAGGATGTTCCGTGCAGAGTGGAGAATCCCATGGTTTGGTCAGGAGAGCGCTTCCGTATATTCGAGATCCATAGAGTTCCTTGAGATCGTCTGACGACGATATGCTCCAGTAGAAGTTGTGTACGCATACGTGTAGATGGTCCTTCGACCTGCGCTGGATCTGTGTGTTCTTTTGGTCTTGGTTTCTACTTCTCTCTGTTGTTGACCGTTCAAAAATTGTAAAACCAATATCTCATCTACTTGCTCCTGGTGGTATGCACCGATAGCGCTTGAATCTTAGATTTGTTGTTGAATAGTATTGAATGGTATTGTCAGCATGTTCTGTGTGATCAGATGTATGAAGGATGACACAGTGCGGATCACCAAGATCGTTGAGTCCGGTAGGCGACTACAGTCAATATATCTGCTCATACACGTGTGGACGGCAGCTGCATACTCTGTCCCAGAGGGTCTCGCCTCACTATCAATGCTGCGTATCATGCTGCGCGCTATGCTTACTGCGCCAGCTGCGTCAATTACGTTATACCTGCCTGGTCCAGCAACTTCATGATCTCGTTGGGAGACCGTGACTCCTCGCTCTTATCCTCTGTTGCGACCATCAAACAATATATTGTAGTCGACGGCGTGCTCGACTCGGAATCGACCGTAGGATCAGAACCCGTAGCAACGAGATAGATAGGAGGTAGTGTAGTCCTGTACGAAGAAGGCTCATGGACCGGCAAGTTTGCCTCTGCCCTCGTGTAGGTCAAGATCGAAGCGAAACGTCAAGCCCGTTGTGAACCTAAATCGGACGGGCCCAGATGTCAGCCCGAGAACCACAACTCCCTTCTGAGTAGAGGAACGCACGTAGATACTCACAAAACGGTAGTGCAAGATATCTGGCCAGCACAAGAATCAGCTAAAGCGTCAGAAGGGCAACTGCGATGTGGAACTCGAGCTTACAGCGATGGTCCTCAAGTTCATCACTATCTCGGTGCACACTACGCCTGATTATCCAGTATCCAGTATAGCCCGGTGCTAGCTGTTGCATATGTCGAGTGATTATGAAAGTACGCGCAGATGAGACGCCGGTCGGATTAGGCCTGAAGCCCAATCCAATTTTAACGAGCATTTACGAGCATTTCAGCAACGAGGAACCCGAGAGCTTCCGCCTCCAAACGTATCACAGTGAGGCAGTTGTATAAGGCTTCTGTGATCGGCGTCCTGGTCGTCCAGTTGCTAAGCCTACCCATTATCGTCTGAGCGCCCACTAGCCCGTAGACCAGCGGCAGATCTACAAAATTCTGGAGGCGACGCGGGGTATGTGTAAGCCGTACTGCCCATCAACCCCACGAGGAGACGATAGCCTACCCATGCGCAGGCGTGCTAAGAGGTAAAGATGTTGTTGGCCCTTCGATATAGACTCCGATGGGCCAGAACGAAACACCGCCGATGACGACCCGACTGAGGCTGACTAGGTTGCACCCCCGTCTTCGAACCAGAACAGAGGAGTGATGTACGAGATGGCTTGATGAGGCGAAGCGCCCTTTCTGAAGGCAGCGTAGTGTTTCAGCGTCGTAGATAGTGATTATGGCCACACCTGACACCAACGGACAACAGAGAAACGGAGAACTTACCAGCGCGACAGAATACATGCCATCCATAAGACCACGGGTCCATAGGCCGATGGGCGCAACATCACTACAGTCGAACGGAAGTATGGTTTCCGTATCTGTTCCCACTTGAGTAGATCCTAGCCCATGTTAGATAGAACTGGAGCACGTACCGCACTCAGCATGAACCCTCCGTTTGGCCTCCACCTGCACCCTTCGAGCTTCGATAGAACCCTGTGACACTACCGGTAGTCTCCTTGATGGTGCATCCCTCTTCAGGCTTGACTGAACAAAGGCGCGGTGATTGACTTGCAACTGCGTCCAGATTAACGAGAGCCGGACTCGTGGTAGCGCAATTGAAAGTACCTGCCATAGCACTAAACTCATACTTGACGCAAATATCCGACCGCAAAATTCCATGTCGCGATGTCGCATCTGTGTCGCCTTCGTACCCAGCAGAAGGACGCTACAGAGCTACAACAGAGCAGGGTTCGCCTGTTATTTTGACTCGCCTTTTTCGTGCTTGCGTGTTTGACTCTGAGTAGGCTATCGCGCGTGTCCGGTCATCATTTATCAGTGAGCTGAAAAAGACTATAGAAGATGGACACGACCTTGAACAAGTCGAAGTAAGTCGCCAACATCATGTTCAGCGATGTTCTCACGCGTCGGTCCTTTGGCTCGGCGCTTCCATTGGCGCCATAGGTATAGCCATACTATTACTAAGCCTCGCTGTTGAACTTGATAATTCTCAATGCTCATCGAGTTCATTCTCAACGTCGTGGACTATTGAACACCTAGCCGGACCAACTCAGGGATGGCTTGTCATTTATGGCTACGCAAAACGGTCCCCTTTGACTACCACGGCGGTAAGCAAACATAGATTACAATGCAACGTCCGCGCCAAAAACCTGAACTTGTCCATTGCCAGATAGGGACAGCAGCCTCGCTGTGTAGGTTAAATGTTATTCGAGCTTCGCCCACCCCGTGAGTTGGTTAGAAATGAATGCGTGCTCAAAGATCTCTCAGAGGATCGGAAGAGCCATCCAAGCAACCCACCCGAGTCGCGAGATTATCTCTGCGACTCAGACGTCTTCCGTGCCGGAGCCGAGGAGTACACATACTACGGCTACCAGCGTAGAAGTAACGTCTGCTCTGAAGCAGCCCACGGCATTTGTCATGAGCCGCTGCTGAGAATAGCGGAGAGAAGAACTATCAATCGTCTAGCCTTCTGTAGCACTCTGCATTCCGTATCTGGTAGTATCTGGTGCGTTGGTGACTCCCAAACCGATACTTCCTAGTAAGGAACGCTCACCCTGCGCATAGGCAGTGCCAGTAAGCGGGAACCGACGAGGCCTTCTATAGATAGTCAATCTATTGCGCCTCCTGGCGTTCGTCCACTGCGGCACTCCAAGTATCGGTGTCCGCGCCGCTGGCCGGCCGTAGAGGATGCGTGGACGTCTGCGGGAGCACTTGTTCTGTAATAGAAGCGGAGAACACGTGGCACGTTGTCCGTTCGCTGGCTCGTTGACGACGACTTCGGAGATTGGGCGCTTTTATTTCGAGGATTTCAGAGGATGCGGCTATGTGGGCGCATAAATAGTCTCACAGAGAGGAACCGGTGCCCTCAAGCCACTCATCCTCGGTTTACAATGGCATACCAGCACTTCCAGATGTACAGCAATCTTCTCTACCCCTCCCACCCCCCTTTCCACCGCGATGCCGACGAGTTGGCTCACTTTGACGAGTCTACCGTCGGTTTCCTCCAGCATACACAACTCCAGTTTCAATACTTGCCCTCCTCTGTTGACCCTGAGCCGTGCCGGCTCTCCGTCAATCCCTCTGTCTCCTGCGAGCAGTCTTGGCCCCTCCTTTACCCATACGATTCTCCGAGTCCCTCGCCGTTATTCCTGCCCTCGGACGTGGGGCTCGGACCGTTTGCTCAGCCTCATCTTGCCATGTTAATCGATGCACAGGACACATTTCTTCCTGACTGTGTGAACACTTGCGCCTCACTTCCCCTTTTGCACCCCACCCAACTGTCGCTTCCGGGTGTACAGTTTCAACAAGACATGGTGTACCATCGCGGGTCCCTCAGCTCTCCGGATCCGCACTACATGGATGGGCAGTTTCACTCTCCTGACACTTATATCACTCCTTCTGCGTTGCTGTCGGACGACTCGGCGCCTACCGTTCCAAGCAGCGCGAGCGATGACCAGGAGTGGCCATGCCCGCACTGCGACGGTACGTCTATAGCTGCTCATCGTGATTCATGGGCTGATAGCTCGCCTTGGCAGTCGTAATCAGAAGCCGCCCCAGCAACCTCGTCGCCCATATAAAGGAGCAGCACAACCCGTCGTTCGAAAGACACTACTGCACACAGTGTCCACGCTCGTACAAACGATCGCACGACCTCAGGCGGCACACCAAAGCTCATCACCCAGTGTCGAGTACTGAGAATGCCTTCTCCAGGTATGCCGCTCGCATCGTTCCTCTCGACATCCCTTTCCACATTCTCCCTCCGAGCACGCTCCCATCACTGGCTGTCAAACGCTTCTTGTCGGCGGACAGATGCTCACTGAAAATTCTCCTTCTTTGCGTTCTCAGCGATGCTTTGTATCTGACTCAGTAGCCGCCTAGAACATGGCGTGCGTGCCCGCCAACCGAATGGTTGGCGGACCCATACGCCGGCGTTCTAGTCTTCTACGGGTTCTTGTGACATACGCGCCAGTCGACATGACTTGCGCGGTGCACGACCGGCACTTCACTCTCTTGAACGGCTACACCTGTCGATCTATGGTCTCATGTTTGTGCCACCATGTGATGAGAGAGCAGTAGATGGGAGACATGTATGATATCCCGTCAGTTCTTTTCATGATGTTCCCTAAATCAATCTTGTAGTTTTTGCTGGCACTGTAGCATATTCGTAACACTGCGTACATTCATTCCACACTAGTCGCATGCCACATCCCATGCGGATGAGCGCCTAAGACAGGAGGCCAGTGGCTGTGTCCCGCCATTCGGGTCGGGCCGACGCCTGCGGCAGGTTGGCAGCGCGTCAGCCCTTCAAGTTGCCTTCCAACCCTTCAAAGCTTCTACGCTGCACTCATTGATCTGGTTGGTACAACAAGTATGGACAACTTGAAGGAGCCGGTCTCGAATCATTGCTACTATTGACATGCATAGCTTGAGCTTCATCTGACAGGGAGGATGACATGACTACCCACAGTGATAGATCAGATTGTACTCGCGACACCGCAGCGGTGCCTGTCGGTTTCCTCCCGCCATGACATTGCTTCAAAGAGCTACAGCCTTCTGGACACCGTGCGCAGTCGACTCTCCACCGCCCCAGGAAGCCACACAGGTCGCGCGATCCGCTGCCGTCTAGCCTTGACGAGCACGAGGATATCATAACCCAAACGGTCGGGCCCTTCTTCGTGAGAAAGGCCTGCGGAGAGCGCTCTCGTACTCGGGAAGGCAGTTGCTCGGGTCGTGGGAGCGATGCCGCAGACGCACTGTTACCCAGCCTTATAATCCCTCTGCGAATGACGGCGTCGCCCTTCGAGGCCCCCCTCCGTTTTAAACAGTCTCGTATATGCGTTATTCCGCTCTCTCTATGCATTATATACAAGACTCCCGCGACGACCACTATGTCCTTGATACCGATCTGCGCGACTTGAACCCCTACATGCGCGGCGCCCACGACGCCCTCCATCATGCTCTCCCCGCATTCGGTCTCCCTCCGGAGTCGCGCGCCTCCATGGGCAGGCCTCCGCATGTCCACTACTATCCCGCCTACTCATCGTCCGACGTCGGGTGGGAGGCGACTCATTCCGTTCCTGCCTCGTGCGCTGCCAGCGCCCAGAGCGTCCGCGCTTGGGAAGCAGCCTGGTCTCCCGACGCCCACACGCTGCTCTCGCAGCTCTACGGTCCAGACCTTGGCTGCGATGCAGAGATGCAGCTACCGCTCTCTGCCAGCAGCATCACCTCACCGCCGGCGTTATCTCCGACACGCTCAATCTCCTCCTGGATGGGTCCTCCGTCTTGCGTGTCTCCGGCAGACACGCTGCTCAGTCCAACCCCTTCTCTCGATTCCTCCGAGTGCAGTCGCTCTCCGGGATCCTCTGGCAGTGCTTCCCCGCTGACACCGTCAACGTGGCTTCCGTCGCCTGTCCTCCCATTCTCCTCCACCCATGTCGCCGACCGAGACAAACCTCCGCCCTCACCGAAGAAGCGTCGTGCTGTCAAGTCAGACCAAGCATGGATGTGCAACTTATGTGGTGGTATGTGCATCCTTCCCTACTTGTAGCACTGGGCGCTTCTGCTCACTCGACCGCAACCCAGCCACGGGCAACTATAAGCGAAACTTCACCACACATCGGAAAGAAGCGCATGATCCGACCTTCGTCAGAAAGCAATGCGAATTCTGCGAGTGCAGCTATCAACGTGCAGGCTGCCTTGCCCGACACAAGGCTAAGGAACACCCCACCCAGCAAACCATTAGGCAACTGCCGGTGCGTCCCTCATGCTTACTGTCAGCATAACAAGTGCCTTAACGCTGTTCTCGTTCACAGTGAACCCTCTCCAATCTGATTCATAGTCGCCCAAGAAGCGACGTAGTCAATGGCTGCTCAGCAAGACTGAACGTCCATTTCCTACGTCCCCTCTTTCTGGACCTCCACGAACGGCTTCGGAGACGTACGCACAGTGACACGTGCGGTCAGCGCTCTCATCGCGCGCTTACCCCCTCAAGCATCGTCACTCGACGGACGCCGCACGGACTCCCCACTCTCCGGCTCATCGATACATTGATCAAGACCGTTTCGACTTCAACATGGCGAGATTTTCCTTCCAGGGAATCAAGACATGAACATGAAGAAGATATCTTCTCCAACGAGAAGACGGACCTTGATCGAGGCCTCGATGAGGCGGAGAATGGCGAGCCCGCGCGGTGCCCCTCGAGCGACGATGCTTGAGGAGGTGCATGCGCGCGATGAGAGCGCTGACCGCACGCACCCGACATCGTCGTGCTGTGCGTCAGAACGGAACAATTGCTCTCATCGCTTTATATCTCTCGCTCTATCCTCTCCTGCATCCCATTTCCACTCATCTCCACGACTCAAGACCTTCTGCTTATTACTTAAACTCCATACTCCATGCTCCAGAACGCTTTCTCTCGATACTTGAAGCTTATAGCCCCGCACTCGCATTCCCCATCCGCACTCGCACTCACGCCTGCTTATTGATAATCGCACGGATTCAATATGTATCGCGCCCACACGTACTCTTCGGCTGGACATATCCTCCGCTCGGACTTTGGACTCCTTAGAGCACACTCCCCCCCTCCCCCGCGCAAGCTCGCGCGACGATTCCTCCATTTAGATTCTCAATCATTTACAGCCCATTCCCTTCTCATATCCTTCCTTTATCATCACACTCGTTGACGCGTCGGCGATTCAACTCGCTGATTCAACGCGTCCGACCCCCCTCTGCGCAATACCGCGCCTCATCGTTTTTGCATTTCCTCGCTAGTCTTTAGATCGTTCCCGTCTCTGCTGTCGTGTCTCGCTTGCTCTCGTCTCTGCTGTGTCTCTGCTGTTTGCTGTTTGTTTAGATTATGTGTCTGTTGTTGCGCAGTAGGAAGACGGTGGCTCTTACTAGTTGCGCCGCTTCGCACCTAAATGAGATTATTTTATCCAGTAAGATGCTTGTTGGTCGTTTAGTGGTTTGCTTACCACTGTGTGCAACACCACCGTTGAGCTTGTGCACTCGTTAACAAAGATTTGTTCAAAGTTATATCGGTTATATGGATACAGGTAGGATACATCGCCGCTCATACATGGTTATAATTCTAGCTTGTGGAACTCCTCACAGCAACGTTTAGCCGCGCTTGCGGGTAGCGGTACGCTCAGCCCTCGTAGCACCCGGCGTCTGCACCACAGTCGGCACAGCGATGGTGTCCGTCACGGTCGTGGGGGTGTAGCATTGCGCGTGCGGGTGGTGGTGAACATGTACGTATACGTGAACGCGACGACTGTGCTTCTCGTAACGGGCGTCGTGCTTGTGCGCGATGTCACAATCACGGTCGCTGGGTCTCCAGTCTTGGCGACGGGGGTCGTAGATGCGATTGCAGGCCGCCGTCTCGGTGATGAAAACCGCGGAGGTGGGTTACGCTGTGGTCGTCGTTGGGATGTACCTCGTAAGGGTCAGGGTATTCGTGATCGGGCACGAGTAATCGTGGCGTGCCTGTGGGAGTACTATCGAGATCCATGAGTACATCGGTCTAGGATAAAGAGAGCTTGGAGCTTACCGCTGGCACCGATGCGTGCAGAGGTGACGAGGGCATATGCCCCGAGCGCGGGGACCTCGGATGCAATCATGTTGAACTGAGTAAGGTGAGGGACAGATGGACACTGGTGTGCTGGTGAGATCGAGTCGCCCCGCCGCCTACGTATGGTTATGTACTCGGCTCCAAGGCAGCAGCCGGGTCGTTGGACTTATCCGCATTGTCGTCCAAGTCTTCACACAATACCGCAAGAATCGTACAGAACCTCAAGAGGAACGTCATACTCGCCATATCCGCATCTTCGAGCCCCCTCAAGTTCGTCCACCCCCCGCCGCGCCAAGGTACGCTCATGTTTACTTCCGTGGCCCACCGAGTTCTTGCTTCCGCAGGGCAATTTTTGAAGTCTAGACCGTGTACCGTATTGCACGCAACAGAGACAACAACTAGGATGACGGCGGAGGCGTGCGGGAGAAACGGTGGTCCAAGAGAGATTAGTCGTGGGAAAGCTGTGCTTGACAAGCGTTGCGTAGCCTTGTTGCCAATTTTGGGTCTTCCGGCGCCAACGCTCTTTGTTCCCGCCTTGATCCCTTTCAGACCTGCTGCATCTCGGGAATGTTCCACACTTGCGCGGAGACGTCTATGAGGCGGGGGAAGTAGGCTCATCTTCTATACTGCTTGGTTCTGTGAGTCCCATGTGTCGACATTCAATGCGCTCAGCTCGGACTCCAGGGACTTGGAACTGACGCGTCCCACTGCAGGTGTTCATGCATATGCACGCTGATCACCGCACCTAACTCGGGTGTACATTGCGTGGGTGGTTCCGTCAGGAGGCTACACTCTATTAATCTGTCGGCGCAGGTACGCTCAGCAGCCACCACAGCAGCACTCTGTAACGTGCAATCTGAGTGCGCAGAGCGGAAGTATCTACTGCTGTGATCGATGGCTGGGGGGGGGGGTCGACGCTTCCGCGCCCTGAGAAAAGCTGTCGATGTCTTCTTCCCGATGGTGACGCAACCCCTGGCGCGGAATATCCGCTGCGCTGAGTTCACTCAAGGAACACGTCATCCATCGTGGTGGTCTTTTTTCAAGTGTGCTTGGTGCCGTGGATAAACTGAGAGCTACGTGCGATATATAAACCGCGGAATTCAGTTTGAACCAACGCATTCCAACGCCCCGCCCTCATTCTCGCCATCGATCTCGCTGCTAGTATTCGAAGCTCCTCTATCCGCGTCGCATCATCTTCTCTCACTATGATCTCCGTTTATGTCATCCCCGTCGCAAGTGTGCTCGTTTTGTTTCTCGGTGTTAAGGGAGGGTCTATGTGAATTCTCACTCTTCATCTCATCATCCTACTCTAGCATATGTAACAGCGTACCCTGGCTACCCTAGCTACTCCGGTTACCCGGGTTACCCGAGTTATTCCAACACCCCTGGCTACTCGAACACCTCTCTATGCACGTCGCTCGTCTTCGTGACACAGACGAAGAACTCACCCACGGTCATGGTCACCAAGACTGGCTACACTATCATAACACCTGCGCCCGCCGTGACGCGCCGCAACGCGAGGCGCCAGGATGATACGAAACTGGTCGCGAAACCGATAGCGACAGCTCTACGGACTCAGACTCTTCTCCCGACAGTAACAACAAACCGGCAGCCGGCAGCATCGTTACAGTCACGGAGACCGTCGATGGAGTCACTACTACCACGACCACTATCACCCGTCCGACGTCCACCAGTCGCGTTACGACCGCTGTCACTACCCCGGGCCCGCGCACGCGCACCATAACGTCGACCGCAACGGTCACGACGACACACACGAGACATGCATCCATCACTGTTGGTGAGACTACCATCACTCTCAGTCACCGTCGGGCTACCCGCACAGATCCTGGGTACTGAGTCAACTCTCTGTATTGACTGAACACCGCTACGATATGAGACATGGGATAATTGTATAAGAAGAGATGCGCAATTGATGTTAATGTCCAGTACGTGCTAGGCTGTAGCGAGTTCTTACTATGCAGTCTTCGTGTGAGGGATGACCATCTACATATTAAGCAAAGAATTAATTGACACTCGGAACGAAAGTCCGCTGCGCCGAGTCGGATTCGAACAAGCGAACTTGGCCACGGAGGATAGTTCAGAGTTAGTTCAGTCGCTCGCGGGGTAGAGTGGGATGCTCCCGAATGCCGCTTGGTCGAGTGGCTTGCTACATAAGTACTAGGTGAGGGCACCCGGATAGGTAGGGCTCGGGTCCTGCCGGGGGCTTCTCGGCCCGGTGTCATCGAGTACTACTGTGCTTGGTGGCGCTCGTTAGTCTGGCTACACCACCACCTTTCTTGTCATGTTATGGTCACAATACAAGAACTGCTCTAGTGCGGAACTTGTAGGGTCTATCGCTGGTCGTGCGACAACGTCAGATTCAGCGGCTTTGCGCGGTTCTCCCACCCTTGCCACGTGGCACGTCTCCGATCCACGACGCGACGGTTGGCAATCGCCAAATGTTACGGCCACCACGTCCCACTCACATAGCGGTTGGGTAAGTTCGTCTACAACCTCTGTGTTAGTCATTGAATTAGTCTAGACTGATGTGTATCTGACAGATGCCCGAAAAGAGGGCGTAAACTCTATCTCACACCGGATGTACTCGGCGAGCAACTTCAGGAGATCAGGACGCCTCATGGCGAAGATGATACACCCCCAATCCTGTGAGTGTCACGCTTGCACTAGAGGAAAATATACTTCTTGTCTTCGACTGCATCTCGTCGCTTATATATCCTCCGGTCCCTCGGTGTATAATCGCCTCCATCCGGGGTACCTCTATGGCGTAAGGGTAAGTACTCCAAAGCGAAGAGTTGCCTCAAGGCCTTCTGATCATTCTCGTATAGCTGGAGGAAGGGCAATGCGTGCAGAGGAACAAGGGGATGTGGTGTGTCCGCAGCGTGTAGTAGGTGAAATCGTAAGTCATTGAGTGCCTTGTCCATCACTGCTTCCGTCGGTGGAGAGCTAGCGTCCATGAGCACTCGTGTTCAAGTTGGTAGAGTCTGCAGTACATGAAGGAGGTGTCGCTCTACCATGAACTTTCTCCGTCCCTCAAACACATGATAGATTGCTGAGGCGCGGGCTTCGCACTGATGCATTGGTACGACCTTGTCTTAGTGGCACGCTGCGACTTCAGGGTCAAGGTGACGTTTGCGATCCTACTTGCGCTCTTCACCTTGTCCGCTCGGTGCTCAGAGAGGATGTAGCAAGACACAGGGGCCATTATCACGTAAACGTATCGGACATCTCTGGTTAGCTCAGGTCGTCGATTAACAAAAGTGTCACCCGTTGGGAGAGGGCTGAACATCATGGACGACTGAGTGATGTCAATGATTGGGAGAATCTCGTCTACCTGTGCAAGGAGCGCCGGCGCTTAGCGTGGTGGGATGAAGTCTGCAAAGGATCAAGCTCATAATGGCGGCTTTGCCAACTCGCCAATCATGGCCCCATCGTCGTAGTCATTCAGCGTCCTGTCTCGTTCTGGGCCTCTTGCGAGCTACCTTCGTCATGCTTCTGTAGCATCCTCGCCGGCTCGCACTCCGGGGTACCCTTTGGGCTCTCTTTGTCTCGGTCTTATTGTTCTTTTTTGTCGCTCCCTTACTCCACGCTGCTCAACATGTCGCACAAGGACATATCAACTTCGAGGACCAGCGCACTTCACTGATTCCTGTCTGGCAGCGTCTTGCTACCCAGAGGCAACCAAATTTGGCGGACCTATGGAGAACGCGACTTGTACAGCTACGACGTGAGACGGAGGATATTTGTTCGCGAACTTTATCATAGGAAGGAGGTATGACTCTCGTCACCGCGATCGATGTCTTGTGTGTGCCATCAGCTATAACTCAGTTGGCCGGCGGTAGTAAGGACTCATCCGTTCTTTGCTTTGAAAAGCTTCTTCAGCATGGGTCTCAAGGCAAGTGCTGATGGAACCCATCTTATGGTAAACGAAATGTCCGGTGAGATCTCAGCTGATCTAATCGATTGACAACAACTACTCGTATCCGGAGTATCACATGAGTGGAACATCTTCATGGTTCTTCTTATATTAGGGCCATGGATGAACCGGTATGACTCATGGCCAGTTCTCGTGTGCTCAAAGGGGTTATGCCAAATGCAGTAAACCTCTGGTTATATACAAACGCTCATTATAGAGCTGATGACAATGAACTTCACTGTAGTCCATGTGTATATTTGCACTGCCGTTGAGTTGCGAGGTGCGTGCACTTTCAGCTTCAGTCTCGATGTACTTCCCAAACCTTGTGTCTCTCCGAATCCAGCCCCGCGTTGTTGCATCTGTCTTCTGCCGCTAGAGCTCGTCTGCCGTGCGTGCTTTACGTACATACATGGAGGTATATACACATACTGCTCTATCGATAATGGAGAGGACAAATCTGTGGCAAGACATCTAGGTACCATCCGCATCACCTAATCTGACTTCGTGCATTGCCATCTCAAGAGTGTCACAACTACCTCACGCAGCACGCAGCTACGTGGGATTCCGGGCTGCGTCAGACTTAAGTCGTACGCTCTCACATCTTGAGTAAGATGTTCGACGCACGCAGAGGCCCTTGCGGGAGAAGTCGCAATAAGGTTTACAGTGCCGCAGATACTTGCGGCGGTGCCAAAGGCGCCGCTATAGATCGGTCACAGGCGCATCGAGGCTACTGCAACAAGTAATGGAGCAGATGCGCCCAGTCTTCGGAGAGATGAAGCTGCCCTTCGGGCGCACGGCGTGGCTGCGGAGAAGAGTACAATTGTCTGCAGAGAAGCCATGGAAGTTCTTCACGCATCACCGCCAAAGGTACAAGTGGTGATGTGAATGGGTATAAATGACTGGTTCAATAGTCTGTTCCAGGTGAGAGTCACCTCGTTGCGGGCCCTCGGATGTACCTCATGGTGTCGACATGTCCACCAGCAACGACTACCCCCTGCCATATCTTGACGGCGACAGCCCTGGGTACTATCCCGCCCCGGACATAGCTGTCGAAGCCGGCATACTAGAACTGCTCTTGGGGTCTTGTTCCTCCCCTGGTCTCCAACCTATGTATCAAGACTCCATGGGTCTACAGCAGGATTACTTCCCTCCGTGGACCTCATTCGATGGATGCCTGTCTCATTCCAATACGGAGTACCATTTGCAGAGAGACCTCACCTCTCTGTTGCCAGAGTTGCAGTCGCAGGTGTCATTTGTAAGTGTCTAAAAGTGAACCTACTACTCTGATTGTACTGAGGTCAACTTGGATGTTCAGCATCCAGTTTCCGCTGGCCCGAGATTGCTTGACGTCTCGTCCATGACATCAGAGGGGTTGAGCTCAGTTGGGAGGATTTCTGTGCCGTCTCTGGCAGACACCTTGTCGAGCTCATACAACTGCTTAAACACCATGGAGGGTTCAACTGCAATTGGTTCAGAGAGAGGTAAGCAATCTCATCATGATACATACCTACTTCCTTTGCTGACACCACTATTTACAGCTGTAGACAATCTAGTTGGCTGCAGCCCTTTCCAGCCATACCATCTTCCCGAATCCACACTTGGGACGACTCAACCCATATCAATCAATGATGACGACTTTCGCAACCTCCATGCACTGCCATCATCTCAAAGGGGCGACCACCTACCGGCTGGGTACCTATCTCACCCAGATGGAGCACCAGCACTAAGATGGAGTACCTCGTTTCAGAACCAGTCAGATGTCACTTCCCCCTTACTTCGACGAACACATCAGATGAGAAGGTCTTGTCCAGTAGCAGAGGAATATGAGGAACAAGGCACAGTGTGGAAGTGCGATTATTTAGGGTGTCATGCCCGAGGCATGTTCATTTTGTATTTCATTTGTGTCTGATGAGCTGAATTATTTGAATTGTCTAGGCCGTACATCCAATGACAAGAAGCATTACAAAGCACATGTCCGGGGGTGCCACGACCCCAAATACAAGAATGTGCGGTTTTATTGCCAGTTTCCGGGGTGTAGCTGCAAATACAAACGGAAGAACGACCTCAAAAAGCATATGAAGGACAACCATCAGTGTGGGATGTAACTCCCGGTATGTTCTACGTGCCTTAGGCCATTTCATTAGATGTTCTCATTATTAACAAAACTCCTTGCTACATCACAGTATGCCTCTCTCCCGAACTCATAGGTGTTCATCAGGGAGCATGAGTAACAACTGTTTAACATGACTGACCAGTCGACTCCCTTGCTCTGCTCTTGAGCCCTAACAGTTCGGTGTAGAGATATACCCACAACTGGTTCAATCATCACATGCACTCAACACAAAACATGTTCTGCATGCATATACTTTCTCAGCTATCCTTCTACTAGATTGCAGTGTCAAGATCTTTCTCCATTCTCTTTTTTTCTTCTCGCATCCATTCTGTAGTCTTAGACATCTTCATGAAGCAAGGGGCTGCACCACTTGTGATTTTGTTTTTGTATGAAGGGATGTTTGGGTGCTGGGAAAGCATGTGGTGCTGAGCTTGTTGATGTGTTGCAAGCAGAGGTTATATTGCTTGTGTGTTACAATAGCACGATGCAATGTGATGAGCCGAGTTCTTTGGACATTCAATGTTAGCTATGAGACATCTTGAACTATTTATTCTTTGAAAGGACTGCACTTTCATCAATGCATAAGTCTTTCCTCATGTGCATGTATGTTGATGGTTTCCTGCATCACCTATACTGTATCAACGTTTGTCCCGACCACACGTTGGCACCTGTGAATTGAATCCTCGTTTCATTTATTTTATTTTCTCCATAGCAACAACAAATTTCTATAATCATCCGTTGGCAAGGCTCCTCATATCTTACCTTACAGCCTGCTAATGGCATGACCGCGCTGCCTCGGTCTCCGCACCTTTCCCCTCCCACTGTGTAGTCTATGCTCTGTTCTAGTGCATCCTGTAGCTACATCGCTGAGTACTGCCTACCATAGGGCTTGGCCCTCCCGGGCAATAAACGAGGATCCCAAAAAAAAAAAAAAGGCTCCTCATACAGATGCTTGCACTATTTACTAAGATCCAGCTTCAAATCGATACGAACTTATCACTCTCGGACATGTGACACTATCTATGTGCTATACAATGCGGGGTCATACAGTAAAGCAGATGTCACTACAACGAGTTCGGATGGTGAAATAGCAGAGTTGGAGTGATCTACCATCTAAACTCCTCAAGCTCCACAATATTGTCCCAGTCGAGTCCGAAGTGGAGCACCTAGGACCAAGATGTCAAATCATGTCAAGTGTTGATGTTACAGTCATTGTAAGAGCCGATGTAGTGAGCATTAGTGAGTCTGTGGCGCTCAGGTCACTAGAAGACGCAGCTGTGTGTAGGTCGAGAATGAAGCGCGACATCATGATTGAGCTCGCTCTGCATGGAACGAGATGTGAGCTAGTACTTCCAGTGACTTGATTGTTGATTATGGACTAAGGAACGATCACCTCACATTGTGATCAAAGCGGATGTTGGCTCAATGAGCTATAAAAAGTGTAAGTCAGATGTGAAGATACACAGTGGAATCAAGATACACACGTCAAATGTGCGACTCAGCCCCAGTCCAACAATGTTGACCATGAGAAGAACACTGAGATCATAGTTAGAAACACTTGCAAAACTGCCCACAATAGTCATGGGAGCGAAACTGACAGAAATGTAAGTGTTCCTGTACAAGAAAGCTCGTTGAGTGTCCGAGGAGGCCAATCAGTTTGAAAAATCCACTCGCCATTTCTCAAAAGGATGGCAGGTATTCCATCCATATGAAGCAGCCTCCACGATCGCATTTTCTTCCATGTAATCGCCAAAATAAATGTGTCGGAAATGATAGATGCTATACGTGCCGCAATAGTCCCTGTGTATCCAGCCATGGTCAAGGTTGGAGCTTGCAACACGTCGCACAACTCAGCACTCACAACTAGGAAAAATGGCTCGCATCATCAAGTATATGAAAGAGGGTCAGATACTCAACGCACCTCTCAAATGCATCGGTAGTCATTGATATATTGAACCCACAGCTCTCCTGTGGATACGGGTACAAGCCCGGAACGAAGCTGGTGTAAGTTACCTTTATTACAAATTGATCGATGAGAACCATGTGATATCATCGTGAATGAAAGTATTCACCAGCATTATAATCGGGTTGGCCAGGCTGAAGAGCATGACAATGAATAGCACCGATAAAGAACGTTCACATAGTGCATATGCTCTCATAGCAGCGAATACTACAGCATCATCAGTCATGATGACTCAAGGCAAACCGAGGATCTCGACTTACTAGCAGACGATATCAGCACTAGCAGATTGAAGGCCATAGATAATCCAAGTAAGACCTTACAGCTGATCTTCTGCCTTAGCTACAGGATATCGTGTAACATATCGTCGTCGGGACACACCTCTGTTATCCTCCGTATGAGCGAGCGGTCTACCAGGTCAGTGAAAGAGGTGCATACCATGTTTGACAGCCCGTACTCTGCAACCCAGTCTCCTTGACAGACAACAACGAGGATGGAGGTGAACAGTACAGGGTATCGGACGGCGTAGAATAATATGGACGATCCCGAAAGTTTCGCCGTCCACATGTACTCCACTTCGTGCTTGAGTGTGAGAGTATAGTCATAGCACAATACCGCTGGGACGATCACCAGTTTATATCGGTCACTGCAGTAATATATCTGGTCTGACGTACCAGCGGAGGCAAGATAGAGCGTCACTATCACCATGCTAGAGCGGGCATCAGTACAACGATACCATCACATTTGACCCCGAGGTTTGCATACCTAAGTCGGAGATCCTCAGCGAGTTCTTCTTCAGATTCGTCCATCTCCCGAAATGAAGATGGAAAGTGCGCAGATAACTGACAGAGATGCATGGCTCTTATATTTGGCCGGGACCAAGCGATCAAACACAGTTGAATATGCTTCCCGACCGTCGTTTTTGATGAGATCTCGGGCTGTATGCTGCGTTTGAAGGTCTCCAGGCTTGAGGCGCGCAGTGCATCTTTTCTGCACACATCAGAACTCAGGACATCTCAGAGCCGATCAGTTCATGCACAGGCTGCACTGTCTAGTGATAAGCTCTCGATCCCAGATCATGATTCGAAACGACAGGCAATGCATACGTACGATGGATGCGCGTTACCGAACGCATGAGACACGGTAGCATGGAAACTTCTTGTTACCACTTCGTGCTGTGTATGGTTACCGGCGTGGAGATGCGTTGGTGAGCGCATCGGATCATCGAGTTGCGACTGATTGAGACGCGCCTGCAAAGGGAGTTCGGCGGCAGATTCCTGAGTACCCTGCTCCAAGCATGCAAGCGTAATGCGACGAGAGCGTGATGCACGGCACATTGCTCTGTGTACATACGATATATGCTGCGCTACATCCATCGACTCACATGAGTGAGCGTCTCACTTCGGTTCTCACATGCACTCGAACCACCAGTATCAATCCGACCACTCTTCCCCTGTTGTACATGGTCAGGCACTTCATGCAGAGGATCCAAGTACCCTCCAATCCTCGCATTCCGTCAGGCATGGCAAAGAGAAGGGCGGTGAGCACCGAGACCGCCTTCCCATCATCCTAAGGTTCGCATGCAGTGCAGAGGTGCCGCGACATCGTGACCGTGGTGAAGCTATGCATTGATTAGCTGATGGTAAATGAGATCTCACAGGAATCAAGGAGGAAGAGACGACGTACATGACGATGCACGTGTGCCAACTGCATAGCGGGCTAACACCAGCACGCCGGCTGTTGCCTACCTGAACTCTGGATTCAAATGTGATGAGGTTGATTTCCAGAAGAATGCGAAGGAGGGGAGTGAGACTCAGACGTCCTCCGGCTGTACCAGGCTCATAGTGGTGCTCCTGAGATGGATCACTGTCCCGAACCTACTTGATCTTCGTTGATAAATGTTCCCTAATAACTGTTTCAAACGGTTAGTGATGGGATTTAACGCCCATGTTTCTCACGGTATTTACTGGTTTTGTATTCAATCCGAACCATGTCACCAGGTCCATGACAGTGACCCCAGTTCGCCTACCTCTCACTCCCTTCTCCCTTCGTCTCACACACGCCCACAGTCTCACATTCACCATTCAATATACTATGCCCGGTGGTTACTACGCAAAGTACCCAACGAAAAGTCAGGAAGAGCCTGAGGAAGGGCAATGCCTCATCTTCAAGTTCTCATGCGAAATCCCATCCTTCATCTCTCACTCAACTCTCTCATTCTGGCTAGTTGTTGCCATATTCTTTGGCCTTGGAGTTGTTTTGTACGCGTTTGTGACTGGCTTCCTGGATGTGAAGGAACGTCTATGGCCCCACCTCTTCAGCAAAGATCACAAAAACGTGGACGCGCCGCTCAAACGCCATCCACGAGTCCCTCAACCCGACCTAACTGATAACAGTCCCTCGCCCTCCACCCAGAAGGCTTTATGTGTATACCGGATGCGAGCAGAGGAGCTCAAGGTGAGTCTAATGTTCTGTCATGTCCGAGATCCTGCTTAGGGCGTTGGGCGGTATCGGAAGGAGCCAATTACCAAGGAGGATGGCCATGGTCCAGCAGCCGCTTTTCGATATAACTGTGACGACTACTTACTCATCCCGTCGTCTCCTACTGCACTCCTGAGCGTGGATCATTCTAGCGAACTCACCAATCGAGCATCCGTCAGTCAAGAAAATGCCTCCCTTGAAACAATCGCAGACTTTCGACTAGTCGCGTCTGCACCATACTGTCCCTTATCGCCTGTATCGCACCAGATTCCTGTCGCTTTGCATACCTCAGACAAACCCGCTATCAACTTCGCCCCTCGCTTGGTACCCACACTCGCTCCCACCATTGCCTCTGAACGATCGGAAATCTCAGTGGGAGAATCTCTCGTTCGCGGTTCGTGTGACCCTGCCGATGACTGTGTCCAACTTACTATCGCTCCCCTTGCACCTTTCCGACAACATGTGGCGTCTTCCTCGTTCGACGACTCCATTCCGGAGGTCGTGATCCTGTCTACCCAATCAGACGCTATCCAGGTACTAGACGACTTTTTCCAGGAACCCATTCAACCAGCTACCGCGGCTCACTCACCACCTAGAGCATCTGGCGATATCCCTGAATCGACCACTTTCAAAGAGCTCATCGTGTACCTCGCGGAGACAGATAGCGAGCTAGGGAATGATTGCCCCGATAGCGCGGACCAGGTCGACCTATACGCCAGCAACGACAGCTCGGACTCAGGCTCGGGCTCGGATTCTGAGGCTGGCAACTTGTCCATCAACACTGACTCCCTCTCAGAGTCTGAGCGCTCCGTCTCCCGCGCCGTCCCCCGCTCTCGCTGGCGCGCATGGGCTGAGATGCAAGGTGCCTGCGAACCCTCGCCCCTCCCAGCTGAGGATACCATCCTGAACACGTTCCAAATTGTTGCACGCTCCAAGGCGTCTTCCAAGGCTTCGCCTTCGAAGCGCCTCTTCCTTCGGGCGGCAGGCGAGCTCGCGAAGCCCAACACTACTACTGTCGGCGGCAATGTTCACATCGGCGATACTTTCCTGTCCGCGCCTGCGTCCAGATCGGCTCTTGCAGCACTGTCGAAGAACGTCGACGACGACGATAGCGTGCGTGCACTTCCAGTGGGGCCTGCGCCTGTTGCGCCTGTATCCGAAGCTGCTTCCGAGCCCATACTGTGCATTTCCTCTCCCGTTGTGTCATTCGACTATGGAACAGCTTCTGGCATCACTAAGCCCGCCGCGCAAAATAACCTCCACGCGAGATCCGGACGCGACACCGACTCTGACTCCGCGGCCGTGAATCCCAATGGCGACGCTCAACTAGAGCAGCCGACGAAGAAGTTCAAGAAAACGAGGCGAGGGAGGAACGTCAAAAAAAGGAGGCTCGCGTTCGAACGGGCCGAGGCTGAAGCTGCTGCTGCTGCTGCCGCCGCCGACGCAAAGCTCCCGCCGGAGAAGCGCACAGCTGAACTCGAGAGTGCAGATGCAAAGTGTACGAGGGAGAGGGCTGCCGAGGCATCCGAGTGGGCGACGTTGTCAGAGGAGGTGCTGTGGACATGGACCCCAGTGCCGATGGTGTGTGCGGAGTGTGGTGTTGCGGTACCTAGTCTAGGGGTTGAAGTTTAGAGTCGAGAGTAGGCATCATCAGACGGAACGGCGGACATCGCTATAACTTCCTATTAAGTACTACTCGATGTGTCCTCTTACTTTGTTGTCGTCTTAGGCATGCACTCGTTTATCCTGCAAGGAGGG
This sequence comes from Fomes fomentarius, assembly GCA_022606135.1. Taxonomy (NCBI): domain Eukaryota; kingdom Fungi; phylum Basidiomycota; class Agaricomycetes; order Polyporales; family Polyporaceae; genus Fomes; species Fomes fomentarius. The sequence goes on along the minus strand of JABYQN010000011.1, from coordinate 812,034 downwards.
CGACAGGTGCATGGGTCCTTGTTTGATCAAAACGTTGAGTTTCGCAACAAGGATAGCGAACAAGTATCTTTGAAACATGATAGAACGCACCGGCCCAACACGGGTCGGCGGGATGGGCATGGGTGCGATGCAGACGAAGCATCTATGACGGCATCTAAGTCTACGACGGTTGCGTGATCCCTGGAAGGGCGGTATCGAGAAGAGAGGGATAAAACAAGTAGATTCAGGCATTGCGCACCTCACCCTACAAGCTCTGCAAGAACGCAGAGACGTCCCTCAAAGACGAGCCTCCCTCCTCCCACGCACCTATCACGCCCTTTCTCACTTCCTCCAGCCTCGCCCGCTTCTCCTTCCCATCCTCTCCGAACGCCTTCTTGAGCACATCGCGCACCTCTTCCTTGAGCGCATCGATGGTCCCGACAGGTTTGAACCCATTGCGGTAGATCGGCCTGAGTCCGTTCCCGGTGCGCACTTCGAGCAGCTCGTAACCGATCTTGTGTATTTCGCTGATGAGGATGGCGTTTTGGGCCTGATCGCCGCCGAATGGCCAGATGATCCTGTACAGCGCAGCATGGGTCAGGCATCACAGCAGGACAGGCGGAAGGGGGCAGCGGAAGACGCATACTGGGGAACACCGGCGGAGATCGCCTCGGTGACGCCGTTGTGTCCGCCGTGCGCGATGAACCAACCAGTGACCTGTGTTCGTACATCAATGAGGCTAGCTTGCGAGAGAGCGTACGAGAGCACATGAAACGTACGGGGTGGTCCAGGATCAGCTGCTGCGGAGTCCAAGTCGAGAGCAGTCCTTTGCCGAATGACTTGACCTTCTCCTTAACCTCGTCCGGTACCGTCGCGAACGGCGATGCATGGCTCAGAATCTATGAATTCGACGAAGATTAGATAACTCGAGGGTGACTAGAAACACAAGACTTTGACGTACGAAGGGAATGTTCGATTCGATGAGAACATCCAAAACAGTCCAGACCTTTTCGGGACTCTTCGCAGGCCAGAACACCGACCCGAACGAGATCTATGTCCAGTGCAAGGACACAAAGACGAGTGAGCCTCCCGCTGTCACAACACAACATGAGCTCAGATTACTCACGTAGACCAGCGACCTCTCGCCGGAACTCTTCAGCGTGTCGTCAAGGAACTGCTGTATCTCGGCGCCCTCCTTCGACAGCTTCCTCTCATGATCTGCCGCAGCGCCTTTCGATTTCGATGTGTCAGGCAAGAGCGGCCCAGTGGTGTACACTGGCCGTCCGGTCTCTCCGAACCAGCGCCGCACGGCTGCGACCGCATCGGGCTCGTACGACTCGGGCGTGAAGAGGAAAATGCCGTCAGAGGCCTCGACCAGGCTGCATGAAGAAGATGCCATGAGCATCGGCGAGACCGCATAAATCTGAATGGGAGGAACTCACTCTGAGACGTAGGGGAGGACCGCAGCCGCGATATGTGGGGGTATGGGGAACTAGACAGGGTCAGCGCCAAGTCTTATAGAGCGCCCACACTTGAAACTCACGTCTTGCGGAGTGCGCTCGTACTTGTACATCGGCGGGAGCCCAGGAAGACGCTGCACGTCGTCCGAGAGATCCAACACAAACTGTGCATGCAATACATCAATTTGTTGTTTGGTCAAGGCCTATCCACGTGAACATAAATACCTCGATGGCGACATCGTGGAATGTTTTCCCCGTCGCCCGCGCCCTCTCTTCTATCTTGACCCGAACGTTCCCAGGCCCGCCGAATATCTCGGGACCCCACATACCGAGTAGGGCGTACGTCAGCCCGGAGCACCACGCGTACCTCTTCACGCTCTTTCCGCTGATGGTATTGATTGAGGTGAATGGCTTGAGCGCGAAGAACTATCGTAAGTTAGGGAACGAGAGCTCAGTTCTGTGTCGCCCGGACTTCAGGGTGGCGACAACGCACATCTAGGATAGCAGCTGCCGGCTTGGGCCAAGACGAGTGACTGGAGCCAGTGAAGGTGCATTGCGGTTCGCCCTCCTCGACGAGGACTTTCCACGTAGCCTCGAACTGCTTGTCCACCTCGTCGGAGTTGATGAGATCCGCCGCGCCAATGGCGATGACCCTAGGCATACGCAACTACCGGCTCAGTAGTCTCATGACATGACGCAAAGACGAGTTGGACACACCGGACCCGGTTGGAAAGCTCCTCATCTCCATCGGCGAAAGCGCGCGCAAGCTCAGTCTTGACGCGCTCAAAGAAGGCGTTTGTAGCGAGGAACGTGACCGCGACTCCTGGGCGGAGCTTGGCAAAGCGTGCGGAGAGGTGGAGGAGAGGGCGTGCATGTCCTGCGGTGCAAGAAAGGTAAGTTACGGAACTTGGATAGATCACTCCATGTAAAGATATAGTACCCCATGCTTGCGAGGCAAAACAGACAACGTGTTTCTCGACAGCGGGCATTGTACGACACTGGCAGGAGTTGTTCGGTTTAAGAATTTGGATAGTGGGTAAGCGTAGGGCTGACCCTCCTTCTATATAGTGCATATACATGTGTACACGTACCCCCTACGGCATGACGTTGATGAGGTGTTCGCCAATATTCGCACCGCCACTCATACACGGAGTTGCGCCATAGGATATGTCCGAGATCGAGCCGGGTACATCGTACCATCAGAGCGGACAGCGAATATAACGAGTCCTTGTATTGAAGCCAGCATGCATCGCGACTGTCGACCAGAAACAAGAAGATGAAGCAATATGCGCCCCAGCCTGCAGTCATGCTTCGTCATGCATGTAGTCAGGTCGCGACGAGATCAATGACAGGACGTCCATCGTGGAATTCCCACTGACTCATCGACGTATCATCAACGGGGGCCTACGAATGCTTGTGGTGCTGGGAAATCAACGGTGTCAGTCGATCGCGGAAACTTGGAGTGCATGGGGACATACGTACAGTCGACTTCAGGATCCTGAAATATGTGGACTTAGAAGGCGGATAGCTCCTCGATCGGAAGGAACGCATGCAGGCGCAAGGTGCGCATTAATCGGGCTTGTGTAGATGTACATATCGCTGTCAGATAAGCTCTCAAACGAAAATCTCGACATTCAGTTACAAGAAGCACAGATGGTCCAGCGCGCGGGTATCGGCAGTAGGTGTAGGTCTTCCATAGACTAAGATAGCAATGGGTGGCAGACAGACGGGATGAAAGGCGAGAGAGTAGACGGGAAGCAGGGACAGGCAACTCACAGCTCATGAAGCACTAGCAGCACCCGAGTCTCGTGCCAACTTCTCCACGAACCTCTTGCCCAACTCGTCGTGGCTGGTGCGGATGGTGCGCTCAACGAAGAGCCTCATCGCGCGTGGACACGTCACCGTCGCTGTCTCGACCAACACCAACCTCGTCCCCTCTTCTCCTTCGCCCTTTTCCTCCTCGACCTTCCACACCGACTCGCTGACGAACCCCATCGCTGCGTAAGCCTTGGTCTTGATGCCGTCCTCCGTATTCTCAAACTCCACGCGGTACGTCACCTTCCCCTTCCAGAGTCCGAAAGGGAGGTAGTCCAAAACGTCGGTGACCAGATAATTGACAGGCCCAGATGGAACTTGAGAAGCAGGAGGTTCGACGCGTTCATGAGCTACGACTAGTGGGTTGAGGCATATGATGGCCGCATGGTCGTGAAGGAGGGCATGGGCGGCCTCGCGCGTGCCTTCGCGAGGGAGAGGGGTGCGAGCAGTGTGAAGGAAAGATGTGCGGAAGAAACCTATATATTCGGCAGCAATATTGATTTAGGACGATGCGGGGTCGCGGTGGAATTGGCGACTTACTAGACATTCTTTCTTCTCCACTCCTCGAAGGGCTGTTGCAACTTGCTGCCCCGAGTGAGGTTGCGATGTGAATGCCAAAGGCGGGGACAGACTGAGATTACATAAACTAAGCTGGTGTCCCTGAACTTACATAAGGACTACCAATTTTCCACGTATCATCCCCGGTATTCGAGTCACTGTAGCCTCACTCCGACATTCCAGGCTGCGACGATCTAAGGTTACCATACATGCACAGACTGAATTGCCCCTGGGCAGGTATGTGCCACCAGCACCACTCCTACTTTTAGTTCTGACTTAAAAGTTCCCGGTACGTTTCAACAGCTTCTTGTACTAGTCTAGAACTGTCGGGATGACGACATTCCATACGAGTTCGCTGTCAGGCTTGAGTGTAGTGTAACAAAGATCCTACGGGGTAACAATAACACTGATCATCATCACGAAATTGCTCGAGTTGAACCTTAGTCGGATACCGGGCTCCGAGTCGAGGCTTGTTATACCAGCGGAGCTTTTTGGCAAGAGTAGAGCTTCTGTCGGCTTGTTGCAGTCGGAGCCGAAGCGTTCAACCGCTCGAGAGGGAGCAGTGCAGTCTTTCTATAACTTCTCGATCACGCGCTCACGGACGATATCGCTGATACATAGACGTATTCTTGAAACATATCATTTAACAGGTGCACCTTCTAGGTAGCAAACAATGTTCCTATTCTCATCGCCAACTTCTTTCGCCTGAAGTCAACACCCTATGCCGATAGTCGCGCTCCTGAAGATATCTACATAACAAAGTCTGCGTTATACTTCACGGGCGGTGATGTAGAGGTGCGCCCATCGTGATTCGTCAGGAAGAAGATAGACGGCGAATACTTATGAGCCGGTGATGCCGCTCATTGAGCCACTCAAAATACGCCACTTGGCACTGCTCGGGATACAAGTACCACGACATCCACTGTCTGCTCGCGAGTGTTTGTTTCTTATCCTGTCGACCATTATTGGTCTTCTAACTCGACTTCTTGCTCACAATGACATTCACAATGGGTACGGTGACAGTGGACCGGTATCGGGACATGCTTTCCTGCTTCACAATTGGTGCAATCATCAGCGCAGCGTATGCCACATTTTATTTTCTCAGTCTGGTCCGTTGAGATTGAAGCGCACCACAGAATAGATGGAATCACCCTTCTTCAAGTCTACATCTACTACAAGAGATACCCGGAAGATGGGCGTTGGCTAAGAATCCTGGTGTGTGTGACGTGTACAGTATGTATATATCACTTCACCTTGACTCATTACATTGTCAGGTCGGGATCGTGATGTGTGTACTTGTCCTAGTATTCGTTCTGTTGCCGATGTCTCACTGATCTGTCTCATCGACAGTGTCTGTGATACAGCGTCCTCAGCTCTTGTGACCTCGTCCTTCTACAAGTATGCTGTAATAGAGTTCGGCAACACCGAACATACTTTCGCCATGGAGCCGTAAGTCGCACAGCTGTAACCTGACGTTTGTGGCATGGCTGAGATGTATGTGAATACTGTAGATCCCTCATGGTGAGTCTGTACATGTCTCAAACACATAATCAACCGGTGCTACGTTCCGGTACCGCCTCCAGGCGGAGAATACTATCACTGTGAGGTTATTGTGGTTCGTGCATGAGAGTTCCTATCTAATTCTCTATCCTCTAGCTTGTTATCGGCTGCATCACTCAATGGTGAGTCAGAGCCGCCCTAGGACACAAGACTACACTCAATCCACACTGTGTTAGCTTCTACGCACGGCGACTCTGGGCAGGTGAGTTCTTTGGGCCTCTGCATCACCAAGCACCAACCGTATCTAATGTTATATAGTCGCCAAGAATAAGATACTTATTGGCATGCTAGTGAGTGACGGTACCGTGTTCCACAGGATGTGCTTTCATTGTTCAACCCACCTAGCTCTTTCTTGCATTCGGAGGTCTCGGCACAGGCCTAGGTGAGTAATCTTGTATCATGCAGCCTGGCAGTGTAGAACGTCAAGCTCCGTCCTATCCTAACTGCACGTTTCCATACCGCAGCACAGTCAATATATATGTCAGTGTATAGTTTGTTCACTATTCACGTCCGACAGCATACTGATCTCGATGTTCGATCAGACTATGCGGGTCCACCGTCCTGTCGCTCAGCACAGTGTTCTTCGATGTCGTCTCTGCGATCTCAATATCCATGAGTGCGCTGTGCGACCTCATCGCCGCTGGAGCACTCTGTTATTACCTACGTAACGAGCGCTCTAGTTTCGCAAGGTAGGGTGGACTCATCTGGGTATCTGCCGGGGGAGACTTCACATGCTGACAATCACATTTTTCGGACTGGAAAGCACGAACAATATCATCGATCGACTCATAGTATACGCCATCCAATGCGGTGGGTTGACCGCGTGCGTCGGGATTGTATGATATCTATCAGATCGACTCTAATCCTACTTGCCTGTCAAACTCTTGTTTTGATTATGGTACGTATGTATGATCAAACCAATCCCCGAAGGTGGACCCTTCGTGCTGACCTGAAGTTTCTGCGCTCTTAGTCGGTGGCGGCTCCAACCGATTGGTACTATCTCCCCTTCCAAGTCATTCAAGGGAAGCGTAAGTCATCTGTCATTTCAATACCGCACGCTCTTCGTGAGAATCATTGCATACAGTGTACTGTAACACCCTCCTTGTGACGTGAGTCCCGACTTCAAACAAACGAAGCTATCCTCGGCCGCCGACGCATCTTACGAATTCTTGATTCTATCCCATTAGACTCAATGTGCGCCATTCGCTGAGAAAAGTGGTAGATGCCAGCGAGCAGCTGGAGCCCAAGTCCTCCTTCTTCGCCTTCGTTCCTGGAAGCCACTCGACCGAAAGTTCTACCACCGTCACGAACGGCATGCGGGAGGTCTCCTTTGTGCCGGTGAGTCCCTTATGGTCTGTGTTAGGAATTGAACTTAACAGCGAGACGATCCTTGCTCACCTAGGGGACAGAATATATAGGGCCAACACTTCACATTCCTACCACTAACGAACAGGTCAGTCTTCAGTGAACCCCATCAGACACCAAATTTTGATGACATGATCGTATTTCATGTCACAGACACCGGTTGCTCGGCCTGGGCTCTGTTAGCTAGAAACCACCTTTATGCCGCTGACGGTCACATTCAAGAAGAAGAAAGGGAGCAATAACTACCTTACGGTTGGCGGGTATGCTGGAGGTGCATCTCGACCCTCATTCCGACGCGAGGTCAGGTTACACCGAGTGCTGATGTTGGTGTCCTTGCAGACTGGCAAGAGGCTGCCGACTTGGACAAGAGTGTCGTGTACGATGTCTGACCGGTACTCTGTGTCAGATAATGTCGGTCATACCATTGATTGTCGTAATTCGGTACTCCTGTGGTGCCTAATCTTCACATTCGTACTACACTCTTCTTGGAGGTATGATCTACTAACGACATCAAGGGATCCTAAAGGCGAGCTGCGGTGCCTGCCCTAGTGACCGGGAACTTACGACACTTTCTGTGACTCTCAGTGAGTGCATAGACTCGCTTACATCGCAGGCACGTAGACTGGCGACATTGACGCGTGGGCGGAAATGCTGGTCGTCCTCCGCCGGTCGAGCTCTCTAAGAAAGGACGTCATTCCGCGGATCCTCGGAGACGCGCGACACAGCAAGATGTGCGTCTTTGTGTAGCGCCCATTGGCAAACAGTGGCAGTCGTGTGCAGTGTATGTACGTATCACTTACTCGTCTCATTGATGCGCTGGGCAGCAGGTCCCCGTCTCAGATTGACTTGGTGGTGCTAGGTGGTACCAGTCTCGATTAGTGTTCTCAAGACGCCCATCGATGATCGACCAAGATCCGGTGAGACTCGGACGTTCGGGGTGCACGGTGTTGCAGGATTTAGCTGCTGTTGCTAGCGACTAGCGAGTATCGACAAACCACATGCTAAAGAGTGTCATTCATTTCATATTCCGCAGACGTGGCCAGAACCCTCCGACCTCGATGGTGGTTCCTGAAATTGCCAGACTCTGTCCTTGCAAGCTTGAATCCTTGGACATGGCGGACTTACGACTGACCGGCTGGTGTTTGGCCCGACACGCACTTGGAGGTCAGCTAGGATTCGCACCAACGCCCTCTGTGTGGCAGCATAAACGTTATCAGGAAAGGATCGTCCCCACCGTGCCACCGTCACAATTTGCAATGGGATCCCCGGGTCGGGCTCCGAGTCCATAACCGCACTCCTCCATCTGATCCGCGCAGTGCGGTACATCACACTTCGTCCTGCTTAGTAGCTCGGACACTAGAACCTCACCTAGAGACGCTTGAGGTTGACATGGACAAATCATAATAGTGCATACGCGTGAGCCTCAGGCGAGTCTACACTCTGAGGCGGCACCGGGCGTGGTCGGAACTTGGCTATGTAAGGTTTGCACGAAGGATATATACTCGTTCCCTCGCATTCTTGGTCCGATATGATGGAAAACAGCGAAACGGACTTGTACGTCTCTCAGCATGTCTTCGCCGTTTGTTGCGCTCGCCCAGGTGATGTGAGCATCTTTCTTTCTCCTGATCTTGCCGAGGGATCATCATGGCTCACTACCACCTATATCTACGAAGGTATATCGCACGACATTGTATCGTGGGATCGTCCAGTATGTTCACAGCCGCACATCTGCTAGTACCCGGAGCTCATTGCAAGTTGCAGCTTTCTTGATCTACGACTACGTCATCACGTTTGGTCAAGAAGTCGAACTGTTCTGGACAATGAAGCTGACCGGGGCCTCTGTGCTGTTCTTCGCGAACCGGTACATCACGCTGACTTTCAACATAATGGGCCTTGCCGCCCTCGCGCCGTTTTCGTCTAATCAGGTACGTGCGTTCACGCCCCCTTTCTGTAAGCACACAGTGACTCACCGAATTCCATCAGAGGTACTTTGCAGTACTTTGGACAAGCACATATGGAGAACGCTGACCAAAGTTCAAGCTGCGCATCATTCACCAGGGCCCTGGGGGGCGTCTCGTATTTCCAATACGTCATCTGGGCCGGTTCGTACGAATCCCAAATCACATACATGCCGGGCTAGGGCTGATAGTCTTGCAGCGTTCTCTGGGCTACGAGCCTATGCACTCAGTAGACACCGACCGCTGTCTGCTTTCGTGTTCCTCCTCATGCTCGTTCCGGCAGCAGTCAACTATGGAGTAGGTCTATCCTTCGCTATGATATGTAGTTCGAGTGCTGATGTAACGACACTCCCACTCAGGTACAATTTGCATTCGGACTTACCGGAGAGAATGATCCCATCCTAGGATGCATATCCGACACGAGTATGTCTCGTGTCCTTGCTCGAAAGTCAGTTGTTCGCGTGGGGCATATTCATCAGATTGCTGATATTGGCTTGTAGACGTACGTTCCGCCACTCATGTTTTAGAGCTTAATATGCTCACCGCTTTTCTCCGCCAGTGGTGATAGTCTCTAGGACGTGCATCATTACTGGGGACTTCATCCTCGTAGTCATCACTTGGGCCACGTTAGCGGAGAGGCTCCCGCTCGCCGAGATCGCCCGTCGCAGGGCAAGGTCACGGTGGACACTATCGAGTGTGCTATTACGCGATGGTATGTTCTTGACGGTCATCCTGCACTTGCACCTCTGACTGGGTTCTCTATCAGGAATGATCTACTTCATGTAAGATCTCTGATCTCAGTCATATCTTCTACCACCTTCACTTGCTGACGTCTTCGTGTGCGCGTTTCAGTATACTCTTGCTCCTAAACGTTCTCCATCTCGCCTTCACCCTTTCTTCAGTAAGCGCAAGCTTTCGTCAAGTGGACGAGGAATATGCTGATTGGCTAACGAAAGGTCTTTGGGCACCTCTTGAGCAACATCTCCCTTTTCAGTAACGAGTACGTCCTCCGAGCCTATGCGAGCCTCTCTCTCGTTTTAGTGCTGATTGTACACTTCTATAGAGTCGTCGGCGTACTTGTGTCGCGATTCCTCCTCGACCTGCAGGCAGCGAATCGGCGCACGCTCAAGCTCAACTCAGACGATCCGCTCAACCTGACGACGACGTGGGCGAACGGGAACGAGCATGGTCCGCCGGGTGGTGGGACTACGCTCAACTTCGCGCGAGTGATTGGGTCGCTCGCATCGTCCATTGACCCAGACGAGAGCAGTTCAACGGGCTCGAATGGGGTGTTTGACTTCGAGTCCGACACTATCCAGACTCGTTCTAGGGAAGACCACTCACTACAGACACTGGAATATGAAGTACCTCATGTCCGCATGTCCCACTCTTCGCTTGATAATGCGTGAGCGCTGACTGTCCCGGAATACTGGCCGTATAATCATCTGTACTACTTGACCCTGTAACATAAGAACTACAGTAGACCACAATCTAATCCACTAAGTCCTCGAAGAGCAAATTGTGACTGACATAGATTTTACAACACGACATACAAGATGGCTCCCCAGCACGATCGCTTCCGAGTCCTAGGCATTTTGTAGAAGTATAGTTTCGCTTGGGAAACTACCGCGCGGAGGGGCTCAGCGTGTCATATGCCTTCCCTCTCCCTCTCTCGGCCCGGACATGATGCGGAGGTGTGATCTGGCTCACAGTGAGTCTCTGGTGGTTGCATTCCTGATAAGTATGCAGCATACTCACAGCTCAGCGGATATGCCCCTAGGTGGAGATTGTAGTCATTATCCCATTGTAGATGATACGTTGGTTCTCGACAGCCTCCGTCCTCAACTCCACCGTCGACCAGTAGTCGTAGATACTGTCTCACTGTGCAAAAGCCTCTCGACTGTACGGATGTATTGATAGGATACGTCGGAGAGATATTGTAGGTCACGCGCAATACTTGGTCGAATTTGGTGCGTTGGTGTCATGTAACTGACTCGAATACGTCAGTTGGTCGTGCGGTTGAGGAGGCTCACCTGAGCAGAGTCCACGAGAGCGTGCGTGTCAGCTCGAGACTCTCACTCGTGGCATCCTACATTGGGCGCCTATCTAATCTAATCTACCACCCACGTTCCGTGATGACGACAAGCTGTAAATCAACTGCATCGAGACTCGGCGGAGGAGTACTTGCGAATTCGCCGAATTCGGTAGGGCATGAGGAATCGTATGATCTTGAGGATGTACCCTGTTGGATGTTCGTAGTAGAATGCGAAGAGCAGGTATGAGGACAGAAGCGGAAGAAGGACCGCAGATGAGACAGCCTCGCGTTGCTGCAGCCAGCGCCAAGTTTCAACTGCTTCAACTTCAATTCAATCCTGCTCTTATCGATCTTCGTTAGTGTCCTCGTACTCGTGTCTTCTCCGCTCTCCATGACCCTGGTCTCTTCAAGCTCTCAGATCTCGGAAACCCGTCCATGTTTGCAAAAACTCGAGCTAGTCTGTCCTGCGAAGGACTCCGATTTGGAGATCTGCAGGCGACGAGCCTAGCATCTTGGGCTCGAGGCGTCCCACGTTGTGGCACCGTTCGCCGCAAGATCTGCAGGTACGCCTGGGATCGCGGCCTCGTGTTGCAGGAGGACTCCCACAGGATGCCGGAATGGCTGGAGCGCGGGGGCAGACGGGACGAGAGAAGGAAAGAAGTCACTGCCTGCAGCCATCCCGCAGCCGACAGCGCCCATCATCCAGCTAAGTAAGTACCCACGTCGTCCTCGCCCCCACATCTATCTATCCCCCCCCCGACCTCTCGTCTCTTTCCACTCGATTGCCCTTGCGATCACCATGTCCTATCCCTATGACTGTGAGAGCTCTGTCTATGCTGATTGGGAGAGCCCCCTCGCCGACGAGGCTTTTGCGACCGGCCTCGCAGGCGAGGGGAGCTCCTTCGCGTTCGATATCGACATCGACGGAATCGACGCGCTCAGGGCCTTGCCGTTCCCCTCGAGCTCCGTGGAGGAAATCGATTGGACCTCTTGCTTCAGCAATCCCCACTCTTCTGCGCTCTCTACATACTCCGACACCCCTTCGAGCGTGGACAACGCCCCACCTCCGTCTTCTCCTCTGTCGGACCACACTCTCGTCGGCTCGCCCCCTTCATGGAACGATTGCAAGATATTCGACGAGGATTTGGTCCTCGGCTGCATTGATACGGCCCCAAGTCCGTCAATATCTGACTTCCCCTTCACGTTCGAGTTTTATGCCCCATCGGTAATGTCTCCCTTCCCGCCTGAGCTTCCGCTAGAGCTCGTCGACATCGGCTATGAGCAGCCGACACCGCAGCAGCACGAGGTCGTCGCTGCGAGTGCATCTGCTCATGGCCTTGCTGCCCGGGGTGTGGACGTGAATGCAGCCCAGTTCGCGTTCGCTTCCACGACCCCGGCGTCACCCCTTTCCCCATCAGCCTCAGCCTCGCCCGAGCCCATGGAGAAACCGAAGGTCGTGAAGAGGATCAGGACCAAGGCTGACCCGGAGGCCCCGTCGCAGCAGGCATCACCGACCAAGCGTCGTCGCCGTCAGGACACGACGCCGAAGTACCCGTGCTCCGAATGCGACGCCAGTGAGTACTCGTTCTGTTTCCGCCCCAATACGCAGAGCATAGAATGGACGGAACGTTGACATCTCCGCTCTCGTTCAGGCTTCGCCCGAACGCACAACCTGAAAGTACACGTCAGCTCCGTGCACAAGGGAGAACGCCCCAACAGCTGCACGCACCCCGGCTGCGACCGCAATTTCAGTCGCAAACACGACTTGATGCGCCATCAGCAGTCCAAGCACACCGACCTGGGGTCGCCGCGTCGCAAGGTGAAGACCGAGGGTGTGCACGGACCCGAGGAGTGAACGACCAACGTCGTGATTCCCAGTACGTCATTTCTGCCCTGTCTCCCCCATAAAGCATGTGTGCCGCCCAGTTCGCCTTCGGTCGCTTGCTTGTCGAACGAATATCGATACTGACGCACCACTGTGCAGGAATCGCGCGCTCTAGTCTTATGATATCTCTCGAGTTGGGCGCCCCCACGGAAAAGACCCGCCGGCGTGCCGGTCTTGTCCTTTTGGCGTTCGACTCTCGACGAGGGATGTCATATGGCTCGTTCACGAGAGGAGGTCAAAATGCGCGTGTGTCAGTGAGTGGGGCGCGGGTCCCTTGGCGTCCGGTGTTGGGTGGGCTCACGACCGTGTCCACCGATCCCGGATCGTGCTTTGGGGCTCGCGCCCGTCGCGGATGCATGCGCGTAGTCGAGGGATATGTTGGTTTGTCTTGTGTCGTCTGTGTCTCTTTGTCTTGTGTTAGATACGTTCGTGTGCTGCTGTTAGATCGTCTCTGGGTCCGGTATTGGAAAAGGCTCTCACTTCGTTCTGTACGATTACGTCGCATTTTTGTATGCTTTCTCTCCATTAGACTCCTTGCCTCTCCTTCCCTCCACTTGTCCCCGCTGCTTGTCTATGTGCAATAGTGTCTCTACGATCTGGTGTTCTATCGACGCAGTGCGGTCGCTTGTACACTACCGCCACTACCTTCCTGACTCCTACTGTGCTGCGTCACTTCCCTCTTGGTGAAACTCTTGTGCTCCGTATCCGTATCTGTGATCTGATGTCTTGTAGGCGTGTTTTAGCTTCTACTTGACTTGTGCTACTGTGTCTTATGTGATTCTGTCCCATCCGTCTGCTCTCTTTTGAGTTTGACAGTTGTTTTGATGGTGGAAAAGAAGGCGCAGGTAAATAGACGCAGCCCGCCGCGACGCGGCGCGGCGCTTTCCGCGGCACCTTCGTGTCAAGTACTCACTCCAACTCACTCGCAATTCATCTCACTTCTTCAGAGATCGCATGGTGTTACTATCATGGTAACTATGTATTGTCAGACCAGTCAAAACCAGTACTGCTGATGTCAACATGTGTGTGTGTGTGTGAGGCGCGTCACGTCACTCCTCGCGCGGCTCAGTCACGTCACACTTAACTTCACTGTGACTCTCGTGCCGGGTCGCGGCACACTTCGCGCTCAGCCGCCTCTCACTCGCCGCTGGGTCGCGGCGCTGGCACAAATATTCAAGGGAGTGGGTCGCATATAATGGTGGGTGTCCCGGTACTTACAAGTGATACAAACATGTAAGTGCTGTTACATCTTCGAATTCTTATCAATACGCTCAAAGTCCTATGCTATTGACATCAAGGATACGGTACTTCTCGCCGTCAGTGAGTAGACCATATTATAATCTCCTAGAACATGCCACAGCGATGCTTTTACTGTGATATAGAAGCTAGCCTATCTCATTTTATATCATATCCTTGTTCGCTCTCCGAGTGTCTCTTGCTCATCCATGCGGGTAAGTCAAGGTATCTACCTCTTATGACGGGACGTAGTTCAAACCCCACTTTGATTTCAAATCAAGCTGCAGTCATCGGGGCTTCGCGTAGGGCGCTTGTTTGCGGCGCTCCACGTCAGTTCGCGTGGACAAGATAAGTCACTTGCAGTGGGCGTTCACAACATGCTCTTCACCATGTTCTTCCGTCGCAATATCGAGGTGTATGTATGCAATGTTTACAAGCACTTTGCAAGTACTCGCTTGAGCTTGGTTATCATTGACGCACTCCGACATGCAGCCTTTACGGCCGAGGCGGACGGGCGCCGTCGGCCGTCAGTCACGCAAAAACAGTACGTCAACGCCACAAAGCGTTCCATTCTCTGGTGCTTCCATACGTATACATAATGGACAAGGCCGCCCTCCAGTGCACACGTTCTAGCGCGTTACCGGTCGAATAGCCAGCATTCAGAACTTCCCCGACAATCGTATCGAGGAGGGCTGATCAAGCAACGAGATATCGAACTGAGAGGGGGGGATAATGCACATGACGCGGTGGGAACGTTATACGAGATTAGCATGCCTAAGCTGCGAGGTGAGGGCGTTAGATCTTTTGTTGGACGTCCTGTGCGAGTGGAATGTCATGCTTATTATCATCGTTCAGGCGTTACAGGACAATGTATCGGCCCTGGAAGTGGATGTTTGGCGTAACACCCCGTGTATAGATAGGGTAACCGGCGACCTTCGTGTTCGGAGCTATATTAAGGTGGATTCGGGAACTTCATGGTTAGATGGGTAGGAACCAGGAGCCTGAGCGCGCATAGTGTGGAATATAAGAAGAGCGTCGGCGTGTGTTCTTCCTTCAGAACTCCTGCGCTCGTACACTCACCGGTCACATCACCCACTACGCGCAAGGAGGGGAACTTCGTACCGCGATGGTTGCAATAGAGAAGCACGTCGTATGTTACGCCACACAAGCATGGGGTATGATCTAGTGATCAAGATGCTTCATCCCAAATAATTGATACTAGTTCACCATAGGTCATCTACGCCCTCTCATCCACCTCTCGGCACGTTTCGTCAAGCTCCGCCCAATCGTGGTCACGCTACTCGTCTCGAACGGCTACTGCGATCGCGTCAAGAACGAGCTCTCCCGCAGTTTTG
This sequence comes from Fomes fomentarius, assembly GCA_022606135.1. Lineage (NCBI taxonomy): Eukaryota > Fungi > Basidiomycota > Agaricomycetes > Polyporales > Polyporaceae > Fomes > Fomes fomentarius. The sequence goes on along the minus strand of JABYQN010000011.1, from coordinate 796,828 downwards.
AGGAGGGCGATGAAGAGCATGCCAAGCGCATTAGGCGAGTGTTCTCCAATCTCGTGACCTACGCGCTAGGTTCATTGACGAGAGATGCATATAGAGTCATCGCAATGAGCGATATCCAGGCCTTCTCATCCGAGGAGTTTGACCGGCAGTTCGAAGCTGCATGGAAGGCGATCGATGAGGGAAGCGAGCTCATATGTTCTCATACCGGAGAACGCCATTCGGCCCTTCCTAAACCGCAGGCTGCAATCCTAGACGTACGTTCTGTCAGCCATGAACTTGCTGTTATGCTGATGCGAAGTCGCGTCTCTGTGGAAGTATTTTGCCGTCGACGGCATCAACTCAATCAAAGCCATCAGCGGGGACACCGTGAAGGTCTACGGCTGGTACCCTGGCTTGACGTATGGGCTCATCAACCTGTTTGGGCCAGAGAGCTATGGAGGGAGGGGCAATCTTCGTCTGAAGGCTGAAGAGAAGGCACGTCTCACGGGACGGCCGTATGAGGAAGTAGCCATTGAGGTATGAGCTCTGCGGATTTTTTCTCCTTCTGACTGATTGCTGTTACAATCGACTAGCTCACGGTCACACCGAGCGGCGACGTTGTGTGCCTGCCCGGGATCCCGCCGATGTACGACTATGAACACTGGCCCCAGGATGTGAGCCTCAGCTTTGTTTGCGACGCTGCTTAAAGTTTGCAGTGGCAGCCGTGATGGATCTCGAGTTGACCGAATGCTCTGCAGTTCGTCTTGCCGCCGGAAATCGGGGCGAGACTGTTTCCACGCGTATTCGAGTAGGTCGTGTCTCTCCTTCGAGAGCGCGAGATGATGCTCAATGCTTTTATCAGGACTCTCGAGAAGACGGACGGGGTATTCCTGTTTACGCCCGAGTCGTACGAGCCCGAGGCGGTCGCAGCGGTGAGGCGTTGGTTTGGAGAGACAGGTCGCCCAGCGTATGCAGTTGGGCCGCTTCTTCCCGCTGCGTCGAAGGCTGCGGCCTCGAAGGAGAGGAAGCTGTCGAGCGAGTCGGACGAGATCCAGACGTTCCTCAATGATACACTCAAGAGCTCTGGCGAGAAATCTCTGGTCTACGTGAGTCATCATGCATTATTATGGCTCATGTGTGGGCAGTGATTGATGGGGCTCGTGTCAGATCTCATTCGGGTCGCTGTTCTGGCCTGCGAAGTCCCCGGAGAAGGTTTGGGCGTTCCTTGACGTCCTCATAGAGCTCAACATTCCCTTCGTATGTCGCATCGGGATTCTATCACCTTCACGTGCGATCTCCCCTCATTGTGTCTGCATCTCGTAATAGATTCTGAGCACCGCATCGCCGATGGCGGTTGTGTCGGACGAGATCAAGGGAAAGGTCAAGGCATACGGCAAAGGGCTACTCTCTCCCTGGACGCCCCAGCAGCTAATTTTGGATCACCCTGTACGCTGAAGCTTCCAACCACGTACGGTGCAGGTCCGCTCACTGCTATATACAGGCTACCGGCTGGTTCGTCGCCCACGGCGGACATAACGGTGTCACCGAAGCGATCTCGGCTGGTGTTCCCCAGTACGTCCCTAATTTCTCTCCCATTGCAATGTGCTCATCCGTCTGTTCCTATCACGCATACAGGATGTTATGGCCCTTCGGCGCCGACCAAGCTCTTAACGCTGTGCTCATCGCCGACATCCATAAGATCGGGTACGAGCTGCTCGAGGTGCGGACTGGGGGCGGGCTCAAGCCGATCTATCGCACCGGATTTGTACCGAAGAACACTGTCGACGCGCTCAAGGCGGAGGCGCGCGAGGTGCTCACGAAGGCGCTTGGAGCGGACGGGAAGGAGAAGCGGGCGAGGCTAGAGGGGGTGAGGAAGGGTGTGATGGGTGCGTGGGAGGAGGGTGGGTCGTCGTTGCGGGATGCATCTGCGTTCTTGGACAGTCTGTAGGGTTTGCAGTGGTGGGTTCCATCTTTAGAGGTATCACGTTATCGTTCTTATCGATGTATGCTGCGCAGCGCAGTGTGAAACGATAGAGAGGCGAGATTGCGCCAAATTAGACCGAATTGCACGGACTGGACTCGACGTTGGGGCTGGGAGTTGTGTGAAGCGGCTCCTCGCCGGGCAAGTGTTTGTCTCTGGGATTGCGTTAAAGCAGACTTTATGATTGCAGTTTCTTCATGTGTATCAAAGAGGGCTAGATACAAGCCCTACTTGAGAGATGCACCAAGATTTACATGATGTGACACACGGCTGCAAGACACGGGCCACCTCGTCTTTACACGGAAGTTGTGACTGTGCGTCAAAATTCCCACTATGTACTGGCGCGGAGGTCTGACATGGTCTCTCCCGCCTACAGCTGGTCTCGAGTTTGTGAGCCCTTTGGTTGATGCTTTTCATAGGTCATTTACGTCCTCTGATCGGCCTTTGTGCGCGATATGTGGGTCTCGGCCCACTTGTGGCCACACTGCTCGTCTCGCCGCACGTACACCGCTACTTCGACTCGGGACCCCATCAACGCCGGCTCTCGCGCAACTTTGAGGAGCGTGAAGAGGAACATGGGAAGCGCATAAGGTACTTAGTAACCTTACACCTTTCATGGGACTCATCCAGTGACTCGCGGGATATCAGTGTTTCCAGAGTTAGTGCCATTTGAAACCAATATCCACCTTCATTGGTGCGGTCTTCGACAGTCGTTACTATGGTACGTTTTTGCTACTCAGAGGGAGGAGAATGGACTCATTTACTGCTCGAGAGTTCAAGCAAACTCACGCGAACTAATGCAACGCAAGGGTGTGAGCATCTTTCCAGGTGGCACCTGCGCTCAATGATCATATGGCTGCTCCGGCACGTTCATATCCGCTTCTTCCCTGCCCTAACGGAGGCTCGCGTAATTGTGAAGTCTTCACGGAGCCCACGGCTTGCGTCAGAGGTACGAGTGCGGCTCAATCCGAGTCCCTGTTCGGCCAGCAACGTTATAGCTTTCTCTCGCTGGCCAGGGTGCCAGATCAGGTTCAGACCATGAGAGAATCTTCTGAATCTCATCTTCGCCCTTCTGGGCATATGTTCCATGTCTATGCCAACGAAATTTTGTCATTGAGCATATGCAAAGAATGTCCAAGCGCGGAAACAGCGTGATCTGCAGTGTATATGGAGACTGGTTTGTCGGGTTCGGGCGGGATTCTGGCGCTCGTGGGGCTCCAACAGAACTGACAGACGACAGTGTGGTGTCTTACAACGTTTGAGCTCCTGCTGCGTGTGCCAGTGGCGTAAACCTCTCAAGCTATAACACGTAACGCTAACGCGGAGATAATGGGTGAAGCACTGCCGATCTGTAGGAGGAACGTGTTTCAAATCATCAGCTGATGGCTGTCACACGCGCAAGTGTCAGAATGTGGTTCCGCCACCGGCCGAGCGACAGATGGAATGCAATTAGCCCCGGCTTTCGAGAAAGGCATGCATTCACGGAGTTATATAGCCTGGATAGTGAGCTTCCGAGTGTTCTCCTACCCCTCCTCACGGACCTGCGTCCTATCGCTTGCGTACTAGAATGTCCGATCACCCGCAGAATGAATCTGTATCTGCTTCGTCAAGCATCCAACCCTCAAACCACGCACAAAGCAGAGCTACAGATCCAGCAGAGGTGGGTGGTCAAAACTGGGCAGGATGTGCAGTGATGCGATATTCAACAAGGCTCTTTTGCACAGAATTTAGAAGCGTCAGTTGCAGGACTCTGGCCCAAAATACCTCCCGCTTGGAAACTTCCAACTGTGGAGGTGCGTACATATAGAACATGCACATCTCATCACCTGGCGTATTGACTACGGTCACATCACAGGAACGCTGGGAAGAACGTAAGAAAGACTTCACGAATAAGAAGGACAGGCGCGACGCATGGAACGAGACCGCAAAAAACGTGGAGGGTTACAGCGAGAGTCTGATTAAACGCTGGAACGGAGAAATTGATACTCTACTGGTATACGTACGTCCTTGCCTCCTCCATAATTTAACGCCCAGCCAACCAGAGTCTGCCAAAAGGCGGGATTGTTCTCTGCAATTCTCACAGCGTTCAACGTCCAAACGTATCAGCTCCTCACTCCCGATCCCCCTGATCCCGTCCTCGCTACACTACAACAAATATCGGCACAGCTCAGCAGTTTCTCGGTCAACCCTCCCTTCGTCAATTCGACGCAACCCCCCCTCCTCTCGCAGGCGGACGCTGGTCCCCCGGCCACACGATGGGCGGTCATTTTGAACGTGTTATGGTTCTCAAGTCTCATCTTCAGTCTGTCAGCAGCGTCGTTGGGGATCCTAGTCAAGCAGTGGCTTAACGAGTACAACGACGGTCTGTCTGGAACTTCTCGCCAGATCGCTCGAATCCGCCAGTATCGCTTGGATAACCTGCACAGATGGCGAGTGGGCACAATCGTGGCTCTGCTTCCAATCCTCCTTCAGATTGCCTCGCTGCTATTCTTCGCGGGACTACTCGTCCTCCTGTGGCATCTCCACAATGTTGTCGCCATTTTCTCATCAGCTCTCATCATCCTCTTCTTCATCGTTAACGTGGGCACGGCGCTGCTACCAGCAATCAAAGCCGACTGTTGTTATCTGTCACCTCTTGCCTACGCCTTCTTCACACTAAAGGGTCCCGTCATCAAGTTGAAGGTGGCTCTTTGCCAGTGTGTGGTCCGGTTCCGCCGTGCGTTGTCAGACGGCCTCGATTATGTCTTCACCCGCTTCCCCTGCGGCTACCCCGACATGATCTGGCAGATATCGCTGTGGATTTGGACGACGTCGGAGCCTGAGAGCGACTATCCATACACGTCGTTGCGAAGCTGGGAGATAGATCAGGTGGGGAGGTCGATGCGCACACTCGATGCAGAGATGGTGGCAGTCGCATACACGACCACCATGGATCCAAGCTACCTGGGCGGGGCCACCTTCTGCTTCGCCGAGCTTTCTCCAGAGCATGCAGTTCATTGCTTTTCCCGGATGCACGCCGAGCACGTCCGCCATTGGCACCAAGCCAAGTGGGTCTACGCCGAGATGCCGGCCCACATATGGAGCGACGTATCGCTCGCGGTACACTTGGAGAAAGCAAGGAAGAATCGAGAACTTGAACCAATACGGCACGAGCTAGAAGCAATAACAGAGACTCTAAAGGTAACGAAGGATGACGAAAAAGAAAGGACGTATGTAGAAAAGAGAATGGAGGACCTAGAAAAGAAGTTGGTGGATCGAGAAAAGAGCTGGGTGAATTTGAAAGTAGCGGAAGAAAACCTCGGACAGTATCTGGCATGGTCTCACATTCCGGAAGACAAAACCCTGGGAGACTACTACTCACTGAACATATCGAGCGCGACTGGCCTAGAGGCAGGCGGCCAGCCGCTACTATGGGCTCGAGATAGCTTTTCATGGCATCACATCTCTCTCAGTAAAACATCCTACCAACGCCGTGAGTAGGCTGGCATTTCGAGCAGGTCCTATCCTTACTGATTCACCTTCTAGTATACCGCGTGGTGGCGCAGATGCTGATGAAGAACGCAGCGATGTCCGAGCCGGCATCTTTCAAGAAATTCGCGGCTGCTCTATGCATTCTCATTGCTTGTATCCCCTCATCCCGGGAGCTCGACTCGGATGTCCGCAAGGTCATATATAAAACCACGAAGGATACTATGATGATCCTTGAAAAGGAGCTCCCCGCCCTTACGCAGAAAGTGGTAGCAGAAGAGACTTGGCGGGAAGAGGTTGACGCACTTGTCTTCTCACTCTACAAACAACGCGACAACGAAGACGGCATGCAGGTCATTCCTGCTGAATTTTTCCGCAAACTGGAAGAGTATATCAAGGCGTACGAAGAGAAACACGAAGACTCATACCAGTGGCCAATGGTCAAGGCATGGATTATAGATAAGGGGAAGGTGCGGTTGACCTCTAGACTAACAGTGGATCAATCAACTCAAGCCACTTCCCTTGCAGCCGGTGGATCAATCATTGCCGTCTGCCTCCGAGTCGGAGCCCTCTCAATCTCAAACAGTTGTGAGTGATGTTCCTTCTGTGTCCATTCTGGTAAGTCGGTTTTTATGCATCGCCATCTAGTAGAATACCCGCAATGGGAGGTGCAGACTGGGAGCGGACTGAAGCCGATCTATCGCACCGGATGTATGCCGATCAACACTTTCGACCCGCTCAAAGCGGAGGCGCGCGAGGTGCTCACGAAGGCTTTTGGAAAGGCCGGGAAGGAGAAGCGGGAGTGGCTAGAGGGGGTGAGGAGGGTGTGACAGGTGCGCGGGAGGAGGGTGGATCATCGCGGCGGGATGCGTCTGCGTTCTTGGACAATCTGTAGCTTTTTGCTGGGTGCACGTATGTGATCTCAGCAGGCAGAGTCGTCTCGATGACAAGATCTCAATTGATCGTGGTTGTCTCTCCTTCGGTCACATGATCGAATTTGCTCTCAAGTGAGACAACAATTAGGAGGCTCTACATGGTCATCGCAGGCGACGCGGTAGCAGGGGTGCAAGCGCCATACGTGCGTCATGAAAGCTGTGCACAGGTAAGCCGATTGCAACAAGACAAAGCGCGAAAAGGGATTTGACCAACTGCCCGCCCTTCGCGCGTCCCACGAGATGTCTTCCACCACAAACCCTCACTGCCTGACCTGTCCCGCCTCCGTCTTGCCCTTCATCCATGCTACTCTCAGTTGCTCTATCTGCGCTCCGGTCTGATCTAGAGCTCATGAGGCGAGCCCTGCTGTGATCTCGTAATACCCCTGTTCGGGTCTGGCCACCAAACCACTGTGCCGTCGTGTTCCTCAGAAGTGGCTCTCTGTGGATATGTATCAGATCTGATCCGGCTACTCGGCTTGAAACACCCCCTTGAGGAACTCACCATGGTACCACAGACGTCCTCCCTTCGAGACTACTGCCCGAGATGTCCCTACCCCTATCGAGGCGAGTGAGTGATGGATTAGCTGGGTATAGATAGAGTAAACCAGGTGAGTGCTCACCGTTCAAGCATATGCTGCCGGCCACCAACTAGCCTCCGCCGGATGGCCACCGGTGCTAGTCTAAGAGCTCCTACGGTGGTCACGGGCGAAAAGTGGCCTTAATCGGGCTCATATCTCCTATGTCCGGGTACGCGTCGGGCTCGCGTCGTAAACCACCACCATCCAACATCCTGTACTGCGAACCACCGACTTGGCTAGACTGTGGTAGGTGGCTCACTCTGTGCTCGGATTTCATTCCGAGTTGTGGTTATGGTTGCTCTAGCCTAGAACCCAGACCTCAGTCTGAGCACGACGACGGCATCTGGATACTTACCATATCGCATCAGTGACACGACGGCACCGCTGCGTCCTCTCCTGATAGTATCTCTTTATCTGGTCTATCGGCTCTAGAAATCTCACCCTACCTATCAAACTCGGGGTACTCAGCCCAGCTATCACACTCGATTTATTCCGCAGTCACTCTCTGTGCTCATCGCCGTCAGACGCGAGGCTTGGGGGTCCGCTCTGCACGTTCCACCACTCAACACCGTGTTCTACGAACGCGGTATGTCAGCCGCAGGACAACGACAGCGATCTACAGGTGTGTTACTTACCCTCTTCCAGATCATTCGCGCCTCTGCCGGCCTGACGCTGAGCTGGGCCGGGTCTACTGCCCCAACTCTGATCCTGTTTAGTTTGACTTGGAATCTGGGTGAGTGGTTTGAACGGTCGCCAGCCTTGTTCCAATGTCTTCCTAGCACCCACTCGGACATGCAAAAGCCGATCAACAATGATGCAGGACGCAAAGAGCAAACTCACTGTCTGAGAACGGGGCCGAGGGGAGATATCACCAGCCGTACAGTGATCACGCGTGCGCGTCGCTGCACGACCCATCCTCCTCCCACGGATACCTGAGCCGATGAGCACAGGCCTCCTCGACGGAGCACCGAGTCTGCAAAGGTCGTGACGTTTTTGCCAGCCTTCACAGATCCGTGTACTCTTCGTGGAGAGATCTACTGATTTCATGCGGGCGTTCGATTTCGTAATGTGGATCTAACCACATCGAACTCATGAACATGAATCGTGCTGGTTGTCTCTCTCCCAAGGCCCGAGTCGCACCTGTACGTTGCAGTGATGTTGGCCCACGACTCGGGCTACCCTTGCCGCACGCCCGTCGTATCGATAGATCGAACGAACTGGTGGTAGAGGGTACCGAGTGGCGCGACCGGGACACTTGCAGACACTCGCGGATGATGGAACATCTCCACCGAGTTATGGCCACTGATCACCATTCAGGTCGTCAGATCGCTAGAGATAGCACTCTACAAGGGACGAATAAACATCAGTCAAGTGGTGTAATCACGCATCTGTGTGGTCTCAATGCACTGACTGTGAGCTGAACGATCGCCGTCATAGTTGGGCAAGTGACTCACTCGAGATGCGAGTTTGAGGAGCACCACGGCCTATCCATAGGCGGGACTCAGATATGTCTAGTAGACAGTATCGCACCCTGTCGAGGACAGCCCCAAATCACCATTGCACCTGCACAGTATGTAAAATTTGCCTCTTGACGACGAGATTGAACACGGAGTTGGACGAAAGGAGCACTATGCTTCCCGAGTTATTAAACTCATCGTTGCGGAAAGACTCACATGAGGGTGCACCTGGGGCCTTTCATCTCGCGAATCGACCGAGCACATCATCTGCTAGGGTAGTGGTCTGCTGCTCCTCGAGCGATAGACTCTGGACGTCGATTTCACCCGCTGATTTCGTCCAGCCCAACAGTGGTTACTCACCAGATGCTCCTGACAGACAAATCCCATGCGCGCGAGCCCCTCACAAGTCTCTGGACCAGACTACAGGTCCTGATGGCAAGAAGGAAAGGTCGCGAAGATATAGGATGTGTAGGTCATTGAGTACGGGGTGGCTCAGACGATGAGCGCGCTCCCGACAGCAGTGCTGGCAGCGACGCGCGCGATGTTCTGCGTGGAGGGCACGTGTCACGCGATGCGGATCAGCGTTTGGCCATCCGATTCGATGGCCGCGCTCGAACTCTCTCAGCTCTCCTTCGTCTTCGTCCTCCTCACTCTCGTCTGCCCTTCTGCTCGCTGTACACTCTACTCGCGCTTTACGTTCTAGCAGGTCACCGTCGTCTTCGTCAGCATGGCTCTCAGCATGCATCCTCATATGCTACCGCGTCGACGCGTCTCTATGGTTCTATCGGACCTAGCCTGGACACCCACCCTTCTGCGCAAAGCAAGGTCCTCCTATGCTTCATACTGCTCATTGCTGTGGTCATGCACAATAGGCCGGGGATGCGGCACGACAAGGGCAAAACAGACGAAAACAACGCGTCTATTTCACGGTCCGTAACGCGACTCGATGCAACCACAGAGCTTCATTCACAACCACTCCTCCTCCTCCCCTACACGACACCCCGCATAGTACACTTATGCACACCTACCACCAATACTCTACTATCCCATTTGGTTTCGCTAGACGCGATCCGAGGGAAGACTACGGCGCAGAGAGCCAGGACCCTGTTGTCGAAGAGGCCGCTCGCTACGCATTCAATACCCCCCGTTCATGCATGGGCTGGTCTCCCGACATTGACTTCTTGGGCCCTGCTGGCTCCGGAATTGTTCAAAATGGCGTCGCGCCCCCCTCTTTCGCTCTTGCAGACTCAGGGAACCCGTACCCACTCGAGCCACGGGCGTTCTCCTTCGGCGCCCAACAGCACTGGGGCCCGGACCGCGCATTTCAACTTCCACTCAATGACGGAGCTTGGCCTTCTATCGCTCAAACGTCGACTTCCTTCGACTGGACGTCCGAGTATGGCCAACCACCGCCAGCCCAGACGTCTGATCCATTTGCTGCGGTGGATGCTATGGCCGCCTACATGCAGCCCATGACAGACGTTTCTAGCTTGGCTAGTGGAAGCTCTGTCCAACCAACGCACGCGGATGTCACCAGCACAGCGCTGACACAAGCCACACCAGAGATGCTCCAACCAGTTTTCAGCCATCTCGATGGCAGGGCTACACTCGAGAAGGACAAGGCTAAGCCCAAGGGCAAGGCTACACCCAAGGGCAAGGCTACACCCAAGGGCAAGGCTACACCCAAGGGCAAGGCTACACCCAAGGGCAAGGCTAAATCCAGAGGCAAGGTTCAATCCAAAGGCGATGCTCAACCTACATGGACGACTAAATCCAAGGGTGGCAAGGCTAAATCCGATCATGGGAAGTTCCCCTGCACATGGACTGGCTGCTCCGCAAGTGCGTATCCCGTCGTTCATGCCCTCCCCAGATGATGAGCTGACAGTGCCTATGATATATATATCAGCGTTTGGCAGCAAATCCAACATGGAAAGGCACGTTCAGACCGTACATGAGAAGATCAGACCGTACCAGTGCGACCAGTGCAAGGAGTCGTTTGGGCAAAAATGCCAATTGAACAGACACCTCGGCATATCATCTCGACCACGCAAATATGGGCGGCGTGTATACATCAGTACTTGCCCGGGTGAGCCCAAGGGCGAGGTCCGCAATCAGGCGGATTGAAGAGCTCTCGGTACGTGCGCTCTCTCGACACTTGGGTGCCAAACGTGTCTTGCTAACGACATGTCCTGGGGATGTGCAGACAGACAGACGCCCACGAGTCGCGTGCGCTACCAGTATATCATCCCTCAAGCCGACTGCCCTCCTCGCGTGCTCAGCTCCGGAAGCTGATCGTTCGATGTGGCCGCCGACTCTCGATGGAGAGATGTTCTACCGGTGATGAACGAGGTTAGATGAGGTTATATCGTCGCGTGCATCGTCTATTGGGAGACCGTCTCCGGGTCGGCCGGAGGGGTCTCCCCCTCGGCGATGTATGTGCAAAGAATGGACTTACCGTCGTCCCTCTTTTACCACACACTCCGTTATGACTATCTTCGTTACGTTCACAGATTACCTTGATTTCGTTCTAATTGCACAGTTCGGATATTGTACGCTGTGTTGTACTACTTGCCTCGACTCATGCCTGTTCTCCAGTACGATCTTAGAATCTCACCGTGGTGTATGTTGGCGTATCATGTATCGTTGCTTCATATGGATTGAATTGTATCAATGCCCTCTCATCTGCTCCAACTCGTCGCGAATACACTGAATTCTACCGGCCTCGCAACGGTCTAACCTGCATATCTCATATGTCCCACTAGCGGACGCACTCACTTCTAGGCCACTTCTCTCCAAGTCGTGAACATGAAACTAACCGTTCCATCCTCGCTCGTCGTGGTCAAGAATTGCACTGAGTCCTCCTACTCGGTCATCTGCCTACGCTTATTCAATATGCAGTAAGAGAAGTGTCACCGGAACTCTACCAGCGCCGCGGCAAACTTCTAGATTGCACGCACGGACATACGTTTTGCTAGTTGATTAATGTAGTGAGTGTCCCACTGCTACACCAAACCGCATTGTGAATGCTGTATCAAGGAGTGCGGCTGAGTAAAGCTTAAGTTAAGTGTTCCACTGTGGGTCGCAGTGCAAGTGCATGGAGAAGAACAGTACCGATAGACCTAACTAAGACACAATGACCTAGAGCAGCCAGTGACAGCCTGCAGCGCGACGCGTCGTCGGTCGATGGTCGACAGTAGTCACATGACCGCGACACCAACAAGACCCCTCGAATCTTGATGACCGCGATAACAATTAGGAGTGCAATTGCCGCAGCAACGCAGCAACAAGTACAGTACTTGTCAGCGTGCAGTAGCCGGCGAGGTGTGCGCGGGCAAGCGATCAGATTCAAAACAGAGACAAAGGGTGAAAGGAGAGACTCGCCTGCTGCCATGCACACGCCTCTCATCCCACATTTCCTGACCACGAACCTCCACTCTGCCTGGCCTGTCTCCCTTCCGTCTAAGCCTTGGTCCCCATGCTGCGTCTTTGTATGCTTCTGTCTCGTCCACCAGATCTGGAGCTGCATGCCTCTGTAACTCGTTGGAACCGCTGTCGATTCTGGATGCCGCCACACCGTCTTATTCTTGCGAAGTGGCTCTCCCCGGCATTAGGAGCATCATCTTAGGGGCTTCGTCCCAAAGACACTAGACTGACTTACCGAGGCTATGATAACCGTCGTCCAACAGCTCGAGCTCGGGTGCTCCCACTGACTTGTGCCGCTCGACGATGCCCCTCTGCGAGCAACAGAGCGGATCAGCTGCGCCTGTAACGAAGCAGAAACGGACGAGGTGAGTGCTCACCTACCATGTATGACTCGACATCCCCTTCTCTGTGTCCCTGGCCACCGAGCTATCGGCTGGCCATCGCTAGAGCGCACTTCCATATATCCTTGCGTGAGGAGCGCATGGTGGGTTTGATTTCAGAGTAGCGTTTGTTAGTGCTTCTGTCTTGCTTGGAACGCGTGCCGCAGACCGCCTTCTGATACCTTTGGAACTGCGGATCGACTGTCAGATACGAAGCTAGCGTTGCTTCCTCGAGCTCTCGCGACTATGATCTATCGCGCGTAGCAGCGTTACCTCAACAGTCCGAAGAGCTCTCGGCTATGTGATCACTCACTGTGGGTTGACAGCGGCCGTCCGCGAGGCACGAGACTGGTAGCTCTAGGAGACCATCGTTGGATAGGATCCCCTTAGATGCTCCCATGCTGAGTCCTGACAATCGAGCGCATGAGCCGCGAGATTCAATCACGAACTGCAGGTGAGTGCGCGCCATATGTGCGCGTATTCGACCATCGGTCTCGTACCACGACCGGACTGGCGACGAGTGCAGCCCTTGGATCCGCGTGGATGGGAGGTCGAAATCGCATCGCGCATAGCTGCTCTCAACGAAGTTGCTCGAGGTGAATTGCGGGTGCGATCGGACATTTTGGGCTGGGAGAGTGGGTTAATCCGCGCGCAGACCCCCTTTCAATATCACCTGAAACTTGAAAGCGCGCTCTCCCTTAGAAAAAGCACGTCGTTAGCGTCGGGGGTGATACAGAGAGGGGGCATACCATCCTATCAGCATTGTACTGACGAATAGCCGGTGCAGAGGGCCTGTCTTGGCTTCGTGGAGATTGACTTCGATCTAGAGCTGGATCAGCCCCGTGAGCAAACGTGCATGGCGCGGTAGTTTCGTGGGGGACCGTTCGTACCTTCTCTGCTTCGTGTATTGACTCCGAGTCGAGCCAGCGATGAGGGAACCGCGGAACTCTGGTGAGTGGGATCTGTACTGGCACACGAGGTTGCCCCAGAGGGATCGATCTCTACCTCTCTCTGCATACGCTGTCCACTCCGCAGCTTCTCGCAGTCACGCGGTGTGAGCGCAGTGCGAATCCCTGCGCAGCGTGTCGGATAGAATAGCTCAATAACGAGACCACTCGAATATTTGACCACGCGATATAGGGCGCAGGGGTTTCAGTATGACTGGTACATCGCCAGGAATCTGATTAGCAAAAAGCTAGCTATGGCCGAATCTGCTGAACCATTTGCGGTTTCAGAGATGAATGCGATAGCTACCTTTGAGCTCAAAAGCCCACTCCATCGTTCTCGAGGGCAGCACTCGCTGCTGGGCGCGTGGAACGAGGCACTGGCAGTGTAGAGTTCGACCACAAGCATAGCCATGCAGGATTCTCTGAAAGGCGGGTATGAGGAAACCGTTTATGAGTCAGAGTCCCCCGAAGTGACTCACCTTGAGGTCGTAATAGGGTTCTGAGATGAGTTCTCTACCGCCTGCTTCTTCCACCTGACAGACATCAAAGACGATGTATGACTAGTCCCGGTCAGGAGGCAGAAGATGATTTGGCAACGGGTTGTGTGGACAACGGACGCAGGTCGTTGAGGTAACTTGAAGTCGGGATATATCCCTGCCTGCCAAGATCAGAGCTAAATGCACACCGCAAAGGCACCCTTCTTTGCTCGCCGTTGGATATGCCTGGAGCGAGCGTGTTCCCTGTTGCAGTTGAAGGGCAGGAAGGATCGGATAGGCACATGCGCGCACACCTCGTAACCCATCCTAGAGCGAGTATCTATGAGAGTGCAGCTCACGAGTGTATGACATGCCTGAACCGCTTTCCACGCCTCTGTTCAAGCTCACACATATCCATCTTCAAATCTCGCGCATATCCGGGAGTGTGTAGTGTCCAGGTTGTGGAATCACCAGATCCCGTGGTTGGTCGACGCACACGCGTGCCAGCTCCTTCAAGCTTGCTAATTGAAACGCAGAGGTTTTCAAGACAGGATGAGAAGGTCGGCGTATCTCACTGTACATTGTCGGAGTGGGTCAGACGATGAGGGCGTCAGCAGCATAAGTTGCCAGCAGGCCCAGCACTGGGCAGCTCGGAGATGCGTATGACGCGAGGATCAGAGTTTTCCCTAGAGCCCGATGCGCCTCAGGTTCGACGCCAGATCAGGTCAGATATGTTTTCAATTTCTTCTTGAACTTTGAACGTCGGTTCTCTCGCTCGCTCCCTTGACTTTCGCTCGCTGTTTCGGCATCTCTGGCAGACGGCCCCTCTGAGCTCGCTGCGACATTACTCTTGGTACCCATTTTCTCGACCGTTGCGCATCGCGGCCAACCGCGACACGCTCGCTCGATGCGCAGACTGACTATAGGCGTAGGCAATGGCCACTCTCTGCTGCAAAGCCAGGCTCTTCCTCGGATCGCATGGTATACGGCTGTGCGCAGTAAGGTTCAGGTCGCGGCACGAGAAGGGCACAACAGGCGATAACAACGCGTCTACTATTTCAAGCGACTCGGACTCGACCACAGAACACACTCACAACCTTGCACTGTTCCCCCATCCCCACCTGCGCGTAGCAAACACTATAGTGCGTATATCACTACCATGTACCCCTTCCTTCCACCATCTACCCCCGTCGGCGCTGCTGGCTATTGTCCCGGAGACGGTCGCGGTTCTCCAGCCACATTTAACGGCGTGAGGATCGACGAGAACTTCGTTAGGATGTTTAAGGAGGTCGTCAGTACTCCAGACGTCATTGCTGATGTTCAATGGAGAACCTCCTTGGAACATCCGTCTGATATCGGTCCCGTAACAGTCGCTGACCACGGGTCCCCATGGTCGTCGGCCGCTACGACGCCGTTGTCGGATGGCACAGGTCCGTCTACTCGGCCCTCTTCTGCCACCCGAGACTCCGCATCTCCAAAGATCAAGCCGTCCCAGACACGACGCCCCCGTGAGCGTCTTCCGACGATGGCGGAGATGTGGGAAGGTCCCCACTTCCCCAACGTGGACGGGAAGCACGGCGCGGTCTACAAACGCAAGAAACTCCAGCTCATCGACGACCCCTCGCTAGACCCGCACGACCTCCCGCTCCGGTGCGTGGAGGCGGTGTATCGGTGTTTGCTGCAGACGTGCAGCTACAAGGGTGAGTGGGCTCAACCCTTGAATGGAGAATACTGGTATTCTACCGCTAAACGCTGCACAGGATCCAAGAAGAGGGACAATGTGAAGGAGCATGTCTGGGGACAGCACCTGGACTATCGCCCTTACATATGCCCCTACATGTGCCAGGGCTTCACGCGCAAGAGGGATCTTCGTAACCATTTCATGTCCTTCCACACGCACCTCGGTTCTGCCCGTCAATACGGAAGGTCTCAGTCTGCGGTTGAGTCCAACAGCACGTCCGAGGACGTCGAAGAATCCGACAGCGACGACACCCACAACTTGGAGTAGAAATGTCTCCTTCGGTGATCGGTGAGCAAGCTGTGGTCCTATCTCTTTGCTCCCTGACCTATGATTCTGTCGTTGTAGGCCTTTACTGGTCGCGTGCACCACCACTATATTACCTCTCAAGTCGATCGCCTTTCTCGAGTGTTCAGCCGTAATAGCTGATCACCCTCTATGGCCGTTGACTTACGCTGAGGGGTGATATACCGGTGATGAACGAGATCGTATGCATCATCTATTGGGACCCTGTCTGCCGGTCGGGTTCCCTGTGGGTGATGTATGCGCGTATCTAGGCTTCGTACCGTATTGTTCGACTGCATTCTGCATGACTTTTACTCGTATCGGTTCCGTTTCTCGTTCGGCATGTTTTGTTATGTATATGATCACATCCCGTGCACTGCTCTCGTCCATCACTTGTCCTCCCTCGCTTTGAAGATTTACATGTTGTGTTCTGTTAGTTACGTTTATATGAAGCTATGTTGCTGTTACTTGTTACTAGAACGTGTATCCGCGCCGTCGTTGTACATATATACATACTTGAGTATCGCACGTCAGTTTACGATTGCTTGGTCAACACTAGTTCCTCAACCGAGGGCACGAGTATCGGCAAGTGATTGGCTCATCTCAGAGAAGTCGCTTTCTGGAACCAGACCGCTATCTGACTTGTACAAAGGCATGAGGGCACACACTGTTCAAGTTGGTGCCTGAGGGGAAGCCAGGACAGTAGACGATATGAAAGAAACAACAGCATTGTCGATCAGAGAACCATATTATTGAGTGTGCAAAGAGATATTGCAAGCCTGTTTAGTAGCATGTAAAATGTCCTGAATCTTCAGACGTTCAGACGTCCATGGCTCAACCCTGTTGCGATTATGCCATATTGTATGGTTTCGGTAGTACCGCAGACTCACTACTGCGCTCAGTGCAGCCAACTCAAGCCAAAACAGAAATACTCACAGCTGGTACAGCATATATTTCAGGTACATATCTTGTACGTCGTCGTGTGCGGGGTGGCTCAGACGATGAGCGCGCTGCCGACGACGGCGTCGGCAGAAAGAGACGCGATGAGCATCCCAGCCAGATCGGCGTTTCGCACCGCGATCTGCTGATGACGCGTATGTCCGCTTCATGCCCGCGTCTCCTTCTGCTGCTCATTTTTTCCTTCGTCCTCAACATCG
This sequence comes from Fomes fomentarius, assembly GCA_022606135.1. Taxonomy (NCBI): domain Eukaryota; kingdom Fungi; phylum Basidiomycota; class Agaricomycetes; order Polyporales; family Polyporaceae; genus Fomes; species Fomes fomentarius. The sequence goes on along the minus strand of JABYQN010000011.1, from coordinate 780,024 downwards.
TCCTTCATCTCGTCGGCTTTCTTGGCTCACTTCTGCATCCCTCTCGAGCTCAAAATTCTGTTAGACCGCCCCATCGTTGGCACATGGCTTCGAGTACCTCTGTTCCAGCCTCGCGTGTCGTCGATGCGCTTGGCTATCTTCACACTGACTCTGGGTACTGTTCGGTCCTCTTTGCAGAGCGCGGCTCCCTTGTAGCTCTGGGATCTCGCCCGCATGACTCTGGAACTTGAACAATGGGTAATCGGTGGGAACGAGGCAGGACACCGGCAAAACAGAGAACAACAACGCGTCTATGCCGTCTATGCAAGTGCGTCACCGCGAGTCGCGACTTCGACCAGGACCACAGAACACACCCGCAACTCCCGCTCATCCCTCCCCCTCCAATCGTCCTCAAACTCACAGCCAAAGGTCACATACTCCAGTGCGTATACGACTAGAATGTCCTCTTTCCATGCTCCCTCCCCATGGTCGTCAACTTCGACCGCGGTTCGGTACCACCATGGAATGCGCCGACCCCAGACATGGATGATGGTTCGTCCATCCGCACTCTGTCTAACACACCTTCGTCGGACAATTCGGGACCGTATACCCCATTCCCATCCTCACCCCGACTCTTTGGGAGCCCCGTCGTCGTCGATGCTTCTGGCAGTGGTAGCATCGCGCTCGCCCAGGCAGGACCCTCTGAGGTCTGCCAGGCCGAACTCGGGGTAGGCGCCGGCGGAGTTTCCAATTACCACCCGTACTCTCAGTACCCGCCCGTAGAGCTCGATGGTCCCGGACCATCGAGCTCTGCCCATGGGCACCCATTCATGCTGGCTTCGGCCTATGGGCCGCATCATGCTCAGCTCCCGGAGTCTCAGGGCGCGAGTGTCCCTTTCCGCCCCACGGTGCCGCAGGACGCGTGTCCTGACTGGTACGGGCAGTTCTTGTACGCATACTATCAAGCACTGGCTCAAAATCTGGGAAGCGCTCTGCCCGTCGCGCGTCCTCCTCAAGCGTCCCCGTGAATGGGAACAACACCACGGCCGAGAACGGCGTCACCGCGCCTTCGTCGGAACAGTCGCGTCCCTATGTGTGTCCTTACTGCAATCGTGGTTGGACCAAGAAACACGACCTCAAGCGACATACCGGGGAGGCCCCTCGGAAGATTCCTGGGACGAATAAGCTGAGGTATTCGACGCCCTGCCCAGTGCTTCGGTGTGTGACCTTACTTGCACCGTTAACCTGCGCCGGCTCACGATGTCATGGAACATACAGACGCTTGAAGGCGGCGCGAGCTGAATCTGAGTGATTGGCTGCAAGACCTGCTCTCTCGATCTGGCCGTCGACTGTCCACCGAGAGATGCTATACCAGTGGTCGACAAGAATAATAACACGTACTTTATCTCTCTATATGTTGTCTCTACGGACTGGGTACGGACTGAGTTTTGGTGTATATGTTGATGTTGTATACCGGTCGTATGTTGTTGTTGTCAGTTGTCAGACAGATCTATAAGTTTGTTGCTCTGTACTTTGTATGGTGTCTCGTAACGCGAACGGAGTTGTACACAATCCAATTATTACCAATCACTGGACGCTTCGTGTTCAGTTGGAGGACTCCGAGAGTCTCGGAGCGGTTCACGATGGCGTGGGAGTTTACCGTTAACTCAGCGGCTCTCAGCCGTATGTCGGGCACTCTACCTTCTTCCCCAAGTGCCACGTCGTGAACGTTCTCCTCATTCTCCACTGTCCTGCAGGCTGCTTAACTTCTGCCCACACGCATCTCACTCGCGGCTACAACAGACGGAGCTGATATACTCAACGCGGTGTTAGGGGAAGGATTAACGTCGTCCGCAACAACCTGTGCCTCGTGTATTCCGCACCTCGAGTCATCCTTCCCATTTCGTCGACGGACATCCGTGTCTTTGTGCGCCCAGAATGGCTCCTCGGACAAAAGATGCTCAAGATATGATTGATAAGCTGCACCCAAGGCGACCGCATATAATCCTCCACACGCGTACCCTTCTCCTTCCCCTTACCCCTCTCGTTCTCTCCTCCTCCAAGAACACGAACACCGTCACCTTCTCGTTCACGATGGCTGCTGCAGATGTGATGCTTCCGCGGAGTGAGTAGGTCGAGATGTCGCTTTTCGTCCATCTCATCTGACAAGTAGCAGACGCGCCTTCCCTACGTCACAGTTTGGCCGCCGATTTCGGCGTTCGAGACTACGGGGATCCGGCGGTTGTGAACCAGGAGTTTACTCATGTGCATAGTAGACTTGACCAGTTGGAGGAGAACCTGCAGAAGAGCGTCGAGGGTCTGAAGAAAGAGGTCGAGGGTCTGAAGAAAGAGGTCGACGAACGCTTCGACAACATGCAGAAGGACGTCGATGGTCTCAAGACACAAGTCCAGACGGGCTTCGCCAGACTGGAAGCCATGATTCTGGCATTGGGCGTGCAGGTTCTGCAACCTGCTGGAGCAGCCCCTCCCTCCGTCCAGAGTGCTCCATCCTCACTCTCCGACGGTTCTGAAGACGGTCCGCCCCCATCTTCCGTTGTGCCCGATTCTGGGCATGTTTCGCCCTCGCCCTCCGTCCCACGCTCCTCATCATCCGTCCAACGCCGTTTACCCTCCGTCCAAGCCAGCTCACCCTCATCCTCCGTCGAGGGCTTGTACAGCTCATCTCCCGTCCAGTTTGCTCGTACCTATCCTGACAGTAGTGAAGAGGCTGGCCCTTCCGTTACGCAGGCACAGGCTATCGGTGACATTCCCGCTATCGCTCTGCACGCGGCAGAAGTGTTAGACACTGTGCAGCGAGACACAGAGTCGAGCATCGGAAGGCTGAAGAAGCTTGCGAGCATGCTATCCTTGAAGAGCCTCAAGAAGTAGCATGTGGCGTGAGTGGTCACTATCTCCGTGTGTGGTACATACTGACGTTCGTCTTTCGCTCGCAGTCGCCTGCATTTTCGCATGCTGTGTCATCATCCATAATGCGCTCTCTCCATGTACGTCAGATCGCTTCATGTCGCCGTTATTCTCTACTCTCTGTCCACGGTCGTCGTCACTCCTCTCCTTCTGCCTTGCACTGCAATCACTCGCGCACCTCGACGATGTGTTGTCTCCCCCGCTCGTTTGCTGTCTTTTGTCTCCGTCATGATTTCTGTGCTGTGCTCCAACCGCGTCTGTACTCGTGTAAATGCTACTTGTTATCGTTCAACGTATCTGTCTATCAACTTTGAAGATCATCTACCCACGGTGAGCATTAATAGTACCATAGACAAGATGGGTGCTCCAATGTGTGATGGCGTGGGATGTCTCCGGGTTTGGTATCACTCTGGTACCACTTATCACCGCCGCCTTGGAATTCGGTCGTGGTCTTTTGGCCCCTGCTCACACGGCGCCCTCTCTCGCTGCCTCCTGTTTTCCGCACTTCGAGTCATCATACCGTTTTGTCAACGGCAATCTATTTGCATGCGGCCAGAATGGCTCCTCGCACAAGATATACCGACGATACCATCGATAAGCTGCATCCAAGGTAACCAACCCCATTTCATCTTCCGCACCCTTCCCTCCACATCCAGAAACACCGTCACCTTCTCGCTCACCACGACAACTACAGGCGTGAAACGTCCGCAGAGTGAGCAACTTCAGCTGACTGGTTTCCTTCGTCTCTGACAATCCTTAGAAGGTCCCTTCCCTAGCTCGCAGTTGAAGCGACATGTTCTGTATTCCTGGCTACGTGGATCCGCTGGTTGTCAAACGGGGGTTCGCTGAAGACTCGTGGCGGACTTGACCAGCTGCAGAAGGATACTGATCCATGGTCTCGAGAAAGAAGTCCAAGGTATCATGACGTCAAAGCCCTCAGGACACAAGTCGCCGAATTGGAAACTATGATCATGAGTTTGATGGTGCAGAGATCGCAACCTTGGGGAGGGGAGCAGCCCCTTCCCCCGTCCAGGGTGCTCTACTTATTCTCATCCTCCGACTCCGATCGCGGTTCCGAAGACTCATCCTCCATCGAGACCGCTTCAGTCCAACGCAATTTGCCCTCACCCTTCGCCGTCGAGGGCAAACCACAGCTCCATCTCCCGTCGTGTTTGCTCGTCTCGATCCTGATAGTAGCGAGCAGGCCGCTAGACCATCCGTGACACGGGCACAGACCATCAGTGAGCAGCTAAGCTCATCCGTCGCATTCCATCGTTCCCGGTACCCCTGGATCTGGCGTGTAAACACATACCCTCTTCCGATTCTGTATCCTGCCACGGCACCGTCAATTTCGCTCCGCTTGACCACGTGCTAACCTATCTCAGACGGATCTCAGAGCGGGAACATCGTTGAGGTATCATGTGGCATTCAAGTTGCATGTCCGCGTGATGCCAGCTGTGGATGAATCGAGGTGCAGTGTGCGCTAACTCTATTCTGATACTGAAAGCAAGCGCGGTTGTTACATGATATCTTACGAGCTCATTCAGTGGAAGAGGTGGAAGGTGAGGAGCATAGAGCTCAATACTGAGAATGGGACGCATATAGTGAACAAACGAAAGTCATGGAGGGCAAATAGCACATGACATGAGACGACCCCCCAGCATACTCCCTCACTCGTCTCATGAATGAGCCAACCCACCGCCGATAGAGAGCATTGACAACGGTTGACTGTGCATCGGTTCTCTCACCCAACCACTACCTCCACAATCATCCTGAGCAAGAAACTCTTGGATGGAAGTTGATGCGGAGCTCATGGAGGAAACAAATGATGGGAAGCCGTGGACCGTACGAACCTGATCTTGATGGATGCAAAACATAGTGACCTTTTGGTGCAGGGAACACCCGACAAAGCGATCCTCGTACGTGGCCCTAATTCACTACGGGGGGCGTAAGACGACTGAGAGAAGGGATATGAAGATTGCTGAGGAGACGCACCGTGAAAACGAGGTAGGGAGAACTCAATGGTTCTTCCGGGTCCTGTGCCTCTTAAGATCGTTCTTGCGTTTGTACGTCGCGTGACACCTCGGGCAGGAGTAAGGCACGAACGCCGGGTTATGCTTCTCGTTGATGTGCGTCCTCAAATTGTGGAGGCGCGTGAAAACTGACGGCATGCATCAAGAGAACGTCCTCAATCTGGAAGCGCCCCAATGAGAGCGTCACTCACCTCGAGCACATTCAGAGCATGCGAACGCAGGGTGAGCGCAGCTAGATCCAACAACAGGTCCGGCCAAAGGCCCCGCTTGAGAGCCCGTCGGAGCCAGTACGGAGGTCAGCGGGGGATCCAAAACGACAGTGAGCTGCCGGAATGGGATGGTCGGTCTCAAGTCGGGGACGTCTGAAACGTCCGTCGCCGAACTTAGGAGATGAACCGGGTAGTCGGTGCCTTGGACAGGGAGCGCGGTTTCCACAGTGTAAGCAGACGGGGAGGGGGGCTGATGCAGAGAACCATGAGCAAAAGGCCGGGTGGTCCGACGATTCTAGCCAGTGAGGATCAGCAGGATATGGGAGGTCTTGCCAGAGCTCTTCTATAAAGTCGTTGCTGCTCGACGTTCCTACCTGTGCGGAACCAGGCGTCACATCGGCTGCAGCCGCTGAGTCATGGTCGTCGGTGAAGTTGAGGTCAAGAGGCCAGATATCCATTCTGGACAATACTCGGATTTTGATGGGAGTCGGATGTGACGACGCAGCTGTCATGGGTCACAATTCAGCTTATATTATCATATTATTGGCGTACGGATGCAAATAGCATGCGGATACAAACAAACCCTGCCGCCAGAGATTTTTTTCACCCAGTGCGTCCGCACAAATTCAGCACGATCCCTGCCCAATTTGGCCACAGTGCATGGCCTAGATGAAGCTTGTAAAGTTTAAGGGGTCATCATTCACTGACCGGGCATAGCGGCTTCAAAAGTTCACCGCCATGGTCACAAATACGCACGGCAACGCCGCCGCATGCAGGAGCGTTTCTGTCACACCCTCGAATGGGATACGGACAATTATGCTTCGCAACTGATTAATATTATAATACGTTACCCACTCACCCTTTCCCAAGGATAGGAGGATAACGTAAAAGCTTTCCTAGCCTGTGAGTTGAGGGCAAAAAACACGGCACCAGCCAGCGAGGCTCCTGCGCTATTACAGTCCGTTCCATCGACAGGACTCTGTCGATACTCCGCGCTCGCATCAAATCTGAGTCTGAGATTCCCAAAAGAGACACTTAAGGCAAATTGCTGGAGGGCCTTCGGCGAAGCAGTGCTTCCATCCCAAGGTGTGAGAAACGTTTGTCTACTCTCTCTATCTCGTTGGCTTCAGAGAGCAACCAAAACACCGAGTTCCTTCTGAGTATGATGGAGGACCCGCTGCGGCTCGCTCTGAGCCCGGAGTACGTGAATTGCCTGCGTTTGGCGTAACGGTTGGCCCTAAACGTATGGCACAGTGTGCCTATCGTTCTTGCAGCTTGCAGTGCTGTGTTACGGAAGAAGGATGAGAGGAAAAGTGTGAGAACCTCGGCTGTCCGAAGCGGCTTCTAGGCGTTGAGTCTTGAAGCGTATACGTCGGATGGTCGAGTAACACGAGATAGAGGTTGTCGAACCAGAACCAGAGTAGGTAGGAGTCTCGATTCAACTGAACCTAGCGAGAGTCCCTGTAGAGTACATGTCTTATATACTAGTAGGCTAAAGGAATCACATGACAAGCTGAGTGAGATTAGGAGTCAAGCTGAGTAAGAATAGGAGAAGAGAAAGGAGTAGAAAGTAATTAAAGTATCGTAAGAGAACCGGTAGTGTCGACGCCGGAGGCGTCGGCTATTCTTCAGTCCGGATATAGTAGTCGAAGCGCTCGTCCTTACAAAAAGAGATTGTGTTGAGAAACTAGAGGTCCATGGTGTCTGGCATATGCTCTGGTTTTCCCCGGCTCGTGGTGAAGCACGTCTACGTCTTTCCTTGCCCCAGTTTTCAGCCATGTGCTGAGATCCATCAACACAATGACTATATTGCATTCTGACATGCATTGATCAACAACGATTGAGAGTGTAGACAAAGTCGCAATAGAAAAATAACATCATCTCAGTCCAGGTCCGAGGTGAACCTCAACAGGAGGACCACTTGTAGTAGCGTTCCGAATGAACTCAAGAACAGCACTGTTCTTTTTATCCTATCACGCAACAGTCTCCTATATAGCTACCTATCCGACGACTCAAAGCACTAGCCTAGCACTTCCCAGCCACTACAACACTAAATGTGTCGCTTGATCAGCGGAAGCACCTATTGCGTCCGCATTTATCCGTCAATGAGAGCAAGTGCAGTCAGTTCCAGTGCATGAATTGCCCGGGCCGTAAGACACGAGGAGGTTTGAGGAAGGGGGATGGCAAACACGCTTTCATTGGAAAATACGCACCATGAATGTTCATCAGATGCCTCAGGCAGTCGTGTTTGCGGCCAAATGGCGCCAAGCAACAGCAGCAATAAAGAGTGAGAGAAGTAGCGTGTTTCGTCTTCAGATGTCTCTGTAGGTTCCTTCTCTGGCGGTACGCTGCGCGGTTGAGTCGGCGGCGGGCAAATCAATGCGTGAGTACAAATCAACACACATCATGAGAACGGACTTACAATTAGCACACAGGTCACAGTACCAGAGTGTCTGGGTCGCGCTTGGAAGTGGGATGGCCGAGTGGGGTGCCAACCGGATTCGACCGTGGGCTACAGGTGAAGGGTGGTCTGGAGTCGTAACAGGCGTTGCCGGCAAGGGATTTGTATAATTCACTGGAAATGGTGCCGGGGGTGCAAGAATCTGTTGGGACAAGTCTGATGAAGGGGTGAGACCAGAGAGATGGCTGCCTTGGTGGACGGCGTTGGCTGGGACGCTGGATATCTGGATATCTGGGAGCTCTCGCCGTGAGAAACGGAAGGGAAGAGCGCCCGTCCGGCATCGAGGAGGATGTCGCCCGGAACCTCCCACTGTCTAGAGGTTTCTGCTGTCGTCACCGTCTGCTGAGGGCTCATCGTGGCCCCGGAGGTGGTCGCCGCCTCACCACTGTGCTGTTCCTCAGTAGTGGAAATCCCGGAAATAGCGCGAGCGAGCTGATTCACGGTATCTGGGAGCATATCGGCCTTGCACAGAATCATACAAGGCGGGTATCGCTACCGCATGTTCTTCTCTTGTTCAAACACCCAGCTATTCATACTTTTGAGACATTCCGACATTTTGGTACCGGCCGGTCTCCAAAGTAGTGGCTCCCGCGCTCACAGCCCAATTCCTTGGCAGAACCCTACCAATACTCTCTTGCTCGCATCAAATGGGAGTCTGAGGTTCTCAAAAGAGATTGCACACTTACTACTCTCTGGCAAATTGCTGGAATGCCTCCGGCCAAGCTTTGATGCTCTAGTGCTTCCATGCCCGATTGTGAGCACGTTTGTCTCCTCATTGGCTTCAGAGAGTAAGCACCGACCTTCTTCTGAGTATGATGGAGCACTTTCTCCAAGCCCGGAGTGCACCCCCGGAGTCGCCTGATGTGCATCGCCTCCATTTGTGCAACGGTCTACCTAAACGTGTGGTATGTACCGCTCTTGCAGTGATACATTAGCAAAAGTAACGACGAGAGGAAGGAGATGTAATGTTATATATTCACAACTTGAATGTCAGGCACGCGGTACGGTCTCGGGATCCTCAGTAAATCTAGCTCTGGTTTTTGTCTGTCGGATAGTCGTCTCAAAGTCTGGATAATTATGTGAGAACTCACAAGATGCGCGTCTGAGCAGCGCCCAAGTGTGGGGACTCGTTCACTGTGTGCGACGCCGACTCTCCGTCGGCCACTCTCCTTTTCGAGTGCATAATGACCCGCAACGCCTCGACAGCCGCCCTCGCGGGTTCGGGCCCTCAGAGTTGCCGCGGGAGCAGCAAAAAAGGATTCACCTCTTTCTTATTTATTTCGCGCACGCCTGCTATGTGAGCTATTTCCTCTCGTCCCTCGCGAGACTTGACCATGACCTCTTTCTCCTTTTTGCTATGCACGCTCGGTATAGATTCTCGCGCGGCGGATTTCTTTTATCCTCCTATTGCACTGCACTTAGACCAGTAGATTTGTCACTTCACTGGATGACTGTCTAATGGTAGCAAAAGGCGCTCCCTCGGGCGGAGCCCTTGTTCCTTTTCTGGCCGCCTACTGAGCACCGCCAAGCAATGCAGGGACGTCGAGTGGTTCGCAATAATTGGTTTGTATACAGCTCTGATCGTGCTAAGGCACGCTCAACACGTTTCTTTATAACGGACAATAGTGTTGGGTAAGCCTGTTGCGCTACGACCGCGGAAGTAATTCAAAACCTTCGATAAGCTGACAAAGTATGCGTGTTACAGTTGGCGAGTATTAGCGGTAATTGGCCACAAAAGAGTGCCAGTGCCTGTGGCAGACGCTGTACAGTATGGGTCTTCTGACGGGCTGCAGGAAAAAACAGATAAGGTCAAACAGATTAGCAGACGGAGTGAGAGATACAAGGCAGCATAGAGCAACAGCATCTGAATCACCAAAGTGTGCTGTGGTTGTCGATCTCACTCATCGAAGTCTACATCGAAAAACCCTTCCTCTGATCCTTCCTCTTGTTCTTCTTCTGGCTCGCAGTGTCTATTCCATCCCACTGCACATCCAGCACGCCCTCCTCCAGCCATCACACATCCTCCTTAGCTGTATTGACACAACTGGCGAAGTAGAGCTCCAGTACAGAGATGCCGTGGTGCTGTGCTCAGACCGATGGTGGAGAAGAAGCACAACGCACTAACGTCCGAGATGGATAGCTTACAAGTACAACTGTGCAGCAGTGTCACGATGTGGGACGACCATCGATCACCATGGGCAACCTGGTAGATGATCTTCAATGTTGTTAAAGGGATACGTACATCGATGACCGGTATGCTTGAGACAAATACATACCGTCGTGACACAGCACAGAAGAACGACGTGGAGAGACAGAGAACGAGCGGGACAGCAAGTCGTCAAAGTGTGCGAGTGATTGCGGTGGCAAAGCTGAGAGGAGGGATGCCGACGACCACGTGCAGATAGTCTGAGGGAGAATAACGGCGACATTAAACGATGCGACGTACATGGGGAAAGTGCATAAGGGAGATTGACACTGCATGCGACGATGGAAGCGACTGCGAGCGAAGACGGACGTCAGTATATACCACGCACAGCCTGTGTGAGAGAGAGAGACCACTCACAGCGGATTCTACTTCTTGAGCCTCCTCAAGGATAGCATGCAGACAATTTCTTGAACCTTCTGGTTCTGGACCGTGCCTCTCGCTGCACGGTGTCTGACCCTTCTGCAGTGTAGACGAGAAGTCACTGACTGCCTGTGCCCGTGTCACAGATGGTCCAGCGGCCTGCTCGCTACTATCAGGATGCAGACGAGCGAACACGACGTGAGATGGGCTGTGATGGCCCTCGACGGAGGGTGAGGGCGCACCGCGTTGAATGGAGGGTGAGGGGCGAAGAGCTGAGAGCCGCTGAGTTACATAACGGTAAACTCCCACGCCATCGTGAACCGCTCCGAGACTCTCGGAGTCCTCCACTGAACAAGAAGCGTCCAGTGATTGGTAATCATTGGACTGTGTACAACTCCGATCGCGTTACGAGACACCATACAAAATACAGAGCAACAAACTTATAGATCTGTCCGACAACTGACAACAACAACATAGGACCGAGACAGTAAGTATACAACATCAACATATACACCAAAACTCAGTCCGCAGAGACAACATATAGAGAGAGATAGAGTACGTATTATTATTCTTGTCCACCACTGGTATAGCATCTCTCGGTGGACAGTCGACGTCCATATCGAGAGAGCAGGTCTTGCAGCCAATCACTCAAAGTCAGCTCGCGCCGCCTTCAAGCGTCTGTATGTTCCATGACATCGTGAGCCGGGGCAGGTTAACGGTGCAAGTAGGGTCACACACCGAAGCACTGGGCAAGGCGTCGAATACCTCAGCTTATTCGTCCCAGGAATCTTCCGAGGGGCCTCCCCGGTATGTCGCTTGAGGTCGTGTTTCTTGGTCCAACCACGATTGCAGTAAGGACACACATAGGGACGCGACTGTTCCGACGAAGGCGCGGTGACGCCGTTCTCGGCCGTGGAGTTATTCCCATTCACGGGGGACGCTTGAGGAGGACGCGCGACGGGCAGAGCGCTTCCCAGATTTTGAGCCAGTGCTTGATGGTATGCGTACAAGAACTGCCCGTACCAGTCAGGACACGCGTCCTGCGGCACCGTGGGGTGGAAAGGGACACTCGCGCCCTGCGACTCCGGGAGCTGAGCATGATGCGGCCCATAGGCCGAAGCCAGCATGAATGGGTGCCCATGGGCAGAGCTCGATGGTCCCGGACCATCGAGCTCTACGGGCGGGTACTGAGAGTCCGGGTGGTAATTGGAAACTCCGCCGGCGCCTACTCCGAGCCCGGCCTGGCAGACCCCAGAAGGTCCTGCCTGGGCGAGCGCGATGCTACCACTGCCAGAAGCATCGACGACGACGGGGCTCCCAAAGAGTCGGGGTGAGGATGGGAATGGAGTATACGGTCCCGAATTGTCCGACGAAGGTGTGTTAGACAGAGTGCGGATGGACGAACCATCATCCATGTCTGGGGTCGGCGCATTCCATGGTGGTACCGAACCGCGGTCGAAGTTGACGACCATGGGGGAGGGAGCATGGAAAGAGGACATTCTAGTCGTATACGCACTGGAGTATGTGACGTTTGGCTGTGAGTTTGAGGACGATTGGAGGGGAGGGATGAGCGGGAGTTGCGAGTGTGTTCTGTGGTCCTGGTCGAAGTCGCGACTCGCGGTGACGCACTTGCATAGACGGCATAGACGCGTTGTTGTCCTCTGTTTTGCCGGTGTCCTGCCTCGTTCCCACCGATTACCCATTGTTCAAGTTCCAGAGTCATGCGGACGAGATCCCAGAGCTACAAGGGAGCCGCGCTCTGCAAAGAGGACCGAACAGTACCCAGAGTCAGTGTGAAGATAGCCAAGGGCATCGACGACACGCGAGGCCGGAAGAGAGGTGCTCGAAGCCATGTGTCAACGAGGGGCGGTCTAACAGAATTTGGATGCGGAAGTTAGCCAAGAAAGCCGACGAGATGAAGGACGATGTTGAGAACGAAGGGGAAAATGAGCAGCAGAAGGAGACGCGGGCATGAAGCGGACATACGCGTCATCAGCAGATCGCGGTGCGAAACGCCGATCTGGCTGGGATGCTCATCGCGTCTCTTTCTGCCGACGCCGTCGTCGGCAGCGCGCTCATCGTCTGAGCCACCCCGCACACGACGACGTACAAGATATGTACCTGAAAGCTCTGCTGCCAGTGTACCAGCTATGAGTATTTCTGTTTTGGCTTGAGTTGGCTGCACTGAGCGCAATAGTGAGTCCGCAGTATCGAAACCATACAGTATGGCATAATCGCAACAGGGTTGAGCCATGGACGTCTGAACGTCTGAAGATTCAGGACATTTTACATGCTACTAAACAGGCTTGCAATATCTCTTTGCACACTCAATAATATGGTTCTCTGATCGACAATGCTGTTGTCTCTTTCATATCGTCTACTGTCCTAGCTTCCCCTGAGGCACCAACTTGAACAGTGTGTGCCCTCATGCCTTTGTACAAGTCAGATAGCGGTCTGGTTCCAGAAAGCGACTTCTCTGAGATGAGCCAATCACTTGCCGATACTCGTGCCCTCGGTTGAGGAACTAGTGTTGACCAAGCAATCGTAAACTGACGTGCGATACTCAAGTATGTATATATGTACAACGACGGAGCGGATACACGTTCTAGTAACAAGTAACAGCAACATAGCTTCATATAAACGTAACTAACAGAACACAACATGTAAATCTTCAAAGCGAGGGAGGACAAGTGATGGACGAGAGCAGTGCACGGGATGTGATCATATACATAACAAAACATGCCGAACGAGAAACGGAACCGATACGAGTAACAGTCATGCAGAACGCAGTCCAACAATACGATATGAAGCCTAGATACGCGCATACATCACCCACAGGGAACTCGTCCGACCGGCAGACAGGGTCCCAATAGATGATGCATACGATCTCGTTCATCACCGGTATATCACCCCTCAGCGTAAGTCGACGGCCATAGAGGGTGATCAGCTATTACGGCTGAACACTCGAGAAAGGCGATCGACTTGAGAGGTGATATAGTGGTGGTGCACGCGACCAGTAAAGGCCTACAACGACAGAATCATAGGTCAGGGAGCAGAGAGATAGGACCACAGCTTACTCACCGATCACCGAAGGAGAGATTTCTGCTCCAAGTTGGGGGTGTCGTCGCTGTCGGATTCTTCGACGTCCTCGGACGTGCTGTTGGATTCACCCGCAGACTGAGACCTTCCGTATTGACGGGCAGAACCGAGGTGCGTGTGGAAGGACATGAAATGGTTACGAAGATCCCTCTTGCGCGTGAAGCCCTGGCACATGTAGGGGCATATGTAAGGGCGATAGTCCAGGTGCTGTCCCCAGACATGCTCCTTCACATTGTCCCTCTTCTTGGATCCTGTGCAGCGTTTAGCGGTAGAATACCAGTATTCTCCATTCAAGGGTTGGACCCACTCACCCTTGTAGCTGCACGTCTGCAGCAAACACCGATACACCCCCTCCACGCACCGGAGCGGGAGGTCGAGCGGGTCTAGCGAGGGGTCGTCGATGAGCTGGAGTTTCTCGCGTTTGTAGACCGCGCCGTGCTTCCTGTCCACGTTGGGGAAGTGGGGACCTTCCCACATCTCCGCCATCGTCGGAAGACGCTCACGGGGGCGTCGTGTCTGGGACGCCTTGATCTTTGGAGATGCGGAGTCTCGGGTGGCAGAAGGGGTCCGAGTAGACGGACCTGTGCCATCCGATGACGGCGTCGTAGCGGCCGACGACCATGGGGACCCGTGGTCAGCGACTGTTACGGGACCGATATCAGACGGATGTTCCAAGGAGGTTCTCCATTGAACATCAGCAATGACGTCTGGAGTACTGACGACCTCCTTAAACATCCTAACGAAGTTCTCGTCGATCCTCACGCCGTTAAATGTGGCTGGAGAACCGCGACCGTCTCCGGGACAATAGCCAGCAGCGGCGACGTTGGTGAATGGAGGGAGGAAGGAGTCCATGGCAGTGATATACGCAGTATGGTGTTTGGTAGGAGCTTGAGGCGCAGGTGGGGATGGAGGAGCAGTTGAGTGTTTTCTGTGGTCGAGTCCGAGTCGCTTGAAATAGTAGACGCGTTGTTATCGCCTGTTGTGCCCTTCTCGTGCCGCGACCTGAACCTTACTGCGCACAGCCGTATACCATGCGATCCGAGGAAGAGCCTGGCTTTGCAGCAGAGAGTAGCCATTGCCTATGCCCATAGTCAGTCTGCGCATCGAGCGAGCGTGTCGCGGTTGGCCGCGATGGGCAACGGTCGAGAAAATGGGTACCAAGAGTAATGTCGCAGCGAGCTCAGAGGGGCCGTCTGCACAAAACAGCGAGCGAAAGTCAAGAGAGCGAGCGAGAGAAATCGGCGTTCACAGTTCAAGAGAAAATGCAAAACATATCTGATCTGTATCTAGCATCGCACTTGAGGCGCATCGGGCTCTAGGGAAAACTTTGATCCGCCTCGCGTCATAGTAGTACGCGTGCGGCGTCGCTGCCCAGTGACTGTGCTGGCAACGTATGCTGCTGACGCCCTCATCGTCTGACCCACTCCGACAATGTACAGTGACACACGCCATCTCTTCGCAACCTTCTCATTCTGTCCTGAAAGTCTCTTCGTTGCCATCAGCGAGCGTGAGGAGCTGGCACGCGTCTGCGTTGAACAACAACGGGATCTGGTGAGTCCACGACCTGGACACAACACACTCTTGGATATGCGCGAGGTTAGAAGATGGATATGTGTGAAGCTTGAAGAGGGACGTGGACAACGGTTTGAGGTCGACATCCCACACACTCGTGAGCTGCACTCTCGTCAACAGCTAGCCAGATACTCGCTCTCGGATCGGTTACGAGGTGTGAGCGCATGTGCCTGTCCGATATATCCTGCCCTTCAACTGCGTAACCGGCGGTGAGCAAATATACTAGGTGCCTGTGCGATGTGCCCTATTCATGGCAGGACTGCAAGCTCTCCCAACGACCGACCAACAATATAACACCCTGCGTCCATCGTCCATACAAGCCGTCGTACAATCATCTTCTGCCTCCTGACCCGGACTAATCATACATCGTTATCGATGTCTTTCAGGTAGAACAAGCAGGCGGTAGAGCATCTCGGAACCGTATCATGACCTCAAAGTGAGTCACTTCGGGCCACTCTGACTCATAAACGGTTTCCTAATACCCACCTGTCAGAGAACCTTGCATGGCTATGCCTGTGGTCGAACTCTACACTGCCAGAGCCTCTACTCACGCGCCCAGCGGCGAGCTCCAGAAGGAGGGGGACGAGGTCAATATGGAGTAGGCTTACGGCCAATCTAGGTCAATTGAGCTCAAAGGCAGCTACTGCATTTCTCCCTAAAAACCCAATCTGTTCAGCCCATCGTCAGCCTCGGCCAAGGCCAGTTTCTTCCTGACCAGTATTCCTGGCAGTGTACCATTCGTGCCCAAACCCCTGCGCCCTATATCGCGTGGTTCAATACTCGAGTGGTCTTCTCGCACCCTCGTTATTGAGCTAATCTATCCGACAGCTGTGCAGGGATTCACACTGCGCATCCGTGCGACTGCGAGGCTGCGGAGTGGTCAGCGTAGGTAGAGATACACCCTCAGGGGCAACCTCATGTGCCAGTATAGATCCCACTCAGCAGAGTCCCGTGGTTCCCTCATGGCTGGCGAGAGCTCGAGTTCTGGACTTCGAGTCAATACACGAAGTAGCAAAGGTACGAACGGTTTCCCACGACGCTACCGCACCGTGCACGTTTGTTGACGTGACTTTAGATCGAAGTCGATCTCCTCTGAGTCGTGTCAGGCCGACCGCGATGGCTCTGCACCGGCTGTTCATCAGTGCAATGATTAATGCTGATAGGATGGAATACGCCCTCTCTGTATCACCCGACGCTGAAGACGCGCTTTTGCTAGGGAGAACGAGCATATTGAAAGGGGGTTCCACGCGCCGATTAATCCACTCTCCCAATCTGAAAATGTTCGATCGCACCCGCGATTTACCTCTCCAGAGCTACAACGGCAGCTGTCAACCTAGAGTGAGTAATTGCAAGGCCCAGAGCCCCTCGGAGTGTTGGAGTAACGCTGTTATGCGCGATAGATCATAGTTCAATGCGAGAGGGACCGGAGGAAGCAGGAAACAACGGTACATTCACAACCGACAGTCGATCCGCAGTTCCAAGGTATCAGAAGGCGGTCTGCGGCACGCGTTCCAGGCAAGACAAGCACTAAAAGACACTGCTTACTCTGAAACCAAACCCGTCATGTGCCCCTCACGCAAGGATATCTGGAAGTGCGCTCTAGGGATGGCCAGCGGACAGGTTGGTGGCGGGACATTATTGTCGAGTCATACGGGGTGTAAGGACTCACCTCGTCCGTTCTGCTTTGCAAGTTCAGCTGATCCGCTCTGTTGGGTCGAGCGGCGCAAGTCAGTGGGAGCACCCGAGCTCGAACTGTCGCACGCTGGACGTTACGGACGGCTATCATAGCCATGGTGAGTCAGCCAGTGTCTTTGGGACGAAGCCCCTAAGATGATGCTCCCAATGCCAGGGAGAGCCACTTCGCAAGAATAAGACGGCGCGGCGACATCCAGAATCAACAGCAGTCTCGACGAGTTACAGAGGCATGCAGAACTAGATGTGGAGTACGAGCGACGCCGCAGTATGGGAGACCAAGGCTCAGACGGACGGGAGACCTCAGACAGGCCACGCAGAGTGGAGGTTCGTGGTCAGGAAGTCTCTGACGAGAGGCGTGTGCATACAGCAGGCGAGTCTCTCTTTCACCCTTTGTCTCTGTTTTGAATCTGATCGCTGGCCCGCGCACACCTCGCCGGTCACTGCACGCTGACACTTGCTACTGCGTTGCTGCGGCAATTTCTTCTTAGTATAACTGTTGATATTATCGCGGTCATCTAGATTCGATGGTCTTGTCGGTGTCGCGGTCATGTGACTATTGCAGATCATCAACCGACGACGCGTCACGCTGCAGGCTGTCACTAGCTGCTCTAGGTCACTATGTCTTCAGTTAGGTCTCTCAAGTGCTCGTGCTCGACCGCAGGTCGTGGCATTGACTCTCCAGAGCAGGGCTTGTATCTAACCCCTTCACATACTTCTCCAATACATTCGGTGGATGAACAAGTAGAAACTGCAAGTGTGTAGTCTGCTTTGATGCAATCCCAGAGACAAACACTTAACCCGGCGAGTCGGACTTGCCGCTTCACGAAACTCCTCAGTCCCAACATCTACAGTCACCGCAATCTCGCCTCCTCATCCCTTCACACTTCCGAGCTGTGCATCATGAATCCACAAGCCCAATATCGTGATACCGATAAGAGATGGAACCCACCACTTCCAAAGCTACAGACTATCCAAGAACGCAGATGCATCCCGCCACGACGACCCACCCTCCTCCCACGCGCCCGTCATACCCTTCCTCACCCCCTCTAGCCTCGCCCGCTTCTCCTTCCCGTCTTCGCCAAACGCCTTCGTGAGCACCTCGCGCGCCTCCGCCTTGAGCGCGTCGATAGTGTTTTTCGGTACAAATCCGGTGCGATATATCGGCTTCAGCCCGCTCCCCGTCCGCACCTCGAGCAGCTCGTACCCGATCTTATGGATGTCGGCGATGAGCACAGCGTTCAGAGCCTGGTCGCCACCAAAGGGCCATAGGATCCTGTATGCGTCACAGATTTCAAAGATACGAATGTGCGCAGTACAAGATGAGAGAAATCAGGGACGTACTGAGGAACACCAGCGGAGATTGCTTCGGTGACACCGTTGTGTCCGCCGTGTGCTACAAACCAGCCGGTAGCCTGTATATAACAGTGAGCGGACCTGCAACGTACGTGGTTGGAAGCTTCGGCTTACGGGGTGATCCAAAATGAGCTGCTGGGGCGTCCAGGGTGATAGTAGCCCTTTGCCGTATGCCTTGACCTTTGCCTTGATCTCGTCCGACACAACCGCCGTCGGCGACGCAGTGCTCAGAATCTATGACGAGATGCAGACACAATCAGCAGAAAGCGGACGCGAACGTTGACAAGCGACATACGAAGGGAATGTTGAACTCTGTAAGGACCTCCACAAATGCCCAGATCTTCTCCGGGGACTTCGCAGGCCAGAACATCGACCCGAAAGAAATCTGATACAAGTCCCCCATAAATCACCGCCCACGCATGAGCCATAATAATGCATGATGACTCACGTAGACCAGAGATTTCTCGCCAGCGCTCTTGAGTGTATCATCAAGGAACGTCTGGATCTCGTCCGACTCGGTCGACAGCTTTCTCTCCTTCGAAGCTGCGGCAGCCTTCGACGCAGCAGGAAGAAGCGGCCCAACCGCATACGCGGGGCGACCTGTCTCTCCATACCAACGCCGCACCGCTGCGACCGCCTCGGGCTCGTAGGCCTCCGGCGTGAACAGGAACACGCCGTCCGTCTTCTCGAGAGTCCTGGGACAAGCCTTGTTGAGCATCATCTCGCCTTCTCAAAGGAGAGAGCACGACCCACTCGAATACACGCGGAAACAGTGTCGCCCCGATTCCCGCAGGCAAGACCCACTGCAGAGCATTGTGTGAGCTCAATTATCCATCACGGCTGTCCCCTACGAACTTCAAGCAGATGGAGCAAACAGATCTCACATCCTGGGGCCAGTGCTCATAGTCGTACATTGGCGGGATCCCGGGCAGGCGCACAATGTTGTCACCCGGTGTGAACGTGAGCTAGTCAATCGTATACAGCGATTCAGCTTGATCAGCGATTGTTGATAAGAAGGAGAAGGAATTTGCACAGATTTTACCTCGATGGCTACTTCCTCGTACGACCGTCCAGTGAGACGTGCCTTCTCTTCAGCCTTGAGACGAAGATTGCCCCTCCCGCCATAGCTCTCTGGCCCGAACAGGTTGATCAGCGCATATGTCAAGCCAGGGTGCCAGCCATAGATCTTCACGGTGTCCCCGCTGACGGCCTTGATTGAGTTGACGCCATCAGCAGCAAAACACTTCGAAAGAGACACAGCTTTGCATAAGCACCACAGCGGATTCACAATCGGGAGGCCGTACATCTAGTATTGCAGCCTGCGGTTTCGGGAGCGCTGAATGGCGTGCGCCGGTGTGAGAACATATGAGCTCGCCTCCCCCATCGAGCGCTTTCCATGCAGCTTCGAACTGCCGGTCAAACTCCTCGGACGAGAAGCCCTGGATATCGCCCACTGCGACGACTCTAGGAGCATCATCTCTCGTCAATTAATCTAGAGCGTAAGTCACGATATTGGAGAACACTCGCCTAATGCGCATGGCATGCTCTTCATCGCCCTCATCGAAGCTGCGGGAGAGCTCGGTGTTGATGCGATCGTAGTAGCCGTTCGAGACGAGTAGCGTGACCACGACTGGGCGGAGCTTGACGAAGCGTGCGGAGAGGTGGATGAGAGGGCGTAGATGACCTGTCATCGAAGTGGTATCAATTATCTGGGATGAAGCCTCTTTATCACTTGATCATACCCCATGCCTGTGTGGCGTAGCATACGACGTGCTTCTCTATCGAAACCATTACAGTACGAAATCCCTCCTGCTTAGGCGTAGTGACGGTGCTGTGACTGGTGAGTGAACGAACGCGGGAGTTCTGGTGGAAGAACATACGCCGACGCTCTTCTTATATCCCACACTATGCGCGCTCACGCTCCTGGTTCTCCGCCGTCTAACCATGAGCTTCCCGAATCCACGTCGACATAGCTCCGAGCACAAAGGTCGCCGCTGACTGTAGCACACGGGGTGGTATGCCAAACATCCACTTCCAGGGCCAACACATTGTCCTGTAACGCCTGAGCGATGGTAATCAGCATGACATTGTCAAATTCCACTCGCACACGACGTCTGATATCAAAGGATAGAATGCCCTCACCTCGCAGCTTATGCAAGCCACTCTCGTAGATCGTTCCCACCGCGTCATGCGCATTATCCCGCCCTCTCAGCTCAAGTCGTGTTGCTTGATCAGCTCTCCTTGAATCCGATGTCGGGGAAGCTCAGGATGCGGGCTGTTCAACTGGTACGCGCTAGGATGTGTGCATGGGATGGCGGCCTTGTCCAACTTGTATACGTATGTGAGCAATCAGAAAATGGGCGGCTTTGTGGGGTTGACGTAAGTACTAGTACTGTTTTTGGGTGATTGACACACAGTCGAGTCTACTGAGGCTGTGAAGGCTACATGTCGGAGCGCGTCAAGTTGTACCAAGCTCAAGCGGGTACCACAGTGCTTGAAAACACAGCATACATCCTCGATATTGCAACGTATGGTGCGGGGCGCCTAGTCACCGCTACGTTTGTACAACCAACCTCTGCGGCTACCAGTGGCGCATTTTTTGTCATTGTCCTTAAAAACTTGACCAAACTACTCCGTTTTATTACGGGAATCAAACTGTCAAACCGTTTGTCAAAAACCCCAAAAATGACCGAGATGGGATTTCTCGATTTTGCCAATTTCCGTATATGGAGTATAGGCGCCGTAACAAGCGCCAGAAGGACTCGGCGGAGACTGTTGTATTCCTTGCTACAACCCAGATGATGTCTTAAAAATGGTACAGAGATGCTGGTACACATCCACCTAGCAACCTTTGATCATTATGAAGGGAAGCTCTCGTTCATTCGTATAGGCGCCCGAACCCGCCGCTGATTTTGCCACTGTACAATTGAAGCGGTGACTAGGCGCCCGGCACCATAGTGAGAACATGGTGGTTCGGGTAAGCCGACTGTCAAACAACTGTCAAACTCCAAGAGAGGTGGCGGGCAACACACAAGACATCAATAAAGGAGATGGAGCACATTTGTATCATCAAGAGCAAAGTGACGCAGCACAGTAGGAGTCAGGAAGGTGGTGGCGATAGTGTACAAGCGAGCGCACTGCGTCGATAGAACACCAGATCGTAGAGACACTATTGCACACAGACAAGCAGCGGGGACAAGCGGAGGGAAAGAGAGACAAGCAAGCAGTCTAATGGACAGAGAGCATACGAAAATGCGACGTAATCGTACAGAACGAAGTGCGAGCCTTTTCCAATACCGGACCCAGAGACGATCCAACAGCAGCACACGAACGTATCTAACACAAGACACAGAGACGCAGATGACACAAAACAAACCAACATATCCCTCGACCACGCGCGTGCATCTGCGACGGGCGCGAGCCCCAAAGCACTACCCGGGATCGGTGGACACGGTCGTGAGCCCACCCAACACCGAACGCCAAGGGACCCGCGCCCCACTCACTGACACACGCGCATTTTGACCTCCTCTCGTGAACGAGCCATATGACATCTCTCGTCGAGAGTCGAACGCCAAAAGGACAAGACCGGCACGCCGGCGGGTCTTTTCCGTGGGGGCGCCCAACTCGAGAGATATCATAAGACTAGAGCGCGCGATTCCTGCACAGTGGTGCGTCAGTATCGATATTCGTTCGACAAGCAAGCGACCGAAGGCGAACTGGGCGGCACACATGCTTTATGGGGGAGACAGGGCAGAAATGACGTACTGGGAATCACGACGTTGGTCGTTCACTCCTCGGGTCCGTGCACACCCTCGGTCTTCACCTTGCGACGCGGCGACCCCAGGTCGGTGTGCTTGGACTGCTGATGGCGCATCAAGTCGTGTTTGCGACTGAAATTGCGGTCGCAGCCGGGGTGCGTGCAGCTGTTGGGGCGTTCTCCCTTGTGCACGGAGCTGACGTGTACTTTCAGGTTGTGCGTACGGGCGAAGCCTGGACAACGAGAGCGGAGACATCAACGTTTCGTCCATTATATGCACTGCGTATTGGGGCGGAAACAGAACGAGTACTTACTGGCGTTGCATTCGGGGCACGGATACTTCGGCGTCGTGTCCTGACGACGAGGACGCTTGGTCGGCGATGCCTGCTGCGACGGGGCCTCGGGGTCGGCCTTGGTCCTGATCCTCTTCACTACCTTCAGTTTCTCCATGGGCTCGACGACCACGGGCGAGGCTGAGGCTAGAGGGGAAAGTGGCGACGTCGGGGTCGTGGAAGTGAACGCGAACCGGGCCGCATTCACTTCCACACCCCGGGCAGCAAGGCCATGAACAGATGCACTCGCAGCGACGACCTCGTTCTGCTGCGGTGTCGGCTGCTCACAGCCGATGTCGACGAGCTCTAACGGAAGCTCAGGCGGGAAGGGGGACATTACCGCTGGGGCATGATACTCGAACGTAAAGGCGAAGTCAGTTGAAGGACTTAGTGCTGCATCAATGAAGCTGAGGTCCAACTCCTCCTCCTCGTCGAAGATCTTGAAGTCGTTCCATAGGGAAGGGGAGCCGACTAGAGTATGGTCGGATAGAGGTGATAACGGAGGTGGGGCGGTGTCCACGCTCGAAGGTGTGTCGGAGTACGCGGAGAGCGCAGAAGGGTAGGGATTGCTCAAGCAAGTCCAGTCGATAACCTCGGCGGAGCTCGAGTAGACCGAAAACGTGTCGATCGCGTCGATGTCGGTATCGAAGGCGAAGGAGCTCCCCTCGCCTGCGAGGCCGGTCGCAAAAGCCTCGTCGACGAGGGGGCTCTCCAAGTCAGCATAGAAGACGGAGCTCTCAGAGTCATAGGGATAGAAAGACATGGTGATCGCAAGGAGGACAGAGACGGAAGGTTGGGGTATATGTAGATAGATGCAGTGAGGGCGAGGAAGCTTGATCATCCGATTACTCGGGCGCTGGCGGCTGCGGGATGGCTGCTTCACTTCACATTTTCATTTCAGCTAACCTTTCTCACGTAAGCTCACTTAAGTTAGTTTTACACAGGAAAGTGAACATTTTCACTTTCGATCACTTTCGCTCACTTTCACTTTGAGCAGCCTGATGGTCTCAACATGGTTATGTACAGTGAGCGTCGATGATACTCACTTTACGTTCGGTTCACTCATTTCGTCCTCGAACGGGACTTGAAATTTGACTGTGTAGATGTAGAATATCGTACGGTGACCAAACTGCTTACAGGGCTAGCGCTATCCTTGTGGTACCTAGTGATCGTACTAGGCCACTGACCGACGTTTCACTGGGATGTTTGGTTGCTCAAGCTCATGAGAAGTCACACAATAGTACATCGCTCTGTAGGGCACAGAACAGCTGTAATAACACCGGGTGAGTCTTTGCCCTGATTACGGTTCCTTGCCGAGAGTGCGGTGACAAGGGAGGGAGACTGATACTTGCTACATCGTCGTGGATGGAGGTCGACTGAGCATACAGGCAGATACAGGGGAAGAAGTGAATGAATTGTAGTCGTAAATGAGATGAAGTAAGCGAAAGTGAGATGAAGTGAGTAAGACCAAAGTGAGACAAAGTGAGGCAAAGTGAGATAAAGTGAGATAACGGCCAGGCAGGGATACTATCGCGACTTCAAGTTCTCTCAACGACTGACCAACAATATAACGCCCCGCATCCATCCTCCACACAAGTCGTCGTGAAATTATCTTCTGCCCCCCGACCCGGACTAATCATACATCTTCATTGATGTCTGTCACTGAGTAGAAGCAAGTGGTAGAGAATCTCGAAACCCTATCACGACCTCTTAGTGAGTCGCTTCGGAGAACTCTGACCCATGAACGGTTCCCTCATAACCACCTTTCAGTAGTTCATGCATGACTATGCCTGTGGTCGAGCTCTACACTGCCAGAGCCTCGTTTCACATGCCCAGCTGCGAGTACTATCCTCGAGAACGATGGAGTGGGTTCGGCCAAAGCCAGCCTTTTCCTGACTAGATCCCTGGCGGGGTGCCATCGATACTCAAACCCCTGCGCCCTATATCGCGTGGTTCAATATTCGGGTCTTCTCGCACCCTCGTTATTGAGCTAATCTGTCTGACACGCTGCGCAGGGATCCACACTGCGCTCAAAGCGCGCGACTGCGAGAAGCTGCGGAGTGGACAGCATAGGTAGAGATAAGTATAGATCTCATTCACCAGAGTTCCGTGATTCCCTCATGGCTGGCTAGAGCTCGAGTTCTGGACTTGAAGTCAATATGTACGCGAAGCAGCAAAGGTACGAACGGATTCCCATGATGCTACCGCGCCGTGCACGTTTGTTGATGCGGCTATAGATCCAACTCTAAGTTATGTCAGGCCCATCGCGACGACTCTGCACTGGCTGTTCATCCGTACACTATTGATAGGATGGAATACCTCCTCTCTGTATCACCCCGGCGCTGACGACGCGGGCCTTACACGCAATTTCTCCATTGAGAACATGTGGTGCGTACTCACCTGCAGTCCGTTATCGAATCTCGTAGCTAGATTGTCATTTCAGTCGATGGCACCCAAAGAGATCATCATTGGTCCCCTTAGAGCTACAACGCTCGCGCCTCACGGACAGCGAGTGTCGACCCAGAGTGAGTGATTGCATAGCCCAGAGCCCTTCACACTGCTGAGGCAGTACTGCTACCTGCGATAGATGGCAAAAATGCCACGAGAGCGACCGATCTCGAGGAAGCAGGAAGCAACGACTCTGAAAGCCGTCATGCGCTCCTCACGCAAGGATATACGGAGGTGTGCTCTAGCGACAGCTACCTAACTTTGACATGATAGGTTGGCGGCCGGGGAGACAGAGGAGGGGGGGAAATACGGGGCGGTGAGCACTCACCTCGTCCGTTCTTGCTTCGTTATAGGCTCAGCTGATCCCCTCTGTTGGTCGCAGAGGGGTATTGTCAAGCGGTGCAAGTTGACCAGTGGGAGCACCCAAGCTCAGAGTGTCGGACGTTGGACGTTACAGACAATCATCATAGCCACGGTAATACAGTTCAGTGTCTTTATGACGAAGCTCCTAAGATGCGCCCAATGTCAGGGAGAGTCACTATTCATGAACAAGACGGCGTGGCGGTATCCAGAATCAAAACAGCAGTCCCAACGAGTTACAGAGGCATGCAGCACCAGATCTGGTGGACGAGACAGAAGCATACGACGACGCATCATGGAAGACAAAGGCTCAGACGGAAGGGAGACAAGCCAGGCAGAGTGGAGGTTCGTGGTCAGGAAATGTGGGATGAGAGGCGTGTATGACATGCAGCAGGCGAGTCTCTCCTTTCACCCTTTGTCTCTGTTTTGAATCTGATCGCTTGCCCGCTCTCACCTCGCCGGCTACTGCACGCTAACAAGTACTTGTTGCTGCGTTGCTGCGGCAATTGCACTCCTAATTGTTATCGCGGTCATCGAGATTCGAGGGTCTTGTCCGGTGTCGCGGTCACGTGACTACTACAGCCGACGACGCGTCGCGCTGGAGGCTGTCATTAGCTAGCTGCTTTAGGTCATTCTGTCTTCAGTGAGGTCTATCGGCACTGTTTTTCTCCATTTACTCGAACTACGATGCACGGTAAAACACTTAAGCTTTACTCGGCCGTACTCCTCGATACAGCATTCACAACGCCGTTTGGTGTAGCCGTGCGACACTGAATACATTTATGCCCGTGCATGCAACTTGCGGCAGCCATGGGGCTCGAGTGACACTTCTCCTCCTGTACGTTCGATCAACAGGTGGAGCAAACAGATCGCTGAGTAGGAGCACCCTGTGAAATTCTTCCTCCAAGCGGCGCACAAAGATGATCTGTAATAGGACTTCGTATTGACCTTGTCCACGACGAGCGAGGATGGAGCGGTCAGTTCCATGTTCACAGATTGTTGAGAGTGGCAGAGAAGTAAGCGCATCTGAGACATACGAGATGTACAGAGTCCTGACAGCCTCGCGACGGATGCAACGAGTTGGAGCAGATGAGACGGCTTTGATACAATTTGGTCTACATGACGCAACAATACATGATACGGCAACATACACCGCAGCGAGATTCCAAGATCGTAGTGGAGAGTAGGCATGAGTCAAGGCAAGTAGTACAACACAGCGTCTAACATCCAAATTGCGCAAAATCCAAAGTTGAACGAAATCAAGGTAATCTATCAACGTAACGAAAATAGTCATAACGGAGTGTGATAAAAGAGAGATGACGGCAAGCCCATTCTTTGCGCATACATCGCCGAGGGGGAGACCCCTCCGGCCGACCCGGAGACGGGCTCCCAATAGACGATGCAAGCGACGATATGACCTCATCTAACCTCGTTCATCACCGGTAGAACATCTCTCCATCGAGAGTCGGCGGCCACATCGAGTATCCAGCTTCCGGAGCTGAGCACACGAGGAGGGAGGTCGGCTTGAGGGATGATATACTGGTAGCGCACGCGACTCGTGGGCGTCTGTCTGTCTGCACATCCCCAGGACGTCGTTAGCAAGACACGTTTAGCACACAAGTGTCGAGAGAGCGCACGTACCGAGAACTCTTCAATCCGTCTGATTGCGCTCCCCGCACTTTGGCTCACCCGGGCAAGAGTTACTGAATACATGCACCCCTCCTTTGAATCGACTAGCCTCCCCGGCATGTCTCGCCAAGTCGTTCTCTGTGCCAAACGCGTGCTTGCATTTATCGCACTGGAACTCTCTGATCTTCTCATGTATGACCTTGACGTGCCTTGTCATGTTGCACTTTCTCGTAAACGCTGTTAAATCATACGCACCGTCAGCTCATCATCTGGGGAGGGCATGAACGACGGGATACGCACTTTCGGAGCAGCCAGTCCATGTGCAGGGGAACTTCCGGTGATCGGGTCTAACCTTGCCACCCTTCGATTTAGCCTTCCATGTAGTTTGAGCATCGCCTTTGGATTTAGCCTTGCCTCTGGGTTTAGCCTTGCCCTTGGGTGTAGCCTTGCCCTTGGGCTTAGCCTTGTCCTTCTCGAGTGTAGCCCTGCCATCGAGATGGCTGAAAACTGGTTGGAGCATCTCTGGTGTGGCTTGTGTCAGCGCTGTGCTGGTGACATCCGCGTGCGTTGGTTGGACAGAGCTTCCACTAGCCAAGCTAGAAACGTCTGTCATGGGCTGCATGTAGGCGGCCATAGCATCCATCGCAGCAAATGGATCAGACGTCTGGGCTGGCGGTGGTTGGCCATACTCGGACGTCCAGTCGAAGGAAGTCGACGTTTGAGCGATAGAAGGCCGAGCTCCGTCATTGAGTGGATGTTGAAATGCGCGGTCCGGGCCCCAGTGCTGTTGGGCGCCGAAGGAGAACGCCCGTGGCTCGAGTGGGTACGGGTTCCCGGAGTCTGCAAGAACCAAAGAGGGGGACCCAGTCTGCGCGACGCCATTTTGAACGATTCCGGAACCAGCAGGGCCCGAGAAGTCAATGTTGGGAAACCAGCCCATGCATGAACGGGGTGTATTGAATGCGTAGCGAGCGGCCTCTTCGACAACAGGGTCCTGGCTCTCGGCGCCGTAGTCTTCACTCGAATCGCGTCTAGCGAAACCAAATGGGATAGTGAAGTATTGGTGGTAGGTGTGCATGAGTGTACTATGCGGAGTGTCGTGTAGGGGAGGAAGGAGGAGTGGTTGTGAATTGAAGCTCTGTGGTTGCGTCGAGTCGCGTTACGGACCGTGAAATAGACGCGTTGTTTTCGTCTGTTTTGCCCTTGTCGTGCCGCATCCCCAGCCAATTGTGCATGACCACAGCAATGAGCAGTATGAAGCATGGAAGGACCTTGCTTTGCGCAGAAGGGCGGGTGTCCAGGCTAGGTCCCCAGATAGAGCCATAGAGACGGATCCGCGACACGGTAGCATATGAGGATGCGTGCTGAGAGCCATGCCGACGAAGACGACGGTGACCTGCTAGAACGTGGAGTTCGAGTAGAGTGTACAGTGAACAGAAGGGCAGACGAGAGCGAGGAGGACGAAGACGAAGGAGAGCTGAGAGAGTTCGAGCGAGGCCATCGAATCGGATGGCCAAACGCTGATCCGCGTCGCGTCACACGTGACCTCCACGCAGAACATCGCGCGCGTCGCTGCCAGCACTGCTGTCGGGAGCGCGCTCATCGTCTGAGCCACCCCGTACTCGATGACCTGCACATCCTATATCTTCGCGACCTTTCCTTCTTGCCATAAGGACCTGTAGTCTGATCCAGAGACTTGTGAGGGGCTCGCGCGCATGCTATTTGTCTGTCAGGAGCATCTGGTGAGTGACCGCTGCTGGGCTGGACGAAATCAACGGGTTGGAATCGACGTCCAGAGTCTATCGCTCGAGGAGCAGCGGACCACTACCCTAGCAGATGATGTGCTCGGATCGATTCGCGAGATGAAAGGCCCTAGCTACACCCTCATGTGAGTTTTTCCGCAACGACGAGTTAGATGACTCGGGAAGCATAGTGCTCCTTTCATCCAACTCTGTGTTCAATCTCGTCGTCAAGAGGCGATTGACAATTATACGTGCTTTGTGGGTGCGGTGGAGATGTGGGGATGTCCTCGGCAGGAGGCAATACTGCCTACCCGACATCTAAGTCCCGCTTACGGATGCACTTGGACAAGACATCCCTCATCCTCTACACGATTGAGCAGTACATTGCATCATCATCCCACTCACGACGACTGAGCGCACATATAGACTTTCATGGCGTCGAGAAAGCAGTAGAGGCCGCGGTGATACTCAGATCGCATCTCGAGTGAGTCACTTGCCCAACCCTGACGACTGAGCGTTTCCCTCACAGTCAGTTTTGAGACAACACAGACGTCTTCGTGGTAACCCAGCTTGACTGATTGGTAAGGTGTCATCTCCAGCGATCTGACGACCTGCATATTCACCAGTCGCCATAATTCGCTGGAGATGTCACAACATCCGCGAGTGTCTTAAGCGTGCCAGTCACGCCACTCGGTACCCTCAACCACCACCTCGTTTGATCTATCGGATACGACGGGCGTGCAGTAAGGGTCTCGAGTGGTGGGTCAACATCACTCCAACGTACAGGTGCGACACTGGCCTTGGAAGAGAACCCAGCACGTGCAGGCAAGGCGCACGCCGGATCACTATATGTATGGCCGGCGATATCTCCCCTCGGCTCCGGGGTTTCAGACAGTGAGTTAGATCACCTCTAATTTGCGTCGTGCGTCACTGTTACATGGGCCTTTGCAGGTTCGAGGGGGTGCTGGAGAGACATTGGAACGAGGCTAGCCCTTTCGACCACTCAATGATTCTGAATCGAACTAACACGCCCAGCTCGCCATCAGGCCGGTGAGGAGGCGCGAATGAACTGGAAGATCGTAAGCAAGTACTCACCTGTGATTCGCTGTCGATGTCCAGCGGCTGACATGCTGCATTCGTAGAACACCGGTTTGATTGGTGGAACGTGCAGAGCGAACCCTCAAGCCTCGCGTCTGAAGGTGATGAGCACAGAGAGTGGCCGCGGAGTACCTCGAGTTTGATAGCTGGACTGAGATTCCTAGAGCCGATAGACCAGATAGGGATGGATATCCAGATGCCGTCCAGGGTTCAGGCTGAGATGCAGGTTCTAGGCTAGAGCGACCATAACCACAACTCGGTATGAAACCGGAGCAAAGAGTGAGCCACCTACCATAATCTGAAAGCCAAGTCGATGGCTCGCAGTACAGGATGTTGGGCAGTTGTTTGCGACGCGAGCCCGACGCGTACCCGGATATAGGATATATGAGCCCGATTAAGGCCACTTTTCGCCCGTGACCACCGTAGGAGCTCTTAGACTAGCACGGGTGGCCATCCGGCGGAGGCTAGTTGGTGGCCGGCAGCATATGCTTGAGAACTCGGAAGACGGTGAACACTCACCTGGTTTACTCTACTTACACCAGCTGATCCATCCCTCATCCGCCTCAATAGGGGTAGCGACATCTCGGGAGTAGTCAGACATCTGTGGCAGCGATGGTGAGTCCTTCTAGGGTATTTGAAGCCGAGTAGCCGGATCAAATCTGATACACATCCCAGATTCCACAGAGAGCCAGTTTCAAGGAACACGACGGCGCAGTGGTTTGGTGGCCAGACCCGAACAGGGGTATTACGAGATCACAGCACGGCTCGCCATACCAGCTCTAGATCAGAGCGGAGCGTAGACAGAGCAACTTAGAGTAGCATGGATGAAGGGCAAGACGGAGGCGAGACAGATCAGGCAGTGAGGGTTTGTGGTGGAAGACATGCGCGAAGGGAGGCTTTTCGCGCATTGTCTTGTTGCAATCGGCTTACCTGTGCACAGCTTTCATGACACATGCATGGCGCTTGCACCCCTACCGCATCGCCTACCTCTCGATCACGAATCTGCGATGACCATGTAGGTCCTGGTCCTCCTCAATGTTGTCTCACTGAGATTCTTGTTTGGCCAATTTGATCACGTGACTGAAGGAGAGACAGCCACGATCAATCGAGATCTCGTCTTCGAGAGGACTCTGCTGCTGAGAACATATCGAAATACGTGCACCGTAGACTTATAGTTTCCTAGTGCAGAGGGACGATCCCTGTTTGTGATGTGCTTCTTAGCAGGCGAGAGTAAACATCCCAGTGCGTCCAGCTCATATATATAGCAGCACTACTGAAGCGAAAACCCATCCAAGTGAAGACGAGTCATCAGTCTATGAAACATATAGAGAGCAAACAGATTCAGTGTCTACTGTATGTAGACTTTTGTGTAAAGGCATGCCATAGTCATCCTGAACTGCCAAACGAGTCCCATTAACTGTTGCAATGAAAGACAGTGACTGCTCTTGTATGCCTGCATGCGAGTTGGCCTCAACGCAGAGTCACTAGTATGAGATAGCATGCCTACCTGGTTGCCCTCAGACGTTGTTGTCATCATCGACCTGTGATGCACTCCTTTGCGACTCGAGGATACCATACACCGGGTCAAGTGCGGCCCGGTGATGAGAGGTAGTACTAGCATTTTGACTGGCAAAGACGGGGTTCGAAACGATCGAGGGTGTGGTTGTGCTTCCGGCAGAGTAGCACACATCGTGTAGGTCAATGATAAGCCGAGACATCATGATCGCACTGAAGCTAGAGAAGAGGTTCGGTTAGTGCATCCAGCTCGTGCTTGCTGCAAGGAAGCTTGCTTACACAGCGATCCATGTCGAGATGACTTCGATATACTACAAGATATTATCATGAGCGAGGGGCGGAGTTGCTAGAACATCATATGACCCTTACGTCGACAATTCTGCTGAGACCAAGCGCGGCTAAATTGACAGCCAGGAGAATGCTGACAATATACTGTTTTAGATCAGAAAAATGTAACATACAAAACAGACTCACGCAAAGTAGAGTGTTCCTAATATACACAACACCAGAGTCAGAGACTAGTTTTGCTAAGAGCGACTGCCACTGGTGAAAGCTCACCATCTGTCATCATGACACTAGACACTGTAGATCGTATCCCGAGCTGGGATGCATCTACGCTGACAGACCACGTTGTTCGCCAAGTAATCAAGAGCACCAGGCTGTCAGCAAAAACTGACGCTGTGCGCGCGCCGATCATCCCTATGTTGTCAAATGAGATAAACATCGTTCACATCCGAACATTCATCACGAGACGCATACAGCTGAACAACCGCCACTCTGTTCAGTTTATCATGACATGATCTCCAGTAAGTTTGTGCCACTCACTTCTCGAAGTTCACCTCACTCAGGGTTGTATGGAAACCACATACTTCGATAGGAGATGTGATGAGATATGTGACTGACTGAACAAAGCTGTACTGTCCTCATACATGAGCCACCGTGAGCCCTTGAGTGTACAGCTACTCACCGTCGATATTGCTGGGTTGATCAGTCCAATCAGGAGAAGTAGAACCAATATGACACGATTGCACTGTGTCAACGCAAATGCTCGGAGTGCGGAGAAAACTGTTCATTTTGGGGGGTCAGACCCGTCCACGGAGTAGAAAGACAACACAAACCTGCCGCCGATGTGAGCAGTAGCACGTCTAAGAACATTTGTATCCGAATTAAGATAGAACAGCTAGCGGAAACGAGGTTAGTAACCAGTGTAAAGCATCAGAATACCACTCTTTAACCTCTAAGTTAACACAGACTGATCAGATATGACCCAGATAAGACCCATACATCATACAGAAGTTTACCTCATTGCTGATACCTCTCCAAAGTACTTCATTGAGTATGACAAAGAGCGTGTTGAGGAGGGCTGGATAGCGGACTGTGTAGAAGAGAATGGAGGGTCCCGACAGCCGACGGGGCCAAATCAGCCTAACTTCGGAACCTATGGTTATGCTGTAGTCGAAGCAGAATAGAGCTGAACGAGATGAGATTGAAAGCCCCATTTGAAAAGACGTTGTGCGTACCGGTCGCGCCGGTGTAGAGCGCTAGCGAGATCCACCTAACAGTGCACATCAGCACATATACACCTAGCTAGAGGGAGGTATACACTTTTTGTATGCATCGATTATGATGTCTTCTTGGTCAGTGAAACTTTCCATTTGCTTGATGAAGGTAATGAAGATGGAGAGACGAAGGCGTGGAGACAGTACATGTGCTTGAGATACTGTGCTGACGAGATTGCTTATATATGGTCCTGGCGAACAATCAAGAGGCACTCCTCACTGATATAGCGCTAACCTTGTCCACTAGAAGTGTACCAGTATCAGTGCACAAGGTTGATGAGAAAGATTTCAGACCTGCGGAGTGGAGTCTGTCGTAGGTAGTAGGCGACGATGCAGGACTCCTATAGGTTGGCAGGGGAAAATTGTATAAGCGGTGGTCCTGGAGAAGATCGCAGCTGGCATTGTGGAAGTCGGTGATAGTAATAGCATTTGGGACTCAGTCGCTGTTATACGAGCAGGGTCTGGCATGTCTGAACACGGAGCGATGTGAGACGCCGGAACAGATGATGGTCGGTATCGCGCGGAAATATCGCCTCGGCATCGCTTCACAGTTTGCTGTGCAGCATAAAAAACAAGGTCAAAATTGTGATACCAATCGAGATGTCAGAACCCACCACTGCAAAGCTACAGACTGTCCAAGAACCCAGATGCATCCCGCCACGATGACCCACCCTCCTTCCACGCAGCCGTCACACCCTTCCTCACCTCCTCCAGCCTCGCCCGCTTCTCCTTCCCGTTTTCGCCAAACGCCTTTGCGAGCACCTCACGCGCCTCCGCCTTGAGCGCGTCGACAGTGTTTTTCGGTACAAATCCGGTGCGATAGATCGGCTTGAGCCCGCTCCCAGTCCGCACCTCGAGCAGCTCGTACCCGATCTTATGGATGTCGGTGATGAGGACAGCGTTAAGAGCCTGGTCGCCGCCGAAGGGCCATAGGATCCTGTATGCGGAACGAAGTTATACGAATGTGCGCAGTACAAGATGAGAGAGACGAGGGACGCACTGAGGAACACCGGCCGAGATCGCTTCGGTGACACCGTTGTGTCCACCGTGTGCTACAAACCAGCCGGTAGCCTGTATACACCAGTGAGCGACCCTCTAACCGATGTGTTTGGAAGCTTCGGCGTACAAGGTGGTCCAAAATGAGTTGCTGGGGCGTCCAGGGTGATAGTAGCCCTTTGCCGTATGCCTTGACCTTTGCCTTGATCTCGTCCGACACAACCGCCGTCGGCGACGCAGTGCTCAGAATCTATGACGAGATGCAGACACTATGAGCAGAAATCGGACGCAAATGGTGACATGAGACATACAAAAGGAATGTTGAGCTCTGTAAGGACGTCCACAAATGCCCAGATCTTCTCCGGGGACTTCGCAGGCCATAACATCGACCCGAATGAAATCTGACACAGACTCCATGACTTCCTGTCAAGCCATCAGCCATAATGCATGATATCGACTCACGTAGACTAGAGATTGCTCTCCGCAGCTCTTGAGCGTATCATCGAGGAACGTCTGGATGCCGTCCGACTCGCTCGACAGCTTTCTCTCCTTCGAGGCTGCCGCAGCCTTCGACGCGGCAGGAAGAAGCGGCCCAACCGCATACGCGGGGCGACCTGTCTCTCCATACCAACGCCTCACCGTTGCGACCGCCTCGGGCTCGTAGGACTCGGGCGTGAACAGGAACACACCGTCCGTCTTCTCGAGAGTCCTGGGACAAGCCTTGTTGAGCATTTTCTCGCCCTCTCGAAGGAGAGACACGACCCACTCAAATACGCGCGGAAACAGTTTCGCCCCAATTCCCGGCGGCAACATCAGCTACAGAGCATTCAGCCAATTCCATTTCCATCGCGGCGGCCCACTGTGAGCTTGGAGTAGTTTAGCGAGTGAAGCTCACATCTTGGGGCCAGTGTTCATACTCGTACATTGGCGGGACCCCGGACAGGCGCACAACGTTGTCACCCGGTCTGAACGTGAGCTAGTTGATTGTAACAGCAATCCGTCGTAATCAGTCATTACTTGTGAGTCGAGCTCGGAGGAGATGGAATCTGCGAAGCTCATACCTCGATGGCTACTTCCTCATACGGCCTCCCAGTGAGACGTGCTTTCTCTTCAGCCTTCAGACGAAGATTGCCCCTCCCGCCATATCTCTCTGGCGCGAAGAGGTTGATGAGCGCATACGTCAAGCCAGGGTGCCAGCCATAGATCTTCACGGTGTCCCCGCTGACGGCCTTGATTGAGTTGACGCCATCAGCAGCAAAACACTTCGAAAGAGACACAGCTTTGCATAAGCACCACAGCGGATTCACGATCGGGAGGCCGTACATCTAGTATTGCAGCCTGCGGTTTCGGGAGCGCTGAATGGCGTGCACCGGTATGAGAACATATGAGCTCGCTTCCCCCATCGAGCGCCTTCCATGCAGCTTCGAACTGCCGGTCAAACTCCTCGGATGAGAAGCCCTGGATATCGCCCACTGCGATGACTCTAGGGGCATCTCTCGTCAATTAACCTAGCGCGTAAGTCACGATATTGGGGAACGCTCGCCTAATGCGCTTGGCATGCTCTTCATCGTCCTCCTCGAAGCTGCGGGAGAGCTCGGTGTTGATGCGATCGTAGTAGCCGTTCGAGACGAGTAGCGTGACCACGACTGGGCGGAGCTTGACGAATCGTGCGGAGAGGTGGATAAGAGGGCGTAGATGGCCTATCGTGAACTAGTATCAATTATCTGGGATGAAGCCTCTTTATCACTTGATCATACCCCATGCCTGTGTGGCGTAGCATACGACGTGCTTCTCTATCACAACCATTTGTTGAAACTGTACACGGTTAGGCGCAGTTAGAACTGGGTATAGGGGATGTGCGTGTATAGTATGCGTAGGGGGGACTCACCCTCGCTAGATGATGGTAGAACGTGTGAGGGTTCAGCAGTAAATGTATGTGTGGTATAGTACAGTGGATGTGGGTGATGCCGCCGTCGAGGGACGTCACTGAGCGCTAAGCGCTCTAATCTGACACCCATCGCAGTTACGCCCTTGTCATATATGTATACGTATGTAAGCATCAAATGCACGACTTTGTGGCGTTATTGGCGATCGACGTCCGACGAGGCCGTGAAGCTTTCAAGGCTGCATCTCGGAATGCGTCGAGTATCCCCAAGCTCAACCGGGGTAGCGCGTGTGGCATCCCTCATAGTCACCGCGCCAGCAGGAAAAAAAGCGATTCACCTCTTCTCCAGTTCCTTAATTTGAACTTAGGATATGGCTGTTACAGCTACACGCTTCAGATTAATAACGGAGATACAATTCTATGCGTGTACAGCAAGCAACGTACAACACTGGCATAAGAACACAACAACAGAGACTTTAACGAGTGTATCCGATAGAGGGGTAAAGCAGAGTGGAGATGAGAGAATGGAAGGAGTGACAGTGTCGTGATACAAATAAAGATAACCTAAGATGTTGTCCGCAAGAAGGAAAAGAATCACATGCGTGCGCATATATCGTCGAGAGGAAACCTCTGACCCGGACACGAGTTCGAGTTCGAGTTCCCAGTAGGCGGATACACGTTCGCCATTCCGCACATCACCGCCATAGGGCCTCTCGAAGACGAGTCGACGACCATGGAGAACGGTCAGCCACCAGGGCCGAGAAGGTCAAACGAACTTGAGGGGTGCGATGGAAGTGGTACACAGGACCGCTAGAGGCCTATACCGAACGCATGATGAGGACTGGGACTCGGACGAATGGAGTAGGCACGCGCATGTGCTAGAGGCAGAGGACTTACCACGACGAGAGTCCTGTCCTGTCTACTGACCTCCGCCAGGAATGTTCTCGTCCACGTCCCCAACTTGGTGCTTGGTGCGGATGTGTGCGCTCAGGTGCCACTGCTTCTCCCCCACGTAGTCGGGGCAAAGCGGGCACTTGTATGGATAGGCGACCATGTGCGCCTTTTGAATATGTGCCGCCAGCTCGCACTTGTCCTTCGTCCCTGATGAGCAAGAACATCGTCAGCGCACCAGCACACATTACAGTTGGAAGAACCTGTCAACACATACGGTACTGGTCCGGACAACGGTACTCGTCCCATGGGCACACGTAGAGGCCCTTGTGATTTTGTAGGAGTTGTAGGGCGCCTATCCCCTCGTCCTCATCGTCCTCACTCTCGCTATTGTGGACGGCGTCCTGCGCGTCGTGCGTTCGGGCTTTGGCCCTCTTCCCTGCGGCTGTATGCACATCCTCTTCTCCGTCTTCGTCCTCGCGGGCACGCTTCTTGCCCTTGTCCACGACTCTGCTAGGACCGGGAGCTGGCCCCCCTACATTTCGCTGAGGTTGGGGCTGGAATATCGGCCGTCCACCTGCATAAGCATTTGCTAGGGCGACCTGAGGCATGCCCGCGCCGCGGAGCCCAGCGATGCCCATAGGGGGAGGTGGATAGCCCGCGGGACCGAGCCCAGCGCCGTTCACGAACTGGGGATAGACCGCCGCGTGTTGTGCGTACCCAGCAGGACCTTCCGCGGGGGCGAAGCCAAGATGGGGTCGGTACCCAGCCACACCGTAGCGGTGCACCCATGGCAGCGCGTTGAAGGTCCCATCCATCCGCAAGGATGCATTGATGGGCACCGTGATACGTGGAACACCGTTCTGCAACACAACGGCACCGGGATCTATGGGGGGCAGCACTAGAAATGGAGGATGGTACATGAGACCGCGTCGAGCGGCCCCGGATTGGCGGACATTGGTGGTATATGCATATCCATTGAAGGTATAGTTCTGCATGAGGAGAGGCGAAGGAGGGATTGTGGTTGTGGAGGAGGAGTGAGTTCTGTACTTGTGGTTCAGGCGCGTTGCGCGCCTTGAAATAGTGAATGCGTTGTTGTCGTCTATTTTGCCCATGTCGTGCCGCGCCATACTTCTTTTGTGCACAGGAAAGCCAGTGGTCGACATTGGCAATGAGAGAGCGCACCCTTGCAGAAGAGAGTAGCCGTCGCCCGTGATCAGCCTCCAGATAGTAGTGATACAGCCAGCAGACGCGTCATAGGTGTTCACCACGCGCAAGGACGCGTGTTGAGAGCTATGCCGACGACGAGAGGTAACATGCCAGGAAGCTGAGGTTCAGTGAAGTGCATAGTAGTTACTAGCCAGAATTTAGCAGAGCAGCCAGCAAGGAGGACGACGTGGAAGAGAAAGGGAGGGCCTGGGGGAGAGGCCTGATCGGATCGCGTAAGTGCCTCGCGTCACACGTGCCTTCGCGCAAACCGCGAGCATCGCTGCCAGCGCTGCTGTCGGGAGCGCGCTCATCATCTGAGCCACTCCGTACTCCACGACCTGCACCTACCTGCACATCCTACTTCTTTGTAATCTACACTCAATGCCACTAAGACATGTAGATCATTGCTACGAGTCGACGCGCATATATCCTGGCCTGTCAACCGCGAAATCTGGTAAGCCGTTACATTTTGCTTCTGGACACAAGCTGCGAGGGCAGGAATGCACTTATACATGCGAGCCACCCCGCCTCTGCCGCCCACACCAACGAATATCAGGGACGAGGACTCTGTGGGTTCGCCCGTCAAATCGATGTTGGAACCTCAATGTGGGGAAGGTCGGAGATATGCAAGCTGTGAAGAGGAGGGACGATGTCTGTCCAATATCTCTCACTCTACGGGCAGCGAACCGACACCACCCCTTCTCAATCGATATCGTATGAGAATTGGACTTGATGAGAGTCAGGATTATTAGCCTCGAGTATGTACGTTCTCAGCTACAGGCAGCGGGCCACGGAAGTTCTTAAGATTGAGTATTGACCCTCGACGGGACCAAGTCCGAGGTGAGCCACTTCCCACTTAACGACTTGCATCTGGAACTTTGTGATTGTAGATAGACCGGTCGACGATGCCCATATAATGCCCTATACTGCGCTGCAAGGAGTCCGTCTCTAGCAGCCGCAATGAAGTATGTCATCATCGCAATCGTTAGAGGTGTCTCATCACTGGTGCATGCATGATCATGAACGCCATGAACGTCAAGTCGACAGATTTCGGTCAGTCTTATGCCAACCGTCCTCCTTCAAGCTTTCGGACACGGTGCGTACTCAGCACTAATGCTTGTATCCCGTGCAACCTAGCGCACAAATTTGGCGAGAGTCATACTCTTCAGTGATGAACTGGTCCATAGTTCAAGACTATGGCCAGTTCACACGAAGCTGCCAGAATGTCGCGACTGACATGCTACGCCCATAGATTTGGCGTCTTGCTAATCCCTTCTATGAACGCGATGACTCACGTAGGACACAGTCGTATTCCAAGCACATGGGTCACTGATGTTCCATTCCCGCGGAGGCGTGCTGGACCCAGCCTCAGAGGGTATGTCAACTTATCTCATCCCTCGGAGCTAGGGCGAGTAACATCCGATTGACGTTAGAATGAGGTCGAGTAAAACTTTGCCACTCGCCCAACTGTGGTTCGAGCCCGCCACCCAGTACGCGTATCGTCCTCGAATTGCGAGTATGTCTCAACGCGAGCTCGGGACGTCGCTAACTCGAGAGCATCGACCACGCGAAGCCATTGCGGTGGCGAAACCACTGTCGACTCCATATTCCAGACAACTAAAGGGACACACTAAGTCTGGCCCACAAAAGTGGCGCTGTCTGGCTAGTGGCCGATTCTGAAAGACCTGGAAGGAGGTGAGCACTCACCTCAACCTATCTCGATCTACCACACCTGATGCCCAAGACGGTCCGTATGACCACCCACAGGAGGTGATGGAACACGACACTTCGCGGACCGTGGTTGCGAGTTCGTAGAGTGAGTAGTTGCGGAGGTATACTGAATCTCACTGCCGAGTAGACCCTAGTGTTATAGATACCCCAGAGCCACGCCGCGGGACCTAGACGACGCAGTGGTTCCATATGCCGACTGAACACCCAGTCCCACAAAATTGTCTAGAGGCAAGTGGCCGCAACTCTAGGGGAATTGGAACAGCAGACATAGACAGCGAGTCAGAATGGAGGCGAAGAGACGAGCTTGAGCAACGAGACGACGCAGAGTGGTTGGAGTGAGAGAGGTACCCCAGACGCGCGCGGACGCAGGAGGCACGTCTGAGACCTCTTTCGCGTTTTGTTTTGCTACAACCGCTTACCCACGCACCGCTTTTCTGACCCATACCATGGCTCTTGCACATTTTTGCCGCGTTGCGCACCTCCATATCAGCGTTGCTTGCGGCTACCCTCCTTATTGTTTTATGATTCGCGTTGGTGGGTCTTGTTGGCCATCGCGATCACGTGACTACATATCTGTCGACGCGTCCGAAACCTCAGGCCTCAAGCTTCAAGCTTCAGGTTTTGGAGGTCTCTCGGCCTACTCTTGAGTCCAGAAGAAGAGTATGGCTGCTCTGAGACGGTACTTTGCGCTCCCTGATGACTGTATTCCCGAAATACCCTCTGATCACGCGGGTCCACCCACCTTCACGGTTTGATGTGCACTTGAACTTTATTCGGGCAGGTCTATTCTCTACCGCTCCACGGAGGCTGATAGGTACTTTACGACACGCTTTCTGATTATATACTTCTTGCCCTGGAAAGCGGCATGGGACTCCTCCCCCTCAAATAACACAAGGCTCGCACAGAGAGGCGATGGCGGCTCTCCGAGTCCGTCTTCATGCGTCGTGCGTCTCCGTCTTTCTGCATGCCTTCGAGTGCTGCTGATGCCCTTCTACTATCCTCTATCCAGCTACGCATTGCGCGATGTCGGAAGATAGCAAGACCATCGCTCCAGTAGAACTCGAGGAGTATGTCGGACGTCCGCTCGAAGATGACCATAGGGTCACTGCCTCCCACACTACAGAGGAGGAGAGACGTTTGGTACGAAAGCTAGATAAGCGAGTGATGCCTATGCTGTGCATGATGTATCTGTTTGCCTGTGAGTGCTCATGCTGGGGGGATGCTTCAGAAACCCGAGACGTTGATATGCCAGCAACACGTAGATCTGGATAGGATCAACCTGGGGAATGCACGGCTGCAGGGACTTCCGCGAGACGTGCTGCACGGAGATCCGACCGGTGTCCTTTTCGACTGGGTTACATCTGCATTCTACTTCTCATACGTAAGCTACTCAGCCATGGTTTGCCTACGCAACCTTTCTGATGGTGAAACGACCAGATCATATGCCCCGTTCCAGCCATCCTGCTGGCGAAGCTCTGCCCTCCGCGGATTTGGTTCGGGTGTGCTGCGATTGGATGGGGTGTATGTTCGCTGCTCATGGTATGTATGCCCCATCAGTGACTATACCACTCCAATGCGTAGAGCTGAATTCTCTGGGTTCAAAAGGCGTCGGCGTTCAACTTCCCCGGCATGATGGTCGCGCGGATTGGCTTGGGTGTGTTCGAGTCCGGGTTCTCGCCCGGAACACCGGTGTATCTTGGTGAATTCATGGCTTAACGAACATACCACGACTAGATCTCATGAAACCTGCAGCGCTATTCTACACCAAGGAGGAAATTGGTCTGCGCATCGCGGTCTACAACGGGTTTGCTGCCGTCGCAGGCGCGTTTGGAGGGCTGATAGCTTTCGCAATTCAGAACGCCCGACTGGAAGTCGCCAGCTGGAAGCTGCTCTTCATAATCGAAGGTGCACCGTCAGTCGTCACGGGCATCTTGTGCTTCTTCGTTCTTCCCAATCGACCTGAGGAGACATCGATGTTCGATAAACGTGAACGGAGGCTTGCGCTCGAGCGGATAAATCGGGGAAGTAAGGCGGATGTCGGGAGGGTGCTGCAAAAGAGTGAGCTAGTATTTGAGTATGCTCACGTATACGATTGACTCATTGGGGGCGCAGAGCACATAGTTGCAGCGTTCACGGACTGGAGGGTGAGTGACCCCATGACAGTCTAGCTGCCGGGGCTATCTCTGACCCGCCATACAGGTGTATGTCGGAGGCATCATCTATTTCGCAGCCAACTCTGCATTTGCGTCCATTTCGGCGTTCTTGCCAACGATCATCACGACCTTTGGCTTCAGTACGCCTCTCGTTTCTCCATCCGAGGACCAACTGACGATAGATACTTCACTAGCCAACGCCCTCGCTCAACTTCTGACCATTCCACCCTATGTGGTTTCTACGGTTGTCCTTCTGGCATCTTGCTATGCTTCCGACAGGCTGCGAGTCCGTGGAGTATTTGTCGCAGGAACGAGTGCTCTCGCGGCTCTTGGATATATGTGCGTCCTCGTCCTAGCCTTTATATACGGTTATCGTGATTGTTGACCGCATTCAAGCTTGCTCCTAGCAGTCCCATTCA
Organism: Fomes fomentarius; assembly: GCA_022606135.1. Classification (NCBI taxonomy): domain Eukaryota; kingdom Fungi; phylum Basidiomycota; class Agaricomycetes; order Polyporales; family Polyporaceae; genus Fomes; species Fomes fomentarius. Next base: position 738,408 of record JABYQN010000011.1, on the reverse strand, counting down.
ACAACCACGTTCGATATTTCGCCACCTTCTGCATCACGAGTGGCACGTACGGCATGATATGCACGAGTCTAGCTTGGTGTACGTATGCTCTACTATGCCACCCCATCTCACAATGCAAGGCTGACTTCGAATTGCAGTCTCGCACAATTTAGGATCGGAAACCAAGCGCGCCACTGCTATCCCGCTATTCCAAGCTGTGGGGCAGTTCGGCGCAGTCTTGGGCGCACACACATATCTTCTCACGGAGGGACCGCGATACTTGTGAGTAATACGCATATCATACCAATCTGCCAGGTATCGAGTCAATGGCCGTGCTGCAGAAAAGGATTCTCCGTCAATCTTGCACTCGATTGTCTCGCGATCATGGTTGCAGTTGTTCTCACAGTGAGTATCAGAGTCAATGCTGAATATAGCGTCCTCATATGTGAACTTCGATTAGATATCGTACCGTATCGACAACAGGAGAAGGGATAAATTGTATGGGAAGCAGGAGTATAATGCGTGTGTAGACACGTCTGACCTCGCAGACAAGGTGCGTCAGGGCAGCGGCTACTTGACCCATGCTGACTTCGATGGATTAGGCTCCAGGGTTCCGTTATGCTCTGTAATACATTCGCTCATCGCATTGTAATCGAACTGAGATGGGACTTATTGATAAGGCTCGCTGCCGTCGACGTTCCACTGCGGCCTCCCGTTCCGTCCGGCACTAGGGACGACGCGGTATCCTCGCAAAGAACTTCTAAATTCGATGATTACACCCACAGGATGCCTCCCACGCTCCGAGACAGTATATATAGAGAGTTGAAGACTTCCTGGGCCCAACTATCCGGGACGCGCACAAAATAATGGCAGCCGACGAGAAGATCAGCACCTCGAGCTCCGAATCCGTGGAGCCGGAAGTCACGGCCAGAGACGACGCTTCGAAGGAGAAGCAGCTTGTGAGGAAGCTCGACATGCGCATCATGCCTATCGTTTGCCTCTTGTACTTGTTCGCATGTATGTTCGGTTCTTGTCATGCCATAGCAGGAGAACTGAGCGGTTGATCATCCAGATCTTGACCGGATCAACTTAGGAAACGCGCGACTCCAAGGACTTCCACAGGACGTACTTCATGGCGATCCGACCGGAGTCTTGTACGACTGGGCAAACTCGGCGTTCTATTTCTCATACGTGTGTTGAATCTATTTGATCCCTCGCGAGCTCATGACATGTCCGCTTTATGTCAGATCTTATGCCCAGTACCAGCTATCATCCTATCGAAATTATGTCCTCCTCGCCTTTGGTTCGGATGCGCAGCCATGGCATGGGGACTGTGCTCCTTACTCATGGTGCGCACTGCCATGAAGCTCGACCACGTAAGAATCTATCTCATGGATTTCCTCAGGCTACTTCCTTCAACTTCCCAGGCTTGCTAGTGGCGCGTATCGCGCTTGGTGTGATTGAGACAGCTATGAGCCCAGGCGTACCATTCTACATGTGTGAGTGATCAGCCTATGTCTTCGTACGTTCCCTAACATTTTCATAGCTCTCTTTTACACAAGAGGCGAGATTGGAGTCAGACTAGCGATATACACAGGCTTTGCTGCAGTAGCTGGAGCCTTCGGCGGACTGCTTGCTTTTGGTATCCAGAACGCCCACACCTCAATCGCAAACTGGAAGCTTCTCTTCATTATCGAGGGCATTCCTTCCATCATCCTTGGTGTGACAGCTGTATTGTTCCTCCCAGATCGGCCTGAGGAGACGTCCTTGTTTGACGAGAACGAGCGCCGACTAGCTATAGAACGCATAAACCGGGGGAGTAAGGCGGACACTGGCCGAGTGATCAACCGAAGTGCGGGATCAGTTTCCACTACAATCTACAATGTCTGATCCCTCTTCTAGAACACATCGCCGCCGCCTTCAAGGACTGGAGGGTACGTTTTGCGAAAACTTGCAAATGTACTGGATATCCCAATGTCATCTGCAGATTTACGCTGCCGGGATCATGTACTTCGCTTCGAACTGTGCGTTCGGGTCGATCTCGGCATTCCTCCCAACCATCATCACTACATTCGGTTTCGGTATGTCGACGGCCTGCCATGTATCTACTGTATGTGAGAGCTAACAAGGGCTGTGGTAGCGAACGCACTGGCTCAACTACTCACTATTCCGCCATATGCTGTCGCGGCAGTCGTCCTCTGTCTGTGTTCCTATGCAGCGGACCGCCTGCAGAGCCGTGGAGCGTTTGCTGTAGCTGGGAGCGTGATGGGAGGTATCGGTTACGTGTCAGCCAACCTCTCACTCGGGACATAGAATTGTGGGACTGACGCATCTTTGCATCACTTAGGTTACTGCTCTCGATCCCCTCAAACAATCGCGTACGGTATTTTGCGACTTTCGTGGTCACGAGCGGAACCTATACCATGAATGGGTCTATTATCGCATGGTGTGAGTACGAAGTGAACTCGCTGTCAGCTCTCGCACTCACTTGTACTTGTACTAGTCGCCCATAACCTAGGATCGGAAACGAAGAAGGCCACCGGTATCCCGCTCTATATGGCCATCGGTCAATGCGGTGCGGTTCTAGGGTCGCACCTATACCCCCTCACCGAGGGTCCGCGATACATGTAACCTATCTCTGCTTACACAGCTATAGGGCGGATTGCTCACCCGTCCACCGATTGTTAGAAAGGGCTTCGCCGTGAACTGCGCGTTGGACTTCCTCGCAGCCGCTGTTGCGGTCGTCCTCACAGTAAGCATGGCATACCTCTTCTCGCGATTAGAACTCATGCCACTGTCAAGATATCGTACCGAACGGAAAACAAACGCAGAGATATTCAACACGGACGGGTCAACCCATACCTTGAGGTCGATACAACAGAGCTCGCCGACAAGGTACGCAGGCAGTTTCATGCGCCATCCACTCGCTGATTTGACGTTGGATGTGTCCACAAACCTATCAGGCTCCGAACTTCCGCTACACTCCCTGATAAAAACAGCCTAGTATTACAATTATAGATGATACGGCAAGGAGATACTGCCCTACATAGCACAAGGATGGGTAAAGAGGATGATGTCTGTGGGTATCTCATCGAACCACCCGGGAGCTTATCGAGGGCGATACGCGAATCCCAGACCACACTAGCACTCCTAATCCTATCGAAAATCTGATAGCGTTTAGGGAGTGAGTAGGAGAGAATAACCAGCTTAGACACTTCCAGGAGATTTCGACCTCGGTAATTGAGCTTGTTGACCGTTCAAACTGACCTTGGTGTCAGTACTGATGCGGTCAGATCTCAAACACACCGGTATGGTGCCAGGTCAAAGATGCTTTCAACGAGAGGAGAGTGGACCGGAGGTTTGAATCATGCATGGTGTGGGCGATAGTCAAATCGTCGTTCCACTTTCTATCACTATAATAAGTGTGAGCTTCTATATGATTCAAACGAGGCTAGAAGCCCACCTTCGTGCTTATCTAGGGTAGTATAAGTATGTGCTGAGTCGGAAAGCGCTCCTAGTACACGTTGACCAGATGCAACCCCGCGTTCGTTTCTCGGAACCCTTGAGGAGTATTCTTCCTTCTCTTGTACCATCACCCCCGGTTGCCGTTGGTTCAGATGAATGGTGCTCAAGAGGAATGATGCAACTCCGAGTCAGAGTTTCAGCAGTGCTTGTTTCCCATTTGAGCGGAGCACGTAGGGTCGAAGCGGAGACACTTTCTTTTGGGACTTCCCCACCCTCCGAAGAAGCTCCGACTTACGCTCCGACCCTCCACTTGTGCATTTCCGCCGTCTACGACCTCCGCGTGAGCTCACTCACTCTCCGTATTTTCTTAACTCGTCTTACTCCCCAGAGGCGAGATACAAAGTATTCACTTGGATTTGTTATCTGTCGTAGAGAGCTGACTCAGACTGATATATTCTATGACTCATTCCGATACTTCGTATTCACAGTAGCAACTCGAACCTGGCGCCGATGGCTACTGATACAGTCTGTGGAAGCTCAAGGTCCTAACTTCCGCATTCAGACCACACGGGCACGCGTTGATCTGTGGTTACGATCACCTCATGCTCAGTCACGAGCACGACAGTCGCAACAGCCTCCGACTTCTCGCCCTACTGCCTCTTGTATCTTATCCCAGAGCAAAGCACCATCACAGATATACCATTCATCTACTCCGGGAGCTCTGGATGTGGCTTCTTAATACTCATACCTTCGATCTGCATTATGTACCGGATCCGACACAAGAACGCTATGCGATCCTATCGCATACCTGGCACCTTGACGTTGGGGAGCAGTCCTTCCAGGTCGGGTTCCTACCAGCACCCTTTCACCTTCGTCTGGCAAGTCCCCTGACCACTGAGCGTAGGATATCCGACATGTGCACGAAGAGCTGCAAGGCTTGCTCCCGCCGGAGTCCTTATGGACCAACAAGAGGTTCGCTCCGAAGCTCCGAGACTTCTGCGCCCTCGCCCGTGCGAACGGCTACAACAACGTCTGGATGGATGCGTGCTGCATCGACAGGACGAACACCGCCGAGCTTTCCGACGCGCTCAACTCGATGCACGACTGGTACGCGCACGCCGACGTCTGCTACATCTACCTCCGCGACGTCTACGCCTGGGAGGATCCGCGCCGCGCGCTCTCCGCCTTCCGCAGGAGTGCGTGGTTCACACGCATCTGGACACTGCAGGAGCTCCTCGCCCCGCGTCCCGGCAACCTCGTGTTCCTCTCCATGCGCTGGGAGGTCCTCGGCACGAAGGAGTCCCTCGCGGACCTCGTCGAGGAGATCACCAGAATCCCTGTAGACGTCCTCTTGCACCGTATGCCACTGCACTCTGTCACCGTTGCTCGCCGTATGTCCTGGGCTGCACCTCGCGTGGCGACACTTGTCGAAGACGAGGCGTACGCACTAATGGGCATCTTTGGCGTTCACATGCCTATCCAGTACGGCGAGGGTGTCGTCGAGGCGTTTATGCGGCTCCAGCGCGAGGTCCTTGCGCATACCGGGGACCTCAGCATCTTCGCCTGGGGCGGCATCCTCGAGTGGGAGAGCATCACATATGCAAGGTGGGAGGGTCCTCCCCGACTAGACAGGTCTCACGCGCGTCCGCCGCCCCGCCTATTCGCGGATAGGCCTCTTGCATTCAGCCGGTGTTCGGGCATCGTATCCGCAAGGACAATGGATGTCCTTACCCAGCGCATTGGCTTGCCTGAAGACACCAAAACCGTGCCAGTGACTACGCAAACGGGCGATGGAGTGCATGTGCGGCTCCCTCTCCTCTGCTTCCGCGTGTACGACGCAGTGACACGCACGTCGCGAGTGTTTTACTTGGCTCTGCTACCCTGCGCAGACGTAGACTCGGATGGACGACTGCTGTCTCTCATCTTGTCTCGCCAAGGGTCCTACGCAGACCGCGTATTCGCCGTTGACCATGTGTGGGCGTTCAGATCCATTCACCGAGACTGGCAGATTCGTATCATCAACTTACCACAAGGCGTGATCCAACCGCATGCTGGCAACATGACGATGAAGGATGTTCATATCTTGTATACACCAAGGATGCCTGCGCATCTGGACCCCATACCGTGACCATCACACTGGAGCTCAACTAGGAGGAAGGCGCACCTCACCTCTTCACACTTGCTAGCATTTGGCACTGTCAATCAGTCACCACACCACTCGCAACCTGGAGCATCGTGCTCAAGACAGTGCATGGCGCGAGTACGAGTGGTTGCATGTCGTAAAGATAACGCAGGGATTTTGATGCGGCGCGTTCTGCGAGAACCATGTGTTCTTCATTCTTCGTGGTCGCAGGCAGGTACAGTGGGGTAGGGGAAGAACAAGGCAAGTACGTAGAAGGAAAGTAGAATGCAAAGGTCGTCAAAGGTCGTGACAAGATGTACGTGGAAGTAGGGGGTAGATGAATGTGACATCGAGATGTGTTCATATCAAGCAAGAGCAAAACGTATAGCCGTATGGTAACGACGACTGCAGATATTCCATGAGACGGCAGAGAGATCGTGTGGGCGGGTGTGGGAAGAGGGGGATAGAGTGACTAGAGAGAGCAAGAACGCAATGCGAGACAAGGAGAAAGCAGCACAGACACCGACGTGCCCCAAAGCCCGATCTGACGAGGTGACGTCAAACTATGCTAGGAAAATTTGAAGGGCCGCATGTCATCTTGGCGGACCTTTGACTTGAATTGAGGGAAAGCAGAGGGGGGTGAAGATACTGTGGTGGATATGGAGCACACGAGGAGTTCTTGCAATTACTTGGCTTGTCCACCCTGGACAAGGAGGGCCTTCTCCTTGAGTACCGACGGGTAGCTGTTCATCAAATGCGCAAGCGAGCGCAGGTCGTCCTGGTCCAGCAGAGCGATAGTAATCTTGGGCTAAAGGGGCAAATCAACCGACAATAAGACTTGCACGCCGACATCTCAAACAAATCAAACTCACCGCTCCTTTGATACCGAACGACTTGACCACACGCCATCTAGAGCCAACCTAGTCTGAGTTTGAAGAACTATTATAGATGAGCGTACGTACAGCTTGTCACCCAGCTGTTGCTTCTGTTGGTTAATGGGCTTGTCGAGCAAGCCGTTGATAAACTCGTCTGTCGCCTTCACAACCATCGGGTCCGCCTTCGGGAGCGGTAGGCCAGTAGCAGACGATGAGTTCGCAAGCCTGATGATCTCGGAGGCAGGCAGACGCGCCAACGACGCAATGGTGTACACTTGCGCGCTACCCGTTGGCGCGCTCGGCGTCGCGGGCGTCGGACTGGCAGCCGCGCTTGGACCACGAGAAGAGAGGTCGGGCGTCTCGGGAGAGTCAAAGGACGCAGTCGAGACTTTACGCTGCTGAGGCGTCTGAGGAACGGGGACAGTCGAGACAGCGGGGGTCTGCTCCTCGGAATCATCAACCTCGAGCACGAGCTTAGCGTCCGCGAGCTTTGCGCGCAGCACTTCGACGTTGAACAAGCACATCGCACGCTCACGCTTGGGGAGCGACATGAGGAGGTCCGTGAGATCTGCGATTTGTTGCGATTCAAGCTTGGAAACAGCTGCGAACATACGATCGCGTTCGGACTGGGGGGTAGTGAGGGAGCCAGATGGCGACTCGGTACGAGGTGGTGTCGAGAGCGTTGCAGGCATGGAAAGAGGTGTCGAGGGGTGATCAGGTGCGGAGGCAGTAGCATTCGGACCAGCATCGAGCAATCGGGAATCCTGCGATGCAGCGGGAGATGGAGACGGCGACTTGGAAGATTTAGCAGAGAGGTTCAAGCTCCTTTTCGCATTCTGCACCTGCTCCGCGAGTTTGGCTGGCTCTTGGATGCCCTGTACAACTTCGCTCAGTGAGAAACCGACAATCGCCTGGACGACCGATTCGAGGTCATTATCGGAGACAACATCCATCGACTTGATTCTCCTGCTTAGCTCTCCTGTGAGCACCTCCTTGCGGACGACCGGCGACAGCGCAGAAAGATCATCGTAGCGCATTGGCAGGTTGAGAGTGCCAGCGAGTGCGGCCTGACACATTTCTTGAGCAGGTGGTCAACATGAATGTGAGGTAAACATACGTGGTAGAAGCTGCCGGAGCTGCGACGAGCACGGTCTGGCCGCTCGTGATGGCTCATTATGGGGGATCCAAGAACAGCAGGATGGCTACTTGGACTGGGCCAGCCTGCGTAGCTTTCACCAGCCTCGCTGGCAGTAGGGCTCGTCGCTCCGCTACTACTTCGAGGGTGACCATTGTGGCCACCGAAACGTTGTGCAAGTTTTTCTTGTCGCAGTTGCTTGGGCTCGTGTAACCGTACAACCAGTTGTTTATTACCCAGTGTAACACCGTTCATTGAGTTCATGGCGGCAGCAGCTGCAAGATATGGGACGTTAGGTGCTGTGTTGGAGCATGTACATCATGCGGACCTTGATCGGGAGTCTGGTAGGAGACAAAACCAAAGCCACGACTCTCCCCTTGTTCGTTACGCATGACACGGGCGCTGCAAACGCTTAGCGAGGGAGACAACCCGTTTGCTAGAACGCCTACCTCACGATCTGTCCAAACTATTGAAGATTGAGGTCCGTCAGTATACCAAGCATTGGAATTAGTTGGGATACATACAGTACGGAAGTGCGTGAAGAGCCCGTTCGAGTCAATGGACGTATCAAGGTTCTAGAAGCAGATGAACAATCGATCAACGCACATACAAAATTAATGCTTACTTTGATGAAGAGATTGCAAGGATCAATGAGACCGCTGTGGCTGGTGGATCCAGGGCCGCTGAGAGGGGCCGGTTGAACCTGCTGTCCAGGACCGTGAATGAACATAGGCGGACGGCCAGCGAAGGGAGAGGGCGCAGGCCGGGGAGGGGAGTACTGCAGCAATAATTATCGCAGCCCATTCAGGGGTCGAGTGTACTATAACATACCTGGGCAGGATACGAGAACACAGAGCCAGAAGGAACAAAGGACGGCGCATTCGGGCTAAATTCACTCGCGATTCCTCCAGCCCGACGGGGCTGGTATACTTGGACGACGATGTTCTGGCCCTCGACATCCGCACAATGCATCGACTCTTCAGCTTCCCGAGCATCCTCCTCTCTCCAAAATTCTACAATACCGGTCTCCTTTCCGACTGGTGCTGGGGTCCTGACCGAAGCAAGTGCTCCAAACGGACGGAACAGGTCGTAAAGTTGTGAATCCGTGTATCCAGGCGGAAGCTGCTTGACAAGTCGTGGAGTGGCATTAGGAGGCGGGAGGGGCGTTGGTGGGGTCGTAGACGGATATGGGGAGAGCGTAAGGAGAACGATTTGAGGGAGCCCCGGAATAGACCGACCCTGCAGGGTCGCGAGGGCCTTCTCCGCTGTTGAATGTCGTTAGTATGGGAACAACCACACGACGTGAATATGAATGTATGGCAGTGGGCAACGGAAGGTTGATATCAAATGACAACTGCACGGGCGCGAGGCACACGAGGTAAGCACGAGGGTAGACCTTGTCGTATACCAGATGTAGCACCATGCGGAGAATCCAGGAAGTGCGTTTTCGAGCCATCTTGCGCGAGAGCACAACTATTCCCACAGAATAACTCATGCAATTGACATGGACAGCTGGCTACGGTGCTTCTGACGCTCCCTGGCTCATGGTCGTGGTCGGTGCAAGCGCAGTAAGGACAATGTTATGGGGAGCGCATGGAGCGAACAGGGCCTCAGCCCCGCGTACTGGGGATCGAGGTATGGAAGGAGAGTGCTCTGGGGAGGCCTTGGCTGCGCCTCGACCAGAATGTTAAATGTGGACATTGCATTCGGAGGTGCGGCGCCAGCGCGATCTGCCTGTGTGTGAGCTTCGCCACCAGCGACGTGGCGCTGAAGGGAAGAGAGCAGAGCAGACGCGATGCCGACGCGCGATACTCCTATAACCCAAACCCGCCGACCCGACGTCTGAAGCAAGCATACAGGGATAACCTCTTCGTCCAGGTCATAAAGCCGCAGCGATAATGCACAAATGCCTTCCCAACCGAAGATTGAAGGAGGACACTCACCCTTCTCGAGGTACTTGAACTCGATCGTACCCGACAGCGGCCTGTTCGACCCATCCCGAGCGATGTTCGGCCGGAACGGCGCGCACGTCTGAAACGCAACGGCAAGATCCTCGTCTCGCACGAATGGGGGAAGATTCGTGATGTAGAGTAGAGGCTCATGGAGGTACGGATGGGGCTGCGGACGCGGCTCCGGAGGCGGGCTGTTGTAATCCGACATGGCGGGAGCGAGGAGAGTGAAGGAGAGTAGTCGTCGAGTCGGTGGACAAGCCTGAGCCAGATGAGAGGGATATATGCCGCGTCACGAACGGAGTCGCTGTCGGGTACGACGCGGAGGACGACGTTGAACAAGTCGCGACCAAGTCGAGTGAAAAAGATCAAGGCTTCAAGGATCCGCTTATGTAATTGGCTCCTAATTAACTCAGTCATAGACGCCCCACTGTAAACCGTTTCCGAGTCGTAGCCTCGCGGTGAGCAGAACCCCCACGACTCTTAAGCAAGTACTCCGACAACTGTAAGCTGCTCAGAACCCCGGTGCTCGGCAATGTCGAATATTACGATATCTCCTCAATGAATTACTTGACAAGCCGTTACGCTGGTACTACTGCAGGGCTGCAGCTCACTCGCAGATAACTAGGTGCAAGGACTCCGAAGTCTCTTTCGTAAGACATTCGACACAAGCACGATACAAGGTCAAGATCGCCGTCAGCCCATTTTCGACGCGTTGTGATCCATACATAGCACCCATCTTGTCTTCCAGACCACCCTCTGACCTACATCACGGCGTGTATCGAAAGTCGGGAGCCTATAACAAGAATAACGTCCGCGGGTGCAGTCAGTTCCATGTAACCGGAGAAGCGTGCCAACTTCTGGACGCCGGACGGTGTCCACGCACCTTGTCTGCAAGGACGGACGTGTCCACAGGAGCGTTATACTCTGGTCTCCCATACTTCCGATCTCTCCTTCTATTCTCCATACGATAGCTGATCTACGAGATTAGGGCGTGAGTTCGGCAACAACGAGGCCGGAATGAGGCTGAAGGTTACCGTTAGGACCACGGCGACGATGGCTGCCAGGGAGGACAACCCGCAGATCACGGCAAATCCTTTCCTGCGCGGGATAGCAGCCGTCCAGTTAGTACGTACTTGCGCGGACAATGGAGACGGAAATGAGCGGCCAATGCTCACAGATATCGCGGACCTTCAGTCGCAGGGAAGAGATGGGATCCCAGCACACTTCCACATTGCCCGATTACCATGTACAACGGCAATCCTGCCGCCTTTTTGGTTTCAGAACCGAGGTTATGCGCGACTAAGACGGGTCGAGATGCAAGATGTCAGCACTCATCGAGGCAAGCAGACACGATCACCACGTACACCAGGCTATGATTACGCCGATGGATATGTATGTGCCGCTTGTGATGCAGAAGGTGGCGAAGTAACGCACGTGGTTGTTCGATGGGACTGCGAGCAGAATCCTTGAATCGAGGCCAGGTCAGTTCGGGTGTGCCTAAAACTGGAACATAGCCACGCACGCATATCCGATGGCTCCCACAACGCTCGCCCCGGCGACGAAGACGCCCCTGCTCTGCATCCTGTCTGCCGCATAGCACACCATAAACAGCACGACCGCTGCGACGGCGTACGGCGGAACCGTGAGCAACTGGGTGAGCGCATTTGCTGCAAGCAGTGTCCCGACAGTAAGTCCACTAATGAGGCCGCCACGATAGAGGGTATACGTACTGAACCCAAACGTCGCGATTATGGTGGGGAGGAATGCGGCGATAGATGCAGCAGCGCTATTCCCCGCAAAGAACATCACCCCCGCCGCATAGATCTGTCGGAGGCGCCTTCGCTGTCAAACCACATGCGGTGATTGTAAGGCGTAGAGGAGGTACACGCACCCTCCAATCTTTGAACGCGGCAGAAATGTGGCCCTTCTGCAGCATCCTCCCTACGTCCGCCTTCGTCCCGCGATTCATCCTCTCCACAGCGAGGGCGCGCTCCTTTTCGTCAAAGATGCATGTTTCCTCCGGCCGATTCGGAAGGATCGTCATAGCGAGTAGTCCACTGAGGACAGACGGAATACCTTCGATGAGGAACAACAGCTTCCAATTCGCGACCGCGGTATGGACGTGCTGGACTCCGAACGCGATCAGGCCACCAAACGCGCCCGCGAAGGCGGCGAAGCCGAAGTAATATGCTAGCCGGAGGCCGATCTCCTCACGTGTGTAGAATAGAGCTAGGAACCGATGTAGCACAAGCTCGAGGTGGGATGAGACATAGGAGGAAACTGGTACTCACACAGGTACAGCGGAATGCCGGGAGAGAAACACGACTGGAAGACGCCTAGGCCTATGCGAGCCACGAACAGGCCGGGGAAGTCGAAGGCCGTAGCCTGGAAGGAGCTTTTGTCAATCGTTTCTGTATACTAATTTGATGAGTTCTACTCACCATGAGCACGGCGCAGACCCCCCATCCCACAGCCGCACCACCCAACCATATCCGCGGCGGGAACAGCTTGGAGAGTATGGTCGCAGGGATAGGACAAATGATCTGTGAGTCGTCATGAAGCCGCAGTAAGTATCTGACTGCCAGATTAACGCACGTATGAGAAGAAGAATGCCGAATTGACCCAGTCGAAGAGCACCCCCGTCGGGTCGCCATGAAGGACGTCGCGCGGGAGGCCTTGCAGGCGGGCATTCCCTAGATTTGTCCTGTCCAGATCTGTATGATACGTCATTGACTACAGAACGAAGCGGATGGAGAAGAGCTATAGACCCACAGGCGAAGAGATAGATGATGCAGATCATGGGCATGATGCGCAAATCCAACTTGCGCACCAGTCGTTTCTCCTCCTCCAAGGTGGACCCCCTGGCCGATGACGATGATAATGATGTAGATGTTCCGGGATCCCTATAGCTCTCGGAAGTGGCTTCAGGTTCGAGGACATCATCCCGGTGCACACAGCCGTCCTTTTTTTCGCGAGACATCAGACCGTCCACGAGGAAGACGTTGGGCTGTCCCACCCTGAGCTTGTCTATATGTCCTCCATTTAACAGGCACGCACGGGTAGTCAGTTGACTCGAGGTGAGAACGAGGAACCCAAAGGCACCTTTCCTACGTTCATCGAGAGAATTGAGATGGGCTTAACATGGCTCACAGCGATGGTCGGTACATCAGTACATCTCATGACTTATGGACGTCCTCGACCACACATAGGAGCAGCTGATTGGGCACCAAGTCTGTCAGACTCTTAACAATTGCGACGCCTCTTGGGGCTACATAAATAGTCGAGATAAGATCGTCCCACTGTTCAGTCACTTATAGACTCTATGTCCAAAGCCATGCATTGACGTACCGTGGAAACCCCCTACAAGGGACCCAATCGGCCCCTGAGGGTCGTTGCTAATTCTGAATCATTCGGACAAGTATAATTGGAGCTGTACTCGCACATCAAGATATAATTGTATATTTCACGGAACGTAGCGGAAGTTCGGTGCCTTAAATACAGAGTCAGTCAGCGATTATCTCCATAGAGAGGTGAGCATACATACTTTATCTGCCAGCTCAGCGGTATCCACGGTCTCGTTCGGGACCGGTTTCCCGTAGAGTTTGTCCCTGCGTTTATTCTCCAGACGGTAAGACACCGTCAAGATTATCGCGAAGACCGCTGCAAGGAACTGAAGCGCGCAGGTCACCGCAAATCCTTTGCTGCAGAATAGGTCGAGAGTGATCGTCAGTCGGCTGTATCAAACAGGCTCGGAAAACAGGCTCGGAAGACTTACATGTAGCGAGGACCCTCGATGGACGGGTAGATATGTGACCCGAGTACGCTACCGCACTGCCCTATGGCCATATACATCGGTGTCCCGGTCGCCTTCTTGGTCTCCGATCCGAGGTTGTGTGCGACTGGCGAGCATGTCAGTTGCGTTCTGCGAGATTACATAAAGTCGACGTACACCAGGCAATGATGATGCCGATGGTGGTATAAGTACCACTTGTGATGCAAAACACTGCAAAATACCGGACGTGGTTGTTGGTAGGCACCGTGATCAGGAGTCTTCCGAATGGGCAAGTAAGCATTAGTATGCATGGGGGATGAACTAACTCTTACACATAGCCCACAGCAGCCAACGCGCTGACTGCAGCCACGAATACCCCACGGTTTTGCAGGCGGTCAGACGTGTACGAGTTCAAGCACATAAATACCGCCGTAACGGCGTATGGTGGAACAGTGAGTAACTGCGCAAGCGCATTTGCTGAGGTAAATCAGTACATCATCCGATCTAGTCAACTGCAATGGGACTGGGCGTACTATATCCAAACGTGGTGATGATCGTAGGCAGGAAAGCGGAGATTGACGCAAGTGCGCAGTTGGATCCAAAGTAAATCACGCCGGCGGCGTAGATCTTTGAGTAAGTCGACGTCAGTAATCTTTCGCACACCAGGATGAGCGGGCATACCCTCCAGTCCTTGAACGCGTCGATTATATGCGCTATAGAAGTAGTCAGTCATGTGACTCGCACACGGTGCTCGTTAGACCTCACCCTTCTTGACGACCCGACCCGTATCCGACTTCTTACCACGATTCGCTCGGTCTAATGCAATTTCACGCTCCCTTTCGTTCAGGATACTCGTTTCTTCAGGACGATTGGGCAGAACGACCATCGCCAGAAATCCGATCAGGACCGTCGGGAGACCCTCTATCAGGAAGAGGATCTTCCAATGGGCTATGGCTCCGTGGATATGTTGAACGCCGAAGGCAATCAAACCGCCGAATGCACCGGCAACAGCGGCGAATCCGAACCAATATGCCATCCGCATGCCCATTTCTTCCTTAGTATAGAACAACGCTGAATGGCTGTCAGCGTGGCATGCGCATAGTGCTGGACGAGAGCATACATACACATATAGACCGGGATACCTGGACCAAAGCACGCCTCAAACACACCTAGTCCAACACGCGCGACAAAGAGCCCGGCAAAGTTGAACGACGTCGACTATGTTGTGGCTGAGAACGACTCGGATACGTAGAAACACGACACGTATACGCACCATTAGCACCGAGCAGAGGCCCCATCCTACTGCTGCACATCCGAGCCAAGTGCGAGGAGGGAAGAGCTTCGATAGGACCGTAGCAGGCACTTGGCAGAGAATCTGGGGTGCCGAGGCTTGAATAAAGCCAGATTGCAGAAGGAACGTACTCACATATGAGAAGAAAAACGCAGAGTTAACCCAATCGAACAAAACACCCGTCGGATCTCCGTGAAGGACGTCTTTGGGTAGACCCTGCAGCCGTGCATTCCCTAGATTGGTTCTATCCAGGTCTGGTCGAACAACGTACCGTTCAGCGCTCCTGGTGATGTCTGTTGATTCTCCAACAAGAGACACTCACAAGCGAAGAGATACATGATGCACGCCATGGGCATGATGCGCATGTCCAGCTTCTGCACCAACCGTCTCTCCTCCTCGACCGAATGGCGGACGTGAACCGTGGCATCCTCGCCCTCAGGCTCGGTGCCAGCACGTTTCTCCTCGATGGACGCATTCTTCTCCTCGAGGGACATGGCACTCACTAGGACGAGAGTGTCGAGATGCAACAGGCAACCCCACATCCCCTATATATGCGCCGTGACCCACTCCTCTTCGCGCCTTCGCCGGGCGTCCATCCCGGTCCGTGGTCATTTGACCGTGCACCAAGGAACACCTGTTGCGCGGCAATACTATTTGCGTCCTTAAATCAGGTCACGGTGAGGCTTCACAAGCTTGGCGCAAGTTTAGCGTAGTTATGAACACCGTCAATGATGGTTGGTATTTAACCTTTGGGTGGAGGTTGGAGCAAGTCAGAGTCGAGATTCGGAGGATCCCGCGTCTGCTATCGTAAGTGCGGCGAATACCGAACAGCGGATTATCATTCCAATGTGGATGAGCACTACCGTGTACGTGAGAGTCGAGACTCGGATATGTATGTAAACCTGAGTGGAGGCCTTGGGATACTGCAGGGTGGTTGTATCTCAAAGAAGTGGTTGGAAGCGCCTTCTACGATGGGATCCAACGTGGAGTGCAAGAACAGGTTTTGTAGAGTTCCAACGTACGTGTACTACCGGCTCGCCTCATCACAGAGCAACTATCCATCCGATCCATTGCTCTGACCATGCGATAGTTGATTCAGAGCGTGCCTACCGAGCTCGCAACCTTCGTTTTGGAAAGCCCTGTGACCCGAATCGAAAACAACCTCCGCCTCAAACGCAGTCTGTCAGTCCCGTTCCTTGGCCAAGTCCATCACATGCCCAAAACCGTGACATAGAACGTGGTGGCGTCGCAAACTAGCAGGACCAGCTGGCCCCTTGCTCTGACTGTGGATACGGTGCCTCCGTGTAGCGGTGTTCCGCCATTGGCATCGCACAATATGCATCGCCGGCCTAACTTGGTCAGCATGGAGCATCCCATCTACAGATACTTAGGCACAAGTTGAGCGTGCACAGTGCGTGAGTGAATACACAAGACCATGATGGCCATGTGGGTGGGTACCCACTGTTAGTAGATGATGTGCATCGATTCGATTCGCCAACGTTCCGCCGAGATTCGAACACAACAATACCGATGTACTGCTTGGTATGCACTATCACCTCGGTTCTAGGTGAGTTCAGGACATTCGTACGTATGGTCTGTAGACGCGTGTGAACGGATCCGAACGCTGGGCACTACCACCTGGAGGTCAAGGCGAATAGCACTAAACACTCTGCCTAAAGATTTCGTTGGATGTCACACAAAGTGCTCGGAATCCCAAGACAGATTGCTGCACAACAGAGAAAAGCGAGAGGGACAACGCGTACAAGTATGCGCATGAGAGGCAAAGGAAAGCCGACACCAGGATCGTCACAGTGAGTGCGAGTGCGTGCGAAACGACAGAACAGAAACACAACAACAGACAGCGAGCAGCAGCAGCGATCAGAGACATGACCCCTCCTCTACCTCTTCCCTCTCCCTCCGAGTACACCATTCAGCAGGATAATTTTGATACTTTTGTTTTGGTCCCAACCCAGTGACGCCGTCATCGTCAGCTAAGACGACAACAGCGACGCGCCTCGAATAGCCAGTGCCCCATGACCATCATCAACCCGCTCCACAATCACTGCTTCGGGGGAGGGCCACCGCGTCCACGTCCGCCGGGCCCGCCACGGCCGCCACGGAAGCCACCACGTCCCCGGTCACCGTTCAGAGGAAGATTACGCGGGGGCGGACGCTCGCCACGTTCCTTTCTTGTCTCGACGATGATGCGGGCCTGACCGGCACCACCATCGGTCTCGATACGGATACCACCCTCGCCACCTTGCGAGGCAGGCAGGGAGGCGACGATCGCGCGCTTTGCAGCGTCGAGGTTATGGAACTCCAGGAACGCGCACGCTTTGCTGCGAACAATCTCGAGTTCCTTAATCGGACCAAAGCGGGCAGTCAGTGTGGTCTTCAACGCGGCGTCGGTGACGTTCTCCGTGACACTCTGAGAATCGTCGTGAGTATAGAGAATAATGCATGCATTTGTGTACTACGTACCTTGACGAAACATTGGGGCGTCGTGAGGTTCTGCGCAGCGACGAAGGCAGGATGAGGGTCTTGCCGTGCCAAGGGGCGAGTCGTGAGATGAGGCGCGGGCGACTGAGGACCACTCAACGGTGCAGGAGATGCACTGCTAGGTGCCGGCGCCTCACTTGTACCGCGAGATTGAGTGGCGACAGCGGATCCCCAACTCTTCGCCCCCGTCGCAGCGAGCGACGCCCACGACTTCGGCGCAGTCGACACTGGAGCAGTGGGCGTGGGCGCGGCAGCAGGGACGGCTGGTTGTGGGGGCTGCTGCTGACTTTGCTGAGCGGCAGGAGGAGCGGGACTAGGCGCGAGCTGTTGGGGCTGCAGAGGAGCAGGCGATACGGGAGCAGGAGAGGCGGTGGAGGCGGTTTCAGGAGCAGGGGCTGGCGTCGGCTCGCGAGGGGCGGGAATAGATTCGAGTTTGGCTGTTGGTGTGTGGCCGTTGACCTGAGGTTGAGGAGAGGGTGGAGGAGCAGGAGAGGGTACACGTTCTTCAGCGGGTGGAGGAGCGGGAGCAGGTGTCGGAGCAGGCTCTGGCTCGGTTGGTGGAGGTGGAGTGGGAGAGGTAGGGACCGGAGGAGCAGGAGCGACCTCCTCGGCCTTCTGCGCGGGCTCCGGCTCCTGCTCTTCGCCCTCCTCGACAGCCTCCTCCTTCAGGAAACGGAAAATGTCGTTGAGGACGAAGTATCCGTTGGGCTGCTCAGCAAGGAAGAATGTTTGAACAAACTTCCGCCAAGCTTCACCCTTGTTAGACATCTCGCCGATAACCTGGATGATGATGCCGCCATTCGCAGAGGACTGAGCATCGACAGAGTGAATGAAGACTTTGCAGTCTTGGAAGCCGATTGACGTAATCTTGTTGTGAATTTCCTACGACGAGGGGTAAGAACATGTCAATATCCACACGCTTGCCGGATTGCGATCGAGAACCAGAAAATGGTGCAGTGGCACAAAAACAGATGACCGCGAGCGTCGACCTGCGATATCGGTGGGAGACCTGGACTACATCCGAGTTGCGTGGGTGCGATGCTTTCGGCCCGGCACGACGGGTAGAGGCCCCATTCCTTTGTCCAAGACGTGGGAGGAAATTGGTGAGATCTGACATACTTTGTTTTCGGGTCTAAGCGCCAGCGAAAACAAGGAAATGATCCAATCCACACCGATTTCCTGCCCATACCCCTTGGCCAAGAAAAAGGGACTTTGTCCATCGTGCTAGGTAGGTTTCGTGTTGTGTAGTATCGGCCGCCACCAATGCAGAGAACGATATGTGCGCCTATGATCCCCCTGCTACGATTGGTAACACCAGACCTTGCTGGGGGTAACGCACAAGAGAACACAGCCATGTAGATGTGCTGCGGCAGAGGAGCTCGAAGGATTCTTTTCACGCTCCAAGACGTATACACGTTAGAGCAATCTGCGACTCACCTGCTGGCCAAAGCAAGGCTTGCCATCCTCGCCCTCAGTACCGTGGATGAAAGTAGACGCCTTAGTATAGAAGCAATGCAAGCGATTGGGGTGCTTGTTGACAAAGGTGTAGTACTGAGGGACGAATTGCCAGCCGACTTCGGAAGGGTTGACGGTAGTGTTGGTCATGGTGATACTACAAGCTGCAGAAGCTATGGAGGCATTCGCCGAGATATGTTGGCCAAAGAGACGTACCTTGAGACCGAGAGCGCGATGGGACAGAGTTGACAGAGTTGACGGGGACGATGAGGCCACGGAGGCGAGGACGTTGGGGGTGCGATGAGCAATGCGGCAAAATCTTAGACGCGCACTGACGCTACTCAACGCGGGGAATGGCGCCTGCTCAATTTACAATCTCCGACGGAGGTTGGCCGTCTCCGACTGAACGTTTCAGTGGCTATTGACGTCATGTGCAGTGGCGTCTGGCCGGCGGTGTCTACTTCAATCATCCGGCGGTGCTGAGACTTCTGCGTCTTATTTTCTAACGACGATGGCGACTAACACCTATCTATTCCTGCTCGTGCTCTGTATCGTTATTCTTTGCGTCCCCGAGGAGGGTGTGTATGCATTTGGTGCCGGGAACATCCCCAGGTATGCAATCGCTATATCTGTCGGGAACTTGACACGAGCTAAGGCCTATTCCGTACCAAGCTTCGCGTTCTTGGAAGGCAAGGCTTTCCGACACGGAGACATCGTGAGTGTGTTCACCCTTACGGCCGACATGAGACTAGGCGATCGATAGTTGCTCACGCGACACAGGAAGATACGCTGGGCGATGTAGCGAAGAAGGCCGGAGGCTTTGCACTCGGTGCGTTGATAGGAAAGGGTGGATCTAAGTTTGGCGGGTTAGACATCAAACGCGTGTACTTTGGGTGCGTTTCATTTCGGCTATGGCACCCGGTGCGAATGAGAGCTAATCGCTTGTTTGCGTTACAGGAATTGGTTGAGGGATTATAGCCAGGTATATGGGCGCGTCGCAGAAGCCAAGTCATCTGAATTGATCGCGATCACGCTTATATAGGCAGTCGATGTCGCGGGTCTGCAAAAATTACAACTCCAGGTACGTTCATGATCACTTTATGCGGAAGACATCCATCGACCTTGATGTTTGACAGACCATCATCAACTTGTGTATGGTCCTCGGCTTCTTAGTGAGCGGCATCCTTTCCAATTTCTGATGATAGCAACTGATCCAAAGTTGGGTAGGCGAATGGATATGCCACAAACGAGTTTGAAGTTACGGAGGAACGCCTCGGTGTCTACTTGCCTGTCAGTGCGACCAGTGCCACTCTGCCCCCACGGATAGTTGACGTATGCTATCCCCTGATAGACCGAACACATCGACAACCCCAAGGGATATCCCGACAATGCCCAACAATATCACCCCAAGCTACGTCCTCCGGTTGATGTGAGTAACACAAACATAATATGTCCGGCCGGCCACAGCTTACCTACGACTCGCACCCAGCCCAGGGAGTTGGAGATCGACCCGCGTACAGGGATGAAGAATTACATTGCTAACGGTATGTTCTCTTGGACTGATCAGACACTCATGGCCGCTCACCTTGCGTCATGTAGAGAACGGGTCTTGGGATACCTCGAAGGCGCTTGTCCGTCGCACGCTTGAGCGTTGTATCCAACTGGGTCGTCAGGCTCGCTCGACTGGGAACAAGGTTGACACGTACGAATCCTACCGGTTGCTCGGCCAAGCTGTGAGTCTCCGTTCCTCGAGACCTGTATGAGACGTTCTGATGAGGTTTCCTACAGTTGCACACATTAGAGGACTTCCCTGCACACTCAAACTTCTGCGAGTTGGCGCTCGTGTCTATGGGCTACCACGATATCTTCGTACACGTCGGAGACCAGGTGAAGGTGCAAGCGACCAATGGGAAATGGGTTGCACCTCTTGTCACCGGTGTGTCACGGTTCGGACATCATGGTCAATGGTGATCTGACGGCGTGCACAGGTACCTTCGGATCAAGTGATTTCATCCATAGTCTATTGGGAGGTGAGTCATTGTTCACCAAACTTGCTGCCCTGGCATATCACGCATTTACTCATCTTTTCTGCGATTACAGAGGCTACCGATCATATAGTACGTTTCAGCGCAACCGCCACTGTCAACAGATGAAACTGATCGTTTCCCCAGAGTCAAGCATCGGTGTCTGACCTGAACGCGGAGCTCGAGAAAGCACGCGCAAAGTCCGGTAACACACGAGACGGATCTTCTCCCGATGCAACGCTTCGATCTCTACTGTTCAAGTTGCCGGGGGGCGACAACAACGAGATGGAGCGGGAGATGCAGAATGTGGAGCGCATCCGTGCCTCGTCGACACAACCGGGAGGCAAGCGCCCCGAGGACATGAGCCCGCAGGAGTTGCACGCGGTGTTATGGCAGGTTCTCACATTCAGAGACTCTGGTTCGTACGTTCCTCAGTGCGCATGTACGTGTATCTTAACCGGATTGAGAACAGTCGTGAAGAAGATAGACAAGACGATCGGTGCGTCAGGAAGATCGCGTTTTGGGACATCGGTACTGAGATTTTATTTGCACACTAGAGAAGATCCCTGGACTTGGCCCGCTGATCGAGAAGCTCACCGATTCCATCTCTGTCTTCATCTTCACTACACTAGAGGTTTGTCGTGACCGCGTCGGTGAATTCATTATCAATCAAGCTAACTTCAATCACCAGCCGTTCCTGAAACCGTTGATGAAGCAAGCCACCGACGGTCTCCAACTGGCCTCGGGTGAAGTTATCAACTCGCACGACCAGTATGAGGCGAGTTATTTCGATTGACATATCTTCTGAAAGTGGTGCTCACAGGCTTCCATAGGTATTCAACGACTCAAGAGCAGTAAGTTGTTAAGGTGTATCTACGGAATTTATCATGGCTGACTCTCCCGCAGTCGGATCCCACCCACTCATTCTTGAGCAAGGATCATTTCGTAAGCGGTCATCCCCGTTCTACCGTGATTGTGCTCCGGGCTAAAGCGTTGTAAAGAACCTCATCCTCAACGAAACTGCAGGTAACATCGGCAAGATCATCTTGGTACGTGAGTGCCATCTGAGTTCTGACGGTGATCTCATGTCTGTGCAGACGCACACAGCAAACCTAGTAGTGAAGGCATGGGATGACCCCTCGATCAATGTTCACCATATCATTGAGGATATCTTGCAATGCCTGTGCGTCGTATCGCAATTCACAAATCGTTGCGACTTGACGCTGACTGGTTGCCGGCAGCTTCCACCCTGACTTTCACAATCACAACTCGCAGATTCAGCGTGAAATGCTAGACTACATGCGTCGTTGGGCGGATAGCCTCGGCCACCAGAAGCAAGAGATTCTCCGGCGCCTGACGAAGCAGGCCGTACGGAATCACGAGAACATTCGTCTGGGATCTTCCGGTGCCACCGCCAACCCCAACCAGGGGTCGTACGCATACAACGCAGCTCATCAGACGCAGAGTCAGTTCCAAGGCTACGCCAACCAGATTCCTGGTGTCTCACAAGCACAGTCCGTGTTTGGACAGGCGCAGAACATCCTGGGGCAGTTCAGCGGCGGCCGACCAAACTTCGGTGTTGGCAGAGAAGGCGGCAGCGAAGGTGGCGGTCCGCCAGGCGGCTTCCCCGCCCCGTCTTCGCATGCGCATCCAGGTCCCCCACCGCCCACTTCGGGCGAGGCGTCATCGTACTACGGTCCTCCTGGCGGATACAACTCGGGCCCGTCTTACGCACCTCCTCCGGGTCCGCCGCAGCACAGCGGATATGCACCAAGCTACGCATCTCCTTCCCCACCGGTCTCCTTCCCTCAGGTGGACTTCCCTGGGACTGGTGGCGGGGGCTACCCAGGGCAAGGCGGATACCAGCCGCCACCGTACGGCGGGGCTCCTCCCCCTGGTCCACCAGGGGGGTTTGGTTTCCCGAGCCCTGATGTGCCGCCTCCTCAAGGTGGACCGTATGGACACCCTCCACCGCCTCCAGGTGGCCGGCCGTTCGGGTGGTAAATGAGAAGTGTTGCGTAGCAGACGGTGTTGTAAGGAAGTGATCATGTGTTACGAAATTGTATCGATACGTATGTCATGCGTAGAGGGGACGAGGCTTGAGATCCCGATTGCACGTTGTGTAGCCTGTAGAGGTACTATGTTGTACTAGTGTGGTAAAATATTCCTGAGCTGATATAGAGTTCGCGGTGTTCTTGAGTGACATGGTCTAACTCTGACCGCAATCCTATTCTGTAGGTGGTCGTGATGACATGATAGAAACGACATATGGTTCCGAACGCGGACTCGATGGCATGTAATAGTCGCATTGACTTGCAGAGACGAGCCATGACGGAGCTCCGGATCCGTGTCTGCATCGCGACGAGAGTAGGCCTCGGGGAGGTTATGAATGTCTGTCGGCTGCCCCAAGAGGCAGGGTGACGAGTTATCGCGTAAAAGGTCCTTCTTGGCAGTCAGAGTTTGGATTGCGCGCGACCTTGATCTGATAGATCTTGGGAGTATCGAGCAAGCCACCTATGGTGCTCAAGGTGATCCCACGATTTTTGTACGTTTCGGTGTTGATTGTCGTATTGAACACCGCGTGCAGGAGTACATCCCACGCTTGATAAAGACCGTCCTTGATGATGGCCTTGGAGTAGACTCTTGGAAGCGACGACGCTGGTGTCCCCTCGAGCGCATTTCGCGACATGCGGGTTTGGAGAAGGCTGAATAGCAAGATTTGGCCTCGGTGAAGCTAAATAATGCTGAGGCATTGATTCGTTTATGGGTCAGAGCGATGGTAGGTAATTAGGACTAGGCATCGTGAAAGACAGAGACCTGAGAACTCGTGAGGAACGAAAATGAATATCAAAATCGCGCTCGGAGAAGTCCGACAAGGTGGCAATGACTGTAGTATAGCACGGTGCTGATATCTCAATTACATCTATCTAGCCATCGGACGCGGCACATCGTACTCCATCTCACAACTCGGAGAGTTCTTGAGGACGAAGGTGAGTTGATCACCATCGTGACCATGAGCCTTGAGTCATCCTAGTCAGCGTCCTATCACCCAGCAATATGTCCGGAGACAGCCCCACCGCCACGAATGGATCTGCTGTGCTCTCAAAACCATGCCTCAACTTTGATGTTCTTGCGAAGATCGTTGAATCTATAGACGACAAAGCCGATGTTCTCTCTGTGTCTCTGACCTGCACCTCCCTGAGGCGCACAGCAGCTCGGCACCTTCTCCACCTTATCCAAACAGTCCTCCTTGAGGACCACTATATCACGTCGGCCCATGACATAACAAGCTTTCATCAGTTTATTCTCGTTGACGAGACGCGGAGCTCCTGCATTCGTGCTATGGAACTGAGCCTTGAACTCCCATCAGACATCGAAGTGTCATGCATCCGTGATATCCTGGCTCATGCCACTAGTCTCCAGGTTCTCTACCTTCCACGGTACAATCCGCCGATGCATGCTTCCCTATCCTCGTCCATTGTGGGACTGCGGACATTAAAGGAACTGTCCATTGACCTGGCAGGCTTCACGGAGCACGAGGCCATCCAACTTGGCCCAGAGTTGATCCACCAGCTCACTTCGCCGATCAAAATCCTACGCGCAGACTTCGGGCCACATGAATTGTCTGCGCGTCAAGTCGATGACTTTCTGGGCCCTCTACACTCTACGTTGGAGCTTCTCAAGCTCCAGATCATCACGATCGACTTGTCCGAGCAGACAGACCCATTCCCTCTCGCGCCATGTACATTGCTGCGGTCGTTCCTCGTCAACTTTGTCGAACTTTATCCACGTTTAGACGTTTTCTTGCAATGGTTCCCCTCCTTGGACGGTGTCCTCGATTTGGGAATGTTCGACTTCGAACGGTCCAGGCAGTCCGAGTATACCTCCCTGCGTGAGGGTAACATCCGCGCCCAGAAGACTCGCTCTTGGGAGCGACTGGACAAGCTCGTATGCGAGGCGACCATGTTCTATGTGTTGGGGTTGCGATGTCCGATACACCATCTCGTTATAGACTATTGTGGCGCCCTGGTCAAGCAGTACGTCGCGGACACGCTCGAGGACAATCCTCCCCGGCAACTTACCCTGCACATCACGCTCTGGCACGGGATTGATGTGTTCGTGGGCCTCTTCCAGCGTGGGACGGCGTCGACATTGACCCGTCTCACCCTGAATATCGAGTTCGCCAATAGCTTGAATGACGCAGACCAAGCTACAGTCGAGGATCTGGAGTGGACTTGTTTTGTGGTGAGTAATCTTCTGCTGTAGGAGACAACGTCCAAGTCTCTGCTTAAGTACAAGGCAGAAGCTGATACAGATAATTTGACCGCGCAGGATCGCATCAGCTCTTGCTTATGTCCCCTCCGTCGATTGACGCATCTACGCATCTTGGTTCACTGCCAGTGCGATAGCGATCCAACTTATCCGGCCCCATATTCAGAAAGTTTTGTGGACAGCGTGCGGAACTTCGACTTCGAAGGCACAGTGGCCAGGCTCGCTAGCGCCATGCCCTCACTCAGTGTCATCATCCTCACGAGCACTGGGATAATGCAGGATCGCGATGAAGGCGATCGCTACTGGATTACCAAGCAAGAGTGGTCTGAAACACGGGCTGGCGGATAACCTCAGGTCGCGAGGGTAAGGAGGTCGACGCCCGCCAAACCTCGCAGGATGTAGGGGCTAGCATTGTGGAGTTGGGAAGTCGAAGTGTAGCTGACATCATACTGAGGGAGGAATTGGAGTCGTCAGAGCGAAGCAAGGTAAGTCGTTTGGCTGCAGGTTTGACCATTTGTGAGGCTGATTGATTTCAACAATGGCCTGTCCAGCGCGACGTGTAGCCCCTAAGCCCTAAGGGAAGGCGGAGCGGGGATGGAAGGTAGCGACTGGCGGGGTGTTTTCAAATTGTGAATCCTAGGACCTGGAGGGGAGTAGAAATTGTCGTAGGAAAGGTGATCATACCGCGAGTCCAACGCATCGTACAACATCGACTGTCGCAAATGTGTTCAAGGGAATAAGTCTAGTCGCGTGGGGCCGACATATGCACTGTCCCTGGCATTAAAGCTGACAAGGGCTATGCTGAGACATACATTATGACCGAAACTTCAGTATTCAGTCGTCCGCCGCGCCGATTCACGACAGTGGAGAACGTAAACGGGCCGTGCGTTGGGGAGGAGGTGGGTTTACGAGTTGTGATTGGCTTAAAAAGGCAAATTGACATGGTGCGAGCAGGATACACATGGGCGCCCAAAAGCGCGTTCGTACGACGCGAATTATGAGCGTCTGGTATAAAGGTCCACGTCGTGACCGTGCCCTCTCACACCCTCCCTCATCCTCCCGCTCTTCTTGCCCCACTCTCGTTCGGTGAGTTCATGTGATGCGTCCAGGTCCGGGCGGTGCTGTCGAGACCCTGGGCCGCACCACACGCTGATATGTGGTGTGCACTGGACGGTTGACGAGACTGCCGCCACGGACGAAAGGATTCGTGGACCAGGAGTCTGACTCTGGGTTTTCTTTCGTGCTTTACAGTCCCTTCCCCCATCGAAAATGGCCCTTCAGGAGTCTACCAAGATAGCCGATGGCCGTGTTGGCAGGCGTATCGAGAACTACGCTCAATTCTGGCAGAAGGACCTGAGCAAGGAGGCCGCGCAGGACTCTGAGAACCGACTCGACAGCTACGTGGACGTTGTCAACGGTGAGTCTCGCCCTTCCGTTTTAATTGTCGTGTGTTTTCCCTCTCTTGCGCTGTCGTGGAGCCTAGTGCGTGCGCAGAGTGTTGTCCTAGGGACTTCCCCATACTACGGAAGTATGGGGAATCGCTGGAAAAGTGAGCACACTACGAACTTCGGAGTGCGATAGTGCCAGTCTCCTTTTTAAAAATTGTGAGGCCTTGGAGCTTCCACCCTCCCAGGCATCCAGGCGCGACGTGTCGGCAAGCGGAACTGTTTTTTCCGCTTGAGCACAGTTACGTACTTTGGTCTTACTCCCCGAGCACACAAGGGAGGCAGAAATGACTTCTCACCTCGTGTTCGTATCGGTTTGCTTGTAATGTGCTGACATACATCCCCACAGGTTATTATGATGGCGCAACGAGTCTCTACGAGTACGGCTGGGGCACGTCTTTCCACTTCTCGCGGTACTACAAGGGCGAGGCGTTCTACCAGGCCCTCGCGCGGCACGAGCACTACCTCGCCTTCAAGATGGATCTCAAGCCTGGCATGCGCGTCCTCGATGTTGGCTGTGGCGTCGGTGGCCCCGCGCGCGAGATCGCGACGTTTGCCGACGTGCACATCGTCGGTCTCAACAATAACGAGTTCCAGGTCGGCCGCGCGCGCACCCTCACGGCGAAGGCAGGGCTCTCTGACCGCGTGTCGTACACCGTCGGCGACTTCATGAAGCTCGCGGAGCAGTTTGGGGAGAACTCGTTCGATGCGGTGTATGCTATCGAGGCGACCGTGCACGCGCCGTCCTGGGAGGGCGTGTATGGCGAGATTCTGAAGGTGCTCAAGCCCGGAGGAGTGGTGAGTCTTCGGTCTTCCACCTCATGGCAAACTTCGTCACTGAACAGAGGCATGTGTAGTTCGGTGTGTACGAGTGGTGCATGACGGACAAGTGGGACCCGTCGATCCCTGCACACAAAGAGGTCGCGCACGGGATCGAGATTGGAAACGGCATCCCAGTGATGCGCCCCCTGCGCGAGGCGCGCCAGGCAATCGTCAACGTCGGCTTCCAGATCGAGCACGAGGAGGACCTTGCGGACCGCCCTGACCCGATTCCGTGGTACTACCCACTTGAGGGCGACATCAGCAAGGCGCAGACGCTGTGGGATATGTTCACGGTTTGGCGGATGAGTAGTAGCGGCAAGTTCGTCACGCACCATGGGCTGTGGTTAATCGAGAAGCTCGGGTTCGTGCCCAAGGGCACTTGGGAGGTCGGTGAGACCCTCAAGATCGCCGGGGATGCGTTGGTGGTGAGCGGTCGTGAAAAGGTGCGTTTGCGTTTGACTCGAGGGCTCGTCTCGCTCGAGTGTTTTGATCATAGTGCTGATGTGGCCTTTCCTCACCAGCTGTTCACCCCGATGTACCTAGTCGTCTCGAGGAAGCCTGCAGAAAATTGATTTTGATAATCGATATCCGGTCACCTCCCCAGTACTCAGACTCTCACATCATCCTAGACTCTCGTTATCCTAGATAGCTGTATACCCGTCATACTCCACGTAATCACTCCTTATACATCGGGCTCGGGCTGTTGGTGTTGTATGTCGGTTGTCGTGCGTTGGGGCTCGGCGCTCAGGTCTAGGTCCGGGTGTGCAGGTTCCCGTTACCGGTGGGCTGCTTGCCAATGCCAACCGCACAGTTGCTATCGTGTGTTGTGCCGCAGCCTGCAGGGTTGAGACTGGCGAAAAAAGCTGTGCTCGTGGAACGGAGGTGAGTAACCTCCGTTCCGGTATGTTTTCCTCCGTGCTGTTAAACCGACCGTCCCAGCACTATGCGTACCTACGCGGCATTCTCGAAATCAGCCTCATATCTTCTTGCACGCGTTCTCTCGTCAAGCCGGCGGTCTGTCAGTTCATGAGCACCGCTCGAGCAACACGGTAGTGGATCGTGAATCATGATGCATCATGGACGACCGGCCGTTCAATTCCCTCAGGCCGGAAGGCAGGCGGAAGCACCAGGCGTCCGACCATTCGAGGAGCACGCCAACGAAAAGGTGGCGGCTTGGAAGAGATAGATGGATTCAGGTGCGTAAGTACTCAGATGTAAGTTACGGTATCGCGCGTTCCCGAAGCGGGGGGATTGCACGAGGTGGCCGCCACGTTCCCCGCACATTGACTATCTCCCAGTCTATCCGAGCAGTCGGATCCTGCACATGCGTGCGCGCGACGCCAACACCGGCGACTCAGAAGCGGATGCGGATGACAGTCGACGGGGAGAAGCACCGATTTCATTTATAACTCACGCACGCCCTGACCACCTTCAGATTCGCCTTGTGGACGCTCTTGCTTGACCTCTTCCCCCCGTACTCCCCGCCGCACACGACTGAGACGGACGAGACGTCTCGCTGCCATCGATAGCATAGACGACGACTATGACGACCCCCATCCCCTCCCCGCCGTCTCTCCCGCTCCTGGGGCATGTCACGCAGATCGAGAAGGAAGTCCCGCAGCGCTCGTTCGAGCTCCTCGCGGACCAGTATGGCGAGATTTACCAGCTGAACATGATCAGTAAGTGCTACTCACCTTCCTCCTTCACTGGCAGGACATTGATCTTGACCGTATCATCGATGCTGTTGCAGATAGAACGACCATCATCGCCTCTTCATATGAGCTGCAAAACGAGCTCTCGAACGAGAAGCGCTTCCAGAAGGCTGTTGTCGCCGGCCTGGTCGAAGTCCGGAACGGCCTTGGGGACGGGCTGTTTACGGTAAGTCTTGTCATCTTTGGGCGCGCGCTTCGTACACTGCCCAAGAACTGTGAAAGCCATGGGATCTCTCGGGGCGGTTTAACTCTCCTTTGTCACCGCCTTTGTACTCTAAACGCTTGAGGAAAACCCAAGAACGCCCTGGTACATCCCATAGCTTTCATAGAGGGGATGTTTTGGGCAGTGCACGTAGTGTCGGGCGTGCTTCAAAGTTCACACAGGTGTCCTTGGAAGTAAATGAGACCATGTAGTGGCTTGGTGGACTAAGGCTACATGTCTATCTCGCCTCCCATCACCCTTGACTATCACTATCAGCCGGCCTCAGGTCTTCCCAGGTCCACAGCCAGGAATTTTGGTGGACCGGTGGACATGACCTGCCCCATTTTCGGTGATTCTGGCATGTGAGCTAATCTGCATGAACTCTTCTAGGCATACAACCATGAGGAGAACTGGGGTGTCGCACGTGAGTTTACTTTGATTTCTTACGAATGTGTGCGTTTGCATGTGCGGCCGCTGACGTAGCTTCTGGACGTTGATAGACCGCTTGCTGATGCCTGCGTTCAGCACGGCGAAAGTGCGCGATATGTTTGATGACATGTACGACATCGCGTCGCAGATGATTACGAAATGGGAGCGGTGAGCTTTTAACTAGCTCTGTTGAAGGAAAAGACCACAATTGACCTGTCTCTTCCAATTGGCAGATTCGGCTCGCGTCGCCCCATCGACGCTGTAGAGGACTTCACGAAGCTCGCTTTTGAAACGATCACCCTGTGCGCGATGAACTACCGGTATGTAGACTGGCAGTATGCACCGGTGTTGATATTGACTCGTCACTGTTACTTTGCACAGTCTCAACAACTTTTACATGGTCAGTGCTTCACTGCTTTCCTATATTGACGCTGCAATCTATAGTGATGTTCAGAGCCCGGCTCAAAGCCGTCAAGCTCTCTGAAACGGCTGTCTATGGCCCGGGCCGAGCCGAACTCTGCGTGGCCTCTCATGTGTGAGGGCCGAGCTGAGCTCAGAGAGATGGAGCTCCCGCTGCTCAGGCCCCGCATTCAGCCGGCATAGTCATGTACCTATAGTGGTGCATTGGGCCGAAGCCAGGACTCAGCCGAAGCCAGGACTCAGCCGAAGCCGCGGCTTTTAGGCCCAGCCGCGCTCTGAGCATCACTAGCAGCCTGAAAAGGAGTCCTTGAAGGAGTAGCTCACGCATATACCCATGCAGGAGCAACCTCATCCTTTCGTGCAAGCAATGGGCGACTTCCTGCTTGAGAGCGGGTATCGCGCGAACCGGCCGTCGATCGTGACTACGCTCATGCGAGGCTCCAGCGCAAAGTACGAAACGGACATGAACACGATGAATAATCTAGTCGATGAACGTGAGTACCCCTTTACCGTCGCTGATGTTCAACCCTGTTGGGATTGCTGATTGGTATACGCAGTCATTCAGGAGCGCCGGAACAACCCGACGGAGAAGCAAGATCTGCTGAATATCATGTTGAACAGCGAAGATAAGAAAACCGGGAAGCGTCTCTCGGATGCAAGCATCCGGTACAACGTGAGTGCATATACCGTACGCTCTATCCAAATGGTGTGCCTATATTGATGTGCGGCTGTTAGCTACTCACCTTCTTGGTCGCTGGTGAGTTTTCCCGTCAGTCATACAACATGTCAGGAATGGACTGAACACCCCGCACCAGGACACGAGACGACCTCTGGTAAGCCCAAAAGTGTATGATGCTATCACCTCGCGTGCTGATGACACATCTTACCCTCAGGCCTGCTCACGTTTGTCCTTTACTACCTCGCGAAGAATCCAGAAGCGATGCGAAAAGTCCGCGAAGAGGTCGACGAGGTCATCGGCGAGGAGCAGATCCGCGTCGAGCACGTCGGCAAGCTCAAGTACATCTCCGGTTCGTCTTATGCCCTCCACTCTACACTCCACAATGAGATTGCTCACACTCCGTCCTGACGCCGCCGCAGCGTGCCTGCGCGAGGCACTCCGTCTAAACCCGCCGGCGTCGATGCGCGTCGTGGAGAGCTTGGAGGACACGACGCTCTGCAACGGCAAGTACGCGATTCCCAAGGGCGCTCGGGTCGCTATTTCGGCGGCCAAGTGCCAGACCGATCCCAAGATCTGGGGCGAAGATGTGCGTTCTCTTAGAGTTGCCTATCGCTTGGGAAGAGAGGGGACTCAGTCAGGTGATGGCTATAGGCACGCGAATTCAAGCCCGAGAGGGTGTACGGGGAGAACTTCGAGAAGCTCCCGGTATGTGACCATCCGTCTTTGCGGCATCGATGATTCCACTGACTTGTCTGGGTAGCAAAATGCCTGGCAACCGTTTGGCTACGGCATGCGCGCATGCATTGTAAGACCCCTCTCTCCTTTCCATCGCTTTCTCTTCGCCTCTCTTATGTACCTGACACAGGGTCGCCCATTCTCTTGGCAAGAAGCACACATCGCACTCGCAGTCGTCATCCAAAAGTTCGACATCACCATGCACGACCCCTCGTACACGCTTGAGCTCAAGCAGGCCTTAACGCTTAAGCCGAAAGGCTTCTTCGTCCATGCCATACCTCGCAATCGCTCGAAGGCGCCGATCACTGTCGCACCGACGTCGACGCTTGTGAGTGCGCCCCAGGTGTCGAAGGGATGGAGGGGCAGCTCGGACTCCGAGCGGACCGAGGGCGCGGAAGTGAAGGATGGAGAGAAGGGGGAGGCGAGGCAGAGGTTGTATGTCGCGTATGGCTCGAATACGGGGACGAGCCAGACATTCGCGCAGAGGATCGCGAGCGACGCTTCTGCTCATGGTGTGTTCTTGAACTTTGAACCATGAAACGGTCTGGGGGCTAATAGAGTGCATTGCAGGCTTCAAGGCGACGTTGGGCACCCTCGACTCCATCACGCAACACGTCCCGACAGACGGCCCACTGGTCATTGTTACCGCGTCGTTCGAAGGCGAGCCGGCGGACAATGCAGCACATTTCGTCGAGTGGCTGCAGAACCTCAAAGGCACCGAGTTCGACGGGCTCAAGTACGCCGTCTTCGGGTGCGGGAACCGCGACTGGGTGCGCACCTTCCAGCGCATCCCGAAGCTCATCGACGCCGTCCTCGATGAGCGCGGCGGGAAGCGCCTGCTAGAGCGTGGAGTTGGAGACGCGCAGGCGGCGGAGTTCTTCGAGGCGTTCGACGAGTGGGAGGCAGAGCTTTGGAAGACTCTCGCACAGGTGCGTGGTTTGGAGCGCGCGGTTGACGCACACTTAATCAAGGTGTGTGGCATGGCAGGAATATGGCATCGAAGTGTCGGAGAAGCCTGTGGGCCTGAGCGCGGTGTCGCTGAAGACGGTCGATAAGGGCACTACGCGGGCGTCGCTCCTCCGGCAGCCTGATGCTGACCTCGGGAAGGTGGTGGAGAACAGACTGCTGACATCTCCTAATGCACCGGCCAAGAGGCATATCGGTATGTATACCATCCTGTGGGTGCTCCTGCGATACGCGTTGAATCATGTGGTCTGTCAGAGTTCGAGCTGCCGGAGACTATGACGTACCGGGCGGGTGATTATCTTGCGATGTGAGTACGATGCATCCGCCTAAGTAGCCTGATACTCATGAGTAACATCACAGCCTCCCGACTAACCCCAGAGAGACGTGCACAGGGTTACATCGAGGTTCGGGCTGTCGCCCGAGCAGGAGGTGAGAGCGCATCGCCTCTTAACGAGGTGATCGGTAGTGCTCAAGATTCATGAAATTAGATCGTGTTGGAGTCCACCGGGCCAACCTCTCTTCCCGTGGACAAACCCATCAGTGTCTCGTCTCTGCTGTCCGGCTATGTCGAACTCTCTCAACCTGCTACCACCCGCGATCTCCGTCTTCTTGCCGCTGTCGAATCCTCGGACGCCACCAAAGCTGCTCTTGACGACCTCCTCTCTTCATACGCAGACAAGATCCTCGCGAAGCGTGTCAGCATCACCGACCTCCTCGAGGCCTACCCCGATATCAACCTTCCCTTCGGCACGTACCTCGAAATGCTCCCCGCAATGCGCGTCCGGCAATACTCCATTTCATCTTCCCCTCTTTTCAACCCCTCACGTCCGTCCCTCACCGTCAGCGTCGTCGAAGCTCCCGCGCTCTCGGGCAGAGCCGAGCCCTTCCTCGGTGTCGCGTCGACCTTCCTCGCCGGTCTCCGTCCAGGCGACGTCGTGCAGCTCGCCGTTCGCGCGTCCTCTGCGGCATTCCACCCGCCGGAAGACCCGACGATCCCGATGGTGATGTTCGCCGCGGGCTCCGGTCTGTCGCCGATGCGCGGGTTCTTGCAGGAGCGCGCGGTGCAGAAGAAGGCTGGGCGCGAGGTGGCCAAGTCCCTGCTGTTCTTCGGGTGCAGGTCGCCGAAGGAGGACTTCTTGTATGGGAACACGGACTTGAAGGAGTGGCAGGAGCTCGGGATCGTCGATGTCCGCCCTGCGTTCTCGAGAAGCGCGGCGGAGTCGGCTGGGTGCAAGTACGTGCAAGAGTGAGTGTATTTCGTCGTTGCATGGTGAGCCGGGAGACTTACAGGACTTGTGCTCGTCTGCAGTCGAGCGTGGCATGATCGTGCGGACATCCGTCACGCGTACGACAACCTCGGTGCGAGGGTATGTGCATTGACTGCTCTTGACGATCTTGCCCTTTTTCTCACTGTTCCATCGTTGTTCATCGTTGTCAACAACCAGCTCTTCACCTGCGGCTCAGGGAAGGTGGCGCAAGGCGTCAAGAGGGTTCTGACGGACGTCATCAAGGAAGCGCGCAGCTACACTGACGAGGAAGCCGCGGCCGCGTTCGAGCGCGCGATACAAGACCGCTACGCAACGGATATCTTCGAATGAAGGGGGTAGGAGTGTGTATGCGCAGGGTAGTCCCATGAATCGAACAGGTGCTAGCAGGTGCTCAACTTGTATGAACCATCTAGTACTATATAGACAGTGCAAGAGAGATAGTTGAAGCTGAGCTTCCAATGATTATCATGATTGCAGCGCTGAACTTGCAGATATACCAGTCACCCGTCCTTAGGACCGCCGGGTAGGTTCATGATGAGCGACGGGCAATTATGATTAGGGCCGCCAGCCCGGCATGGCGAGATGATCCATCTCGTGCAGCTCTTCCCAAACGCGAATCTACTCGTGGTGGTAGATAAATCTCCTGACTCGAGGATAGTAGTGTGTGCTTCCGAGTCTCTTCTGGTTCGCAGCGGTGTCCTGCCTGCCTGAGCTTGACGACTCACCCTGTGCGATGTGTTTTTATTGTTACTTTCGGAAGGATAGAACTCACTGGGGTATTGGCAGGTCTCGAGCCAGTTCAACAATTATTCCTATCTCAAAGCGTTCACATGAACATGTAGTTCAAGCTGCGGGTTGAAGGCAGGTCGAAGAATCGTCCAGTTGCGGTTCCTCGCTCTGCATTATTCCCAGCAACCTCGTGGCGCCACTGCACTGTCTTACTGGCACCCAGGCGAGCGGCATTCAAACATATAGACGGATATGTACATTGATGGCAAGTGGTATTTATGCAGGTGTTGCGGTGACGGAATACAGTGCAATGGACGGGGAATGATTCAGACGGTGCATAAGGGAATCGACTCATGGAAAGACGCGAGCGACTGTGAGCGAAGACACAAACGTGAGCATGTACCACGGACGGAGAGAGGCTGACGACGCACGGGATTTCCTGGGCCTCTTCAAGGCTAGCATAGAAGGGGGTAGTACCGGAGAGCGGTCGCCAGGTCGTAACGCAAGGGGCGATTGAGATTTCGGGCGCCGGTACTGATGATTTGTACTTGTTTGTCCCTGTCCCAGCAATCTCTTCTGGGGTATGTTCCCTTCGCTCGTAAATAGCCCCTGGTTTTGTCCATCTTTCCCCTCAACGGTCTTGAAGTTGGCTGTGATTGTCGCACCCGCTCACACCCGCTCCCATCCACTTGCTCGCTTCCATAACGAGGATAACATCGTTGAGAAGACCATTCCAGCCTCTTCAAGTAATCCTGGTCTGCACACTGCACGTTGAATCATCACACCGTGTCGTTGGCGGATACGACCTCCAGGCAAGTATGGTCCGCCCCCAGGTTCGCCCCCAGGTCAGCCCCCAAGTTAGCCCCCAGGCAAGTACCGAATGCTGCCAGCCATATATCATCCTCCGCACCCTCCCCCCTTTCGTTCTCTCCACCTCCAAGAACACCACCACCGTCTCATTCACAATGACTACTCAAGAGGTGAAACACAGTGAGCAGTCACGTTTTAGCTAATTCTTTTCCTTCATGTCTGACAAGCCACAGATCCCTCTTCCTTCCCTCACAGTGTGAGTGAGGGGTTTGGTGTTCGTGACTACACGGATCCTATTGTCATCGCACGGGAGTTCGTGGAGCTCCATGAAAGCATCAAGGACGCTAAGATGGAGTTGGCCACCGTGAAGACGGAGTTGGCCACTGTGAAGATGGAGTTGGCCACCGTCAAATCCCTATCGGAGATATTGGTGCTACGGAACTCTTCGACTTCCTCTCAGGTCCATGGCACTTCATCCAACGAGCGTGGAACTGAAGATATCCCCCCCCAATCCTCCATCCAGCCTGCTTCTTGGGACACTGTGCCCTCACCCCTGGTCCAAGACCCCTCCCATTCGCCCTCCGTCCTGGGCTCTTCGACCCTGTTTTCTGTCCATGAAGGTCACAGTCCGGTACCCTCCCTTCCAGGCAGTCACCCCCCTCCCTCCCTTCCATGGGATTTGCCTTCCCCCTCTGTCGAGCGCAGTCACCACTCATCTCCCTTCTTCCGTGTCATGCAGGTGGGGCCTGCCATCAGCAAATCCAGTATCCATGCCACAGAAGGGTTGGAATCTGTGCAGAAGCAGTCCTGCATCGGCAGGCTGAAGAAGTTCACGAGCAAGTTACTAATTCTGAAGAGCCTCAAGAACCGCAAGAAGTAGAACTTGCTGTGAGTGGTCTCCCTCTCTGTCCATGGTAAATGCTGATGTTCGCTCTCGCTTGCAGTCGCTTGCATCATTGCATGCAGGATCTCATAGGGTGTGTATAGGCTATATACCGTATCTGAGCACATATGGAGACCAGGAGGTTCTTGGAGTTGTATTTTGCACATGTTCAGGTGTTGGCAGCAAAGAGAGTGTGTGTATCCGAGTCAGACCAGTACAGAAATGAGGGATTGTTCCAGCAACTTAGTCAGACCCGCCCGATTGCGAGAGATATCTTGTGGAATGCAACAGCAGACCCCGACTGCATGCACGGCATGGTCCAATCGGTGCCCTCTGCAAGGCTTCGAAAGACATGAAATTCGAATTCCACGACAGTGAAGAGCAAGGATGTGCACAGAGACGAGTTTGCAACGCAACGACCCGAGGTCCGTGTGCTTTGAGTGCATATGGAATGTCAAAGAATGTCGTGTTTGCAACCAAAGTGGCAGTCGCAGTGTCCAGGTGTTCTCCCCGTTCAGTTTGACACAACGCACGGTGCACGACATTTCTGATCTTTTTCATATCTTGGTAGCACTTCCTGACAGCATCATTGGGCTACATAACGTACATCAGCTCAGCAGAAACGGCACCTTCTATCAAAACGGCGACCCTCCGAGTCGGCATCAGCGGCCCCGCACCCTGTAAGTACCCATGACGCGCGCAAACAAGTCCTGTAAGGATGTATTGAAGTAAATGGAAGAGAGAGCACCAGGCAGTAAGGCAGGGGGAGACGGGAGGCGGAAAGGCACAGGAGGGCGAGGGAGGGGTCCGAGCACGACAGCCTGAGCGACGAGGCAGCAGGCGGCAACCCAGCACCGACTGGCAGTCTCGTACCAGCATCTCCGAGCATTCACGTGTCGGACCTACTGGGACGGATAGGCGAGGAAGGCAGGGAAGGCAGATTCGAAACGATGTGTGTGCAGAGTACATTTTCAGATGTGAAACCAGCTGGACGTCGGGTGAGCCACGCATACGTAGACAAACGAACGTCGGACGCACGTATAATGGAAACAAGACAGCACAATTGACATGAACGGACGTGAGCGGGACGTTGCGTGGAGAGCGAGCACATTATGAGATTGGTGGCGGGCGGAAGGACATGATCTCCTCGTAGAGCAACTCCTTAAGCTGTTCGCGGCTGATGTCGTCCTTGTGCACTGCGCATGAACTTTAGCATGTGCTACAGAGAACGGATCGTTGTGAGAACGTACAATCGAATTCGAAGAACTCAGGGTCCAGAGGAGGCGCAACTGGCTCATCGTCTGGATCATGCTAGCCGAGGAGACGTTAGAGAGCGTCCGGAAGAAATGAGTACAAACGCGCGCACGTATGCCTCCAGGTATGGATGCGCGAGCGCGTCCTCTACAGTTATCCGCTTCTTCGGGTCAAACGTCTAGTACGACACATAGCAGAGGGTTAATCTTCACACGACATGGCTGCGAAGAAGAAGTGAAGCACGCACCAATGTCCTCGTGAGGAAGTCGACTGCGAGTGGGTTCGCGTTCGGGAAGAGCTGTGCGAATGGCTTCCGTTTCCGGAAGGGCAGCGCGCGGATGTAGTCTCGCGACCTGCGCGTCGTGATCGCATAGAACTCGTCAAGTGTCGGTGTCCCGAGCACGTCGAGGATTAGTGTCAGTTGGTGGTGGTAGTCGCGGCCTGGGAAAAGCGGCTTGCCCGAGAGCATCTCCGCGAGGATGCAGCCGACCGACCAGATGTCGATCGCCTGAATTATTCACAGATAATGGGTGAGTCCAGGAACTTGCAACTCGGGACTTGTGCACGCAAGAGAACGGAGGGCAGGGAGGGGGACGAGGCGGGAACGGTAACACATGATTGGACGAGACACGCACCTTAGTGTACTGCTTAAATGTGAGCATGATTTCTGGAGCGCGATACCAGCGGGTCGCGACGTATTCTGTCATGAAGCCCGTCTCGGTCCCCGACGGCTCCGCGGTCTTAACGGAGCGCGCAAGGCCGAAGTCGGCGACCTTGAGGTCACAATTGGCGTTGAGAAGGAGGTTGGACGGCTTGAGGTCGCGGTGGATGACGTCTGCAGAGTGCAGCGCCTTGAGCGCGCGCAGAGTCTGATAGATGAAGTATTGTGCGTGGTCATCAGAGAGGTCCTGCGTGCGGATGACGCGGTGCATGTCCGTCTCCATCAACTCCTGGATCACTGGTTACGGTGCATCGCGGTCGATGAGCGTGAGCAGGGTGCAGAACATCGCGGAGGCAGGGCAACGGGTCTCACGCACGGTAGACTTCTTTGAACTGCTCTATAGATGGCGGCTTGATGATGTCCAATATAGAGATGATCTGGAGACGGAGAACATGACGGCAGAGGCGCACGGCTGTCAGTACACGCACAGCGCACACGGCCGTTTTCCGAGGAGCCGGGATAGGAGCTGGTACGTACGTTCTCGCTAACACCGGCTTCGGAGAGGAACTTGAGGAGCTTGAGCTCGCGGAGGGTGCGGAGGCAAAACATGGAGTGGTCGAAGGGGGCGATCTTCTTGATGGCGACCTTGCGCCCTGACGGTCTGTGGATGGCAGAGCAGACGATGCCGTACGCGCCCTCCCCGACGACATCGAGCACCTGGTACTGTGTACCTGCATGCACACGCCCACTTCTAGTTCCATTCCCACTTCGCCGCACACAATGCGAGAGATGCACGCACCGACATTGAAGCGCACTTTTCGCGGTGCGGGCTGTGCCTGGGAGGCGGCGTGACTGTGCTTGGGCTTTGCAGGCTGGGTAGCGTTGGCTTGTTCGGGCATGGTGGTGGTACGAGAGAGAGAGAGAGAG
Source organism: Fomes fomentarius (assembly GCA_022606135.1). NCBI lineage: Eukaryota > Fungi > Basidiomycota > Agaricomycetes > Polyporales > Polyporaceae > Fomes > Fomes fomentarius. The sequence continues at coordinate 699,625 of JABYQN010000011.1, read as the reverse complement.
AGATGGGGAGCGGGGGAGCAACAAAAGCGAGGAGAGAGAGAAGAAAGCCTATATAGAGACGATCTTGTTGTCTACTCAACGGGCCAACCCGGCCGCTCGGGTACGCGCCAGTGGTCGCCGGCCGTTGACTGTCTCTAACGCAACGCCTCCTCGTTTGCCATGCCATTCTTCACACGTTGATCTGCACTCCGGTCTCCCATAAATCTCCCAAGACATATCACCATCAGATCCGCCGGATGCGCCCACCGAACATAGCCTACTTATACCTCCAACCGTCGGCCTGCTCACGAGCCACGGCCATTGCAAATTGCAACTCGCAGAATTACAATGTTGCTCGCAGGAGTCGTCGGACAAGCGTCGTGACAAATGATCCTGCGGCTTGTGAAAGCCTGTGAACAGCACTACCCACAACATCGTTCACGACACCTGTGCCTTCCGGATCCAGCTACCTCCTCTCTTCTGGCCTGCTTAATTGTCCTTGGGTAACACACTCCGGAGGTTGACAGACAGAGCTTTGAGAGTGGGAGGGTCATCGCGGCGGCCACGGCCTACTTGCGTCTGAGCAGCGCGTCTCGTCCATGTTGGCGTGCGTGTGTTCGCGGACTCGTATCGTGAACATGTTGACGTTGAATGTTGATCATCGCCGGGCACTGACTCCTGAGAATCAGGCTTCAATAATGTGGCGGAAATGCCGCTGGAGCAGATGTGCACCGCCCGTAACTAGAGATCGCTGACGTCTTTGCCATCAGATTCAGACTGGGCACCTTGACCCTGCCTTGACCGCATCTCTGCGGCCCAGGATTCCCTGCAACAGCACTGAGCAGCGGAGAAGTCACCGATCGAGGCGCCACCATATCTTGTTCATGCAGTTGCCGACAAGACCTCGGACTAGTTCAAGACCTCACAAGGCCTATCAAGACCACAGAAGACAAAGATACGTTGACTTACGCTCAGAGTATACGTACCTGTGTGGTCGAGATGTCCTCTTGATGCTTTCGGCCCCGGGAGCATGTTGACAGAGAGAGGGATTATGTAAAGACAGGTGAAGCCTTCGACTCGAGACATGTGCATGTTTGATGATGATGATCTGATTGATAGTGTACAGTAAGAGACGTCCATACTTACCCCTTGCGGTCTCCAAATGGAGCTGAAGATCGAACTATCAGACCAGTTATCGAGCACGTACAGGTATGGGTGGTAATCATAACCGCGAGAGCGCATAGTATATATTCCTGTTCGTCGCCAGGAAACACCCATCGAGCCTGTCAACATCGGGAACGCGTTTACGCTCGTGCCTTTGAACATAGGAGTCTGATGTCTGAGCCACGTACGGTCGTCGGTCGGTGAGCTCCTATCTGTGAGAGACAGTGTGGCTTCACCGTCACGTCCGTGGAGTGATCTGAAGCACTAGATGGACAGGAGGTTATATATCACGACTTACCCTCTTTCTCTGGACCTTCGTGACATCGCCCGACAACCGTGTTCGTGCGGCCTCGTGCGGCTCGCAAACAAGGCTGTAGGTTCTCGTCGACATCGGTATCGGCGCCGAAGGTCTCCTCGATCGGGCGACGACGCTCACATCGCTGTCTATCTGTGAGTGACATCTGGCCGACATCAGCTGCTCACATCACCTCTTTTCTCTTCCATTCCAGAAGGTGCACTCCATACCAGCTCTCCGAGCGCAGTCGTCGGACGTCGAACAGATCTGTCGAACCTTACTGCACAGCTGCGGGCGGGAAATTCCTGGCTCGCCGGAGACCGCTGAAGATCCTGCGACTTGGACGCAGCGAATGCCGACCACTCCGGGCTCGGCCCTTTGGAGCGGTGAACACTAATAGCACGTTCCCGATGCGCCAGCGCAGCGCACGTCAATCGCGATTGGCTGCGACCCGGAAGCTTCAGAGGGCTGCGCTATCGACGTTTCCCATCTTGGAACTTAGTGCATCTGCGGTTCCATCTACAACTACATGCGACTATATACACATCGACGGCGGACTCAGCTTCGCCAACACCTTCCCGCCCTTCTTGCATCTGTGCCGCCACCAAACGCCAACACGAAGCGAAGCCAATACGAGACGAGCATCTGTCATTCGAGACATGCTTCACAGGCTCACGGCGCAGACCACAGCGCCCCGCGGTCGGACCAAGATCCGGCGCGTCACATCCTATCAAGCTCCAGCACTTTGCTCAAGATAGACTGCGCCGGAGACGCTCCTCCACGCTTCGTGACCAGGGATCGCGACTTCGTTCTTCCCGCCCATCGACATCGACGGCATCGACGTTCTGACAGTGCGCAACACCCCAACAGCAGCGAAGGCGGACGGCCAGGATTGACCAGTGACCCACGACTCCTGCAATCGAGCCATCTGGACTTCTGGACTTCTCTTCTTGCGGGTATACGTATACTTCACATCTAACTTCTCCTCTACCGTCCGGTCGCATCTGTCATGTGCATCTTCGCCATCTTCGCCGTGCTGCTGGCGCTCAGTGCTCGACTTCCGCCATCCGGCTTTCCGCTGCTCTTTCTTGTTCGTCTGTACTGGTCTTGAACGCTGCTTGAAGACGGGCACCGCCTGATCACTCCTCCACTCCTTCTACCCGTCCATCTCCCTCTTCCGCTCTTCCTTTTCCCCTGCGCCGACCACGGAATCGCACGTTGTGATATCACCGCGGCTGGGGACCACCGTCTCCTCTGTTTCTTTCCAGTCAATCACAGCACATCACTACCCACATCGACCTCGATGCGGACAGCGGATTAATGACCGTCGATGGGAATAAAGCGCACTTTGAGCGACGCGGGGGTGCACGGCGTGTCTTTGGGGCTATGCTCGAGCCATATGCTACGTATCTTGGACGAGTCGGCCTCCCTCGCTCTCTGGTCGACGCTGCTGATCTGTCACACACTGGTGTTATTTTTTGTGTTGTGGCACTCGCAGGCTCGCAGGAAGTGACGAGAGCTCAGCGTCGTTCAACTTGAGCTCCTCGATGGCTTCAAACTGCCGTCATTGATTCCTTCTTCACACTTTCAGGGCTCTCATCTTCGGTCAGTCCTCACGCCGGTGTCGCCCGGTTCCAGCATACGGTCGACCGTGCCCGGGTTTCCCCACCAAGGCCACAAGACTAACCTTCGAGACTCACCACCTCGGAACTCGGACCTTGGGGACCCACGTACGTCGGCGAATGCGTCCCGCGGTCCATGGTTCTCCCACAGCTCAATCCCCAAAACTGAATTCTGATCGCTCGAGTCCCTGGTCTTGTATCTTACGGCTGCCCCCCCAACGTATACGTACATACCGTACGCCTTTGGCCTCGGGCATCTCGCGCTGTGCAATGACCGATGGCTGCCCGCAGTCCTGCGCCGCTAGTACCTGTGTGATATATACATTCTCCTAATTCATGTCCAGCGGTCTCAATGCTAGTACCGTCTATATGGCCATGCGTGGTCCCGTCCCGCTCCGCCGCTCCCATCGGCCAACACCCCTGACACTGACATTTGTATGACATATCCCGTGGTTGTCTCGTTGTCTGACCCCAGTCTGCAGCACGGTTGTCATTCAAGCCCTGGCACAAGGGGGCACGCAACTGGGTATTTCGGTCACCCCGGGCGTCGGTGTGAAACCCGGTGTCTTGGTACTCGAACTTTGAACGTTGAACGTTAATGTGGACGATCCCGGCGGTAGGGACAAGTGCATGGGTATCGGTACTTATGTAATTTCACACTGAAAGTTGGATATATCAGTAACCACAATCTGCCTCTCACCATCACTGAGCTGGTTCGTGCAGACGTATCTATGCCATCCATACCCGGTTTCCGGCGGGGTTCAGTACTGCAACCTCTCAGAAGCGGATTGTGTTTGCGAGAAACACTGCCATCGGGCGTCTACCTCTCCATAACGGGACGCTGCTGACATAATCTACCTGGCATGTTCAGATTATGAACTATTCCGCCTCTTCCGCCGACCACAACCTGCTTTTCTTTGCCGACCTCACCTCTCACATCCCTCGCTTTTACAGGAAGATGTCAACTACCTTATCAGATCGTCAAAGATCAGAGCTGTGAGCGACCTTAACTCATGTTGTGTCGGGATGATGGTGTCGGTGCCTCATGAACGACGCAGCCACAAAGCCGTTTTGTCTTACCTCCTCGATACTGATCTTCAAAAGACAGCCGGGTCGCTCAAAGAGGAAGTACCTGAGCTGGTGAGCATGCTTGTACTTTCGAACGCCTGTTTATGAAGCAACAATTCGCCTAGGCCAACTTCGAACAAGATCCTTCGTCGCCAGTCAATGGCCTGCTGGTCAAGAAATGGACGAGCGTGATCAGGATGCAGAAGAAGGTGCGGTGTCACACGCTTTAACGCTTAATCTACATATCAACAATGAGATATCATGGTCAGATCATGGATCTCGAGTCTCGTCTTGCGCAGGCGACGGAGGAGCTCAGTCGAGGTACATCCGATGGTACCAAACGAGCCAGTAAAGACTGGATCCCGAGTGCCCATCCTCTGCGTTCTTTGATCGGCCACCGCGATAAGATATATGCTGTTCGGTTTCACCCTCATTACACCGTGTTAGCGTCGGCTTCAGTGGACGCCACCGTTAAGATCTGGGACTGGGAGACCGGCGAGCTGGAGCGTACCCTGAAGGCACACACTCGTGCGGTGACCGACTGCGACTTCGACTCTTCTGGCAAACTTTTGGGTAAGCTCACAAGGTTGTCTGATTGATCGTCCCTCCGTCACGGACCCGTGCATCCCAGCCACCGCATCCAACGACTTGTTCATCAAGTTGTGGAACGTACACGAAGAGTACAAGAATTTCGCCACTCTCCGTGGTCATGAACATACTATATCGTCCGTCCGTTTCCTCCCAGACGATGCTTCACTGGTTTCAGCCGGTAGAGACCATACTGTGCGCGTTTGGAGTGTCGCTACGACGTAAATCCTTTTGATCCACTTCAATACATGGATGCACTCATAGTTTGATTTGAAGGCACTGCGTCAAAGTTCTGCGACCCCACGAGGACTGGATACGCAGCTTGGTTCCGAGTTTTGATGGTCGCCTTTTGTTGACGGCCTCCAGCGACCACGTCCGTTCTGCTTGTACATGTTGGGAGAAAGGCTGATTCTCAAAGATGCTCCAGACTGCCCGTATCACCGAGCTGGAATCCTCGACATTGAAGGTAGAGATGAGAGGACATGAGAATACTGTTGAATGCGCGGCGTTCGTTCCTCTGGCTGCCGCTCCCTCCATCCGCGAGCTTATATCGCAGGTATGTTTACGGGTTATCTTCCGATTCAGCATCTGAAATAGATGACGACATTGACGTTATCGCAGCCTGCCACGTCCCAGACATCAAAAGTCGATGCTCTGGGGTTGTCGTTCGTTGTTACGGGTTCTCGAGACAAAACGATCAAACTATGGGATGCTCTGCGCGGGCAATGTTTGTGGACCTTTGTGAGTCGTCGACCGTCCCACCGAGGATGCCAATCGTTGATCATCATAGAACGGTCATGACGGCTGGGTTCAAGGCCTGGCGTTTCATCCGTCCGGACTTTACATGTTTTCGGTCGCTGATGATCACACGATGCGTATATGGGACCTAAAGACCGGCCGCTGCAAACGTCAAAGTGAGGTGGCTGAGAGCGTCGGTCGTCTTGAATGACTGACACACGATTCACATATGCGCAGTTGAGGCGAATAGTCCGTTCACCCAGTGTCTGGCAATAGCGTATACGCCTGCCAACCGCGACCAGGAGGAGCCGATGATCAACGCCATAGCTACTGGCGGCACGGATCAGGTATGTGCGGCTTTCTGCTTCGTTGATTGCTGCAAGTTGACGTGACACTTTCGAAACAGCTTGTCAAGATATGGCGCCCATAGGTGGCAAACAGATAGATACAGGTCGCTGCGCCGAATCATCGCATTGCTATTACCACATGTCTTTGCTGTCATCCTATCCGTTGCTGTCATTCCGCTGGGCTTGTTTCCGTACTTCATTCAAGATCTCCTGAGATCGTGCTTCCCATTGTCGTTTCGATAGTCGGGATCCTGCCTGGAGATACCTGGCGCACGCACCTTGTCATTTCCTCAGCGTGTTGTACCCTCGTGGATGAGTATCTTATGGAAATAGTTATCCTAATGATGGTGCATCATATACGTATACGTATCCTTGTGGCATCCTCGTCTCACTTCTCGGATCTCCCCGCTTCCATACCACCTCCTTTATCCACAATTATGCTCCTCCAATTCGGATGGAAAATGTCGGAATTTCCCCCGCACATCTCGGGGAAAGGGTGCATAAACAAAAGGTCATCATCCTTTGGCCTGCCAATAGCCATCATAACTTGACCCATCCAGCCAATCCGAAAGGCCATCAAGTTAACCATCCTCCGGCCATTTCTGGGAAAATTCCGACAGGTCGGAACAGATTAGGTATGTCGTGTAAGGAGTTGCTAGGAAAATTATGGTGTGGACTGAGTGATCGCAACCGTCTGGCCCACAGCTGGAACCTTAGGCTCGGGGGTTAGACCGTGGAGTGCTGTGGCCTGTATCATAAGGCATATCCCTGGAGGATGCTACTCAGAGATACTACGTGTCCTACTAATAGTATTAGTGCTAGTGAAATCGGGTATAGATTCATGAGGAGGCAATCTCATGCCCCGAGGACACTTTTCCACAAAAATGATGTCATACCCCGCGAGTATGTGAGCCGGACCCAACTGGAAACGGTGCTTTGCGAACTCATGCACATATCAAAACTGACCACGAACTTCATAGGTGCTCTTACTTCGAACTCTCCTAGAGTCGAACGTGCAAGGGGTGTGCACAGAGTGTGGAGTGAGTGAGGATGCTCGACGATGTTAAGGTGTTGTAGCATGTTACTATCTCACCAGAGTCCGCGATATTAACGTCAAACGGAGAGAAATACGTACACTGTCCAAACTCGTTTTATAAGAATACGTACAAGGACAAAGGAAGGTAGTACTCCGTCTGCAAGACGTTCAATACCGGGAATGATGTACACAGATATCGTATATATGGATTATGGGAGGCTCGTAACGAAGGACGCGGGATGTGAGAAGGTACTGGTACAATGAGGCGATTAGGCACGTGTATGACGGTATCTCTTTCAATACGGGTACAAGGTCCATGAAGGGTCCATGAGTGTGGAAATGCTGATGTTATTGGTGACTTGGAAAGAAAGGAGAACGATCGTAAGGGCCAGAAAGCCAAGAGATGGAGTGAGGGAGGGAAAATATACAATGCATCAGAGCGACTTTAGCCAAGTCTGGTAAGGATCGTCATCAACCCCGGGACGTCCTTCGCGTGCTCAATCGCAATTGGGCGTTGTGGGTCGCGTTTATCTGAACGTGCCGCACAGGCAGAATAGTGAATCTGCAGGGAGAACGAGGTCAGTGGTGGAAACCATGATGAGTGTGGGACATTGAGAATCACGCCAGCCACGGGCAGAGCGTAGCATTGCGGAGATACGGAAGAGTGGCAAAGGGCGGCGTATCGCCTCTCTTGCTTGTCTCCCATGAGGAAGCATGCCAGGGTACACGTGGAAATAAGTTGCTGCAGCAGATCCCCAGGGGAGCGCCCGAAAGGCTACGGGTGCGCGGGGGCAACAGCAACGGCAACGACGAGCTTGAGACTCATGGCACGGCTCGTGCTGGCTATGAAGAATGGGGCACGAGGAAGGGAATGCGACACTCACGTTTACATTGAACGTCCCGTCGGGCCGATGCCTTGGTCCGCAGATTGTGCAGGCCCACCTGGTAAGCAATCGCAGCGTCAGCAATCAACGTTCAGCAGCGAGGACAGAGATATGCACGCGGGGAGGGCCAGAGAAGACGGAAGAACGCATATACGTACTGCTCATCAACCAAGACATTCGCACCCACATCCAACGCCTTCTGGTACAGCACCCCCCTCACCGCGCGCAGCAGCTTCGCGACATCGACGCCATCGCGACACACGAACGTCTGCGACTCCTCGAGGGGCAGCTTTTGCGCCGACACCGCATTTTCTCCCGCGAGGCTCGGGTGCGTCAGTGGCTTGTCGCCCGACGAAGACTCGATATGGTGCTCTTTGGCCTTCCCGCGGTGCCTGCGCATTTTGACGAGGATGTTTGCGACGTTAGAGATGCGGAGCGGCATGTATGCACCGTTGGACGAGCCAGACGACGACCGGGCGAAGAGGGGGACGGTGGCGGGGACGACATGGTGGGTAGAGAGAGACAAAGTATGTGGGGACTAAGACGGAGAATGGAGGGTAAGATGAGAGAGAAGGATGATGGAGTCAGTCTCCGACTCACGTTCTTGTCGCACGGCGGACGTTGCCGCTTATGGAAGGTGCAATATCGTAGCTCGTCCACGAGTTCGGAGCCACAAATTTGCTCGGCACTCTGCACTCTGATGCGCGTGTTTATATATGAAATCGCGAGACCGCGAGACAAAAGCCTCCGAGGAGACTGGAGATCAATGGGTCCGCGACGCGCGCACCATCGGTGAAAATCACCTCAGGTATCAGCTTCAATTGCCACTGTACTCCGCACAAGTGAAGATACCGACAGGGGATTGATATTGGGAACAGTATGAACGTTTGCCGGAGACTCGAAGGGCCAACTAATTATGCGGACACGGAGAAGATCGGAGTAGCGGTATCATCCCAGTCGATCAAAGGAAGGCGCGGATATTCCCAAACAATCCAACTAACGTCCGTCAATATCGCGACCTGCCCCGTATGAGCACGGTCCTATCCCGCTCGAAGCGGGGACACGTCCGGAATGGAAGAAAAGGTGCGGTAAAAGTTAGTACGGTGCTTCCCCGCTGGTTCTCCGTGAGGCGCCGGATGAAGTCTGCAATAAGACTCATGAAAACAAGGAGCGAAGACGGCGAATGTCTCCAGTAGCCACCCTGTCGCGGTCGTGGCACTGCGCTTGAAGCTTGCACATTGCAGTACCGCACACAATATTCATAGGCGCATCATAATCTACGCGCACCTATGGTTTTCTGGACTTCTGGTTCCAAGGAAGAAGAAAAATGAGGAGGGTCGCTCAGTGGAGAACTGTGCCAAGTAATGGGTGAAAGCAATCAAATTGAAGCATATTGCCTGTTGGGAATATTAGTTGCACAAGTGCTGAACGCGGGCTGCGAACGCTGCTCGTCAGTCGTCGGCCCCAATGCCATTCCACTCCTCGTACTCCTCCTTGACCTTAGCCTTGACCTTCGGTTTCCGCACCTTCGCGGGCACAAGGTCGTCTCCCGCCTCGATCTTCTTCAGGCCCACCATATTCTCGTGGTCTGTGAAGCCCCAGCAGGACAAATGAGCAACCACTCAACAACGGAAGGGGAGAAAACGCACATTCGCCTGCGACCATGTCGTCCGCGATAGAGTGCACGCCCGACGTGATGTACCGCGTCGACACCCCGCGTGCAACAAGCGGCTGCGCGAGCATGTCCTTCAGCTCGGCCTTCAGCCCTGCGACTTTCGCTGCCACCGCTTTGCGCTGCTGATTCGACGGCCCCGAGTCATCATCACTAGAAACGCAACAAAATTCATGACGTCAGCTGGGGCGGTAGAAAGCGAGAGGGCTGGAGGGGCACCTAGCCAAGTCCGAATCAAGCTCAATTTCCATCGCCTCCGCGGTCTCCCTCAGCCAGTTCCGTTCGTGGTTCTCCTTTTTCGACTTGTGCTGCGCCGCGTCGATCTCGCGCGCGAGCTGGCTGCGTGCCTTGAGCCTGTCGAGCATGTACAGCTCGACCGTCATCTCTGCGATCTCCTCTTCCTCTAAATTGTAACATGTTAGCACATAACGCAACACACCCTAGCGGCGGAAGAATAGAGACGCACGTCTGCCCAGACTATGCATCAACGCCCGGACGAGCCTCCTCTCGTCCGGCGCACACATCAGCAAGCTGAACCCACGCCTCATCGCACGCGCCGTCCTTCCATTCCGGTGCACGTACGCATCGGCTGTGCGTGGCACCTGGTAGTGCACAACGTGGTCGACAGCGGGGATGTCGAGACCACGCGCGGCGATGTCAGTCGCCAGTAGAACCGAATTCGGGGTGGACTTGAACCGGTCGAGGTTCTTCAACCGCTGGCGTTGCTCGAGCTGCGAGTGTAGCGGGAAGGCGGCGATGTTGAGCAGCTCGAGGAGTGGGAGCAAGCGTCGGATCCCGTCTATGGCAGAGAGGAATACGAGAGTGCGACGGGGATAGCGGAGTAGAAAATAGTATAGGTATACGTCCTACAATGAAATCCACTAGTGAGCGCGAGTTGTGGTTGCACAGGCGTTATAAACGCACCTTCTGGTTGGCAAGGCATTCGACCCTGCTCTCTTTGAGCGTCGCGACAACGCTCCCAACAGGGCTGATGTCGACCACTGCTGGTTCCGGGTCACGGAAGTCGAGGCGCAATAACAGATCGTCCAAAGTGGACGCGGGTTTCTCGTTCTTCTTCCTCTGTGCACGAGATCGCCTCTTCAAATTCTTCTGCAGATCCTTGCTGAGCGTTGCCGAGAACACGAACGTCTGCAGGTCGCCGGCCTTGACGCCTTCCTTCGTGTCCTCAGGCTCGCCACCGACTCCGTTCTCCGGTTCGATCACGTCCTCACTGCTATACCTCAGAGAGCGCGCGATTATGGAGTGCGAGGCCGACTTACTCGTTCTTGCGTAAAGTGAGCCGCAGGATGTTGTCCAGCTCGGCAAAGTGGCCGGTCTCAATCATACGGTCTGCCTCGTCAAGGACGAGGAAACGCAGGTTCTCAATCTGGCTAGCCAGCTCGTCGTCCTACGGTGTCTTTCAGAACTTGGCCCCGATTGTGGACATGAAAGACTGCGGAACCCACCTCCTGCAAGATGTCCCAGAGACGACCGGGGGTTGCGACAAGCACGTCGATCCCGCGCGAGAGGATGCGGCGCTGCTTCTGCGCGGACATGCCTCCCACAATAGCGGCGACGCTGACTAGGGGTGGGTGCCTGGGCTTGTCGTCCACAGCCTCTGCCGTCGCCCTGGCTTTGCCCTTGCCCTTGCCCTTGTTCTTCGTTGTCGTTTCCTCGTCGTCTGGAGCTTCCACAGGTACACCGTTGAGGCACGCATTGAGGTGGGAGGAGACCTGAAGCGCGAGCTCACGCGTCGGCGCGAGGATCAAGGCGCGAACGGGACGTCTGGTGTGAGACTTGGGGATAGGACGCGAGTATGCCTGCGTGAGCAGTTGATGTAGGATTGGCAGACCGTACGCCAATGTTTTACCCGAGCCCTGCACCGAGTGTGAGACGAATATGCTCAGAGAGTATCCCTGGACGTACTGTTTCGGCGACGCCGACGAGGTCCTTTCCCTTTAGTGCGAGCGGCAACGCTTGAGCTTGGATCGGTGTCGGGCTAGTGAATTTCTTCGCGTATAGCGCTCGGCCGAGTTGTGGGTGAAGGCGGAACGGATGCCATGAGGAGAGAAGTGATTCGCCTGGTAGATGTTCGAACAATGGTTAGGGCTCGACTTGTGATAGAACTCACCATCGAAGACGACCGGTTCTGGCAGCGCATCAACATCAACAGCCTTTGAAATCGCTTTCGACGACTCTGCTGCTCCATCTTTCCCATCGTGCTCTTCTTTGGTCCCGTTGACATGCTACATGTACTCGGTATGTATTCATTCTTTCCTGAGCATATGAGGGCAGACGTACCTTGAGAAGGGCCACTTTCCCCCCTTCTGTCTCCTCATAGATAACATCAACATCTTCGATTTCCTCCAACTCCAGGAACCCATCCAATCCCGTTCCAAGGTCCGCTTCACGCGGCTGTTTGACTTTTTTCCATGCCAAGTCGTCAGTCAGGACATGCTTGGTCTTGACCCGCTTCGCAAGGGAGGATGCAGAAGGCTTTGTCTTTCTCTTCAGACCTCGCGCGGAGGATGTCATCAGGGGCGACGGGTCGCGATGGTGGTGGAAGTTAAGTAACGTTGAAGTTTCACAAACCGGTTAGCTGGAATCTGAGAAACTGATCTCGGCGATCACCGCTCGGACCGACCGGGACGATAGTGTGCGAGGCAGAATGCTGCCATTCTGCCATTTGGCATGTGCCAGCGGCAATTGCCATTCTGCCGGCGAAGGTAGCGGGCAAAATATGGCAGATAAACCTAAGCGCCGATGAGCATACAATCAATTCTCGTCATATGGTGACCCGTAGAGCTGATGGAAGTATAGAAACAAGTTTTTAACAGCTTTCAAAATGCGACAAGAGAGGATCGGGGCGATTTGGAAGGTCTTGAGACCATCCCACAGGTAGTCTGAGGTAGACGCCGGACGGGGTGATTGGGTCCACCTGCTCAAAGGCCAATTAGTCGACATTGTCTCGCATTCACTCTCATCAGTCTGTAAAATTCACTCTAGTTCACTTCGGAAGTCTCGCGATTAGAATTGAGAGCAAGAATTCTGCAGAAATTGTGGTACGGACTCGCGCGGGCGCCAAATATCTGCCAGATTTTGCCGCCTTTGGCAATTGCCGTTGTGCCATATCTGCCGGCAGAATTGCCCAAAACAATTCTGCCCTATACACTACGGGACGACCTATACGTCAACGAGCGTCAACGTCAGATCCTCCATCGTCTTCAACCTGAACTTCAAGTTCTAAGTACTAAGTACTCGCCAATCGACCCTAGTGAGTCTTGCTCTTATGGACATGGACACTAATCCTAAAGGGCGGTGCTGGACTCTTGTCTACGATGCCAACACATTGTAGCGGCGATAGTTCTCTTTTTAGGCTTTCGGGGGCCAAACATTTGGACGAGAGTCCCTGCCAAGTTCATATCCTACAACTCAACCATAACTACCAGTAGTACCTCCCTCGGATCGGCTCGCTGACACCACTATCCGTTTAGACACTTGATATGTCTAATCCTCCTCCTCAACCGTCCCGCTCACCATCTGTGGCATCACCGACTTTCCGCACTCGAACTGGAAGCCGCCAAATACCCAGCGCCGCACGTACTCTGACGCGTCGACCGTCAGCGTCCGGTGTGGCTCTGACGAACCCAGTCACTGGGGCAGCGAAGACGCAACGTACCTCGAAGACGACCCAGAAACTTGTCGTTCTCCCGTCCGCACCCCAGACTAAGCCTCCTCCGCAAGATGCGGACCAAGACGAGGAGGACCTGCTTGGATACGAGACAGACCGGGGAATCCGTGAGCACAAGAACGCAGGAGAGCGGATGAGCAAGGAGCAGAGAGAGAAAGCCGGTTTCAGACGGATCACGGCATATTGTCTTGCGGGGAGCTTCAGGATGAAGCTATTGGCGAGCTTCTTGAAGCGGGAGCACAACGTCAAGCCTCGGATTTACGATGAGGCAATGTACGTCGTAAGTGCTCTTATACATTATATGCAACTCGTTTCCCCTCATTCCGAAGTAAGATGTACCACCTACCTCTTCTGCCCGGCTACGGCCCAGGATCCAACATCCGCTCGTCCGCTCCTCCCACTTCAACTGGAACGGGGAACGAAGATCCCAGCTCAGGCCTATCTGAAGCAGAGGAAGATGGCTACCAAGGCACATACTTTACCTACCCATCCACCTCCCCCCGCATCGAAGGCTACATGCCCTCCGCGTCGCCTGAAACGCTCCCACATCGCCCCTCCCTCGGAAGTGGTGAGGTCCGAGATGCCGTATCCTCCGAGCAGCACCTGTTGCAAGTCGAGCACGTCTTGAGCCCAGAAGACTCGAACCCCGCTATATCACCATCTCCCTCACAGGGCGGGCCGACACGCTCAAAGCGGTCGAGTAGGCGGGCGGCTGCACAGGAGATACAGAACTTTGTGGAAGCGATCTTCTTTGAGTACGGAGTGGTGGTGTTCTTCGGTTTGAGGGAGGACCAGGAACTGGGCATTGTGGAAGATATTGAGGGTGCGGCTATCATGACTCGCCCGATCCCACACGACGACTGGGAGGTGGAGGCATGCCATTACTCGGTATGTGTCCTCCAATCACGATTGCGGCTGTATGTTGGTTGACCTCCCGTGTAGCACGACCCGAATATCGCATTCCCGCGCATTTATAACGACTTCTTCAGTACGTTCGCTGTTATGAGTACCGTGTATGCACCTAAACTCATAGCCGCTTAGCATTCAAGACCCATTCGCACCTTCTCCAACTTTCCGTCGCGCACGCGCTCGCGCAATCCACCCTCCTCGCGCACTACGAGTCCCTCGCGCACCGCATCCTCTCCTCCCCGCGCACCCGCTCGATTCCGGCACAACTCGCCTCAACCGGCGTGCTCGCTCTCTCCCGCAAGGACGCACTGAAGCTCACCGGGCGGTTGTTCACGCTGAGACGGGACGTGAACCTCGTGAGCAACGTGCTGGATACCCCAGAGTTGTTCTGGGACGAGGCGAGCTTGAAGGCGTTGTACGATGCGGTGCGGGAGTATATGGAGATCGGGCCGAGGGTACAGGTGTTGAACGAGAAGATTGCGGTTGCTGAGGATTTGGTGAGTATATGCGTCCTCTGACCTGTCGTCAAGAACGGGTTGCCTGATGATTACACTGTTGTGTGCGCGCAGCTGAGTGCGATACACGACCATTTGAACAATAACGCCATGGACCGGATTACGTGGATCATCATCTGGTAGGTGCGTTGCGTCTGCTCGTTGGACGCCGAGCTCACGAGGCTTGTGTCACGTCAGGCTCATCGTCGTTGCTTGCTTGGTCGAAGTGGTGAGTATCACCTTGTCTTGTCTCTTTCTATCTCGTTGAGCTTTGCTCATGCCCGGGCCCTTTCAGGGAGAAGTCATTGCACGCCTGGTGGTACATGCCACGATGGGAGGCGGGGAAACAACTCCGTTGACTGCTGCACAGGTGCTCAACAGCATGTCGCGTGAGGAAGCGGCTTCAGCACTGGAGCGGATTGCACACGGCCTTCCACCACTTTGATACATGGGTCATTATATATATTTGTGTTCTGCAAGTTGTACAATCGATTCACACCTTGCTGTACTGCACCAGCTCTGGAATCACATATGACCTAATTCTACCTAGACACTACGTGTTCTTCTTCGAAACAGGGTTACAAACCTTTTCCAGATGGTCCCACTCCTGGACCCCGGTTTGTCCTGTACTACTGCGGGCACCTCATCGAAGGTAGGAAATGTGACGCCCGTGGGCAATGGGATTTGGGGTGGGGGCCGGGTAGACACAGATGGACCCTCAGCTGCAACTGTAGATGGAGTGCGCTGCCGCATGGAGGCTAGCAGTCGATTGCCCTTAGTGTGGGGTGGGACAGACGGCACAGACAGGGTGCGGGCTGGGGCCCGCGGTGCAGACAGAATGCCTAGGAAGGGGACCGAGGGTGCAGGAGGGTGCAGAGACATCGTCGACTGGATTCTGGCAATCCTCTTGTCGAATGCATTGATTTGCTTCTGTACGGTCTTAAGACCATGGCGCGAGCTGGAATTGAAATCTACTCACCTGCATGTCAGCACAGAGGTTGTCGAGCTCCTCTCTCACCCCCCGAAGCTCCTCTCTCACCCCCCGAAGCTCCTCTTTCACCCCCCGAAGCTCCTCTTTCACCCCCCGAAGCTCCTCTTTCACCCCCCGAAACTCCTCTCGTAGAACAGCTCGCATCTCCTGCCTGATAACTTGACGAAGCCAAGTTTCATCGTAAAGAACGGATGGTGATGGATTACGATGGACCATGAGTTTGGGATCCTCACGTTGGCCGAACGTGCGAATCAATACAGCGACATCATCTACAGGCCAGAAGTTGAGAGAATGAAGATCAATGTTGTGTGATTACTCACGTTCTGAAGTTGACATGGTCGACGATAGCGTAACGGATTTATTCAAGGAGGAGAGTGTTTGACGGGAAAGAGTGTGCAGAACCAATATATGGGGCTGACCGCGCCGTTCGACCCGGAGGATGACCCTGGGCCTTGCCTGTTTTTGGACAATGTCATTGGGTCGGGGAGTCATTACAACTGAGAGGCGGACATGAGTACATCGTCTCCATGCTATTGTGACCTGGATAAATACCGTGCGGGCGTAGAATCAGGTATCCAAGTTGTAAAGGATATGAGTCGAGACGTCACACGCCGCACCGGCCTGAGCAAGAAAGTGGAAGTGGGAAAGCGTGAGCGTCGGGGGTGCCAGACTGAGAGCCTTGAAACGCTGGCTCGGGAGCGTATATACCACTGAGTATAGGGGAGCGACATACCCCCTGACTCCTGAGTGGAGAGGATAAGCTATAAGCCTGCTCATCGCCATTTTTACCTGCTACACTGTCTCACGTGTCTGCGCCACTCCGCTCACCGTCATTCACTTGCTATATGAACCTCTAAGTGACTACTAGGCCACATACCGATCGCGCGATTGCGAGGAGGAGGAGCACAAATAGCGGGCGAACTGCGGGTCTAACGTGAATATGGGATGCCTACCCACTCATCCGCACTTATAATGGCGTGTACTGGCGTTGGTTCGTCTGGAGAAACGAGGTATCGATATGCGAGTCCGAATTGGGCAGGTCACGGTCACTGTGACAATGCGGTTACAGCGCGTCATTCCAACTCTGGCATCATCACTACACTACAAACCGACCGAGAAGATATCGCCTTGATTGGCAGTGACACCACGCTGGAGCCCACGTATCATTCGTGAGGCCAGCGATCTACAACAGTGGCTTACTCAGTCGACTTGAAGCCGACCAGTCCATCAGGCGGGGCTGATTGCCAATGCAAGATCGCTTGTGTATCCGCCTTGGGAGACTGCAGCGCGCGATGGGATAGGTTGGTATACCCTATCGGCCTGAGACCATCCTCGGAGAGGGCGGCCTGAATCTTCTGGCCCCGTTTGGGCGGGCGGGAGACGCGACAGTACATCCGCACTCCAAGTTGAGAGACACTGACCTGCTCCGCATGGGTAGAGGCGATCGAGACTGGGCGGATGCCGCAGACCTCAGACTCTTTCTCAATCGTGAATTCGGCTTTCCTGTGCAATGGTGGGTCAGCTCCTCTTCCCGTTCCTCACCCGACCCTCGTAAGCACATAAATTGACGCAGTCATTTGACTCGACCCTTCGACCACTTGAACCCCACTCACACTCTACCTCGCACTCGCTATACAGTTACCACAGTTCACTCGCATTCGCCTCAAACCCGACGCCATGCTGCATACGCAGATGAGCGAAATCCTTCCAAACTTCACCGGTTTCACGATCTCCCGCGGTCCCGTCCACCTTCGCCTACTCGAGAAGATCGGCAGCGGCGCATTCGGTGTCGTCTACCTTGCGGAGGACATCTCCTTCAAGCCCCACGGCGCGTCACACTACGCGGTCAAGTGTCTCCTGCGCCACCCAAGCGGCTCCGTTTACGCACGCCAGCAACAGCGCGAGTTCGAGAACCACAAACTCGTCTCCGACCTCCCGAACGTCGTTTCCCTCCACGCGGTTATCGAGGAAGAATTCTACACATTCGTAGTCCTCGACCTCTGCCCGGGCGGCGACCTCCTCACGGCGATCACGGAGCGCGGCACGTACCTGCACAACACCCCAGCCATCAAGCGCACCTTCCTCCAAATCATCGACGCACTCGAGGCGTGCCACGAGAAGGGCGTGTCCCACCGCGACCTCAAGCCCGAGAACATCCTCTGTTCAGCCGACGGCTCGCAGGTGTTCCTCGCCGACTTCGGGCTGTCGACCCGTAGCAGCTGCAGCTCCCAATTCGGCTACGGGAGCCCATCCTACGAGAGTCCAGGTGAGGAGGCCCATCATGCCCGCAAAGCTACACGAGACTGACCCCCTTGTCCTGATTCTTCCAGAATGCCGTGCCATCCACCGCCACATAAAGACCTTCCGCAACAAGCCAAACGACGTCTGGGCGATCGGCTCCATCCTGTGCAACATCATAACGGGGAGGAACCCGTGGCACGTCGCATCGCCCAGGGAGGACATCGGCTTCAGGATGTACATGCAGGAGGGTGCGGTGTGGCTGCACAAGAACATGGACATCTCGCTCGGGGCGGCGGCGATTCTGGGACGCATCTTCGACCTGAACCCTGAGACGCGCATCACCCTCCCCGAGCTGCGCCAAGCGATCCTCGCCCTCGACACGTTCCATCGCGAGGCCGTGCCCGCTGTGACGGCGGCGTGCTACGACGCAGCGATGGCCTACGGCGACGTTGAGGAGTCGCAGGAGTTCGACATCACCGACGTTTCCCAGCCCGCTGGTCGCTCTTCCCAGCAGGACGGCAGGTGGGAGCTGCAGCCCATCGCGCTGTCGACGACGTTCTCGACCGACTTCATGATCATGGCCGTGGAGGACATCTCCGCCGCTGCGTCCGCGACACTCGCACACAAGGTCAGCATGGCGCCGTCTGGCAGCGACGTAGTGGTGGGGGAGACCTGGTCGGTCACTCCCCTCGCGCCGCACGCAAGCTCGCGCGGATGGTCCGACTCGGAGCCCAGCGACACTGGAAGCGAGAGCCCCGAGTCGAGCGAGGGCCCCATCACTCCCGAGTCGTACGCAGCTGACCCCGTGGGCCTGGTACCGGACTTCGCGCTGGACATCTGGGAGCTTAGTCAGACCCCAGTGAGGCAGATGCCGGAGGCGGACTTCACGCTGGCTCTCACGCGTCGTCTTGCGGAGTTGAAGCGCGAGAAGGCGGGTAAGAAGCGGCGCGGGTCGTTGTCGCGGATCGTCGAGGGGATGAAGAAGGTGACTCGCAAAGTATCGTTGTAGACGGCGCAATCATCAGTGCCGATCTGTGCTGGACCCTGTCGGCCGAGCCTGCATCCTTCTTCATACCCTGCATAGTATTGCATCGTAGAATTTACAGTATGTTTCGATTGTAACGCAATACAACGTAATGCTGTATAATAGTATACAAATTGCACTCACTCAACTTTTTTCTTTCCAACCCTGTTCTTTCCAACCCTGCGTTTCTGGACAGTGTTTACCGCACAGTGTGCGGAGTATGAGATATGCAAGCTTGAAGCGTTCGCGTAGTACGCCCTGCTCTGCCTCAGTGATCGTCGAGGCGGACTAGGAATGATCATCCTAGACGGCGTCAGCCCCTTTGACTATGCGTTGCCTAGTCTGGATCTGCTCATGATCAGGTTAGGTACATATATGTGACTCGAACCACGTCATACCCTCGTTTCTCCCCCTCTAATACACCTCCAAGCCGTATGTCAGCTAATCCGCATCGCTGGCAGTGCGCCCACTAGCATTTCTAGTATGATCTGATACTTGGTGCTGAGCAGGCGGAGACTTGTCATGCGGCGACTGAGGGGCATCGACAGAGGACAGCCTGAAGTCTGCGATGCTCCTGGCAAAGATATAATGATATTATATAGCTAATAATGCAGAGAACGAAAGTGAGAAGACCAGCTTATACTCTGTATAAAGTCCCAGTGCATACTAGTGGGATGTCAAAGGCGAAAGGGAGCCCGTGCCGCGCGTATCTCCAACAAAGAATAGATAGTAGTAAGTATATAGATGACATTTCCAAAGCGTGCAGTCCATGAACCTTGGACATGATGTCCGGCATTAGTCTCGGTTAGCCCCGGCATTCATCACATCCGCCTGCGGGCAACGATTGGTTGCAGACTTCCGCTAGAGGCGACATAGATAGAGAGCAGCACGAGTTCAGCGGGGCTGTATGTGCAATTGTTCGCTTTCTAAGAGATGTCAGCACAAAGCAGCGGGTAACGCAGTCAATTGGCAGTGGACACACCAAGCACTTCATCAACTCGTTCGCCGACAAGTGAGCCAGGCTACCCTTTGTCAGAGGGAGCTTCTTGCCCCTCTTCGAAGTAGCCACGTTGACCTGACGATCGTACGAGGGATATCCATCAAACTACATCATCAGACTCGGAGTTAACTAAGGCAAGATGATGGAGAATGGGGCGCAAAGTACGTACAAGGAAGCGAATGCTCATCTTCTGTTGTAGCTTCTCTCCCGAGCGCAGGGGTCTCTTTTCGTGGTCTGGAAGATACTCGAATCTCTTCTCCAGTGCGCTTTTTACGCTGAAGCCGCCGGGGCCGTAGTTGATCATGTATCCACGCCCTATTTTGCTCATGATCCCGCCCTTGTACCGCTCTTGTGGCAGAAGTTGCAGAGGTTCCTAGCACATTGCATGACAGTGTCAGAACAGAACAGTGCTGTAGTAGTGGCGGGACATACGACAACACCCTGCCTGAAATCTTGTGATAGCGTGTCCAAGTCGTTACTGGGCCCAACAACTTGCCCATGAGTGGTAGCAATGCCCGGTGGAAATCGGGATGGAGGCTGCGAGATTCCAGAGGGGCGCTGCGTCTCCGAATGCAGATGGGTGGCAGGGCTGGTGGAGGTGTCTGATCCGACTACAGTGTGTTCGGAAGAGTGTGTCGAATCGAGAGCGCCTGTGTGCGTGGCAGGAAGGGAGTGGGGTGGCCCTCCAAGAGCAGACGGAATTAGAGCGAAGGGAACGTTTGGGGGCACCTGTAAAGAGTGATACGATATATCTGATGACGGGCAAGCGCCATCGGAATTGGAGGTGTGCGAGTTGGGGAAGGAAATCAAAGAAGTCGAGCGGGAAGCACCCCTGTCACCGTTGAACGTTGGTACTGACGCGGTGAATGGAGGCGAACGTGTTTGGGATGGAGATAGTTCGGCCGTGGGGCGCGGGGTGACGGCAGCGGGATGGGATGACAATGGAAATCCTTCGTAAGTCAATTGACCATTGCTCGCCGTCTGAAGCGTTCCCACTGAGGACATTTCGGAACCATGGTCTGGTAGTGGCTGGCGGTGGTGGGCCTCACGAGGCCGGCACGGTGGGTAGGGACAGTGTCTGTTGCCGCTACCGCGTGATAGTCCACACCCACCGATAAGTGTGCTGTTAGAATGCAACGAGGCATCTGCGAGATGACAATGTGTTATTATTTCCATCCGTGACAAAGATCATGATGTGGTCAGAAAGCATACTTGTAGCATTATGAGGAACGTAGGCTGAGTGATTTCCGAATGAATTGTGAATCAATGTGACCGAGGCATGTTCTCTATCGAGGTTCCCTGGGACCGGCACCGTGCCCGCCGTGCGCACATCTGGGAAAGGATGGGTGGGGCTGATGTGTGGCGCACTGGAGCTGATCACCGGAAAATTGCGGTTGAGTGCACCGGGCGTAGGATTCTGAATAATAGTACACTATCAGTTTTTTCTCATCTTCCAGACATGACAGTGGGCGGCCCCACTAACCGCGATGACATGTCGGTGGTTGGTGTTTGCGGTTGGTGATTGTGTGGGAGAGTCGGCGTGAAAGCGTGACACGGCGGCATCGCGATGGGAATGGGCGACATCCGCCGTTCCGGAGGTACGAGCTTGTGACATGAATATGGAAGCTTGGGAGTGATGTCTCGACATTCGGCCTCGCATAGACGATTGATCCGACCTATTACTTGCTAGTGAGTGCTAGTAGTCGGTGGACGTTGCAGAAGGAGGTGGGGAAGGGGAATGGCAAAGAATGGCACCCTATGGTTGGGTTGTTATGCTCTTCAAGCCAGGCATGAAGAGCATGTTGCCGGCGTGGATTGACGGCCGCCGTGTTGCTGGTGCTGTTGGATTTCTACCGAAAGGACCAGGGAGGAGACCACCTGACAGGAACGGGCGACTGATTAGCATGACCAGCCGAGGTTTGTCACAACCAATGGTGCTTAGGGCCATTTACAGCGTGTGTGTAGCTCACAGTGGGCCGGGGCGATATCCGCACTGATGAGTCCATTGGGATCACTGCAAGCTCTGGGTAGTGGGGCCGCTTGACAGTCTTTGACCGTTTCTATATTCTGGGCGGTACGACACGGTGCTGCTCTGGAGGCAATGATTACGGAAAGAGGCTATTTTCGCACATACTAAGCACGGCATTGGCATTGTCAGAGAATGACACCAGCTGGGGTTACTAGATATATCAGTAGACGCTGGTGGAGGGTGATTGGGACCGGAGTACTCGGGGTCTCAGTAAGGTTTCGCACGCTGCTGTTGTCTCCCCTCTGCCCTTGTCATATCCCGTCGTATGACAGACTCCTCGACAGGGCCAGAGTTTCTTACTACATGCTCGCAGATGCTTGCACATACCCTCTAGCTTAACTATTCAGATACTTCACTGGTGGTCCCGCATCCAGGCCCCGCATACAAGTCCCGCTTGAACGGAGCACATGATTGGCATACCGCATGTTCTCGGCGAGGCATACGATCGGGTGAGTCCAACAAGGTCCCATAGATGTAAACAGAAAAAGACACGGCAAATCCCCCCTTTAGTCACAAGAACCGACTTCATTCGCAAGCTACGGCGTTGTGCATATCATGCATCTTCAAATACGCCTGCGCCCTCCATGCGGCTCTAACTCCGAGCCGTGTAGACTCTAGTTCCTCGCATTCTATAGGACGTCACTGTGGAGAAGCTTATCCATACTGGCAAGGTCAGAGAATATAACTTCTCCATGGAGGATAACCTTTGGATAACCTCATTGGTGAGCACAACGTGTTGAATGATGCACCGGCGCCCGGGTCGTACCATGAGCTTCTCGTTGAACACAAATTCTACCAGTACTCTACAAAGAGACATGAAATAGCCACGTTCACATCTTCACAAGGACGTACGGTGTAACACACGTGGAGGTTATGGAATGTCGAGTCGGGTATCATGGCGAGTGAGCATGGGCTCAACTTAGCACTTCTCTCCACCCCTGTCATGTGACCACCGTCGGACTTGCATTTTCCCCGAATTCCAGTGACGGCATACCTCCGAGGTTGCACGTTCCCGGGCCAGCAGCAGCATGCGGATATGAAGTGCTTGTTGCCTTGAGGCACGAACAAGGTTGCGTCATGGAGTTTGTTGGAGAGTACCACCTAGGCTGAAGTTGAACGGCACACGGTGGCTCACATCGTGCCTTCGACATGGTCGACGTCGCTGTGCCCAGAGTTCTCCGCATGCTGTTTACCGCCGTGCGCGGAAGCTTGGATAACTGCGACAGCAGGCACGGCAATGCACTCTAAAGGGATGTCCTCCTGAAGTGTTCGGCATGGTCTCGTCCACGACGTTCCGATTGTCAGCGGGACAAAGTCCATACTCGTTCAGCCGTCACCCCAGTTCGCTAGTAACTCATTCGATGTTCGAGATCAGCCCACTGGCAGCCCTTACATTCGGCAGAATGAAGTTGCTCGTTGTGCCAGGTGTCTAGTATCTGTTCAGCGGAGTGATGTGACCGCCGTACTCGCAAGACATAAGATGGAATTATATTCGATCGGACTACGTCTAGTACAAGGTGAATAGTACTACTAATCTACATGACCACTCATACTGCCTGTGCTACACAGAACGAAGGTGTCAGGCACGTAGGCGTGCGGTATCACTCACCTCTGTTCAGATCTATCCATTGCGGTCGAGGTCGAGAACGTTAGATACCGGCGCATACTGTGTGTGCTAAGTTAGCGTCTGCGATATATATATGTGCAGCCACAATCAACTCACCAGCGGGAGGCTCAGCCTTGCAATGCGCCGCGCACGCTCCGCACAGTCCGAGTCACCCATCCCTGACAGGTGACTTTACCGGAAAGGCGTTGACTCATCTACCTGTCTCCCTGCGTCCAATTGGAACGGCTTACTGGGAGCGGCAGGAGCCTGAGCAGTACGCGACGCGAACGTCGGATGCCACCAGGTGGGCTTATACTCGACGGGGCGGCTGGCTATGACTCTTGAGCATGCTCATGATACTAGAAGGGGATGGTCTGAGGCAACATTCGGAGTACACAAAACGTATGAGACATACGTGGTATGAGTGTCAGCCATGCCGTACGATGTGCACCATGAGAGGAGGTGGTGATGGGGTATGTGGAATGGTGCACGCCGTTGTTCCCGTCTAAAGAGAACGAGAACTTAAGATATGACAACTGCCAGATCGTCCAGGACAGCCCTCTGTTCACGTTACCCATGTTAGTAGTGATAGAAAGCGGAGATCATGTCAGAGCTCACCTGAGAGATGAGCATGTCCACTACAGTCCGTCGCGAATGTATCAGGACGGACTAGATGAGGTGTACCACGTCTTCACCCTCGCTCTAGCTGTAGCCGTATAGACGTGTGTCTGAGAGCGCAGCTCAACTCTGAAAGAGAAGAGCCTTGTAGGGGGGAGCGGACATGATGGTGGTACTGAGGAGAGAGCAGTCCGTCAACTGGCTCTGGTTTTATACCGACGCGGCTGGGATCTGTCAGGCGGGGGCAGGCACCGTCCGGCGGAGGCTGGACTGCATATCACATCCCGGGCTTCGTCAGCTCTTTGGCGGGCGAACAACGGACACCATACTCGGTTCCTCGGCGCTGTGCATGCATTTCACCGCTGACGATCCGATCTTTGAAATGATAGAACAATAGGAAACCGATCACAAGGAGAACAGCGCCCGAGTACTAGGAATGATCACGGATGAGTCGAGAACATTTGCTCACAGAATTCTAGAGGGGCAGAATGCAGGTCGGGCGGGGCTCCCGTTGTTCTTCTAAGTACAAGCTTGACAACATATGGTCATCTAGAGGGCAGAGATGAAGTGAGAAATCACGGTCGTCGTGAGCCATGTTCAACTTCCTGAGCGCTCATCCTGGTGGTGAATGTTTACGGCTACGCTCCTTGACACAACAGTTATATTTGCCTAACTACTACCAACTTATATATACATTGCAAGTCCGACTCATTACTCACTGTATAATGTGACAACACCACGCACACCTCAACCTATGTCTACTCCACCAATTGAACTATGAGCTAGCGCGATAGACATGATACCACGCACTTGTGGCGACGGTAAGATTCAGTCCAAAGTCGACAATTACCGAGTAGGCGGTCGCTGCATCGCCGGTCAGCTTCAGCATCCATAATAGTCACCCGTCCCGGACAAGCGACTTTACCGGAGGAGCGTTGGCTCATCTACTATCCCCTTGCGCCCTCATGAGAGCAACTTAATTGGGAACAGCAGGAGTCTGAGCGATACGCGACGCGAACGTTGGATGCCACCAGGTGGACTAACACCCGACGGGCGGCTGGAGCGGGGTGCAATAGTGCATGCTGTAGGTTGCGTATGTCGGCAATGACGCGGTAGGAGAGGCGAGGACGAACATACGTGATGGCAGGTCCAACCATGCCGCGTAGCGTGCGAGATCGAGTTGTGGTAGTATCGCGCACGCCACAGCCAGTCCCTGCCGATGTGAGAGTATGGCTTTGGGGGGCGGGACGAGCAGTGCCTGTCGTCGTCCTTGGTCAGTAGTTGAGCTCAAGCGGAGAAGGGTGAGCTTACAGGATTATGCCCTGGTGCCCGTCACAGTCACGGTCGCAGATGAGAGACGACAGACTGGAGGAAGCGTCGTAACACGGCCACGCCAGATCGACGTGTGCTGTGTGCCCAGAGCCAACCAAACAAGTAAGAGCCCGAGAGCTGAGAGAACATGGTGGTACTGAGGGAAGATAATTCCGTCGACCAGCTGTGGTTAATATAGGGAGGAGGCTTCGGCACGCGCCCGACGGCAGCTGGGCAGCCTGGCTTCCATCACACTGTGGCGGGCGAACAAGGGATGATCCATCCTCGATTCCTCGGCACTGCGTTGTCTTGTCTTTTGCGGCTATATCTAGCGTTCCAGACGAGATGGCAGAGAGCCGGTAAGGCCAGCGGAAGAAGACTGCAACCCATAGGCTAAACACTCGAACTTTGAAGATATCATGAGGAAGAGACAGATGGGCGCAAACCAAGCCCTTGTATAGCACAGAATTGCGACATTGTCATGGAAAGGCCCTTGAGTCGACAAGGAATCGTAAAGCTGAGCAGACCTGGTGGGAGGCTGGAGGCTGGAGGCTGACTCCAGCTCGTAGTGGGCAAGCGCTTAATCACTCAGCGCTCTTTGAGTGGAGATCCGGGCCGGTCATGTTTTGTTCAACGGCGGCGGGATTGACTCCGAGGGTTCTCCTCTTACTTCTCCTCACTGAATCCTGATCAACAGTCACGTACTTCTTGCATCTCGTCCAAGCAGTGACCACTGTGTGTCGACGCTCAGTATGAAGATCTCTTGCACGCGACTCTCGATGGACGTCTGGAGCGGGACCTTTATTCGCACCCAGTCCTGCGTCCTTCCTGGATATACTCCTTTTCCGTCAGCACACCCAGCAGCGTCGTCTGCTACACTCCTTAAGACCTCCCCGACTACTCCATCACGAGCTTCGGCGTCCATTGCACGCTCCCCCTTTTCAGTGTCAACAAATGAGAAGTTATTCTTACCAAAATAGCCCAAGTACGATCGGCTCTTCGTGTCGCAGCAGACGGAACACTTCGCGAGAGAACGCGCATAGGTCGGGAAGAAGCAGGTTTGTCTTTCTTCGTCCTTGCATGCCGTTCCAGTGACGACAGTGGTAGCTGATTGATGAGACCATCGTTGTGCTAACCTGCACGGTACCTAGTCAACTACGGTGACGTATAGAACTACTCGGATCGACCGGCTGTGCACCAATGATCCTTGTATCTTTCCCTTTTCTATATCGCATATCACGTTAACTCCGGTTTCGGCAAGGTCAAGAAGAAGGATAACCCCGATTTGAAGGTGTTTTAAAGAGGACCGACCGTCAAATGAGTCGATCACAGGTGAGCAAAATCGTACTGCGGGCTGTTCCATCTCCTCTGCCAGATTGGAGGCAGGGTGGAGCCTGGCTCGGACCGACTCAAACCGACATGCGGGGCCCATTCCCAAAGAAGAGCTCTATGTTTGCGACCGCAGAGGAGATAGCAGGAATTTCCTTCGAATTCTGGTGTCGTCACTACACTATATTGAACGACCAAAAAAGATTGGCAGTGACACCACGCCGAAGCACATGTATGACTCGCGAGGCCAGCGATTTACGTGTCTTCGCCTTAGGAGACTGCAGAGTGCGAGGGGTCAGGACGGTATACAATCGGCCTGGTGCGTATCGAAAGCATCCGAGACCCGCACCCTGAGTTAAGAGACGCTGTCCTGCGCGAGCATGGGTAGAGGCGATCGAGACTGAGCGGATTCCGCAGACCTCAGGCTCTTTCTTAACACTAAACGGTACGCGGCCTTCCCGTGCAATGATGCGTCAGCTCCTCTTTCCTCCCCCTACCCGACCCTCGTCAGCATATAAGTAGGCCCAGTCGTTTGGCCCTTCGACCACTTCTATCCCACTCCCACTCTACCCCTCACTCACCATACAGTTACCGCACTTCACTCGCATTCGCCTCACTCAAAGCCCACTCACCATGGTACACACCCAGATGAGCGAAATCCTCCCCAACTTCACCGGTTTCACGATCTCCCGCGGTCCCTTCCACCTTCGCCTACTCGAGAAGATTGGTAGCGGCGCGTTCGGTGTCGTCTACCGTGCGGAGGACATCTCCTTCAAGCCCGATGGCGCATCACACTACGCGGTCAAGTGTCTCCTGCGCCACCCAAGCAACTCCGCTTATGCGCGCCAGCAGCAGCGTGAGTTCGAGAACCACAAACTCGTCTCCGACCTCCCGAACGTTGTTTCCCTCCACGCGGTTATCGAGGAAGAATTCTACACATTCGTAGTCCTCGACCTCTGCCCGGGCGGCGACCTCCTCACAGCGATCACGGAGCGCGGCACGTACCTGCACAACACCTCGGCCATCAAGCGCACCTTCCTCCAGATCATCGACGCACTCGACGCGTGCCACGAGAAGGGCGTGTCCCACCGCGACCTCAAGCCCGAGAACATCCTCTGTTCAGCCGACGGCTCGCAGGTGTTCCTCGCCGACTTCGGGCTGTCGACCCGTAGCAGCCGCAGCTCCCAATTCGGTTACGGGAGCCCGTCCTACGAGAGTCCAGGTGAGCACGCCCGTCATGCCCGCAATGCTACACTAGACTGACCCCCTTGTCCTGATTCTTCCAGAATGTCGTGCCATCCACCGCCACATAAAGACCTTCCGCAACAAGCCAAACGACGTCTGGGCGATCGGCTCCATCCTGTGCAACATCATAACGGGGAGGAACCCGTGGCATGTCGCATCGCCCAGGGAGGACATGGGCTTCAGGATGTACATGCAGGAGGGCGCGGTGTGGCTGCACAAGAACATGGACATCTCGCTCGGGACGGCGGCGATTCTGGGACGGATCTTCGACCTGAACCCTGAGACGCGCATCACCCTCCCCGAGCTGCGCCAAGCGATCCTCGCTCTCGACACTTTCCATCGCGAGGCCGTGCCCGCGGTGACGGCGGCGTGCTACGACGCAGCGATGGCCTACGGCGACGTTGAGGAGTCGCAGGAGTTCGACATCACCGACGTTTCCCAGCCCGCTGGTCGCTCTTCCCAGCAGGACGGCAGGTGGGAGCTGCAGCCCATCGCGCTGTCGACGACGTTCTCGACCGACTTCATGACCATGGCCGTGGAGGACATCTCCGCCGCTGCCTCCGCGACACTCGCACGCAAGGTCAGCATGGCGCCGTCTGGCAGCGACGTAGTGGTGGGGGAGACCTGGTCGATCACTCCCCTCGCGCCGCACGCAAGCTCGCGCGGATGGTCCGACTCGGAGTCCAGCGACACTGGAAGCGAGAGCCCCGAGTCGAGCGAGGGCCCCATCACTCCCGAGTCGTACGCAGCTGACCCCGTGGGCCCCGTGCCTGACTTTGCGCTGGACATCTGGGAGCCTAGTCAGACCCCAGTGGGGCAGATGCCCGAGGAGGAGTTCACGCTGGTTCTCACGCGCCGTCTTGCGGAGTTGAAGCGCGAGAAGGCGGGCAAGAAGCGGCGCGGGTCGTTGTCGCGGATCGTCGAGGGGATGAAGAAGGTGACTCGCAAAGTATCGTTGTAGACGGGGCCATCATCAGCGCCGATTTGTGCTGGACACTGTCGGCCTCTGCATCCTTCTTCATACCCTGCATATATATTGCATCGTAGAATCTACTGTATGTTTCGATTGTAACGCAATACGACGTAATGCTGTATGATAGTATGCAAATTGCACTCACTCAACCTTTTTTTTCCAACTCTGCGTTTCCGGGCAGCGATTACCGTACAGGGTCTGGAGTAGTTTGCTCTGGCTTGATGAGTCGTTGAAGCGGACTAGATCTCATTGGAGACACCACAACGGGAGTACCAGAACTAGAATTACGAGGGGAGAACGCGACTTGAATGGAGTTGAACCAGCGGTGTTTCGGCCGAGGTAACGAAGGCATGGTACGAGAGGTAGTCTATCCTCGTTCTGTCGGGCCGAAGTTCTCTGACAATGGCAAGTCGCACGGATCGTACATAACACAAGCGATGCATTAGTGACACCACTTTCTATCAGAACCTTCATGTCATCGCGAACTTGAAGCACATCATTCTCCATTCCACCTACTATGCAATTCTGAGGCGTAATGCCTTGACATCCGGTATCGATCGTGAATAGCCGCACCCTCATCGGAGTACAGCAATTACTTGAGAAACCCGAGTGGTCTCTTCCCATCGTTCAGCAAAAGTTGGACATTGAGTAGCGTGACGATGCTGGCGAACGTCGTAGCGGAGGCACTCGTCCAGGTGAGAAGTACCCAACGTAAACAGGAAGTCGACGCGGCTTTGAGCGGAGACATCGGGATACGCCCGCCCGGTGGCGTTGAATCCACCCGCAATGCCACGCCTTGCAGGTCTCAACTATGTGCCGGTTCCGAGTTGAACCTACTAATGTATTGGCAGCGAGACTGTTTGTCAGGACTCACTCAACGAGTGTGTGCCGGCTAGGCAGGCGAGAAAACATGAGGATACAGACACGAGGCTACTGTACATAGGGCACTTACGTGCAGGAGAATTTGTGACACTAGGTTTCCGGGAGCAGATGGAGTCGGGGTGGAGGGAACGTTGTGCAGGTCCTGCAGACACTCTGGCATAATCGTCAAGCTGCAACAAAGTGACTCGGAGGGGCTGCCTCTTCTATAGCATGGGCGAAGAGGCCTGGATGTTTCTACCTGGTCGATGAGCTGCGCTGGAGGAGTATCGATGTTGCGGGCAGAGGTGGAGATCATAGTTAGATGATCGTATGTAGTCTACCGTGACTGGCATACTGGGTGGTTGGGTACATGAAAGAGATATACTCGTGCGAATGTTCAGGCAGCGAGTACTATGACAGTGTACCGATCATCGTGGAATTGGTTCTCTCATGCACATAGGTCATCAAGTTGGCGGGGAGCACAGAGTTGACAGTATGTCAACGTGCAGCAGGTCCCCAGACGCGGATGCTGCTCGCGGGTTTATTTCTAGTATGCATGGTACAGCACACGAGATTCATGCAACTTCACGTATTGAACCATCGGTCGTACAATGGTACGAGCTCTAAATACATATGCGAGGAGTGTACTACAGTAGAACTCTCGAGAAGGGTTCTCGGAATGAGAGAGACATTAACTAGAAGGTCCAAGTCTAAAGTGGAGACAATAGAGAAGAATGGTATTGAAAGAGAGGCAGTACAGGCCAGTCTATGTTGGGCAAACTGTCCGTAGCGATACTATACAAGCGTGATGAGCATCCATAATATCACTGCGAATCACCCTTCCCCTTCTTCCCTGAGGACAACCAGGAAGTAGAACGACGAATGTGGCGAAGCGAATCTGTGAATCGACGCCTCGACGGTGACGGGCTGACACCATCGGCGGAGAGGTCTCGACGGTGGCGGGGAGAGGAAGAGCCCGCCGCACAGCCAAAAGAGCGAGCATCACCACTTGCGTGAGATCGAAATGACGGAGGCTGTTCGACGATGACAGGTGGAACCTGAATGGGCACACCTTGCTGCATCTCTTTCAGCATCCCCACAATGCATTGAACGTTATCCTGCACGAGCTTGATCTCCCCGCGCATGGACTTGATCTCCCCGCGCATGGACTCGATCTCCCCACGCATGGACTCGATCTCCCCGCGCATGGACTTCTTCTCCTCGTACATGGACTTCTCAACGTCTTCTACCCGCGTGTGGATGGACCGGAACAGGTTAGGAAGGACTCCCTGTATGACATGCTTGGACTGGGCATTGATGTTCGCCTCCAGGCGGTCGCCCTGCTGCTTCATCGCAGCGTGCAGCTCACTCTTGGCTACCCACAGCTCCTCCCTGACGGTCCTGACCGCCGTACCCTGCTGGTTGAGGAGGGAGTGAATTCCGTCGACGGCCTGTTTGAACACAAGGGGCTCCACCTCTTCCTTGCCGCTGGTTATGCCTACGGCACTCAGCGCTGGAGTCGTTTTGCCGTGCTGCTGCGCCACGCCAGACTGACCCGACTGAAAAGACTGCCGGTTACCGGCAGAGGATGCTGCAGGACACGGCATGAATACAGACGACCGCATGCCAAGCAAGATGGACTCACCAGCGGAGATAGATTCAACAGAGGGTGAGCGATGGCTTGAAAGAGGGGCAGACGTAGACATGGTGAATTGGATGGTGAGGGTGTGATAGGGAGTGGAGAGGATGACGGGAGGTAGGGTGTGGAGAATTATTTTGGGCTTGTGTCTATCAACCTGGTTTGTTTTAGATGCCATGCAGGATGACCGCGGCAGCGGGAGGTATCAGGAGGCGAAGGCAAGCGGCGGGCAAACCATCCACTTCTGGTAGCTGACGTAACAGTCTCACGCGGCTTGTTGGTCCCAACATACTATTATTACTAAGTAAAGTAAGTAGGTTCGAAGCTTGCTCAGGCGCTAGCCGAGAAGGCGGTTTGTTCAGAACCTAGGTCCCACAGCGGCATGTCTTTCTCCTCGTGCCGTTTGGGTCGTTTCTCACTGACGACACATACCACGATAGTTGACTGTACAGACATCGTACGCGCTGCTTTCTTCTTCTTTCCGCTCATCCTAATTCCGTCGCTCATAAGATGAGCGCGAAGCAGTCTCAGCCAAAGCCGTGCGCAAGAATAAGCTCATCTCACAGACCACCCAGAAGGCCACAAAGAACTGTGTGGCGCTGGACAACGGGGCTGCGCATAATATCCGAGATGACCAAGGCCGGCTCAACCCCAGTCGGATCCAGGAGCACGCAGAGATATGCACTTGCCAAGGTCACGCCAAGAGAACGAGGCGACGATGGATGTCAATGTCGATGATGATGCGGAGATGGATGGCGGATGGGGTGGAGGCGTTAAGAAAAGGCCAACTCGGGTGCAATCATCGCGAAGATACCATTCCTCTCCGACCAAGCAGTCCCAGCTGTGCCCTCTGTACGCGGGGCGACGAGTCGCTCAACCTGGGGCGGTGAGAGATACGTATGTGAGTAGTGCGACACTTACAGAGATAGCCAACTGCGGCCCGCCCCCACTATTGAGAGATGCCTGCCGACCATATTTAAGGCTGTTAGGGTTAACTGATGTCCAAAGTCGCCGCATGTAGTGCGTCAGCGTTGCTCTCAGGAAGTACAATCGTTAAGCGCACACTTCTGCTAGCATCTAGTGAGCCTTGAGCGTTGTGAGAGAATCTGAGAGTAACAGCAGATAGCTCACTTCGAACGAGCAACCTCGAGGAGCGTTCCACGGCGGGCCTGCCATCGATCACAGTTCCAAGCGAAAGAAGGAGGCCTGCTGCGAGAAAGGTCTCAGAAGAGAGCGACGAGGAAGAAAAGGGTGATAGTTTACCAGAGAACCGCCGAGGTAAGTTACTGACCTTATATGCAATGATGGATGGCCGCAGTGCACCCATGTTGTGAGAGTGGATATGTGGATGTCATGCGGGCGTAGAGTGGAAAATACCCAGTGGGACCAATCCAATGAGAAGATGGTACTGCGCCCTGTGATGTCCAGCCTTCCAGCCTGCCATCATTGCAGTACTATCCAATGGGACCGAACCGTTCTGATGCAGCCTCAACATAAGATATGACACTGACCATCCTTGAAACACATGAAACACAACACCGATGATGCAGTTGCATATAGCTGAGGCCCTGGGAGATCATCTTCTCTTCATGGAACTTTCTTGTACAAATGAACGCCTACAGTGGACTGTCTGGACAAAGCGGTTGCCGATGATATGAAGAATAACGGTTCATGTGATAAACAGTTGGCCAAC
The DNA here is from genome assembly GCA_022606135.1 of Fomes fomentarius. Taxonomy (NCBI): domain Eukaryota; kingdom Fungi; phylum Basidiomycota; class Agaricomycetes; order Polyporales; family Polyporaceae; genus Fomes; species Fomes fomentarius. Next base: position 666,578 of record JABYQN010000011.1, on the reverse strand, counting down.
AGCAGAAGTATCGGAACGTACCTATGCGGCGGGATGGAGCGAATCAAATCTCAGGCATGATAGAGATACATCACAGACAAGATCATTGGTACTGGCGTTTAGGCGAACTGGCATCTTCATGTTCGCAGCCACACCACCAAGTAGGGAGGCAGTCGCAGTCCATGTCAATATTAAGGGATGGAGTCTATAACCCCTCGGTGAACACATCAGCATGACGTCCACAAATATAGATACTGCGAGGGGCACACTCACAGCAGTGTTCCAGTATACATGAGCATCGTGAAGTCGAGCGATTAGCTAGAGTACATTATAGGTAGAGGTCCATCATAAACATCAAACCAGTCCAGAGCACAGCGTAAATGGGCATCAACAAGAAAACAGTCCAAGTCCCTCGAGCAGCGTTTTGCGAGTTTCTATTTGAGACAGGAGCAGTCTCATCACCTCCGGCGACGAGAGCATCTACCAATCGATCGAAGTCGGGCGTGCCCAGTCCAGTCACCTGCCAGTACCGCACGGAGTCAGCATTGTGATACACGGTTCGACAGTGGCACACGTGACTCACCGGGTCCCAACCGTTAGCAGCCTGAAAGCCATCCGTCCAGCAGCCAGGATTGCTCCCAGACGTGACGTCATCGAAAGCCGCCGCGCCAGTCGAGTACAAGAACGGGTTGAGGAACCCCATCGGGCGCTTCCCCGCGCTCAGCAGGCGGTCGTTGAGCAGCGCGATGATACTCGCGAACACCGGCGCAGATGTGCTGGTGCCGTACGCTGACGAGAAATCGCCTGCGAGGTTGTACATGTAGTTGACGCCGTGCACAGACACGTCGGGATACGCTCGCCCGGACGCGTTGTACCGCCCGTTGTACGTGTTGCCGAGGGTCCTGAGGTACTTCTCCACGGCATCGCTCTGATAGGAGGGTCGCGGGAAGACGTTCGAGAAGCCACCTGAGGAGAACGGCGCCGCAACTGCGGGGTTCATGTCCTGCGTAGCGCCCACGGAGGTGACGCTTACAACGGGATCGATCAGTCTTCGAGGTCCGGTGCGACGTGACATGGATGCTTACAAGGGGCACGTTGAAGGGAAGGTCGGAACGAAGGGCTTGCCTTCGCAGTCTGCCGGGTCGTTCAAAAACCCGCCTGCAACACCACTATCTCCGGACGCGAAGATGACGGATGTACCCCGCGCTCCGAGCTGGGCGTACATATCACAGATCGAACTGCAGATCATGGGTGAAGATACCCAGCTGCTGGCGAAGGCAGCACTCACCGAGCGTAATCGTCTCCTACGTCGTCCTCAGAGAACGTATAGCTTGTCGTGAGCACCAACGGGACATCGTCCTGTTCCAGCAAGAATGTGACGGTGTCAAGGAGATCTTGGAGGATGATCGCACTGCTCTTCTGTGCGGTAGTAACGAATGTCGTAGGGACATTTGTTGCCAGACCGACAGTGTACTGAATGTCGAAGTTCTGTGCAATGACTTAGCAAGCACGGGAATATGTTGATAGAAGCGAAGTTACGAACCGCTTCCGCAGTTCCAGGACCAGGGGCGGGTGTACGACCGTTGATGGGCAAAACGTCGAACGTGGTACCAGGAGCATCCGGTCTCAGCTTGGCAAGAAAGTCCTAGAGCACGGTCAACGCCCGTTTTGACATGTATGACGTTCAAGCGCTTACTTGTAGATCATCTTGACTGGCATGCTCTCCTACCCCAAGGCCACTTACGTAGAGGCTGTTGTTCGTCACGGTTGACGGAGCGCTCGGGATATTGTACATCTCCTGAAGACATCGGGGCGTTGTGGTCTCGGCACACGAGGAGGGCACGCCTCTCTTCCTCTTCAGAGGATCCGCGTTAGCGATAGGCACCCTCCGCTTCACCGGAGGAAGAAAGCTATTCAATCCATCAGTATAGCATCATGGCGCCAAACAGGGTGACTTACTGCGTAGTCGGATAGACGAATCTGATATGGTCATGCAGGTAGTCTGGGAGAGAGTACGATAGGGTGCGCAGCACTGTGGTGTTCGTGTCTTCGTGAATGAATTTCGTGAACCGCGCGCCCAACAGGGTGTTTGCGCGCTCTATCGGTAGTTGGACATTGAGGATGTCGCCAGCTGTGAACGCTGCTACCGGACTGACGCCTTGGCTAGTCAACCAGTCCGTCACAGCCCTGAGGCTCTCCGGCCTTGGTGCGACAAGCTGCTCTACCTGCAGTAGTTGCTGTGAGTATGTATATTCCACATATATGACAGTACGTACCTCCTGTTTCGATAGATGGCGACCATAGTTGGCGCTCTGCGGATGGCTGACATCCAGTAATGCTGCATGGAGGCCACTGACATTGACCTGGGGGATGGCGAGCGTGAGGTGAACGAGCTCATCAGGGAGTGCTGCGAAGTCATGAAGCCTGAAACCAGAAGGTATGGTGGAGAGTTCACTGCGGACGACCAGGTTGTGACGCAGACCAGGTACCGCCCGCGATGCTGAGAACAGCGAAAAAGCGAGCAGGCCTGCCGCAGACGCGAGCATAAGGGCGGTGGTGACCCGGAAGGTGCATCGTAGCACTGGGGTATATAAGATATCCCACCGGCATCGAAGCGGAAGCCAAGGCCGAGGTGGGCAAGCGAACCACCACCACGGCGCCAACATAGAGGGACACGAGTAATGAATTAATGAGCCGCGCAATGTGGCTGACCGTGTATGAACATTAGGACGACGGGCATGGGCGAGCCGCAGACGCAAATGGCTAGGCAGATTCCCTAGGCGGCCTCAACATTCCGACCCAATCGGCCGCTACAAACTATACTTACATACTTACTAGTGTGCCATACACACCTAACTAGTAACTTGCATCCACACTACATAGTCGCGTCGCCGAGGCCTCCTGGGTGCGCGTATGTAGAGCCCGGCGTGTGATAATTCATTGAAACTTGAAGAGGAGCGTCAGGCCAGCAGCCGCCACTGCTAGCGAGGCGCGCTGATGGCCGCCGTGACACTCTAAGCGCCGCATAATAATTTCACTTCGAGGGTCGGGGAACAGAGCTATGAGCAGTGAACGCTGAAGTCTTCAGTGCCTCCCGATACAGCATATGGCGTGCATGGAACATACCATATTCACTATATTCGGCCACATCTATATCCACCGATTATCCCCATGTCAGACTGAATGGAGATAGACCTCGATGCGGTCCTTGCTTCTACGATTCTATGACTTTATGATGCATGCTGATAGTGGAGACTGAGTTGTCTATCACCCATCGAGACAGCGAAGTGATCGCCAATATACATTCTGGTTGGCTTTTTGCCTTGTCGTCCCTAGAGCACGTCATTCAGAAGAGTTTACACGGAACTTCCTCAAGTTCGCGATTTGCGAGCCTTGTAGTCTCATGCCGGTCCATTCTGACATGGCCACCGCCCCTAGTACCTTCTCGTAGAAGTCGATTGAAGGCTGGTTCCACTATGTTTGTCATGATCAGTGTGAGCGTCGGTTAGACATATCCAAAAGCGAATACGAACCTTTAGCACTTGCCAATCGATACGACCGCAGTCCTGTGAGGAGAATCAGCATCAGTAGACACGGACAGAAGCGAATTGGCGTCTAGACGAGATACTGCAATGGATTGATGACGCCCACCTTCTCTTCCGCCACTTTGCCAAGTTCACCGAAAAGTGCTTTACCGACACCCTTACCGCGGTATTCTGGGTCGACGAAAAGATCCTCCAGCTGCGAAAATCTTGAGTATGAGTGCACGTTGGGACGGGTAGAGAAAAGGACAGACGTATATGCCAGGCTTGCCGACCCACGTGGAAAAGTTGAAGAAGTACATTGCCAAGCCGATGGCTTTTCCGGGAGTGTCAGGCGTCCCTGAAACCGCAAGTAATGTGTGCGCGTATGGCGTCTCAAACAAGTTCTTCCTGAACTAGAGAAAAGAAGAAAAAGATCAGCGACAGTTCAAGAACGCCATAGAAAGATAGAGGTAAGCATACCAGATCAGGAGTGGCTTTGACAGACTCAGGCTCCTTTTCGTATGTTGCCTGCAGGAGAAGGTAATAAATCATGCACGGATATACACGAACTTGAAGACTCAGGACTCGGGAATGACCTACCAAAGCTACAACTAGGCGTAGGATTTCGTCCTGTTGGCATGAAATTAGGTGCATGCATCGCAAACTACCATGCATATTCTCTTACTACGTCCTCGACAGTCGCGGGGCGAATAAAGTAGGCCATGGCTGTCTTCGCGCTTGGGAAGGAGTCAAGGTGTTCAGCGCCCACTATAAACGCGTGGAACGTCTGTCTCGCGTGGCAAACTGGGGGGCGTTGTATGCACATGTTTGGCGTGAACCTTAATCTTTTCACGACGACGCCGAGTAGCCAAAACTCGCGGTTGAGCTCGACGACCCCGATCCAACGACCCATTCATCACCCATGGACCCCGCAAAATTGGCCAAGCTGCAGGCCGCGGCCGCGGCGAACAGGATCGGTGCGTTTTTCCCCGCTCGATTTTGGCTCTTGTGAGCGCCGCGGCGGGGGCCGATGGCAGACGATGGCGGGCTCACGCGCATACGCGTTCGCAGGCGGTAAGGGCACCGTGCGCCGCAAGATCGTTCGGAAGACGAAGCCGTCGACGGCGCAGGACGACAAAAAGCTACAGGGCGCACTCAAGAAACTGAACGTCCAGCCGATCCCTGGTGTGGAGGAGGTCAACATGTTCCGCGAGGACGGCAACGTCCTGCACTTCAGCACGCCCAAAGGTACGTCGCGCGATCTGTACTCCGATGACTCCACCATCCCTGTCCCCATCGCGCTGCGCGTGGCCGCGGAGGTACACGGTCGTGTACCTCTCGGTAGCACTTGCGCAACCCCTTTCGCTTACGTGTATGCGTCGATATTTGTGGCGGATGAACTAATCCTGTCTTGTGTTTGTTGTTTCTGTCATACAGTGCACGCGGCCGTTACCGCCAACACTTTCGCGGTGTACGGTGCTGGCCATGTGAAGGAGCTCACTGAGCTCGTTCCCGGTATCCTCAATCAGCTTGGTCCCGACTCTCTCGCTTCTCTTCGCAAGCTCGCGGAGTCCTACCAGGCCATCCAGCAAAGCCAGCAGCGACCACCAGCAGCCGCCGCTGACGACGACGATGACGATGTTCCCGATCTCGTCGAGAACTTCGATGCTGTTGAGGACAAGCCCGCTGAGGCCCCAGCGCCGGCGGCAGCGGAGGGTGAGGGGGAGAAGAAGGACCTGGAGGACCTCAACTAAGAGGAAGCGTTGCGCCGGAGAAAACCTACGCCCCGTTCGTTGCTGTACCTATCTATCGCATGATTGCTCGACCTCCTTCCCCTCTATGCGGACCCAGATGCACCTTACCATCATCCTTCCCTACTTGCCACCTGGTCGCTCTAGCTAGCCATCGTCACTTTAGGTACCTGCTGTTATCGCACACGACTGTCCAATGACCGCATTGTAAACTGATCGCAAATGGTGTATGTTTGCTATACTCTCCATCTTCTCGTGTAAGCAATCTCTCATCCTCTTCGCTTCCAATGGTGAGTTCTGCATGCCCTACTGGTCATTCACTACATCCCATAGCGACCGTCACAGTTGAATGGTCGACGACATGATACAGAGGGTAATCTTACACTGTAGCATCCAAGGATTGGTCCGTATTCTTCTGCTTCACCACCGTCTATCCCAGCCGAGCCCCTATCGACTCACGCATGGAACGTGACGTTCCACACACGCACACAGCCATCCGCGCCCGCACTGGCAAGCTGCCCGTCCTTCAGCCAGAACACAGCGTGCACACCGCCAGGGCCCGCGTTCTTGATCGCGATGTTCTTCATCGGCTTCGCCACGCTCCACACGTACACATGCGTGTCAAGCGAGCCCGACGCGCAGTGCTGCCCGTCGGCCGTCCAGACGAGCGAGTGGATGCGGCCGCTGTGGAACGACCAGCGGGTCGTGACCGTCTTGCGCTCAGCGACGTTGTATAGGACAATCTTGCCACTTGACTGTCACAGAGGAGAGGGCAAGGCGTGAGTAGGGTTTGTTAAATGCACAGGGGCGAGGAGGGTTAGCTTACGTCCCCAGACGCGAGCAGGGAGCCGTCGGGGGAGAACGCGAGCGCGCTCACTGCACCCTTGTTGCCATCCAGCGTCGAGCTTTCCGTCAGCGCCTTGCCGTCCCACGAGTACAAGTGAACCTTCTGGTCCTGTCCGTGGTGTCAGTCCGACGTCGTCACTGTCAGGTAGAGGTGGAAAGGTGGAATAGTAGTGGCCACGCATGCATACCTCTCCGCCTACAGCCACAATTGATCCCGCAGCTGCGATCGCGCTTGGGGTATACTTGAGAGGAAGGCTGAAGACCTTCTGGTTTGACCGCACTGCCTCAACGTTGTCGATCTCCGCGATGAAGACTGTTGAGTCTCCACCGACTGCGACGGCCTTTGGCTGCGCCGCTGTGGAAAAGGATGCTGGTCTGACAAATGGTGCATTCCGCCGTTGAGCTTCGATATCTGCAGCGAAGGAGAAGGATGAGAGCATGTACTCACGTGTAGTCCTTCCCATCGATCTCGCGCAGGCGGTCATCGAAGCCCACAGAGTGCACGGTACCGGCAGACGCTGCACTGAGACCGGCAACGAAGCTTCCGTGCGACTCTCCGCCGACGTTTTCGTATTCGTCCGAGAACGAGAGCACACGGCCGTCCGCAGTCCCCACAATGAACGTCGATGCCGAGGAAGGCGTCTTCAGTGCTGCTGTGATCGCCTTCTGCGGCCCCTGTTGGCGTTTGTTGTGTTCAGGAATCGCAAGGTCATGTCAAACAGAAGAATTAGGTGACGTACGTAGAGCACACGCGCGGGCTTGTCGCCGACGCGCTTGTCGAAGACGTTCAGGTCCCCTGACATGGAGAGCGACACGATGTTGTCGCCTGCAGTCCAGGTGTTGCCGACCTGCTGGTGGTTCACGCCGGAGCCGAGCGTCCAAGTTACCTGCGCTTTCTTCGTCTCTACATCCCCTGAGATCATGCGTTAAGCAAGGCTATAGGGCATGAGCGTGGACAAGGTACGCACAGAGCTTGACCGTACTGTCAGCGGCGGATGTGACCAGTGATTTGCTGTCTGGGCTCCAGCTAACTGCCATCTACCGAGATGTTCAGGAACTTGACGCATATAGACGCAACGAACACGCATACAATACTGCCCGTGTGTGGACTGTCAGTAAACTCGCCGAGGGTATCGCCAGTCTTCCCGTCATAGACAAAGATCTTGTAATCTGAGCCTACACTTGCAAAGTGGTCGCCTGAGGGTGAAAAGCGGATATCCTGGACGAACTTCGTGTGCGTCTTGATGGTCTGTAACAGCACTTCAGCATGCATCTCTGGCCGCACGCGGAACATGCCCCGACCTTGTCGTACTTGAATGGGACACCTGCGGTAAAGTAAATTCAGAAAGAGAGAATGATAGTTATACAGGACAAGACACGCCTTGGTGGAACACGATCGAAGCATCGTCCGCGGCAGTTGCGGCTCGGAACGGGCGTTGCTGCCGGATACTAACCGCATTAATGGTCTTCGAGTATAGTATCTCAGCTAGGGAAGTTCCATATCAAACAAGGACTACTCACCTTCGAGTGACCGATGATGTCGCCAGTGGACGAGCCAGTGTCGAACAGGAACGCATGTCCAAACTTGTCGCGACCGTCTCCCACTGCGATTATGCGCTTGCTCTCTCCGTCCCACTCAAGATCCTTTCTTCACCGACAACGATCCACTACATCAGACCAGATGGAAATCGGAGAATAGGAGATGAACATACACACGACCAGTGATGACCTTGTATTCCCCCTTCAGAGTCTGATCCTCTCCGACGGTATCCCATATCCGCACTACAGCCCTACCATATGAGCACTCAGCTTGGCAAGGAGACACGAGCGGCACGTACCTGTGCCCGAGGTATCCGCAGATGCACAGTAGTATCCAGAGGGGGCGATGCGAGCAACGGTTGCGTTATGGACATGGCCGCTGTATGCAACGGATACCGCAGGGTCCTACATGCTGCCTGAGCCAGCGGTCCGCACGACTTGTGGTTATATCACTACCTTCAGATCCCTGAGCTGTTTTGTCCATGATTATTGCGCTTCGATCGACATCCATAACGCGTACTACTCACAATCACATTTCGCCCATTCGTATAAACTACCTTGTCCTTGCTCGAGCTGAGCTTCGTGGGTTCTCCTCTCGTCGTTGCAGGGTTGCAAGGATACAAAATACCCTTCTTGAAAGACATGGCAGTCGTGAAGCAAGAATACAGAGAGTGGTGGTACGGAGGCAAGGACTGCGGCGTTGTCTCTATGCTGCAGGGGCAGATTTGCCCGATTTGGCAGGGAGGCGCGGTCAGGTGATAACCAGGACGCGTCGCGACGCGTGAGGTCCAAGCAGTTGACCATAACGAAAATACAAGTACAGTTTAAGCAATCCAAGCAAAGAGAATCTAAATGTCGGAACCAGCCTAATCCTCATCCGGCCTCTCCTCCTCGCTGTAATTCTTGAACGGGTCCCTACGAAGAGCCTCGGCCTCAGCACTCATGAGCGCATCCTTCACAGCGGGCTTCGGCTTCATCACAGTGCCAGGGACAGCGTTGGAGGAGGATGGCGAAGTCCCCGCCTGTACGAAAACATTATGAGCGGCTCGCATAGCCGTAGATGATAATAAGAAAGACATACCTCTTCATCTCGGAAAGGGACGAACTTCGGAGTAGACGGTACAGCAGGACCAGCAGTCGACTCATCTTCATCGCGGAAGATCACAATCGAGCTTTTGCTAGCCGTCCTCGCCTTGACCTTCTTGGGACCAGTCGGTTCTGGCGCTGGAGTTTCGTCCTCATCCCGGAACACGGCGATGGTGCCCTTGCTCGCAGCCCTCGTCTTGCCCTTCTTCGTCTCGGGCGGCTCAGGGTTTTCATCCTCATCACGGAACACACTAATGGAACTCTTGCTTGCCGTCCTCGCCTTGCCTTTCTTCGGTGCAGGCTCAGAAGGACCCACCTCCCCATCCTCGTCCCGGAAGATCGCAATCGAACTCTTACTTGCCGTCCTCCCTTTGTCCTTCTTCGGAGCGGGAACCGAAGGCGGGGGCATCTCTGCATCCTCCGGGCCAGGGTCACGGAACACAGCAATCCTCGAGCCCGACGCGGCGCGCGTGGAACGCCCGGCCTGACGGAGAGTCGTTCCTGCAGCCTTGCTCACCTCCATCGTGTTCTCTTTGATACGCGCCTTGCGCGTCCCGAGTTCAGGCCACGGAGTAGGGTTCGAGGCCTGGTTGGGATCGTTCTCCGCATCTCCGGTAGGATCCACAAAGATCGGCATACGACCATTGGGACGAGATGGGGCAGGAGCGGAGAACACATCCTCGCTCACAGATGGGGTGCGAGTGGATCCCGAGCGAGAGCCACGGGAACGGGAGGACGATGCCGCAGACGGCTCGCCCAGGACACGACGCTGAGTCGCAGCAGCAGCGGGTGGCACATTCTCAGCTGCAGGATCGGCAGTACTGGAAGACGGGACTGAGGGTGCGGCCATCATGCGCTTCTGGAACTCGCGGTGCTTGGCCTCAAGGCGCTCGGGAGGGGCGGCCTTACGTGCGATACCCAGGAGGTACGTATCGTCCGCCTCGACGCGTCTTTCGCGCCGTCAACATCACATACGATGTTCAAAAGGCATAAAGACTTACCGATTAGCGCGTTCAAGGGCGAGAGCATACTCTTCGTAGAACAAAGCGTGGCTCGTCCCGATCTCGTTCACTAGCAGGAACTTGTAGATGACCGTCGGCTTGTCGACGTAGCTCGCGTACAGCACCCACAGCTTGAGGTACCTCATGTCTCCGCGCCACTTCCCTCCCCTGTCATCCTTCAGCTTGCGCGTCGCCTCCTCCAGCAGCTCCAGCAGGCCGGACTCCGCGCTGTGTCCTTGCGGGTAGTTCTCGACCGTCCAGTATACGAAGCGACTGTAGAACTCCAGGGGATCGGCATCATCAGAGTCATCCTCCATAGCCAGCTCCACATTCGCCCGATGGCGTCGCCGCGCGTCGGCGAGACGGCTCTCGCGCTGAGCGTGTGGCGTAGACAGTATGGCGGAGAGCGCGGTGACGCGCCGTCCTGACGCTAGAGGTTGGATGTTCTCCTTGGCAGCTTCAAGCACATCGCAGTCAACAATAGATGGAGAGACCTCGTCGCCGGTGAACACGTCGGCCATGGTGTGGTAGTGGTAACAAAGCAGGTTCAGTCTGGGGAACCTTCGGCAATCCCATGCCTTAGCCTGGCTTAGCTCAACCGCCTCATTTGGTAGTATAAGCGCCTGGGGTCCCAACGAGTCCCCACTGCTCTTGTTCTTACTTATCACCGTCACACCATGACTCACGGATTCAGAAGCAGAGGTAGCGCACGGGCTTGCTAACACTACTATCTCGAAGTGAAGGCTTCTGTACCAGAGGTGACACAAAACCTCAGGTGGCAACCGATGTCAACGACATCTTCGTTGTTACTACTACTGATAACCTCGGTCACCGTCTGTGCGTATGAAATTGCTTCAAATAGTCATGCTTGACCCGTACGTGACTTTGCTATCATGAGATGCTGATGAGCTGCAGGCTATTACTATCCCATGCATAGGTTTCATAATCACTTCCGCACTGGTTACTAGTTGCCATGTACACCGCACTTCGTCGCGGGAGCGGTGTTATCTCTGGTGAGTACTTGGGCCTGCTCGGTTAAGCTCTTATGATTTGTTGTCGCATCGTCAGAGAACAGCTCTGCGTGAACCCTGCACGGTCCCAGGAGGCAAACTCCTCCAGTGTTTTTGGCGCTGTCATCCAGGTTATCTTGTGTCCTTTTGCGTACTCCATCTCACATCGCAGAACCTGGATATGGATGAGGCTATGTGCTCCGCAGATCCGTACCGGTGCCTCGTCCATTTTGCGAGTCATTGTAGGGCGCTGTATTCTTCACGTGAACCTTCTTTTGACTTCACCTAGCGCCTTCCTGCCTCGCGTCATTGTGCGACGTCAAGGGGGAGCTGGTCGCAGTCCCCTGTCTAGTGACGTCTGTTCTCCCTGCACACCACTTGCACCAGCTAAGTAACATCCCTCACTCTGACTCCCCACCCATTCGTCACGAATCATGCACCGAGGCGGCACTCCAGACTGTGGGCGCTCTAGCGCACACTTCGTCCTTTCCTCCGGGAGAATGTGATCCTTCTGGTTCTAGTTCTCCGATACCTCCGATGCCTTGGCTCTCTGGATGCTGTGTGCGTGCGGCTAAGTCTCTCTCTCCCTTCCCAAGCTGTTCGATTCCGCGCCGTTCGCAGCTTCAACCACCAATCCTCGACCTTGTAGCCAGGCGACTCCAATGCGAGTCAATCAACGAAGGCCTGCAGCGCCTACCTTCATCGGCGCGCCGGCGTGGCCAACGGCACTGCGGATGAATCCGATGGCCACAATGCAGTCGAATACGCTGCGGCGCAAGTCCACACAGCTTGGGTGGGCCCCACGTTGGAGTGCTGGTCAATCCGGCGCTACCGGCGAAACACAAAACCTAGCGTCGGTTGCCCCCCGTTCGCCCCTACTCCCCATCTTCATGCTAACGATTCTCCCCGTCCTATTGTATCTCCTCCCTGGATCTGGAGGTGCACCCAGCTCTAACCATGACGACATGGCGATATTCAGTCAGCTGCCCTCTGTTCCCGCGGGCTTTGTTCGGTACAACCTCCACGAGCGTGCCACGGCGTTGCCCGACGAACAAATGCAGCTCACGATTTCCATGCCTCAAGTTGATATCAGCGGGCTCCACGAGGCTCTCCTCGATGTCAGCGATCCCAGCAGCAAGAACTACAGGGAGTATCTCACGAGACGGGAGGTAGGTCGTTGTATTGGGTTGATGATATGCTCAGCGAGGTCTCAGACCCCATTAGGTCGAACAGTTCGTCGCACCTAAGCCTGAAAGCCATCAGGCCGTAACCGACTGGTTACGCCAGAACAATATCAGTTGGTCTCAACGGTCTACGCCAGGAGAGATGATCAATATCAATGTACCTGTCATACAAGCAAATGCCTTACTTGGAGCGGACTACGCCATGTATCTCCACGAACCTACGAACACGACGATGATCCGCACTCTATCTTACTCTTTGCCAGCACATCTGCATAATCATATCGACTTTGTATATCCTAGTACGGAGTAAGTGTACACCTTCATTGCACTTGTTAACAGATTTAACGGATCGTGTCGCAGCTTCATACCCCCAACCATACGAACTGCACAATTCACAACTTACCAGTCGCCGCGCAAGAGAGAAACTGGCCCACCTCCCAGCTGCGCTCATTCAATCACACCCTTGTGCTTACAAGCCATGTACAATATTCCAACGACGCCTGCTCAGGCTTCTAATAATACTCTCTATGTGACCGGCCTTGGTGGAGACGTAGCGAACTTGAAGGACTTACAGGTACTTCGCCTTCTCCTACCCTTGCTGTGATTGAACAACTACCAACGCTTCACTAGAACTTTATATCGACGTACAGGCCTGATATTGCTGGTGCCAAGCCACACTTCAATGTCCTCTCTGTATCTGGCGGATCCTCGAATGGAGAGGGGACGCACGAGGCTGTGAGTATCAGTAATACCAACACAGGGTTTCCTCGTGCTCACTCCACCCTTTCAGAACCTAGACATTCAATATACTGTGGGGCTGGCCACAAGCGTGCCTACGACATATGTGTCCGTGGGAACACAGAATGGCGCCATTACAACGTCCAACCTCATGGACGAACTCTTCCAATTGCTTCAACAGGATGAGGTTCCTCTGGTCCTCACCACCAGTTATGTGTTCCAGGAACATGACCAATCGCATCAAATGTCGATGTGCGTAGGCAGACAATCACACTCGACTATCCGTCCTCTGAACATGGTGGAGTAGATCGCTCTGCAATGCCTATGCACAACTGGGCGCACGCGGAACATCCGTTATCTTTGCTTCGGGAGACAGCGGCGTTGCAGGAGGCTTCAACGGCCACCCAGCCGATTGCACGAATGGAAAGTTCGTGCCGACATTCCCATCTACATGTCCCTAGTCAGTGTTTGCTTGCATGAGCATCCATAGTATGATTGTTCAAGAGCAACTTAATTTAACAGCGTGACATCCGTCGGTGCCACCGAAGGCCTCAACCCCGAGGTCGCGGCGCCTTTCAGTTCTGGGGGCTTCTCAGATGTCTTCCCTCGTCCCGCGTACCAAGATGCCGTAGTCCGCAGATACCTCGACTCGCTTGGCGATAAATACCAGGGCCGGTACAACCCCTCGGGGCGGGCATACCCGGATGTGTCCGCCCACGGTGTCCATTTCGCCGTCAAGCTCGGAGACCACGAACTGTCCTCTTTCGGAACCAGTGCCGCTGCCCCGACGTTCGCCAGCATCGTCGCGCTGCTGAACGACCGACTGCTCAGCGCTGGGGAGAAGCCGCTGGGGTTTTTGAACCCTCTGCTGTACACTACTATGCGCGATGCGTTCACCGACATCACGTCGGGGAATAACCCAGGATGTGGGACAGAAGGCTTCCATGCGGACGTAGGTTGGGATCCGGTACGTGATGTAATCATACTCACCATCACGAAAACCGATGCTTACAGTCACGTCTGATGCTATAGGTCACTGGCCTGGGCACTCCGGACTTCAGCAAGATGCTGTTCGCCCTCACTGGGGTCGCGGTCACTCAGAACGTTCAGCACAGTGCGGCTAGTGCACGCTCTTTGCCTTGTTTACTCGCGTTGTCTTTGATGGCACTTGTTAACGGAGTGTTCTTGAATCTGTGATTGGTACATAATCGTGGTGTCTCGTTGTTGCCAACAATCATTAAGTGAGGTACTCGTTCCGTCTCAAATGTAAGGATCGCAGCGACGGTGCGGCGAACCTTGGTCCGCTGCCAGTCCTTCACGCAGGTCCTACTGCGTAAGATTTTTACATTCTAAGGCTGCGAGATGGGAAATCAGTCAGTCAGTATAAATTAATCATAACAACAAGAACCTCGGAGGCCTGCGTCTTGAAGTGGGGAGGACGAACGGGGGACGTCTCGCTGTTCAACGTCGTAGAGACACTGGCCCGTGAGGACGTTCGGAGACGCTTTGAGCGATCCGTGTCAGTAAGTGGGTAGTCAGTCACCTTCCAAACTTCTTTGTATTCTTTCGTAATCAAGATGCTAACAATTATGTGACCTACTATGAGTGGTCGAGACACATCACTTGTAGATGGCTCCCAATCCGCAAAACGACCACCGAAGTTTGTACAAGTATGGCGCCGCAGTGCAACTGGGTTCTGACCCCGCTCCGACGTCGAACTGATTCCTTTTGAGAGTCTCACTACGATCTGACAGATCGCGGTATACTTCAAAGCCAAACGTAGGGTTCTCGATCGGATATACGTCTATCCTTCTACGTGCTGCCTAAATACAATACATAAACACATGGCATGACAGGGTCCAACGAAGAGGGCCTCAGTTCGGTTCGTGTGCCGGGAGTTTGGGCGCGAAGCTGACCGCAGGAAGCGGCCCAGACGTCGTCTTGAACGTCCCGGGCACGAGATGACGCTTGCCACTCCCATACGAAGACTTCGCAGGCGGCGCGCTGAACGGGTGCGCCTCCGTGTTGAAGACGACTGCAAAGTCAAAGTGCAACTCAAATCAGCAACCCCATATGTATATGATGAGCCTCCGAATGAGCGTCGGTACTCGCCCTTGTCCAAGTTGATGCGGTTGGGGTCGTCAAAGGTGAGGTAGAGGTACTTGAGGATCTCCGCGAACCAGAAGCTCTCCATGTCGTCGATGAAGTCTGAGTCGGTGGCATCGACGTTCTCGATCGGCGCGAACGCGACCGTGGGGGCGCGGAGGAACTTGTTGATGCTGTTGACCATGCTCACCGCGTTCTTGTAGTACTTGATGTCCCCGGTCGCGCGCCACGCATAAAAGTTGGACTCGAGCACCTCGGGGCGCATATAGTAGTACTCGGCGCCCGGAAGGAGGTAGTAGCCGTGCTGGTCGTAGAACGCGATATCACCCGCGCTTGGTGTCGATCCGGAGAAGTTGCCGTCCTTGGAGATGAAGCCGAATGCTTCCGGGCCGATGCGCGTCCTGCGTGTGGCAGTCAGGCGGGGTGAAAGACAAAGCGAAAAGCTGATTGGGAGACTCACGCAGTGCTGGCATAAGTGTTCCAGCAGGCATCGACCAGCTTGAGACCGATGTTCACGATGGTGTTGTTGTTCAACAGCTTGCCACCCATGATCCAGTTTCCACCATGGAAGCAGGCAAGGTTTGAGCCGATGTGCCGGATCGTACCACTGTCATCGAGGTCCGCGAGGTAAGTCCAGTCTCCGACAGTCGACGTCTAGTGAAGGAAAACGTTCTCAGTGCTCAACACAGATACAGTAGGGAAGGGAAGGGAGTACCCTGAGGAGAGTCTTGATGGATGAGTCGACAGCGGTCGCCCACGTGTCTGCGAAGAGGTTGTCGTCGGTGTTGGTCAGTCGAGCGTACTTGATGAGGTACTCGATGTAGCTGTCAGAACCACCACCCCACGTCTAGTACATATGATTGTCAGTGCATACTAGATGCCATTTCGCCAATTGAGATACTTACGACATACGCGCCAACTGGCTTTCCTGTGGAAGGATCAATCCCCTGAGCAGGGAAACCAGGGATGGGAGCGGGCTATGGAGAATATATGTCTAGAATCCCATTTTGTGTTATCGCGGTAGTCTCACCTGACTGGCAATCTGTCTGACAGAGTTTTCGGCGAGCGCTCGGAAAGTGTCGTTCCCGGTGTACAGGCTGTGAGAAGAATATTAGTGATCCTGTATGTCTTATCGTCGACGTCTCAACTCACGCAAGCCGCGACCACTCAAGCGTGAGCTAGATAAGAGATGTGAGTACCCCACAAGAGCAGGTTGGTCTTCAGTGCACTCACTGTGCCTGCTTCTGCGATATTGGACTATATGCGTCACTCTTGTCAAGCATAGTTCGTGTCTCAACGTGGTGAATTGACTTACGGTGCCTATATTCGGAGTGCTAGTGTTCACGTTCACTTGGCCATATGGCACCACATTGCCCTGTATCGTCCATGCATATCAGTCAAGTCGGAGATGACATCATCGCACAGGCATCCAAACTTACGCGGGACCACGCTCCAGACAGCTTGTTCGCAAGAGTCTCGGCCTGCTTGACCAGCGCAGGGTATTTCTTGCCGCTTAGCTCATACGCGCTGAGCATACTTCCAAGGTAACGGATGGTCGACTCGAACACGCTGTTGATATGACATCTTAGCTCAAGCTTCGGTCGTGTGCACGATGCCACTAAACTGACCTCGCGGTGCTGTCCGTGTGCGAAACCGAGAAGTCGATGTGGCTGGTGAAGTTGACCATGTCCTCGAAGATTTGCTACATTGAACATGCAGTTAGTTTTCACTCATGGCTCGGGCGTGGCTGCTCGTACCTTTTCGTCCATGATCCACTGCGAATCGAAGTTCAGTTAGAGATCTCAAGAACTGATTGGAACTTTACTTACTAGCGTGGTCAGGGCATCCACGGCAGATGCACCCCATCCATTCCGGCCGTCTGTGAAACTCTCACTGATCGGCGTGAGGTCATCATGAGGGAACGCGATATCTCTGCAACCGAACAGTCATGCTACTGGTAAGAAACCCACCCCGATAGACACCCTAAAGATTCCCACATACTTGTACGCATTCCAACTGGTCAGGAAGATATCCTTCACAGCCTGCCTGTTCTTCGCCGCGTCGGGGGGCAATCGAACGAAAGGGTTCTGGATACGAGCGCTAAGCGCGCTGGACGCGCACGCGAGCGCGACAACCGACGTTCGGAGCGACCAAGAGACCATGGCGACCCTCGTCTGAGTGGAATATGCACGGGGCAGGGAAGCAGGGGGCGGACGACTAGGCGACCGGCACCCGCGAGTGGGGCTTTATATACAGCAGGGAACTGTCGACGTCCACTGAAGCTTCCAATTCTTGACCCCTTACGCGCACGCGGCTCCCTGGTCACTATGTCGCCGTCGGCGGGACGCTGACCATGTAGCCCTGACAGGCCCCGAACAGCGGTTGCTTCGATTCGGGACGCCGCGCGGCGCAGAGTGCCTGTTGAGAACGGTCCAGTGACCGCTGCTGATAGTTATTTTCGCTGCGAGGGAGCATGGCACAATGGCACAGTGCACGCCGCCGGAAGGTTGATATCCAGATTCCATGCCCATGAATAGTGATGGGCGCGAGCAGATGACGGCGTTCTGATGCGCGAGCTTTAGTGATCTGAATCAGTAACATCATTCAGAGTCGTGCCAAAGACCTGCCGTTGCGGATCGTATATGTGGCCAGCGGGCTAACGGTCCTCCTGGCCTATTCCGCTTTACGTCCGTGTCGGACTTCTCTTTCAAAGCACCGAAGCACCAGGGCCCTCGGTGAATCGCCAGAGGAGTATGTTTATGCTCCCCTCAGCTGGTCCGACGACGAGAAGACTCTGGGTGACCATGCGAGCACGCGAGCGCCTCATGCGAAGTTTGATGGGGATGCCTCTGAGAGGAACTCGTGACGTCCCATACGCGTGATGGAAGGCGGAGAAGTCACCTCGCGAGCGTGCATGAAACTTCGGATAGGACCTCGACACTCGATCTGAGATACAACTGAGGGTATATAGTGAGACAATGACTCAAAGCAGCATAAGGACATTACGACAATTGGCGCCTGTGGTGCGAAGGTCTTACAGCTGCCGATGGTCCTAAGAGACGTATGAGAAGCACTAGTAGTCGTGTTGCAAAAATACGAAGGCCTAAATGGATAGCAATAGGTAGATAGGCGACGGTAGACGAGGAGGATAACATGGAGTAGACTTGTGAATTGTATGTTGAACACAAAGTAGCACGTCAGCGCGTCGTTATGCAGCGGTGTCGATCGAACTCGTCGAGCCTGCCGGGGTGTGCTTCTGGTGGAAGAAGTCCTCATCGGCAATCGATGCGACTTGATGTCTACGCCCAGATACCGCCGGTAAGTACATGTACACCGTCATCAGGGGAGGGAAAGATAACGACGCACTTCTCCTTGACATGAGACCTGAGCCCATGGAAAGTGAGCAGACGGAGCGGCGGCTGATCTTTGCTGACTGAGCACTCATGGACGCAATGACGACAGCCGTAGGCTTTGTCGAGTGCCGCATCCGACGACGACAAGAGCCTCTTGACGAGCCCATGTTCGATGCGAGGCTCTGTCGGAGCGTCCACTACAGCGAACGTGCAGTCTTGATGACGTTTACAGTGTCGCCCCTACGAAATGTCAACAACCCAACATGGAGGAGACACTTGGGAAACGTGGTACGCACCACGCTCGCGACGTCCATGGTAAGGGAGCAGACCTGGCACTGCACGCGATCGCCCAGCTCGCTCGCGATCCGAACAGAATCGACGTCTTCTGAAGAGGTACCACACAAGGCAAGCACCTTCGAGATCGCATCTGCAGCCTGTGAAGCGGACGGTATTCAGCAAGATGCCCGAAGACACTACACAGCCGACAGCCACAATAGCGAAGCAAGAGGGGCAGATCTGCTACTGACCCGCTGATCTACGGCAAAGCGTTCCGCACTCCATCTCTCCGAGCTCGATCTCTTCTTCGGCACATGGGGGCAGACGTGCTCGCACGCGGCGGCGAAGTCCATACCCCCGTCATCGACGTTCCTGCCTCGGCCAACCTTGTCGCAGCGCTGGCACCGGAAGCGCGCCGTCAGGCGGTCGACCGGGTGCAGCTTCCGTCTGCTCAAATTCTTCCATCCGGGGAAACCAAGCACGCCGGCGAGGGCCGTTCTAGCCGCTTCTCGCCACTGGGCAAGATTCTCGTCGAGCACGGACTTGACGAACGGTCACGCATCGAGCGCTTTTCTGCCCCTGCACCGGACGGCGCGGCTTCGAAGATCTTGACGACGGGCAGCTTGCGGAACTCGCTCAGAGTGGGTAGGGCCGTTGTCAGTTGGTTCGTGGGGCTCTTCGTCTTCATATCGCTGTAGGTATCGCGAACCTGCCCAACACGGGCCTGCTGTGCTCGCTCTTTCTTGCGGGCTGCTTCCCGTTCCTTGTTTTCCTCGATTTCGTTCTGCACGGCTTGTGAAATTGGACTGAAGTCTGCAAATCGCCCTCAGTCAGACACACTCAAGCTTCCACAAGGAGCTCACCGTTGTGAGTCACGTGTTCAAGCGAACGATTCTTGGCGTCGTGAAGAGTTCTATACGATGGCGCATGCAGGAGGTCGTGTGTCTGCCAGCCGTGTATTACCGCGAGGGTAGTAGTTCTATCGTTCTCGGTCAGAGTCGACACAAGAGTACCAACGGACACCCCCCTACATTTCTTGATTGCGTCTGCGAACAGTCCTTCGGAGATTTTCGTACGACACACTCCAAGCATGGAGCTTGCGATAGAACTGGGGTGAGAGAGTCGATCAACCTGTGTGCACATCTGATGGCGGGGAGTGATATGAACCTCTGACATTACAGGCATTCTGTCGGCGATTGCTTTCTTCTCCCTGATATACACAGACATGCCGTCCTCGCCTAGCTGGTTCGCCTTTTTGTAGTCGTTGATGGCTTGTTGCCAATCTTCGTTACGGACCCAAGTTCTGTTTTCGTAGTAGTCTGAAGAAACCCAAACATCAGCTATCTCGTCATCATTATGAACGTGCGTACGTACTACTGATGCGTTCCATGCGCGGAATCCATTGAAGAAACTTTTCATACTCCCATTGCAATGGTACCGGATCTGGAATTCTGCGCACAACCTGTGATCTAGAACGACGACGTGAATACATTGCCCCACCTAGGAGAACAAAGGCGTTGATAATGTACTACAACATATTTGAAGTACCCTTCGACAACTGCAAGGTCTGCGGTAATGCTCTCGAAACGGTCCTGCCATATAGGTGACATTCGCAACCTGCGGTACGATCATATTTACGGCACCCGTCGAAAAGGAGTACCACGATATTTGTGCTATATGCAGCACCACTTGGGCTTTGTGGTGCTCCTCTGTATCCTTTCAAGAGCATTACCGCGATATTTGTGTACTCCTCTCGGGAGAGTACCGCAAAATTTGTGACACGTGAATTGTGCCCAGATTTCGCGGTACCCTTCCTAAAGGAGTGTCACGCTCAGACCTCCGGTAACGCCGTCAATCTGCCACCCAGAGGCAGTATCACTCACCGCCACGTATCGAGACACCGTGGCTGGGATATGTAGGTCAGCAGGGTCCGCCACAGAGACAGTTACTGACTCACCTTGTCGCATATACGTGCGCGTAGTGCGAACGAATGGTACATCTGTTTCGTTCGCCTCTGGCACACCTACCGAGGGGTGCAACATTTCAGCACGGGCACCCTGGTTGATCGCATGCGACGTTGGTCTCTACCTCGCAGGTCTTGCTGTCGAAGAGAAATGCGGCGAACGACGCCTCGGTGAAGTTAGGAGTGAAGTCCGGGATGGGCTGAGGGTGGCAATGAGCGCGTGCGGCGCGCCAAATGAAGTCGTTGGCTTTGTTGTTGACGAGGATGGCGCAGAAGTGCTTGCTCGTGCGTGCCAGTGCGAGTACATCCCTCGGGGATGATACATAGAAAAGGATCATGGCCAGTACCTCGACCGGCATTCGGATGATGAACCCTTCGAAGTCCACTTGAGATTCATCCGTTCGACCGTCAGAGTCCTTTACTGCGATTTTTGACGATTTTCTACGCTTGTTTGTGGACGGTGGCATAGCTGATCGTACGTATCCCCGGGTGGCGACCAGTGCGTTAGACCGAACCGATGTGTATGATGGCTTGGATGTGAGGGATTCAGTGCTTGAATGACTTGACTTGCTTCGGCAAGCGGGTTGTAGTTCACAAATGAGATATTGGACAAGGTGTAGTTGTGGTGGGTGTCCGGGACGGGGATCCAATGATTCCAATCTAGATCCAATGCGGACTGCGCTTGCAACATGCACAGGCTAGTAAGCTACATATATATGACGCTACCTAGCGACCCAGTATGGGCTTGTAGCTCAGTGGTAGAGCACACGATTGCAAATTGTGTGGTCCCGTGTTCGAACCACGGTGGGCCCTATTCTTTTGGTGTACTTAAGCTTCTCTATCGTACATACAACAACATTTTTTCGACAAGCACTCAAGGGTGAGAGACGCAGTTAAGGAACGACAATCAGCGCACGCGGAGTCGTAGCGAGAAGTGGTGCCAATTAAGTAGTAAATACAAGTATAGTACAGTGGTTGAGAAGGTTTGAAATCCAGAAGACCTTGCTAGTAGATCTTGTATCTTGTGCTGTGAATGTGCTGGCTGGCTGACGAAGGGGAACGATATAAGTATTATTTGTTCGTCTTCATAGTAACGGCTGTCCGAGTCACTATGTATCAGACTTCACTTGCTCCTGCTCCCGGCGCCAGCTGTCGTTATACTTCTTCTACATCCGCCACCATCGTCACCGATGACCCGAACAGCGATGACAGTGACTATGCATGCAGCGAACACGTATCAGCCTGGCCACCAAAGCGTGAGTCCTGCTCGACTCACCGAATTCATGTACCCCGCGTGACTAGCTAGTATATATGCTCTCACTGCCAGTGAAGTTGACCTCCATGACCAGTAGATGCTCAATCGTCTACGACAGTAGGTGCGACTAGTTGACTCTGCTCATTCTTAGATATTGAATGTATTGGTAGCCACCCTCGTACGCCCAAGGTAATAGGCCGATCGTACGGGGACTGGTCGCCACCTAATCAGCGCTTCTGCTTCTTCCCATCGTCGGGTACTACAATTAGTAGTGCTTCGAAGTCTCAGTAAGGTCAGTTGTGATCCACATCGTATCCATCGTATGGAAACGGTGATGTAAACCCTTCTTGCGAGTCGCAGGGCCGCTGACAGATCGGGTGTCTGCACGACGTGCGCCGGTGCCAACACCGAGTTGCGACGCCGTCTAAGCATCGCCATAAGCCACGCTCCTTGTGGTGTCCCCCTGGGATTTATAACTAGTATGTGCGCAGTCAAAGAATCAGCCGCACAGGTTCATGATGTTGGGCGGCCTAATAGTTGGCCGACTGCTAATAATAGCATGCGGTGAGTGCCTTTCCTGATGAACGCTCTTCTAGCCGTACTCCACTCACCGTGGGCTATTTTCAGGAGCAAGCACTTGACAACGCGGCCGTGCAGGTGAACGCTCGCGGTTCACCATCAAAAGTTGGAGCCACCCTCGATTGTCCTTAAATATGGGGTCAAACATTCTGACCACTTGCCTTCCCCCTTCGAGGTCACCGTGGTCGCACCCGTCCTTCTACTTCTTCCTCTCATCACTCATTCATCATGGTTGCAGCCGGACTGCTCGTTCTTTCTGCTCTCATTCCCCTTGCGCTGGGCCGGCCCAGCGCAACGCACTCCAATCTCGTCGTCCGTGACCGTCGTAGCTCCGCTCCCAATGGGTTCAGCGCCCACATTCCATTCGTTCCTCCCGGCATGCTCCGTTTGACGATTGGCTTGCCCCAAAGTAACGCCACTGGCCTCCAGGCTGCACTCCAGGACGTCAGTGACCCGAACAGCGAGAACTACGGCCACCATCTCTCGAAATCCGAGGTACGTTGCTGCTGATGGCTGTGATGTACGACGAAGAAGTTGACACTGGTGGCAGGTCGAGCAACTTGTTGCTCCCAAGTCCGAGAGTCTGCAGGCCGTGAACGACTGGCTGAGCAAGAACGGCATCCAGCCCGCGTCCACGTCCCCGGCAGGCGACCTGATCACGATCCAAATCCCACCGCAGAAGGCGAACGCCTTGCTCAACGCCAACTTCACGGGCTATGTCCACGAACAGTCGAACTCGACGATGGTCCGCACCCTCGCGTACTCGCTCCCCGCGGGCGTGAGCGACCACATCGCGTTCGTCTACCCGACCACGCAATTCATCCCCCCTGCGACACGCAAGGTCGCGCACAACGTCATCCAACCCTCGAGGAGGAAGGCCTCCAAGCGCTCTTATTCCAAGCGTGCCAACGTCCCCGCCCAATGCGCCAAAGCGATCTCCCCTGCGTGCCTGCAGGCGCTCTACAACATTCCTGCCGACCCTGCAACGGCGAAAGACAACAACCTGTTTGTCAGCGGCTTTGGCGGTGAGGTGGCCAACCAGGGTGACTTGACAGTTCGTATGCATAGAATCGATGCACTGCAACCGTCTTGCTGACCCTGCATGCATCTGTAGGACTTCCTCTCCCAGGCCCGATCTGATATCAACAACGGAACCTTCGATGTCCTTGCTGTTGACGGTGGCTCTAACGACGGCCAGGGGACAACTGAGGCGGTAAGTTCTACATCCACATCGCTTCTCCATGTCACTTCTTACAATTGTTGATCACTTGCCGCTCTCAGAGCCTTGACATCCAATACACGGTTGGGTTGGCAACGAACGTTCCGACCACGTTCGTGACTGTTGGTGCTCAAAACCAGGACGGGCTCTCGGGCTTCCTCGACCAGATTCAATTCCTGCTCAAGCAGGACCCCGCGCCGCTCGTGCTCACGACCAGCTTCGGGTTCGATGAGGCGCCCTTCGCAGAACAGGCGCCCGACCTGGCACAGTGGGTTATATTTAGGTCTTGTGATGGCTCGCGGAGGATTGACGAATTGTTCGTAGGACGCTCTGCAACGCCTATGCACAGCTCGGTGCCCGCGGCACGTCCATCCTCTTCGCGTCTGGCGATGGTGGCGTGTCCGGTCCGCAGAAGAACGACGCGTGTGATGGCCAGGCGTTCTCCCCCACCTTCCCATCCGGCTGCCCCTAGTGAGTGCATTCTGCCCCATGCGCTGTAGCATCTGATCAGCTCATCAATCACTCATACCCCTCCACGTCCATCTACACTGCCCGCGTACAGCCTGACGTCCGTTGGAAGCACGCAAGGTATCAGCCCCGAGACGGCCGCGGACTTCTCCTCGGGCGGGTTCTCCAACATCTTCACGCAGCCCGACTACCAGGCCGACGCCGTCGCGGGCTACCTCAAGCAGCTCGGGAACACTAACCAGGGCCTCTTCAACGCCAAGGGCCGCGCGTTCCCCGACGTGTCCACCCAGGGCGTGCAGTTCGCCATCGAGGTCGCTGGCCAACTCCAAGGTGTCGACGGAACGAGCGCGTCCAGCCCAACGTTCGCCAGCGTCGTCGCGCTCCTCAACGATGCGCTCCTGAACCAGGGAAAGAGCCCGCTTGGTTTCCTCAACCCTCTCCTCTACTCCCAGGGCGCCGCTGCACTGAACGACATCACGGCCGGCAGCAACCCTGGATGCGGCACCGACGGCTTCCCCGCGCTCACTGGCTGGGACCCCGTACGTCCACCTCCTCTCTTCTTGTCTCTTGCGGTCGGTGCGGTGACTGACATTGGCCTTGGGCTTGTAGGTTACTGGTCTTGGTACCCCTGACTTCCAGAAGCTCCTCACTCTCGTCACCGGCAGCGCCGCCAGTGGTCAAAATGGTCAGGACAACCAGGGCGCACAGGGCAGCAGCGGTAACAGCACCGAGACCGCGACTGGCGTTGGTGCTGGCGCAACTGCGACTAGTGCTGGTGATGATGCCACTGCGACCGACGCTGGTGCGACCGCCACCGGCACTGATGCAGGCGCGACTGCTACCGCCGGCTCTGGCTCGGGTGCTTCATCCAAGCATGGCAAGAAAGGGAAGCATAACGCGCAAAAGCAACAACAGGAGCAGTCTGGCGACGCACTTGCATGAGCAAGCATGCCGGCCCATAGCCTGTGGGTAACTTCGGAGACCTCCCAAGGTCGGATCCAAATCGAGTATCTCGAGTGCTGAGTACTACCGAGCAGTCTTGCTGAGATGTATAGTGACCCGATGTTGTATGTAGAACTGGGGCCTGGAATGATGACCGACGGTGACTTCTCCTCCCGCTTCGTTCCTTTTATCTTCGTTTTCCGAGTCGAGTATGATCGTTTTCCGGTATAACTTATGGTTCAGTCGGCTCAGGTGGCTCCAGTTCGCTTATGAACGTGTACATATCAGTGGCCACACGGATCGATGCAGTATACCCATAATATGAGCCCAAGTGAGTGTTCTCGTCCATTCCGGGAAGTTGGTCGTTCGCTGAAACGAGAAAGGCGCTACTCCTCCCGCTCATACCCAACCGCCACTCTGTGAAGCGCATCCCCTTGGAACTCGTCTCGGCTGGGTAATTTGAATTGAGATCTGCACACTGCTGCTCTCGAAACATAAAGCAGCATGTGCATACAGCTGCGCCGTGACCTCCGTGCTTCGCGAAGGGGGCGCCGCCGAGACGACAGATACATATCACGCCGCATGTTCGAAGATGTGAGCCTCGGGAGGGAAGAACTGGCGCGGGAAGGTTCAAGTTGCCAATTCGTCGCCAAGGCACTACGAGGCGGTGAGTACGCACTGCTTGCTTATTCACAGCCACGGGATTCATATCACACCTGCCTACATAAACACTGCGATCCGTCAAGCTTGCGTGTCATTCGATCCTGCGAACTGGAATTATCGAAGTTGCATACGCCACCCGGTGAGTAGTATGCGCCAGTATATACCCGATCCGTTCGTGCATCTGCATCGACGCTGGGGTAAGCAACCGCGGTCACTGAGTACTCAGCCATTGCAGCCGCGCCATGCCTCCCGATATGTCATGAAGTGTGATGTTTGGGTGAGCCTCGAGGACACCATCATCATCATTGGAAAGCGTCGGGGACGTCGGGGGGTCGCGCCTGCGCGTGCACCTTGTCACCACCGGTTGTCGCTTGCATGCGTGAGGTACGCACTGCACTGTTGCGTGCGCAAGCGGCGACGACTGTGGCTAAGTTGAGCGACGGGTCGCGACTCGCGGATCCGGGTTGACACTCTTGGCTGTAGCCTGTTGCTGCACTGATGCGGGACGGACCGACGGTATTGAGACAGACGCCTTGTCTCGCGCTATATTGCTAAGTCCACACGTGCTCGTTGGTCAATGCACTTGAAACCACAACCTTGAATACTTCTTGTTTTGAGGCTCACAATAACTCCGTGAGCTTGTTTGACCGGTTACTGAACGCCTGGGCGGCGTGAGACCGACGTACGATACTTGCGCACGCGCAGTGCGAAAGCTTTCATAGCTTAAACTTAGGCGGACTTCCTCGCGCCGGCAAACGCGTTTCGATTGCTTGAAGCTTCTGACCTCGAGAGTCAGAACACACCATAGCGACAGGGTTACTTATGCGATTTTCGATGCATGACCACAAGGATCACGATCATCGGATGGGAGGAGGATGCCAAGCAGCCGCCTCGGTCACGGCCGCCTCCGCGCCGTTCCGTGCTTGCTCCGGCAGTTCTCCCGCCCATTGCACCCAGAAGCCTTTCAACTCCCGGATGAAATGAATGGTGAGCTTTGCAGACGTTCCATGTATTTCCAAATAGGATACTCACCTCTGTCTCTTCGTGCGTAGCTCCATAGAAACATACTGTCGATCCGACACAGTAGCAATTGCGCCAGCCGGGGGCGCCGGAATTTCGCCAAGCCCGGTGCCTAGCGCAAATGTCTTCCGGATTGAACTGTGCACCCAGCGACAGAACAGCAAACGATCATATGGCTTTGATCCAGCCTGACGACGGCTGAAGCGCACGATCCTCGGTGGGGTCAGTTAAATACCTGGTCCTCATGATGAGTGCTCCTTACCTTCACCCTCCAGGTCAACCCGTGGTCCCTTCTTTCTCTACACTTTCGTTTCCTACCTCACAATGGTTGCAGCCGGTCTGCTCGTTCTCTCTCTTTTCTCCTCTCTTGCCCTCGGCAGGCCTACTGCGCAGTCTGGCGATGTTCATGTCTTGCACCGCCGGGCGGAAGTTCCCAAGGGTTTCACCTACCGTCAGAAGGCTTCCCAAGAGGCTACCGTGAACCTCCGCATTGCTCTCGTCGCGAGCAACGCCACCGGTCTCGAGACCGCGCTGTACGACGTCAGCAACCCGGCTAGCGAGAACTACGGCCACCACCTTACCAAGGCTGAGGTCCGCCTATTTCCGCGATCTGCGCTTCTCATGTCAAGTAAGCCTGACCGTTTCTTTCTTTAGGTTGAGAAGTTGGTCGCTCCCAAGCCCGAGAGTGTGGAACGCGTCACCGCATGGCTGAACAAGAACGGGATCACTCCCCAGACCATTTCCCCCTCAGGTGATTGGCTTGGCGTGCAGGTCCCCATCAGCAAGGCGAACGCCCTCCTCAAGGCGGACTACAACGAGTACTCGGTCGACAAGACCAACGGGACGGCGCTCCGCACCCTTGCGTACTCCGTTCCCGCGTCCCTCAAGCAGGACCTTGCCTTCATCTATCCCACGACCCAGTTCATTGAGCCCGCCTCGCGCTCCGTCCCCTCGTTCCAGATCGCCGATCTTCGTCGTGCCTCTAAGCGGAGCCGCTCGAAGCGCGCTGCTGTCCCTGACCAGTGCGACACTCAGATTACCCCGAGTGTCTCCTCGGTCTCTACAACATCCCGACCACTCCTGCGTCAGCTAAGGATAACAGCCTTGGTGTCTCTGGCTTCCTTGACGAGATCGCCAACCAGGACGACCTGACCGAGTTCTTGTCGGTCCTCCGTCCTGACATTCAGGACGCAAGCGTTTTCAAGACGGTCTCCATTGACCAGGGTATCACCGATGTCAAGTCTCAGGGAACTGTTGAGGCGGTATGTGTTATATATGAATACCAGCAATAACACTCGTCTCACAATGCAATTCAGACCCTCGATATCCAATACACCGTCGGTATCGCAACCAACGTCCCGACTACGTTCTTCTCCGTCGGCGACGCCAACCAGGACGCCCAACTCGGTGGTTTCCTCGACATCATCAACTTCCTCCTCAACCTCGAGGACCCGCCCAAGGTGCTCACAACCAGCTTCGGCTTCAATGAGGCGGGCTTCGTCAACGAGCCTGAGCTTGCTTCGTATGTCCTCTTGTATTCGTACTCAAATCGCTGTGTGCTGATGCTTGCTTGAGATCTCTGTGCAATGCTTACGGTCAGCTCGGCGCTCGCGGTGTCTCCATCCTCTTCGCATCCGGCGATGGTGGTGTCTCCGGTCCTCAGGCCAGCAACGCTTGCAACGGCAAGGAGTTCGTGCCTACCTTCCCCTCTGGCTGTCCCTTGTACGTAACCGCTTCAGAATTCACAGCCGGGGCCGTTCGCTAACACATCGGTTATAGCTTGACCTCTGTTGGTTCCACGCAGAACATCGACGAGCAGGCTGCCGCCTTCTCGTCTGGCGGTTTCTCCAACGTCTTCAAGCGCCCCGCGTATCAGGACGACGCTGTCGCTGCCTACCTCAAGCAGCTCGGGAACACCAACCAGGGTCTCTTCAACACTGAGGGCCGTGCGTTCCCTGACGTCTCCGCCCAGGGTGTCAACTTCATCGTCGACATCGCCGGCCAAGGGCAGGGCGTCTCCGGTACCTCTGCGTCCAGCCCGGTCTTCGCCTCTGTCATCGCGCTCCTTAACGACGAGCTCCTCAACCAGGGCAAGGCGCCCCTCGGCTTCCTCAACCCGCTCCTGTACTCGCAGGGTGCTGCCGCGCTCAACGACATCACCAAGGGCAGCAACCCCGGCTGTGGCACCGACGGCTTCCCCGCGCTCACTGGCTGGGACCCCGTTACCGGCCTGGGCACGCCCGACTTCGCCAAGCTCAAGACCCTCGTGACCGGCAGTGCCAACGCAGGTGACAATGGTGCCAACGGCGGCGCTGCTGCGGGCAACAACACTGAGACTGCCTCCGCCTCTGCCACGGAGAGTGCGTCGGCCTCTGCTACGGAGACCGCCTCCGCCTCTGCCACTGAGACCGCCTCCGCCTCTGCCACTGAGACCGCCTCCGCCTCTGCCACGGAGAGTGCATCGGCCTCTGCCACCGAGTCTGCCTCCGCCTCCGCTACCGAGTCCGCCACGGAGACAGCTTCCGCCACCGATTCGGCTGCCGCTACGGAGACTGCTACCGCAACCGCGACGGAAAGCGTGTCCGAGACTGCGTCGGCTACCGCCACTGAGTCCTCCGCTGCTGCCACTTCGACCGCGGCCGGCAAGGGCCACGGCGGCAAGCACGGCATCTCTCTTCCAGATCTCAAGGACCTTCCGGATATCCTGAAGAAGATCCTCGGCCTCCACCAGGACCAACAGGCCGCTACCAACTAAACATCAAACAAACAGCACACGCGGCATGCAAAACGCGGAGGGCGCGATCGAATCCGAGCAGGAGGGCAGGAGAGTTCGTTGTACGCGCTTCACCACGGCCCCCGCCGTTCCTTTGTCTTTCTTCTACTCGGTTGTACTAGGTGACAGAGCGGAATTGTGAGGAGAAGGCCCACC
This sequence comes from Fomes fomentarius, assembly GCA_022606135.1. Lineage (NCBI taxonomy): Eukaryota > Fungi > Basidiomycota > Agaricomycetes > Polyporales > Polyporaceae > Fomes > Fomes fomentarius. The sequence goes on along the minus strand of JABYQN010000011.1, from coordinate 637,147 downwards.
ACGCGGTTTTTTTGGACCATCTCATCGTGTGCTGTGTGACGGTACTGGAGCAACTGTAAGCGCAGTTGAGTTCTGTGTCAGTATACGTCTTTGAGACGTGTGTGATTCCATCAAGCTCAAGCCTCCCACTTCCATCCATAGAGTCGGCTGACCTCTATTTGGTGTCAGTCATTTCAGTATATGAAGTAGATGGACAGCAATGCAGCAGCACGCATTCCACCGATTATGCGCACTTCGACGATCAAGCCAGAGGAGGGCATACGTGAACGCTCCCTGCACGTCTCATATTCCGGACACTGTGCTGCAATCACCCCATAATCTAAACAGTGAGTGCATTTGCATAACTATCACACAGCATTGCGTTGTGGTGCGTACAATCGAAACATACAGTAAAGTCTACGATATGATGCGATGCAGGGATATGAAGAAAGATGCAGAGGCCGACAGCGTCCAGCACAGATCGGCGCTGATGATGGTGCCGTCTACAACGATACCCTGCGAGTCACCTTCTTCATCCCCTCGACGATCTGCGACAACGACCCGCGCCGCTTCTTACCCGCCTTCTCGCGCTTCAACTCCGCAAGACGGCGCGTCAGAACTAGCGTGAACTCCTCCTCGGGCATCTGCCTCACTGGGGTCTGACTATGCTCCCAGATGTCCAGCGCGAAGTCGGGGACGGGGCCAGCTGCGTACGACTCGGGAGTGATGGGGCCCTCGCTTGACTCGGAGCTCTCGCTTCCAGTGTCGCTGGACTCCCAGTCGGACCATCCGCGCGAGCTTTCGTGCGGCGCGAGGGGAGTGATCGACCAGGTCTCCCCCACCACTACGTCGCTGCCAGACGGCGCCATGCTGACCTTGCGTGCGAGTGTCGCGGACGCGGCGGCAGAGATGTCCTCCACGGCCATGGTCATGAAGTCGGTCGAGAACGTCGTCGACAGCGCGATGGGCTGCAGCTCCCAGCTGCCGTCTTGCTGGGAGGAGTGGCCAATGGGCTGGGAAACGTCGGTGATGTCGAACTCCTGCGACTCCTCAACGTCGCCGTAGGCCATCGCTGCGTCGTAGCACGCCGCCGTCACAGCGGGCGCGGCCTCGCGATGGAACGTGTCGAGGGCGAGGATCGCTTGGCGCAGCTCGGGGAGGGTGATGCGCGTCTCAGGGTTCAGGTCGAAGATGCGTCCCAGAATCGCCGCCGCCCCGAGCGAGATGTCCATGTTCTTGTGCAGCCACACCGCACCCTCCTGCATGTACATCCTGAAGCCGATGTCCTCCCTGGGCGATGCGACGTGCCACGGGTTCCTCCCCGTTATGATGTTGCACAGGATGGAGCCGATCGCCCAGACGTCGTTTGGCTTGTTGCGGAAGGTCTTTATGTGGCGGTGGATGGCACGGCATTCTGGAAGAATCAGGACAAGGGGTCAGTCTCGTGTAGCTTTGCGGGCATGATGGGCCTCCTCACCTGGACTCTCGTAGGATGGGCTCCCGTAGCCGAATTGGGAGCTGCGGCTGCTACGGGTCGACAGCCCGAAGTCGGCGAGGAAGACCTGCGAGCCGTCGGCTGAACAGAGGATGTTCTCGGGCTTGAGGTCGCGGTGGGACACGCCCTTCTCGTGGCACGCCTCGAGTGCGTCGATGATCTGGAGGAAGGTGCGCTTGATGGCCGAGGTATTGTGCAGGTACGTGCCGCGCTCCGTGATCGCCGTGAGGAGATCGCCGCCCGGGCAGAGGTCGAGGACTACGAATGTGTAGAATTCGTGCTCGATAACCGCGTGGAGGGAAACGACGTTCGGGAGGTCGGAGACGAGTCTGTGATTCTCGAACTCGCGCTGCTGCTGGCGGGCGTAAACGGAGCCGCTTGGGTGGCGCAGGAGACACTTGACCGCGTAGTGCGACGCGCCGTGGGGTTTGAAGGAGATGTCCTCCGCAAGGTAGACGACACCGAACGCGCCGCTGCCGATCTTCTCGAGTAGGCGAAGGTGGAGGGGACCGCGGGAGATCGTGAAACCGGTGAAGTTGGGGAGGATTTCGCTCATCTGGGTGTGTACCATGACGGCGGGCGTGAGGCGAATGCGAGTGAACTGTGATAACTGTATGGTGAGTGCGGGGTAAAGTGAGTGGAATTGAAGTGGTCGAAGGGCCAACTGACAAGGTCAATATATGTGTTGAATGGGAGTGAACTGCGGTGATTGTATAGTGAGTGCGGGGTAGAGTGTGGGGATTGAAGTGATCGAAGGGCCAAACGACTGGGTCATTTTATATGCTGACGAGGGTCGGGTGTGGGGGAGGAAGAGGAGCTGACGCAACATTGCACAGGAAGGCGGCGTCCCGTTTAGTGTTCACGATTGAGAAAGAGTCTGAGGTCTGCGACATCCACCCAGTCTCGATCGCCTCTACCCATGCGGAGCAGGTCAGTGTCTCTCAACTTGGAGTGCGGATGAGCTGTCCCGTCTCCCTCACTCCCATACGGGACAAGAAGATCTAGGTCGTCCTCTCCGAGGATGGTCTCAGGCCGATGGGGAATACCAACCTATCCCATCGCGCGCTGCAGTCTCTCAGGGCGGATACACAAGCGATCTTGCATTGGCGATCAGCCCAACCTGAGCGCCGACATGGACCGGTCGGCTTCAAGTTGACTGAGTAAGCCCCTGTTGTAGATCGCTGGCCTCACGAATGATACGTGGGCTCCAGCGTGGTGTCACTGCCAATCAAGGCGATACCTTCTCGGTCGGTTTGTAGTGTAGTGATGATGCCAGAGTTGGAATGACGCATGGGCTTGATGTTCAGTGGGATAGGTCTCTTCAGCACCGTGCTGTAACCGCACCGTCACGGTGTCCGTGACCTGCCCAATTCGGACTCGGATATTATGCGCTACGACGTCGATACCTCATTTCTCCAGACGAACCAACGCCAGTACACGCCATCACAAGTGCGGATGAGTGGGTAGGCATCCCATATTCATGTTGGACCCGCATTTCGCCCGCTATTTGTGCTCCTCCTCGCAATCGCGCGATCGGTATGTGGCCTAGTAGTCACTTAGAGGTTCATATACTTAGCAAGTGAATGACGGTGAGCGGAGTGGCGCAGACGCGTGAGACAGTGTAGCAGGTGAAAATGGCGATGTGCAGGCTTATTGCTTATCCTCTCCACTCAGGAGTCAGGGGGTATGTCGCTCCCCTATACTCAGTGGTATTTACCCTCCCTCTCCAGCGTTTCAAACCTCTCAGTCTGGGACCCCCGACGCTCACGCTTTCCCACTCCCACTTTCTTCCTCAGGTCGTTGCGGCGTGCGACGTCCCGACTCATATCTTCTACAACTTGGATACCTGATTCTACGCCCGCACGGTATTTATTCAGGTCTCAATATCATGGAGACGATATACTCATGTCCGCCTCTCAGTCGTAATGACTCCCAGACCCAATGACACTGTTCAAAAACAGCCAAGGCTCAGGGTCGGCCTCCGGGTCGGACGCCGCGGTCAGCCCCACATATTGGTTCTGCCCACTCTTCCCCGTCAAGGTCTCTCGTCCTTGAATAAATCCATTACACTATCATCAACCACCATGTCAACTCCCGAACGTGAGATATCCACACAACGATCTTCATCCTCTGACAACTTCTGGCCTGTAGGTGCTCATACTGCATCGATTCACACATCACCACCGGGCACTTCCGTCGGTGAAACTTGGCTTCGTCAAGTTGTCAAGCAGGAGATGCAAGGTGTTGTACAAGAGGGGCTTCGGGGGGTGATTAGGGAGGATGACCTGCGAAGGGAGCTTCGGGGTGTGAAAGAGGAGCTGAAAGAGGAGCTGAAAGAGGAGTTCGACAACCGCTTTGTTGACATGCAGGTGAGTAGATTTCAATTGCAGCTCGCGCCATGATCTCAAGACCGTACAGAAGCAAATCATTGATGCAGTCGACAAGTGCATTGAAGACCGACTTGGCAGAATCCAGTTGACGATATCTCTGCACCCTCCCGCACCCTCGGTCCCCTTCCCAGGCACTTTGTCTGCACCGCGGGTCCCAGCCCGCACCCAGTCTGTGCCGTCTGTCCCACCCCACACCAAGGGCACTCGGCTGCGCACTCCATCTACACTGGCAGCTGAGGGTCTATCTGTGTCTACCCGGCCCCCACCCCAAATCCCATTGCCCACGGGCGTCGCATTTCCTACCTTCGACGAGGTACCTGGAGTAGTACAGGACTTACCGGGGTCCAGGAGTGGGACCATCAGGAAAAGGTTTGTAACCCTGTTTCGAAGAAGAAAACGTAGTGTCTAGGTAGAATTAGGTCGTATGTGATTCCAGAGCTGGTGCAGTACAGCAAGGTGTGAATCGATTGTACAACTTGCAGAACACAAATATATAATGACCCATGTATCAAAGTGGTGGAAGGCCGTGTGCAATCCGCTCCAGTGCTGAAGCCGCTTCCTCACGCGACATGCTGTTGAGCACCTGTGCAGCAGTCAACGGAGTTGTTTCCCCGCCTCCCATCGTGGCATGTACCACCAGGCGTGCAATGACTTCTCCCTGAAAGGGCCCGAGCGTGACCGTAGCTCAACGAGATAGAAAGAGACAAGACAAGGTGATACTCACCACTTCGACCAAGCAAGCAACGACGATGAGCCTGACGTGACACAAGTCTCGCAGAAGCAACGCACCTACCAGATGATGATCCACGTAATTTGGTCCATTGCGTTATTGTTCAAATGGTCGTGTATCGCACTCAGTTGCACTCACACAACAGTGTAATAATCAGGCAACCCCGTTCTCGACGACATGTCAGAAGACGCATATACTCACCAAATCCTCCGCAACCGCAACCTTCTCGTTCAACACCTGCACCCTCGGCCCGATCTCCATATACTCCCGCACCGCACCGCATCGTACAACGCCTTCAAGCTCGCCTCGTCCCAGAACAACTCTGGGGTATCCAGCACGTTGCTCACGAGGTTCACGTCCCGTCTCAGCGTGAACAACCGCCCAGTGAGCTTCAGCGCGTCCATGCGGGAGAGAGCGAGCACGCCGGTTGAGGCGAGTTGTACCGGAATCGAGCGGGTGCGGTGCGCGAGGGACTCGTAGTGCGCGAGGAGGGTGGATTGCGCGAGCGCGTGCGCGACGGAAAGTTGGAGAAGGTGCGAATGGGTCTTGAATGCTAAGTGGCTCTGAGTTTAGGGTGCATACACGGTACTCATCACAGCGAACGTACTGAAGAAGTCGTTGTAGATGCGCGGGAATGCGATGCTCGGGTCGTGCTACACGGGAGGTCAACCAACATACAGCCGCAAGCGTGGTTGGAGGATACATACCGAGTAATGGCATGCCTCCACCTCCCAGTCGTCGTGTGGGATCGGCCGAGTCATGATACCCGCACCCTCAATATCTTCGACAATGCCCAGTTCCTGGTCCTCCCTCAAACCGAAGAACACCACCACTCCGTACTCAAAGAAGATCGCTTTCACAAAGTTCTGTATCTCCTGTGCAGCTGCCCGCCTACTCGACCGCTTTGAGCGTGTCGGCCCGCCCTGTGAGGGAGATGGTGATATAGCGGGGTTCGAGTCTTCTGGGCTCAAGACGTGCTCGACTTGCAGCAGGTGCTGCTCGGAGGATACGGCATCTCGGACCTCACCACTTCCGAGGGAGGGGCGATGTGGGAGCGTTTCAGGCGACGCGGATGGCATGTAGCCTTCGATGCGGGGGGAGGTGGATGGGTAGGTAAAGTATGTGCCTTGGTAGCCATCTTCCTCTGCTTCAGATAGGCCTGAGCTGGGATCTTCGTTCCCCGTTCCAGTTGAAGTGGGAGGAGCGGACGAGCGGATGTTGGATCCTGGGCCGTAGCCGGGCAGAAGAGGTAGGTGGTACATCTTACTTCGGAATGAGGGGAATCAGCTGCAGATTATGAATAAGAGCACTTACGACGTACATTCCCTCATCGTAAATCCGAGGCTTGACATTGTGCTCCCGCTTCAAGAAGCTCGCCAATGGCTTCATCCTGAAGCTCCCCGCAAGACAATATGCCAAGATCCGTCTGAAACTGGCTTTCTCTCTCTGTTCCTTGCTCATCCGCTCTCCTGCGTTCTTGTGCTCAATCATCCCCCGGTCTGTCTCGTATTCAAGCAGGTCTTCCTCGTCTTGGTCCGCATCTTACGGAGGAGGCTTAGTCTGGGGTGCGGGCGTCTTCGCTGCCCCAGTTGACTGGGTTCGTCAGAGCCACACCGGACGCTGACAGTCGACGCGTCAGAGTACGTACGGCGCTGGGTGTTTGGCGGCTTCCAGTTCGAGTGCGAAAAGTCGGTGATACCACGGATGGCGAGCGGCGGTTGAGGAGCAGGATTAGACATATCAAGTGTCTAATGGACAATGGTGTCAGTGAGCCGATATGAGGGGTACTGGTAGCTATGGTTGATTTGTAGGATATGAACTTGGCCGGGACTCTCGTCCAAATGTTTGGCCCCCGAAAGCCTAACAAGAGAACAATTATCGCCCCTGCGTTGTTGTTGGCATCGTAGACAAGAATTCAACACCGCCCTTTTGCATTAGTGTCTATAAGAGTAAGGCTCACTAGGGTCGATAGGGGGTACTTAGTACTCAGCGGAACACAAAATACGAAGTTCAAGAAGGCGACAGACGGGCCTCCCGTGGAGGATCTGGTGTTGACGCTCGTTGATGTAGGGGTCGTCCCGGTCGGTTCGGGCGGTGATCGCCGAAATTGTGTACAACTTTCTCAGATTCCAACTAACCGAACTTCAACGTCAACTGCAATCGCGCTACAACGTCATCGCGACCAATCTCCCTGATGACATCCTCTACGCCAACATTGTAGAGGAAGATAAAGCCTTTTGCATCCTCCATCGCGAAGCGTGTCAAGACCAAGCATATTCTGACTGACGACTTGGCATCGGAAAAGGTCAAACAGCCGTGTGAAGCCGACCTTAGGGGGGAAAGTGGCCCTTCTCAAGGTACGTCCGTCCTCCTATACGCAGGGAAGGATACATACCGAGCGTAGCATGTAAATGGGACTAAAAAAGAGCACGATGCAAAAGATGGAGTGGCAGACTCGTCGAAAGCGATTTCAAAGGCTCTTGATGTGGATGCGCTGCCAGAACCGGTCATCTTCGATGGTGAATCTTACAGCAAGTCGTGCTCTAACCATTGCTCGAGCATCTACCAGGCGAATCACTTCTCTCTGCTTGGCACGCATTCCGCCTTCACCCGCAGCTCGGCAAAGCGCTGTACCCAGGCACCCACCTCTATTCAGCGTCGCCGCTATTGTGGGAGGCATGTCCGCGCAGAAGCAGCGCCGCATCCTCTCGCGCGGGATCGGCGTGCTTGTCGCAATCCTCGGTCGTCTCCGGGACATCTTGCAGGAGGTGGGTTCTGAAGTGTTTCATGTCCACAGTCGGGGCCAAGTTCTGAAAGACACCGTAGGACGACTAGTCAGATTGAGAACTTGCGCTTCCTCGGTCTTGACGAGGCAGACCGTGTGATTGAGACTGGCCACTTCGCCGAGCTAGACAATATCCGGCTCACGTCACGCAAGAACGAGGGAGTCGGTGGCGAGGCTGAGGACACCAAGGAAGGCATCAAGGCCGGCGACCTGCAGACGTTCGTGTTCTCGGCGACGCTCAGCGAGGATGTGCAGAAGAATTTGAAGAGGCGATCTCGCATACAGCGGAAGAACAACGAGAAACCGGCGTCCACTTTGGACGACCTGTTGTTGCGCCTCGACTTCCGCGACCCGGAACCAGCAGTGGTCGACACCAGCTCTGTTGGGAGCGTTGTCGCGACGCTGAAAGAGAGCAGGATCGAATGCCTTGCCAATCAGGAGATGCGTCTATAACACCTGGGCAACCACAACTCGCGCTCAATAGCAGAGTTCACTGCAGGACGTATACCTATACTATTTTCTGCTCCGCTTCCCCGGGCGCACTCTCGTATTCCTCTCAGCCATAGACGGGATCCGACGCTTGCTCCCACTCCTCGAGCTGCTCAACATCGCCGCCTTCCTGCTATACTCGCAGCTCGAGCAACGCCAGCGGTTGAAGAACCTCGACCGGTTCAAGTCCACCCCGAACTTGGTTCTGCTGGCGACGGACATCCCCGCTGTCGACCATGTTGTGCAGTACCCACGCACAGCCGATGTGTACGTGCACCGGAATGGAAAGACGGCGCGTGCGATGAGGCGCGGGTTCAGCTTGCTGATGTGTGCGCCGGACGAGAGGAGGCTCATCTGGGCGCTGATGCATAGCTGGGGTAGAGGTGCATCTCTATTCTTCCGTCGCTAGGGTGTGCTGCGTAATGTGCTGACATGTTTCAATTTAGAGGAAGGAGAGATCGTAGAGATGACGGTCGAGCTGTACATGCTCGACAAGCTCAAGGCACGCAGCCAGCTCGCGCGCGAGATCGACGTAGCGTAGCACAAGTCGAAGGAGAACCACGAACGGAACTGGCTGAGGGGGACCGCGGAGGCGATGGAGATTGAACTTGATTCGGACTTGGCTAGGTGCTCCTCCAGCCCTCTCGCCTTCCATTGCCCCAGCTCACGTGATGAATTTTGTTGCATTTCTAGTGATGATGACTCGGGGCCATCGAATCAGCAGTGCAAAGCGGTGGCAGCGAAAGTCGCAGGGCTGAAGGCCGAGCTCAAGGGCATGCTCGCGCAGCCACTTGTTGCGCGCGGGGTGTCGACGGGTGACTCGATTGGATCGCGCGGTGTATGCGTGGTGCATTGCAAGGCTAATGGTGCGGCCCTTGTACATGTGAAGTTCTACTATACAGTGAGTACTGAGTCGGACCTGCCATTCTGTATTAGTTGGTAGTAGTTGGGTGTTGTGCATTTTGCATTTTTTGTGATCCAGAATTGGCAGAAGATGTCTTGGCATGTCGCCCAGCTTCTTCACGGTCACCGAAGTACCGACAGGGAACAAATACATAGCCGTAAACATTCACCACCGCGCTCAGGAAGTTGAACATCGTCTCCGCCCTCCAGATGACCGTATGTTTTCAAGCTTGTACTTAGAAGAACAACGGGAGCCCCGCCCGACCTGCATTCTGCCCCTCTAGATTTCTGTCAGCTGATCATTCTCGACTCATTCCTAGTACTCGGGCGCTGTCCTCCTTCTGTGAACCTAATCGGTTCCCTATTGTTCTATCATTCCAAAGATTGGATCAACGTCAGCGGTGAAATGCATGTACAGCGCCGAGGAACCGAGTATGGACTGTCCGTTGTTCGCCCGCCAAAGAGCTGACGAAGCCCGGGGCGTGATATGAAGTCCAGCCCTCCGCCGGACGGTGCCAGCCCCGACCTGACAGATCCCAGCCGCGTCGGTATAAAACCAGAGCCAGTTGACGGACTGCTCTCTCCTCAGTACCATCATCATGTCCGCTCCCCTCTACAAGGCTCTCCTCTTTCAGAGTTGAGCTGCGCTCTCAGACACACGTCTATACGGCTACAGCTAGAGTGAGGGTGAAGACGTGGTACACCTCATCTAGTCCGTCCTGATACATTCGCGACGGACTGTAGTGGACATGCTCATCTCTCAGGTGAGCTCTGAGATGATCTCCACCTTCTATCACTACTAACATGGGTAACGTGAACAGAGGGCTGTCCTGGACGATGTGACAGTCGTCGATTCTCAGTTCTTCTCGTTCTCTCTAGACGGGAACAACGGCGTGCACCATTCCATATACCCTATCATCACCTCCCTTCATGATGCGCGTCATACGGCATGGCTGGCACTCATACCACGTATGTCTCATACGTTTTGTGTACTCCGGACGTTGCCTCAGACCATCCCCTTCTAGCATCACGAGCATGCTCAAGAGTCATAGCCAGCTGCCCCGTCGAGTATAAGCCCACCTGGTGGCATCCGACGTTCGCGTCGCGTACTGCTCAGGCTCCTGCCGCTCCCAGTAAGCCGTCCCAATTGGACGCAGGGAGACAGGTAGATGAGTCAACGCCTTTCCGGTAAAGTCACCTGTCGGGGATGGGTGACTCGGACTGTGTGGAGCGTGCGCGGTGCATTGCAAGGCTGAGCCTCCCGCTGGTGAGTTGATTGTGGCTGTACATATATGTCGCAGACGCTAACTTCGCACACACAGTGTGCGCCGGTCTCTAACGTCTTCGACCTCGACCGCAATGGATTCTGGACCTGAGAGGTGAGTGATACCATATGTATACTGACAACCTTCTGTGCTGCATACGTGGCAGTATGAGTGGTCATGTAGATTAGCGTATTATTCACCTTGTACTAGTAGACGTAGTCCGATCAAATACAATTCCATCTTATGTCTGGCGAGTACGGCGGTCACATCACTCCTACGAGACACCTGTGCCGAATACTAGGGCTGATTCCGATTATCATCTCACCAGTGGTAGGGCACGGCCGGAAGTCAACGGGTTTGGAATTTGTCCCGCTGAGCCTGAGAAACCGATCGCGACTGTCGTGTGCAAGACCATAGCGAACACTTCAAAGAGGATATAGTTTCGCTGATTCACTTAAGAGTTCCAAGCATGGTTCCTGTACTATGGTAGGTGGTTAGTACAGGTATTCAACAAGTGCCTCGCGCACGGCTTGCCCAGGAATGATCATGATCAGAGACACGCTTCAGAGTTCGCCCAAACGGTATCCGCTGACTATGTCTCCTCCCGGCTCCTACTAGCTCCTACTACTAGACGGCATGAGCAGATATGTGGCAACACAGAGTGTCAAATGTCAAGTGAAGCTCCGCAAGAGACCGGCCGGTATCAGGCCCAAAGCTTCAGCCGATGTAATGCCGCATCCCATCGCTCTATCTTCCCCACGCCGGGGGACCCTTCAGAAACGTGTAAATTGTCCCCTTCGTCGGGGTCGATTCGCACTTGCCCTGGTCGCCCTGGAACATGGGAGATATGCCAACTGCTTCTACGAGAACACACACCCTCGAACAGGACTGGTTCTTGTCCTAGTCCGGCACTATAAGCGCAAGTGCACAACGAGCAATGGTGGGGAATCCTACAAGAAGTCTGATGAGACTGCCGGCAACAGATTAGATCGTCAGTACCGGTGGATTAGCACATCGTCATGTCCCAGTTCCTTGAAAAATTATAGATATATGGTCTCCGAGGAAGCCCGTTTATCCCCCTCGAAGCAGCTAGTGCCGTGTCTTCTGTGATACAGGGTCCGTCGATGAGCTCAGCTGCGATGGGCCGTCTACTCACTGATGTTTTCCGCCTTAACATTTCTCGCACTACTTTGAGTTTGCCTGCATTCCGGGTGGCGAACGCTGTCGATGAGGTTCTGGTTAGGTCGCTTACTTCATTCGCACCTGTGCAACTTACTGATCTGCATGGCGTCGGAGAAGGCAAAAACACTCATATGAGCCTTCGTGTGGGCGTCAAGCCAAATCGGAGGTAAGATAAGTAAATGGAGTTATAACAGGGGACTTAACCGTCAGTTACTGTGCGAAATCAGGTGACACGTCGCGCTGCTGCGTTCGACGCGCTCATAACTCTTCCATCGACGTCCACCATGGTCGGCGCGCTCGTTTGGTTTGTATGCTCACTAGCTGTGGCTGGAGTGCAAGCTTCGGTGCTGAAGCTCCAGTCGCCGCGCTTCACAATCTCCTCGTCGGACGCCAAGCAGCTTCGATCTGAGCCGTGAGTCTCAGCCACCGTGAATGTATGTGCCATTGCTGACATGCCTGTCCAGTATATCTGCTGCTCACAAGCCCGCGCCGGCTCTCTCTCTGAGTCCTACAGATGTGCTCAAGGTCACGTTCCAGGTTTTGGATGAGGATGGGAAAGGTGTCCAGCCACACCAGACGTTCCTCCGCTTCTACGACCCAGTCTCGGGCGAGGAGGGCGTGCAGCCCGTGAAGGTCACCTCTGGTGGGAAGGCCAAGTTTGAGCTGGTACGTCCCTCATGACTTCCATTAACGCAGACATCCCAACCCATTGCCGGCGTAGAACATGGCGCATCCACCAGCATCCCTCCCTCCAACTACCAGCGACCCGCTCCAAGTCTCTCTTTACCTCGGTTCCTTCGTGCATGATCCCGTACAATACGAGCTCTTTGACCTGGTGGTGCCTCCGTCACAACCGCCCGCACAACACGCCGACGAGGCGTCGTTCCACCCTCTCCCCGAAATCGTCCACACCTTCCGTCCCGAACAGAAGGTGCCTCCGGCATTCGTCTCTGCCGTATCCACGCTCTTTTTGGCCGCGCCATGGGTCGTCCTCCTCGGTCTGGTACGTCTTTCAACTCTTTTTGCGCATGCGCTGAGCGGCCAGGGCTGACACTGACGTGTCCCTCGACAGTGGGCACACATCCGTCCGCAGGTCCCGCACCTTTTCTCTCCAAGCATCGCCCCCTTCATCGTTACGCTCGGTGCGTTTGAAGCGCTTCTGGTGTGGTACTGGGTCGACCTGCGTCTGGGGCAGGTCCTCCTGTACGGTGCTATTCTTAGCATCCCGACTGCGCTCAGCGGGAAGCGCGCATTGGCCGCGGCGGGGGACTGGCGTCTCGGCAAAAGCTCCAAGTAGCACTTGTGTCCGGCTGGCGATGAGATATATATATTATTGAGCAATACGCTAGGTGATCTAGCAGCGCGACAGCACGGTTGAATGCCGGATTCTTTCCGTACTACTCAAGCAGCATGTCGGCATCCTCTTCAGGTCTGAGGGGACCCCCGTATATTAGATGACATGTCATCCATCGTTCGTTTCCCTATGTAGTGAGGGTGTCGTGTGTGCCGAGGTTCTCATCGTGGGTGGCAGGTCAGGCGAGCCTTGTTACTATATTCCACAGGTAGCGAGACTTGTTGTGATAAGGGCCTCAAGTTTGCTATCGACAGCTTCGATGATGACACCCACAGCGCCCAAGTCAGATAGCCGGACTCGGATATATTGTGCTTGGAAGTCGCAGACCCTATTCCTTTCCACCCATCGACTCTCCCTCTTTCAAGTGGTCTATACACGCACTCGATCATCTTCAGTCTGACTCCCCTCACAACAGCCCCTCTGACAGGGTATCACACGAGCGCCCTAACGAGAGCAGCGCGCACTATGTATCTCTTACGGAGCCATCGCCTTCAACTTTCGCGAAGAGTGTTTTTAGCCTCCATGCCTGTTCGTAACGCCGAGCGCACTAGGTATCGTTCTCGAGAGATGCTGCAAGTGGACAAGTCAATTACATCACGAACCAGTAGCGGTGGATCCATCCCACCAAATAATCGTATGTACCATCTGGAATCATATACCATCTAGGTTGGGCTCGTCAAAATATGACATCTATCCTATGACTGCAGATCACAATCCTTGCCTGGGCTATGTCAATCTCTCCCTACGAACCGGTCAACGCGAACTACACAACGAAAGTGTAACCTTGCAGAGCAATAATGAGGCAAGCGGACCTAATCATACACTCGAAACATTGTGCATCTCTGTCACCAGTACTTGTGGGTCTCCCGGATGCGACAACGCGCAACGACCAAAAATGGGCATCCACCACTTCCTCTTTGGTCTCCCCTGTGTGGCGACAGTATCGGTGGCCCCGCTGGAGTGAACGTCATTCTCAAGAGAAAGGGGTTTCTCCATCATCTGCTGTGGTGCATCCTGACTGGCCTCGTCGCTGCCATCCCAGCCAGTGAGTATCGTCCAGCAAACGAGGAGCGCCACCGCAATCCACACGGTCGCTGTGATGGCAGAAGCCGCCTTGTTCCTGGTGTCGAAGCATTCAAACGAGAAAGCGAGGAGAAACGTAACCATTCTAACGCAAGTGTTGGTACTTTAGCTTCAATCTGAATGTCGAGAGATCACCAGACGTACCCCCACATAAGTAGAGCGTAGGGCAGACTGTAGATAATCGCGAGAGTCTCGAGCCCGAGCATCTTGTGGTCGCGCGAACTCAGGTATTTATTCTGTCCCTCAGATGAGTTTACGGGGACTCGTGAAGAAGTTGCCTTACGCTCACAGCTTCTTCAGCGGTATCCTTCGGCTTTACGCGGTGCTGACGAATGAGAAGTAGGCCGATGAGAATACATCCGATGCTTGCGAGTGTTGAGAGGTAGCTGCTGATCTGGGCAAGGGTGACTTTTCCATCAGTCACGATCGGAATAGCAAGGAAAGCCACATTGGCGTTGAGCAACACCGTTGCCTAGATACAACATCTCAATGTCTAAAATGGCCAACTGAAGGCTATCAGCACGCACGTAGAGCACAAATTCTTGCCATTCGCCGAGCAGTTTCGAGATGAAGCCAGACCAAGGGATAATAATAATCACGTTGTCGGTCCAGATCGTCTCCAGCCCCTTCAGATGCACGTCGGGCGCGTTCCAGAAGAGTGGGGACAGAATCTTGATAAGGGGTGTGCGACGAGGAGCTGGTCTATTGTACACGGTTTGGTTCCGATTGAGTCTTGCGTGAGTCTGGCCATGGAAGTTGAGGAAACGGTTGTGATCTGAGAGTACGTTAGAACGTTAACCAGCACCGTAATCGCCCTATACCACCACTTCTACTCACACCATATCGACATCAATCTCCCTTTACACGAAAGTTCAGAATGACTATTGCGAAACATATAGGAGACGATGCTCACCTACGACTGCCGTCGCATAATCGGTCTTGTCGACAGCTACCGTAGGATATCCAGTCAGCGTGAGTAACTCAATATAAGAGAACCTCAGCATACCTTGTGCGGCTTTGACGTGCGCGATCATTCTGTGCACGTCATCTGGACAATATGGCACGGTCGTTGTCAATGATGTAGTGGCATCTGACAATCCAGTCAATGATGCTGCTATGGACGTGTAGAATTGGACCCACCAGTGCTAGCAAACACCAACATTCCGTTTATCTCGGTGTACACAGCATCCGGAATCGAGTGACCAAATGGATACATCTCGATATGCTGCCTGCACGATTGCATGAGCGTACTCTCACGCCCTCAAGGAGACAAATATGCACCATACCAATACTTTGATTCAATCTCGTACTCTATGCAAGGTGTGAGTTGGTCTGATACACGACTCAAATATCACGTACTCATGTCATATGGTCCACAGATTGCCTTGACTTCGGTGACCTCTAGAGCACTGGGGAGACTGCATGGTTGAATCCAGAAGAGAGTGTGGGTTGCATGGTCTGCATAGTAATAGAGCCAGTTCGATCCCGGCATCGTCGTTCGGTTCTCCAAAAACAGCACAAGGTCATGGTTCTCAGGTAGCGAGAGTTCGCTCTTGCGCACCATCTCGTCGAGCTGTCTCGCGAACGTTTCGAGAGTATCAAGAATTTTTGCGATACGGACGTCGTTGTCTGTGTATATCCTCTAAAGACATATTATTCGGATCAAGACATATGAGTACGAGAGGCCGGACCTGATTATGGAATGAACGTACTCGTCTCGTATCATAGAAATATAGCCGGCCATCAGGATGCGTGCAAGGTGTCCAGCCGGAGGGAACATTGTCTCTGATCGACACCAAGTGAGCGCATGAACAATAAGCCACCTTAATTGCACACGTTACGGATACTCACAAGTGGAACTGTGTTGTGACCGGGTCCAAGGTCCACTCTTTGTCATCAGGAGGGACAGTGGGGCAATTGTCATACCGTGGTATCTCAAGCACTGGGTAGATGTCGGGGCCCTCGTCGGGCAACACAATGGATGGTACGGCCTCAGGGGTGGTAGGATGCACGACACTGGCGTCTGGGACCGCCAATGTGGGCTGACTGCCGTTCGTCGGCGTCGGTGTTGGTGGAGCGGTCGTGATAAAGGGCAGGCCGATGATAGAACTCAGAGGGCTACGCGAAGGGGCTCTCGAGCCCGAACGCGATCTCGCGGGGGACGGCGCTCTGGAAGCAACAGCGACACGTGAGGTCCCTCGTGCTGCGGCCCGCGACGTAGGGCGTGCATCCGGTCTAGCGCGCGCGACTTCAAGACGCCTCCCGCGGTGAGGCTCACCCGAGGACTGACCTCCAATAGACAGATCGGACGATCTCGAGTTGTTGGAGTGGGCATAGGAGTACGGCATCTCTACAACACTGTGGGCTGGAGACTGACCAGATTCGATTGCTATGGAGGGCGGACGAGATCCGGGAATGTCTGTTGGCTGCAAGAATTGGCCATGCGGGTGATCCAGGTGTAGTCCCAATGCGGACAGACCACCGGGAGAACCTGGTCTTCGGCTTGCGCAAATATTGAATACCTCGCTCTGGCCGTCCTGGGCAGGAGTACGCGTCCCCCGCCATTCCAAATTCTTCCTATCTTCCTCGCCTATACCTCGACCTAGCTCACTCTCCTTGCGATTGCCCCTGGACCTAGGCTTGCCAGGTCCCAGACATCGCTTCAGATACCGCCATACTAGCAGGAGACGCCTGAGAGGGTCCTTGAGAGAAGAGAAAAGCACTAGAACGTATCGCAAAGACAGCTTCATGAACACCATGGGTCAGAGCGGAAGAGTGTACAGCGGAGACGAGCGTTAGCTTGCGCTAGTACTCGGTCCGGCAACATAACCTTGTGCCTCGAGGCTTCCGATGCGATGTGAGAAGCCTTCCTTTCAACTTCCTCCGGTCTTCCAGAACTAGCATCCCATGAGCTAAGGTGGTGCATCGCACGGTCCATCTGTATGATGTGGTCTGGCACGAAAGGCAAAATAGATAGTACAACGGCCGCGTCTAGCAACTATCGCGTAGATACCCATATAGATCTGACTCTCGACTGTGAGTTTTGGAAACGAACGTGTGAGCATGCGCACGTTCACAAGGAGAAGTACGCAGGATGCCCACCATTCCAAGTCCCAAGATCCAACGCTGATACTGAGAATACCTCTCGCGTGAGCCGCAGGGAAGCACGCGGCAACCGCAGTGGTAGCACCTTCCAGCGTGCCCGGGATTGTCGGGAAGTAGATGGTCAATTTCTTCAAGCGAGGAAAACGGGCCAATGCAGGCTCAAAACCCCATAGCGGCATCGATTGCGCACAGGGCGGGGTTTCGTGGCCGTATTCGATGTACAGGACCAGCTGCTCAAGGTCCGTGGGAAGGTTCGGTAGCCAAGCGTCGCGGAACGTTGTGACGTATGCTTGGTGTTCTGCTAGCTTTGCTGGATCACTGTGTAGGCTGATCTGGAAATGGCACCGGAACGTCCTGAGGTCTGGGAGGTCCGGGAGAATGAGGACGTCGTCGGTAGACACTATCCAGAATGATGTGAGGTGATCAGATAGACGTGTTAGGTGCGGCAAGGCTCAACTCACTCAATGTAAGATTGAGGTCTACGATGTTTCGCCCGAGCTCACGGAGGAAGGCATATACAGGGTGTTCGATGGACTCAAAGTAACGGAAAGTCTTGAGCATGTCTGGAGGAACAGCTCGCTTGAGGGCGTTGAGGACATTGACCGGCTGCTGGGACCATGGAGCGCAACACAGTGACACGGCGTCGAGCGTCGAGCCCCAGTGTCCTTCCTCGCATTCTCCGTCTTCCAAGATGGGGTCGAAGTCAAGGTGGTCGACGCGGAATAGGGATAGAAGCGCGAGAGCATCGTCAAGCTTGGAGGCGCACTCGTACTCCAAGTGTTCGACAAAAATGCGCCCCGTCGCTCGCGGCTCGCGGGGGGGAGGCAGAGTTATGAGCTGGCGCAAACGCAGGGAGTGCAGATGAGGAACAGCGCGCACAAGGCGGCAGAGAAGGTCTGCGGGCATAGTCGGCATGAGCGACAGTTGGGGGGTTATCCCGATGAGTCTCGGTTCGAGGGCCAATGTTCGGACGTGCGTCGCAATAGTGGAGTGTGCCTCGAGGAAGTCTGCGAGATCCTCAAAGGATTCATCTGGCCCTCTGGGCACATCCAGCTCGGAAAAGAGATGGGCGCGACTGACTTCATGCCAGTCACGACATACGAGGGTGCACTGTGAGAGCGACTGTTGGTCATTGCAGCCAAGAAAGTCGAAGATATTGTCGTATAGCTCCGTAGGGAGATCTCGAATTGTCGTTTTGGGGCCGGAGTCCATGAGAGGGGGTGATGCTGAACCTGCCCGGCAAATCGGTATTGGATCAGAGGGACCGGAGCCTGAGTAGATCTGACTTACTCGTTTTGTGGACGAGTGTGTCGCGCAAGTTTTGCGTGCGTTGAGACTCCGTTGTCTCAAATCCCAAAGATCTTTGAGGAGGTTGAGTTGCGAGATGGGCCAGAACGGATTATCTGCCACGTATTTGTAGATTCGTGACTCCACTCGAAGCGAATCGTCGGTCGCCGTGTCCTCACCGAGGCCGGGCGCCCGGAAGGATCGCTTACTATATGTGGCACCTGAAGCAGCTTGCTACAGCCGAGGCCTCTCCAGGTTGCGTAAATACTAGATCCTGTGTATGCTAGCTGTAAGGGAAAACTATGTGAGCGACTGGAGGGAAACAGAATCCCAGAAGGGAATTGACCCAGACCTACATTTTCCTCCGCTATGTTTGATCTTCGACTCAAATACGTCCCTTGTATGACGTCAATTGCAACCCAGCTTGTTGAATCTGGCTTCGAGGTGGTGGTACCGACCTTACCGAGATGACACTAGGTAGTAGAAAGCGGTTGGATATGGGATATGGAGGAGCGAAGAAAATCAAGCGCCCATTCCCGCACTACTCTTTGGCTTAGTAAGCCACCAAAAGTGGCTGTGTGCACGTACTTTGGTGACCACTGACTCCGAACGACTATCAACTCACTCTCTTCACTTGTTTCATTTCTGAGTTCCACTCGCCAGTCCATTTGGGAGCCGATCCGGTGCGTGAAGGCGGTGGATTGTCGACGGCGTCCTCAAGTTTCAAGCATTCTCATGAAGGAAGGTTCTGAAGCCACCACGAGTTGCTCATGCCACCAGAAGCTACGCCTTGACTGCTGAGAAGGCGATGAGAGCGCCGCCCTTATCGGAGCTTTCGACCCCATTCCCTCAGTATTTCGATAGGTCTCCCGCCCACGAACGCGCCGTTCTACCTTCCAATCTATATCGGTGCATTGAGAGGTAGCTATATGCTGCCCAGGTGCTAGCCAAAGCTCCGGTTCATTACTGATGTATCAGATGATGGTATTCATCCCCCGGCGTCGTCCGCTCTGCGCAAGGAGTGTGGGTATAAAATGCCGTGCGGCACGGTGAAAGAAGCCTCGATTTTGACGAGGTCAGGATCATGGGAACAGCGAGCGGCTTGTATTTTGGGAGCTCAATGGTCCATACTGTGCAGCGCCTCAACACGTTCCCTGCCCTCGAGGCACCGCTGCCAGAT
The DNA here is from genome assembly GCA_022606135.1 of Fomes fomentarius. NCBI lineage: Eukaryota > Fungi > Basidiomycota > Agaricomycetes > Polyporales > Polyporaceae > Fomes > Fomes fomentarius. Next base: position 617,920 of record JABYQN010000011.1, on the reverse strand, counting down.
AGCACCGGTTCGAAAACGCGCAACGTACTATATCAGATTAGAGGTCCTCAGTGCAAAATGGTATTCTACCCCTTCGCATTCGCCTCTATCTTTTACCGACGTCCCTATGCCTGGCCTATTGTCCGCCTCGAAGAAAGCCCTGTTGATCGCGTGCCAATACGAGAGAAGCCTAGCTCAACATGGCCAGACGCTCCAGGGCGCACATAATGACCCTCGCACTCTCAGCAGACTCCTAATCGGTACGTAGGGTCTGAGTTGATCTCCTCCGCATGATCTTGCCTTGATCACGATCTCGCAGACTGTTATGGCTACAAGAAGGAGGATATCACCATTCTCATGGACGATGAGGAGGGCCAGTATGCCTGGCCGACTCGCGAAAACATCGTATGTCCCTTGAGCCTAAGGTAGCTATGTAGTATGTCTAGACTAACTTTTGTCTAGCTCGCCGCCATGAAGGAGCTCGTCAAGGGGGTGAATTCGGGAGACCATCTGGTGTTTTCATGTGAGCACGGATTTGTATCATACCTGTGACCATCTAACTCTCGTTTGCAAGTCTCCGGCCATGGGGCTCAGATACCCAATGAGGATGGCACAGAGGAAGACGGATATGACGAGAGTATGTCACTTAGTTCCATGTTCCTGCATATCACACTCAATATTCCTTAGCTCTGATCGCCGCAGATACAGCATACGACTCTGAAAAACAGACGTATTCGAGATACATCAAGGATGATGTGCGTTAGCGCTGGTAGGATCTGTCCTCGCACTGATGCGATGCTTCATAGGACGTACGTACACTGCTCGTCGACTCCTTACCATCTGGCGCACACATGGTTGTAAGTGCCGGAATTATTATGCACAATGTTCAAGTGCCCCCAATCTGAGCACGTTATAGATGATCTTCGACTGCTGCCACTCCGGTACCGCCTCCGGTGAGTTGAGAGGCGACCTCGCGCCATCCACCAAGCCTCACCTATCGACAGATCTTCCCGCTGTTTGGACGGACAAATTCAGCTATTCATGCTCTCCTATCTCTACCCGCCGTGGGTATCATACTCACTCCGATACATGTTACCCACAAGCAACTGAGCAAACACATTCGCAGCTCGCCTCTGTTGTTCGCGAAGATATGGTAAGTTGATCAATATCGTTGATTGTATGCGTTTGTGATAATTGATGCCCCCTACAGCGGGAATGCAGTTTACTTCAGAGGAGTGCAAGACATGCTGGTTGACCGGACGCATGGGCAAGTCCCGCTTCAATAGCTTGCCCGTTGATTCACACCTTCCGGATGTGGTACGCGAAGCCAACGTTCAATATATCATCTGGTTACTGAGTAGATTTGTCGTGTGCAGACTTCGTGGTCGGCCTGCTTGGACAATCAGGTCACGTACGGTGGACGGCGGACGGGCGGGATGTTTATCAAGGTCAGTATTCTCCCATCGTCTAGAAATAATAACAAGCTCATCCCGCTGTTAGGCTTTCTCAGATGCTCTGGGTTTGTATCTTGCTCTCTATCACCGTCCCATGCTCTGATTGCAAATTATAGGACACAATCCTCACCAGACTCATGCGCAGCTCTTGCATTCGATCCGGTACGTTCGTAATCAAATTCGATCCTGGCAAGCAGGATACTTGAGCTCATAATCTCTCAGACTCGAGCTCGCGAGGAAGACGAGCACTCAGACCTTCAAACTCATCAAGAAGGGAGAGGACACAGAGAATATGAAAGTGATCAGTCCGAAGGCCCAGGTATGTCGCCATCCTTTCGCGCGAGGTCACATTTGGGATCGTATGCTCATGTTGGCATTCTTTGTTATCTAGCTCTCCAGTCTCAAACCCCTTTCCTCCCTTTGCGTCCCGTTCGACATGTGAAACTTCGTGACAAGATGACAAGATGCTCCAAAAATTTCGTCCCTTTTCGTGGAGGCCTGCTATTTATACGATACCCCGGCGATATCAGACATGAAGGGATCATGTCTCATACTTACCAGCCACACTACCGTTCAGCAACATAACTTATACTGCACCTTAGTCTGAAACAATGACGAACGATAATGATTCATACAAGTTACTTAATCCTCTAGCATGGCTCTAGAGATCCAATGGAGATTTCGGCTTGGGCTCGGCGACGTCACGGAGTTTCAATGACTTGTTGACAATTAGAATTCCTTTTGCTCCTCAAGAACGTCAACGATGACGGTGTTGGACGTTTACGTGTTTTCGTGGACGCACGCATTGAGGCAGCGTGCAGCAGTACGGTGAGATAGAGTTTGAGCTCCACTCGTCACTATACTCACCAGAAGGTCTCGCAGCGCGATCCCCTGTGAAGTTACGTAATAGCATGACGAGCTGCGAATGCATGGCGTTCATATGGTCGAGTCATGCCACCAGTCCGGAACTCACTCGTAAGCTTGCAACATGGTGGATATCGGATGGTGCACTGTGCAGCAAATGGCCTCGCGTTCGCGATTGTCCGCCCGTCAGCCTTCGTAAAGCTCGAGATTCTGAGGTGACTCCTACTAGCTCATCTCCGTGTCTTCTCCGAGTGCAATTTGAGATGTGTGGACTGGACAACGTGTATCAAACCACAACACACGCCCGTGCCGCCAGAGATAGTCAAGTTCAATGCTCTGTGTCACCATCGTGGTTCGGGATCAGGAGCATGGGTGTCCTGTGGTGCGTTGTTCCATAAGTATGCTGCATCTTATGACTAACACCATCGACTTCCGATGGGCTCTACCCCGGTGTTCGCCTAACTGATCCTCGCAATTCTACACACGCCACCACATGCTGAATTGTTCCATCTCGGCGTTGCTGAGAGACGTTGGTCGCCTCAATCTCTCCATCGCACTGGGAACTACCGGCGAGGCCCTGAGCTGGCCACGACGCGATCTTCCTGTTACCCGCCAACGCCAAACCTGTACTGTGTGGCTGGAACGCGTCCCTTGTTTCGCCTGTCTGCCACTAGGCTGCAAGAGGTCAATTGTGGTTGGTGGCGGCGTGCGCTGACGAACTTCGAACACCTTCCAGAGGCGATCGCCTTGCATGTCCGAGCAGCAGCAGTGGAGTTTCTCATGTCAGATAGACGGATAGTGGGCGAGCTTGATAAAGAACCATAAGAGAATCACCGCCCGGGTGCGACTCTGAAATCCCTTGACTCCTTGGCCGGCATCGCCCGTTCGCGCGAGTACTGCAACGGCCGTCTCGCGTCAGCGTAAGGTTCGTCCACTAGACCTTTTCACGCTATTTGAAAATACACATACATTGACTTCTTCTGCATCTTCGCAGGGAAGGTGTCTCGCTCAAGACTCGGCAGACCACAAGTAGGCCTGAGTTCTGTCCGGTCGGCGAACACCCGCCGTTCAGACTTCGACGTTAGACTGCACAGAGTAGCAAGAGGACGAATGCACCTCGCAAACTTTGATGATGGTGCGATATGCAATTGTAATGTAAGAATACGCGCGCGGCGAGGCACCGCCCGAAGAGGGCCAAGATCCCGACGCGCGGGCTGCGGGCGTCTCGCGTGTGGAAGCTGTACCACATTGGCCCGCGGGTTCCCTCCCCGGTTCCATCATTGTAATTGGGCAGCGCGGCGTTGTCTGGACTCTGAGATACATATATAAGCAAGCGGGTAGGGCGGGACCGTCACCTTCGACTTTCCTGACTCACGATCGTTGACTCGAGTGTAGAGAACAGTCCGCTAGTCACATTTACATCCACTCGCGTGCTATCATCGTCACTCCGTCACTATCGCTTTCCCGCCTCCACAATGCCAGTACCTACATCAGTGAAGAAGGCCCTTCTTGTCGGCATTCAGTACTCCGCGAACGAGAATCTCATGCAACATGGATTCCCCGAGCAACCGGGTGCTCATAAGGATACTGACAGATTGCACAAGCTCCTGACCAGTACGTTTGCTACCACAGTTGGGAGTAGATATACGATGGCTGATCAGTTCTATGCAGCCAAATATGGTTACAAGGACGAGGACATCGTCATTCTTATCGACAGTGATAGCTGTCCAAAGCAGCCCACGCGCGATAACATTGTGAGTGGGACCGTGAAACGCATCTTCACCGATCGCAGCAGGCTGATAGTCTCGATCACAGCTTGACGAGATTAAGAAGCTCGTAGAAGGAAGGCAACGAGGAGACCACATTGTGTTCGCTTGTAAGAAGCCCTCTATCTCCTTCGCGGGTGGTAGTGATTGAACTGCGACTCCAGTTTCCGGACATGGTAGCCAAGTTGACGCGATATTGGACCAGAATGAGGCCGATGGTCGAGACGAAGGTATGTATCTCAACTCTATCATCTTAGGACCGGAAGTCATCATGACCCCCAGTCCTAATGCCGATCGACTGCACGTTCGAACCAGAGACTTCTGCGGAACCGTTGAATTTCATCCGAGACGATGTAAGTCTTCAGTTGGGTGAAGGTTTTCTCAGTCTAATGAAGGAAAATCGGCAGATAATCCGACAGTACCTTGTGGATGAGTTGCCCGACGGGGTGCGCTGCACCGTATGTTTGGCCCCTTCCTACCTCCCCCCCCTACCTGCTGACCAACAGTGCATCCGACTAGATGGTCTTTGATTGCTGTCATTCTGGCACTGCGTCCGGTGAGTCAGCATCCAGCATAGGCGACTGTACCGGCTTACCGATGCATCGAACCAACAGACCTCCCTTCAGTGCCCGAAAGTGCCGTGTCTCCGATCTCACCTCTAGCGAGCAGTGAGTAGCTCCATGCTATCAATCCGATGCACTATTGTTGACACGCTACCTACGTTAGCTCGACTCCCGTCTCGCGCGTTCGGTATGTGAGATGATACCTCCGAGCCACAGCCTGTTTGCGCTAACATCGTGCCATAGCACGGATGGAAACGGTCCAGAGCGAGAGCGCGCCCGTTCCGTACGTGTGGCCCAGCAACCTTGCAAATATTTATCCTCCCAACATGGGTGCTAGCGTGGCGGTCGAGAAGAAGAAGGATGTTGTGAGTGATGTCAGGTCTGGATCGGTATCTCGACTCTAAAATTGTGTGGTAGACTGCGTGGTCCGCTTGCTTGGATGACCAGGTGACGTTCGGGAGGAAGAGTGGCGGTATATTCATCAAGGTAAGGGGTGCGGTAGCCACACGATGCATGGATATTCGCTCACTCTCTTCGACAGGCTTTCGCGAACGCGTTGAGTATGTGCAATGTGCTGAATAGTGAACATGGAACGTTGTTGCTCATCGTTGTCGACAGCTAAGAATCCTACGCCTACTCACTCGAATCTTCTCAAGTTGCTGACGTGAGTAACTCTGTGTGCTTGATTCGGTCTTTTGCTGAACAATTTGTAATCGATGCATTGCAGGAAGGAGATTGAACTTGACACCAATAAGGCCAACCAGCAACGACAGGCGAAAGGAAACGACGAAACTCCATACGTGGCTCCTCGTCCGCAAGTATGTTGTCGGCTCATTGACGTCCCCTCTCTTCCTTGCAGCTCGTGCTTATCTCGATATCACAGCTTGGAAGCCTGCAGCCACGTGCAATTCTGCACGACATCTTCATGCTTTAACTCGACGCGAAGTAGACCCACGCCAAAACCGTCAAGCCTGACAAAGGTTAGCTCAGTATTGCTTTCGAATCTGTAGTGAAAGGTACCGTTCAACAAGTTTCGTAATTAGCCAGGCTCTGCACGAGTATGAGCTGTATATTTACTTGTATCTCTTGCGCCTACTGGCATCTCTAGTAGCAATTGCCCTCACTGCCCTGCTATATGTATCATTGCTGTAACGATCAACATCATTTTTCCCGCTATCCTAGGGCGTGTGGCACTAACGAATATTCGCGCATGAAGACAAGGCGCTCAGTGAACTTCGACGGTGACGTCTTTTATTTACGCGTTGTTTACGCGTTTCGGGGTTTGAAACCTGGCTCATGGATTGCGACCCTTAACTCTTCGTCCTCTTCCGCGGTCTCGAAGTCTGCTCTAGCCATCGTTCTACTTATCCTGACGGCTACAACGGAATTTGGCTCTTACAATTACTCATGGCTTCGGGCTCGGGCACTACAGACAATACTACAACGTCCGCCTTGAACCGGCCAATCTCCGACTTGCTTACAGAGACGTACTCATCCTTTGACCATCGTGCACGGGTCGTGGGACCCTTCGACGACGAGTCCAAGAGGGACGCAGAATATGTGAAAAGTGATTATATGCTATCTGACATGCATGTATGCGCACTTATATTCGTCCTAGAGCTTAATTCGATGCTGCTCGAGCTCATCCTGGACTTCCACGCATGGTCAGCCGCGCGGCCCACGCACGAGAGCGAGAGGACGGCAGACATGCTGGAGAAGGAAGTGAAGGTCCTGATGGAAGCCGAGAAAGAACAAGGCAGGTGTCTGTCCGCCCCAATACCGTCGTCGTCGTCGTCGTCCGCGTCCCGATCGGTTGTCGGTAGGCGGAACCTCTTTGATTCTCTCTTGTGATGGCATATAGTCCTCGATCTCCGGGGATAATGACCATTCTTGCCTTTACAGAGAAGACTCGTCAACGTCTGAACGACTTCATTACAAGAATCAAGCTTGCTCTGGCTGCGTTGACTGGTCTGGCTCCTTGACTCTTGGGCTTTGCGACTTCGACCTCGAAGTTCTCTGTGGCAGTATCTTTGTTGTACCACACGCGGCTCTGCGAATGGACGTCGTCAGGTCATTATCGCCCAAAGTGAGTCAGGGTCCACATCGGATAATATTGTCACGCAGGACTGATGGCCCCCTCCGCATAGACTCACATATCTTGGTATCACCTCCTATGCTGGTTTGACCTTCCACTTCGCGAGTGTCTATAGTCGTACCTATGTTGCATGGAATGCATGCCGATCTACATCTGTGGTTTGTTATGTCCTAAAGCATCGATTGACACAGTTACAAGTAACACGGCCGGAACTTTCAATGTAAACAGTAACACCTCCCACTGTTTACTTTTTTCTTGCCTGCGACGCCGCCAAGCGAGGAGCGTCGGTTGATTTGATAACATCGAGCAGAGCTTATACTAGTAAGTTACTAGTAGATACCAACTTCTATCCAATAGAATTGGTGTCATCCGAACAGGTGCCCGACGTGAGAACAGGAGACCAAATCCTCATGTGCGCCTCGAGGTCCTTCTGTCCCTCTTCTAAGTAGTAACGACGGTGGTGCACGGTAAGTCTTATACGCTTGACTGACGTAGACTCTGCTGAATGGCTACGCCTTATGAACAGTAATGGACAACAGATCGATTGATTCTGCTCGCGTTCAAAACTTTGATCCCGAGAGGTGGGACTCCCTCGCCAGTAAAGATCAGCTCGCATCGCTACCTCTCTCGCCGGAAGAGTCGCAGCGCTGGATCCAGATCAGAATCGAAGAATACACCCGTTATAGCAACGCACTCCGCGCTGCCTATAACAGAGTGTCCCCTGTTCATCGACACCTACTCCCCGATGTCCTCATGGAGATCTTTTGCGCAGATACACCCCCTGTCACTGTGGGAGCTCAACATCATGAGTGTCTGCCGGACATGGCGGCGTCTCATTATCAACACTCCCGAATTCTGGGCGGATCTCCTTGCTCATTCTACCGTTCTCTAGGATCTCCAGTACAAGGATTGAAACGTTTACAGACCTTTCTGATGCGATCGCGCCCGAAGCCACTCCGTTTCCTAGATACCACGTTCACCTCTACCACCCAATCCAACTTTACCTCGACGTTAATGCCCCATCTGAACCGCGTTACGTTGCTCGACATCGCCGTCCCCGCAGTTGCCTAGCGAGTTTGGAGAGGATGATCGCTTGTGGGATGGAACAGCTGGAAACACTTGCTATAGGCTTCTGTGGCATAGCGCACTCACAAAAGGCGTTATGGACCTCCTCCCACATCGATACCCTACCCCGCCTGCGCAGTCTCGCGGTTCCCGTCAGCCTCGTTGATGCTCCCATCCCCCACCATCTATAGAAGATTTGGCCATCACGACCAACACCTGTTGTAGGCACTGTGGCAGGAAGGCGACGGTCAGAGCATACATTATGCTCCTTCGCCAGTACCCCCCCCCCTTTGCAACATCTCGAGATCGCACAAGAGATTCAGTGGGAAGAATCCATGGACGACGAAAATACAGTCGTTCTTTCCCACCTACAGCAGCTCAAACTGCACTGGAGCAGCACTTCAGTGGTCTCCAGATTCATGGCATGCCTCCTCTTGCCTCCGGAAGCAGTACTACATATCGAAGCAGTCTCTAACGAGTCCTGCAGTATTCCAACCCCGTTTAGAGCCCTGCCAGCACTCTCAAGGGTTACTAGCATACGACTATCCCTATTTGTGGACGGGTTTACAATTCGCGTTCAAGGCTTCGTCGCATAGTCGCTGCAGTTTTCTCTTGCAATAAGAGACCCTCAAATGATCGGGGGCAGGCCGACTCGGGCCGCGCGCTGGGAGAGCTCTTAGTTCTCGTTGCCTCAGCTGCTTAGGTCACTTCACTCACAGTCCAAGTTTCCTGGATTACACCCTTCTCGGCCACCACGCTGAGCAGCGTGCTCCACATCTTCCTGCGGTGCTCACCTCACCTCACGGAGCTGGCAACGCAGTTGGATGCACAAAAGCCAGATTACATCTTCCGCATGCTGGGCTCCAAACTTCGCAGGCATCGGATCAGAAGCGGTCCTGCTCCCTGATCTCAAACGGATGAGCGTCGACTGGTCGCTTCCGTGGTCCTCGTCCCTATCTGAACCTGATTTCGGACGAACATGCGATGTCATGCGCTCGACGCTCGACGCACCTTACGCGGTGTGTGGCCGCATGGAGTCGTTCAAATGCGTCTGTCGCAGCTTCCGCCGAGTTGAGACGACCTCTGCTACGCTGGAATCGGTGCGAAATAGGCTCCTGGGAAACTTCGCAACCGTCGCAGACACAGTATTTGTTGATGTCCGTCTGCAAGTGTATGAAGGGACTCTTTCACATGATTGAGGTTTCACATGATTGAGGCAGGGCGAGTTCCTTTTGAGATACTAGTGCATATTACGCTGTGGTACAGTACTAGTGATGAAACCCAGTCCATGTCTCCTGGCTGCATCATATCGTGGTGGTATCCTGTGTGCCGATTGATTCCGTAATCCACTGGCGAGGCTGACTACTATATGTAAGATTTTATAACACAGAATGCCTACAAGCAAGCACGCTGCACGGCTACTAAGTTGTGCGTTCCGGGCTCGACCGGATTCATACCGGGAGCCATAATTACCGGCTGACAGTTGTACAGCATGTGCAAGTGTCGGACGACACACCATTCCCTCGAGGTAGTAGATGTGTCGGATGAATCTCGACCCCGTTTGCTTCGAGTGACGCAGTGGAAGGATGCCCATTGCTGCAGTGAGTTTTAAGCTACTATAGTCGGAAGCTTGCACGAGGCATAATAGTCACAATTGACGCTCACCGGGACGACGAATCGGGCAGGCTGAAGGTCTCATGCACGTTCATCACAGATATCGATATCGTGCTTGCGAGACCAAAGGTAGATCTCATACTACAGCCTGAACCCCGCCATTCGACTACGGTGCCGATGCCGCAGAGCTTACGTCGCCTTTACTGCGTGCACAGCAGTGAAGCTCTGCGAGTGACTCGGCTCTGTGGATAAGCTCCTTCTTCGACCCTATGCGGAGCCGATACTGGTGCTATGGGGCGGGACCATCTTCCCTCAGGTGTTATTAGGTTTGACAGCTGTACTTGCTCCATGTAAGAAGCATCGGATCATCGAAGTTTTCATAATGCCAGTGTCAACTGATACACCGTGACAGCTTTATCTCGAATGTGGACTGCTGCAATGAGGTTATGAGTCATGTATTAGTAGGTCGAACCATTAGAACCTACTATACTAGTCTGCGACGGCCCTCCCAATCCTAGATATGTTTCGCCGGTTGGCGTCAGCTACTTTGCCCTGTCCGCTCCACCCATCCCGATGTTGCGAGGTAGGTTTACTCGCTGTCAGAATGCTGGGCTGGAGGCTGATTGGCACCGGAGATCATACAATTCGAAGAGATGTGCCTCATTCAGGCTCACAAAATCCGGCTCCTTCAACATTCCAGAAGCTTGATTCAATGATATACCTCCATTGGTAACTGGAAAACTGTCTTGGAGAGACGGAACTGTAGCACTGACAATCTCTGATGATCCTCGATTCTTCAGTACTGCAAACGGATCGCATCCTTTGGGAGGTCAGGAAAGAGACGGAAAATGGAAAATTAAAGTGAAAGTTTCACGCGCTGAGATAAGCCCCTTGGACCTCCGAAAATAGGCCTCCAACGCCTTTCCAGGGCAGGTAAATCAGGCTTACCTATGTCTGTAAGCCTAACCCATCGAACCTTGTGGGACTGAGCAAACTCATCGTTTCTCCAAGGTTTCTGGGCGGAGGAAGGGATGCGTCCGTTCCACTGGTGCCTGCCGCCCTTGAGCCCTGCATGTGCAAGCCATGATCACTTTCGTTCCGCAATGTGGGACGAGCTCGACAGGATTCTAACCTGTCTGAGCAGCTGAGATAGGGCTGCAGGTTCTGCTGAGGCTACAGATCATCAGAAATAGTAAAATAATGGGTCGACCAGAAGCCCCCTGCAGTCCATGTGATGTATTTGCGCGACTATATAGTCGTGCACAGATGTACAGTAACCTGTCAAAATTGTGGATTCGTTCCCAGATATACTTTCAACCGCATACAGGAGCCTCTCTGTGTTCTCCTGGCACACGGGGTCAGTTGACCATGCATGGGCGTCGATGACCGCAGGTAGGCCGAAAGAGCGGTCCCATGGCACACTGTGGTAGACGATGGTGTGTCAAGCAGACACATAGTCGCTGCAAGGGCACCTGAGTGACTCGGCTGGGACTGCCTTCTCGACCACCACTGGCAGCAGTAACGCTTGCATAGTGTCAGACAGGTGCTGCGTTCTGCGGCAAATGCAACCCTATTCCACAGAAGCCTGGAGGATGGCGCATGCCATCTCGCCACAAAAGACAGGTGTCGCGGAAGTTACAGAGTGGTTGGCGGTCCGAGTGGACGATGTGTATCGATTTTGACCTTACATAATGTGAGTGGTCAGATGCATTGTGGTTGCGCTTACTCTGCACTGTCGCTGCCTTTGTGCGGGTGGTCTTTTGATAGTCTTCTTACCGCAGCCCTCCAGTCTGGCCACAGAGGAGCGCTGCAGGACCCTAGGTGGACCTTCCCATCGATTGTAGACGATGTCGCACGAGGAATCTCGAACGTAGCTTGGTCAAGGCACTGTACGCGGGAGTCGGGACTAGACCGTGGCGCCATGTGGGGGCTTTACTAAGGTCCGAAGGACTTGCCGGAGCTTGCAAACTTGAATGAAATGAGGTGTCAGCCTCTCAGACAACGATAGATGACAAAGTATCAATCATCGCATGAGTCGATTTGATTCGAGAAGTGTGTCGACGGCGTCGAGTTCGAACGAGACCCTCGGGCTGTGTGTGCTTTCGACTATAGTGGTGTAGCGTCAGCACTGCCTTAAGATAGAGATATTCCGTCATGGGGCACTGGTAAACCCATTTGGTTGACGTCGTGCCCACCTTCAGCAAGGAGAGAGTTAAGTTGAGGCGCATCCTATCTCAGAGTTCCGTCCGCACTGCCGACAGGATCTTCGCCGAAGTAAGAATGGCAGGTGTGCTACAAGGCGACCTTTCATGATCAGCACACTGCACGCTCGGAGGGTCGAGTCGCGCAGTTGACTGGGGGTTAAAGTGACACTGCTGATCTATACACGGGATCGTGATCTGACGCCAATTCAGACCCTTAACCCAAGTACCACGAGACTTTCTACGTATGCCGCAGCGCTGCCGGTGCCGCAAGATAGGTGTCGTGCCTGATGATAACTACCGGTGTAGCTGGTTCGAAGTCTACCACACTGCCTAGGAGTCAAACAGTTTTAGTGTTCAGCGAGAATTGAGTAGGGAGTACTGGTCTGGGTTGCTGAGAGGATCAAGTAGTACCCGGATGTGGAGCAAGAAGGCTGTGGGGTTAAGTATCAGCCGCACTATATCCCCGTGCCTACCGAACCTTCGCCAAGTGACAGGACAAGGTATGTCCATCCTGGTCATCGAACGTGAACCGGATAAGTTCTGGATAATACATCCGACCAGACAATGCATCGTGTTGCCATCTGTCTGCGTTATGGCGGACGACTGCTCCATGTGAGAGTCCGTTGACATACGCCTACGATCTGTTCTGGAAGCCCTCCGGAGTAGGAAGGTGGCCCGCAGCGCAGATGAGCGTATAATTTGGCCTAACCCGGATATTTGGCTTACAAACAATTCTCCATTCCCATACGGCGAGTTTCATGGCCGTATGTCGCCGTATGGGTATGGAAGACCGTATTGAAAACTTACTAGTTGCGCCACGTTGGTTGAACTGTCCCGAATTATATGGCGAAGGCCGCTGTATTGTCCGAGACTAGTCTGGAAACCGGTTGACTCGAATCCCGAACCTGCTTCACGTGACGTCACGTCAAGTAAGCATCCGGATAAGTGCCACTGACACTGACGGACACAACGCACTACACACACGTGTTTTTTTACGAAAGGCTGTGCTTTGAGATCAACCTCTCACGTGCACATGTAAGCATGGAGGATGAGAGAATATCGGGATATAGCCACGACGCACCGAAACTCCATGGTTGTCAACGATCCTTCGAGGTCGCCAGTCGATATGCGCAACGAGTCGATGCGCGACGGACTGTATATATACAACCACAGAAGAAGTCGTAGTACATCACATCTTGAACTTCCAGTTGCATGTTGAGTTGGGATCGGAACCTGCAGGTGAGCCTAGAGATCGCATTATCATTCAACATAACCTATGAGACTGGGGGGTATAATCTAATCAACAGCACAAGAGCATTGCACAGTATATATACATACAGTGCTTGGACACCTCTCGTACACGCTGCTGGGTATCCAGGTATCTCATTGGATGGGTGTCCACACCAACGGGTGTCGCAGGAGATGTGTGGACACCGCGGGCATCGCTCGTGACCAGTTCATCGCATTTCGTGATTGTCGTCTCACCGGACAGCGCCATTGGTCATGACATACGCCCCGGTCCGCGCGCCCCTTCCCGTCGTCACCGTCCCTGCCCCCTGTCCCCTGCCACCCGCGGCATCCCCGCTCCGATCGTACACCGTTTTTCCGACGCCGACGCGTCCATGCACACTGCATTCGCGGTGTCAACCTCGATAATTTGCGGAGAAACCGTCAAGCCTTCTCGATGCGGTCGTACTCGTCTTCTTCGCCCGGGCCGCGGATGCGAGACCACAAGCGGCCCCAAGGGAGGTTCGCGAGGAACACGACCACCGCGAGCGCGGCGATAACGTACACGTGAGTGGCACGCTCGAGCCACACGATACCCTGCGCGGCCGTGATGCCGACCGCCCAGAGGAACAGCGCGCGCGGGAGCGCGAAGAGCAGGGCCGTGCACCGATGGTGGTCCTCGGCGGAGGCTTCCAAGAAGGGGAGCTGAGGCCGTCATGATATGTTAGACGCGAAGGTGAGACAGGAGTCGCGGGGGCTAAGACGTACCGCGTCACTACAGGAGCGCACGCATGTGCTGTGGTGTTGCGTGAGGAGCGCGAGGGCCGCAATCGCGCTGAGGCCGCAGCAGGCCAGAGACAGCCCTGCCAGTTCACTCGAGGCACTGGGGACGAGCAAGAGGAGGAGGTTGACTCTGTTCGGGAGCGCGGATAGTCAGCATCAGGTATGGAAACAGAAGGGTCGAGGATAGAAGGGAACTCACATGGACATGCCTAGCGACTGTCGAACGACACAACAGAAGTATCAGATATCCGTCTGGGCTGCGCGGGGAAGGCGCGAGAACGTACCCAATTGAAATGTTGCCGCCACTCGTTCTGCGCGGCAGTCATGAAGTCGTGCCAGACGTGCACGTAAACGAGCTTGTCAGACCAGGTGCGCTCGAGCTGCCTCGCAAAGTTGGCGGGGACGCCCAACAGGATGCGGGACGCAATCGAGAAGAGAATGCCTTGACCCTCTTCGTCGTCGATGATGTGCTGGTTCCGATCCAACCGTGCATGTTCTTGCCCGTAGTGGATCTGGTGCCGACTTCGAACTACGTGGGTGCAACGCGGAAATGAGACGATGATCAGTTAAGGCGCGATTAGAAGAAGTGAGATGAGATACTCACCAATCGCGCCCCATATGCGCGCCACCATGCAGGTCGTTTGGGGTGTCGGAGGTATATCCCTCGCCTGACAGAGGATTCGGAGGAAGTCTTTGCATTGCTTAGCGGTGTACGGGAACGTCGAACCCAGCGAGGTGAGTTGATCGCCCTGAGCATGAATGAACGCGGCGATCAGCTCATCGAGGGCCAGGTTCAGGCCGCCAAGGCGGTGAGACGGGAAGTATTCGACGTGCATCCAATAGAGCTCTTCGAGCTGGTACCCTGTGCAATCTATCAGCTGAAGTGGGGGTTTCACCGAGATTGGTGCACATACGGAGGTTCGATTCTGAGTAGGGTTCATCGAGGCCGAGATCGTCAGTGCCCAGAGGCTCGAGCCAGAATAGAGCATGGGTGGCATGATCTACGAAATAGTAGCCGCATGTACCGTCCTCAGGATCGGGGCGGAGGTAGAGCTCAGCGGAGGCAGGGAGAGCGATACTCTTGCTCTCGACGATCTTGGCCACGACTGAGGTGAATAGCACGATCTGCTCGCAAATAGATTTGGTGTACATGTGCGCGTCGGTGGCGACACGCATATCCTTCGCATCGCGCGCAAAGTAGAGTTGGCCTTCGGGTTGCACGAAGGGAGCCCATCCCTCGGGAAGGTACTGCGGTCTGAACACGCCACTAATCAGCATGGGCCACATACGATATCTTTTTACTTCGGTACTCACTCAGACCCTCGCGCGTAGCTGAACATGCCAGGTTCGATCAGCTTGTGCTCAGACTTGAGGTGACTGGAGCATGGTTAGGCTGGTGATGCAAGTGGTGAACGTGCACGACGGACCTCTTCTTTGTGTTGTACCGGTTCGCTACGAACGCAGGCGTAATGGGTTCGAGACCCGTAGCCTGAGATTTAGCAATGGCAAGGGTGAACTGGGAAGAAGCCATCTGGTGGAGAGACGAATTACTGAGGGGAGGGAGTGATGGTGAGTGTTGGGACGGACCGTGGTCATTATATATCGGATTATTGATCACAAGGCTGGTTGGATGCACAGCCTTCGTAATACCGACGAGAAATTCCCACGCTGTATGCAAGAACACTCACAATATTCGGAAGCACCCCCGAGGCACTGTCGCCGGATAGCAATACCACCACCGCATCGCCCAACCGCACTGGTTGGTCCTACTTATGCCGTGCAGGTGAATCTCTCCGAACGCCGTCCCACACCTTGAGATGAAATCGGCCGCTTGACTTGTGGGCTACTACGTATTCGTCAATGCCAGTAATTACGATATATATTTTAAATAACCGGAGCTTGCCAAAGCTAATATTGAGCTCTCGTAATCTAAGGGTCAATGCAATGTCGCTACCCAGCGTTTAGTCCATTCGCACTGTCCAAGTGTCCACGACCCCGGCGTAGTGTGGCATACCACGGTCCACAAGTATCAGTCTCCGCAGGCTTTGTTGAGTCACCAGTCCCACTCCCGCTATGTTCACATCCAAAGAGCCTACCAAAGCCGATCAATCGAGGTGAGCCTCGAGATGTCACACAATGCAGAGCTCGTACACAGATCGCTCACAAGAATGACACCACGATTCACGCAGCGACCACATAGGAGCCTCCGCTGAAAGCGAACAGGCCTCCGCACCTACGGATGCAGATGGCATACTCCCGCAGGGCGGGGATTCACTGCATCCGACCCCGACTGAGCCAATATCCGAGCCTCCGGTACGCCCAGAGTGAGCAAGATCAGTGCGTCTTATTGTTGCACAATTGCTGACGGCTTGCTGGCATATCCGATACTTCTGACCCTGCGCCCATCAGGCCTGCGGCACCCATCAGGTAAGCGCGCGCACAAATTGTCTCAGACTTGCTCGCCCTCTACCCTCTACCTTCCACTCAACCCTTGCCCTCTCTGTTTCCACATATCTACAACTATTCTATGGCTATCCAGCTATCTCGTATTCTGCTCACACCCTCCACCCAGCGGCGATGATGATGATGAAGACGACGATTTTATCCCACGGGGCAAACCCACCCCAACCGTAGCTGGAGGTGGCAAGAAAGGTGCTGGGCGACCGTGAAAGGAGGAAGAGTGGCTAGGGGCCCTGGTCTGACAATTTGCTTGAATCTACTGAAGCGAAGTGGCTCTAGTCTGTGACCCCGTGTAGGCTACTATCGGATGCGATGAACAAGATCATGCTCGATCTCTGTCTGTGTCTCGCTTACTCGGACGCTTGGAAGCTGCTCTTGCTTTGATCGAAAGCTTCAGTGTCTTGCAGTCGCCACCATAGAAGGAGGCAAGAGAAACGGCTGTGGCTTGTCTCAGGCTGGATCTCCATACCCGCCTCGTCCATCGAGAACCCCGGTCGAGCTTGGCTAGGATGCATCCGGATAGTACCAGGAAGATCTCATCCTACTATCCCACTCAATGTTCTCGATCAGTGCAAAATCTTAGACGATTGGCACATACATGCTTTGCACTGTCACAACTGGGATCACAATCCTGGGTTCGTCCACTGCCGCGGCAGCCTGTTGCGCGTTCCCAGCGCCGTGTACAACTTATGCGTCTACTCGCCGCCGGCCCCTCAGTCGGCTGTTGTCCTTATTTCATCGCTCTTGAGGGAACACAGTGCCGTACGCCAGTGCTCAGCCCGTGATGGTCACCATACTGTATTCACTTTGTAGACCCTCACAACAATATAGTCGGCTCACTTTCTCTTGCCGTTACAAGGATTCTCCTCGCTTCATGTGCCACGACTCTCCTTGTGTGGATGTTTGTGGGACCTTCAGCGCGCTCGCGCTCAAACAACTAGGGCGTCATGCGAAACAGTGGCGATCAGCCTCGTGGATTGATGCAGTGGACCCTGAAACCACATTTAATTGTAGCGAATGTTCTTTCAGATGCAGGAACTAGGCAAATATGACGATCGAATTGTGTCAACGGACACGATCAACATATTTGGGTTGGCGATCTCGCCGAATCTTAGGCTCCCTGTAGTACGCCTCGAACCATACGCTTTTGGATCTGTATAGATATCCAGATATCCGGGTTGATGAACCGTATACAGTGACCCAGTGTGCTGCAGCTGGGACATAGAGCTGCACACTACGGGCGATCTTCCACTACCAGTCTCCGATAGCTCAGATTCTGAGATGCTCACCTGCAGAATCACCGCCGAAATATACATATATGTGCGCTCACGTCGGCATCCCATCCAACTAAACGTATCCTCCAGTGGCGTCACGGCATCAAGGTCTACGTTCCGATCTCACGAACCAATCCGCGCCCGACTCCTAGGATCTGCCACTGTACAGTGTGTCCTCGCATGAGCGTTCTCCGAGTCGGGAGCGCTATTGGTCCCGAGAGCCTCGAGGCACCCGCCAATCCCAGTGCCTTATATTTTTGCCTGAGCATTTCACCGTCGAAGTCCGCCACTGCACTCTTCCTCACTGCCACTGGCGCGCCCGATTTCTCCAATTTTCCAATTCCATCTTACGGTGGTACGTACCTGTAACAGTTGATGTTATCCTGTTAGATCACACCTCGGGGTTCTTACATTACTTAGGCATGAGACACGGACATAGTCGTCTTTCCGGTCCACGTTATGTCAGGGCGTCGAGTCAGAACGAACTAAAGTCACACCTATGCAAGCCCGAGTCTCCGCCGGTGACTTTGGGCGATATCCGTCAGGCTCACGGTAGAATCCTCTTCATGACATTAACGTTAAGATATTGTCCGTCCCCGTTCTCTGAAGCTGTGATGAAGAGAAGGCTGCCTTCCCCTGCCGCCAGGGAGGAAAGTGGGCCAAGAGGAAGCGGCTAGGTACCTTCTATGTGTCCTCTGAGTCACCGACAGACCTTCGGTTGCTCTGCGGGTAACAACTAGCCGCACAGATGTTACTAGCGAGTCGGAGAACAATGATATCGTCGTCAAGCTCCCCTTCCATTCAGGACGTTATATAACAACACTGGTATGAGTCACCATACCACAACAATACTAGGCGTCATTCATACAAAGAGACTCCCATTTTGGGAAAAATGGAGTGATACTTACTGCCAATGCATGTTTTTCCTTGCCACCTCGCTGTTTCTCCAAGGTTTCAGTGAG
This sequence comes from Fomes fomentarius, assembly GCA_022606135.1. Taxonomy (NCBI): domain Eukaryota; kingdom Fungi; phylum Basidiomycota; class Agaricomycetes; order Polyporales; family Polyporaceae; genus Fomes; species Fomes fomentarius. Next base: position 599,610 of record JABYQN010000011.1, on the reverse strand, counting down.
TGTCGTGGTACCAGGACAAAGAAGTGTGCTATGCTACATACTCGGACATAGCCGGTGAGCAAGCGCTCGCTAGACCACTTCAATGACAACCGTACTGCATGCATCCGTAGCAGGCTATGCATCCCATTCATATCTCAAAGATATCAGGTGTTATATACTGCTCTGAAAAAGCATATTTGACAGAATATGATTGCCATTGACCCGATTGATAACACGCCACAAACCTTTCACAAAGATGTAAGTGGTATTCGGCAAACGTGCACTACATGCACTGCCCAAGAAATCCCATTGTGAAAGCCATGGAATATCTCGGGGCGGTCTTAACTTTCCCCGCATCCTTTGTCCCCGCCTTTGTACTTTAAGCGCTTCAGGGAAAGTTAAGACCGCCCAGAAAGATCCCATGCCTTTCACGAGGCGGATTCCGTGGTCATGCACGCAGTGGTGTGCACCTCACAATGACCCATTGAAGGTTCTAGATTCAAATGAGATATCACCTTGACATAAGGACCTATCAGAGCACTTGATATCTTTGAGACATGCATGAGACAAGTAGGCAGGTGGCTGTGAACATATTCCAAGGATGTCAGGGGTGTAGTGCTGTGCAACTTCTCAGTACGAGTCACACTGCAGTCTTCAGCGACTACATTGATTCGCCCTGGTCAAGTTCTGAATCACTCCGCAGCCGAATGAGTGCATGCCGCGGCAACAGTAGATTCCCGTTATCTACATCGCCTCAGGCCCTCTCTCGCACAGTTCCCATTGCGATGCAGTGCTAGCTGGAGATGAATGCCAATAGTAGGTCACTTATTTCTAGTCTGAGCCAGGAAGCACCATATTAACCACGTCTCTTCGTCGAACACCTAATATATCTGCACTGCTTGTCGAATATTAACCTTAAAACCAGTTACAGTATCCATGGCCGAGGAGTCTATCCGACGATGAAGGCCTCGAAGCGGAGTCTAGGGTTGGGCTCCTCACCATCCAAACTCCAATGCGCCACCTCTACCTACTTCACAAGAACAGCCACAGCATGATGTCGATACGAGCATCAAGGCAGTCCACAGCGGAGTACCTACCCCACAGCTGGAGCGGTCAGTCAAAACCATATCACACAAGTTACCAACAACTCATATCATCAGGGGTCCCTCTTGCATTGAACATCGAATTTTACACTCCGAAACCCAATACACAGGCGCGGCGATATGCGCTCCAACAAGGCTATGAAGTTCTTGGCTTGGAAGATGTTGATGATAATAGAACTAGAATCCCTCGCCAAGGTCAGGGCCATCCTCATCCAAGTCGCCGCCCTCTTGAATCTCCTTCGCGAGTTCCTTTTCCCTCTCTCGTGCGCCTTCGGCCGCAGCTAGTTCCTTCCGGTGGGCATTCAGGGGGTACCGCATAGCCTGACGGGACAAAGCAAGCCCATTAATACAAATGAACATTCAGTTCACGTGCAGAAGGGACGAAGGATGCGAATAGAACGCTGGCGAGAGCTTTACGAGACAGATGAAGAGTATAGCAGGGAAAGAAGGACACGTATGGGAACAAAGGAAGAGCATACGGAGGCACAGGACGGGCATGTGCACGAGTATTGGCATAACCCCAATACGACGTGACTTCAGGGTTGACACATTGTAGCCTGGGTACTGTCACTAGGGTGCTCTCGACGCGGTCACATGGCAGCTTGGCATGGGCATACCAGACGTCGTACGACGAGACAGAGACGAGAAGAGACGGGACCGTACAGTACGGCCCTACGCATAAAACGCGTACCGAACGCCGCAAATGCCGAGGACGCACAGGAATACGAAGTTGGGAACGTCGGAGAGCTGATTGCTACCGATGTCGGCATGCGCGCTGCCGGCGACATACGCGACATGACAGGGACTGCGTGCGTCGCTTGAAAGCATACTTGGACTGTGCTTTTGCATCGCCACACCAAGGCTCTCATCACGGTGTTGGTGGCCGGCAAGAATCCAAACAGAGCGCGGACACTCCGAGACCGATGTCGGACATCAACAACACTTGGAAGGCAAACCACTGCGACCGGATAGAAGACACCACACATGGTAGTCGTGTGGTGGTCGAAGCAACGAACAGAAACAAACAGAAAATAATAACAGAACAGAACAGAGCACTGCCACGCACCTTCACGCTCTGGTTGTGCAGCTCCAGACAATATGAGATACGACGGGCGAAGACATCGCTGACCTCGGGTCCGTACCCGCTCTTCTGCCCGCCGCATTCCATCCAACCCTTCTCATGCACAATGCGGCCCTCGATGACTCCGTCTCGGATCGCCTTTCCAACGATGTACTCGGCGTCCTCCTCCGAGTCAAGGTGAAGCTTGACACAGATGTCTCGGAGCGAGATCCGAGAGTAGGACAGCGAGAGCCTTCGGATCCCAGTCTTGATAACATTCTGCCTCAATCGCACGATGAGGGTGTACGTCTTGTCAGCCTCAAACTGCGCGGCGTAGCGCGAGAGGGTGCTCTGGAATTGTGAGAGCGATCCGTTTCGGACCGCTGAGGTATGAGCGTAATGTCAGCCTGTGACCGATAGTCCGACATCAGGCGCGTCATCGACTGACCCTTGACAATCTCGAAATACCCTGCGAGTGCTTTCTCAAGAACTGGATGCCGGAAGAGACTCCGCTCCGGAATGTCCCCCATGAGGAGCTCCACGACTATTGACAGCTTGTGCACTGCCTGGTAGAACCCCGGCGCAGTCTTGGCTGGGGGCGCACGACGAATCGCCTGCTGCAAGTTGGTGTGCGCTGCTGTGTAGTTTAATTGAACCGCCTTAATCCTGCCAAGATAGTAGTGGTAGCGGGCATGCTGCGGATTACCGGCGGCGGCGGGAAACGTCGTCTTTGAGACAAGTTTGTCCGCTTGATCATACAGACTGTACTGGAGATAACTGCGGAGAATCCGGTTGATGAGCGAGGCTTCGGTCTCGTCGTCGTGGCGGAGAGCTGCTGTGCGCTGCGCAGCCAAGAATAAGCTGTCGGCAGGGCATACGTCAGTACTCCGTAATTCCATGTCACGATGGTCGCAAACGAAGACGTACGGACGAGCATCGGCAAGCTTGCCGCTAAGTTCGTACGTCCGCTCCACGGCATACCAAATCTTGGCGGCGATGGGGTCCATGCTTCTACGATTGAGCGCCTGCATCTTATCCACGGTCTCATGCGCGAGCTGTGTGGCCTTGGGATAGTTGGAAGGTGAGGTAAGGAGATGATGTAGGATAAGTAGACGGAAGTAAACGTCCACTTCGGGAAGGGGTTCTGGTTGTTGCTTGTTGGAGGGGCGGGGGCAGGGTCGACGTCCATGGATTGCTCTGAGGATGCCTCCGGCAGCCATGAGAGTAGTGCTCGCTTCGTCGGTGAGTCTGATATTGACACTCCCGTCAACATTACTATTTGCTAGTGTGGCTCCAAGAGTCACAAGATAGCAGAATCAGAGCACGCACCAATAGTGTAGACCGCCTGAACCGCATCCCGCAAGACCTTGTCATCCAACTTCTTCCTAAGGTGGTGCAGCGACCTGAGGACGCGGTGCGTAAACCGTGGCTCGAGTGTCGAGACTGCCCTTTCAATGAGCACGACATTCGCCTTGATTTCAGCCACCGGGGTAAGTGGTATTGGTTTCTTTTCTTCCTCTGCGGTTTTCTCCTCCTCCTTCTTCTCTTCCTTCTTCTCGTCAGCTTGTTTCATCTCGACGTCGGCCATGGTGTTGACAAGTTTGTGGGTAAGATGGGTAAAGACGTGATGTGTGCGGAAAGCAAGGCGCGAGAGCAGGGATGACGCGTCCAGGACGCGTCTGCGTATCTCTGATCAAACTTACCTCTAGATAAGTACTTATCAAGATAAGCAGAATAGCTTACCCACGGTAAGCTAGTACTTGCCCGGGTTCAAACTCCGAGAATTCCCCTTCCTGGCGGGTGAATTGTGACGTAACTCAAAGGGCTCAATACCCCAGTCCACCAACATAACTTGAAGCTTCCCTGCATGTCTTTCCTGGCCCGCATACTTCGGAGGTTCAGAAGTCCAGTAGGTCAAAGGCGACGTGGCAAATCAACAACAGCTCACAGTACCGCATAGACTAGCCTCGTGGGTAGGGACTTAGAAGGTATGTAGCCGTGCCAACTCTCGTCGTCTCAATTGGTGGTCACAAGATCCACAGGCAACAGGTTTTATGAGTATCCGAGTGTTTCAGATGGTATGCCACCTACAATTTTAGGAATAAGGTCAGCTTCATTTGTTTCGCTTGAGTAGACCCTCGGCGCACGAAACGCGTCGTAAAGTATGCCCAAGGGACGGAGATGCTTGACTACGTGGCGGGACATCGAAGACTGGCAGGTAAGCCTCCTCAGCTTCTGTGACAGTCACCCGCTTGCGTCTCTGAAGAACGAGACAGTGCAGTGGACGTCCTGGTTGACGCATACTCGTCCACATCCCCCCACACTCGAGGTATGTAAGGCAATACCGAAATTATAGGTGCTCTTTCTTCTAGCAACTACTTGCCTTCAGGAGCTTCAAGCCGACTTGGAGCGTCGACGGCGGATTATGATCAACGTTGCTATGATTGAGGCCCGCGATCGAGAACAGGCAGCGCGGATCGCTGGGTCGGAGCAGCCTACACTGGCACCTCATTTGCAAGCGATGTCCACACCACAGGGTACAGTCGGGTCTGCGGAACAAGCCCCCGAACCTGCTTCTGCTGAAACCCAACCTGCGCGGACCGGCGCACAAACCTTGCCGCCACTGGTACAGACCAGTGACCGAGATCCTTCTTCGCCCTGGAAGCCTCCTCCGCGGGACGAGCCTCATAGCTGGAAGCCCGCGGCCTCTGTCCGACGTGGAGGTTGAAGACATCGTCCTACCACTCTATCTGTATCAAGCTATTGTACCGTCTGTTCTGATTGCCCCCATGTACATAATTCCGAGGCAATATGGAGCAGGAACAGTCGTGGCTCTGATAAAGCCTCTCAGCCTGCGGTTCTTGTCTTTGCATATTCCCGAATCGGTGAAGTCCGTGGGCACTGCAATACTCGACTCACGCCACCTCGAAATCTATCCACTCATCCACTCTTCAAAAGACTTTCCGTGATGAACGTGCTCGTGCTCGATGGCGACCTTGAGCGTCTGCTGTGGTCCTATTCTCGACTCACGAAGATGCGGTATCCCAGATTATATCTGCCGCATAATAGCTTCGAAAGCAGATGGTGGAAAGGGAAGATCCCGCTCCCTGATCTCAGACAGTTGAGCATCGACTGGTCCATCCCAGGGTGCTCCTATTGTCGTGGTGTAGTCGAGACGCGTTCAGTTTCTCGTACATAACCCATCACTGCCGAACGTAGCATAGTCGTCAATGTCCTACCAGACTCGGGTCAGCACGACGGACGAACGAGCCGATCAAGTAAGAACGAACCGTAACCAAGATATCGCCATAGAACCACATCACGATTCACACCACACTAGAAGTCTCGCGCATCTCCGTGGTTGGTGGGTCGCTCAAATGCGGCAAACCATGCACATGCGCGCCGCGCATGCGTGTCCACCACTTTCTCTCTGGCTTCTCGCGTGCACTGGCGGTGGCACTGCGCGCACTGTGCGCACTGTGGTCCTCAACGGCGGCAGTGGCAGAGTCGTCCGCCGCGTCATGCTCCGGAAAGAGGCGACCCCACCGGTGTTTTAGTATCTCCCACATGGAAGATTCGCCGTTGCTTTCCCAGCCGGTGATGATCGTCCAGCAGACGAGGACCGCGACGGCGATCCATACGGCCCCTGTTGTAAACGACGCTACCTTGTTGCCCGTGCTGAAGCATTCGAAGGAGAACGCGAGCAGGAACGTGACCATGCTGTTCACGAATGGTAGATGTCAGTCAGGATTGTCTTCTCGGTGCTGGGAGTGTGATCAATCAAAGACGTACCCCCACATGAGCAGCGCATATGGCAAGCTGTATATGATTGCCAGTGTTTCAATTCCTAGCGTCTCGTGTTTGCGCGAGTTGAGGTAGTTGTTCTGAGGGAACGCTGAGTTTATAGATGTCAAGGCCAATACTTGGATGGTCGTCACTCACGGCGTCCTCGGCAGTATCTTTCGATTTGACGCGATGCTGGCGAATGAGGAGCAGCCCAACAAGGATACACCCGATACTCGCCACGATGGACAAGTAGCTGGTGATTTCGGCCATGGTGACGGGCCCATCTGAGACAACGACAGTCGGAATCGCAAGGAGCGCGACATTCGCGTTGAGCAACACGGTAGCCTGCGTGGCACATCAACAACATCAGGACCAATCGAGTTTGTGGAAGTCTGCTGACGCACATATAGCACAAACTCCCTCCACTCGTCCTGTAATCTCGAGATGAAGCTTGACCAAGGTATTATAGCGATGATACCGTCGATCCAGATCTTTTCGAGCCCTCGTAGATGTACCAGAGGTGCGTTCCAGAACAACGGCCCCAAGATCCTGATGAGGGGCGTGCGGCGAGGAGGCGTCGGGTTGTACACGCTCTGGTCCCGATTTAGCCTTGCATGGGTCTGGCCATGGAAGTTGAGCCAGCGATTATGATCTGTAGTAGAGGTATCAAACCAGGTAGGGCGCCGCGACATGATTCATACTCACACCAAATCGACATAATTCTCCCTGATGCCAGACGTCAGCGATTCTGCCACTACCCTTGCTGTGAGATTATATGCTCACCTACTACTGCTGTCGCGAAGTCACTCTTGTCGAGAGCTAACGCAGAGGAATCGATCAGCATGCAGCGATGATGATACCGAGGACGACCAAATCTACCTTTTGCGGACTTCAGCAGGCCAATCATCCTATACACGTCGTCCGGGCGATACGTAACAGTCGTTGTCATTGAAGTGACGGCGTCTGCCAGTGTGATCAGTCAGGCATAAGAAGAAATAGTGCGATCATGCCTACCCGTGCATGCGAACATCAGAATCCCATTGAGTTCATTGTACACTTCGACCGAAATTGACTGGCCGTGTGGATACATATCTAGATGCTGCCTGTGCTGTGATGTTAGCGATGATATTGAGGTCATGATTATCCCCCATACCAATATTTGGATTCAATCTCGCACTCTGTGGAGGAATTCATTGACTGTTTTGATGAAGACGGATAGGCTACATACTAATATCATAAGGGCCATTAAACGCGCTGATCTCGTTAAGCTCAAGATCATTGTGCGGGTCGCATTGTTGTACCCAGAAGAGCGAGCGCGTGGCATGATCTGCGTAGTAGTAGATCCAGTTGAAACCTGGCATAGTCCGTCGTTTCTCCAAACAAAGCACCAGATCGTGGTTTGCAGGCAGGATGAGATCTTGCTCGTGAACGAGCTCGTCGAGCCGTTGTACGAAGGCCTCAAGCATCGTGAAAGTTTTCTCATCACGCACATCGCAGTCTGTGTATATTCTCTATAGATAGTTCAGGTCAATAACCCCGGGATCGCTCGCAATAAGGCCTGATGACGTACTCGTTCTGTGTGATGAAAGTACAATCGACCTTCTGGATGTGTACAAGCTATCCAATGGTCAGGCAATTTATCTCTGGTAGACAGAGAGTCAACACGTATCATGCAGGGATTGCAGGGGTTCACCGAACACTTACAATCCGAACTGTGTCGTAACAGGCATCAACGGCCATATCACTCGATCGGGCGGGACGGTAGGGTATTGGTCATAACGTGGTATCTGCATTACTGGATATACTTCTTGGCGGTGTTCCTCAGGCACAGGCAAGGAGATGGATGGTACGGTCTCCGGTGAGGGACCCGCCACACTGGCGTCTGGGAGGGCAAGTGTGTGCCGGCTGCTGTTCGATGGTGTCGTTGGAGCGTTCGGGAGGATGTGAGGCTGAGGAAGGTCAATGACAGAGTGTGCCGGCGTGCGCGAACGCGCTCTTGATCTCGAGGGCGACGTCGCGCGAGATGGAGCCCTTGAAGCAACACGCGCAATTCCTCGTGCTGCGGCGCGCGAGGTAGGGCGTGCGTCCGGTCTTGCATGCGCGACCTCAAGACGCCTCCCGCGATGGCCGTCGCTGGTCGACTGCACGCTGATCGATATGTTCGACGCCGAGTTGTTGGAAAGCGTGTGGGAGTACGGGTGCAGCATGAGGTCATTGTGGGCTGGAGACTGACCGGGAATGACCATGGACGCGGGGCGGGTGGGGATATCTGTTGGCTGTAGGAACTGGCCATGATGATCCAGGTGAAGCTCCAACGCAGAAAGAGGCCGTCGACTCGCACAGATAGCGACTACCTCACTGTGGCCGTCCGGGGCAGGAACATGTTCCTCCCGCCATTCCAGCTCTCTGTGGTCTTTTGTTCCTGCATGTGCCTCTCGCAAGTCTCTGCCATCTCCTTCTCGACGGCGTCCACCGCGCTCGATCTCCCTCCGTTGACTCCTTGAGTTCTCTCGTCCAAGTCCCAGACACCGCTTCAGATACCGCCATAGTAGCAAGAGACGCTTGAGAGGACCCTTCCAATTCCTGAGAGATGAAAGAAGCGCGAGAAGGCATCGCAGAGACGGTACAAAGGACATCGTGTTCAGAGCATGAGAGAGAGCGATGCGAGGATAATGGCGCTAACCAGGCTCTGCAGGAAATCCAGAGAGAACGAGCGAGTCCAAGTACTGGCATGGTCGCGCATAGATGCCTCGAGCCTCGAGGTGGCGTTCGCGTCCACGCTATTCCGATTGCTTCGGATCACAAAGTAACGCCCGCGAGAAGGGCCGCTTTCCGTTTCTATCGACGCCGTCTCCAGCATTCAGTGAAGTAAACAGCCCGCACGACGTCGTGATCAACAAGGGCGTGTAATGTCTCATGACGCTCAGCATTGCTCCTTCGTCCTGGTTGCTGACTTCGACATCGACCGCGGTGCGCAATTGACATACCAGTTTCCCCAACCTCTCGGCACGGATGAAGGGTATGTTCAGTTGTATTCATGCCTTTGTGAACGTCGTCTCAGCTCAGTACTTCATCATAGATTGCTGGCCAATCTCATGCTCCCCGATGGCGCGGAGCGGCAGCCTGCAGACTGGACGGTGTTCTTCTTGAACCAGACGCCGTTCAACACGATCAAGCCGGTGCTTGCTCTGGACAACGATGATGGTGGGGACTCGGACGAGGAGGGGTCGAAGATGCTGTATGTGATCAACTTGGTACGGACGAAGCTCGACAAGACAGCGAGGAGGTGAGTGCACACCTTCTCCTCGCAACACCAGTCCCTGAACGATGGTAGAGGTGCTATCGTGAAGGCGATGGCGATCTGCACAAGGTACCCCTTCGTCCAGATTTTTAAGCCCGTCCTCCTCCTGGCTCTCGACGACTATTTCATGAACCCGTCCCAAGACTGCCTTGCCCGTCTCTTCGACGCTGTGAACGCGATGGACTTTAGCAAGATGCCCATGTTGACCCGCTACGAGAAGCTCATCATGCGGAGCACCGAGCGACAAGACGTCCTGATTGGTAGGTTCGACGACTACTCCCTCTTCGCCGATCCTGGTACCGCAACACAACAGTCGACCAGCTTTCCCCCATCCGTGCGCCCGGGCCATCGGACGACCAATTCTGGCGACTCACGAATAAGTTTCGATGAGGCTGCTGTCCGCCGGAAGAACGGTGGTGACGGCCACAAGGCGGCGGCTCAGGCAAAGAGTCCGACATCGCCCTCGGAGGCGTCGTTTTCGCTGGATGGGAGCGCAGTGTGGGTGGGCGATGAGAGCGGGCTAGATCAGATGGGCTTCGTCGCGACCGCTGCGAGTGCGAGCAGTAGCAGTATCGCGAGCGGCGCGCCAACGCGGGGACGGCGGTCGACCGACGCGTCCTCATCGTCATCCCATGGCGCGTATGGGCGTCCAGGCGAGAACCCCCTATCACTCGCAGGTGCGGCCACCGCTGCTCTGAAGGACGCGCACTTCTACCATACCTCAATCAACTACAACGAGCACATACTTCCCGTCAAGGTTCCTTTGTCCACGTTCCCCGAGGAGGTTGGAGAGGTGTGTTGTGCCCAATGTATGCGCATATGCCAGATATTTGGGGACTAATTGCAGTCTAGGGCTCTCTGACCTTGCTCTGCACCACCTTCTCACCTTCTATCACCACCATGATCGGCCCTTCCCATCCACACCTCCACACAAATGGCTCCCTTACCCCTCCAGTGATCATTCTCTTCAACGCACTGATTACAGGGAAGCGCATCATCTTCTTGGGCCACCACAAGCTAGCAGAGAACGTTTCGAATCACGTTCTCGCCGCTTGCTCTCTAGGTTCCGGGTGTGGCGTCGTCCTGAAAGGGTTCATCAAGCGAGCATTCCCATACGCTACCCTCACCAACCGTGAGGAATGGGAGAACATGTAAGTCTGAGCGCGTCCTCCTGCGTTCTCTGACCTATGGTTTCTGAATCTGCGCAGTCCTGGGTACATCGCAGGTGTCACCAACCCAATCTTTGAAGCCGCGGGTTCTTGGGACTTGCTATGCGACATTGGAACCAATCGTATGGTTGTACACAAAGACATCTACCTTAACCACCCCGCATCGTGGGCACCTAGCTCGGGCCCGCTCATGTCGCGCACCGGGACTCTTAAGGCAGAGAGTTCCATCGGCGGGAGCGAAGACGAGGTCGTGCGCGTCCAGACGAAGGAAGGCGGGCCGTCGCAGAAGGCCGAGTTCGCGGGTCGACAAGAAAACGCGGACAATGTCTTCATTGACGATGTGCGTCATCCTCCCCTCCTCCCTTCGGCCCTGTCGCACACTTGCTCATTCTCTATCTCCACTATGACTGAAATAGATCCTTAGCGCGATCGCATCGCACTATTCCGAAGCACACGTCCGCGCAAAGATCGCCGAGTACGCGATGCGCTTCGTCCGTGTCGCGTCGCGGTACGAGGAAGATGCGTTCGGCTCGACGTCTATCGGATATCCCTCGTCCGCCTACTTCGAGCGGCCGGGGGAGAAGCCCCGTCTGGGCAGCGGCGCGTTCTTCACGGATGATTCGGCGCTCGCGAAGGAGCTTGCGTTGAATATGGGTAGGATTGAGGCGTGGAGGAGGACCGAGTGTTACAAATTGTTCCAGGCGGTGAGTATGTGGCTGATGATGTTTTCAATGTGTGGACTCGGAGAAGGCCCAGACTGAGCGCTGACCGGAATGCAAGGACTGGAAGCAGCAGGTAGCGACGAAGCCGATACAGGGCTTCGACCTTGGGCACCAACTTTCGCGCTTGCGGTATGCGAAAAGTATCTCGGACGGAGAGGCGGAGTCGATCTACCGAGTCCTCGCGGAAAACCTCAACACATATGATCAAGTCACAGAGGCACGTCTGGATGAGATTCATATATGTCCTCGGTGCTAATTCTGGTGGACAAGCACAGTTATTATCATGTCTCCCCCCTCATCTGCACGGTCTGCAGCCGCTGAGCTTTGGGCTGTTCCACCAGCAAGAAGTCGTGCGCGAGCTCGCGGTGGATCTGTTCAACGAGCTCCGCGCATATCCTGTACGTCACTGCCCTTCTCGTTTGCACCATTCCAGTTCAGTTCACACCACACCTCGTTTCGTTCGTTCGACAAGGTCGGCGTACAATTCCTGCAGGCGCTAAACCACTTCCAGCGCTACGCGTACGTGCGGCAGGCGCACGCGCGCGAGGTCCGCACGAAGGAGTCGAACACGCTGGCGATACCCCAGTCCGCTTTCATGTCCCGCACGCCTTCAAATCGCAGCGAGTCTAGCCTGGGTGGCGGGTAGGTTTGCGCGTGAGGGCATCTGTGGACACCCCGGCGCAGTGTGGTACTGGGCAAGGGGCGAGGGGCGAGGGGCGAGGGGTGCCACTGGTGTGGAGTTATAATCTTGTTGTAATTCCGGGATTGCACCTAGTATCCTATTTGGTTCTGATTTGTCTGCTACATGACGTTTACCGTCAGTTTACGCGCGACAAACATTGTTTGCGAAAAGTCGTGCCATGAATAGATTCAGCGATCAGATATTACAAAGCAGAAGTCGTATGATAGAGGAGAACGTATTCTATTCGCGTGTGCAAGACAGCGATTTGGAATCATGAGGATATGGATGGTGAAGCGAGAGTACGTGGATACAAGAAAGACCAGTAGAGCGAGGCACAAGAACTTACATTGAGCGTTCATCAAGCGCGCCACCAGTAGTACCCGACGGTTTCCAGAAACGGTGCAGAACGTCGCAACTCCGGGAGATTTCTCGCCTGTCTCTTTTCCCTCGTTCCTCTCGAAGGTGGGCGACGAATCTACGCCACTGGGGGGCAATGACGTCCTTAAGCTTGCCCAGGAAGAGGAGGCGCAGGCGCTCGGCGTAGTCTAACTTCTCCACTGAATCGCTCTGATAGGGTCGCGGGAAGACGTTTGAGAAGCCACCTGAGAAGAACGGCGCTGCAACTGTCGGGTTCATGTCTTGCGTAGCGCCCATGGAGGTGTCTTCGACTGACATGGCTTACAGAGGGCACGTTGACGGGAAGGTCGGAATGAAGAGCTTGCCTTCGCAGCCTGCCGGGTCGTTCAAAGAGCCGACGCGAAGATGACGGATGTACCCCGCGCTCCGAACTGGGCGTACATATCACAGTTCGAGCTGCAAATCATGGAGGAAGATAAGAGCTGCTGGCTCAGAATGGCAGCACTCACGGAGCAGAATGGTCTCCCCCATCGTCCTCAGAGAATGTAGAGTTGGTCGTACGTACTAGCCGAACATTGTCCGGCAGCAAGAATGTGACGCTATCAAGAAGATCATGGAGAATGAGAATGATCGCGCACCTCTTCTGTGCGTTATCGACGAATGTCGAAGTTCTGTGTAATGACTGAGCAAGCATGGGAATATGACTATATGAGCTTCTTTGTGCGGACGTGGGCTTAGAAGTGCTGGCATTGTGCATGAGACGAGTACAAGACGAGCAAGGATTTCAACAAAAAAAGCAGATGCGAAATTCGGAAAGCATGAAAGTGAGTGCGAGGTTGGGGCTGCAGGGTCAAACATAGCATCATGCCGTGGCAGCGCAACAGTACGATTGGGAAGAGTCCAGTGAACGTGTACGTGGGCCAGGCGCACCGCCGCTCGGACTTCCGCACAAACTAGGACCCTAGTCCGCACTCATGTCCCGCACACCTTCAAGCTTCGAATAGCAGCGAGGCTAGACTGGTTGGCAGTTAGGTGATTTGTGTGCAATATGATTTTACTCGACAATACATTGTTTGCAAAGATTTGCGCCGTGAATAGATTCAGCCATTAAATATTACAGAGCAGTGGACATGGAAATACATAATCGGTCACGAGATGAAGTCGCAAGATGGGGGAGAACGTAATCGAGTGTGCAAGACAGTGATCCTGGAGAATGAGGATGTGGGTTCGGATGGTGATGCGAGAATGCGGGGCTACAAGAAATAACAGAACCTAGAGGGATGCATTACAGAGTTAGAGGAGGAACAAGGGAACTGGGTGTGATCGATCATAGGAGAGATATAGGTACGAGCATGAACGGTTACACCATGTTCAACTCAACTTCAGAACTCCACTTGGTCTTGCGCGATCCACCACCGTCTTCGCCCCCACCAGTACTACCAAGCGGGTTAGGCGTACTGGAGTCAGTAGACGTGGGCAGAGCCTTGGGAGGAATGTGTGACAGAATGTTGATAACTGCGTCAATAGACCTCCTGGGAGATTTCTCGCCTATCTCTTTCTCCTCGATGCGCTCAGGTACGACGTCGCCACCGTCATTTGTATTAGGTGTGCTCTGGTCGTTCGGTGCGTTCTGACCGGCATGCACGCGTGGAATCCTCCAGCGAGGGCTCGATGCGGTCACGGCATCCGACTTGGACCTACGAACGTCATTGACAATCGCGCCAATTCTGCTTCGTATCTTCTTTGAGACCTTTCGTGTTGCGCTCAGGTATCCTGGCGGAGGCCCGTATCCCATGTGGATCACGGTGCCAATGAAAGATGCTGAGACGACGATCATGAAGCCAGTCACCAGACGCGTTGTGATGTCCGTGCCGTGAAAGCACAGCCACACAATGGAAATAAGAAACGTCAAGAGCCTATGATAAATTACCGATCTGATCAGAGTGGCAGACCTAGGACAAAGGAGACGGACTCACTCACCCCCACAGGAAAAATGCTTTGGGGATGCTCAGGATGATTGCAAGTTTCTCCCTGCCAGTTTTGGTTTCCAAGTGTTCATACAAGTAGTCGACCTGTACAATGTGCAATCAGTGTGGTGCGACGAGTTCATTGAACGTTACACACCACGTTGCGGTCGGTTAGGTTCAGGCGCCGGTGCAGTATCCCACTGAGGATGGCGCAGACAATAATGTTACTGATACTCAGTATGAGTGATATGTAGCTGATGATTTGCCCAGCACTTCTGTTAGCTTGGCCTCTATCATTATCAACGCTCTGAATGGCGAGGAAGCCAACATTAGTGGCCAAGATGACAGTTGTCTATTCCATGCACAAATGCGTGGTCAGCGGGTTCTGTTGAGTGGATGGAGAGGACACGTACAGGGGTCATAGAACTCGCCCAATCCTCTTGAAGGTCGGTGACGAATGTATGCCACTTGTGGTGAACAACCTTCTTGCCCACGAAGAGGAGGCGCAGGCGTTGGGCGTAGTCTTGTGGTATGAAGAAGAACAGCCAGATGATGACCTTGAACCATAGTGAATCTCTTGTGTCTAGCGAACTGTGTACGCTGTCGTCGTCATCCAATTGTGCATAGCGTTCCCCGTGATAACGTATGCATCGCTCGTACACTATGACCTAGCTTCGTCAGCGCTGCATCCAGGCCAATCGGACAAAGGGGGAGGACACACCCAGCGCATAGTTCAGCACAGCTGTGTTTTCCTGAGCATGTGTCTGTATTTGACACCGATGTATCAGACTCACCAAAAACTATAACGTACGGCGTCGGTGTCCTCTCTTCCGCTGCGCCCCGATGTTCAACCGCTGTGCATGATTGTGTGAAAAAGAACAAGGCGTACGCAGCAACTTCTGAGCATCCCTGAGCACCTGTACAAATTGATTGATAGTCTCAGTCGAGTAGGAGACTATTGACAATGGGTTGAATTCCTTGTCTTTCTGTACTGTGAGGGATGTTCGTGAATGTCCCAACGAGTAAACATACCAAGTATCCAATAATTGAGTTCGGCCTGTAATTCTGCAAACCTGCCCAGGGGATATTGCCGGCCGTGCGGAAACATAATAACATGCCCCCTACAGTAAGGATCAAGACCAATCTGTTAACAGTTACTGGCAGGTTGTGCCAGTTCCACGTACCAGTATAAGTGTCGTGCGAAAAGGGCTACGAAGCCAGCAAGATCAGGGCCGAGCAATAAGAGAGGGAGACGAGTACTAACTCAGATGCTCTTTACTCAATATCGAGACGTTCTCGAAATCGTTCAAGAAGTGCTCATCGACATCCTCAAGCCAGAAGACCTCCTGTTTGACCTTATCAACTAGGTAATAATATCTGCGATGGTCTTGCTTGGCATCAACTAGATGCAGGCAAGCTTCAATGTGCTCCAGCACGAGTTCCGGGTGTTTACTGATCTCATCAAGCAGCTTCGCAACTGTCGCATCAATGCACTTGAGGCTATCTTCGTCATATAGATATACGTTGGTGTAGAAGTTCTACGACTGCGTCAAACAGAGGCCCAATCTGCTTTCATCTGAGCGTACCTGGAATCGGAAGTACAACTGGCCATCAGGATGAACATAGGGTTCCCATCTAGTACCAGCAGTTTCAGGCCTTGCAAGGCTATGGTCAGTGTCCACGCTGAGATACATGCACAGTATACATCTTGCACTCACCTGGGTTGTATACTATTCTTGGCCGGAATTGTCGGATACTTGTTCCAGTCGACTTCATTTCTGTCACAAGCTCGTTAGATGTCCGCGATCCAACAAGAATGAATGATGCGGCCTACTTCTTCAATGGCTCCCTCCGACATTGCACATGATACATGACTTCAAGAACAGGTACAGGCGATAGAAAGACTGCGACGTCGACCTCGGGAGACTTTGATTCATGATGTGTGTCATTTATTCCGTCCTCTGGTATTGCAATGTCTGACTCGGGGCCCACAGTCAACCCTCCCCAAAGATCACGTCACACGACGGTTCAAGGTTGTCTGTGGGGGTGATCAATGCGGCGGAGCCTCGGCGATGACGTATCGAAGGTAAAGTTGGAGAATCTTTGAGCGACGTCGCCGGGCGGAGCGCTGCAGATGGTGATGGTGATCGGCGAAGCGCATCGCCCTTGTCAGAGTGCTCCTGCTTTGACTGGTCATTGGTGCTGAGAGACGAGCAGCGGGGTGGTGTCGATATTCGGATATCCGGCGCTGCCATTGGATGGAAGAAGGCGGTGGTTTGTTGACGGAGACGCCGCACTGGCAGAGGTAGCTCGAATGTGAGGAGTGCAAGTGAGGAGCCTTGGTGGAGAGGGTCGGACTCCTGGATCCTAATAACTGGACGTCCAGCCTAGTACAAGCCTAGTACAGGCTTGACGACACGAGGATGTGGAATTGGGACACCACGCCATTCTTTCGTCGAAGTACTGGTAAATGCCGTGGTCAAGGGCAATTCGGAGACCGTCATCGGAAATGAGATTAAACTGTGATTACATTGTAAAAGGATATGCAACGAGCCTTCTGCACTGACCGTTGTTCTCAGCTCATACATCTGAGCCCTGTGTGATTCTGAGAAGCTGTGGTATTGAGCATTGATGTTTTTTTTTCCTGTGATGGTCAGGTACGAGTTACAAGTGAGGAGACCAGCGCTCGTACTTCAAGTTCCAGCGCTACTGGCACACGCACGCTGAAGTCCACACACACCCACGTCGACCCTAGTCCGCATTCAATCAATATGATTCATGTCCCGCACACCTGCAATCTTTGAATGGCAACGAGGTTGGCCTGCGTGAGTTAGGTTTAACTTAGGTATGGGTGTGGGGGGTAGTATGATCAAGTTGCGGACAATGGCAGGCGCAATGTGGTACCGGGCCCGTCGGACTCAGGGCAGGGGCTCGAAGGGGCGAAGAATGTGTAGGAGGGTGTGGGAGGTGGTTCATCATGTAGAAGTGAGTAAGTAATCTTGCTGTAATTCCGGGGTGGCAATACACCGCCCACTGACGCATACCAGCCCACCATGCCGATACAGTGCAGCCGAAAGATGTGGTGGGCAGGCCCCTCGGGTATCGCCCAACGCTCTGAGTCTGAGTACTACTGGCCAGGTTATTCTGGGACCACGTCGGTAGAGATCTGCCGGACACCCGAACCGGCATGGTTAATGCGCCGATACATTCAATTCGAGCTGGCGCTCGTGTGGAGGTCGTAGTAGCATCCTACTTGATGCCGATTCCATAGTTATATGCTATATGACCGTGTTTACGGTCAACTTGCGCGCGACAAGAACGTTGTTTGCGAAACGTTGTGCCCTGAATAGATTCAGCCATTACAGAGCAGTGCCAGACATGGCAATACTTTGAAACGTCACGAGTTGAAGTCGGATGATAGGATCGGAGAACATATTGAAGTGTGCAAGCCAGCGACTAGGAGGATGTGGTTTCGGATGCGATCGCCTCATACTGGGAGGAGGTGGAGGAACGGTTACACCATACTGTCATCAGAGATCTCGTACATACCAGCACCGTCGGTGCCGGGGCTGCGGGGTGGTGGATGGATACGATATCTGATCGATGATCGTCTTCGCTCCGATCAAGGGTGCCACCGATACTACCAAGCGGATTAGGCGTACTTGAGCCAGTAGACGTACGCAGAACTTTCCGGGGAAGATGCAGAACACCGAAACCGATGTCGCACGAATTCATGAGATGAAACGCAGGCGAAAACATGGCAAGGCAAAAATTGACAGCCAGTTGCGAAGGAGCAAGAACAACTGTACGGTTGTGGATGGAATAAGCGAGGCGAACAATGTGCACGAACGAATTACACGAGTGCTTCGACAGTCCTTCGCCTGATTTCGACCCACTCGACTCCCTCACCGGCGGGGGTAACATCACACTCAAGCTCGTCGTCTACATATAGCGTGCTCCCACCCAACGAGCCATAGGACTTACGCAGAGCCCTCTGGCGAGGGCTCAGTGCGCTCACCGCGTCTATAGACATCGAGCGCGCCTTCTTCCCTATCTCGCGCATCTTCTTCGGAGCCTTCTTGACCTTCTTGACCAGCACCTTCGTCTTCTTCAAGTGTTCCACGATCGCACCATAGCCTTTTGGGAAGCCCCGGCCGGTGTGGATCACGGTGCCGAGGCAGATCGCGGAGACCACGATGGTCGAGCCGGTTACAAGGCGCGTCGCGAGGCCTGTGGCGTTGAAACACAGCCAGGTGATGGAGATAAAGAACGTGAAGAGCCTGTGGAACACCAGTCACCAGTTAGTATGACGGATCCCGTGAAGACGGAGGCGGAGTGTCTTACGCCCAAAGGAAGAACGAAGTGGGAATGCTCAAAACGATCGCGAGCCGCTCCCTGCCGTAGTGGGTCTCCATGCGTGGCACCAAGTATTGGAGCTGTGTGCAGGATGCGTTAGGTACGTTTGTGCGACCAATCTGAGTCTGAAGAATTTGCGTACCGCATCTGTGGCAGTATGATGCAAGCTTTGATGCAGTATGCGAGACAGAATGTGGCACGCGAAGACGTTGCCGATGCTCAGCACGAGCGACATGTAGCTGACGATTTGCCCGGCACTCCTGAAAGCCCCGGCCTGATCGACGCTTTGGATAGCAAGGAAGCCAACGTTTGCGGTGAGGACAACGGTAGCCTTAGTATCAGTACATTCGGTCAGCACCCTCATCCGAATAGCGAATAGGGTAGGCACGTACGGGAGTGATGGAGTTTTCCCAGTCCTCACGAAGCTCAGCAATGAATCTACGCCAGACCTGGTAGTTGACCTTCTTGTCGAGATAGATCAGGTGCAGGCGTTCGGCGTATAGGTGCGGCGTGTAGAAGAATAGCCATGTGACAGCCTTGAACCAAGCTGAGTACTCTGGCATCGTTGACTCGTGTACACTGCGATTGTTATCCAACTGTGCGTAACGTTCTCCGTGATAGCGTATGAATCGCTCGTGCACTGGGGGCCACAGTTAATGCCTACTATGTTAGAGCTAATATGGCGGGAAGGAAGGGACATACTCAGGGAGTTGTTCAGTTGAGCTGTCTTTCTATCAGCGAGGGATCATCGTTAGATGAAAAAAGATCAAGCTCACCTAGGATCATAACGTTTGGCACGGGCGTCTTCCCGCCTGCTATGTATCCAACGGCGGTTCAGCGTGCATGATTATGGTTCAAAATCCATGGGCACGTACTCTGAAAACGGACGTGACTGAGGATCTGCAAAAATCGATAAAGTTCTTCGGTCGCGTAAGGGACCGTTGAGGTAGGAGACATCTGGATGTCTGTATGGCACATAGTTAGACATGCTTCAGGGCCATTCCGTCAAGCGAAACTCACCGAGCATCCAATAATTGAGTTCGGCCTCCAGCTCTGCGAAGGCCTCTGGAGAGAACGAGCGGCCGTGTGGAAACATCCCCACATGCTGCCTGAGATATGTTTAGCCCCGATCCACTCGCGAATGCTGGCTGTTGTCCATACCAGTAATCCCGACGTGCGGCGATTTCTGCGGAACAAACGAAGCTCAGCGCCAAGGTATACGCGATGGACGATAACTCACTCAGATGCTCTCGACTCAATATTGAGAAGTCGTCGAGATCGTTCAGGAACCCTTCGACCACTTCTTCCATCCAGAAGACTTCCGCTTCGACCATATCAACCAGGTAGTAACACCCGAGCTGGTCGTCCGGGTCGTCTTCATCGTCCATAAGATCGAGACCAATTTCGATGTGGTCCATCGCAAGATCTGGATAGTCTTCCCGGATCTGGGTTTTGACCAGGGAGACTGTCTCATCGATGTACTTTAGATTGAGGTCATCGTACAGGTACACGTTAGTGTAGAAGTTCTGCAAACACATCAGACAAAGTGGACTCTGTATCAAACTGACGAATGCGGTACCTCGAATTGAAAATACAGTTGTCCTTCAGGATGTACACAGGGCTGCCACCTGCCAGCTGCCTTGGACCTATGGGATGTTCATGACTATGCTTCGGCATTGGCAGACAGGGTGCCCTTACCTGGGAGATATGCGGTTCCTGACCGGTAGCATCTTATACTTCTCCCAATCGCTCCCGTTCCTGTCACAAATAGCTCATGAATATGTCACAAGCAAATACAGCACACTCACTTGTCTAATAGCTGTCGAGAGGAATACCTATTTTTGCTGACATAGCGAACGGGGATGGGCGCTAGATACACGGTCTTGTCCTGCTTTAGAGGTTGAGACTGCGGTACATCGAACGCGACATCGGGCGTTCCGTTTGGTTTCCCTACGATTTGGGCAGGCTCGGCCGTCAACCTTTCTCCAGTGATCGTCCCACGAGGTGCGTCCAAGTCTTGTTGGCTGCTTGTGAGGGTTGCCGTGGACGCGAGTGACGCAGACGAGTCGGTACGGTTATGATTGGGAGGTGCATTGAGAGAGTCTTTGGGCGATGATGCTGGTGATGGCGGTGGCGGTGGCGATGGGTGATATGCATCGCCACTGTGGCCAGAGTCCTGCTCATAGTCGTCCCTGGTGCTGCAGCGTGATGGTGTCGATATCCGGATATTGGGCGATGCCATTTGGAGGAAGGCGGTGGTTTGTGGATGGGGACGTCGCAGAGGTAGCTCGCAGGTGAGGAGGGAGGAGAGGGTCGGACTCTTGAGATCCTAATAACTGGGCGTCCACCGGATGCCTAGTACAGCCTTGCACGACACGAGGATGTGGTATTGAGACGCCATTCTTTCGTCGAAATCTGCGGTCCTAGGATGGGCGAGCTTCCATTGTACTGCCTTCCATTGTACGCGTGACTGGTAAACGCCGTGGATAAGGGAAATCCGGAGACCGTCATTGGAAATGGGATTGATCTGTGAGTACAAGGATATGCAACAAGCCTTCTATACTTACTGTTGTATTCAACCTCATATATCGCCCTGTACGATTCTGAGAAGCTGCGATATTGACTCGGAGCATCGATATTTCTCCTGTGCCAGTGGTGGTCGGGTACAAGTTACAATGGCGGCCCGGAGGCAGGCCCAGACCAGCGCTCAACTACTTCCAGGGCTACGTGTGCCACCACGCCCACCTACGCGCGCTGAGATCTACCGTCCACACACACTTGAACCGCATTCGATCATAATGATTCATGTCCCGCACGCCTTCAAGCTTCACATCGCTGCGAGTTTTGCCTGGGTGGGAGCTAGCTGCGGACACCCTGGCGCAGCTGAGTGTGGTACTGGACCGGACTGGGCCAAGGGACGAGTCTGATCTTAGGGACGCGCGAAGGATGTGAGGACGGAGGTCGATCGACATGTAGCTTCATAATGAGTGATTAAGGCTGTAAATTCGGGGTTTCAATACACCGCCAAACGAGTACCAGCCCACCTCGCCGGTGTGCGGCTAAAATGTCGTGGACGGGGGAGAGGCCCCCCTCTGAGTTGTGAGTCGGGTACTATCACCCGGAGCTCATCTGAGTAGTACTGGCCAGATTATCCTCAAGCCAAGATATCCTGGCCATTACCCTGCCAGGTCGGCAGAGATCTACCGAACCAACATATGTGGTTTTGCGCACATTTGCAAGCTGGCGCCACTCGTTCGGCGGTTGTAGGATTCTGAAGTTGGCTCTGATGCCACTGGCAACTTGTATGCTACATGACCGTGTTCACGGTCAGCTTCTGCGCGACAAGAATATTCAATTTCGCGAAACGGTATGCCCTGAACAGATTCAGCGGTTACAGCCGTGGACATGGCGATACATAGGTACGTCACGAGATGAAGCATGACGTGATTGATTTCGGACATGAAGTTGAAGTGTGCAAGATGACTGGGAGGTGCCGTTTCGGATGGTGAAGCGAGAGTGCGTGGATACAATGAATCACCGAATGAGCGATGCATTACAGAGTTAGAGACACTAAGAGGAGGAGTAGGGGATGTGGGTGTGTCATCATAGCCTGAGAGGTGGAGGGTACGATTACACCATATTCTCAACAGAGGTCTCCCGCGTACCACCACCTTCTTCGCTCCCATCAAGCGCACCAGTACTGCCAATCGAGTTAGGCGGACTCGAGTCAGTAGGCGTGCGCAGAAATCTTAGGGGAAGGTGTAAAACGCCGGAAGCGATGTCGATAGACCTTCTGGGGAATTTCTTGCGTATCTCCTCTCCTTCGACGCGCTTACGTGCGACGTCGGGGCCGCCGTCGTTTGTATCAGGTGTGCTCCAACCGTTCGAGTCGAGCGTATTTTGACCGGTATGCTTGCGTGACATCTTCCGACGAGGGTTCAACGCGTTCACGGCGTCCTGGGACATTTTACGCATATCCTTGGACATCGTGCTGATTCTGCGTCGTATCTTTTTGGGAACCTTCTTCACCTTCTTCACAAGCTCTTGCGTCTTCTTGAACTTCTCTGCGAACGCGTTGTATCCTGGTGGAGGCCCGCGCCCGGTGTGGATGACCGTGCCAATGCATAATGCTGAGACGACGATCGTGAGCCCAATCACTAGGCGCGTGGTAATGCCCGTGTCGCTGAAACACAGCCAGACAATGGAGATGAGAAAAGTCAGGAGCCTATGGTTCATTGCCGACCTGATGAGAATGGCGGTCCTACGATGAAGGAGAAAGACTCACTCACCCCCAGAGGAAAAACACTGTGGGGATGCTTAGGACGATCGCCAGTTTCTCCCTGCCGTAGTTAGTTTCCATACGGCCAGTCAAGTATTGAGCCTGTACAGCGTGCGATCAGTGTGGTACGACGAGTCTGCGTAAATGTTACGCACCGCGTCGGAGGCGGTTTGGTGCAGGCTCCGGTGCAGGATCCCACTGAGGATGGCACAGGCGAATATGTTGCCGATGCTCAGTATGAGCGATATGTAGCTGACGACTTGCCCAGCACTTCTGTTAGCTTGGTCTTTATCAACGCTCTGGATGGCGAGAAAGCCAACATTAGCGCTCAGGATGACGGTTGACTATTCCATGCACATGCATAGTCAGCCGGGTGTGCTAAGTGGACGGAGATGGCGCGTACCGGGATGATAGAATTTCTCCAGTCCTCTCCCAGTTCAGCGATAAATTTACGCCAAACGGTGTAATTGACTTTCTTGTCCAGGTAGAGGATGCGCAGGCGTTCGCCGTAGTTGTGTGGTGTGAAGAAGAGCAGTGGGATGATGATCTTGAACCACAGTGAACTTTCTGTGTCTAGCGGGTCGTGTACGCTGCGGTTATCATCCAATTGTGCATAGCGTTCCCCGTGATAACGAATGAATCGCTCGTGCGCTATCACCCAGCTTCATCAGCGCTGCACCGAGTGATAGGACAAAGGGGAAGGGCACACCCATCGAAGATTTCAGCGCAGCTGTGTGTTCGTGAGCATGTGTCTGTCTTTGATACATGTGTCAGACTCACCAAAAACTATAACGTACGGCGTCGGCGTCCTCTCTTCCGCTGCGCCCCGATATTCAACCGTTGTGCATGATTGTATGACAAAGAACTAGACGCACACTGCAAACTTCGAACATCCCTGAGGATCTGGATGAACCGATAGATGTCCTCACTCGAATAGGGGACTGTTGACGTTGGAGACAGTTCCCTGTCTGTCTGTACTGTGAGGGACGTTCGTGAACATCCGAGCGAGTAAACATACCAAGTATCCAATAATTGAGTTCCGCCTGTAAGTCCGCAAACCTACCCAAGGGATATTGCCGGCCATGCGGAAACATAATCACATGCTCCCTACAGCCCGTTAACAGATATTGGCAGTTCGTGCCAGATCCCATACCAATAGAAGTGTCGTGCGATAAGTGCTACCAAGCGAGCAAGATCAGGCTCGAGCAAGAAGAGGGTGAGACGACGACTTACTCAGATGCTCTTGACTCAATATCGAGACACCCTCGAATTTGTTCATGAAACCCTCATCGACATCCTCAAGCCAGAAGACTTCCTCTTTGACCTTATCAGCTAGGTAGTAGCACCCGAGATGGTCGTTCTCGTCATCGACCATCAGATGCAGGCCAACTTCGATGTGCTCCAGTACGAGTTCCGGGTGTTCACTGATCTCATCAAGCAGCAGAGCAACTGTGGCATCGATGTACTTGAGGTTATCTTCGTCATATAGATATACATTGGTGTAGAAGTTCTACGACTGCGTCAAACGGAGACGCTTCTACTTTCATCTGACTGATGCGTACCTGGAATCGGAAGTACAACTGGCCTTCAGGATGGACACAGGGTTCCCATCTACCAGCCGTTTGGGGCCTTGCGAGGCCATGGTCAGTGCCCACACTGAGGCACCTGTACACATCAACCTCTCACCGGGATTGTATGCGATTCTTGGCCGGGATTGTCTTATACTTGTTCCAGTGGACTCCATCCCTGTCACAAGCTCGCTAGATGTCCTCGATGAGACAATAATATATAATGTGGCTTACTTTAACAACGGCTCCCTCTCAAAATACCTATTGTCCCTGACATGCCGAACGGGTATGGGCGCTAGAAAGACTTCGACTTCGACCTCGACCTCGGGAGGCTTCGTTTCATTGTGTGCGTCATTTGTTGCTTCGTCTAGTATTGCTATCTCTGATTCAGGGTCCGCAGTCAACCCTCCCCCAAAGACCGTGCTGCACGGTGCTTCAACGTTGTCTGTGAGGGTTACCGTAGATGGTATCGATGTGGAGGAGCCTCGGCGATGGTAGATTGAAGGGAGTGTGAGAGAACCTTGGGGCGACGTCGTCGAGCCTCTGGCTGATGATGTAGATGGTGTCGGTGATCGGCGAAGCGCATCGCCCTTGCCAGAGCGCTCCTGCTTTGAGTGGTCAGTGGCGCTGTGTAATGAGCAGCGGGGTGGTGTCGATATCCGGATATCTGGCGCTGCCATTGGATGAAGGAAGGCGGTGGTTCGTGGACGGGGGTGTAAGGGAGGAGAGGGGACTGAGCACGTCCACCCAGCTGCCTAGTAGTCAGTACAGCCTTTCACGACACGAGGATGTGGAATTGGGACGCCATTCTTTCGTCGAAATCCGGGGGCCTAGGATGGGCGAGCTTCCGTACGCGTGACTGGCAGACGCCGTGGATAAGGGCTTCTCGACAGCTCCGGAGGCTCCCATCGGAAATGAGATCTATCTATACAAGGATCACCAGTGCAACGAGTAATCCGCACTTACTGTTGTTCTCAGCTCATATGCCACCCTCTAAGAAGCTGCGGTATCGATTGTTTCATCTCGGGATAGGTACTGTGGTAATACCGTGAGCGTCTCTAATAGAGTGCCGATACATCGGATGTCAATATGAAGGGCGTCTGCCATTCACACAGACACAGCCTGCGAACCATCGAAACTTGCACACGTGCAGGCAGCAGCATTGAGGCCACCCACCGGTCCGACAATTTGCAAAAAAGAGGTTTGGATTTCACCGATACAGGAGCGAAAGTAGTGCAACAACGTCCGGAGGAAATTTCAGAATCCCCTTGCGGACGCCGGAAGCGTCGACTCTAGAGCTATGACCGAGGCGCTGGCAGGCCAGCAGACGACGCGCCGATCTCCGTGAGTTCCGTGAGGGTATCGAGCTGGCCCTTGTATTGTGGAAGATACGCTGCATCGGTGTACGGGCACCGGACCGCCGGCGAACCCTTGTATATGGGGGTGAAGCTGGCCGCACAGACTTCGAACTCGGTGAACTCGTCGTAGTCGATCTCCACTGCGTTTCTCGGGTTGCGGTCTCCAGCAGCAATGCGTTGCCGCGCCTACACATTCATGGTCAGACAAAGCACGCACTTACACAGTACGGTGGACCATACCTGCGCCACGATCTTTGGATCTGGGTTGAGGTCGAGCAAACGCCTGGCGAACTTGGCTGCAGTGGCGTGGTTGTTCGCCTTCGCGAAGACGCCAATCGCACTCCGTAACGCGATCTGTAGGTGCGGTGGCTGCAGCGTGCAGTGCGTGAAGTATGCCGCGAGCTCCAAGCTGCGGCGGACGTTGTCCGGGTCTTCCTGAGCCACCCGTCTGCGCTCGATCTCAAGCGAGACACCCAACAGGTATTCCCGCGCAGAGGTGACCAGGTCACGCCACTACCACACGAGGCAATTGTGGTCAGCCTGGGAATACGCTGATGAACGTGGGAGGTCTTAGACGTACCTCCTTGGCTTCGCTGTCAGAAGAGATTGGAACCAGCAGAAGTGAGCGCAATACGGAACGGAACACAGTCTGCGCATCAGGGAGCTTGTTGCTGGACACAGCACGGAAACCTTCTGAGAGCTCTGCACGAATGGACGCAAGGTTGCGCACTGCGACTGGAAGGACACGACTAGAGGACGACTCGTCGGGGTTGCGACGTAAATGCAGTTGGAGTGGTGGCAAAGACGCCAAAGGAGACAGATAAGCGTGCGACGAACGATAGATCGAGAGGAAGGCAGGCTTGAGATGAACAAAGTTGACGACTCCGAACTGTCTGCTGAGTAACTATTGGCATACAGTAAGTCTCGTGCACGTCGGTCCAGAACGTAGGGCCAAGCTTACCTGCATGGCTGTGTCGAAAGACCCTGCAGCAACATGATCGGCTGCGAAAGGGGAATTGCGTGTCCAAAGCTCGGTTTCACTGACTCCTGGGGTCGCACCGGCTCCTAGATCAGCTTCCTCCTCGGCAGCCTCTTCCTCCTGCTCGTCCTCGGCAGCATCCTCAGCGTCAGCATCGAGATCCCAAGCGCCCTCCTCAGCAACGATGTCCTCGTTTCCTTCCTCATCCTTAGCCCAGTCATCAAGAGCAGCCGAGGCAGCAGCACCGCTGTCGACACCATTCAGGTATGGAGCATCAGCGCCAGCATCAAGGTTGCCGTTAGCCAACATCTTCTCGAACAGGCTCTCTCCTGCAGAGAGTGTCGGCCAGTTGAGGTTGGTAGTGGGAGTGATCACGGGTGGTGGCCTGAGGGTTGATTGCCCGAATGAAGGCACGTCATCAACATCGGCCTCAGTGAGACCCGCTGCCTCGAGAATCTCAAGAGCAATATCGTCGAGACCGTTGGTCTTTGCGGTCAGGTAAGCGAGAGAGTCTAGATAGCGGTCAGTGAGGATCACTGATTCGGCTTTGCAACTTACACATTCCGACATCCCTCAGCACAGCAATGCGGCCATGGACATCACCAGCATAGAGCGCATTGTGAAATCGTGACATGGGGTCCCCGCGCGCTTCCGCGATCTTCTGCATCTTTGTCAACTTGTCCGTGCTGCCGGTAGCCAAGTACAAGAAGGAAAGACGATCGAAGTTCTTGGTGCGCTGGTACGCCTTTTCCACGATCTGCGATGCCGCGGTCCAGCGGTGTCAGTACTTCCATTCGATGTCCACACGTCCGAGACCGGCTCGAACCCACCTTGTGGTTGCCTTGCTTAAGGGCTTGCTGCGCCAGACGCTCCCAGCACTCGGGCCGGTCAATGGCCTGAGCCGTCTCCAGAGCGACATCGAGGTTGCCGCATTCAATGGCAAGATCAAAGCGCGTGTTTTTGTCTTGGACGAAGTGCAGGGCGATCTGCGATCCGCAATATCAGAACGTGGCAGTTCTACGCGGATCTTCTGTTGCCCAAGATAGTACGCACCTCGGGGAACCCTTTTTGCTGCAAATATGCGATTATACTCTGGCCCAAGAGATTAGACGTGCGGATAATGTACAACATTTCCTCGTGATTGTTTCGTAGGAGTGCCAGCTTGAAGCGGTACTCGGTCGGGTCGATCGTGATTGTGCGGGGTCGTGCGGAGCGGTCTAGACAGTGAACGATCTTGCCCTTGACGCGGGTAAGGTACACAGGGTTGTCGAGGGTGCAGATGACACCGTGATCGCTACATAGCGGTCAGGTAAAGAAAACACTGAATCTTGGGATAGCTGAGACTTACCCTTGCGCAAGACAGTACTTGATGTGGTTAAGGGTGGAGTAGATGAACACGCCAGAGTCATCCCATGCACCAGACTTGATGCGGATAGTTTCGTGGATGAGCGTGTGGTGCGAGAAATTCTTGTTTGCGATGGTGATCGCTGCATGACCGTGTTAGCTATAGATCTACTCAGGAGTCGCGAGTACCTACTGTGCTTGCTAAGAAGCGCAACGAGGGAGCCGTCAGCGCTCCACACGACATACTTGACCGGTGGTGTGGTGATCTCGGCCAATGTCTTCTGTTGCTGGATGTCGTACAGGACAACAGACGACGTGGAGCTAAGGATCAGACTCGCCGTCCCACCATAGAAGATCTCATTCGTTTGCACTGGCGGTTTGATACTCTTCACAACCGAATTCGATAGGTCGCGGACTTCGATGAGCTGCCACAGCCGCTTGATCAAAATCACCCTCTCGCGAGTACATGATGGTACCAACCTGAGTAGCCTTATTGAGCACCGCAAGCCTGTTACGGGCCACGAAGATAGCCGCCTGGCCGCTTCCACGCTTTCCATCCGTCGATGAGTCTTTGACCTCACCCACTGCATCCTTGGGAAGTGCAGTCAACTCGTACAAACCATTGTCAGACGATATGGTCAAGACGACGGCGCGTTCCGCGGGGTTGTAGCTGAGCGTCCTTGGAGGAACGTAGGGACTGCCGAACTTGCGCACGCTGAGGAGACCGATGTCGGAGCCAGTGTTAATGTCGTACGAACGCACGTATTTATCGCGCACATAGTAGACCATGTCGCCATGCACAGCAAACGCAGGGCGCTCGCGCTCGAGCTTGAAGACGATCAAACCATTATCATGACCTAGAGGGGCGCGGGGTGAATGATTGGTGGAAGTGACGTCACACGCAACATACCAGCAGCGAAGAGGTTCAGTTCAGGGTGTGCCGCGAGGACCCAGAAACGATCATGCTCTCTCCTAAACGTCTGTACAGCAGACCGCTTCGTGAGGTCCCAGACGCGCACCGTCTTGTCCTCACCGCAGGAAACGATGAGCTCGTGCTTCGGGTGGAAGAGTGCGGTGGAAACGTTGTTGAAGTGACCTCTGCACGCATCCACCTCCCATGCCTTCGTCTCGCTCATGCGCCAGATTTTTATTTGCCGGTCGTCCGCAGCGGAAACGATGAGT
Organism: Fomes fomentarius; assembly: GCA_022606135.1. Taxonomy (NCBI): domain Eukaryota; kingdom Fungi; phylum Basidiomycota; class Agaricomycetes; order Polyporales; family Polyporaceae; genus Fomes; species Fomes fomentarius. Next base: position 570,418 of record JABYQN010000011.1, on the reverse strand, counting down.
GGTAGCGTCGGGTGGAACGAAGCCCAGTTGACACCGCGATCATGACCTTCGAGCACGTACTTCACCGTGGAGAAGTTATCGAAGGAGTCGAACGTGCCAGGCGTGGTGTTCGGAGTGTTCTTGCGGAGGCCAGAGATGTCCCACACGCGCACGGTCTGGTCTTGCGAGGCAGACACGATGAGGTCTTCCTTCGGGTGGAACTGCGCTGACATGACATAATGCGAATGCCCGGTGAGGATAGCTATGCAGTTTCGCGACGTGCTGTTCCAGATGCGGATCGTTTGGTCGTCGGATGAGGAGAGCTGGTGGGAGCAGTAATCGACGTGAGGCCTCGGGGTATGTCGTGATCAAGCACAGAACTCACAATCCACGGCATTTCGTGATGGAACTGGACGGTCCGGACATAGTCGAGATGCCCGTGGAGCGTGAACAGACAGCGACGATTCGTGGGCCGGATGTCTACAAGTCATAAGAGACCGGGCGCGACTATTAAGATACGCACTCACCCCAAACTTTAATCTTATAATCGTCTCCTCCAGTAGCTAGCAGTGCGCGACTTGGGTGGAAAGCAACCCCACGCACAGGTCCTGGTACACGTTTAGCACGCATTCAACTGGAGACAAATGATGGCGCACCTTCATGCTCCTCAAACCTGTCAACTAACACTCCCATCCGGTAATTCCACAGCTGCACGCTCCCATTGTGCAACGACGCCGCTAGCAGGGGCTGAGTTGGGTGGAAGGCGAGTCCTGGTGATCCCCGATGGCACTTGAGTCCTGCAAAGATGGGACCCCAATATCGACATCATGTACACACCTTTTACGCGATTGCTCTTGGACTCGAACTTCGTGAGCATAACCGACATTTTGGCAGCGTTGTCTGCGGTCGAGAGTGCGTAGAGGTGACCCGCAGAACGTGCAGAAAATGTGTGAGGGGAAGGCGGTACTACTCGGCTACGTGGAGGTAAAGATGCGAAACGTGACGACGCGCCGAACGTGTCGAGATTAGTGGGATAAGCCGAGATAAGTAAAGGTGTTAAGTTTTGTATTGATACCGGCTAATAGAGTCATTGACTGGTAAGTAGCTGATCTTATCTTGATCAATGTGACTTTGTCGCCATACTCATTTCCGGACTAGAAGATCTTGTTCAATTGCATTCTTCTACCACCATCGCGTCGGCCACTTCAGCCGCCTGATTTCTATGGATCAGCCACGACCTCACGACCCAAGTTATCGTTGTTGCTAGTCAGTTGTGTGGATGGGTGTCTTGGGGCTCACGCCGTTTCTCCAAAAGAGCTGGTACGTAGCAGTGGTCAACTCGTCTTACATCGCGCTCAAGTTTTCGCAGCCCCCACGTCGTCAAACATTTTCCTGAGCGGCTGCAAGCCCTTTCTGGCAAACGGATAGTTATGTACGCAGCCTCATATGCGCCTTGATCGAGGTGTTAATCCCCCTAACTAGCGATGGCACTCTCATCACACAACGGTTTCACTTCGCGCCAATGCCGCAGCCATACCGGCATGTTCTTTCGTGGTATCGGCTGGCGAGGCACCTGAGGGACCACAACATCCAAGCCATATGTACGTTTGACGGGAAATTAAGGAGCTTAGCGAAAGAACGAGAGGTACGTGAATAGTGCCTTGCATCGTGATACCGGACTCATGTGGTCAAGATCGAGAGACGGCGCAAGGATCGCATGATGACAGCCGCGCGCGGCGGGTTCGAATATGACCGGTTGGATAGGCTTCGCCGACTTTCGGAGTCTCTGCGCGCGTGGCATTCGATTGGAGTCGGTGAATCTGAGAGGGAGCTCGAGTCACTCAAACGGTTGACACGTAGTTGGAAGATGCCAGCCAATCTCGCGGCCACGGCATCGGCAGTTGCAAGAGGAGAGGCGGCGACAGGGTTGGCGGCAGTGACCTTACCGGGGGAGTTGCAGCGGGGGCATTGCATGGAATGAACGAAGATTGGGGTGGCTCAGGTCCAAACACTCCCAACTCGCCTGCCATCTCCTACGACTCTTCTGGAGAGCTTGAGGTGCTCCAGGTTCTCGAAGGTTTGCCGCATCTTCCTGACATATTGGGGGCTTCGGTCTTGGTCGACGTGCTCATCATCTGTCGCTGTAGACATATCAAATCAAGACATGGGCCCTAGTGACCATCAAGAAGGTTTGGCAGCAGACGTCTCTGAGTTGTTCACTGAATACTGCAAGAGCATTCCCCAGCTCGTCTCCCTATCAGAAACAACTCCCGATGACGCCAACCTTCCAGACATCTTTGACCCTCCCGTTGTCGTCCAAGAGGACCCGGGCGAAGCATCTGCCGTTGAATATGCCATGTCGAAGACCCAGCAGTCTCTCATATATGAAGAAGCCCAATTATGGGCGCAATTGGCCGAATCTGTTGAGGCGGGCACGGGCATGACGGAGTCTGTCTCACGTATGGCTGAGTCGCTGGAGGCAAAGAGCAATGTGCTCTCAGAGTCGTACATGCGACGCACTCACCCGCCTACGGCCGAAACATACAAGGAAAGCAAAGAGATCTTGCGCGCGATGGGCATTCCATGCATCGAACCCTCTGGGCCATACGAAGCTGAAGCGCTGGCCGCCGCGGTTGTTTTGAGTGGCCATGCCGACTTGGTGGCGAGTGAAGACACGGTATGATCCCCGCTTCACACATGTCATGAATTCCGCTAATATCTGGTTGTCCGTAGGATGTTCTTATCTACGATGCACCCCTGGTCCGTAACCTCGGAAGTCGTCAGGGCCCCCTCCTCCTCATCTCAGGCGCCGAAGTCCGCGAAGTTCTAGAGCTGAACCGCGACCAGTTCATCGACTTTGCGCTCCTGCTCGGGACCGACTTCTCGCAACGTATCAAGAACGTTGGCCCAGCGCGTGCGCTCAAGTATATCCGCAAGCACGGGTCCATAGAGCAAGTTCTTGAGCACGAAACCAAGTACCCTCCCCGGATCCCGAAGGACGTGTACTTGGAGCAGGTCCAGCTTGCACGGAGCGTGTTCCACACGCTCCCACCTATACCGGACATTGCTTCATTTGAGCCTGGGGAGGTCGATGAGGAGGCAGTATTGGAGATTTTGGACAAGCATGGGCTTCGTCGCTATGGCATAGAAGATATAGACTACAGTCATACACTCTCTGGCAATTACTTTGCCGACAATCCTGCTGCTGCTTAGACCATGTCTTTTGAACGAAATGCATGTACGGTACTCAACGCTCTAATTCAGTGTATCCTAATGCCAGTCATCCCTGTTCCGGTTTTCGAAGTCAGCGTTAGGATAAGTAATAGGAAATGTGTCGGCGTCTAGCTAAGTAGGCGCAACAGCGCTCTTTCTTTCCTCCGCAACCGCCACAACGGTACCCGGTAACCCTCCTCGTCGTATCCTGTCGCGTTCTCAATCTGTTGTAATCTGCATAATATCAACGTAGTTGACGCACTCACGCTACAACGCCGCCTCACATCTGTCAGTGTTAAGACTGTGGCCTTTGGGCGCACTATCAGCATCACGGAACTGTCTTTCACACCGAGGCTGTACCAACGATCAACAGGCACTGGTGATCTTCACCCTGGATTCCAAAGCCAATCGGGCGACCCCTTTCGTTCTTCCCATCGTCTGCGCGGGCTGAGGGTCTGGCGATAGTTGCGTGCTCAAGCGGAAGCTGCGGCGGTGGCAGGATCTATTGTACGGCCCAAGGTGCGTAAACCCACTGCCTAGACCGTCTCAAGTGAATTGACATCTCTACTCCTACCCGTTGTGCTTGCTGTAGCTACCATATGATCTGAGGCGCAAGGTTTTGCTCTACATATTCACTGCACTGCGGCGAAGTACGAATAAGACCAATAACGCGCCCCGTGCCTCTGGGCAGACATCATCCCTTCACTTCTGGTGAGTCCAATCATTGGAATATGCTGGGAAGTCTTGAGACGGACGATTAATCGCCAGGTGAGCAGTGGCGAAGATGGCGCAAAGCGGTTACTCCTCGTATTACCCCCAAGCGTCCTACACCTACCCTACTCCCCCTTCTCAACCGCAGACAACTCAGGGATACGACCCCAGGATGCAACCACAGTACTCTACACACTATCAGCAACCGTCATACGTTCAGCAAACACCGCAACATCAAGCCTCACAATATGTCCAGACACCAGCTGCTCCCATTCACCGCCCGCCATCTAGAATTAACCCGGTTGCATATGCTCCTGGTCAGCTTACCGGGCCCATGACCGCCCCTCTACCACAGGTGCCACAGGCGCAACTGTATGGGCAGTATTTTCCTCCTCGATCCCCTCAGCCGTACCAACAGGCACCCACTTCTAATCCGTATCCCTCGCCTGTGTCACCGCAAACACCCCAGTCCGGAACGCCACAGTCCGCTCGTCGTCCACTTCCCGATCCCCGCGGGCTTCCTGCCCCGCCTGTGAATGGGCAAGGATTCCCTTCGCCTCAACAAACACCGTCTCCAGGACCCGTTGCGAGTGCTCATCGGCCTATACAGTCTGTGCCGAATGTCAATGCGTTCCCAGCCAATCCACCTCCAAATGCTTTAACACGAATACCGTCTGGTCAGGGCGGATCTCCCACATCGAGCACCTTCGTAGCTTCTACTAGTCCGCCGCGTCCACTTCCCTTACCCCGGTCTGCAGGGTCTTTTGACCTGGCCAATTCGCAAAGCCAACCTCAGGTTCAGCCGCAGCCGCAGAGCCCTCCGAAGCGCGCTCTTCCCGCACCTCAGCCACCCTCATCCTCGGTTATACCTGAACAGCCGGCGCCTGTAAGGAGTCCTGAGTTGTTGCCTGCACCGGGGCAGAAGTTTGTGCCTTTGTGGAAGCGCGCTTTACCACAACCAGGAGGCTCAGCACTTGCAAGGACACCGCAGCCGTCGCAAATTCAAGCACCTGTAGAGAGACGGAGCACGGTATCGGGTGGTGCACGCCCACTTCCGTCTCCCAGCGCCTCCAAAGCAGTGGGTGCTCCAGTGGACTCAAGCGCTCGTGCGGGCACGCTCCCTCTCCATCTCCAATTGCAGAATGCGCCCTCGTCCTCCCGGCAGCATACCCAGCCGCTTGATACTCTTTCTAGAGCTTCGCAACCCAATGCGCCTCCGTCTAACAATAATCGGACTCCGCCATCACCCTCTCCTACTACCTCAAGTGTCAGTAGTTCACCGTCCACGTCACGGTTCCGAGAGCGCTATCGCACACTTCCTCTACCCACAGCGGCACCGAACTATCCTCTTCCACCTGAGCCGACGGCTCAGGCTCAATCGCATTCGCTCGTGGGCCAACGTATCTCAGAGTCACCGGTGAGCTCAGACGACGAGGAGTTGACCAACGCTCTCCTTGAGCGGCATCCACGCTCCCCAAGTCCTCAATATGGCATCCGTGAACTGCCCAAGAATAGCCACCCTCCTCCTGCCAACCCTCAGGCGGAGCAGCCTGGGCGAGGGCGGCGAGAGCTTCCGTCTCCGGGGCCTCCGTCTCCGAACCGCAATCAGGAGGCCGAGTCTAGTATGGCGATGCGGATGGCGAATGCGTCACTACGGTCGACGTCGCCATCGCCGACCTTTCGACCAACACACGGCCATTCACAGTCGTTGTCGAATAATGGCCCGGCGCGCCCGATGCCTCAGCCTCCGAACCAGTCTCAGCCTCAGCCTCAGCCAAAGCAGCAGAATGGATGGCCATCGGCGCTCCCACCGCTACCGAGGGCGCCAGGGAGTTCTAATGTCGCCCCGCCTCCTACTTCGCAGTCTACTTTCTCACAGATGCAGGCAAGCCGAGCGCTCCCTCGCCCAACACGTTCCAACACGACCGCTGCGACTGTGACTCCATTCTCTCGGCCTCGGTCTCCGCGTAAGGCAGATCTCGACCTCAGCTTGGATGATGCGCCCCCGCCCAGCCTACGGCGCTCGCCAGGACCATCCTCTGCTTTCCAGCTGCCGCAAGCGCGACCACCAACCAGTTTCAATTCGCCGCTACCCAGTGCCCCCGCACTGAATGCACGCTCCCAGACTGCTCCGACACATAACGTGTTGCAGCGGGCGCCTTCAGACGCTACTTCGGTGTTTTCGTTGTCGCACTTTCCCCCTCCTCCTGCCTCACAACCGACCTCTCCACGGAAGAACGCTTTTAGGCCGCCGTCGCCGGTCAAGCCGCAGCCCAGACCGCCTTCTCCTACAAAGCCAATGAGGTCGCAATCCCCTGACAGGTTTCAGCGGCCGCCTCCTACGAGACAGCAGAGCACTCCGCGGATCCCGAAGATCTCGTTCCCTGCCAATGTGGATGGCGACAGTGACGAGGACGCCGACGGGCCGGTGATCAATATCTCAGGACCCAGCGATGCCAACCGCGGCGGCGGCGTCCCTCGCATGTCCTTCGGCGACGACGACGGAATTCCTGTCATCAACATCGGCGGCGCAGACGACAGCGGTCCGTCCATCCCGCAGATCTCCTTGCCTGGCGAGCCGTCGCCGTCTCCTCCAAAACAGTCCCAGACCCGCAAGATGCAGGAGACGCTCTCGAATCCGCGCCTAGAGGCGGCGAAGCGCAGCGGACTGGTGTGTGGCGGGTGCGGCGGTCCGATTATCGGTCGCATCGTGAGCGCGATGGACATGCGGTGGCACCCGGGCTGTTTCCGGTGCTGTGTGTGCGACGAGTTGCTGGAGAACCTCAGCTCGTATGCGCATGAAGGGAGGCCGTACTGCCATTTCGATTACCATGAGGTGCGTCATTCTTGACTGTTCGTTGTGATGAACGCTGGCTGACCTGTTACGTGACAATCATTGATGAATAGCACTTCGCGCCGAGATGTTACCACTGTGAGACCGCGATTGTGGACGAGCGATTTATCACGCTCGACGACCCTGAGCTGGGCAAGCGCACGTACCACGAGCAGCACTTCTTTTGCGCTGAGTGCGGCGATCCCTTCCTCCCCCCAGCTTCGCCCGGTGCGCCCTCGCGCACGTTCGCGGGCGACGGGGCGTTCACCGCAAGCGCGGAGGACGATGTGGGTTTTACGGTGTACAAGGGCCACCCGTATTGCGAGGCGTGCCATGTGCGGCTGCGGATGCCGAAGTGCAAGAAGTGCAAGAAGAGTATACGGGATGGGATGCAGGCCGTTGAGGCGCTTGGAGGAAAGTGGTGCTGGGAGTGCTTCACGTGTGCTGTGAGTGGTCTCTTTGTACAACCTCTCATTCGTTGTGCTTGGAGTGCTGATCGCGTTTGTATGCAGAGCTGCGACAGGCCGTTCGAGAACCCAGCCTTCTTCCAGCGGGACGGCAAGGCCTTCTGCGAACACTGTTTCAGCATCATGATCCGGAACGAAATTTAGCGGACTGCTGGTGTAATCCAGACTCAGACTTGTACTATCTCCCCCCGCTCCGCATGTCTTGCTTCACCTGCCTCTTTGGTAATTGGGAGGTGTCGCCGTCGGTCCTCCCGATGCTTGCGCTGTCGTTTTGCACTGCACATGTTGTACTTGAGCTGTCTTGATACGTTGCTCTTCTGTGCTCGATCTGTTTGTACTACACACGGACGGTCCGTAATATCGTGAACGATGCTTTCGCGCATACCTACCCTGTTGTCCAAGTATCGTAATTATAATCTTATGTGGTCCCAACGGCCCCCAGGATACAATATCTCTGTTCTAGAGTTGTTTGAGCTTCACTTATGATCCTCTTGTTCCTACGCCGCAACACTAGTATTATGTACTCAAGTACTCTGATTCGTAGAGACTGTGAGTACACGTCCCGCTTGCATATGAGGAGGCTCCTGTAGCCGGGGCTCTTCAGGAATGCGCCTCCTCAATATGGTAGCTACACACACTTGTCGCACATCCAGCTTTAGGGCCCCATCGCCTATTGCTCTATTCATACTACCGACGTAGTCCGTCTTCCCAGGTCTAGTGCCAGGCTCCGATTCCATCTGCTGAGCTGAAGAGCGCCTCCGTTGGTATCTAGGCATGCTCTGTATATACGCAAGACCCTGCGTGTATAGGATCGCGAGGCCCTATTGGTTTCTTGTGAGCTATAATCTTCCAAGGCACATCTCCCCCTCTCCGGTAATATAGACTGACTGAGCCTGTTTTGAATAACCAAACGAAAGCGACTCGACGTCACTAGAGGCACGCCATTCCGGTCGTCTCCACCACAATGCGATTAGATGTAAGCAGCGCCAGGGCTGACGCCAAGTAGTAGTATGTACTGAGAGAGCATGAATACGTCTTGGACGCCACGAACATGAGATTATGTAAAAGGCCAAGATCCGGATCTATGAACGGAGAAGCATGTCGGATAGTGCTAAGAGTACAGTACGGGGAGAACGGAAGCAGAGGACTTGTAATATCCCAGTGTCGGCTGGATGCTACCTGACCCCCTACACTTTACGTCGACAAGGATGAGCTCGTTGAATGGGACCGATATGTTTCCAGGCAAGTGAAGTGTCTGAGTGGGTCCCTGTATAATACGGCCAATCAGTGATCATTCACGCACGCTGATGTTACTTGTCACTCACGAGAGCTTTCTTCATATCTCCTGCAATATCTTTGGCTAGTGCAGCGCGTGTCAGGCACTTGCCCCTTCTTTGCCGGTAGTGTTGATTGGATTTATATTTATATTCAGTGTTCTAGTATAGGAGCAACCATGAGCTTGGGCGGAAATAGACAATCAGCTATCCCGACTTACATCAATGATGACGTGCATGGTGTACTTCCTGCTCGGCAGTTCTCGGAAAGCACCCCTGTCAAAGGCGATCCCTTCTGGATCGTCAACATCCCCTCTATCCGCTTGGGCCATGCTGACGTGGAACGGAACTGGAGTGAATGGCGTCTCTATCTTGTTCCCCTCAGTATATTCCTCTTGTTTGATGATCTACACGTAACATCAAAGGTGTGAATCATTGCAAGAAACAAGTGCTGCCGATGACTTACGACTAGGTCCGGATTGACTACCTCCGCCTGCTCAGAGATGCTATTCGGAGGGGTCGGGTACGGTGCCTGTAACTCTGAAACTGGGGCGACACCACTCGAATTCGCGACCATAATTGCGTCAAACACATCCGGTGAGACGTTCTAGCGAGGCATGGACGTATGAGAACAATCCTGATGAACAGAAGAGCTCAGAACTTACATCGGTCCTGATTGCGGTGGGAAGAGTCCTCCATTCGTGTTCTTCCTTGACATGCGTGAGGTATGTTTCTCCGGTTGCATCTGTCACAAAGGTTCTACTGGACTTCGGGAAGTTGTTATAAGGAATCTAGTAGGAGCTGACAATTAATTGCGGCCCACTGAACGAATATGCTTGCGTAGCGTACTCCTTTTTCCGAACCCGGAGAGACAAACACCGGGCGCCCGTCAGTCGAGGGACAGTAAGCATTCCAGTCCGGGGTCGCAATCGTAACGACAAGCATCGTGTAAAGCAGTACAACGGTCGTGAACCGTTGGAGAGAGGAGTGTCACTTTGAATAGGTGTTGGATGGTGAATGGGGGGAGAGCCAGTTTATGTATGCAAAGAGATATCTTGGGGCGCGTTTGGGCGCAAGTTAGGGAGCACGGCAGCTGAAAACATGTGTGACGGATATCCGGACGTACAACACTGACGAGGTTGAGTTTGGGCGTACACGCACGACGGGCCTCGTGTCGGTTATCGTGGCGACATATGGTGTGGTTAATGCACGTTCCGCCCGTGATACCTCGGTGTCTCGAAGCGGTAACACAACGGAAGCTTTAGGTATACCACCCAAGATATCTACGTGACATCAACTGATGGGTATCACGAACTGACGGTCAGTATTGAAATGTGAGAGCATGCATAAGTAGTACTCACATGTTCCGGATTTTTCTCGTTGGACACTGAGATATCCGCCTGGCCTCATGCCCCGAGGGACCCAGACGCGCACCGTGGCGCTCGTCGGTGAATAGGCGCGATAGTAGTACTGGATACGCAGAGATGATTCATGGGGCACCTGCAAAGCGTACGACATCGTTTGCGCTATTCCTGCAAAAGATCCACACATCAGAGATTACTCGAATCTCGGTCGGACCTCTCCGCTTACTACTATTGGCAGTTCATGGTGGCAACGAACTACCAGTCTTCCTTGACCTGAAACGCGTCAACGTTAGTCCCTTTCTCTGATCATACCCTTCGGCCCGTTGTCTTGACCCCTTCTGGGTAACAATGGTTGGTCATGACAACATGGTCAACGCGGCGCTCCTGACACTTTTGTTCCCCTCTGTTTTACAGCAACTTATCGCAAGTTGTGATGTGCACCGTTGGCCAGAATGATGTTCACACATCGGGGCCGCAGTGCTGATACACACGCGATATTATAAGTATGCGGTATCCTCTCCTATTGATGAGGTGGGATAATGTTGATAACATGTTTGCAATTCACGGTCGAATGTCTAGACTCGCGCTCGCCGTATCATCGTCCGAGAGTCGCCTCCTAGTCTAGTGAGGCCCGAGAGCGACGACATCAACGCAGCTCAAACACAATGGCCAAACGAGCTCACCTGCATAAGCCCATAGAGTCCTTCACCACGCATCCTTCCAACCCGGTGTCATGTACCCTCCGAGTCGTCGGATGGAAGTTCAAGGTGGGGAAGTTCGGATTGCCAGTGGTTGCGAGGGAAGTGCAGTCAAGAGGTCCAAAGGGGGCAGAGATGGACAAAAGTTCTGAGATTCACAGTAAGTAGTAGCAGGTTCAATGCCGTGCTTGGTGAAACGAGATACACCCAGGCAGTGCCAGCTGGCAGCGACGCTAGTGGTGGCTATGCGTTCATAGTAAGTAGTAGTAGCGCAGGATGCCGTGTATGGTGGAATGGAATACACCCAGACAGCGCTAGCTGAAAGCAACGCTAGTGGTGGATATGCGTTCATAGTAAGTAGTAGTAGTGCCGTGCATGGTGGTACCGGTACGAGATACTGCCAGCGACGCTAGTGGTGGCTATGCGGACAAATCCCAAATTTGGTAATTATCCTCAACGCCAGCAGCCAACCGGAGCCAACCACCAGCCGCCAGAAATCCGGATAACCGGATAGTCCACTGGCAATGACTCGGTGCTCGGTGTTCGTTGCTCGTGTATAGGCTGTCACCCAGTCAGATATTACGATATGCGGATAATTAACTATACAGACAGCACCGACTCGCACTAACATGCAAACATGCAACGACAACGACAACGACAAACGACGACATGACAATGGTAGGTCCAACAGCGTCCCCTATGGATGTGTATAGATCGATCATCGTCATCAAATCAACAAAAAAAACTATACTAGTATCACATCAAATGTACAATCCACAAGCAGAGATCATTGATATAATCGTGATCGTGATAATGTATGGCCGAGACTATAGCTATTGCTGAGACTGGGGCTGTATGCGGGCTCGGACTCGAGTTCTGGAGGGACGCGACGGATGTAGAGCGGCATCTGGTTCCCTCTGTGCGGCTCGGACTTGACGCAGGGGCGGGTCACGACGCTGCAAGAAATGCGGTCAGTCAAGAAGCACGGACGGGACGTGAGGAGGGGGAGAGGGAGGAGGACGTACTTGACCTTCTTCTCGATCTCCACCGCGGGGTCGATCGAGAACTCCAGATCGCGCACGAGCACGTACAAAAAAGTTTTGATCCTGATCCGGGACGAACGCATGCGGGTCAGCATCCAACGAACACACCGTGTGCATGATAATAAAAATGAAAGATAAAATAAGAAGAAGAACCAGAGAACCACTCACTCGCTCAGCGCGAACTTGTACCCGATGCACGACCGGTTCCCGTTCACAGGGTTCCCACTGCCGAAAGTGAGCATATTGCCCCACAATCCCTGTATCGCCCGTCTCCTCACTCCCTTCTCCCCCTTCGCTCCCTCCTCCGTCTTCTCGGAATTACGCTCCTCCAACCACCTCTCCGGCCGGAACACGTCCGCGTCCGGGCCCCACTCGTCCGCGCTCTTGTTCATCGCCTGTATCGGCACGCTGATGATGTCCCCCTTCCGCACCCTGATCTCGTTGCACGTCCGCCCGCGCCGGTCGACGAACGGCGCGGCGACGGGGATGACGTCGTCGGCCGTCGCGACGCGCATGGTAGTGGTGATCGGCGCATATATGCGGAGGGACTCGCGCACGACGGCGTCGAGGTAAGGGAGGTGCTGGATCGCGTCGGTGAGCGAGGAGCAGGAGGAGCAGGAAAAGTCTTGGCAGTGGCATTGGAATAAGTGAGACGTCGGAGATGTGGGATGGGAGTGCGAGTGGAGGTGCGGGGAGGGGAGGGTGCGGAGCTCTTCGCGCAGCTTGGCCTGTACGGCGGGTGAGCGCGCGAGAGCATACAGTGTCCATGTGAGCGAGGACGAGCTCGTCTCGTGTCCTGCTGCGAGGAAGGTTGAAATCTGGCATAGAATTTCGTTTATGGACATTCGTTGGGTAGAAACCTCGGAGATATTCGACCGAACTAGCAAGTAATGGTAATGAGACCATGATACTTCGAGAGTGGTCGAAGGTAACTTACTGAGGACGCTGAGCAGGTCTCGGTCATATCGAGTTTTGTCACCCTCGATAGCACTGCTCTTCTCCAATACTGGCACGGCACTCGTCTCCGCAGCGACGACAGCGCGTCGCTGCTCGATGAGCTCTGACCCGATCCGATGCATAGTCGCAGTAGCCTGCTGCATCGTCGCGTTCTCCCTCCTCTGCCCAGCCCCGGAATTCAGCAACTCGAACCCTAGACACCCGACCAACGAAACGGCACGTACGAATCTCCGCAGCACGGGGAACCACACCTGCAGTATAGTCATCACCCTAAACTTCCTCGCCGTCCCAAAAATAACCCCGAACGCGCGAGCCAGCTCGCTCTCGTTCTCTCTCCTCTCCGCCGCCGCCTCGAGTGAGTTAAATGTGTACCCAAAGCCGGCCTCTCCAATCACGTCCAACGTCGCCCGCGCGAGCCATGGCAACACATCGAGCCGACAGGGAGCGTTCCCGGGCTCCGAATACACAGACGGCGCGCCGCGTGCCTTGATGGTGCTAGGCAGGGTCGGGGATGCCTTCGAGGGTACGAAGGACGAGAACGGGTTCGGGATGAACGACGTCGTTATGGCCGACGGGCTCAGCGTGCTCGCCGTTGTCGCGGGCTCTGGGTCGGCATCCCCGGGCACGGGTGTGGGTTCTTCGGAGATTGCGAAGGGGTCCGCGGGGGTGAAGAATGACTTGGGCGAGGCTGTGATATCGAGCCAGATGTCCCGTAACTTCAGGGAGCAGATATGAGCAGGAGTGTGAATGGGGCGGGCAGAGGAGGTCAGGGCAACCAACGCACGCGGATAGCTTTCTCCCAGAATATTGGGGTTAGGGACCGGATCTGGGCAGCGGAGAACGCCGGGTTCTGCGAAGGGGATAGAGGTTAGTATGATCCGAGTAATTTGAGCGTTAAAGGTGAAGTGCGACCAAGCATATGGTATGCCGAAAAGACCGGAAAGGCCAGACGAACCTCCCCTTAACCCTAATTGCCGGGCTACAATCTATAACCAGTGCTCGTGAATCAGAGTGCTGCTGTCACATCACCAGTGCAGCATCGCCCTAGCTCGACATCCATTCAAGGGAGATACAATCCCATGACGACTTCGACAGTGTTTTTGTTCACCGTGCACGAGAAAGCCAATGGCGACCATCGTATGCGCAGCAGAAGAGACCGCCAAAGCTTGGCAAGACGACTTCTCAGAAATTCTCAGGGGATGACGAGAACGTTGCTATGATCAACCTTCTCTAAGCTCTCTTAGATGCAACGATGGGACGATAACCTTGACCACAAGGACAGGCGTGCGGCGGCCGCAGCGCACAGCCAACGTTGTAGTCGGTTGCCAGATGTAGAGGCGGTCGCGACCTGGTCCTGATCGACGCGATCACCCCCGCGCGGCACTGCTGCGCGGTCACGTGTGCGCGTCTTCAGGGCCGGACCGAGCGTCCGGATGCTTGGTGGCACAAACGACCCGAGCGCGAATGGGATGCTCGGGAGAAGGAGAGAAGAGAAGAGCTGATGTCGGAGAAAGCGACACTCACCAATATCTTCCGCTACACGCATGTGAGCAAGTAGGCAGGTGAGGCAGGAGCCGCATGCAGTCATGCAGACGTGTTCACGTACCTGTTTCCGGTGCATCTCACCCTCGGCTGTGAGGAGCCCTTCATAGCCGGCAGCCATGCTAGCGAGGGAGTCGCGTACAAAATCAGGCTTGGGGTAGTCGTAACCATGGCTCATGATGTAGTTGACTGCGAGGGGGTCGGTCGTCATGAGTCTGCAGCCGCCAATGAAGCCGCGGTAGACAAAGGTAGAGCCGTACGAGGACGCCCAGCGCGCAACGAGGCCCGTGTTCTCCTGGTCGTGCATCTCGCGCAGGTTGCCCATGAAGAACGAGGGCGACGAAGGCCCAGGAAGATGGCGGAGCGGAGAGCGGGCCTGGCGGACGAGGAGCATGAGAAAGGTCCACAGAAAGTATATAGAGACCACGGCGGGCAGGAGAAGGACGACAAGAACCGAGGGGGAGCCCATCTTGCTCGAGGAGATGGAGGGCGGGGTCGCCGCCGTTTCACTGGGAGACGGGGAACGGGAGGATAGGCTGCAGAACGGGCAGCAAGGTGGGAGGGAGGAAGAGGGAGGAGGATGGCATGGAAAGGTGATAAAGACCGGAGAGAGGCTGCAAGAGGAAAGCGGTAGACACGAGCCGTCGAAAGGATCGCAACGCCATCGCCCATCTGCAACTGACGCACTCGACGCCCGTGCGAAATCCCATCTTCCCTCTCGGTGTCCCCGGCCTTCCTCAGCCAATCCCACGCACCAGCCAATCACAGCCCGCCCGACCTGCCCGCTTGTGCCCAACCCGTGCCTCCGGTCCCGCAAATCCTGCCGCTTTAGGCAATTCCCTGGTGGTGGCAGTGTTCCCCCCCTAGGTCTCTTTCCGAGTCCTCTACCCAGTTCATCCACCCACTTGACCTTCCATGCCCAGTCTACAGGAACACCATCGTATTATCCCCCGGTGTTGTGTTCCCAATGAACAACGCACTTCCAACGCTTCACCAGCGGCTGCGCCCTGCGCGGCCATGTCGGCCGAACCTGCCAGCGCAGAATCAGACTACAGGAACGTGAAGTCCGCAATTCATCTCTCCAACTTGTGCACGCCACGCCCATGCTTACCCGATCTCCCAGCGTGCAGATCATCTGCTCTCCACCGCTATTTCTGCTGCATGTCCACAGTTTACCCGCCCTTTTGGCCCTGACTTAGATCTGCAACTTCAAGATACTCTGACCTAACCATCGCTCGCTGCGCCGTACGTCACGCAGTGCATACCACATTCTCCATACTATTATAGTCCGGATATGCCATTCTTGGTACCATCCAAGTGAGTGGACCCTCTCCCGAGCGCCTTCTTTAAATTCCTCGATCCGAACAACCATTTCTTCTCGCCGCCACCACTGCCTTATACCGCCCCACGGGTGAACACAGCATGCATGCCGTCATCAGCATCGAGCATACCTGCGCCCACCGCGTACCTCAGGCCCAGCTGCGGGTCCAGCGCACCCAGAGCGGCGAGCTAGGCTACTACTCCCACTGGAAGCCATCAAACATACGTCCTACCAAAGGTCATGGAATAACGGCTCGCAACACACAAAATACAAAGCAAGGGACAAGGTACGCTGAGGCGGCCTTATGCCCTGAAATTCAGGGTATATGGGAATGCCGGAGCTGGACCTGTCAAGAAGCCGGGCGGCGCGCGGTCATCTCGGGCACGCTCGAGGTCCATCTGGCCTGTCGTTCCCGTGATCTCATCATCGATACATCGTGTTCCTGTGTGGCCGTTTTCTCTTTCTTCTCCTTCCCTTTTCCATCTGGTCTTCCCGACCTTCTCGTGTCCTAGTCCGGACCCGGAGGTGCAACGTGCCCGACGAGTTAAGAGTGTCTGCATTGCTGCACTTTAGATAAGTGGGCGAGATGACAGGTGTTCGGCCACATGCACCGGCCTTATGTTATGAATGCATGAAGGCTAATTAGCAGGCCTTCTAGGTCGCGTTCTAACGTAGGTGCTCTATATCCGTCCGCCGACAGCTCGGTGTTCGCATAGGCGGCGGCGCAGCTTTCCATCTCTGACTTCCTGAACCGACGAGTCGGAGCGCACACGTTTCGGCCCCGGTCTTTGCGGGCATACGCCATGCCGCATGCGACGCCACTGTGCACATGCCAAGAATGCTGGAGGGCCCGAACAGGGTTACGTCGGCACACGATCGTTCTTAGTCTTCTCTTCCCAGCTGGAAGGGATTGCACATGGAGGCTTCTGTATGACTAGGCACGGTGGCCTCAAGGCTCCCTGTTACCGATTGTCGGCCACATACCTCATCCCACGCATGAACTGGTTCAAGCGCGCTACGGTATGTATCATGATTCCTCCATCATCTCTCGGACTGCAGACGCGCGCCGTTCATCCTGTCAGATACCTCATTCACGGCGTTTGGAGCGGCGCGACGACAGGGACGAGAAGTAGGCGACAGTTCCCTGCATGTTTCTTATGCCGTGTCAGAGTGCGCGTCTTTGGAAGGCCGTCCGCTCTTCTCTTTGTACCTACATGTTCCCTTCGTACAAAGTAACGGGCCCACGAGGGACCGACGAATAGCCGGATCGGTCGAGACAAGCTCCCGTGTCAACGATCATCCATAATGCAAGAACAATCGAGTGAACTGTAAGCCTCCTTCCGCGCACCCGTTCCAACATCCCGATTTCGCTTTCCTCAATCACCTTCGAGGTCAGATGGATGTAAAGGTTCTCGACGCGACGAAGTGGAGGAGGGGCCTCATGATGGGCCTAGTGACGGACAGGATTCTGGATATGTCTCTCCCCCTTCGATGGGGATACGACATCCTGGTCGTGACTCGTGAGTGATAGGTCTTCGGTCGCAGGGCACCGTGTAACGGGGAATGAGGACCATCCAGTTGCGCGGATGAGACGACGGCGTCAGCCATGCGATTCCCAACCGTCCCGAGTATCTCTTGTGGGCGTGTTTGTGGCTAGCAAGATGTTGAAGGGGCGCGTTGAAGCGAGGTTTGGCCGCAGCCCCGCAACAACGAGGCGACACCTCTCGCAGCGACCCAATGTTGATTGAACAATCGGACGAAGACATCCACCGCCGTGTCGAGATCGAGCTCACCAATTGGCCGGGCTTCCAATCGATCCGACTTCAGGTCAATCGAGGCATCTGAGCTCGAAAGTGGGTAGAAACGAATTGTAGTGGGGGAGCGATTCCCCAATGCATAAAACGGCAGCGTTCGTGACCGCGTCGTTGATGAAGTAGTACCATTCTAACGAGTGGCCACGCGATGCTAACATGCCACATACACAAGTTGAGTTCTGTTTGATGCCTAGTATCGTGGAGCGCGGTCACTCTTCAGGGCAATAGACGAGGTTTGAAAGAAAAGAAAGATATAAATAACGGCGAGTTCTGTGACGACATCCGCGAGGCGTGGAGAGGGTCGCAAGAGGAGGATGAAGTGAAGCGATCGGCGAGTGCTTCAAGCAGAACCTTGGACTTGTGCCGCCGTGCGCCGCGTTGATCGCAACTTGCGACGAGCGCTCACAGTAACAAGTGTAACGTTGAACGTCGAACATCAGCGCCTCTAGCCCTCTATTTATGACATAATCGTAACCATTGCATCTTGGAACCCCACCATCCACATTTTCACTCGTATCCGACAATGGGGACGATTCACAAGCACAACGGCTGTCGCACTATCTGTGCCCTACCTAACGAGTTATTGCATCAAATCGCGACTGCAGTGGGCGAGAGACGGTGGATCAAGTCGTGCGCTCTCGTGCGCTCGTGCATACGTCCGGTCTTCTGGGAAGTCCTATTTCAGAACAAACGGTACCTTCGCGTTTCGGAGGACCAGGTTTTCGACCACTTTCTCTCTTTCATCACATCCCATCCCAGGATCTCACTCACTATCGTTTCCCTACAACTCTCCACCGAGGAGACTGGACCGCTGGCCATTGATGCTGCTTTGATTGCGAGTTCCCTCACATTCGTCATCTGTATTTATATGTTTCCATACGTCCGGTCGTGCAGTCGTCCACCTCGGTGACTCAGCAGCCTCCTCGGACTCGCCTACGCCCACGTGCAGCTGTACACCCGTCTTCTGGCTCCTCAATGCCCGTATCTTTGCCTTCGGTTTCTCAGCAGCCTCGCTACACTCTGGATACACTCACGCTGTCCTCCTACTCCAAACCTGCCTCCTCGCTCATCGAAATGTTCCGCACCATCTCGCTTTTCCAACTCCACGAGCTTCAGCTCAGCGAAACGTTTGACATTACGACAGCCCCTTCTCAAGACGGCATACCCCAGCCGCTTTGAGTTCGCTCCCTCGAATGCAGACAGTGTTCCCCCACTGATGTCAAGGTTCTTCTGAACGCACTCTCTGCACATCTCGAGATGGAGCATCTACAGCGACTCGTTGTGAAGACATCCTGTTCCGAATCAATCTGCGCCTTGGGACGACTGCTCTCCGGACCCGCGAGCCGCATTGTTGAACTCCAACTTGACCACAGAGTGCCGGATGGCATCGAAGAACGTCAGCATTGAGAGGATCCTTTGAACTGTCAGTGCGATATTCTTCTCAATGCCCTAGACCGCTGCGGGAGCCGTGAGAGCTGTGAGCCTGTGACTGAAGCACGTAGTGGTTTGAGTCACTGGCGAAGCTTACGGAGGGCTTTTATGCGCATCGGCAACTCCCGAGCTTCCAAGGGCATCCCGAGGACTTCAACTTGAACTTGAACAGCAGTGTCCACGGACACGCTTATCGCATTCCGAGTTATTGTACCAGTACTTCTCTCATACTTCAACTGCCTCATGTGCGACAATGAATCTTTTTCTTCAGCCTGGAGAACACATGCTCCGGCTGGTGAATCTTCTCGGTCTACCGCGGCCCGAGAACTTCTCACTCTGACCTCGAACCTCCTTGCCCTGCAACGACATGGCTACCGCCGCCACTACAGAGGAGGGATCACCTACCATCTACTTCGCTTATGGTAGCAACCTCTGGCTTGCGCAGATGCGGCAACGCTGCCCCACTTCTACCTACCTCGGGGTTGCCCGGTTATATGGCTGGCGCTGGATCATACACCAGCGTCGCTACGCCAACATCGTCCAACTTCCTTCCCCTGCGATCCCCACGATCGAATCATCTTCTACAACAGACGACAGACCTGCGTCCGAAACGGACTACAGCAGGACTGTCTTCGGCATGCTTTACACGCTCTCGCCCTCGGACGAAGCGAGCCTGGACCGCTACGAGGGCGTGCCGGAGTCGTACACGAAAGAGTATCTGACGGTCGACTTCTGGCCGTCGTTGCAGTCCACTCAGGCAGTCCATGTCACGACCTTGGACATGCCTGAGAAGAAGGAAGTGCTTGTCTACGTGGACAGGCTGAGGGTTACGGATGGTCCGCCAAGGGCGGAGTATGTGCGGAGGATGAACAGAGCGATAGAGGATGCGCTGAACGTTGGGGTGCCGCGGGGCTACGTGGATACAGTCATGCGGAAGAGAATTCCGCGCGATAGCTAGGTCTTGCGGTAAGTAACGAACACAGGCTGTAGCGTCCTTTTTCAGGAAATTGGGAAGCTGAATTTGACCTCACATTGCCATTGGCAGGATGTGGACCGCGGCGCAAACGGTGATATGTGGTACCGGTGTGCATGAGCGCTATTGTACTGGAGCCATGTATCCAGTATCTTTCACAGAATAACGTTGTTCGCACATGATTGACTAAATCGCCAGTCATCACAGAATAGGGTCAATGATGGCGAACCGCGTTTGATTGCTGTATTTGAACATTGCGCTGCCATTGCCAAGATTGACAGCCCTTATCCGAAGAAATCCAAGGGGAAACTCAAGAAATCGCACTGCGCCTGCTCTCCAAACGGTGTCATGAAGCTGTTCCACTGCAGCTCCCGCACGGGCTTCCCGTGCAGGTTCGCCTTCGTCACCGGCTGCCACTTCTCCTCCTTCGCCAGCTGCTGGAGCGTCCCCGTGAACCCGCGTGCGGCGAGGAAACGGGGGTCAGGGTTCGGGTTGAAGGTGCGCGCGAAAGAGGTCCAGATGTCGACCATGCGTTGCATGAAGGGCAGGTCTTGGTCGTCCCGGAAGGGAAGATTTGGGGGAAGCGAGCCGAAGGTGTAGAACAGCTCCCCAGAGTGACATCTAAGCGGGACATGCTTGGATCAGAACGGTGCTCGCAGATAGTCGGAGCGAAGGTGCGGACTCACTTGAAGTACTCTTGCGAAGGATCTCCGAAAGGATCGTCGTCTGTGATTGGCGCTTCACACGTGGGGAACTGTCGGTGGAGGTGTAGAAATGAGTGGATGATTGAGTCGTTTGTAGTGATGATACGAACGTTCGGTGAGAAGCCAGGCGTTTGATAGCTCCTGTTGAATTCGTAGAAGTAGACGCTCTTGAATAGGTTGTGTGCTATGCCGGATAATGCGGTTGCTTGGTCGAGACAGCGGAATTGAATGTCAGTATTAACACGAGAAGTGACGTTGAAGACATTCGTAGTGATGTTGGGACCAGACGGCTCCGGGAAGAGCGGGTTGTCGACGACGGTTGTGTTGAGGAATGCATCGAGCACGCCTTGGGTTAGGTTGCTGTTTTTCTGCAATGAAATGCATCAGCGTGAGGGCGGACCGTTGACAGCAAGATGGGCGAGGCGCACCGGGTAACCGATGAATGCAGCACCGTCATCCCTCATGAAGCCCATCATTGTGTGGACGTGGGCGACGGGACCGGAGCCGTCCAGCGGCAGTTGTGTCGAAGTGACAAACGTTCCATCGACCACAATGAACCTACGCAGCAGTGAGTCGATGTATGAACAAAATAGATAAAGCCACTGACTTTGCAGCGGAAGAAGCCGACACAAGAGCGTGCGGATCAACAGCCCTCAGGCATTCCAGAACGTCATTTGCGCCATCGCAACCGACAGAGGCGATCAGTGGGTTTGCGAACTGCGCCACTTCCTGAGCGATGGTGAAGTAGAACGAGTACGTGCTCGCGAAATTCAACCCGGCAAGGTTGCTCATAGGGATGGCCGCGGCATACTTGCCTATCGCCTTGGGAGAGCCCATAAGTGCACGAACAGAGGCCGCACCAGCGGATTGCCCAAAGATCGTGATGCGGTTACTGTCTCCTCCGAAAGCGCCGATGTGCTCACGCACCCAGTCGAGCGCAGCGATCTGGTCTGCTATGCCAAAGTTCCCGTTCGTCTTACCGTCGTTCAGCGCGAGGAAGCCGAGAGTAGAAAGGCGGTAGTTGATCGTGACGACGACCACGTCCCCGCGAGATGCCAGTCCGCCGCTCTCGAAGGTCGAATCGCTTCCGGTACCTCCAGTGAACGCTCCGCCGTGAATCCAGAACATGACAGCTTTCAGCGGAGTGCGCGTATTTGGAGACGGAATGAAGGAAGTCCATATGTTGAGGAAAAGACAGTCTTCACTGCCCACCGTACTTCCAATTTGGACGCATTGTGAGCGGAACGCGCGTGCGTCGATGGTCTTGTTCCCAGTATACGCCGTTGGGTACTCGAACCTGGCGGGTGGGTTTGCGAACGGGATCCCGAAGAACCTGAACGATGCCTGATCACGGAAGCTATATTTACGAGCGTGAGCATGACCCGCCTTACGCCCGTCGGTGTGTGCAAATGAGCGTACCCTGTGATCTCCAA
Organism: Fomes fomentarius; assembly: GCA_022606135.1. NCBI lineage: Eukaryota > Fungi > Basidiomycota > Agaricomycetes > Polyporales > Polyporaceae > Fomes > Fomes fomentarius. The sequence goes on along the minus strand of JABYQN010000011.1, from coordinate 548,661 downwards.
GTCCCCAGAGCGGACTGTGAGCGAGGTCTGTGGTTGTGCGGGAGCCCGCAGGGCGGCGGTTTGGGAACAAAGTGCTGGAAGACTCCGTAGACACGTCAGCGAAGACGTGACGACACCGTTGGCGCTGACCACCTGGCAGACGCGCCCCTCGTTCGCCACCCAGAACTGTTGGGTCTGCGGAAAGTTTCCTAGGAATGTCTGATAGCGCAGGAGTGGTACCAAGTCGTTCGCGAAGAAGGTTTTGTTCACTGGAAGTAAGGATTCTCCCAGAGCCGCGCAAGCGTTCAAGGCATCGGAGTGCGAACGAGGAGTCGAAAGAAGCAGAGTACTGTGATGGGCGGAAGCCGTGGCCACTGTACAGAATGCCATTGTGTTATTTGAGACGAGCCAGGGACGAAGAGAGCAAAACTCGCCTTGTAAATCATTGTTGAAAAGTAGTGTGATGTCACTCTTCAAGGACGAAGGCGATGGGATGGTGCCGGCAAGGCATACTGAAGCCAACAAGAAGGAAACAGCGAGACGTTTGGGCAGTCCGAGCTGCATGTCGGCAAGACCAGGGAGATTGTTTGAGCACGTCCAGTCGGTCGACCTACTATATATCTCCGTAACGAGTGCCACATCCGAAATCTTAGTAACGAAAACAGCCGAGTGCATCACGAACCATCGGAGCGTATTAAGGAGTGTCAGTCACGATGGACACGAGGAGATTTCACTATACTGAGCGTGGTGTCGAGGGAAGATGCTTCGGAAAGGGGACCAGGCACCTTGTCAGCTGGTACAACCTCGGGAAATCTGGAAGCCACATGAGGAGGACGGTCCTCCGTGGCTGAGTCAAGGGTGTGACGTGACGGATGGTATGAAGAGCCGAGCCTGAGCAGAGGCCATGCGTGAGTAGCATACTCCTGCTTGAGCAGAGCAAAGAACCGACATACTTTTGTATCATGACGACGACCTGAGGCAACCATGAAGTCTAACTGCGATGGCGGTGGTACACTATCATATACATGCAGTGACCGTGGGAAGATGTTTAGCCGCGAGAATACATCAAGTGGCACCCTAGTCGTAATTACTAGTCTTTGCTCTTTCGTGGGCCGGCGCAAAACCCACCGTGGAGACGATGAGGCCGGTCAGGACTTATGCTCGCTCTTGATCTGCACGAACTCCACCACAAGATTGCTCTACATGTGCTCACCGTTATCCTAGTGCCCATAGAGTCCCCATCTCGCGCCGTCTCTTCCTCGCCAGATCTTGAATTTCGTCCCTACGATGCACGTGCACACCGCGCCCGGTTACAGCACCTACAGCACCTTGCTATGTCGACGATGAATTATCTGCATATCACGGAAGTCATCCCTCTCAGCCGCGTCAGCTCTGTCCTTTGACTGATCACTGGATTCGCACGGTCGTTGTAAAGTTCATCTTCGGTCGACGGTCACCAACTCCAAGTGCGAATCAGAGAGCGGGGAACTTGATCATGTAGCTCGCTTTCTAACTCACAATACTCGGGTTGACGCGTCATCTCGCTGAGCCATAAAGCGGCGGTCGATCGATGCGGGACCACCGAGTCGAACGACGCCAACCACCCCGTTGTGAATGAGACGGCTGTCGCGAGGATAATGCAGGCTGTTCCGAATGTCAAGACTGTCTGGCTTCACCTTAATATTTCCTCCCATTACCCTCGAAACTAATCAAGGAACGTTTCGCCCGGCCGCTGGACCGTTCACGCTCCATATTATGAGCTCGCGGTATGCGCTCACCTTCGACCCTTTCCAGTCTTTTCAGCTTCGTCCCTTTTCTTTTCAGCTTCCTGTCCTTTTCCAGTGTTGTGTCTTTGGATCTGGACGGGTGGTCATGATTGCTTGATACCACGCGTCCGCTGGACATCGGATGTGTTCGTAGTAGATAGATATCTTCGCATACTCAGAACATCTGGCTGGTATCACGAACTCGAAGACAATAAATTGCACCTCTATGCTGCTCAATGCCCTCTCGATGTCGAATCAATAGAAAGGGAGACTCTTGGTAGATATATCGCGTCTATGTGAATGTTCTAGCGGCCCCGTGGATAGCAATTCGATTGTGCCAATTGAGTACTACATATAGTATGCACAGTATGAGACAGTCAATCGCTGTGCGCTGAGTAGGTGGCTCAGTTTTCTTATAGTCTATATAAAGCAGTGCTATATACCTGGCCTCCCATCCCGTTTTTTTGCGGGGGAAGGTGGTTTCGGTCACTTCGCGGAGTGACTCGGTCGAGTAACGGAGTGGTCTAATGGGCGCTAATCCCTCTGAACAAAGCGATGTTCAACATGGGCGCCTCTGGGCTCAACCATCGCATCTCAACCAACCATCACCACCACCGACTCGCTTCCAGCAATGGGCTCGTCTCACAAGCTCAGCGGATACCATACGCTCTGCGCTCTACCCAATGAGCTGCTGCATGAGATCATGATGGCAGTGGGCAATAGTCGGTGGATCAAGCCTTGCACCCTCGTGTGCTCATGTTTGCGCCCGGTATGCCAGGAGGTGCTCTTCAAGAGGCGACGGTTTCTCCGCGTCAAGGAGGACATATCATTTGACCACTTTCTCTCGTTCATCAACTCTCTCAACATCACGCTCAACATCGTCGACCTCATACTCTGCGACAAGTCGCAGGGAACATTACCAACCATTGATGCTACAGTTGTAGCACGCATCGTCGCAAAACTTCCGCAGCTTCGTAAACTATCCATTTCCGCTTGCATCAAGCAAGCTACAAATGCGTCCTCGACTTCCTCGGAAGCGCTCACTCCCTCTTCGTCTTCGATTGCTCAGCTGTCTCGCCGGAGTCTCACGAACCTCGATTTTTCCCCCTGGAACAAACATCAATCGTCGCTCGCTGAAACACTCCGAATCGCTGCGCTGTTCGAAGTCGACACGCTCCGTATTGGTGGATCATTTGACCTCGCAACGGCCCCTACACGAAGCCGTGTGTCGCAACCGCTTCGAGTTCGCACCCTTGTGGCCAACTTTTGGTACCCTAGCAAAGCTCATGAGGCGAAGATGCTGAGCGCATTGGCTTCGCATCTGGAGACGGGCTATCTTCAGCAGCTCCACGTCGAGATCTCTTGCAGAGACTCGATCCGCGCGTTAGGCCGATTGCTCTCCGGTCCAGCCAGTCAAATTGTTGAGCTCGACCTTTCCAACCCATCGCCAGATACTAGTATCGAAGAACGTCAGAAATGGAAAGATCCCCTGGACCGTGAGTGCAGCTCCTGTTTCACCCTTCCATTTCCACTGATGGCACGCAGAACACTGGTCCTTACTCAATCTCTCCGCGTGTACCCGTCTGGAGACCCTCAGTCTCCAGGTACACATGCTCAAGTCGGCAGCCTTCTCAATATGCGCAACTCCTGCGAAGCTCTTAACGCAGGTTTCCAAAACGCTCAAGAAGGTTACGATCGATGTTGAGGACATCAAGAAGGCGGAGGCTCTGAGCAACAGCCGTCTCATGAATTTGCAGGCAGTGGACAAGGTGCTGTCTGACTCGGACAAGTCGCCTCGTTTCGAAAGCTTGAAGCTGCTTTTATGCTTATGGCCGGGTACATGCGACCGGCGTATATTTCGAGAGAAAGCCATAGCCGGGTGCAAGAACGCGCTGCACAACTTGCACTCCAGTGGACGCTTGACCATTGAATAACTGACTTGTGTTGTAAGTAGATATGTACTCGATACTGGTCACAACGCTGATGGTCTCCTGATCTATTGAACAGAAGGTGGCAGCATTGTGAGTCGCATGAAGGTTACGATGTGAGGATGGCGTCGGGGTCGATATTGCAGGTGCACTAGCAGAACCTTTGGGATGAGCGCACCTGTTGGGATGAAGATCATTAGGAGTCAGAGGAAGTATATAGACTCCAAGGAAAGGTGCTGTCAGTTCGACCTTTTTTTCGACGACATGATCCAAGAGACGTCTACAAGTTGTCGCAGATATAGACTTACTAGATCTCATGTACTAGTGATATCGCACATCAGATCAGGCGCACTTGAATGCCTCGAGTGAGCTGTCAGTCGCATCTGAAAGGCAGACAGAGTAGAAAGAGATTACTCCGGGTCCTATAGCTAATAATGATGCACAGCGTCAGCAGGCTCTAGCTCACGCCGCTCTTACGATTGCAGTGGAAGGCTCCTGTACAATAGGCTGTGCTTACTCGGCCTCGTGGTCGGGCACCTCGGACCTCTCCCCATTAGTTTTCAGCAAACGTGCAGAATTATATGATTACGCCCATGCGTGACTTCCATCCCCTCGTCCTTGTTAGAACAGAATTGTAAGCTTGTGATGCTAGGTGTTCTTAAGTCTCGCCCCCGCTACCATCTCTTGAGAAGTGGTTTAGGGAAGGCTGCCTGTGCATTCATGCGAAGCTGTCTTGCAGTTTTACCGTCAGAGAGCGCGGCTACTGCAGAGTCGCTGGGTGATGAATGGTTCGCGGAGTAAGATTAGACTAGAGTAAAGGAGACTCCAGCCAAGTTGAACCCCGGAGGTCTCGGCACATCAGTGCACAGCACAATAACGATCTCGCAGCGGCGTTTGGTTAGTCCAACTCTTCTCCCAACCAGCAGCATCTCTTCATATCTCTCCTCCTTGGACCTATGTTCCAACGAACAATATTCTCTGCCATGCACTATAGAGCCCTCTCTGACCTTCCCACGGAACTTATCCATATCATCGTTTCACAACTCGAGAACAAGCTCTATGTGCAGGCCTGCTCTCTGACTAGTCTCCGGATTCGCGCGGTCGCTGTCGAGTTCATGTTTGGTCGCCAACTCCAAGTGCGAATCGGCGAGCCGGGACTCCTTTATCATCTCGTTCGCTTCCTGACTCACAATCCTCGTGTTGCGCAACACATCATCACGCTGAGCCTTCATGTAGTTCCTCGATACAGGACCACCGAGTTGAACCACGCCGATTCCCCCGTTGTGGATGAGACGGCTGTTGCGAGGATGATGCAAGCTGTTGGGCCGAATGTTAAGACTCTCACACTGTCTGGCTTCACCTTTTTGTGTTTTCCTCCCATTACCCTCGGAACTAACGAAGGAACAACTCTTCCAGCCGCCGGACCGTACACGCTCCAGGAGCTCGCGATGTACAACATGCGCTCGCCTTCGACCCTTTCTGGTCTCTTCAACGTCCTGTCTTTGTTCATCGTCGTGTTTTTGGATCTAGGTGATAGGTCGTACTCGTTCGATACCACGCGTCCGCTGGACATCGGATGTGTTCGCAGACACCTTCGCATCGAGAAACTCAGAACGTATGGCTGTTATGAGCAGCTGTTATAGCAAGGACAAGGTATGCACCTCTATGCTGCCTTATGCCCTGTCAAAGACCACCGAAGTTGCTTGCATGCGAGAACTGCATGTGGGGTACGATTCGCAGGATGCAATCTGTGCACTCGGGCGATTGCTGTCCCGCGCGGGAGATAAACTCATCTCTCTGCGCATTGAACTTGAAAATCCTGAGCTTCACTGGGGTTGGCACAAGGAAACCTGGATCGATCTGTTACGCGGTATGCTCTGTTCAGCTATCCCCGATTCAATATGTTACTAACCAGGGCTCGTTCCTAGACACCTGGAAGACCCTGAACATCGCTTCGTGCACCTCACTCGAATCAATCAGAATCCCAATATATCTCAACCAGGAAAAATATCAACGTTCGCAGAAGAACTTGGCTGAGCCGGTCACAAATATCATGAAAGAATCCCCACCCACGCTCAAGACGGTCACCATCTCCGTCGATCGTGTTCAGGACCATGCTACACTGAACAACCCATACATCCTCAATTTGCATCGCTTGGACGCTGGCTTGGTCAAGGATCGCTTCCCCCAGTTAGTCAAAATTCAAATCGACGTCAGGCCTGACTGGAACATGGGGAGAGAAGGTGGCGACTATTGGCAGAAATGCATGGCTGCCGTTCAGCGTGCGCTGCCCAACCTCCATGCTCACGGACTGCTCAAAACGGTTGAATACTGATGAATGTTGCGAATTACTCTACCGAGGGTGTGAGTTGTCAACTATGTCTTGTAGCTGCATGCTGACGAATCACCCTCTCTTTCAAAGTTGGTCTGCGGGGTAGAGCGGAGAGAGTTCAAGTGGCTCTCGGGCGGTGGTGGTAAGTCAATGTGTAGCTCTGGTCGCATATCAAGTTGGGTATGCGGTTGGCTTCGAATCATATCAACCAAAAGGAGATGTTTTGGGGACGGATCGCATCCATGTGAAGTACATTTTCTAGCGGCATGGATCCCAATTCATCTGTGCCAATTAGTTGAGAACTACTAGTGTGAATAGTATGAGACGGTCAATCACTGTGCGCTGCTTCTCAGCTTGCTCGCTTCAGAGTTTTTGTATAGGCTATCTGAGGTGCATTACCCAGCCTCCCATCCCTTTTTCGCGCAGTGAGGACGAGTAGTAACACAGCGACTAGTCTGGATGAGCGCTAATACCACGGAACAAGCGATGTCCAACATGGGCGCCTCCGGGCTCCCTTAAACATAACCATCGTGACCACCACGTCTCAAGACCCAACCACCACCATCACCACCACCGACCCTGTCGCTCGCTTCCAGCAATGGGATTGTCTCACACAATCAACAGCCACCGTACGCTCTGTGCTCTACCCAATGAGCTGTTGCACGAGATCGTGACGGCAGTGGGCAATAGTCTGTGGATAAAGGCTTGCACCCTGGTGTGCTCATGTTTGCGCCCGGTATGCCAGGAGGTGCTTTTCAAGAGGCAGAGGTATCTTTGCATCTGGGAGGACAGATCATTCGTCCACGTTCTCTCGTTCATCAACTCTCTCAACATCTCACTCAATATCGTCCGCCTCAAACTCGACAGCGGCGAGGGAGCACTGTCCACTATCGATGCTGCATTTGTGGCACGCATCGTGAAGAAACTCCCGCAGCTTCGTGCACTATCCATTTACGCTTGCATCAAAGCTACAAACGCGTCCCCGACATCCTCGGAACCCCCCACTCCCACTTCGTCCTTGATCGCTCAGCCGTCTCGCCGAACTCTAGAGGACCTCACGATTTTCACCTGGAACAAACACCAATCGTCGCTCGCTGAAGCACTCCGAATCGCTGCGCTGTTCGAAGTCGACACGCTCCGTATTGGTGGATCATATGATCTCGCAACAGCCCCTACACGAAGCCGTGTGTCGCTCCCGCTTCGAGCGCGCTTCCTTGTGGCCGAGATAACGTACTCTAGCCAAGCTCATGAGACAGAGATGCTGAGCGCATTGGCTTTGCATCTGGAGACAGGCTATCTTCAACAGCTCCACGTCAAGATCTCTTGCAGAGACTCGATCCGCGTGCTAGGCGGACTGCTCGCCGGTCCAGCCAGTCAAATCGTTGAGCTCAAGATCGACAACCCATCGCTATATATTATCGAAGACGAAGAGCATCAGGATTGGAACGACCTCTTGGACCGTGAGTGCAGCTTCTGTCTCGTCACTCTCCCCAAACTGATGGCCATGATGCGGCAGAGCACTGGTCCTTGCTCAATCTCTCCGCGTGCACCCGTCTGGAGAACCTCAGTCTCAATGTAGCGATGCCCCTCAAGGCTGCAGCCTTCCCATTGTGCGCTGCTCCCGCGAAGCTCATACAACAGGTTTCCAAAACGCTCAAGAAGGTTACGTTCTATGTTGACGTTATCACAATGCCGGAGGCTCTGAGCAACAGGCGTCTGACGAAGTTGCAGGCCTTGGACAAGGTGCTTTCTGACCCCGCCAAGTTGCCTCGTTTCGAAAGCTTGGAGCTGCACCTGCGCTTATGCCCGATTACATTGGTCGACCGGGATAGATTTCGAGCAAAAGCCATAGCCGGGTGCAAGAAAGCGCTGCGCAACTTGCACGCTAGTGAACGCTTGACCATTGAAGCTTCAATCAACGATATTGTCCTGATCTCTTCAACAGAAGGTGGCAGCATCTGACGTCTTCAAGTTCATCGCAGATATAGGCTTAGATGATAGATCTCATGTAGTGATAGAGCACGTTATATCATTTCGCACTCATCCACGTTGAGCTGTCAGCCGCAGTCGAGATACTGAAAGGCAACCAGAAGTAGAAGAAAACCGCCCCGAGGACTCCTATAGCTCATAACGATGCACAGCGTCAGCAGGCTCTAGCTCACGGCGATCGAGAACTTCACGCCGCTCTTACGGTCGTAGCGAAGGGCTCCCGTCCACTGATGAGCTGTACTTGCTCAGCAGTATGATGCGCGTTCGCGCGTTACCCACAGACGCAATAGCTGCACGAGGTCCCGGTCAAGCCTTGGGGGTCGCGACGGTGGTGAAAAATGACGAAGATCCAGGGAGATATCCGAATCATGTCGTCCATCACAGGCACCAAATCAAGCGACCTACAGAATCAAGGTAATTCCACGGCTCTTCGCCGACGAGTTACAGCAAAGCTAGAGGGTAGCGGACTATAGGGCAACGGGGGTAGAGGCGTCTGCGGCAGTGGAGACTCCGTCCGGAATTTTAGGAGGGACATGAATAGGACATTGAACGACGATGTGCGCGTAGAACGCCTCTGTGAAGCAGGGGCGTATTCAGCGTCGGACAGGACAGGGGATATGATACGGCACCTGTAAATTAGAACAACCTTAGGATAGCTATATATGCACCTTCCCCCCACATATCCAACCAACCTCCTATGTGAGTGAGAGGCGGTCATCCTCCCTCTCCTGACGCTCCTCCTCCCCCTTGTCATACCTCCTCTGCTCCTCCACCCTCTTCCCTTTCTTCCACTCCTGGCGCGCTAGCCTCTCCCGTTCCGCCATCCGCGTCTGCTGTTCCCTCGTCGGCTCCCACTTGCTCTTCAGAATCCTCCTCACGGCCTCCGTGCTGATGCGGAACTTGTCCGCCAGCAACGGCGTGGAGAACCGCGCGGGGTCGAGCGCGTGCAGGCTCCGCAGCGCGTCCATCGCTTCGCGAGACAGCTTGCGTGGGGGAGCCCAGCCCTCCGGAAACTTCTTCTTCAGTGTCGCTCGATGCGTGGCGTACTCCTCCGGGGTCGGCTTGAGCTCCGCCTTTCGGGAGAAGGGTCTGTGCGAGCGAGGACGTGTGGAGAGTGAGCCGTCCGCCTCTGCCTCTGCCAGCTCGCGCTCGATGGAAGGGTGTTCTTCCTTCTGCGGTGCGGGCCAGTCCTCGTCTTCATCTTCCACGAGGGTCTGAGGGGCCGGGTGGGCACCTGTCTTCCAGTGTGTCCGAGCGAGCTCCGCGACGGTTGTGTAGAGGTTGATGTGTGTATACCGTGCTGGTGGCTTCGCGCGAATAACCGAGCGCATTTTAGCAGCTAGCATCACGAGCTAGTGATACACGGTGTTCAAGGATGCGTGATGGATAATGAAGGGATAGAGCACGGCGACAAGGATGTAACGGAACCGGGAGGGAGCTGCGTGAGCAGTGAGCGTCTAGAATGCGTCTGCCAACAGAGCTCGGCTGATGCCGACATTGCTGTGACGCACGGTCCGCGGCACGTACAGTGACACGCTGCACTCGACACCACCACCTCCTCCACACCCTCATCTACTAGCCATGCCTCCAATCCCCTCCGCGCTCGACGAAGAGACCTCAAGTATCATCGCCTCCCTGGAACGCCGCCAAAAGGACATCCTCGACTTCCAACTACCTCGCCTCCGAACCTGCGCCGGCCCGCTCACGCTCCAACAGCAGTACGCTGCGGAAGTCCGGGATGACCTTGACGTATTCGCGCGGCAGCTCGAGGTACGCGTGATACTATGTAGAGAGGAAGGAGATATGGAGACGAGCTGAGTAGAGCCTGGATGTTGCAGTGGAGGACCAGCGGACGGAGCGCGCGAGGAGGGAGCTGAGGCAGGTCGTGGCTGAATTCCAGGCAAGCTTGGCTAGGTGCGTGCGTTGCTGTACTTGCCTTGGTTGTGGAAGGTTGTGTAGCGTATGCTGATGCTGATGAGGGGCGGATAGGTTAAGGAAAGACATGCGTGCGGCTGTTCTGACGTCGAAACGCACGATCGACGCACAACAGTCGTCACGCCGCGAAGAGCTTTTGCGTTCTTCTGCTGTACGCGAGAAGCAGACGTTGAACGAGAAAGTCACGTACGTATCCCTATAAACCGGTACAAGTCGCCTATTCTCTTCAAGAGCTAACTGTGCATTCATAGAGAGGATGCGCTTATGAAAGCGAATAACGACGTAACGGAGGCATTGCAGAGGACAATCGGACTCATGCAGGGAGAGCTCGAACGCTCAGTCCTGTCTACTCAACTTCTGGGTGTGCCCCAATTTTACCTAACCCCCGACCATTCCTCACCCGGAACACAGAATCCTCTACCGCCGCGCTCAAGTCCACATCCTCCACGCACGACGTCCTCGACTCGCTCATGACCACGTCCAAGCACCTCATCACCGCGCTCGAGAAATCTGATTGGATGGACCGCATGCTCATCTTCGCCGGACTCATTTTCTTTGTCCTCGTCGTCCTCTTCATCCTCAAGCAGCGGTTGGTCGACCGTGGTCTCCGGATCGCGCTCTGGTGGACGCGCTTCATACCTGACTTCAGCGGGGACGAAGCTCTGCTCGCAATGGAGAAGGGCGAGGCTTCGTTGACTGCGACTGCAAGCGAGGTCATCTCGACAGTGTCGACAGTGTTGGCGACCACGTCGAGTGTTGCTGCATCGCTCGCAAGCTCTATTATCTCGCTTAACAGCTCTGATCTGCCTCACAGTGACGTTGATAATCTCACAAACCTGTCGGATGGCCTCTCAACTACAGCATCGGATCCATCAATACTGCTAGATCAAGAGGCGACTAGCACATCGTCTTCCGTCCTCACCGAGGCAACTCCGGGGTCTGGGTCACACGACGAGCTATAGTAGGGAGAGCATGTACGCACCTCTATTTATCTTGGTTCTTGACGGCATACTGGAGCACATGAGAATGAAACCCCAAGAAGATGATCATACAAGGATAACAGACTGCAGCGACTGGTTGGAGATGATATGCGAGCCATCACGACGGCGCGATCTCCACGCCCTCTCCACGCCCAACGACTAAACGCCGTCGTAGCTGGCGCCTCCTGCCTGCCAACGAGAATGTTCAAGACCACGGGCTGGTGCAGAGTTGGGCCGAGACACACCTTGCGTAGCTTGAGGACAATGGGCTCCTCCTTGAGATCGTCCTTCTCCCGGGCCGGCACCTCTACTGAGAACACGCGCAGGACGTTCTTCACGTCTGCTGAGTGCACAGAGATCTGGGAATCAAACGCATCTCAGAAACAGTCCAGGTATATATACTCCACGATCACGCTCGAGATGACTGGCAGCCATACATAGCAAGGTAGAGGGAAGAGACACAATGTATTGCGGGACATACCTTGGCTTTGCGCATGACCTTGCAGTTGGGGCCGATCCAGACGACGAGGATGAATTTCTCTCGGGTAGACTCCTTGTCGTTGGCGTATTGGACGCGTACGTACGCGTACGACGCCTTGGAGTCGTCTAGCTGCTCGCGCAGCTCAGTAAGCCCTCCCGATCCGGTCGCCGTAAGCTTCAGCTTGTCCGAGCGGTCAGACTAGGCACATGGTCGCGCGACAGAGATCCCCGTCCCGAGGCGTGCATAGAGGAATTGCGATGTAGATCGTCGCGTGCCGGACGTGGTAGCAAGACAAGATGGATGGTCGGTACGGTGAGGTCGATGAAATGGATGGCATACTCGTTAGCTCACGCGCGATCACCCTCTCCGGAACTCGAACGTTGGCGCACGCACCTCGTAGTCGATCAGAAGCCAGTTCGTATCCGTCTTGTCCGAGCGGACGTCCTGGTACGCTGCACGAACGATCGTCTGCGGTCACGGCCCGTCCTCGAGCGGGGGTTTGGGAGGGGCGTCCGACGGGGCTCACCTGTGTCGATCTGCGGATCGGAGAGGTCGGCCATGGCGTGCGGGCGAAAGAGAGTCCTCTAGCTCTAGGAGACCGAGGATGAGAAGAAGGAGAAGGGAGGACAACGAGAATCAGACACTCGTGGAGTCGTCGTCGGCGTGGGCGTGGTTGAGTTACGAGTAAGTAGGTCGTTGGCGGTGCTCTTGGGGCCACAGTTATCGACGCCCGATCCGTCTGCTTTCGGCATCGCCCTGGCGCTGTGACTGTCGGGCGTGGACAGCCGGAACTTCGGTTACATATATGCCCTTTTTTCTTTGATTTAGGTGCTCCCCAAGCCCGAGTTGCATCAATCTAATATAACATGGATTGCAAGTAGTAAGCACTCGAGTCCCATCCTGCCTCTTTGTACCTTCCTCAGACCTTCGATCCTCGCTACTGCTCACACTCTATGGTCATTGCCCTCATCGACGTTTGCCCCACCTGTGCATTCCAGTGGACCTCGCGACGAGCAAGTCGTATCCACTGTTCACCTCCGAGTCGTCGGCAAGGCACCGAGGTTCTCGTGGCAACTCATCCGCGAAGAGCCGCTGAATTTCTCCTTCAAAGTTGCCATCTTCTCGGCTTGAGTGCCTGTAGCTACCTTGTTCGTTGAAGCTCTCCCGAACCTCCGCCATCTTGACCACTGTCGCAATACCTAGCGAGTTGACCTCGTGCAGTTGCAGCGCCCGTGGACGACGCGCTAACGCATTCAACGCAGGCAAGAGCCATTCGTGCACGTCGTACTTGCGAGCAAGCACGATCCACTGGATGGGATCCCCATCTTGCACGAGGGGCGTCAGTCTGTCGATCGCCGTGCGCCGGAGCCCATGAAAATGCCACATCGTGGTGAGTTTCAGGATGGAGATCCACTCTTCAAGAGTGGGCTCTCTCTGCTCGTCGATGGACGGGCCGTAGTGGCTGGCGAACCATAGGCTGTTAAGTGCCCATAAACAATTCTCCCATTCATGATTGAAACGCTTACGGTCGGAACATGACCCGCAACAGCGCACGGAACTCGTCGACGTCGATGGTCTCCAGCACCAGAGGATGATCGTCAGACGAGCCTTCGGCGGCTCCGGCTCCGGGGGAAGCATGAACATGCCTCTGAAGATGTCCGAGTCATCTTCGAACTTGCGCCGCGGTACCTTGAAGAAATGATTGCCGACCTTGTGAATGTGAGTAAAAACGAGTATAAGATATCAGAATGCTACGAGGAACTGGGCACGGTTGAAAGAGCGCTTACCTTGAAGATGACGTGGTCAGAATAGAAGGATGTGTCTCTCTTGCTTTGTTCCCCGGGTCCTGCTGCCACAGAGGGAGGCTGAGGTACCAAAGAGGACCCCAACGCTGTCAAGCGACTGGAAAGGGGCTGGTCATCCATTTATGGAATAACTCGCGCAATAGAGTGAAGTAGGTGTGTGTGGGTAGTAGTAGAGGTGTTAGGTGCTTGCTCAGTCGTCATCGATCTCTTGTACTTATCTTTGATACCGAGAGTGTCACGAGATTGTACAACATACTGGCACTGCGGTAGTAAGGCCGAGATGTGCGAAGTGAGCTGCGGCAAAGAAGGCAGCACACGTGCCAGCCTCAGTGAGTCAACCCTACTAGGCATAGTAGCGCTGTGGTACATTTACCCTCCTACCGATCCGTCCTCGACTGTGCTCCATTCACATTCACTACTAGAAACCCTGCCCTGGTCACCCACACAAATGTGTTCATACTTTCTTCTGATCCAGCATCTAATGACGGCACTAGTATGCATCGCAAATTCCGACTCGGAGTCTCATCAGACAGCCTGGTAAACCATCCTGGTGAGCAGGTGCGACGTTCGTTAGTCTCCACTGAGCTGCAGCCTCAGCTGCCGAGTCCATGACTCCACTTGTTATGCTGGTAGACCTTGGGTCCAACTTCCGAAAAGGACCAACTTCCGAGTCTCTGACTCACGGTCGAGCTGTGTCCCGACCCAAGCTCGTCAAGCCTTAGGACCCCCAACGAATTTCCACATGGGTGGATCCCCTTAATCACAAATCTAGTCGCCCTGTGGTCACAATTCTGAGACGCTAGTAGGCACGACTAGTGTCTTACTGCCATTCACCTCCTATGTATCGGAGCTTACTACTCACATCATTTAGTTCCGACCGATGCTCCTCTCTCCTTCAATTCCACCTCCTGGATCGAGTTACTGTAGCTGCCGGTGTTACTACTGCCACGCTTTCTAAGGCCCCCGAATATCATCATGAACAAGTCAATGATAGATAGATCGAGTACTTAGTCTGACGCTCCCTGATGCTTGCCAATAATACGTGAATGAAAGATGGTCCACAATATCGAAACGTTAGCGGTATTTTGCGGATAGGTGAATGAACGGCTCAATTACAGTGAGGGAGATTGTCTACCGACTGTCTTGCGATAACCTGAACTCCGTACTCTACCAGTAGGAGCTCACTTGTGTTTTGCAGACCGAACGTGTGATCACCGGCCTATATGATACCTATTTCGACCTCATAGAACTCCTCGATATGATGAGTCAGATTACTGAGACATCTCATCGGTGTGCATGTTCATCGATCGAAGATTCCCTCGCTTCATTGCGGACAACATGATAATACTTATTGATGGTGGAGCCGTGTCGAGGAAGCGACGAAAACGATACTAAACCGAGTCCCCAACAAGGAGGGATCACTCAACTGAATGTTGTGTAACCCTGCTAATACCTATCACTTGTTTGCAAGATGCGAACGCATCTCCGAAATGCCTTACCACACGGAATAAAATGTCACCAGATTAGCGAACATCCCATAGTACTAGCGCTGCTTGTCGGAGAGACGAACACATCCAATTAGTACATATCGGTGATAACGGCAACGACGAAAACCCGCCTCCTTTGGCGCTCTAGTCTTCACGAACCTAGTATTCGTTCGCTCTCAATAGCCGCCGAGCGTGGAGATCCGGCAGCGCGCGATGAACGTCAGCTACACAGTCTTCCCAATAGTTGCCTTTGTGCTTGAGATACAAGTCGGGAATGAAATGCACCTCCAAGGATTCGAGATTAGGGAACCGTGACGCGACGAGAACCTTGGTCCAAATCATGTAACCCAAGTACGGATCTGTTGTTGAGCAAGGTAGGGCGGTGAATGTGCCCGACAACGATGGTGACGATGCGGAGAGTGGGCGATACATGCCTCAGGATGCTCGTGACTGGCAGGGATACGTGCTCCAACTGCAATACTTGTATTTCCGGAGCGAGACATATCGGGATTCTGAAGAACTCGAGTGAGGCGCAAGCACCGATGTTGAGTGCGGCCCAGGTGTCTACATAAGCGCACTGTGGTCAGTGGCAGACTCTTTCCTACATGGTGGAACTCCGAGTTGACGTACTGCATAATGGGTCCTGCCACGGCGCCCCAGTGGGGCGGCGTCCATGCGTATATGTATCGAGGTCGATATGCAGAGAGCGGAGTCTGCCTCCTGCGCGGGTTAGGAACCGACCCAGGGACCGGACCGCGTGCTCTGAGTCGAGGTCGACAGCTCCCGCAATACGCCAGCCTGTATCGTTTTCAAGAGGGCGTCGACCAACATGGGAATGCGTTCCTTGTTGCTCCCACAATATTCTGCGCTATGAGCCACTCTAAGCTTCCTAGTGCGGATGGGTCCGAGGATGTATCGCGTGTCGAACGGCTGAGTCGTACCGAAGCCATAGCACCACCCGCTCACGTCCGAGTCCAAGGCCGTAAGGTCAAGCAGCGACAAGACTCTGAGTAGTCCCGAAAGCGTTGAACTCCTACGCATCTCATGGATAACGAGGCGACCGAGCCTGAAACCGTTTCTTACTCTGGGTGGGTGTGCCGTCACCAAGCTGGCAGACGGATGAAGTATCGAAATTGAAGTGGCAAAGCCTGAGATACTGCATTTTCGGCGTCGCAGTCATGATCCTTTTCATCAAACCCTCGTTCATCTTGACCTCATCAAACTTGGGACGCTTTGGGGGATACACGCTCATCTGTAGCGAGATGATGCATTGAGCGGCTCGGGGATTCTGCTCCAAGAATCGGATAGCGTGGTCGACGGTTTCAAGGTCCCTTATCCACACGAGTAGCTTGCGGAAGATGAACTCGACCGCGACCTCGCGAATTCGACGGCTCGTTCAAGAACACGCCAACACGCTTGACTTGTTCTCAAGGAGAGAGATGATGGTGTGAATGAGTTCGGCCGGAAGACTTGAGAGTGTCTGCTGTTGCATGTCGAGATGGGGCTGGCAAGAAGGGATGTGAATGATGGAGGTGGTGTTGGTAAGGAAGTGAGTCACGCAGTGCCCTCCTACAGCTGGTTCCATTTTTGGTGGCCGAGCGCCCAACTGCACAGCACACTTTGCACACGAAAAATTCGAAAATTATGAAGGAGGTCAGTTCACGTTGGCACCTTGATTGGCCGAAAAAACTCATTCTGAGGCATGAATGAGCACATTGAGCGATTTCTATGCCTCACGAGGTACAGAAATCCACTTTTTGGTCTGCCTCAGTAACCACGTCATCGGGCGCCAAACGTCCGCAACTTTGGACAGGGCATTAGAACCCCGGAATTGCTCATAGGCTACATAGCATCGCACATAGATGGTATCTAGTGTGTATATATGATGCTAGGAAGCTCTAGGGCGAAGACAAGAGGTATTCGTGGCCGGATCCTGGTCAGAAATCCGGGATTGTCCCTAGATGATCTGACTTCTGTAACTTACAAACCCGAGTATCTATGGGGATTTCCAAGGTGTAGATGTGTTTGCAAGGCTTGTAGCAGTATATATCGCCAGTCTTAGAGCAAAGGATGCAGCGGCAAGGGCACAGTCGATTTGTTTGTATTTTCTGACTTCTTCGTGTCGAAAGTGTGCGCGCGTCAGTCGGAGATGAGCGGCCACCAATTTCGGAAATAGCTGTAAGCGCGGGAACTGGTCTGTTTAATTGTACAATTAGCGCCCCGGACGAGAGCCCGAAGTTGAATGCTCTTACTACAACTTCAGTCTCTGAATTCTTGAAGGTTGTCCGAGGACTTCACGAGAGCTTGAGATGCAATTGTTGGGCGCCTGTCGGATGTGAGGCTCAACCACAACCACAACCTATCCGTGATCCTGACCGTTTCCGCACATTATGGCCTCTGGCCCTCTAGTCTGGTCGGCAAGGTGCATCCGTTCAACCCTGCTCGCCGGTTCGTTTGCAATCATGCATTCCGTGCGTATGCAAAGTAGATAGAAGGTGACCACGTAGTAAGTAGATACGATTCACATCGTATTAGAGGTTAGCGACCACACCTGCGTCTGCAGAAGGCTCGGGAGGTACGATTCAAGGCAGTTGACAATCGTCTCGTAGTAGTTAAAAACCGCGATATTGCGGCGCCGACGAGGGTGGTTATATGACCCAGTCCTTACTTATTCGGTTGTATCACACCATGCTAGTGGGGGCGACCACTTTTCCGATACCCTGCATGAGCGGAGTAAGCATGACCCAGACAAACCACGACTGAGACTAGCAGCTGAGGGCACACAGCCACTGCCAACGCACCCGATGATTCATGCCGTGAAAATGTAAGACGGAACACTGTGGCAGACCTCTCTCATCATCCTCTCTGGCAAACTCCCAGCAGTCCCCGAGCATTCAAGTTCTCCAGCGCGGAGCACGCAGCCTCGACACATTCTCGGCCAATACCGAAACCTGCTCTGCTCTGCAACTCGCAGTTGCTCTGACTCACGATCGTGAGGCGCACTCCGGCCAAGTGCGGCGCCCGGTCCCTGACGCTGACCAGGACTATCTCGAGCTCCTGCAGTTTGAGCGTGGACGACGTGCTGCCGGGTGTGGGAGACCGTGGACGATGATGTGGACGGTTTGGAGAGTCCGAGAGGCGTGCTCGACGATGTGCATGGGCAGGCTTTGCTAGCGCCTTCTGCGCCTACGCCGCCTGGCCCTGTTTCTTGCTGTTGCTCATTGGATCGACGTATATCGGGATATTGACATGCTGCAGCGCCGTGCACGCAAAGATATTCGAGGCCCTCCAGTGGTCTATAATATGAGATCAGCCATCGGCCGACATTCAGTACAGTACCGTGATAGCTCAATAGAACTTGAGCACGGTCGAGCATTATGATAGTAACAGTACAATACCACGGAGCGAGTCAACCCAAGTCGCCGGAGAAGGGAGCATCGATGCGGAGGTTGAGCGCAGTGACCTCGCTGTCGGCCCGAAACAACAGCCGGCCAGGGACATCGACCGCCTCCGGGGAGTCACACTCGCCGAGAGGTCCCACAGGCGACGCCCGCGAGCGCGTCCAGGAGCATGAACGTGTTCCTCGCGCCCGCCTTGGACGAGTTCACGTGGAGCCGGCTTACGGCGAGGCATCGGTGCATACCATGATGCCGACCAAATGCCAGGCTGTCGTCGAACAGGTAATAGTGGTTGTGGCCCATCATGCATCGTGTCCAAGGTCGCGGCCGTGAACAGGGATAGTATCCGGAGCAGTCCCGAGAGCGAAGAGTGGGCATACCACCGGTTGGCGGGCGTGTATAGCGAGAGTGAGAGCCTCCGGAGGAGGAACGTAAACGGGCCCGGAGCGTCCGACTTAGATGCCTCGGAGCAGTGACGGCCGATCCGAGTCCAGTGGGAGGGGAGGGGGACATGGTGTACGTAAATTGCGCGGAGGGGTCAAGCTCAAGTCACGGTCCTGAAGCTTGGAAGGGGTGACAAGAGCTCCATGACTCTCCTCATGCCCATCGCCATGTCGTCCAGTCTGATTGCGGTGCCGAGGAAGGAAAACTCGAACGACCCTCATTTTTCTCACTGGCAAGCGAGCACCGTGACTGCCAGGCGTCTTGGGAGATTGTGCGAGGCGACCGTGACGATGACATGGCCCCCAGCACCGGGATTTGCGCTGAGAAATCGGACGAGCCTAGGTGGTCCTGGTCCACGGACGTGACGTGACACAGTGCTGGGGCGACAGGTCCCCGGGGAAGAGATACTCGACCGGCACCTCGCGGAGCCTGCGACGACAGGTGAGAGAGAATGGCAGGCCCCGGGGGCGAGCGCAGTCCCCACGGTTACCGAGCTGTGAAATCACGATATGGAGGGGAGGCTCTGAGGGAAGATCAACGGTGGTTATGTAACGCATGATATACTTCACGGACGATTGGTTAGTGGCGGACGAAGAGGGGAGGCCGCAGATGATGCTGGGCAGGACGAAACCAAGGACCGGTCGGAAGCGCCCCGCGCGGACGCGGACTTGGAGTTGGTTCTGGTTGATAGAGGGTACTTACATAGCCGCCCATAATCTTCGTACTAGACCGTACACGAAGTGCCCTCGAAGTCAATCCAACGGGTTTGCATGTGGGTTTGCGCGGCGGTGTTGATCATAGATCTTTGGTCCCCGGCACTATAGTAGGAGTTTCAAGCTCAGGTTAATCTATAAGCCTAACTGTGCCACGGCGGAGTCCCTAGTAGTACCGCCGCAGTTGACTACCGTCGAGACGAAGTCCGAGGAGTTCGTCGCCATGCTCCCTCAGTTCCCTTCCCTTTCCCTTTGAAGGCAAAGGCCAAAAGTCTAATAGCATTTGTCCAATCACAATCCGGAAGTCAACAACAGGTATATACATAACGTTACGATCCATGGAATTCGTATAGTGCTAGACTAGCTGAGTCCGATGATCGCCAAGGCATGGCATGGCATAGTAGGCTGCGGTTGTTCTATGTAAAAGGTATGCAATGGGTAGTATACAAGAACCGGCGGTGTACAACAAAGCTTGAACGATATACCAGTACAGCTGAGCTCCTCCTCATGGGGGTTCGTCCGGTTAACCAATACAACAACAACTTGAACGGGTGCGACACAAGTCGAGACTCGAGAGAGACACACACACAAACCAATCTCTCTCGGATCGTGGATGGCAGGAACTCACCACAGACGCGACGCGACGCAGCGCGGCGCCTTATGATGATGATGTACGACGACCGCCGACGCTCTCGGGATCGGGATCCGCGTCCACTGTCCTCGCAAATCGCACATAGCACGAGCCCGGCGGCGGCTTGCACGTCAGGATGTCGTTCCAATTCGGGCGCGGGAGCTCCGCCAGCGGCGCGCCCTTGCCGTCCACGGCGCGCAGCTCGCTGAAGCCGAGCACGAACAGCGCCGTGATCAGTTTGAGTTCGAGGGTGGCGAGCCTCTTCCCCAGGCATACGGTGCTCCCTGTGTCCGTCGGTTAGTAACAGCGATCGTCAAAGAATGCAGGATAAAGAATAAACGGTAAAAAAGTCAAGGATGAAGGATAAAGGATAAAGAAGGTGCACCGCGCCCCGCCCGCGTTGGCACGGGGACACGGAGACACGGAGGTACGGGGGCACGGGAGTGGGGGGAACGGAGACACATGGCGGAACGGCGTAAATACGCACCTGCGCCCATCCCTACGTACGCATACGGCGCCTTGAGGTTCATCTCCGCCCTCGCCGGGTCCCAGCGCCACGGATCCTTGTAAATCTCCGAGCTCAGGTGCACGTCGCTGAACGGGTACATCACGAACGCCCCCGGCGGGACGGCCTTGCCCCCCAGGTACAGCGTATTCCCGCCCGCCTTCTCGTCTGGGTGCTGGTGCTGGCTGGCGTTGAGCAGCGGCGGCGGCAGGTACTGGCGCATGGCGACGTGCGGCTCGGCGACGCGGAGAGTCTCGCGGATGAGCGCGTCCAGCGTCGGCGTGTGGTTTTCCCATGCGTCGAGCGGGACGCTCGCGAGGCTCGCGGACAACGAAGACAGTGGCGGCGCAGCAGCAGCAGCACTGCTGCTATCTGTGCGCTCCCGCCGATGCGAGTCCGTGTCCGCGTCCGTGGACGACGGCGGAGTCTGTCGCGGCGAGAAGCCGGCTTCGTCGGGGCGACTCGTGCGCGCGAACGCCGGGTCTTGCTCGGCTGGCGTGCTGGTGCTGGTGCTGGTGCTGGTGCTGGTGCTGGTGCTGGTGCTGGCGGTGGAGTGGAGGTGTGTGGCGTGCTCGGTGACGAGTCGCCGGACTTCTTCTGCGGCCTTCTCTTTCCAGTGTGAATGTCCGCTCAAGAACGTGATGAGCCATGACGCTGCCGGAGCACGACTTCCATCAGCTGCAGCCCACACGGTCTCCGAGGACATGCGACAAAAAGAGAGAGGGAAAAGTAATTGGAAACGCACCCGTCGTGCCCGTGGACCGTGCGCCGGCGACTAACAGGCCCATTATGAACTGCATACGGAGCGGGGCAAGCGTTGGTCAGCAAGGTGCACATATTCGGATATTGGACAGATAGAAGGCAAATTCTAGGGGGGGAGCGATGGCTGCGGATATGTATGTGCGGATGTTCGGATGTGCAGGAAGGGCTGGCGGTGAAGGATAACTGAGACTGACCCCGACGATAACCAACCTCTCGTCCCCGGCATCGATGAGCATCTGCGGGGTATCATCGCGCACAATGCCGTTCTGGATCCGCTCGTCCAGCGTCCCGCTGACGATGTCATAGATCCTCTTGGTCGCAATCAGTCGGCGGACTGCGCTCGGGCCTGGAATCCACGGCAGGAGCACGGTCGCAGGCGTGGTGGCAGTGTCCAGCGTATCGTAGAAACCCTTGAGGCGCCGAACGGTGGACGGGTCGTCCGCGAGCTCCGTAAACGCCAGACAGCGCACGGTCGTTTGGAAGAGAAGCTGGGCGATTGGATAAGCAGGTCAATAAAACGGTTGCACGCCTGAGCTAAAAATACGCAGGGGGTACGTACTTCGGACAGGTGCTGAAAAGGGTCGAGAGAGCCGGAGTAACCCCATGTGCTGATCACACGCCGGGAATCCTCCAGAATCTGAGGAATCACTACAGTTCGGATTGTGTCAGCAACGAGGGCAATCATCTCATCATCATCCTCGCATCCGGGGCGCGCTCCCGGGACGAATGAAGATAGCTCGGAACGACCGAAACATGTGCGGATATGGAGACATATGACGAGCCGACTTGCGCTCACTAGTAAGCTCGCGTTGAGGAAACAGGTGTCAGCTCGCGAGAGACAATGGCATGCTTGGCTCGTCACGCAGAGCCAAGGTGCCCGCGTGCTCGGGACAGGAACATGTCTTATCAGAGAACACCGCACACCTATCACCGTGCCCTGTGCGCGATGTAATGTGCCTAATGGTAGAGGTTGGGCGAACATGAGAACTGAATAGAGCCCGGGCCCCGGGTACTACTACTCTCGGGGCCTATAGCACGATTATCATCACCTGCCAGTGTGACTGAACGGAGGCCCCAATTGCCTCCGCGCAGTCTGCGGCTTGAGAGAGAAAGACATAGGCGGAGGAGGACACTCACAGTTGGAAAGTCGCTGCGTGGTCTGCGACGAAATGAGGCGCTTGTGTATGAGCGCGATGCGCCTGGATTCGAGATTGGAGGTGACGCCCGGGACCATCGGGATCTAGAGAAGGGGCGTGCATAATGCGCCCTCGCGTCAGCCATCTCGGCAGCGGGGGGAACGTGGGAGGGTTCAGACACGCACGGCTCCGGAGAGGAACTTGAAGCCCGCGTTGAGGTCGAGGTCTTTCGCCTGGAAAAAGTCGCGGCGGGCGGCCTCGCCTGACAACACGATGACCGGAGTCTGTAATACACACGCACGCACGCACGCGCGCGCGAGAGAGAGAGAGAGGGAGAGAAAGAGAATCAGCCGAGTTTATTCAGAAGCGGAACCGAAACCGAGCGGCGCTGGAGCGGAGGGCATGGCACCGTGCACGGGTCACTCGTCAGTCAGCCAGCCAGCCAGCCACACCGTCTGCTGCTGCTGCTGCTGCCGCCTGCCGCCGCGAAAGCCCCACACTCCCCCCAGGCGCGCGCAATGGCCGAGACGTACTCGGAGGAGGGTGAACTGGTAGATGGCCTGGCCTGCGAGCTGAAAGCCCTCGTTGAGGAAATCGAAGCGGTGGCGGAAGAATGGAAGGATGTGGGAGAGCGAGGATCCTGGAAGGTGGACCGGGGCGTCGTCGTCTTCTGGGGTGGATGCTGCGCATGGCAGCGAGCGGGGAAGGACGACGCCGTAGAGCCAGAGGGCGAGGGCGAGGAGGGGGATGGCGACCGCGGCGCCGACGGCGACGCCGTCGGGGACGAGGCTGTAGAAGAAGGGAAGAAAGCCTAGAGGGTACATCGTTCCGGTCGGCTTCGCGATGGGCTGCACATTCGAGGGAGGGATATAAAGGAATGGACAGGCTTTATGAAGAGAGCGAGAAGGCCCAGGGCCACAGAGGGCGAATCCTCTCTCGCGATCGCGATCTTGGCTTGCGGCCAGTGCCAGATGATGGCAGGACAGACCGCAAGCGAGCCGCCGGCAGTGCCAATCCGAGTGCGTGCGGGTGCGAGCTGCGAACAGCGAACTGAAGAGGCAAGACAGACCCTAGAGGACGCCGAGGAGTAGAATGAACGCGGCCTGCCGCCCTAAGCTCGCGTAACGCATCTGTCCACATCGCGAGCATCGCGAGATATGTACACTGCCAGAATTTGATTGGCATCCTTCGGGACACTCTCGCAAGGGCCCCGCGGCATCCGCACTCTCCGAAATGACAACACACACACCACACACACACACTAACACCAAATCACGTCCTCCCCAGTCCCCCGGCCATCCCCGCCTCCCCTCCCACTGCCCAGATCACCAGACCGCAATCGAGATCCAGCAAGCCCTCCCCCCTTGTTGCGCAGTGGGTCCATAAACCCTCGCCCGTTCATGGCAACCCAACTCGCGACATCCAGGTTCGCCGCCTCAACCATTTACGCGCGCAGCGGGCGGATCGGGCGAAGCCTGCCAATGCCAATGCCAATGGCCCATATCCATATCGTCCTTATCCCTATCCCTCTCCCTCCGCAACCCCCCAGCCTACCACCTCGTGCGGTTTTCCAGAACGCCTGGCGTTCTCAAGCCCACGGCCCACGTGCTGCACGCGCCGGCCAACCTGGGAAGAGACAGCGCGGGTTAGTGGGAAGCCCACACAATCCAGGCAAAAGCCACCCTTGCGCGGTGGGACCGTCGCGGCAGCGCGCGGTACGTGAGATGGCGTGAGGGGGCGTGAGGGGAAGGGGGAGGGAAGGGAAGGGAGGGGAGGGAGAGAGGAACCGCTGTCCGACCGACTGAATTGAAAATGAAAACCTTGCTATTTCCATCGCCGGCCCCAGGTCCACGGCTCGCCGCGAGCGACGCGCGCACTCTCGCCCTTACGCTGGGGGGGGGGGGGGGGGGGGGGCTATACCGTACCGGCTAGCACGCACAGGAACCATACGCATACGGTTGTGTGCCCACACTTTACCCATGGACGTGGGCTCGGATGCAGATGACGCGACCGCGCGACCCACCGCCGACACGACATGCATAATAACCCGGCTCCGCAATCGAAATCGAGCGCCGTGCATGCCACTTGTCTCTCTCGCCGCAACGCACGCACAATTATAATTTTATACATTTTACCCTGCACCTCCGCCGGTGCGCGCGAACACGAACACGACCATCAGGGCGGTGCCACGCACGCTGCTTGACCGGTGACGGTTACAGTCCAGTCCAGGGCGGCTGGGGATGGGCAGAGTCTGGCCGGGCAGAGGAGATGTGCCAATGGGCATGCTGCGAGCCGACGTGGGCCTCCCCCCCGTCCGCTCTTCGCGTCCTGTTCTGCGCTGAGCCGCGACCGAGATGGCCCGAAGCTCACGCCCGGTCACCACGACTCGCGAGCCATGAGCCGACGCGCCCTCGGTCGACGTCCAGCCAACAGGCCTCGATCACGTCGATCGGCGACGACCGCCACCCCACTCCGTTC
This sequence comes from Fomes fomentarius, assembly GCA_022606135.1. NCBI lineage: Eukaryota > Fungi > Basidiomycota > Agaricomycetes > Polyporales > Polyporaceae > Fomes > Fomes fomentarius. The sequence goes on along the minus strand of JABYQN010000011.1, from coordinate 523,912 downwards.
CCGCCTCGATCGCGATACACATCCGCTCTCTGTCGCCCGTTGTCAACCTGATCGTGCGCGGGCGGGCTCCGTCGTCCAGCCTCCCGGCCGGGGCCGCGGAGGCTGCGTGTGTGACGGTGACGGTAGGGCGGGGTGCTGAGGCCTGAGGGCGCGAGAAATTCCAGCTCGTATAGTATGTGTGCCCTCTCAATTAAACACTTGTCGCCAGCTCATTCCTGTGCAACATACGCAGCGGTGACGTGCTAACAAGGGAGCGGCGCGCGGACCCGCGGTGATGACGACAGCGCACCCAGCGACACGGCCAAGCGTAGCGATAGCCAATTTCCAAGCGACGTGGCATGGAGTTGCACCAGTGTGGAGCCACCATTCAGGAATCCGCGCGAGCTCGTCCATGTCGTCCGTCCCCAGTCACCGTGCCGAGCCGCAGGGGGCACGTATAGAAATAGCGCTACTATGCAGGTAGCAGGCAGACAGACAGACAGCCATATGCCTAGCCATCCACCATTGGTGTTTCACGTCGTCTCGACAGCGGACCATGCCTAAGTCAGCGACGATGCCCCCTCCCGCCATCCAAACACGCAGCCATGCGGGCCACACATCACCATTCCAGTTCAACTGTGGCAGCCCCTGCGTGCGCTGCCGCTGCCGCCACGGGCTCCGTTCCACATTCTCGTCGAAGCATTCCTCGCCCTTCACGGCATGATATAACCTTCGTTCGCCGCGGAGCTCGGTACACTCAAATTGGCGGCACCAACATAGAGTTAGTTACTCGGCTAGGAGTGGCACTCGCTCGACGCGAGAGATTAGGCAATGGGACCACCACCGCAAACATTAGTCTGTGGGTGCAATGGCATTGGTATGGATCTCCTGAGGGACAATGTGACGCCACAATGATAAACCGCATGCAATGCATCGAAGGCTCCGAAGCCAAGCTACAGCGCTGCGGCAGTGCGCTGTTCCCAACAGGCCAGAAGCGACATATAGGAGCAGACGTCGTCCCAACGTCACGGGTGAGAGCGTGCCACCATATCCTCAAGTCTCGGGCAAACCTAGCAGCATGTTCGCTCTCGCTCGAGGGGCATCACGCTAAGATCATCACGTCATTTTAACAACAGCATCCGCGCATCTAGGTGTCTACCCTTCTCCCCGGCGCAGCCGACACTCGCTCGTGGTACACACAGCCCTCTACGATGCGTCCACATACATCGTACACAGCACGAGACGAGCAGCAGATCAAGTCAATGTGTCACTCACGTTGACAGCGAACCCGTCACGAGGCAGGGCACTCCGCCAGCCGACGGTGCCAGTGCCCGAAGGCGGTTAGGACCGAGGCGTAGTGCGCAAGGGCAGCAGCGACGACGCAGAAATGGAAGATCTGGTGCGAGGCAAAGAAGTAGTCGAAGGTGCCCGGAGATAAGCGTTCCGGGATGCGGTTCGCGCTGAGTCCAGGAACCACACGGTGATACAGTACGAGGTTGAAGGAATCGAAGGCAGGTTTGGATTGCCATTTGTGTAGCGCCAGGAGGCGCAGGGGCCAACGGGGCGGCGCAAGAGCGTAGTCGTGCAGTGCGGATATGCGGTGATAGAAGAGAGTGGTCGGAGAACTCGGTCAATATGAACGCTAGTGATCATAACAACGTGATGGACTTACTACAGCAGCGCGCCAGTGATGTAGAGAACAGCAGACAACAGGAGCCAGCCGAAGCCCATCTCATAACACAGCGTGTAAAAGCCATGAGTGACAAGCCCATGCAGGGTCGGGACGACACCACACAAGCCGAGAATGATGAAAACCCTAGTTCGCGCCCCGCGGTGCGTCGGCTTGCGGTATTCTGGGTTGAGAACGATATACGCTGCCCCTGTGGCGGCAATAAGCAAATGAACAAGAATTATCGAGGAGAGTAATGCCATCATGATCAGCGGTGCAGGGACTCATATGGGCGGTACGCCCTCGTACCTGTGGGACGTGATGCCGACAAGAGGTGGTTTAGAGCAACTCACCTACGCCCACGACGCATATGCATGTGAGATAGCCAGCTTGGTAGTGTGGTTCGCAGAAGAACCCGTAGTATACACATGGGAAAAATGAGCCCACAGTGAGGACTAGGGGTGGGCGAGTGAATATGTCAGCACACTTTGACGGCTGACTGTGCTACTGGAAACGAACCAACAATACCCGCATAGTCCAGCGCGTTGCAACGGCCAGCCACCTGTCATGACATATGCTCAGTAAGTTCCTTATATCTCCGCTATAGATACGCACGGCGGGAGAATGCACACTGAACGTGTGGTAAAACGCGCTCGAGAAGAGGCAGAAAATAGCGGAGCACAAAAAGATCGCGAACACCGTCATATCGGCCCATGTAGTCGATTCGTAGTGCACGAAGTAGACCGATGGGAATGTGAAGAGAAGCGCCACGAACAGCACGGCACCGCCGAGGTGACTATGAATGTTCACTAGCGGGAAACGGGGTGAATGCAAGGTCGGCATGATCGGTTATTGAGCCAGAATTTCACCTGTCTCGTTGTGGAGGTCTGGCGGAGCCGAGTCCACAGACGACGTATGATGAGTGGGTTGTATGACATACAGCAGATGGTCCACGACGTAGTGCAAGATACGTACATCCAAAGACAGACGCCGCACAAGCACGCCAGCTCGCTGTCGCCCTAGAACCACGGTTGATGGTGAATGAGGTTAGTGTTTGTTCGACTGGCTGGCGGGCTGACGCAAATCATGAATAGGAGATAGCTTGAACGCCCGAAGAGGCTCGCCAAACGTGCGTCCATGCCACTAACCGTGAGCAAATTACGCACGTAGAACGCAAACACATCAAGTCTACCATGCAGCCGCAATAAAATGGATAACAGGCGGGATGGACCGCGTGGTGGCCAGCCGATCAATCCTGTACCGTGAGACGCAGAAATGCAGGGTCACCGTCAATAGACCGCAAATCCCCGTCCGTTTCGGCGCTGAGAACCTGCTGGGTTCGGGCACCCTGCCTGCACGTTGGGTAAACCCCCGCCCGAATCACCCGGGAAGCCGATCGCCACTGCGTTCTAGCGGGGCCGGCACCTGTAGGACGCGTTGGACGTCACTGTCACCGGGAAAAGAGTGCAGCAAGACATTAAGGTCAGGGAGGGCACCGTCCAACGTGCGGACCTCGCGCGATGGTGACGACCGAATGTGACGTGATGGAGACAAAAGGATGGCCCCGCAGGACGGCAGACACGCACCTTCTATACCCGCTCAGGATATATTCGTTGTCTTTCTGCCACTCCGGTATCTCGAGCCATGTCAGCGTCTTGCTGCGATGCGCCGTCGCTCGGGACTTGCCACCACCGTCGACCGCCGTGACAGCGATCGTAGGACGGCCGTTGGGGTCGCCCTCGCTGTTTGCCTGCGCCGAGCCAGATCGTCGTCAGCCACCGTCAGCAACTTGCCCGATATGCGTCACGAATGAACGATTGCATGCGCCTGCACCCGACGCTACGTCTCGCAAGTGTCGAGAAAATGAACTCGACATTACAACAAATGAACATTCGATGAATTGGCGAAACGGCCACATACCAGGCTCCGCGCGCGCAGTGAGTTGCGAGGCATGTTCCGAGGAGGAGATGGAGGTACGAGGACAAGATGAAAGGAGCGTCGCGGTTTCCAAGCAAGGCCGCGTCGTCGTGACGGAACTCAGTTCGGGATCCCGAACACACCAGCGTCAATGTACCCCACAGAGTATCACACCCCTTTTCTGGACCCACAGCTTGGGGTTGGGGGCATGACATCATCTCGGGTACCTCCCCGGTCACGTAATTAAAATGACATCTATGATCCCTCCGAAATGTCCACAACATAAGACTGGTTAACGACCGGTTGCACGTCGTTCTTCCCAAGATGCGAAGGCACGTAAACATGCGTGATATGTTTGGGACAGCTTACCTGTCACAGAACTGAACAAGAACAAAAACACCTGCTAGGCTGCTCCAAAGATTCTGGGGATGCACGCCGAGTTGGTCCCTCAAGCTACACATTACAATTACGTGTGTCATTCGATAGCAGTTCGACTAGGGGCAATACACAATCTAGCTATAAGCAGAGTGCGTATGCTATGCGAGACGATATGCGTAAACAAAGCAAGCCGTGACATGACACAACCAATGCGCGGTAAAGTTAGAGACGGACGATAATGATGAAGGCCCAAGACAAACAAGTCAGAAAAACGGAAGAACACGGAACCAGGGACGGGAACGGCCGATGCGGATACTATATGCAATGCGTGATGACCGAGTGTCGATGCGTATGAGGTGATGCATGGTCCGAGGGGAGACAGAGCGCAGACTTTTAAATGTAAGAGAGTGAAACAAAGAACAAAAGATGCGGCAGTCGACGCCAGGGTATGGGGATGGGGGGGTAGAGCGAAAACAGTGCGGTGCGATGGCGAAGATAAACTATGCGCAATGTGTAAAGATGAGCCTAGATGCGCGAGACCATGATAGAGATGCGATGATATGCTGGATAAATAATGATACAAACGCTCTATTAGCGTTGCAGGTGTTTGCAGGTCCGTTAGACCATGTGTCTTCCTACATGACAGTGCTTGTGGAGTCGTCGAGAGGACGTAGCGCACGTGAGAGTCGTGGTGAGTGAATGGCGGCCGCGAAGGAACCAGGAGAGGAAGCTTGAAGCCCGGGAGACGTGAGCTGTAGCGATGGTAAGAGGAGTAGACATGTTTTGCACGTGTGAGAGCAATATATGGGGGATAGCTTGAGAGAGCGATTGGTTGGATGCGCAGTATTATCTGGGTGGCCGTACTTCGTGAAGAGGTAGGTAGGTGTATGAGACGCGACGATGATGATTACGCGAGGACGTCCGAGAAGCGCTCGACACTGGAAGCCCGAACAGAAGCGAGGCGCTTGCTTGCCGGCGACGGCGACGAGAAAGTGAACGCAGAGTAGACCGTCTTGCGTTCCGGCGTAGACAAAACGCTGCCGGAAACGGGAGAGGATGGGTTAACGTCCTTCGAAGGGGGCGGAGGCGTAGCGGACCTCTCGATCTTGTCCTCCGAGACAGCAGCCACGGCGGCCTAACCAACAGACGCTTAGCTGTCATTCACAACCACAAGAGCGCAACACGTACCTTCTCCTCTGCAGCCTGCACCGCGGCCTCGATGATATCAGTCGGCGAGGGAGCCTGCTCATAAGCCTCGGAGATGTCGGCCAAAGGCAGGACAGTGAGCTCCTTGCACTTGGCGTCGATCAGTACCTGGTCGAGAACTTCATGTTCTTCACCCTCTTCCGTAAGGCGGGGGAGCGACGGCTCGCGGCGCGTGCGCGAAGAGGTCGAGCGCTTTGACAAGCCCGAACGCTTGTTTTTCTTGTCCGTCGAACGGGACTTGGATGATGGCTTCTTCGTAGGCTTCTCCGCCAACGGACGGGGCTTCTTCGTTGGAGAGGCAGGCTGAGCCTTCGCAGCGAGAGTGGTTTTGCGCTTCTTGCCCAACAGATGCTCGGAAAGGGCACGGGAGCCCGACGTGGGGTCGACGTTCTCCTTGTCTGGAGCATAGACAAGGAGCGGGCCCGAAGTCGGTACAGCGATAGTGGTGGTTTCGTGGTGAACATCCTTGTTGTCGGCCACCGGGGCCTCTGCCTCATCTCTGAAGATGGTGAACGCACGGATGGTAGCAGCCATGGCTGGATATGTATGTAACGTGACTTGGTGAGACGTGAAGAGTCGAGGTGTAGGTGTGGTGGTCAGGCGTGGCGAACGTCCGATAACGGCTGTTGTGAGTAACTGCGAAGCAAGAGGTGTGCTGCGCTAGACGCAGATAGCGATGAAGCTGAGGATAGGGAGGAGGAGGGGAGAGGGAGAGGTGTCTCGTGGATGGTCGAGGTCGACGTTGGGAAGAGACCTGGAAATGAACATTGCACGCTTTTGGGTGTGATTTTGTAACTCCGCCGCCTCGAGGCCGGAAGAACCCCAGAATTCGCCCGGATGTTAACGGCTACTGGGATTTGACTGTGTTGCCCATAGATGGCCGGATGATAGTAAAAATGGCCTCCCGGAATGGCCTGACCCCCCTAATGTGGCTTTTTTAGGGCAGAAATATAACATTTCTCCCAGGACGCGGGGGAAACTTCCGTCCGTCTGACGGAGCGCGCGTGCCTTGCTTTGTGCTTCGGCTCGGCTCCGGCCCGCCAATTGCAAACAATGATCAAAGCTATCCCTTCCTTGGGCCCCGATGGCCATTCTGCAGCCTTGAATGCGTCTAGCAAAGATTTCGGGGACTCTGCGAACGCCGCCTCGGATAACCTTGGCAGCAGTAACGGGTCTTTATCGTGTCATCGCGACTGCATCGACTGCAAATCGGAGCGGCGGAGAGCTCCGGTCGGCGTCGGATATCTGGTGTTAGGAGTAATTAGGACGTCAAGCAGCCACTCGCGTTCACACGGAGGACTGCCTTTAAGGCAAGCTACTGACAATTTTTGAGGCAGCAAGTTAAGTTCTGTAACACTACCATGCCAATGGGGTCAGATGCGGAGGGTGAAGTGACCGCCGTTGCACCTCCATTGACACTGTCATGTGCCCATAGCATCCTATTGACAAGACAATTAATCTCCCCACCCGTAGTCTACTGCCCCAAAGATACAGTCGCGCATACCATACCAGCTTGAAGCTATTAACTTGAAAAAGGAGCGCTTGCCTCAGTACTGTCAATGCTTGCAGTTATAAATTCTTTGTTCCGCGCTAAGTAGAAAAGATTGGCACCTCTTTTAGTTCGTCAAGCAAACACCTACCTCCGTTACGTCACCGGACAATTGACTGCAAAGATCGCATCCTTGGCGCACTTGTGGAAGGCATGAAGTTTGGGAAACAGGAACTATAGCTCCACGCAGGGAGACAAGCCCAATAAACATATCATGAACTATCTTTTCAGGGTATGTAGATCAGGCTTTGTTCCAAGGATGTGTATAGCCTAACTTAACCGACTCAAACCGAGCAATCTCACCAAGGGTTCTAAGTGGAAGAAAAGTCGTGTCCGTTCCAATGTGAGATACTTTGTAGACTACTTCTCAGGACTGTATCAGAGACACTGAGGATCCTGGACTATTCGATTCGCGATCCGTGTTGACTCTGACTCTGAGCCACGATCTTGGAAACCTTCCTTATTTGTCACAGAGTGCAGTCGCCGCTTCAATTTGTGCGCCACGCGCCACGCGGCGGAAACACGCCCGCGTCGTCTTCCGCCACCTCTCCCGCCACCACCACCATCACCTTCCCTCTTTGCTCATATCTCCTGTCTCTTTCTTTGTCCTGCTTGACATACGCGAAGATGGCTCCTACTAACACTGTAAACCGGGCCAAGAAGCCGTACAGCGTAAGTTCGCATCCTAAAGCGCGTCTCGTGTCGAGTCTAACGCGCACCATAGCGACCTTCAGCGCGTCCGCAAGCCTCTGAAGGGCAATGGCTCCACGACAGGGCCCCTGGGGTTCCTCGCGCCGTACAGAACACGGTCATAAAGGCCGCGAACGGTGTCACAAACACGAGAATCATCGTTTCAAACCTGCACTATGAAGTGACTCCCAAAGACCTGAGTGTACGTGTCTAGCGCTTCACCCCACATCTCCTACCCTATCCTTGCCCCTGCCATCTTCAAGCGACATATTGACGTCCGGGTTCCTCAGCAAATCTTTGGACAGATTGGCACGCTAGTCCGTGAGCCACAGATCAGGGTACGAAGCTCCGCATGCACGCAATCCACCTAAGAGACGAGACACCGATCCGACTTCTCTCATATATTCGGCTGGCGCCCACCAACATCAATTTTACCCCCAACAGTACGACCGCAGTGGCCGCTCCTCTGGTGTCGCCGTCGTCGTGTTCGAGACCCCGGCGGAGGCGACAAGGGCAAAGAAGCAATTCGATGGTATACTCTGCAAAAGTAACATTCGTCCCCATCTCGTTCACCGTGTTCTAGTCGCCCTCAGCATCCTGATTGGTGCAATTTTGATGCTTAGATCAACCCATGTCAATCGCGTACGACAATGCACCTCCCGTCAGGGTTGCACGACGAAGTGCGAGTGCGCCCTCCCTGCTCAACCGCATTGAGAAGCCACCGCTGCTCGAGCGACTGAGCAAGAATGAAGCAAGGTCAACCCAAGCTGCACCTGCGTAAGTCGCACGTCATTGTTTGGTGCTGTTAGTTGTGCTCATCCCGCCGCAGACGTGGAACTGTTGGTCCCGTACGCACGAAGGCCCGCGCCGGCGCCGCAGGCGCACGTCCGAAGCGAGCAGCGCCCGCGAAGCCAAAGACTGCTGAAGAGTTGGACAAGGAACTTGATGCGTTCATGAAGGACGATATCACTGCTCAGCCGTCAGCGACCCCGGCCGTCGCCCTGGCCGCAGCGGCCTCCACGGAAGACGTGGAGATGGCGTAAGGAGGGGTATTATAACGACGCATCACGCGTCTTAGCTCAGGACATTCAATGTCTGTGTTATCGTATTGTACGTATTGTCCCTATGTCCTCGAACGTTTCCACGCTCCATTGTAACTCTCTGCTCGTGTTATTTGACTGTTGTGTACATCGTTTTCGTGACGCGTCAAATGAGTTGCAGACTATTATCGCGTAGGACCTTTCCGGTCGTCTACGACCAACTGAAACAGTGTTGGTCTGTCAACGGATGTCCATGCCCAGGTTTTGCTGAGACGTCTGTGCCTGATCCATCGTCTCTTGGAGCTATCTATGAGGCTAAGGATGGTACGATCCTACGAACCACAAGTAAGCACCACCTCGCATATCTACTCTTGCAATTGTATGGCGGTCTATCCTACTTGTGATCAGTAGGCCCGTCCAATGCTGCTTAGGGGAGATTATGGCACACTCACCTTCTTGAAGCTCCAACGGGACCAATACTCGCTGCAATCTATATTACGGATCTCAGGTAGTATCGCAACCCGGTCCATGTCTCGCTCACACCTAGTGCGTCATGCACACATTTGCCCGGTTTCCGCTCCTTTAGATTGCCTAGCCTGATCGGTGAAGTGAATGAGTACATATAACTATAGTTTTGTCGTGTACTAGGAAGCGTGATGACTAGATTTGAGGTTGCTCGGAACGATACATATGCATTCGGTGTGGCGCGCGACGATAGCATATAGGAGCCCTGCCGGGACTCGACGTGAAGCTAGAGGGTGCGTAGCTTGGGAAAACGTATGTCGTGCTGTGCAGAGAGGTCCAGTGTTGGAGGTGCCGGTGAATGGCAGGCAGCGCGAAATTGAGAGCAGAAATCTGTCGCGTATCTTCAAACATCGCGAGCTGGGGGGGTTGGATATATATCAGGCATTTACAACGGCTGAGGGTGTGGAGTCGCTTATCTTGGTGCCTGTTATGGACGGCAGGATTCGGAACCCAGACCTCTGCCATCTGCACCTGCTGACGCTGTACATCTTTATGAGCTATGAGAGTCTTCCGGGGTGGTTACTTTCTACCTTTTCTGCCTTTCAAAGGCTTGACTACGGTCAAAGCCCACTCGAAGTGTTATTGCGGTATAATATGAGGTTATCACTAGATGAGATCTAAGTCTATATCTGCGACAAAATCGAAGACGTCTCTTGCACCATGTCGTTGAAACAAAGGTCAAACTGGCAGCACCTTTCCTTGGGGTCTATATATTACTTCCTCCTCCGCCATCCTCGCATCACAATGTTCATGGGACTCACGATGCTGCCACCTTCTGTTCAATAGATCAGGAGACCATCAGCGTTGGCAACAGTATCGAATACATATCCACTTACAAGTTACACATGAGTCATTCATTGGAGTCAAGCGTCAAGCGTCCACTGGAGTGCAAGTTGCGCAGCGCTTTCTCGCATCTGGCTATGGCTTTCTCTCGAAATCTACCCCGGTCGACGCATGCATCCGGACATAAGTGCAGGTACAGCTTCAAGTTCTCGAAACGAGGCGACTTGTCCGGGTCAGACAGCACCTTGTCCAAGGCCTGCAAATTCATGAGACGGCTGTTGCTCAGAACCTCCGCCTTCTGGATGTCGTCAACATAGATCGTAACCTTCTTGAGCGTTTTCGAAACCTGCGTCATGAGCTCCGCGAGAGTCGTGCATAGTGGGAAGGCTGCCGACTTGAGGCGCATGATTACAGTGAGACTGAAGGTCTCCAGACGGGTGCACGCGGAGAAGTTGAGTAAGGACCAGTGCTCTGCGTGCCATTCAGTTAAATTTGGAGTCTTGGTGACCAGACAGCAGCTGCACTCACGGTCCAAGGGGTCTTTCCAATTCTGAAGCTCTTTCATAGTAGCATCTGGCGGTGGATCAGGAGTGGCAAGGGCGAGCGCAACAATTTGACTGGCTGGACCGGAGAGTAGTCGGCCTAACGCGCGGACCGAGTCTCTGCAAGAGATCTCGACGTGGAGCTCTTGAAGATAGCCTGTCTCCAGATGCAAAGCCAATGCGCTCAGCATCTTCGTCTGATGAGTCATGCTAGGGTACCACATGTGGGCCTCAATGAAGCGAGCTCGAAGCGGGAGCGAGACACGGCTTCGTATAGGGGCCGTTGCGAGGTCAAATGATCCACCAACACAGAGCGTGTCGACTTCGAAGAGCGAAACGATGCGGAGTGTCTCTGCGAGAGACGATTGATGTTCAGTATAGGGAGAGATCTCGAGGTCCTCTAGAGTTGGGCGGGACGGCTGAGTGATCAGGGACGAAGAGGGAGTGGGGTCCGAGGAAATCGCGGACGCGTTTGTAGCTTTGATGCAAGCGTTGATGGATAGTGTACGAAGCTGCGGGAATTTCTCAACGATGCGTGCCACAGATGCGGCATCGATGGTCGACGGTGCTCCCTCCTTGCTGCAGAGTATGAGGCGGACGATATCGAGTGTGATGTTGAGAGAGTTGATAAACGAGAAAAAGTGGTCGAATGATTTGTCCTCTTCAACGCGGAGAAGCCGTCGCCTCTTAAAGAGCACCTCTTGGCAGACCGGGCGCAAACATGAGCACACGAGGGTGCAAGGCTTGATCCACTGACTATCGCCCACCGCCGTCATGATCTCGTGCAATAGCTCATTGGGAAGAGCACAGAGGGTGCGGTAGCCGTTGAGTTTAGGAAGTGATTCCATTGCCGGAAGCGAGCGACAAGGTCGGTGGTGATGGTGGTGGTTGGGGCTTGAGAGCTTGAGACGCGGTGGTCAAGAAGGTTATACTCAGGAGCGCCCATGTTGGGAGTCGTTTGGGTGATTAGCGCTCATCACACTTCTTGAACCTTTTTGTTTGGTGGAGCGTAGGTGTCAGTTACTCCGCTCGTCATTATGTCTCAGACTATACGAAAAATCTGAAGCGCTTAGCAGCCTAGGAAGCAGCCTGAGCGCACAGACTGTCTCATACGATACTGTTGATTAACCAATGACATTCGAAATTGGGATCAACGCCGCTCTTGAATTCTATGCGTTGTTGTCTGAATCGATGTCTAATGAACGTACTTACTCGATCAGAATGATAACCACCTGACGTCTTTCAAGTTGGAAGGAGGGGTGACTCGTCAGCATACAGCCGCAAGACATATTTGACAGCTCACACCCTTCGCACTGGAGTCAACATAAGTATTCTTCCGCTTTGAGCAGTCTGTGAGCATGGACATGGGGCAGCGCACGCTGAACAGCCGCCACGCATTTCTGCCGGTAGTTGCCGTCTTTTATCTTCATATCCCAGTCAGGCAAGATGCCGATCTCAACTTTGGCCAACTGCGGGAAGCGATCCTTGACCAAGGCTGCGTCCAGGTGATGCAAAGTGAGAACAGAGCGGTTGTTGAGTGTAGTAGTAGGGCACAGAACACGAGTAATGGAGATGGTGACCTCCTTGAGCGTGGGCGGGGCTTCTTTCATGATATCTGTGACTGGCTCAGCCAGGTTCTTATGCGGAAACAGCGTCGTTCAACCCGGTGGTCCCATAATGATCGACCACAGAGTCATGACAGAGGTCCAGCGAGATGATGCATTGCGCAACACAAGGATTGTGAGCCAGAAAGCGAACGAGATGATCGAAGTCCCCCGCTCTCTGATTCGCACTTGGAGTTGGCTCCCAGCAACCGTGCACATCCGGTGACCAGCCAAAGCACAGGCCTGCATGTTCTCGACTCGAAGTTGTGAAAGAATGATATGGATGGGTTCCGTGGGTGGTCTCCCCTAGGCAGACAGTATATGATCTAAGGATGTAGGTATGGACGATCATATTACATTCAACTAAGTATTTACCTTGGCTATCACAACTTCCTTTACTACTCCGAGAACCACTCATCTCCCAGCAGTTCTGCAGTCGTCGCGCGCTCTGACGGGTCAACTGCAAGGCAGCGTCGCATGAACGCACAGGTAGCCTTGATATCCTTCTCGCTCATCGTCTCGCGGACGTGCAAGAAGTCGTTGAACCGGTGAGCGAGAGATACCGCGGAGGGTAGCGGGGGCGGGACCTGTAAAAGCACACCTGACGTCACAAGTTTACCATCCTATTCTAGCAAGGATGAGGGTATGAAATGCACGCACCTGCGTTGTCAAAAAATTCTGCACGTTTGCTGCAGTCGCTCAGGAAACCAGTGGGGAAAGGTCCGAGGTGCTCGACCATGAGGCCTAGGTGGATGTTTGTGGGCGGCAGATTAGGTGCAGATTTGACTTCAAACAGCGATGCTCCGGTGAGACACTCAAAGACCTGGTATGCCAACTGTCAATACCGGCGGAGTTGACCTAGATGGGGACATACCATACACCCCACCGCCCAGATGTCCACAGGCGTGGACCATGGATGTCCAAGCAGGAGCTCTGGGCTCCGCAATAACGGAGGCGTGGATACTATCGTCTCCGGCGTGATTTTCTCCACCGGAACCGCTGCGATCGTGCATGACCATCAATTCAATTGCAAGGATGGCCATAGGAGCAGGGGCGACGTACAGCCTCCAAAGTCGCCCAAGGATACCTTGAGGTTGTCAAGGGACGATTCGAGGCCCATGTTAGGTAATGGCTGCGACTTGACAGTGATGATGGGCCCCTCCCACAGCTGCGGCGCGGATCGCTCTGGGTATGTCTCCGAGGGGTGATGCTGAAGGAACCCGTCAATCTCTTCTGTGCTGGCGTGCAAGTCGGCGAGCAGGTTTGCAGCCCTGACATCTGCGGCGGAACAAGCTCAGGCAAGGTGTCGAGATTCATCAAACAACTGAGAAGAGATACGCACCACCGTGCACAACTCGGAGTTCCTGATGCAGGAAGTCCAGTGCGATCAGTGTCTGCTTCACAATACTCTTCACCACCGGAAGTGGGAGCGTCAGCCCAGGCTGCGCGAGCTGCAGCTCATTCACTGTCGATCCAAACGGCTTCATGACGAAGCACAGGTGCGTGCCATGCGGACTTTCTGCGGTGAACGCGATCTTCAAGTCGGCGCAGAACTGAAATCCGGGGTGCTCGGGCGGTCGCCCTTTGTATTTGTAGTGCAGCTCGCGGAAGCGACGCCAGATGTCGAGCTCAAGCACTTCTTCTTCTATCCCACGGGTATGGTTGGCTGTGAGGACTTTGATCGCTACATATTGCTCGTGCCCGTCTCTGTGAGCCCAAGGGCACGTCAGAGAAAGATATCGAGAGGCAGAAGGGCTCGTACGATGTGAGTTTGGCAAGCCAGACGCTGGAGTTGCTCCCCCAGCCAAGTTTTCGGACGATCTCGTACTTGCCGCCTTCGAGATCCTCGAACGTTTGACCGAGTTGCATGGGAATGTAGCCGACGCCACCGCGCCGAATACTGAGCATGTGAGGCTCTTCGTCACAAGTAAACTCCACCGGGTCTAGTGTGCCGTCTCTGGTAGGTCCATGTCTCTCACTGGAGACGCTTCTTGCTAAGGTATGTTCGAGTCTCACAAGTTGTATGCCACGTGTATATAAGATGTTCCGCGATTGAGGCAGGCCACTGGCGATCTTGGAGGTAACGCTGTGTTCTGGTTGTGCGTAGGCAGAAGGTAGTAGCCTCCGTGCGATCGGCTGTACAGGTTTGCGTCCGTGCCAGTGGGTCAATCGCGGAAGTAGATGTACCCGCATAGGGAATGTGAGAACTAGTGGTATGGATGTTCAGCATAACAGGTTATGGACGATAGCCAAACATGCATATGCCTGTTCATGCTCACCAATTCACAAGCCTGCAAGCGTTCCTCTACTGGCTGATGATAGTACTTCGTCAAGCCTGCAGTGATAACGTAACGGTGACGCCGTCAATGGCGAGTCAGTGAAGATGCTGAGGACAATTGCCAGACGAACAGCGTCAGTATATAATGGTAGTGTGCCGTAGCAGGAGCAAATATCGGTTCCTGTCGTGGGTAACAGTCTTACGTAGTGTCCAGGGCAAAGACCGTGGCCCATTCTGAGTTTGACCGTCAGGACCTAGCGACTGGGAGTCGGCATTTCCCAGTGGCAGTGCACGCCTCGAATGCTTTGCCCAATACACTGGCGCCCGGACAACTCCCTGCCCATGCCATCGATATCGTTCATATTGCCACCACTTACTCAGATGTCAGGCTAGGGGTTGACATTCCGCGAGTCTTCCGACGAGATACATGCTCTAGGCAAGTAAGTATGTTGATTGGCCGGAAGTTCAGACTCTCGGCTTGTCCATGTTCTCACCATCGTGCGATGGCGTCCGAATGGCGTCAGACGACCAGGTTTCCGCGTGTATCCGATATAGGCCTCATGATCGAGACTTACCCAGAAAACTATAACTACACAAGGCTCTATCTGGGAAATCTGTGAGCTCAAGTTGCACCGTCGCGACCAGGTACCGCTGGTCTCCGTCGAACATGGAATCCTCCGATTCGTCCAGTAGGTTGTGACGCTGATCCATCCGTGTTCATCTAATGTAACCTAACCAGGTCACACGGAAGCAACAGCGACACCGAATGGCGTCAACTCGGTGAAGCATATCTGTGTGATCGGTGCCGGTCCAGTAGGACTCGGCGCCCTGAAAGTCGTCAAGGATGCCCCGCAGTTCAAAGAAGGACTGTGGCAAGTCACTGCGTTCGAATCACGCGACAAGATCGGTGGCATCTGGTGCGGACTCTACCACATGTTATTGACCCAACGAGCTGCTATTCACGCTGACTGTACAACATCGCGTTCAGGTATCCCGCGCCACCTGACGGCGATCCACCACTCACTGCGCTGTACGAGTCCCTCACGGCGAACACCCCACATCCGCTCATGTGTTATATGTCGTACCCCTTCCCACCGGCCACTCCTCTGTACCCGTCTGCCGAGGTCATTCGGCAATACCTCGAAGATTACGCCAGCGATTTTGGTCTCTACCCTCACATCCGTCTGAGCACCCCGGTCACAGCTGTACATTGGGACTCATCATTATCCAAATGGGACGTCACCGTCTCGACCACCTCTGGTAGCGAGACGACCCCGTTCGACCTTGTGCTAGTGGCGAACGGACACTTCCGCGTCCCGCGATTTCCGGAGACGAAAGGAATTGAGGCCTGGCGAGCACAGGGAAAGGTCACACATACCGCTTGGTACCGTCGCCCGAGCGACTACACCGGGAAACTTCTTGTTGTTGGTGGGGGCTACAGTGGACAGGACGTTGCTGCGGATACCCAGCCCTTCGCTTCCGAGGTGATTCATTCAGTAACAGGGGGGTCGCCGAAGACAGCAAAGGAGGGAAGTTCAAGAAGCGCGGTCGTGTTGCCGAATATCTCGACCCCGGAGTAGGGAAGGTCGTCTTCGAGGACGGATCCACAGAGAGCGGGGTGGACACCGTCATCGTCGCGACCGGCTACCAGTTCAGCTTCCCGTTCCTCTCGGAACCCGAGGTGGCGTGCGCCATGCCGCCGCATGTGCCACCTATCCCGCCTGTGCTATACAACTCGACTCATCATGTCTTCCCCGTTGCGAAGCACTTATTCCCGCTCGTCACCTCCTATCCACCCTCGAGCATCGCGTTTATAGGTCTCCCATTACGCGTCGCGCCGTTTCCACTTGCCGAGATCCAGGCTCAGGCCGCGCTAAAGGTGTTCGCGAATCCCGAGACACTCGACTTAGAGCGTGAAGCGGAAGCCGTTCGAGCACGACATGAGCGGTTCCGCTCCGAGAAGGGTGACGACGAGGTCGCCATCGCCGACGCGTGGTTCCGATTCGGATTTGACGACATGTTCGATTACCGAGACGAACTATATGAGTTTGTTGGAGATCCATACCGGATTCCGCAGTGGGAGAAAGAGTTGTTTGAGCAGAAGGATGCCCTGCGCGAGCAGTGGCGCCTCTTGGAGGAGAGTGGAGATGCAGAGGCGTGGTCGCGCGGGATTGGGTCTGGAAAGGAACCTTTTGAAGAGTGGGCTAAGTTCATGTCGAAAGTTCTTAGTTGTGGGCGGAAACCTAGTTACTCATAGTGGCACATGTATGATGGGAGTAAGTATGTATTAGTTCACTGCTGACAGCCTGTTCAGTGGCCTCGATTGAGTGAGTATAATGTCTATGACCCTAATGTATACCAGCAACTTGACGCAGTGGAAGCGTGCAGGGCTCATATGTGTGAAACCCTGAAGTCCCTGGATCGAAACCAGGAGTTGCTATCCGTTCGTACATATGTAGTTTTTTTTTTTTGGCTCAAGTTAATGTCTAATGTGTTATTCTCCTTTTCAAGCTTCAGTTCTCACAGGTCACCAATATGCCTATGTATCCTTCCGAAAGGACAATATACCGAGACGGAGGTTATAAGCAGCTTGGCGCTCCGAGCTGAATCTCTAATAAGTGCCGTTGCGTCCTCAAGTCCTATTTTGGCGTGCTTATCGCGCCACATATTGTGCTCCCAGGCATTCCACCCACCGCGTCACTGTCAGTCATAAGAGAGAGCAATGGCTACCACGAAGGGAAAAGACAACCGAAGCCTTCATGGCTCCGACACTGCTAAACACACACGATGCCATCCGCAACTTGACAGACACAAAAACATCGAGCATCTTACACATCGCTATCGCCGGTGCTGGAATCGCAGGCCTGACGGCCGCGATCGCCCTCTCAAAACATCCGCACATCGACGTGCAGCTGTACGAGAAGGCGACAGAGCTGCGTGAGATAGGCGCATCCATCGCGCTTGGTCCGAACGGACTGCGGACCCTGGAGAAGCTCGGGATCGACAATGCGCTGGATGACGATGTCGCGTTTTGCGGACCGAGCGGGTTTCCTATGATCTACCGGTGGGTCCATGTGTTGAGTGCCAGTAGTGATCGAGCCTCGAAGGATTCCTATGGCTGACGATGGCACTGATCCGACGTATGATGGGGTTCCGCTCACTGGAGTCTGGCAGGCACTGGGAGACGAACGAGATCGTTAGCGTCGACCGCTTCAAGAACGTCACGAATCGCCGGCACGAGACGGCGCGGTTCGCCCGCGCGCATCTGCAACAAAGTCTCCTGAAGCACGTACCGTCCGAGAGGATCCACCTCAAGAAGAAGGTGGTTGCGGTGAACGAGTCCGGCGAAGCTGCCAGTGGTGTTGTGCTGAAGTTTGAAGATGGCACCGAAGCGACGGCTGACCTGTTGATCGGGGCTGACGGTATCAATTCGGTATAGTACCCGATCCTTAGTATGCAGTCGGACTTGGTGTTAACCACAAGGTGCTTCAGGGCGTCCGAACGTTCTTCGTGCCGCAGCACAAGTTAGGTTGGACGACGTCGGTGGCATATCGCGCAATCTTCGACACTTCATTGGTCGAGGGCATACCCGATCTTCCGGAAGACTCAACGCATTGGGTGCGCATTCTTCTAGTACCATGGTGCTTTCGACTTGCCTTCACTGAATGTGTCCGTAATGGCAGTGGGGGCCGAATGGCGCTGTCTTCGCATCAAAACTTGGTAACGTACCATATACCGTGATATTATGCGTTATGTCCTTACCACGCCCGGCGTTCAGGGAGAGGTGAATTCACCACAATCGCACTCACTCAAATAGACCCAGATGACCCCAAGAACAAGGAGATTATCGAGCGCACGCGGTGGGATGACCCTAGCAACATTGATTACATCCGAGAGCTATACAAAGTACGCGTACTTCGCGACATCCTCAGACCCTCGGTTCAGCTAATGCTGAGCTAATACTAGGACTGGCATCCTGTTATTCGTGCCCTCTGGACTGCCACTCCATCTGTCCGCGTCTACCCTAACTTAGCTATCACAGTGCCCCTCCCTTCCTACACCTTCCTCAACGGCCGCGTCGCCCTCATTGGGGATGCCGCACATCCACATGGGGGTGCCTTTGCCACCGGGGGCTCCCTTGCCATCGATGATGCCTATGCCTTCTCCCTCGCGCTCTTCAGCGTCTTCCCTCCCGCTGCCAACGCTACTGGTGGATCTCCAAGCTCAGAGGAGCTTGTTAGGGCACTATCGCTCTATGAGAGGACCAGGAAGCCGCACACTACGCGTCTGCTGGAGATTGTGCATGCGCAGAACGAGAAGAGCATGGAGAGGTTAAGGAGCGGGGTGGTAGAGACCGATGCGCAGCTGAGAGAGCGGATGAAGAACAGGGCGGATCCGTCGTGGTTGCATAAACATGATGTTGAAGCGGCGTTCAGAGCTGTGCTGGAGGGAGATAGAGTCGGGGGAAAGGAAGCAAGGCCAGAGGCGAAGTTGTAGTCGGGTGAGAGACGCGAGGCCAGGTAGAGGGGGTTGAGTGTAGAGTGACATCGTGTTTCCTGATATACTTGCTGGTTAGGTTTCCCTGGGGTTACGTGGAGAATATTCGAGTACGGCACAAGTACGGCGAACACTCAAACGCTGCACAACTCCGACATAGTGGGAGGAGGGCAGCTCGAATTGTAGTGATCTCTCACGACTCGGAGGTCCAGTACAGTAGTAGACGGCGATTGAATTGAACCACACAGGCATGACGCGCAAGCTAGAGAACAACTGGCTAGGTTCAATGTCATCTCTGTCAAGTTTCTTACCTTCGCTCGCCGCTCTCAGTCTCGTCCAGCAGCACGAACCACGGCCACCATCAGCAACAGCGCGAGCGGCGAAGTCACGAGTGCTCTGTGCTCGAACCGATGAGCGTAGCAGGAGAGAGATCGTCGGATTTTATCAAAGTTCAGTGGGAAGGTAATCATCAGCGGCCGGAGGATGGGACTTGTCGTTACCGGTACTAGACATCCGAGTGTGATCCTTCAAAGTCATTATGATAGCCTGTAAGCATTTGTGAGCGTAGGGTGAACGGTTCTGTTGGTATACCTGCCTCTTCTTGGCTACACCACATAAATTTGAGTTGTATAAGTAACAGCGCAGTGGGTTGAAGTTGAGATGATGGGCTGAGCTTGGTTACGGTAAGAGGGTCTGAGTCAGAGGGTCTGAGTCAGGGGGACGTCAGCGGCCAGGCACGGGCGCCTGAGGCTCTCCGAGAAAGTCGGGTAAGATGCAATGCCGGAACTTGCTGGAAAGCACCAGCAATGCTGACTACATACGACCATTCATACATCATCTCGTCCACTCTGCTTCTTGACCACCATCCACCATGTCTGACGGACGAGGCATGCCCTTGCTGAGCGGGCCTCCGCCAGAATACATCGCGAACGAGTCGTCCTGTCGGAAGTGCAACAAGGAGTTCAACATCCTATTCGCACGATCGCGGAAATGCAATCATTGTGGTACGTCTCTTATCCCACCTATGACCTCTTCGTGTGCGTCAAGGGTGACCAAAGCCTTCTAGGATACTTGTATTGCCACTCATGCACCGACTACCAGGCGCTCATGCCGAGGCGGGAACAGTCGGACCTCGGAGCGACCAGCGGTTACGACCCGATCCCTGTATGTGCGTTCTGCATCGAAATGCTCCAAAGTATGTCGTCTCTCGTTCCGCGGAGGGGAAGAGGAGGTTGAGCGGTGCAAGCGTGCAGTTACAGCCAGCGGTAAGGGCCAGCTGAAGCAGCTCCCCATGGCGAAGCTTAAGAAGTACGCCAAGGCGTACAATATCGATGTCGCAGGGATTATTGAGAAGGACGAGTTCATAAACAAGCTGGTGGCGACGAGGGTGAGTACTGTTCGTTGTTCTCGCTGTTCTGCTTCTTTCCTCGACGTCCGGCTGGTCCTCCCGCTGCTGCAGCGCACTGGATAGTTCGATGCGCTATTCGTTGAAGGAAAGCAGCTGACATTCGCATTGTTAGCGTCCGGATGGATGCCTACATCCCGCAAATGAGAGCTACTATCGCAAATATTCCGTCCCTAATCGTACAAACAGCCGTCCCCGTGGTTTCTTTACCCGAGCAATGGATGCTATGTCTGGCGACAGAGCCCCCAGCTCATCAACTCCACCGCCGCCACGACCACGAGCCCAACCTGAGTCTCAATACTCCCAGTACCAGCCTCGACAGCGCACGACGTCAGGTCCAAGTAGATACGCGCCGCACGCAGGCGCAGGTTACCCTGGCACTCAATACCATCAGTCACAGTACACTCCTCCTCCCCGTCAGTCTTACCCGAATCAGCATTATGCACCGCCTCCAGGGGCACCACCAGGATATCCGCCCCGACATACCCAGTCTGCCTATCCAGGTAACCTGAACGTTCCACAGGCCGGCAGTGGCAGGCCACGCGCATCGTCGGCGTCTTCCTCGCCTCGCGCGACCTCGCCCGCCCGTCCAGTCGTTGTCCCGAGCATCGACGAACTGCTCCAGATGACGGACGGGCAAATTGCCGCTCTGTCGATCGGGTCGCTGAAAGAGATCCTGTTCAAGAACCACGTAACCTCAAGGCTCGTAGTGGAGAAAGGCGAGCTAGTCGCACGCGTGAAGACCCTTGTGGAGGACGAACGGGCCGAGCGCGAGCGCAAGGCGAGAGAGGAGGAAGAGGAACGCGAGTACGAAGAGGAGATGCGGAGGATTAGGGAAGAAGAGGCCCGTGCTCGTGCTCGCTCGTCGCCCTCAGTGGAGGACGCGCAATCAAGTGAGCTTGCCCAGGCTGAGGGTGTTGAAGGATCGGCCCCAATACCTGTACCTGGGACTAGTGTGTCGCAGGATACGCCACCCTTGTCATCCCCGCCTAAGACTACGACGTCCCCGCCACCAGCTAGTACGCTCACGCCAAAGGCGCAAGCGATGGCATCTCGTCTCGAAAGGACAGGTTTGTGTGTAATCTGCCAGGACGAGGAGGCGAACATCGCAATTGTCGACTGCGGGTAGGTGGTATATTGCTCGTAGCTGTATCATTGTCTTACCCTTGCTTGTAGCCATCTCGCTATGTGTAGAGGGTGCGCGGACCTCATCATGAACAGCACACGGGAGTGTCCTCTGTGTCGCACGCGAATCGTGACGGATAGCCGGCTATTGAGGATCTTCAAGTCTTAGACACCTAGACTATCGAAGTCGGGCTCGTTCGGTTTGTTTGTGTGCTTTCCTATACCGTTGTCCCATCACTCATTTATCGTTGGTCACCTCGGGCCGTCTGAGCTCATATGTATCACAACGTACTTATTTCGCATCTGTAATCTATGAAGCAGTTCATCACTTCTCAGGCCATTGTGGTACTGGCGGATGCCTCTGTCATTACTGTACTCCGAGCGGGAGTAGATAGGACATGTGTCATCAGGTGAGTAGTCTCCAAGGTCACCTGGATCCTCCCTTCCTCGGTCTTAGATTCTTTGTCTTCCAGAAACTCTGTGCTGGCACTACTCGATGGTTCTTGGAATGACTACAATCGTTACTCGTTGCCCACCCCGATCGGTGAATCCTGTAAGGGCTCATGGTATGGCGCTCGTCGAATACCGACCGGGGAACACATGCAAGAGGGCGTGGCCTACTCCTCTCGGCATGCGAGGATTGCACATCGCTGTTCCGACCGGGTTCGGGCGGCGTTGCAGGCGGGATAACGGCTGCTTCGTGTCGGCCGTCTTCTCCAGTAGGTAAGCTCGACGACGTCGTTAGCCATGCTATTGTCCGCTCTATCGCTCTATAACATCATGTTCTGCCGACGGGACACGTAGTACTGCTCACGTCTTCCCACTGAACTCATGCCGGAACCGCAGAAAAACCATTCTACCGTCTGAACTGCCCCGCACGCACAGTATATAACTAGACCGGAAAGTGCAACATGCAGTATTCTTAACAGGTTCCCCGCTTCACCGAACCCCTCCATCTACTATCGTTCTACCAAATCGATCTCAACCGCAAACTATGTCCGCCGCACAGCTCTGGGGCCCCGTCCCTCCACCCCCGACGAAGCTCGGCCGCCACCGCCGGCTCTCCGCGCTCGCGGGCGTGCACGTCTCCCCGATCTGCCTGGGGGCATGAGCATCGGCGACAAGTGGGCCGCGCACGGCATGGGCGCGATGGACAAGGCGTCGAGCTTCAAGCTCCTCGACGCGTTCTACGAGGCCGGGGGCAACTTCATCGACACGGCGAACAACTACCAGGACGAGAGCTCGGAGGAGTTCATCGGGGAGTGGATAGAGACGCGCGGGATCAGGGACCAGATCGTCATTGCGACCAAGGTCAGCGAGTCCGCGATCCTCGATCCTCGATCCTATATACAGGTCGACGAGCACGGAGCTGATGCGCTTGGGCTGCTTTGACTGTGACAGTATACGACTAACTTCAAGCGTGGGAGGACGGACATCAAGCAGCAGACGTCCTTCACGGGCAACAACCTAAAGTCACTTCATGTCTCCATCGAGGCGTCTCTCAAGAAGCTCAGGACGGATTATATCGACATTTTATATGTTCACTGGGTAGGCTGCCAATCACCTGCCGCTCTTTCTGTCCCGCGTCGCGCTCATACTCAGACTTGATCGAACAGTGGGATTACCAGACGAGCGTCGAAGAAGTCATGAACGGCCTGCATGCGCTGGTCCTGGCGGGCAAGGTTCTGTACCTGGTATGGCACCCTCTTCCATTCTCCCTCGTCCTTTGTTTATAACCAGACCGTTCCAAGGCTGACATCCTCCCCCCCACTGCAGGGAATTTCTGACGCACCGGCCTGGATCGCGGCCCGTGCAAACCAGTACGCCCGCATGTCGGGCAAGACGCCGTTCTCGATCTACCAAGGCCACTGGAATGTCATGAAGCGCGACTTTGAGCGCGAGATCATCCCGATGGCGAGGGCCGAGGGCATGGCGCTCGCGCCCTTCAACGTCCTTGTCAATGGCAGAATCAGGACCGACGAGGAGGAACGCAAGCGGCGCGAGACCGGCGAGCATGGTTAGTACCTACTACTACTACTACTACTACTATATCTACGCCGCCCGCCATGACGCTGACGGATACCTCCCAGGCCGTACTCTCAGCTCCTACAAATGGGAGCGCACAGAGGCCGAGAGAAAGGTCTGCAAGGTGCTCGAGGAAGTAGCCGCAGAGGTCGGGACGAAGAGCATCCAAGCAGGCACGTCTGTTCTGTCGTCTCCCTCCAGCAGCTCCAAACATCCAAACGCTGACTTGCTGACATGTATCCAGTCGCGATTGCGTACGTCATGCAGAAGGTCCCATACGTCTTCCCGATCATCGGCGGCCGCAAGGTCGAGCACCTCACCAGCAACCTCGCCGCGCTCGACATCGCGCTCACCTCAGAGCACTACCGGAAGATCGAGAGCGCGGTGCCGTTCGACATTGGCTTCCCCATCGACCAGATAGTAAGTCGCCCTTTCTTTGTCCTTATGCTAGCATAAGGTGGCGTCCCAGAGCCCATGCTAATGGACGATGTGCAGGGCGACGGCTCCGATTACTGTATCGGATGGAAGAACGCAGCGGTGTGCGACTCGTGGCCGGCCGCGCAGCCCATCCGGCCGTCGAACTAAAGCTCCCCATTCGCGAGTAGATCTTGTGAGACCGTACCCGTGTATGCTGAATTACTATTCAATGCAGTGTTCACACACAATCTTCCGCGGTACTATGATACGTACGGGTCAGAATGTTTGATATCATGCAGCGCGACAGCCGCCACATCGACCATGCCAACAATTGTCGTGAACAAATTTCGTGAACATGTTTCTAGCATTCGCAATATTTTCATAGCAGCACGACCTCTCTGCATTGAGTCACAGATAAGCGAATCATGCACATAGTACGTAAGCTACACAATGGGCTGAGAGCGGATCAACGATAGCATGGCAAGGACTAGAAATCGATATTGAGATGGAACGCAAGAACATGGCAAGATCATTAGAGATGGATAACTGAAGCGGCAATGTGGACCAATCCACGAACGGGGCAATTAGGGGATGACTACCAAATCATCATGATAAGTATGATCAAGACTATCAATGAGAATACTGTACCAATGCGGCCCGACTCGGATTCGGAAGTTAGGCCTGCGCTCGCCCCCTCCCCCCTCCTTGGTCGACAAGAAAACATATACAGACAGGGTAGGGTTAACGGGCACGCCCCCAGCCGGCTGCCGCAGCCTCGTTGAGCAAGATGACCTCGTTTGCCGCGCTGAGGTTCCGACCCTCAATCTCCACAGCCTGTTCGAACTCCTCGATGATGCGGCTGCACTCGCCGAGGTGTTCATTTGCCGCCCACGTCGCCTGGTCGGCCTTCCACCTGCGCACATAATGTGAGGTCGGTGAGAACGTTGGCTTGATAGAGGAGAAAGGAGACGCACCCGTCCCACTTGACAAGCCACATGAACGCAGTCGGTCGTGTGACATCGATGTCCTGTTCTGCCCTGTAAGGTCGGCGACCAATGATGCGCTCGACAAAGTACTCATTCGTGTCTTCCGCTCCGCCCGGGTGGTCGCAATCCGGACGCAGACATGCCGCCGCTTGGAAGCGCACATTTCGTCGCTGTTCGCCTACAGGTTGGCAAGGGCGTCGTCAGATTAGCCACAGAGGAAACAGGCAAGAAGGTAAGAATGTACGTACAAGCCTCGCTGGACAAAGAGCCATCATGTGAGTTCGCAGAAGGGGCGAGATTGATTGGTGGAACGTACCTAGAAGATTCGCATGGCGGACAGATGAACTCTGCGTCGGGCTCGAGACGGGGATCGTCTGGGGTGAGACCGACGCAGCCGAAGTGATACCATCCTTCACAGCTGGAGCATCGTTATCGTCAGGGAGCCACTCGTACGCGGAGCAAGTAGGAGGGTACTCACGCATCACATTGCACGAACTATGCAGAACCGCAGGAGCAGATAAGCCTCACAACAAAACGAGCAGAGAAGGGAACGGGACATACCTCCCGGTGAGACCCTTCCTCGCCTTTGAGTTTCAGCGGCCACGGACAATCCGTTCCAATCCTCGGCGGGCTATACCTCTTCCTCGCCCCGTCCCTCCCATCCATCTGCGCCGTAGGCCCCGACGACGATGGCGCGCCGCGGCCAGAACCAGACGCGGTCGGCTCCTCAAAGGGGTCCACAACCAGCGGCGCCGTGCGCTTTCCTCCCTTCGGCGCGCCACCACGACCATTCCTCCCGCGTGCCCGCCCTGCAGAACTTCCGCCCCTGGCGGCCTTAGCGGACGTTGAACCCCGTTCATTTCGCCGCTCAGAAGCACAATCGAGCCGCTTGCGCTTCTTCGCGGGGCGCGTGACCGAGTCATTCTCTCTCTCTTTCTTTACCTTCACCTTCACCGATGCGGATGCGGATGCGGACGCACTGACGTCGGCGCTGGCGCTGGTGCTCGCGCCGGGGGTGGCCTTACTTACACGTGTCGTCGCGCTCTCTACAGAGGCAGAAGTGGACTTTGCCTTCCCCTTCTGCGGTTGCACTAGGCCCGGGACTTGGACTCGGGTTTCAGAGGAATCGGTTGAGTCGAGCGATGACAACGAGGACATGGCGGAGGACATCACAGGGGACAACAAGGACGAGGACAAAACGGATAGCGGAGAAAGAGGATGTTCAGGAGGTGCAGTCGCTGGTCGCGTAGGAGAGTTTTGGCGAGTCCATGACGAGGGAGTTAGTGGCGAGGATAATGTCGGGTTGCTTGACTGCGATTGGGGCCTGGCTAGGCCGCGAGGCAGACGAATCACACACGTCGAGTTGTTAGAAGGTATGTTTGTGCGTCGCGGAAGAGCGGGAACTTCCGGCAATATCGCAGCCTGTTGCGGAATTGGTATAACTGCGGTAGGGGTTTGTAGTGTGGCCGGGTTTGAGGGAGGTGGCAGCGCCTGAGCGATCACATCCCTACGAGGCAATGGCAACGATGAGGAAGCTCTGACTGCCGGCGATGATGGTGGACTCCGAGCAGGCATGTGTGAGGACGAGGGTGCACACTGTGACACACTATCCCTACTAGGTTGGAGATTATCCACGATCTCCTGCTCATCAAATACTGAGCTTGCAGAGTGAGACTGGTGGAGGGTTGCGGGTGCCGCCACTGGGCCATAAATATAGCTAGTAGAAGCTTGCGCAAGGGGGGCAGGAGTCTTGCAACAGCTTTCGGAGCGAGTATCTGATCTATCATCTATGGTGCGTGTTGCGAATGAACACAACAGAGTGAGGGTATGCGTCGCGGACTCACCAGAATCGTGGTCGCTAGGGGTCCACGCCGCTGGCGCAAGAGGTTTGTACGTCGAGAATATAGCACCACCTATATTGTTCATATTGTCTGTTAGCCCATGTTGATTCGGCCATTCTCCCCAGTCCGCACCTTCTGAAACGTCGGAGAATGGGCCCCATACAGTCTGTGGGTGTCTGACTGGGCTGTCAGGTCGTGCTTCGATTTCGGCATCACGGTAAGTGAGAGCTCCAGCCTGAACGCCGGACTCGACGACTGCGACAGATGGAAGGAGATCGATTGCATCTGTGCCAACATCAGCTGTGGGTCGAACTTGGGGGCTGGTGTTCACCGCGGCCTCATGTCTGACGACGGTCGGACGTGCAGCGTCTGGATCGCTGACACTCTCAGTCAACTCCATCATCGCACATTCCAAACGAGCGATGCGTCCCAAAACATTAGACGATTGAGAGTCATCAGAGTCGAGGGCGTCTGGGTCCCCGAGGATGTGCTCAATGCGCTCGGACTTTGTCATAGAAGCATGTACGGCTTGTCTGATGAGGGAATGGATGCTCTCTGTGCGCTCTTTGGATTCCTTGAAGAAGCGTTCGAAGCCATCCTTGCTCTCCTGACGCGTTACCTTCAACAGCTCAAGCGTGTCTGCAGTAAGCTTGCTGAGGCCACCAATCACCATCTCCATCGTACTGAGGCGTTGGGCTGAACGGGTCTCGCTCTGCTCTATCATGAGGGAGACAGAAGATACGAGGTCGATGAAAGGTTTTGCATTATATGAAGCTTGGGGAGCGGGAGGAGGGTTCGCAATTTGAATGTGTTGAGGCGGCGGTGGTGGTGGGGGCGGTTGTCGCGGAAATGGTGCAATCTGCGGCACCTGCCGTTGGGGATGATGAGAGTATTGATGAGGATTCATCTACATGGCAGCTTCAGAGAGCTGTTTCGCATAAAGTACTGGCTATATGCATGCCACAGCGCAGTATTGGATCTATCACTCACCGACCCTATCCGTTGCCACACGCTCTAGTCAATACTGCTCAAGATGCAAAACCTATTCTTTGAGATCGAGTGGAATGCGCAAAGAACGCGTTTGGTGTTGGATGCTGAAGAAGGGTCGCGCGAAGGAGGTAGCAGAAGTGGTCACTGGTCGCATGCGAAAGGAGATCCTGCTCCTCCAGGACGCGACTCAGGCGCCGAGCTGCCGCGATCACGTGCGTTATTGCACTGCGGTATCCCGAATTCGCGTTGGACTTGCCGTTTTGTGCATTCAGCGTTCAACGTCGACACAAGAGTCCGCTAGTATCTGCGTTCACGTGGCGGCACAATCACTTGCTCCTGCGTTGATGTCCTTCCTAATGCACGCACTTATCATGCACACAGCTTCTGTAAGGCGTGTCGGTTGTCCGATCTAATCTAATCTTCCGCCAGGGGGCCTTAAGCATACCAGTGGTCCGGACTCCGGTAAGCTCACACCCTACCAGCATCCATTCGATCGTTGATGGTTCACATTACGCGCCAAAGTTCAGCTGTGTCTATCAGACCGACACGACGCAAAGTAGACTGAGCCCGCATTGTGAACACTTTTAATGGTATGTGTACTAGATCAAGCAAGGAATCGCACAGAGTCGCAATGGTTAACGTATACTGATCGACAGCCTACACTGGCAGGTGGACTCAATAGGGTTGTGAAGCGCCCGTCGGCTCTTACTTCAATTCGAATTTCACACACGGTCGACATACTACCCATGTCTGCAACGCTGCATGCTAACTCCGACTTGGGCTTGAACTACCGCCATGCTCGATAACAGCCAGGTCCTGGTCTTGGCCGGTCTCTTCTTGCTCTTCTATCTCGTGCAGAAGTTCGTAGCCTACCAACAGGCAATCCGCACAGTAAAGTACGCAGTACTCCGATCAATGGCCTCGTGACGTTTCCCAATACATTTGTCTTGGACCTT
This sequence comes from Fomes fomentarius, assembly GCA_022606135.1. Lineage (NCBI taxonomy): Eukaryota > Fungi > Basidiomycota > Agaricomycetes > Polyporales > Polyporaceae > Fomes > Fomes fomentarius. Next base: position 495,510 of record JABYQN010000011.1, on the reverse strand, counting down.
GCAGTAACTCGCTTGGCTTTCGGACGCTCGTACATGACAACTTCTTATGGTTCCCCTTCCGCGCGCGCGGTATCAACCCGGGACCAACCTGGAGCTTCTACTCCAAGTATAGGGATTATGCGGAGGCTGGCTTGGATATCATAGTGGGGGTAGGTGTTCTGTGTCCGCTCCTTTTCGGTTCACCTGTTCCTACCTTGCCGCAATTGCTCCCCCGATCCACCAAATCCACTCTGCAGTGAATCGCTGATCAACGTGCGTCCCTGCAGGTCAGTGCGTTCCCTTCGGCGGTCGCATCGTTCTACATCGCAGATCCCGCTGTCGCGAAGGTACAGTACATTCTACTGTATTACCACAACGTGTCTGGTCTGACTGAAGAATCACAGGAAATCATCGGAGCCCGAGCGCGCTTCCCCAAACCGCTTTCGGCGTACCAAATCCTCGCTACATTCGGGTCCAACATCCTTGTCACCGAGGGAGACGAGTGGAAGCGTCAGCGCAAAATTGCGGCACCAGCGTTCTCCGAGGTGCGTTCAGTGTGTTGCTCAGACTATGGATGAAGTCGTGAATATGGGCTCGTACCGGGGAGTAGAAGAACAACAGGCTCGTGTGGGACGAGACGATCAACATACTCCAAGACATGTTCAAGAATGTATGGGGTGATAAGGACGTCGTTGAGGTCGACCATGTCATGGAAGTTACGGTTCCGGTAGGTTTAATCTCCATCTTCGTTCGCCAGTCATTGCCCGTTAATCATCTCGTGTATGGAACCGTCGCTTGCCAAAGATAACGCTACTCGTCATCGGAGTGGCAGGCTTTGGTCGACGGATAACGTGGAACGAGGATAGCATCGCTCCCCCCGGACACTCGATGACTTTTAAGGTTTGCTTCTGCCTCTCACCTGCTAACTGGATCGACGTGCTGAACATGCCGTACAGGAAGCGCTGCACGAAGTGTCTCATAGACTCTTCCTCCAGGTCCTCTTCCCGGATTGGCTCCTGCGCAACGGTACATCCAAGATGCGCTACTTCTATCGCGCGTACGGAGAACTCGGGGTGCGTTACGCCTATACATGAAGAATACTGTCGGACGTTGACAGTCGCTCTCGCCGTAGAAATATCTCCAAGAGATGGTTCAGGCTCGGCGGGACGCGAAGGAGAAGGAGGAGCGCTACGATCTTTTCAGCAACCTGTTGGACGCTAATGAGGATGAGGTTGACAACGAGGCGAAGTTGACTGACAGTGCGCTCATCGGTAAGCTGTCCTCGTCTTGGGATCCCCTTCTGATACTGATCGGCTGTAGGGAACATCTTTATTTTCTTGGTCGCGGGTTACGAGGTACGGGCTGCTCTGCAACATCTCTTGGATCGGTTATTGACAACTGAACCGTGAACCGTACTTTGAACAGACGACTGCTCACACGCTCGCGTACGCGTTCATTCTCCTGGCACTCTACCCCGAGGAGCAAGAGGCGTTCTACCGAAACATCAAGACCGTTTTACCTTCAGGTCGTGTCCCTGTGCGTGCTGGTTTCGCATTCAGTGCTAGTTATCGGAACTGACGGCAATTGGTACAGACATACGACGACTTCAGCTCCTTGTCCTATTCGCTAGCGTATGTCATCTTCGTCATCCGCATCTGGCATAACTGACCTCGATGACCCCAGTGTGATGAACGAGGCCCTCCGATGGTTCCCGCCCGTTGTCAACGTCCCAAAGACAAGTGCAGAGGACACGACCTTCACGACCACGAACGCCGCTGGGGAGAAAATCACGATCCCCGTCCCTCGCGGCTCACGTATCAGCATCACCACCCCCTGTCTGCACAACAATCGTAAGTTTCATCCCCTTCTCCGTGCAGTGCTCGATGTAGTCCTTGTTCTTCGTTCATCGACACTAATTATCTACCTCGCCAGCGCGATATTGGGAAGATCCCAGCTCTTTCAAGCCCGCTCGGTTCCTCGGCAACTACCCGCGCGACGCGTTCCTGCCGTTCAGCGGCGGTCCGCGCGGATGCATCGGACGCGGCTTTGCGGAGACCGAGGGCGTCGCGGTGCTCACCATGATCATCTCGCGATACAAAGTCGAGGTGAGAGATGAGCCACAGTTTGCCGGAGAGACGTTCGAGCAGCGCAAGGCACGGCTGCTGAAGAGTCAACACAGCTTGACCGTTTAGTGCGTACCTTCTCCAGTCGTAATGCGAGTGTCGGACTGCTGACGATGACTGTTCATAGTCCTGAGCGTGCGCCGTTGGTGTTCAAGCGCCGGTGATCGTCATACACCCTTGCTTGAGCTTGTTCCTGGAATTTGTAGGCAACAAACAGATGGGCGAGCGGCGCTGCTGATAGTGGAACAATTGTGTGGCGGGCTCAGGACTGTCAACATGTCACCTTTGCGGCATGGTCAGCAACGTAAGACACTGAACGATTCTACGTAATATACCTTGACATCCTCCCGAGCCAATGCGCCTCTCTTCGATGGGTATGTCTGCCTCTATGTGTCAGATCACGGTGAGCCCGAAGGGAGGAGTGACAACAAGGTTGTTCCCTCACTGTGCTCAGTGCAGATTGCCCACGCGTCGTCGCCGTCGGGGGCACATCTAGTACTCCTGCTTCAACCATGCTCGAATACAGCTTCTGGCCCTGGTCGGCCATGATTACGCTCTTCTACTTTGCTCAGAAATGCATCGCCTACCAGCAAATGATACGCTCAGTCAAGTGCGTTAGTTTCAAATTCCATATGTCCGGGCATTTACGTCAACAAATACCTTACTTGTCTCACAGCAACCCTAACTATCGGACCCTCGTTAGCTGCAGCTTAATATGCTTTCCTTTTCGCATACGCGGAATTGGACCGGGTCCAGGTCGGTCTTCCCGGTTGAATCATAGGCTCAGGTCGGCTGGGAAGTCCTAGTCTGAGTACGTCCTTCCCATAATACCCCCGAACTGGCTCCGGCATAGCGGCACCAGAAGATGCGGTACTTCCGCCGCGTATACGATGAGCTCGAAGCTTCTAGCACTCGCTCCGTCATCCTATCTGGAGGCTCACGCAGCGAGTGCACCTCAGAAATCTCTCCAGAACTCGATGATTTACGCTGGAAGAAATGGGAAAAAAGGAGCAGTGCTATGATTAATGCAGTCAAATGGTCAACAATGACGAGCTCGATAGTTAGGCCAACCCCGACGACCTTGTATCCGGATGAGCAAGTAGCGTTCTACGAAAAGTACACAGTTGCTCGTACCATCAGACCGCACGCCGGCACGTCGCATCACGATACTGGAACGATCTGAGCTCGTTCAAGGCCGCCTTCACGCGCGAAATATTCCTGCCATTCGGTGACGGTGGCCCGTGCGGATGCACATCAACTGGCTTCGCTTCGCGGAGACAGGGAGCGTCACTGTACTGCGGGCGATCACCTCACGGTAGAGTTGGAGGTCAGAGAGGAGCCGCAGTTCGTGGGCGAGACGTTCGAGTAACATAATGCGCGGCTGCTGAAGATCAAGCGCAGTGTGACTACTTAGTAAGTGTCTTCTTTTCGTCCTTGTGAGCATTGATTAGGCCTAATACTAACGTAAAACACGTAGTCCCTGTCATAGGTAAGTCCCTGCGTGTCCACTATGATCAGTGCGGCACCAAAGGTCGTACAAACACACATTCCTATTTCTTCTCCCCATGCACAGTGTATGATACGCAGCAGATAGGAGTTGAAGCCGGCTGATGTGACTGGAAGGTTTGGCTCGATGGTTGGATACTAGCGCCTTCTTGAAGAGAATTGTGTCGGCGAGAAGGTCGCCCAATGTTATCAGTTGGAACACAACTGCGATACAGTGGCGTGAGTGGCGCCAGCGAGTGTCGTGTCGTCTGACAAATGACGAGTGACTTTGTGGTGCCACCAGTGGCGTTCGTATGAACGTTCTGACTGCCCATTCAGGAACAACGACGGATCAGTGCCGGCAATCAATCTCTCAGGGCGTCGATCCCGCGCGGTCTGATCATGATGAAGGAACAATTATACGACTCTGTACGGAGATGTTTACTCAAGAGTCCATCCAGGCTTGTTCTGCCTGTTCCCATACTTACTTTTGAGAGGGACAAGGGGACAATGGGACCCACCTATGGCCATCACTGGCTTGTCAAGGCATCGGACGCTGGGATACTTTGATAACGACCATCAAGACAGCTCCTTTCACGGTCGGGGGGTTGTAGTGACAATAATCGCAAATCGTGTGGGTCAACATATTAGATATAAAGGCATGAACGATGCTACATAAACATAAGAATAAACCGGTATACTCGTATATTAGAGCAAGGTGGGGTGGTGATGGGAACTGTGAAGGGCAAGCATGATACAGTGCAACAAGAAACATTAAACCATCGACGTGAATGTCCGTCGTCGACAGGATGAGGATGTGGTGGTTGGGAAAGGTATCCCCAAGTGCCGATGTGATTGTGTGTGAAGATGCACGTGACCTCTCGGTAAGAACCGATATGCCGGCGCCTACTCTATAGGCATTTGCAGGAAGCTTGGCGGCTAATTTTGGACGGTCATTTTGCCATCGAGGGATGCGACGTGCTTAGATCGAGTCCGAGAGGTGCATATACGCCTCGTTCGATGCTATTCAGCAGCTCGATTGAAGCTTGACTTTCCCGCCCGAGCCACCGGGACAGGTCTGCATATGTTTTTGGAACATTCCCCGAGGGTGGTGGCCCTGGGGGTTGTGACAGCACGGCATGCAAGCTTGTAGCAAGATCATTAAGGCGACGTTCATCCAAGTGAATCTCGTAGGTAGGTCTTGACATTGGCTCCTCTTCCACATCTTGATAGGTCGACGGTGCACAAACACAAGTAGATCGGAGGTTATAATTTTGATTAAGTGATATATAGGTGAGAACGACTCACCCATCTCCTCGTCATCCATTTCGAGCTCGTCCTTCATATCCTCATCATCATCTTCTTCTTCTTCTGCAGGTCGTGCCGGTACGAGCTTGAACCGACCGTCGATAGCGGGTGAACGCGGCTCGGGCGATGTCGAAGACGCAGGTGTCGGCAATTGCGAGCGCGGACGCTGTGGCGGCGACGGCGGCCGCAACGGCAGCGAGCGCTGGAATGGTGGTAGATGCGGGAATTGCGACACGGTCGGTACAGAAGCAGTCTGGGACAGAAACGATCGCAGATCAGCGCGGGTGGCGCATGCGTCCGCTTCGGGGCTCACATTGGGATTGGTGTTTCCCTGTTGAGTGTACCGCAACCTAGCGTACGTGAGGATGTCCACCGCCTTCACGCTGCGACCGAGTTTCTCTGCCCATATGACTGCTGCATCAAGCGTAGGGTTTGACATGTCCTCGAGCAGGATCTCTAACTTAGGTATTATTTGTGGGTCTTTTGCTAGGCTAGGATACACTGTAAAGGTGGCGCGAGAGTCAGCGTGCGATGTAGGGCTTGAGACGAAGTGGAATGGACGAACATATGTGCGCGGGAGTCATCGGCTTCGCTCGTGCACTCCCGCTTTGGGAACGGACTTTCTGGTTCTGGCGTTTCGTCGCAAAATAGCTGTATACATGCTCTTGCGTGTAGCTTTCGCATCCAGGGATGGTTTGTCGGATGCGCTGCGCGAGTTCCTCCCGCTGTTGCTTCTTGGGATATTGGGTGTCATTGAGAAAGATAACTGTGGAAAGTGGCAGAATGGTATGCCTATAGTCAGCGTGGATTCCCACGACGTGCGTCCCCCATTATTGACGCCGTCCAGAGACAGCGACGAAGGAGGCGCAAGTGTCGTTGATGAAGAGGGGTCCTACTAACCAGAGAGGAAGTCGTAGACCTCTTGAGGCCAGCGCCTCTGCTTGCGCGGAGGCTGTCGGGCGGCGTTCGTTGTAACGCCATTCCCCAGTGGGGCCACCGGCGAGCTCGGCCCCGCGCCAGGACTCTGACTCTCATCCGCAACTGAAAGCGGTGTCCAGCCCAGGAACATCGACGGATTCATTGCCCGAAGGTGATGGGATGATGGTGGTAGGTGTATGTGGGTGTGGGAGGAGGGCTAGGGAAAGTTGGGGGTTCGGATGGAAGGCAAAGGGGGAGCCGCTGTGTTATGTACCCCTTTCACATTGTCAATAAACTGGGCATTTTTTCCACCTTGCCAACACATGATGTGCATTTCCTAATAAGCTGGGATGGGCGGCAGAACATACAGCCGGTGCTAGACCCAGGTTAGTGATCGGCTCACTAAGCCCGTGTCTGTCTAGAATAGTGATTCGCGTTCTCTCCATGTCACACGTTCTTGGTGTGCTTCCTTCGAGTCGGCACACCCTGTACATATTGGCAACAATAGACCATCCCGCCTCACCAGGGGCGTCGAAGCCTGCAGGGAGGCTCATGGGATTCAAGGATTGCTCAGCGAATGAGAAGCTATCGATATCAAGAAAATTAGCACAGGCATGTGTTGCAACCTGAGGAAGAGCTTGGAAGGATCAGAAGAAAGCATGCGATGGAGAGCATGTGCAACGCATCGATAGCCGAGCCCCTGGTTAAACTCCTCCAGACCCCTCCTTTGTTCGACAGCGAGTTGGCCTCGCCTTCGAAGTCGAAGGTTGGCATTCAACCTTGCAACTGAGTACAGAGTCCGCCTACACTGAAATACCATTTTGAGCGGTCTCGGCAATGAATTCCCTTCACGAAATGCGCACGATATCGATAGCCGAGTTCCTGGTTGAACGCTCCAGAGTCGGCAACGAGGTCATACTGAGGTCATGCTCGCGGCTTACCCTTCGACTCAACTCCAAGGTTGGCAATTACCTTGCCACTGAGTATAGGGTCCGCATATACTGGAATGCCGTTTAGAGAAGTTTCGAATCATATCCGTTCACAATGTTGTCTGAAATCTGATGAAATAGAAATCCATCTTGCCCAGAGTCGGATTGAACCACGAGTGTAAGTCTTGCCTCTAGCATGCTCGGAAGAAGTTCAATCGTAGAGAAAGGAATTGGCCCCTCTCCACGTAACGCCGGTTTCCCGGTCACAAGGACCCCGTGAGGACAAAGGCGCGGAAAGAGAACAATAGCACGCCCGCAGCAGGACAAATAGTATTGTCCTGCGGGAGCTTAATAAACACGCATCTTACACATGCCGAACAACCCCTAACTCATGGTCAGCAGAGGGGTCCCTCCCACTAGCCCTAAACCCCCACCCCAAGCTTGACCCGCTTCCACCACCATCCGCCCCTAGAACCCCTTTCCTCTCTCTTTCTTGACTTTCTCCTCGTTGCCCTTCTCTTCCGCAACATGTGGACCATGCCAAGGTCGCGATTTGGTGGCCGCTATCACACGGGCTCTACAAGAGAACATGGATAGATATAGGAAAGCGTCGAGGGACGCAATCGCACCCCAGAAGCCCGCCCTCCTGCCCGAACGGATGCGAATATGCCTTCATCCGTCCATCGCCGGGGATAAGAGATATCAGCAATCCTGCCATGATCTACGGTCATTCGGTCATATCGGTTGTGATCACGTAGATTGCGAGCAGGATTGGCCCAGAGATCGCGTCGAGCTCATCAACTTGTGAAGTTGATGAGCTCGATCGGGACCCTTGCACAGGGGACATCGACCGTGCCCTATGATGGGAGAGGACGCTGGCGAGTCGCGATGTACAATCCGCCAGTGTGTTCTACCCTCTCAACGGAGACGCGAGCTATGCAAACGTTGGAAGCGCCTGTGCGCTGGCAAGTACGTAAGTACTCATGACCCGCTGGTGTGGTAGCCTCGCTCTGACGTCTACGTTCAACGGTGCAGTGGATGACATTGTGCATCATAAGTCCTTCAACGACATTTTCGCACTGCTCGGCAACCAGCCCATAGGCAGATCGCTTCCCTTTGCGCCGAATGCCACAAGTGTCTCATTATAACATTCCTCTGCTTGCCTTCCGAACAAGCACGGATGGCTAGCAGAGGAGTTTGACGCATACATGAAACTTCCGGGCGCCTAAATACCAGAAGATACGACAGAGTAACCACGTGATCAAAATTACAGCAGACCTCTCCCAAGAATTACAAACGGAACACCTCACAACTATAGAAGTGCAAGAAGAATAGCAAAAGGAACATAAATAAGCATGTTAAAGGAAGGCATACCGAAAGAAAGAGAACATGGGAGACAGGGACACTAAATTAAGCAGAGACACACCTCAAGCAAGAAAATGAACCTCGGAAGGTTTACCTACAGCCGGTTCGGTACCTTGAAGGGGGGTGGGTAAAACACACCTGTCAGACAGAGCAGAGACTTTGTTGGAGACATGGAGCAGCAGTCACGCACCTTATCGCGACCCGGATGAATAATCTAGCCGCTGGAATGGTACGTCCTCAAAGAAGCGCACTGACCGAGAAGGGCATGGTGGAGAACTTCGCAAGAGAACCGTCATCAAGTGAACCATGCAATGTAGTGGGAAGTATACAAAGACACGAGGCAGATGTCGTGTGTGGCGCCAGGCAAAATCCGCAGCCAGTGTGAGTAAGTAATAGGAGATACATGGCTTGACGACCGATGACAGTACCAGAGAATCTTACCATAATTTCAAATTATCACAAGAAAAGACAATCGATTTAGCGATGCTGCGGAGAAGCCTGAAAGAAGCAGTTAGAGTTGCTATCACAGGTGTTATCTTTGAAGTGCAAACCCATGTTTGCGAGCCTTGATACGGACGCTGCAGAGATGAACGTTTGAACGCAGCTGCTGGACTATGTTGTGCCGGAAATCAGTTGACGCAAGTTGCCGTGTCGTGCGAGCCGAGACAATTATGGCGTTGAGTACGAAATTAGTTGGTGACGCACAGATTGACGCCATGTGTGCCGATCGTCCGGCAAGCGCTACTCAACGCTGTGAAGCCCTCGTTCATAACGCCTGCCTCCTCTTGACGACCACCACGACGTCGAGCTCGATACCCCCCGCTGACCGGCCTTAGTCCCTTACGCTTGTTCCTTACGCTTTCGCGGCGTAGCGGCGCCGTCGCGGTGGTTTTGTGCACCGGAGCTGTACGGCAAGTCTTGGCCGTGTGAAATCACTCCACCCGAACCTCGAACTAATCAGGACGCTCGTGGGCGAGCAGTGGAGTGCTCCTCGTCTTCCGCCGACCATCAGGACGATGTCAAACGCCCCCCGCATCTTCCCCGTCCTTGCGGCGGTCCCGTACCTCTCCCTCGTCGCCGCGTACTCGTTCAACATCGCCAACACTCCCCGGCAATGTCAGAACCTTACGGTCGATATCACCGGCGAGGGCAAGCCCCCATACAGTCTCCTTCTTATTCCCTTCGGTCCAACGCCCCTTCCCAACGCCATTGAGGCGCGTAGGATCACGAACGTACCCTTCAACAATGGCACTACAAGTTCCGTCACGTTCCAGCTGAAGTTCCCAGAGAACTCGCAGTTCGTTGCAGTGGTGAGTACCCGTTTTCCCAGTTCTTATCGTGTGTACGCAGCACCTTGGGGCTGTATGCGTAGAGAGTGGCTATATGCGGGAGCTCTGGGTGCTTTATGTGACAGGCGGACTAAGAGCTCTGGTGGGCATTGGAGTATGTGCGGTCCGAGGACACGCTTCCTAGTTCAAGCGGTCCGCAACGCGAACCGTTCGTCGTAGCATCTGTGTTCACCGTGTGGGCGTCCTTCACCTCATCTTCGCACCCTCACCACCCATTCACGGTGCAGACTTGGCATGTAAATGCCCGGATAAACCTCTTGAATGGAAGGCTGCGGAAGGGACGAGCGCGAGCAGCGTCTATCGGACAAGCCAGAGCGCGACGGATGCTTAGTCGCGCGCATATACCCTCATCACCTGGTCCTCTTATCCACGAGCTGTTCTCGCCAGGTCTGGCTGTCGAAGGTGTTCTCTATGCGCGGGCCTGCCACGCCGACCTCGTTCTTGACGGGCTCGCCTGCCCGCGGGTGCACGAAGTGCTTTACGCGCACGGAGATATGATCGGTACATGCATGCGCTTGATCTTGCAATACGTTGACCCGAGTTGCACAGTCACGACACTGAACGATGACGAGAGGTCTGCTGGCGCGGCCTGAGAGTAATGTCGAAACCTATGTATGACTTGTGGTGACATCTTGGACTTGCTCTCGCGATCTATTCTGAAGTGTACAAAGATAGTTGACTAACCCTACCATCCTTTCAGGTTAGCGATGAATCAGGTTTCGGTAGTGGTGGGACTAGTACAGCAGCCACCGTCCTCTCGGGCCAGGACGGTTGCTTCGACTCTACAAATCAAGTTCAACCTCCATGGTTCTTTCACACAGAGCCGGACAAGTTCCTCACCACATGTTCGGAGTCACGCATATGGTGGAATGACGGCGATCCTCAAGGGTATGTCAGGTGTTCTCGGGCGTACTGATAAACCCTGCTGAACCCCGAACACAGCACGCCTCAGTTCCAGGGTGTTATTCCTGGCGGTCAGTCCTTCGAGATTCCTGTGGGCTCGATCACCACACAGTCAGGACTTGGAGTTGGGTTCACGTGGACGCCCTCCGTACGAATAGGCACGACGTTGCTCCTTATTGCTGGTGATCAGCGTGGGCTTGGGTCTGCGGGCAGCAACTCCTACACCTTGCAACAAGGGAACAGCCAATCTTGCTTGAACGAGACTTCGCCTTCATCGACGCCAGGCTCCCCAGCTGGCGGCAGTTATCCTACCAGCACCGACGGCAGCACACCTGATGGTGGAGGGTAAGTTAATCGTCCTTGTGGCACATCGTGAAGTATCATCTGATTATCTCTACTCTCCCACAGCTCACACACCAACGTTGGCGCAATTGTGGGTGGTGTGATCGGTGGTATCGTCGGCGCAATCGCGATCGGACTCGTCATCTTGTTTGCGACGCGCCGGAAGCGCTTCCACAAGCACCAGAAGGAGCGTCCAGTTGACCTCCTCCAGGACGGTGATGACGGTGCAATTGGAGACGGTCGTCTGCCCGAATACTACCAACCCGAGCCCTTCGTCCTCCCCGACCCAACGGCCCCATCAACAACGCACGACGGCTCCGTCGCAGGCACCCGCGTGGCAGGCACTCCACGGGCAAGCGGCGACCGCCGCCAGTCATACTTGTCTACGAGCACGTCCGACAACACCGGGTACGGTGGTGGTTTCCTCCGTGCTGGGGGCTCGTCCGCCCCGTCGACCAGCGCGCGCAAGTCGCCGGTGCCACCGAGCTTCCGCGCGGTGAACATCATCCAGCATGACGATGCGGGCCCGTCGGACCAGCCGCCGCCCGCGGAAGAGGAGCCCGAGACGATTGAGCTCCCTCCTGCGTATACGAATATCAAGTCCGCGACACCGCCCGCTGCCACCGAGCCGTCGAGGGCGGCGGCGGCGCAGACGTGAGAGTGCTGTGGCGGCTTTTCCTGATGCGTTCCATGTGCTTCCAAGGGCCCATCCGGGTCCCAGCTGACGAGTGGTGCGTGTTCGCCGCGCTGGCACGCTTGCAGATGAACGCGAGGGCATGTTCAGACCCGGCTCGCCCCGGGCCACCCTCATACCTTATCCACTTCTCTTATTTCCTCCAGGTACGGAACGAACTTTCGGACCATTCATTAGCTGTTTCTCCTCGCCTTTCCCCGCTCCTCCGCCACCCTTCCTCCGCGCCACCGGCTGCCATCGTCAACGCAACTTTGAATCACCGACCCAGAACACCCCTTCGCGTCCATGCACCCCATTCTCCTTTGCACCCACCTTGCATCTTGCACACCCCTTCCCCTTCGCGTCGTGTATTCGCACCCCACATTCACCTTACACTCAGGATGAATCGCTGATGACGTCGCGCTCCACCCTCCACTCACCCTCTTCCTTCTCGATTTCTCGTCCACCGTCCATCTCCATCTACAGGATCCGAATCTGTCGCCTCTGATATATCGCTCCCCATGGACCTTCGTTCTTTGCTCTCTTTGTTTTCCGATCACACGCACCACCGGCCGCATTCTGCCTTTCTTTTTCTTGTTCTACCTTCCACTATTGCGCGGCCGGTCTCACGCACTCTCGTCGCTTGACGTTCATGCCCGCACGCTCTCCGAATCCCGATTAGCCTATGTATTTGCATAATACCCCTCCTTTCTTACCGTCACCATTCTCGTAGGCAAATGCGGAGGATCATCTTTCGCCGCATCCAAGTTTGTTGTCACTTTGGCGCGGGATGTTGGAGACCATGCATGCCAGGGTAACGATATTAGCGTAACTTAGCAATCGGGATGTTGCTGCGTTCATAGAAGCACAGTCCAAGATCGTGTATTGCCATGCCATGCCTTGTCCCAAATGTGGGGCGTCGATGCAAGATGCACAACAGAGTGTGTCACGATATCCGTCTAGTAGCTGTACAGAAGTGCAATCCAATCCGGATTCCGAGCCCAGCTCCACATTGCGTCGTCGTATGATGGTCAGATAGATGTTGGTATCGAAGTGGCATGGTATCGTCCGTGGTTTGTTATGTTGTGTTGTCCGTCATCCGTGCTGCCAGTGTTCTCTCCTATGCTGTCCGCACCTAATCGTCGTGTCTCGAAAGGGAGTTGCGCCGCAAGCTCACCGCCGCTTAAAGACGAGCGGAGCTCTCTCCGGACTGTCAACAACATGAACAGCGTCAGCGTCAGCCCAAGTGGATTGACATGGAGGGGGAACTGCGATCCGGACAAAGAGAGAATGGAGAAGTGATAGACAGAGATAGAGATAGAGATAGAGACAGGGCGAGAGAGACACGTACTACAGTGTAACGCTGAGCTTGCTCCTCAGCAGGCGCGTCTTGCGCTCCTCGAACGTCTCGGCCGCGAACTGGGGCTCGTGCTTGACCTCGACGCGGTAGCGGGCGATGACGAGCGTGAGGGCGGCGATGGACTCCGTCTCGGAGAAGCCGCGGCCGATGCACCCGCGGGGGCCGCCACTGAAGGGCAGGAACGCGTCGCGCGGGTACTCGCGCAGGAAGCGTTCGGGCTTGAACGTGTCCGGGTCTTCCCAGTACTTCGCTGTTGCACGAGAGGGAGACAAGGGGTGGACGTTGTCACGGACGGCCAGTGTGTGGGGGGAGAAGAAGGGAGAAAGAGCGTCAGTATCAAGGGGCAAATGCTGCAAGAAGGGGAAGGTGAAGCGTACGGTTGTTGTGCAGCCCTGGGGTGTGGACGGTGACGTACGTGCCTTTCGGCACGGGGATAGTGCGTTTCTCTCCGTATGCGTTCGTGGTCGTGAACGAGGTGTCTTCTGCGCTTTGTTTCGGGATCGTGATAGCGGGAGGGAACAGCCGTAGGGTCTCGTTGAAGACGCTGCAGTGGAGATGCTCAGCTTTGCGTCCCACGAAGGCACGGATTTTGTCTTACGCCATGGTGTAGTGCAGTGTAGAGAACTCCTCGTATGTCTGGAGTTGCCCCGAGTCCGAATCTTAGTACTCGCTCTGGAGAACTCGTGCGATGCTTACCGGTATCCTACCGTCGCCAAGCACTTTCTTAATGTTCTGGTAGAACTTCTCCTGCTCGTCCGGATAGAGAGCGAGGAGGATGAAGGCGTACGCTAGTGAATGTGCACTTGTCTAGAACGGCAAAGTATGGGTCTCGCTGATAGCTGTTGTATCGTTCTTATCATCTCTTACCTCGTATCCTGCGAAATTCATGTTCAGTGTGGGCTTCTTCACGGCACATGCAGCGGAAGGGTATCAACGTACCTGCGACCATGAACATGAAGACATTCCCAAACAGCCCGTCGTCGGACAACTTCTCGCCGGTATCAGCGAGTCCGTCGTTCGCGTCCAGGAGACTGCTGAATAGGTCATGGCGCTCTTCCTTAACCTCCGCACTCCGCCGTGCAGCGATCATCTCCTGCATATACCGCTGTTCCATCCCAGCGCTACGGCTTAGCACGAGCTACGCCATGACGGCGATTGAGTTGTGCCTACCTGGAGCTCATTGCTCGCCGTGTGAAACCGACGCATATGCGGAGTGCCCCACCGCAAGACCCACTTCGGAAAGATGAGCTGCAAGAAGAGATTCCGCGACACCAGATTCAGCGCTTCCTGTGTGCACCTCTATCAGTGCATGCACTCTTGCATAATGCCCAACCTTACGCCTACTTGCCTTAAACGTCATCTCATGTCCGGCCGGGGCGATGGCGTCTTCTTTCCATGAGAGTCGCCGACCGAAGCCCGCGACGCTAATGATCAGCAGGGTGATCTGCGCACGTACGCGAAGGACAAGAATAGTAAGCATACTGTGGCGCTGACAGCGGCAATGACAACACTGGAAGAACCTACAGGGACAGTGAGGTCGGTGATGTTGTCGACCTCGACCATGTTTTGGGTGCCCCAGACGTTGTCGAACAGGTCGTAGACGATCCGAACCGTCTCGTCCCAGACGAGCCTGTTGTTTTTCTGACACATGGCATATGCATAACTCCCCGTTAATTACCTCCCCGATGCAGGGACGTGTGCCAGTGGGAGAGACGTACCTCCGAAAATGCCGGGGCGACAAGCTTACGCTGCCGCTTCCATTCCTCGCCCTCAGAGGCTACAAGGTTTGGGCCAAATGCAAGGAGGATTTTGTATGGCCCCATTGGCTTCGGGAAGCGCGACCTTGCTCCGATGACTTCCTACATGGATGGAAGGGAATGTGCAATGAGCGGCTATAGACGTTGGGTTGAAGCTGTCAACACACGCACCTTAATGACGGCCGGATCTGCAAGGAACAGAGTGACATCACTTGAAGGGAAGATGTTTACCTGTTCGTGATTCATGAGAGGTTATTACTGGGATTAGAAGGTAGAGACGCACGCCGGACATAATGTCCCATCCTGCGTCCTCGAAGTCCCTGTACTTGCGATAGAGATTTATCTCTGATTGCATCCCTGGGGAGATGCCCTTGACTCGGAAGGGGAACCATACGAAGCGTTCACTGAACAGGGTGCGGAATCCGGGGAGATTGCTGCATCATGGGGGTTGAGCGAAGTGGATATATGGGAGGAGAGTTCCTGTAGAAGGTACGCCACAGCACTCACTTAACAGACGCCGCAGTGGCGCGAAAGTCGATGAACTTGCGGAGGAGGAAGACGGCGATGAGGAGGATAAGGAGGGTGATGCTTTGCTTGTCGTCGAGCATTCTGGGAAAGCGTGGGACCTCGTTGACGAAATAGCGTTAGGGAGCGGGGAGGGGACGCGGTACGCGAGGGAAACTCGTCGGGTCGGAGGAGAGGGTGTGGGGCTTTTAATATACAGCACATTCTCTGGGAAAACGCAAAGCTTCGCGCGTCAGCCGGGGTGCTCGGGAGAGACGATGAGTTCTGCGCCGAAGGGCTGGCATTCGTATGGGCTAGATGGGGGATGGGCGCGAACAGGGACCCATTCATTTGCCACGCGGCGTTCAGCAGCGCGAGGCGGGCGGAGGAAGATCCATGCGGTGCCTGTTTTCCCCCGACAGGCGACTGTCCTCACTCCCGCGCGCCGTCACGCCTGCTCTCAGATCTCGCTCGCGCTCGCAGATCGGGACAAGATTGTCGCGGGAGGCTCTGTGCGCACGACGCGGATTAACACCAGCCTGAGCACCGACAGCCTGTGCTCACTCCCAGTGCACGTTGCCAAACCTTACCATTAACGCCATGGCCTTCCATGCCACGCTGCCGTACGGCCTCGCCCAGCACGGGGGGCGATCTTCGAGCCCTGGCCCGGCGTTTCAAAACAGCGGTACGCGCTCGGGACGGTGACCGCCCAAGCTTGGAGCAGTCCAGTACGAACGCGACAGCTTGAACGCTATCAGCTCCTCCCACCCGCCACCGTGGCTAGACAAAGAACGAGCGAGAGAGCATGGTAGACTGTATGCGCGTGGAGGCTCGGAGCTGACGCAGCTCGTGGGGAGGTGGGAGTCGAGGTGAAAGGGGGAAAAATATCTCGTCATGCACATCTTATATGCCTGGAGGAGTGCTCCTCTGTAGAACGGCCATCACACAGGCACAGGAAGGAGACTGGTGACGAGAAGACATCAAGTCCAAGCTGGGCTCACTCCCCGACGTCATCGCAGGACGTACGTACACTGATTGCTCATTCTGGACACCCACGCGGTTTCCCGTAGCGATGGACGATCGGAAGCCCGACCGAAGTCCAGGATCGGAGACGGTAATTGAGACGTCAAGTAAACAGTACGTCAGCCTCCGAAAGGCGGCGGAGAGTGGCAGCGATTGTCATACGAGACAGCGACCGTCTATGATCTCATCACGGCAAGGTCCACCCAATGAGTGAATAGATTCACATCATATCCTGTCCAACTTCAGTACCTCCCCAGCCTACGGGACCACAATTAATGTCAGCTTCATCCAAACGCGTCACAAAGGACAAATTCGGATATTCGCCGACGCCGCGCACCGTCGAACGAGGTACACAACTTGCCTCCGCATCCCTCGCGTACCTCGCCCCGGGACACACTCAGCATCAGCATCACTTCCCCATAATTCTCGAACCGGAACAGCCTCGCGTCCCCAACGTCCGCCTGAGCATACACCTACACTGGCAGGTGAACGGGAAGCACATTCTTCGCGACCATGATACCGATGACGACTCCGTCGGTGAATGGCAGGTTCTCCGGGGTGGGCCAGAGCAAGGTTTGATCGTCCTTCATAGATCATACACTGTCTGCCCAGGGGAGACTACAGTCCGTCCACTCGCGTGTCCTCCCGAGTACATTCGCAGAGGTTCAAGTACTTACCTGAGATGGGCCAAGGACGTAAGAGGGTGGGTGGGCGCAGGCCTGTCTCGTTGACATGAGCGAGCAGGTTTCTAGGGAAACGCGTAGACGTGTGTACTTACATTCGCGCAGCTCATCTTCGGGTACCACAAGTCCACGTATCTGAGAAGAGTTCATTAACGCAGTCTGCCCAACTGCGCGGAGGTGACACCAGGACCAATCAATCGTAATGAAACCCCAGCAGGAGTTCCCGCAGGTATTCTACTAGGTGATCGCGTAGAAATTGGGAATGTAAGGGCACAGATTCGCTGTCGACGCCCTTCCGCATGGGTGTCGCAGTGACCGAATCCAGACTGGTACCGGCAGAGGGGGAGGAGTGGAGGAAGTCACGTCGGCTCCGTGCTCCTGCGTCGTATTCGCGGCCACCGAGTCCTGTAGCTGAACATGTCGACTTCCGCGTACACCGTATTCAAAGAGCACGACGTCTACCCGTTGCGCAACCCGGCATCGTGATGGGCGTCGGCTGGCGGAGAGTTCATGACCTGAATGTGCCAAACATCCAGTACCTCGCACTTGGGTAGGTACGACACGCGTTGCGTAACTTGAAGGGTCGATGCGAGGGCTCTATTCAAGTCTATCCCCAGCACCGTCCTAGTTAGTAGACTGGCTACACTTGATCCGAATCGCGACGCGGGGGATGAGCCAGGATGAGCCAGTTCGAGCCAGTTCCGGCCACGACGGTACAGGTCTTCGAATTCAAGTCGTCGAGCCGAATCCGCGTCTTCGAGAACCTTACGCAGGATGAGCACTGGCTACGAGTGAGCCACGCGGTATACTTCTACTAGTACTGCAGAAGTGGCGCACATTGCAGTTGAGTGAAACGCGAGAAATGCCATACAGGCAAAGCACTCGCGCCCACTGCCGGGGTTGAGTTGAAAGAGGTGACGAAGGTCAAATTTTCCGACCAGCTCGGAGTTACAGGAAGCGCCCCAAAAGGAAAGGGGCAAAAATAGCAACCCCTGGTTTCGATCCAGGGACTTCAGGGTATCAAATTTATATGAGCCCTGCACGCTTCCACTGCGTCAAGTTGCTGTGATAGAATTAAATTTGTTCAAGAGTTATGTGCAGCAGCGTCTACTTTCGGCAAGTCTGTTGACGCGCGTGAGTGGAGTCAGTGTACTCGGAACCACTGAAGCTTAGACTGGACCTAGTGAATTTCTCCTCCTGCTTGTTTTCAAAGCTCTTACTACCGTGACTCGATTACGGCCAGACACAGCAATTGTACACTCCGTAAGTTTTCCGTGACTGTTGAGTAGGATGATGTCGATGCATGGAAGGAACACTGCCACAGTGCCACTGCGAGGCTATGGACGCGAGGGGGAGGAACAAGGAACTAGAACCTTAACAATCGCGCGCAGTATCTCCTCCGTTTCCTGCACGGCCGGAACTACAAAGGAGCGGTTCAACTCAATGCGCGTTCTGACAAAATTGCACCGGCGGTCAGTGCAGCCTTGGCGCCAAACGTAATACTACAACGTTGTAGCGGCACACACCTGCCATCCTTCTGTCACAACACTATGACTTACTGGGAGCCATAGACTGTGTACACTCGAACGATCCGAAGCCTCGCAGCTGTACGCCTCCGCCTTGTGGTAATATCTTCGCTCAATCAGTGCGTTGCAACCCACTTGAACTCCGCACCGGTGAGCACCGGACAACTCACTTGCCAGACCATCGGCCCTGCCATCTTACGATGGACGTTTTCTTGCAAAGAACCCAGGTTTGTGTCGAGATGAGGTTTGAGTTATTGATGCTGCGCATGCGTACGCTCCGCTAATGGTCTGCTCATGTCCGAAAGCTAGCGATCGCGCTTGCGAATGTGGACAAAGCCATCCCGGAGCAGTGAACGCTCTCCGGGATAGGTGGCGTCCTCGTGCAACCAGGCACACCGCCCTGGACCACCCGTGGTCGACTTCTGAACTTCGAAGATCTGACCGTCGTCCGGGAAGCGCTCGTCGGTCTGGAGGTGCATCGCAATACTCTGCATCCAGTGCGGTTTAGATAGAGACTCATTCCTCTCCGCAAGCACAGAATTTGACTGACGGTTGACATTCTCGGGAAAGTTATGGACCGTATACTTCTCATACCATTCTCATCACGACGTGAGCGACTGATCCTTGCCGCCGCTATGATAACAATGAACAATTACAGGTACACATGTGAGTCGCGCGACGCGCAGTGTTGAACTGAAATCAGTCAGCGCCAGGAAGCAGCTTATAGCGGGGTGTATGCGAGAGTCAGTCAATGTACCAACACTCCCCGCATTTGCAGCAATGTCTCTCTATCCTACGATCCCGTATCTGCTCTCGCTCGCTCTGTTCGTCTACATATGGATGCGGAAGCTTTCCCGTCGTTCGACCCTCCCTCTCCCTCCTGGTCCCAGAGGGCTCCCAATCGTGGGCAATCTCCTCGACATGCCGCAGACCGACGTAGCCCGCCGGCTGCATAGTCTGAGCGAGAAGTACGGTGAGCACAATCCGCCTGCGACTTTCTCCTTTGCGAGATCTGATGAAGGCTGTCCCAGGAGACCTCGTGTACATGAACACCTTTGGGCGACCGATGATCGTCATCGGATCCTACGACGCTGCCGTTGCGCTCTTGGACGGTCGCTCCATCAACACGTCTGAGCGGCCGGGGCTCGTCATGGCGGATTTGTGCGTTATCGTCAGGCCTTAATCCCTGATGGGCTCTATTACTCGTATCTGACTTTCTGCCTAGGGTAGACATGTCATGGCTGTTCGCTTTACAAGGATACACCCCACGCTGGCGGGAGCGAAGGCGCATATTCCACCAATTCTTCGCTCCAGCCGCACTTCCGCAGTACTATCAGACGCACATCCGAGAGTCGCGGAAGCTACTGGTGAACCTACTTGACCGGCCGCATGCATTCCTGGCTGACACTCGACGGTGCGCACGGACTAAGTAGATACGCGTGTCCATGTATACTGACAATTTCTCCCAGGGCCATCGGTGGAACAATTATGGATGTCGTATATGGCCATGAGGTTAAGGATGAAAACGACGAGTATGTCGCGATCCTCGATAAGGGGGCCTACGTCATCAATGAGCTCTTGTTACCTGGTCGATACCTTGTCGAGCTCATACCCGCTCTTCAATCTCTTCCCTCCTGGCTTCCCGGGGCCACGTTCAAGAGAGAGATACCACAATGGAAGAGGCATGTTGCTGCCATCAGGAACGTACCGTATGATGCTGCGTCTAAATCCGTCGTACGCTCCTGATCCTTTGGCATTCTATGTCACTGTCTAATCCGCTTTCAGGCAGATGGAGTTGCGTCGCCTTCTATGGCAAGCACGCTCATTGAGACTGCCGTTCTTGAACATGGAAGTGTTCCTGACGACCAAGACGAACTATTCAGAGATGCGACGGGCATGGCCTACTTCGGTGAGATATTCAATCAATCTAAGTGTCATGCAATCTCTGTGGTGGGACCTAACGGATGCATGGTAAAACAGGGGGTATAGACACTGTAATTATCAAACTACATTCTTCTATCACAGTGCTGTCACACTCCGCTCACACTATGCGACTTTCAGAGTAGCATCATGTTGACAGCATTCTTCGTTG
Organism: Fomes fomentarius; assembly: GCA_022606135.1. Taxonomy (NCBI): domain Eukaryota; kingdom Fungi; phylum Basidiomycota; class Agaricomycetes; order Polyporales; family Polyporaceae; genus Fomes; species Fomes fomentarius. The sequence continues at coordinate 475,191 of JABYQN010000011.1, read as the reverse complement.
CGATGGCTCAATACCCCGACGTTCAGCGCAAAGCGCAAGCGGAACTAGACGCAATGATAGGCTGCAACCGATTGCCCGACTTTGAGGACCGTGACAGCTTGCCATACACGAATGCACTGATCAAGGAGTGTATCCGCTGGCACTGCGTCGCTCCCATTGGCGTAGCACACAAGACGCGGGACGATGACGAACACAATGGCTACTTCATCCCGGGTGGCTCGATTGTGATCACGAACGCATGGCACGTCCCATATCCTACTTCGCGTGTGGGTGTGAAGAATCCTCCTCACAGACTGTTTTTGGCAGGGCAATGTCGCGCGACCCGGCTATATATCCCGATCCGGGACGCTTCATGCCGGAGCGTTTCTTGAAGGAAGGAAAGCTGGATCCCGGTCTGAGAGACCCGTTCAAGTTCCTGTTCGGATTTGGAAGAAGGTATGGTACACATGCGGAGGCTCTTGCTCAATACATGCCGCATGATATATCGCTCACCCTGCGGCATCTTAGGATCTGTCCCGGACAACATTTCAGTCTCGATACTATCTTCCTCACAGTCGCGTCCGTCCTCCTGGCGTTCGATATCCAGCCGCCTACCGGAGAGGACGGCCGTCCGATCATACTCGACCCCAAGGTCACGCTGCATTCCGCCGTTGCGTGAGGATGTGTTCGTTTGTGCAGCGTCGCGCGTTGGCTGACACATTCCCTACATAGGCAATTCGAGCCATTTGATCTTCAAATCACGCCACGCTCGCCTACAGCAGTGGCACTCATCCGTCAATCACTCCCCAGTGTATGAAGAGTCATTATTTTCGTCTTTGGATCCTGACATCTGGTCTCTATAAATGTCTCGCCGTGGTCATCCCTCATGCATCACAAATCGTGACTTACATGTACAGCTAGAAATGCCAGGTCCGTTGTTGATGTATGCCATGTACTATTGACTCGATTTGGCGCGTTGCCTCAAAGAACAGTGTCCGTCTTTTGTAGCGATTTTTCCAGGTCTGTTAGAACTTCAATTGAAAACTTCGACGTATGGGGCAAGTAGGAGGTTAACAGATGCACGAGCGCTCAGCGCTTTCTTCTTCCATCACGCCGCAACGTGTCAGCCTCGTGGCATCACATAGTAGCATTTATGATCTCAAACCTTCCGCCTTGCTGTGATTGTTCTGTGAGTACAGGAACACACAGCGACACTTGCGTGCAAGGCAGCAGGAGTCAGTCCATCAGACTTGGAAGTTGAGGTGTTCTACCAGTGGTCATCACTCTCGATTACTTCAATCGGATTTTCGGTGCGTGTGGACTCACTTTACTAGAGCACACAGATCTGTGGAGGGACTGATCTTGCGCCGCTCCAGAAGAATAGGAGGAGCACAGATCCAGTACTTCGTACAAGACCACAAGGATGCCCACGGATACCGTCAGACCAACGTTTCACGCTCCTTCCGATTCGTCACTTGCCTCGCTTCCCATGGACCTGTTATATTGTATCATCGACACTCTTTCGGCCGATAGAGGTACGATCGCAAATTGTGCTCTGGTTTGCCAAGCTTGGCTTCATCCAGCTCGCACCCATCTCTTCCACAAGCTCTATGTCATCGACACGGCCCAAGGTAGAACATACAGCGACTTTCTCGCCTTCGTGACAGGACACGTCCGTGTTGCACAATACATACACGATCTCTTCCTCATCACAAGGGGGAGATCTGAGACCGACATCGGGTATCTCCCTGCGCTTCTCTCCCGTCTCCCTGGACTGCGCATTCTACGGCTTCGAGGACTGGAAATAGTCAGGCCAATGGCCACTCGCTCCGACTCAGCCATTGATGACATCCCCCCCAGCCACAATGCGGTCCCCACAGCGTTCTCACTGGATGAGCTGCACGTCCTTGAATGCCGTAGTAAGTTCGGTAGCCTGCGGCACAGCGTCGAGGACATCCTCTGCCTCTTCGAGCACGTCGGCCACCTCTCCTTGGAATTGGCCGTGGAGTTCATGCCAGAGTTCAACCACGTCACTGTCCCCCTTGGCTGGCATCCCCCTCGACACGTACAAGTGGGCTCGATGGATATCTATCTCACCCATCACTGGTGGACGAACGCAGCGACGATGCTCAGAGAGGTGATCGCAACGCGACCTGGCCCCAGCTCCCTGTCACTACGTTGTGGGAACTGCTGGGCGGATGTCTGTGCAAGTGGCGCGTTGATCAGGGAGATCGGTATGGACCTGAGGACTCTCACGCTCAACTTCAGGCACCTCTTAGTGCACGACCGGACTATCAGTGCGCCTCTTCCGTCGCCCTCTTGCCGGACATATATCTCACGATCGTATTCGCTGTTCCACTATTGTGCCAGCTCTCCAAGAGGTCGAAGCTAACGTGTCGTTGGCCTCATCCCCCATGCTAGAAGACTTGCAGCTCATGTTATGCATCGAGCACTGCACCAGGAAGTATTCCTATGCATGGCACTCCTCGCGCCTGTTCGCAGACATTCTCTCCACCGCGTGCGTCGAGCCTCTGCACAGTATCACGATCAAACTCCTGGTAGTCGAGGGGCTCAAGGACGTCCCTGTCCATCCATTGAGTGAGGAATCCATCGACTGGAGACGGCTAGACGAGGTCATCGGCGTGTTCTCAGCGTTGAGGAAACTCGACGTCGTCTTTCTCTTTGTGGAGGCGGCACATGAGCGATCTGACCTCGTCAGCGATTCGCTGCAGGAGCTGGTCAGACGTGGTCTTCGAGCGAATGATGCGCGAGGGATCCTGCGCACCACGATAGAATAGTGCGTATCTTCACTTGTTGCATCCTGTGATGATATACATGAAGCTGATGGCTGCGAGGACAGTTGTCAATGGAAGATCTATTGTGATTATGGGGATCATTGGGAATTATGAGAGCATATACATACTTACGTCGACCCTTCTTCACCATCTGATTGTGAACCTACATCATGTTGGATGTAGGTGGAAAATGAAGCGCACCCGTTCACAAAAACCAAGTTCCATGTAGCGTGGTTATAGATCATTCAAACCAGTACAATATCCCGTCTTACAAATCCCTCACTCAAGGCCGAATGTTCACTTGTTTGGCCATGATACGATGATATACACAACCCAATTCTCTCAAAGCATCCACTCGTCTGCTTGTCAAGCACTAGCAACATCCATGTTCCACTCGGTGGCGTAATGCTCATAACCCAGCAAGCCCGAGCACGTTTCCGGTCAACGTCCATCACACAAGTCGTCAGCCGGGTCTCACTCTCACCACCCACCCCAAACAGCAAGGCACCGCCGTCTCGGGAGTCGTCGACGGGCACATACCGCGCCTCGGAAACCTTCGCGCGAAGCACGAGACTCCCCGACTGCGCAGTCTCGACATAGTCGTCCAAGCCCGCACTCATCTGGATGTCCACAACCTCGAAGTCGCAGAACGACTGGGGCACCGTCCACCCGAAGATGACCGCCCCGTCAACGGAGGCCCAGCTCCAACTCGGCGCCCGGCGCGGCGCAGGTCTCGTGAGGACCGCACAGGCGTCATTGAGGTTGAACCCGGGCACCTTGCGCGAGGGGAAGTGGTGGTAGTGGGCGGCCCAGACCAGGCCCTGGACGATGTCCTCCTTCCACAGCCCGGCGACGTACGTGCCCTCCGATCGGCCGTGCGCCTTGCGGAAGATCGCAGCCGCACCGGCCAGCGCGGGAAGTTTGTCCGACGGGCGCGTCAAGGCTCGGCTGGAGTACTCCTCGACGAGACGGTACCAGGTCCGCCAGCCGTCGGTGGGAGGGAGCAGGATGTGCTGTCGCAGCGTGATGAACTTGCCGGTCGCGCCGTCGAGCGTGCCGCCCTGCACGCTCAGCCGGCCGTCCTCGTACGCATGATACGCGCGGCATTCCCAGTAGAGCTGGTGCTTGCCGTAGTGCAGGATGGCGGGAGCGAGGAGCCGCTCTTGCATGCACCAACCGCGGCGATTGAGCGGGCAGGACGCGACCTCCTGCTGGAACAAAGGGAGGTTCTTCTGGACGACGTGCGTCCCGTCCAAGCGGACTGAGGCGACGCGGTTCGGCTTCAGAATCCCGGCAGTGCTAGATGCGGAGTCCATCGCGGACACGACAACGGCAGCACCGGAGTATATGGCCGCCATTTTCGCGGCCTCGGCGCGCCAGTGCTCATCGCAGTCCTGGATGATGCACAGTGCGTCGATCCAAAGGTAGCGGATACCCAGCTCCCGCGTTGTGCGCATGGCCTCGAGGAAGTTGGCAGGCAGCTCGGCGCCGTCGATGGCCTCGCGGCGAGCATCAACATTCGCCAAGACGGTCTTACCGGGAACCTCGCCACCCCAGCAGTGAGTGAGCGCGGCATAGGCGAGGGGTGTGTTCGGGTTCGAAGATAGACTCGGAGTGCAGAGTCTCAGGGTGGAGGAGGTGGGATGCATATGGGTGCCGAGATCGATGAGCATATCTGGGAGGATGTGAGGATCGAGGCGGCCTCCCCGCCGGCACTCGCCACCATGATGGTCAATGCACTCCCGCAGCCAGGCGCGTGCTGTGTCGAATGCGGCCGGGTCGTCGGCGGCGGACGGGACGTATCGAAACACGCCTGGTGCGCCGCCGACCAAGTGGCTCTGACGGCTGTGGGGTGGAAAGCTGCTCTCGCGCGTCCAGGGCCGCTGCGAGCAGATGTTCAGGACCTGGGGAGGGATCTTGCCGAGGAAGCCGCCCCAGTAGGTGAACGTAACGCTCTTGCTGAAGACGGTGATGAAGGATGCACCGGTCTGATCGCCGAGGCGCGACGCCCAAGGGTACAGGCCGAGCCAGCCTTGCCAGTAGGCGTCAGGAAGGATCGCGACAACCTCGAGAATAAGACTGCAAAGGGGGCACGAGAGGGCACTGGCAGTCAAAGCGTCGAGAGTCTCGTGGTGGTGGAAGCCAGGGCCCCAGGAGCCTTTCATGACGCCTTCATGTTCAGTGGACCATCGGCCGAAGTACGCGTCTTGTCGCTTGAAGTCGAAGCGAATGAGATCGTTGGTGAACTCGAGACAGAGATTGCAGAGTTGTCCGGCCATGTTGGTTGACTCGGTTTGAGACGCTATAGCAGTGGTATATCGATAAGCCCCCTGGGAAGAGACACAGGCAGAGTCGGACCATGAAAATGCTGGACTTCCATCCCTCAGGTCGCAGGGACTTGACGTGCAATCGTGAGCGGAATGTCAAATTGTTGATAGCCCTATTGATATGAAGCTCGTGATGGCTGTCAGCGCTGGGTGCTCTCACACAATAAGTATGTCATTGTCATGGGTCTAATGGCACTAGAGATGCTGCCGTAGAGATCTTCGGTCAGGCGCAAAACACGAGTCACTGGGTATTTGCGCGGAGATTTGTAGTGACTGGGATAGGCCTACTAGTAGGGCCGCGTGCCACGAAGCCCTATAGGCCATAAGGGAACCGTGACACACCACTAAGCATAACGGCTAAGTAGTATAAGTAGTAGTAATAGGCACATACCGATACTAGCAACACTCTTTGTTCGGCGCACCGCCGAAGCAGCGCCAGCCCCAAGGGTAGTACCGGCAAGTAGTAGGATGCCGAACTTGAAAGGATAACCCCTCGGGAGCCTGTCTGGTATTGGCGAGGATGTCGGCTAGGAACCTATAGAAGCTTGATCACCCCGACTAGTAGCCAGCAGCGAGAGGTGGCAGATGAGCAGTGATCGCGTTAGGAGTGATGTTGGAGTAGTCTCCCCTAGGTAGACATTGGGGCGGGCCTACTGCAGGCCTAACGACAGGCGGGATAGACGTGATGTTGGAGGTCCGATCAATTTGAATATCGCCACGTCGGAATCCCCTGCATATTTTGCTTGGTCGTTCAATCCGACCTCCAGTGACATCAAGGTAGTTTTGTTATTGAGACTATCAACACGCACAAACGTAGCCTGGACCAAGTAAACAGTATGCCGCCAGCTCCTCCACCGTTGGTCATCCATCAAGCCTATATCACTAGATGGTTGGCCGGAGGTGGTATCAGGATCGGTCCTCCAGGTCTAGGCGCACGCCGTGTCCGACCTTGTATAGGTAGATATATAAAGATGTATAACAGTGCAAACAATCTCATACTAAGCAACAAGTAAAACCTCATACAACAAACTCCTCCCTCTGACATCCGCCGTCCTCCGTGGTATCACATTCGGTGTCCGAGAAACGCACCCTCAACGTTTAGCACTTTCACTCCTTGATAGCAGCATCCGGTGGCGGCCCCGAGATCTGCACATGGCCCTTCCCATCCATAACCGCATCCTTCGTGCTCACGCTCAACCCCGCGTCCCGGCACGCCTTCTCCTCCGAATCAGCGAGGCCGAGCGAGTCGCGCGGGAGCCACAAGACCGGCTGCGGCTCGACGCTCGCCGGGTGGTAGAAGTCCTTCGGTCCCACATCCTCGTCCACGCCGCGAATCGATGTCTCGCTTTGCTCCTTGGGCGCCACGCCAGCTTCCAAGTCGGCGTCGGCGGCGCGATTAGATGAACGGTTGGAAAGGCGGTCGGCATCTGGTTGGTCGGGACGCTTCCCAGGGACAGGGAACTCGTCGATCGACCCGGGCACGCTCGGCCGCTTGCGCACAACGCGCGTTTCCGCGGCCGTCGCCTCCGCAGCCTGCTTGTCCTGCTCCGGCTTGATAGAATGCACCGACGCTTGATCGTCGAGCTCCTGCGCTGCAGCGTTCACGTTCCCATCCTTCTTCCCGTGCGCCATCTCCGCGAGCGTCAACGGAAGGTAATGCGTGAGCGGGCCATACGAGTTGTTGATGATGAGGTGGAAGAACGCCGTGAACGCGATGAGGACGACCATGAGCGCGCCCTCGGGAATCGCACTCGCATTCAGGTCCTGATCACGTGCAAGGAAGAAGAGCGCAGCCAAGCAAATCTGCTGGAGGTACAAGCCGACAAAGACGTGCTGGATCGCCTTGGGAAAGAACAGGCCGCCAGTCTCACCGGACGCCTGACCGTCGAGCTGCCAGAGGAAGAGGTACTTCCACAGATGATAGAAGAGGAAGAACGTCCCGAGCGAGAGACCGTTGATGATGGGCGAGATGATGCTATACGAAAGCGCTGAAAGGGGAGTAGAATGGGTCAGACTATGCACTATTCTAGAAGGCGCATATACTCACTGATGACGGCGAGCAAAGTAATGCTCGGGAAGAGCGTGCCCCAGGACACTGAGCGAAGCGTGTACTTGATGCCATACACCGCGCGCGGGGTCGAACCAAGGATGAACAACTTGACGTAATATAGCACCAGTGGGACGACCTGGAGGAACCCGGCCGCAGTACCGGATAGGCCCTGTAAAACGATGTACCTGTACCACCGCGTAAATCTTCATCCACAATATAATACACAAGATGAGGCGCAACGTACGTGAGGAAGAACGTGGAAGCCTTAGGCAGGTTCTGCGCCAGCAGCGAGGGGATGGAACTGGGATCCTTCGCAAGGTCGGGCAGAGCGGCGATGATACCGGAAGAGAGGGTCACAATCAGGAACGAATGCTGCGTAAACATAATTGTGAGCACAACAGAGTTCACAGTCGCGCGAAGGCAAACAAAGCACTTACGATAACCTGGAAGATGAAGTAGCGCTGCATCAGGCTGAGCTCAATGAGCGTACGCTGGGGCATGCCCTCGAAACGCGCAAGGAGGCGTAAGACGATCGGAAGTAGCATCATGAGGATCGCAAGCAAAGCTGGTGGCAAGATACCAGAGATGATGCCGACGATGACAGAGGGAAGGTCGCACAGCCAGGCGAGCCAGCTATACGTCGCGCAAAGCGAGTGCACGTTGGACACCACACCGATAAACGCCACTGCATGAACATATATGAGCCAATAACAAAGGTTGCTTATGACACTGTAAGATACGCACCTGGGATAGCCCAAACAATAATAAGACCTATGGTAATACACCAGCTGATCGCGGTACGGACGCGCGCCTCGTATGGATTCATGTTGAGGTTACTCCAGATTACATCGTCAGGCGCGACACCAACACCCTGCGGCTGCATTCGGTAGGGCATGTGGTGCGTGAGGACCTGCGAAGCCATGTGCGCAGCAATTTGCTGGTTGAAGAGGACGAACGCGGAGTTGAGCGGAGGGTAGGTCTGCGATGAAAGCGGGTCCGCGCGCATCGCGTCGGGATGGTTTGTTTCAGGTGGAGGGAGGCTCGACGACACAGCGACGTCGCGCGCGAGGGTGCGTCGGGCCATCTTGAGTGCGCCGTTCGTCTCTGCGAGTTCCTGCCGCGCCCAGTCTATCGAATCGACCTTCTTACCTATGAGCGGAAGGCCGAAGGGCAAGAAGCCGACAGGCGGAAGACGGTGCGTAGGGCGCTTGTTACGGGGCACAAGCTTCTCAGCGAGCGAGACGTCACCCTGCTCGACATCAACAATGCTGGGATCTGTCAGTGGGCGACCGTCGGTATTCTGCGTCTGGACAGAGACGCGCTTGTCGCGCTTGGCCTCCGCCTTGAGCTTCTTGTTGTGCAACTTGACAGCCGTGTTGATCAGAGCTGTCTCCGCCGACTCAAGCTTCTTCGCAGCGTTCTGGCGACGCTCGTACAGCTCGGGCATCTCCTTCAGGTCGCGGTTGAGCCAAACCTTAGCGACGCCACCGGGAAGGTGGGAAAAGAGATTGGATATAGCGGACTCAGTGAGGTAGCGACGCGGCACACCAGTGATGAGGACGGTGCTAGCCTGAGCAGACGACGCGTTTTTGGGCTCGATGAGCCATCGCTGGCGGGTAGTGACGAAGTGCTTCATCTCATAGCGGATGTTCCAGTAGATCCAGAAAGTGAAGACCCAAGCGAGGACGAGATGGGCGGCATAGCGAGCTGATTGGTCAGGTGCGACGTTACCAAGGATGAAGCGGTCCAAGCCAGAGTGGCCTGGAACGGAGGTGCCAACGGATGTGACGGGGAGGAGGACAATCCAAGAGAGGAGCCAGATAGGCAAGAGTACCCGGACCATCATGCGGAGAAATCGGACGAAGAAATACGCATCCATGCCATTCTGCGTCCGAATCTCCCTGTAGTCGGCGGTGAAGACGGCGAGGGGCCATGATAGGATATTCTTTGCGAGCTCGACCGCGCGATGACTGTAACGGAATATAAGTATCGAGTGGATGATAGCACATGGTCGCACGCAATATGCACTCGGTGAATTCGTTGCCCGACGTGATGGTGTTTCCGCACAGACGTGCAGTGACGTACGAGTAAGCATGTGCAGTGGGATGAGCTTATGCGCGTACCCGTCGACGGGCATACGCGCCTCCCCTAAAGCAAGAGAAGCGTAGGTTGGACCCGCGCGACAGAGCCACGAGGGGAACGGAGTGCGCTGGTGCTTGCCATCTCCAACGTGACTGGCGCAACAGTCCAACGGAAAGCGTTTGCAAACGGGGATGCAACTAGTCTCTCGCCCTCCAACACATGTAGATGTCCGACGCTGCCATCTTGGGTATCCATGCCTGCGCACGACGCACGCCGCAGCTCGGGAACCAGTGAAAGGAAGGGAACTCACCTCTTGGGGGGTATATATGTTCGTGGTTGGTAGATTGCGGGGAAGAAAGGACGAACGAGGGTGAAAATACCGAGTTCGATGCCAAAGACGGCCAAGTTGAACACGAGCGCAGTGACGAAGGTCGACGTCGACGCGGTCGTGGCACCAGACAGATTGGATGACCTGTGGATGATGTGAGCAGCGTGGCCACGATAGGAGAGCAGTGGACATACATGATGGTTCGTAAGATGAGATGGGGGGATAGGCAGGAGGGGGTATGAACTTAAAGAATGGCGGGGGTGGGCAAAGGCGGGCGGAAGGGATATGAATGGAAAGAAGTGACGTCGGAGCTACGAGTGCCAGCCGCAATGCACGATCGATCGTCACAGACGCAAAGTGTGCCTGCACGCGTACTTGCCTCCACCCTCGCTATCTTATAGTCTCTCGCTTGCTCATAATTCAATTCAATTTTCGCCAGTACGTGATGGATAGCCTCTATGCTCGGCTATCTTTCGTCTGCGGTGATCTGCAGCAGCCTGAGTGTGGTTGTTGTTCATGGCAGCTCAACCACAATCCCGCACAAGTCGTCGAACAAGACCCCTGTTACTATTAGAACATCATCAGGCAGACTCTGGTCCTCGCTCTGCCTCCAGCTCCACTCGCTCCACATACGTCACCACATATCAGCCGCTGTTCCCCGGGTCCGGTCATTTCCCTCCTCCGCCGCCCAGCTCCCGATCACTTGGCATCTTCCCCTCACGTCATCGTCAAGGCCAATCACTTCCATTCATCCACCTGCCCATCATCATCACCGTGTTCAATATCTCAACGCTTCAATGCACACCGACTGACTAGAATGTCACACAGAGGTGACAGTAGCTCCGCCTCCTCGTACGACCTACTGGGAACTCTACGCCACAAATATTGAATGTTGCTGCGCAATTGCAAGCGAAGAACGGTGTGGCTCCTGTTTAAATGTATGGACGAAGCGCGCGCGGGCGGTTCAACGATAAGGTCGTCTTTCCGGAACCACGGGGCTATTACAGTTGCTCCATTCTCCGGAAGCGAGTACTTGAAATGCCCTCCTGTCACCAATGCGGAAGCAACTCCACCAGTCGATCGCATCAATATCCCTATCCGCTGACGAAGGGATAAGTGTCTCAAAAGTCATGTTCGCGGGGAGTGTTCTATCTAATAAGCATCCTGGCAGGAAAGCACAGAAATTTAGCAACTCCTGGTTTCGATCCAGGGACTTCAGGGTAACAAATAAGTATGAGCCCTGCACGCTTCCACTGCGTCAAGTTGCTATGCCGGTATTACATGGCACAAGCACTCAGAGCAGGAGCAGGACTGCAGGAGATACCTGGGGCTTACAACCCGGATACCCATCAATGCTCTCGGTCCCAGAACTCCTTGTGCAGTGACCAGTAGCTGCGCAGTCTTCCAGCGTTAATTTGCCATATAAGGGAGGTTTGGGCCTAGTTACATAATAGGGCGTGCTCGACGAAGTCTGTGTCTTCATCCTCGTGCTGAACCGTTTTCGAGCTTGAGTAAGTCTGTCGAGCAAGATCTGTAGGTCTCCACTATCCTACCTCATGCCTAGATTATGAGTGATTCATCTTCAAGTAACTTTGTAGCTATAGCCCGCGCGATGTGTCATAACAGTGCCACTCCAAATGCCCCGACGACGGTTCTCTCCTTTGAAAACCTCCCTGTGGAAATCATCGATCACATCATATCGCACTTGCGCACCCGTCCACAGACTCTCTCGGCTTGTGCTAGCACGTCCAGAGCATGGAGGACACTCTGTCTCACCCACTTGTTCTCGTCTATTCACGTTCGCGGCACCCGGGTTGACACATTTGCGGACTTCGTGGCAGCATCCCCAAGTATCGCAAAACATGTCAGATCCTTATCCATTAGTGGTCCGCCTCCGAGTGGTTCCGCACCCTCGCCGTATGCGCCCATCCCCAGTTTGATAGCGTCCCACGACAACGCGATCGTCCGCGTAGTCTCCTGTCTCACCTCACTTGAGGTCCTCCTCTGCAGATTCATCCACCCAGAGGATCAGCCGCCATTCATTACGCAAAGTCTCTATGGACGCTTTAAGCTCCGACGGCTCACCCTAGAAAGGTGCTGGGCTGGAAGTCGGCAGCAAGTGTCGTCGTTCGCCACCATCCTCGCCATGTTCGACGCGGACCGCCTAGAAGTTTTGGAAGCGCGCTTTCCGCCCCGATTGGAACCTTTGCACGTACCAACGCCCCGAACCCTGACTTGTCAGAGCCTTAGACTTCAGCCGCTGCGGGACCCTGCTGGATACTCCTTGACCCTCGAGGCTTTCCGACAAACGCTGTCTGTAAAGTGTCTTCGGAAGCTCAGCGTCGGTTGCTGGAATTGGGAACACGTCAAAGGGATCGGAGCCCTCCTCCGCGATTGCTGCAGCCATCTAGAGCATCTCAGGATGGATGCGTTCCCAATGGCGCTGGCAGATGGTGCGTAATTCTCGTACCGCTTCCTAGGGCACAAAGACTGAAGTCCCACTAGAAACGCACGCACAGGGCAACGACGGATGGAACGTGGTGGACCTGAGCGCATGCCCTCGCCTCCTCTCTCTCGATTTCGTCATACCGTTTGGTACATACCACGCTGCTTCCACAGGACACTTCGCATGCACCGCCCTCGCTGCACTCCTCTCGCGCGCCTCCCCTGTGCTGTCGACCGTGAGCATGCAGCTCGTCCGTGTAGGAGAAGCACAGCCGTCCGACCTCGCTGCGGATTTATGGGCGGTCGAGCGGGTTTTGACGACGCGTCGATTCACGCAGTTGCAGGCCGTGAACATGTTCATTCCCGAGTGGGAGGATATGGAAGCGTTCCGGTCTGCGGTGGAGAGCGTGCTTCCTACGCTCATGGAGGAGGGGCTGTTGAAGCTGCACATTATGGTACGTGCTCTACAGTGCCTGGCCAACCTGTATCTGTCGATACTGACTTAATGGGAGAGCAGCATGATGATTCCGATGAATAGGTGAAAGCCGTGAGTGGAGTGTATACAGTTGTCTTCTCATGGGACTCAATGTAGATCATTGCCTGGATATTCCAACCTCTATCTAGTTTCCGTAAGAACTTACACACCTTGCACCTTCGGCCACCACTTACTCAGGTCAAGAATTCACTCAGACAGCGAATTGGTCGGGCGCTACGAAGAATGGCCAATGTCGCATGACGTTTGTGAGACCAAGATGTGAGGCTGGCTCCTCGATCCGCGAACACAAATGAGACGTGCCAGTCCATTGAGGGCTAAATACACATGTCGTATGTACGGTAGGAAGTAGGGAGCGTGTACTTGATCGAACGTGGAGATGACCAGGAGGGGAATCGCCGGATAGAGACTGCTGCCGTGTTTCCTTTGGTCGATATATGCGCCTCAGTCGAGACGTCGATTCCTGGGTCTGTCCGACGTCTGGAAATTCAGGACCAGGCTAGTTCGAACGCAAACTCCGTGACATCCCGCCCATACATAAGGATCCAACCCCCTGTCAGCCCCCTTGACCTGTAACCCCGACCATCTGCACTGACCAACATCATCTGTACGCTCGAAATGTCTACCGCTGTCTGCAACATCGTCCTCCACGTCGCTGGCGACATGCCTCTCTCTCCTGCCATGCCAGCTCCTACCAGTCCTTTCACTCCCGCCCTGGCTTTCGGCTCGCCACTCTTGCCGGCATCGCCTGCCTTCGCCTGCCTCTCCGACCTCCTTGCTGGCCCGCCTGAGTTTCCTTCGAACGCATCTCTGCTTCCTGCCGACACATTCCTCCAACCCCCCGGAGGCATCCTTCGCCGCCGACTCAAGATCGAAGAGCGCAAGTGGTTCCGCGGCACCCGCCTGCACCCGGCATGGACGAAGATCCCTGGTGACGCCCCGGACGAGTACATCCTTGTGCCTGTCGAGTTTCCTGAGGTAAGAATGAAGGACGAGGATCGCGGCCGTGGCCGCGGTCGGGCTCTGCGGCGTCTGCAGCCGCGTGGGCGCCGCCCTTTGGTGGCTGGGCCCGCGGATCTTGGTGTGCGCTCTTTGCTTCGGTGATTTTATTCTGTTTTTTTGGTTTCGCATTTTTGGTTCTTTCTAGTTGGCAGGTTCCAGCTGGTGCGGGCGGGCGGCGAGTCGTAAGTAGTTGAGCGTGGCTGATTCTTCTGCCCAAGGCTTGTCGTTCGTGTCGCCGGTGAGTATTTGTGCACTTCCTTTCCTTTCTCCTGCTCGTCGTTTGGACATTTGAATTCGTTTACTCGGACACTTGGACTTGGACTCTGACTCGGACATCTCGACTCGCCTTGGATCTGGATTCGCCTTGGACATTGGACATTGGACATTGGACATTGGTCTCGGACTTGTTCTCGGACTCAGTCTCGTCTCTTTTAGTTAGCTGGTCTCGGTCGGTTCTTTTCCGGTGCGGTGTGCGGGAGGCTGGTGCGGGATTTGGGGTGCGGCGTGCGGGAGGCTGGTGTGGGGTTTGGGGTGCGGCGTGCGGGAGGCTGTGGGGTGCCGGGGGTGGGGGGAGGATGTTTCGGCATCCTCCCCCGTCATATCAGATGAGTACTTCCTCTGTCCATATTCCAACTACGCTGAACAAATTCACTGCAGGTACATACTCATTTTGGTGGTCCGGCGGGACTCGGGAGGCGGGCAGCAAATGACATCAGCACAGTAGCAGTCACCCGCTTGCTTCGAACTATCTGCCCTTTGTATTAAGAGTATCTTGAGACAAGTTCCGTTCCTTACATTCATTCCGACTTGTTTGATCGACTAGTCTCGACAATGGTGCATCAGGCATCTCCATCTGGCGGCGCCAGAACCCGCGGGAGGATCTCCTCGCACGGTCCCAAGAATACGAAGTCCGCGACAGAGTCACGCTTGCCTTCTTCGATGTTGAAAATAGCAACCTTTCCACCATGCTCTTTGACCTTCGTCGCGAAGGTCGCAGCAGGATGCACCTGTACGCAATCAACGGGCAATAATGTCAGCGGGATTCCCAACGCCGACCCACAAACAGGGAGGACGCACAACAGCAGATGTGCCGACGACCAAGCACAGGTCGGCTTTCTCGACGATTTGCACGACTTCCTCGGCGCGTGGGGGCACCTCCGTGAACCATACTACGTCCGGGCGGAGCAGTCCGCCGCACTTTGGGCAGCGCGGGAGTTCAGATACAGGGATGCCATCGTTCTCGCTATTCTGCTCTGCAGCGCCAGAGAGCCGGGCCTCTGCCCAAGCCCTGGCCTCTGCTGCGGTGCGCTTCGGGCGCCTCGGAACACTCTCCGAACTAGCTGGATCACCTTGCATAGCGCCTTTCTCTTCTGTGCCGTCTAGCCACAGTTCTTTGCCTGCCAAAGAGGGGCAGATCGGGGAGTCGAAGTTCATCCCGCGGTGCCTGCACTCGTAATTCATGCAGCGGATGCCGGCGATATGTCCGTGCATTTCGATGAGGACGGGTTCTGGATCGACGGCCTCGGTGAATGGGCTCGGCAGGCCTGCGTCTGCGTAGATCTGGTTGACTGCGCGTCTGTCGAGCCCATCGATGTTCTGTGTGATCAGTGTGAATGCGGCGGCGTTGGGCGCGAGCTTGTGGCGGAAGTCGGGGAGCGCGAGACGGGCTAGGGCGATATGTGCGGGATTTGGCACAGCTTTGAACATTCTGCGAGATAGACATCAATGTGATATAGCCTTTTGCGTCAACATGTCACACCGAGTTGCGGTGTAGCTCACCTCTCTCTCCTAGCGTGGTGGAACTGCCAGATCCGGGATGGATTGTCAATAAAACCTGCTGGGGTAACCAGCTTTAACATGGCATGTTTCTCCCACAGTCCCCCGTTCCCTCGATAGGTTTCCAGACCTAGGAACAGAAGGATGTATAGGCCGTCAGTGTATCTCGCCACAGTAGTTGTATGCGGGTGAAGGGACTCACCTGATGCGGCAGACAGACCCGCACCCGCAATGACGACGATGCGTTTGGCTTGGGCTAAGACATCGCGGAATGCATATATCTCTTCTTCCATGCTTGCGGACTAATTGTCATATACTCGTATGTTATCCTGGAACAAGTATCACGGCGCCTAAGGTGACGCCACAATTTCCAACTTGGTCACTTGAACCTGCCCTAAACCTCGGATATTCTGTGACGTCAGAAGTTCAGTGGACTCGGACTTGCTGGCACATGAATGATGACGTACTGACCTTCACTTTGTATTTTCAACGTTAGGCTTAGTTTTCAGCTCAAGACACAATGTCTTTGTCGTCGTCCATCATGATCTGCTTCTCCTGACGCCTTCTGATGCGATTCTGCAGCTCTTCGTTGCATCTGAATCTGGTAGTTACGTGTATCCTGGCCCTTTTCCTGCACCAGCCTTTGCTTGTTCGAATGACGTCTGACGTACAGTGGCTAGTGAAGATATCTCACCGCAAGCCTAGCGCTCTATCAGCGCACCACCAGTTCTGCATGATAAAATCAAAGGAAGGTATGACCACGTGGGCGTCTCGGATACAAAGCGGTCAGAAGTTTGGCTCCCCTTGCATTGATTTCGTCGACTGGAGTCTATCAAACTTCGTAGAAGGGCCAACAGATGCGGTTTCCGACTCTGTATCAGCTTCTTGGTTCAATGTAGTTGCCGCTCGCTCTGAGAATAGTCAGCGAGGCATCCGGAGGGCGCCGCCCGGCTTCATCGCTATCCAGTGTCCGATTCGGCGAGGAGCACGGAGATATAAGCTCAGAGTCGGGTCCACCTTCCTCAAGCTCTCTTTGTTAACACCATCTCGATCGCGCGTATCTCGTCCTTTCGGTCATGTCTACGCCCCCAAATTCCACCAAGTCAGACGAAGCGTTGGCAGAAGCTCCAGTGAGGTGAGCCTCGGGTCGTTCTATACAACCCCCGGGCCGACTGCACATCCACCACACACACATCGCTGATACAAACACGCCGCATCGTGGCATCCGTGGTCACACAGCGAGCATGCGCAGGCCTCCACGCAAGGCGATGAAGCTTCCGCGCTCCCTTCCTCAAGCTCGAGTGCAGATGCTGCCCCGATATCCGCATCCGAGTCGAAAGGCGATGAGGATGAACCATCGCAGCCGTCTGCACCTGAGCCTGCACCTGCCGAGTATGTACAATGCACAAACGTGTCGCACGATCGCTAACGGCTCACACACATCTCACATCCACAGAGTCCATGTTCAGAGGCCAGGAATTCACGGCGATAAGGACGGCGATGGAGACGATGATGGTTGGATATCGCGCGGTAGGGTGACTCAAACTGTATCTGGACCCAAGGGCGGCAGTAGTACTCGCCCACGCCCTAAGTAGGCTGGGGAGACGCAGAGAACTCGGAATCAGTATGGTCTCTTTGTACTTCTAGTTCTTGATGCTTCCCTCGGGCTGAACTTCATCGCCTGGCAGCTCGTGCTCGTCTCTGCTGATGTACAGTGCAAGGCAACTCTAGTCTGAATTGGCAACTCATCCATAACTACGATCTCAGAGATGACACAAGGGAGCAGATAACCTCCCCGTCGATTTGGGTCTATGCAGCAACATCTCGTCCTGTTCAGACATCCACTCACAACCGACTCCTCTCTGGATGCCTCTCCTCCGCTCTCTTCAACAACTTACGCATCAGCTCGATCCACTCCTGGATGCCCTTCTCACCCTCACCCTTCCCGATCCCACGCACCCACTCATCCGCGACCCCAAGGCGCTCCAAATCCCGCCATTCCTCGCGCAAAATGCCCTTCGCGTCGTACATCTCGATCTCCCACGCCGGAACGCGATCAGGGAAGCCGGCAAAAGCATGCATCGCGTCGCGGTATTCGAACTGCTCGTGTCCGTCGAACCGGTGCCACGCACTCGCGATCGCGAGCTCGAGCGGGTCGTCTGTAGGGATGTCCTTGAGCTCGTCGAGCTCTGCATCTTTAGAGGGGGATGTGTTCGATTCCGCGGAGACTGAGAAGCGTTGAGAAGCACGTGCACGGAGCGTTTCGTAGCGTGCGATGACGTCAATTGCTTCTTGCGTTGGGTCGAGAGCGTCCAGATGTTCGAAGACGTGCAGAACAGCACGCATTTGCGCTTCGAGGAGTGGAAGAGGTGCAACCCGGATTGGAAGGCCGAGAAACGCGACGGTCGATGATGGGAACTCCTCCACACCGACGAGCGGGAAGACATGTCGTGTTAGAGGGAAGACGTGGTACGTCGAGTTATACAGCGACCCAGGGAGAGGCGGGGCAGGCGGGGGGAGAGAATTACGGAAAACGGACGCGGGGAAGAAAGGGAAGTGGAACTTGTATCCCGTCGCAAGGACAGCGCGGTCGATACCTGGTTCTTCGCTCCCGTCGTCGAAGATAACGCGGCCTTCGGTGGTCAGATCGCCGTACCGTGCGACACGGCTGCGCACTTTTAGGCGGCCTTCATGCAGGTCTTCATTCACCGCGCCAGTGACGGAGTGGATTACTGAGCGGCCGGATGCAAGGAGGTCCGTTACAAGGTCTTGTCCACTTGGCCCGGCGCCGACTACCAGAACGGTGCGAGCATCACCGAAGTCGGAAGGGTTGCGGTAGTAAACGGAATGAGTGGCTTTCTCTGCTTCGAGCCACTGTGCGAGCCCAGGTGTATAAGGAAAGCGCGGGATACGGTAGTGCCCATTGGCAACGATGATGCACTCGAATGTGTGCGTCTCCTCCAGGCCTGGATCAGCATTACGCACTACGACAGTCCATTTCTGCGTAGCGTGGTCATGCTTGACAGATACAACGGTTGTGCGCAGTCGAATGTGAGGTGTCAGACCGAAATGCGTGGCGTAGTCCTCGAGATACTTGAGGACAGTTGATGCCGGCGGGAAGAGCGGCGTGCTTCCTGGGAACGGGAAGGAGGTGTACGCCATCACCGGGTGCGGTAGGTTTGTTGTAAGCGAATCGTACAGCGGTGTGTCCGGCAGATTGCCGGTAGCCGGTGCTGGAAGCCTGGGTAACTGTGAGCCATCGATCCGAATGTTACATGGCAGAAGCAGCCTTGTGTTCTTATTTAATGACCAGGAGTGCGGAAAGTCACATCTCGATGTCACGGTATTGATTCATTCGACGCGATAAGGACTCGGACGGTGCTATAACGCCTTCCGGTTCTCCGAATCCTGAGACGTCGTATTATCAAAGTACGGCGAGGCATTCAGACCAAGGGCCTGAGGGCGTCGTCGCTGGGTCTCGGTCAATGAGGAAAGCGTCCCGAAGCTTACCATATCCCGCCAATGTTTCCGCGCGTTTCAAACGCAGTAGCTGTCCAGAGGCCCTGCTTGAAGCGTTCCGAGTCCTTGATGATCTTTAGAGCAGCAAGACCGGACGGTCCCCCTCCGATAACGCATATCCGCTGTTGCAGTCCAGATTGTCCCAGGCCATTCTGCCAGGAGGCTTCGAGTACTGCATCTTGTGATACGTATCATGGTGAGCACGCGTAGGCCACAGTAACGACACTATGTACTGTTTACGAACTCCATGCTGATGTTGCGAAGGCAAATGTCGAGGTACGTAGGATAGTGGTGGTCTGGTGGTAGTAAGCAAGAGGGTTGCGGAATGGCAAAGAGCAGTCCCGGATGGCGAAAGTGTTTGTGACCGGAAGATGCCGGGATCGTGGTATCAACAAATAGCCGCTCCAAACTGACGGCATTGTTCAGCGGATTGCTGGCCCCTTCGGGCGCGTGGCCAGTGGCCGCAGACCTGGAGCTAATCGCTACAAACGACGGACACTATTCTTTAGGCAACGGGCGAAATCGAGTAGTACAGCGGGCCGCGGCATCTCTAGGTGTACATGTAACTGTCACGGTTTGTGATGTATATGACCACGGCGAGACAATCATAGAAACTGGATGTCACGATCAATGACGCAAATATGATAATGACACCTCATGCACTGGAGGGTGAGTGACGGATGAGTGCCACCGCCGTAGACGAGCGTGGTGTGATTTGAAGATCAAACGGCTCGAATTGCCTGTGTAGAGAATGTGTAAGTCAACGCGCGACGCTATACAAACGAATACATCCTCACGCAGCGGCGGAATTCAGCGTAACCTTGGGGTCGAGTATGATCGGACGGCCATCCGCTCCGGTAGGCGGCTGAATATCGAACGCCAGGAGGACCGATGCAGCCGTGATAAAGATAGAATCGAGACTGAAATGCCGTCCGGGACAGATCCTAGAACGCCGCAGGGTGAGCGATACATCGTCCGGCATGTATTGAGCAAGAGCCTCCACATGTGCACTCTACCTTCTTCCAAATCCGAACAGGAACTTGAACGGGTCTCTCAGACCGGGATCCAGTTTTCCTTCCTTCAAGAAACGCTCAGGCATGAAGCGTTCCGGATCGGGATATATGGCCGGGTCGCGCGACATTGCCCTGCCAATGAGTCTATGAGGAGGTGTCTTCACACCACGCGAAGTAGGATATGGGACGTGCCATGCGTTCGTGACCACAATCGAGCCACCCGGGATGAAGTAGCCGTCGTGTTCGTCGTCGTCGCACGTCTTGTGTGCCACGCCAATGGGAGCGACGCAGTGCCAGCGGATACACTCCTTTACTAGTGCATTCGTGTACGGCAAGCTGTCACGGTCCTCGAAGTCGGGCAATCGGTTGCAGCCTATCATTGCGTCTAGTTCCGCTTGCGCTTTGCGCTGAACGTCGGGGTATTGAGCCATCGCAACGAAGAATGCTGTCAACATGATGCTACTCTGAAAGTCGCATAGTGTGAGCTGAGTGTGACAGCACTGTGATAGAAGAGCGTAGTGTGATAATTACAGTGTCAATACCCCCTGTTTTACCATGCAGCCGTTGAGTCCCACCACAGAGATTGCACGACACTTAGATCATGGAGTATCTCACCGACGTAGGCCATGCCCGTCGCATCTCTGAATAGTTCGTCTTGGTCGTCAGGAACACTTCCATGTTCAAGAACGGCGGCCTCAATGAGCGTGCTTGTGATAGAAGGCGACTCAGATGTAACTCCATCTACCTGAAAGCGGATTAGACAGTTATATAGAATGACAAAAGATCAGGAGCGTACTACGGATTTGGACGCAGCATCATACGGTACGTTCCTGATGGCAGCGATATCCCTCTTCCATAATGGTATTTCTCTCTTGAACTTGGCCCCAGGAAGCCAAGAGGGAAGATATTGAAGAGCGGGTATGAGCTCAACAAGGTATCGACCAGGTACCAAGAGCTCGCCGATGACGTAGACCCCCCTCTCGAGGACTGTGACATACTCGTCGTGCTCATCCTTAACCTCATGGCCGTATACAACATCCATAATCGTTCCACCGACCGCCCTGCGAGAAATCGTCAGCATACATGGACACGCATATCATATCTAACAAATCCGTGCACACCGTCGAGTGTCGGTCATGAATGCATGTGGCCGGTCAAGTAGGTTGACTAGTAGCTTCCGTGACTCTCGGATGTGCGTGTGATAGTACTGTGGAAGAGCGGCTGGAGCGAAGGATTGGTGGAATATGCGCCTTCGCTCCCGCCAGCGCGGGGTGTATCCTTGTAAAGCGAACAGCCACGACATGTCTACCCTAGGTAGGAAGTCAGATATGAGCCCATCTGGGATTACGGTTTGACAAAAACGCACAGTTCAGCCATGACGAGCCCCGGTCGCTCAGACGTGTTGATGGATCGACTGTCCAAGAGCGCAACGGCAGCGTCGTAGGAATCGATGACGATCATCGGTCGCCCAAAGGTGTTCATGTACACGAGGTCTCCTGGGACAGCCTTCATCAGACATTGCAAAGGCAAAGGTGGCAGGCGGATTATGCTCACCGTACTTCTCGCTCAGACTATGCAGCCGGCGGGCTACGTCGGTTTGCGGCATGTCGAAGAGATTGCCTACGATTGGGAGCCCCCTAGGACCAGGAGGGAGAGGAAGGGTCGAGCGACGGGAACGCTTCTGCATCCATATGTAGACGACCAGGGCGAGCGAGAGCAGATACGGAATCGTAGGATAGAGAGATATTGCTGCAAGTGCGAGGAGTGTTGGTACATTGACTTCCGCGTAGACCCCGCTATAAGCTGCTTCCTGGCGCTGGTTCAGTGGAAGGCATTGCGGCGTGCGACTCACATGTGCACTTGCAGTTATTACCATAACAGCGGTCAGTTCCAGGGATCATTCGATCACAGTGATGAGAATGATCTCGCGGGAAACTAGCATTTGAGCTTGATTGAAGTTTGAGATATCGTCCGTAACTGCCGAGAGTCAGTTGTTATGCACAATATATGTGGTGAGTGCATCTCAACCGTCATATTCTGTGCTTTGGGATAGGAATGAGTCTCTATCCGTGTCCCACGACGCAGAGTATTGCAATGCACCTTTGGTTGGCTTGCCGGACGACGGTCAGATTTTCGAAGTTCGGAAGTCGACCATGGGTCGTCCAGCGCCCCGGTGTGCCTGCTCGGACGACGACGCCGCCATCGTGCCATGCATCCTGGGGAGCGCTCATTGCCGCAGGGCGGCTTGGTCCACATTCGCAACCGCGATCCCTGGTTCAGGGGTTCATCCCAGGACAACGTCCATCGTTTGATGGCAAGGACGATGGTCTGGCAATGGGCAAGTGAGTCCGACCGGTGCGGACCGGTGCCGATTAGTCGCAATGTACTAACTGAGCGATGTTACCGCAAGGCGGAGGCGTACATCTGCGCTTGTACATAGTATATGGCACCCAGTAAGCCATATTGTGTGACAGAAGGATGGCAGGTGGAGTGCTGCTACAATGTATGTGTCAACCAAGGCTAAACTGACCGCCGGTGTAATCCCGTCAGGGCGCACATTGCATTGAACCGCCATGCAAGAAACGGAGGAGTTACTCCACGCAAGTTCAAGGTCCTAGTTCCTCGTTCCTCGCGTTCATACGCAGTGATGGTACTGTGGCACTGGCAGTATTTCAAGCATCGACTCGTTGAACATCCTGCTCAGCAGTCTCAGAAAGCTCACGCACTGTTAAATTATTGTGTCTGGCCGTATTCTGGTGGCATGAGCTTTCAGGAACAACAAGAGACGAAACTCACCAGTCGGCCCAGTCGGGGGCGGCTCACAGTTGGGACCCGGGGACCTCCGCCCCTGCGCACTCGCTTGGTACGGGTGTTGCCGAGGCGACTTCTAACTTACGTAAGCTCGAAGTGTAGCTTCCCCTACAAATTCATTACTGTGCGGCAGTAAGTAGTACATGCGGCATGTATTTGACTACAGTAAGTACTAGAGCAGCTTTGATGCATTGTGGTTAAATACGAGTCATGGTCAGATCTGAGTCTCACTCCACAGCCGCGACTCCTCGCTCTCGACTCAGGAAATAGATCACGGGCGTACCGTAACGAGACTCAGAGCAAACGGCGATATTTGATACAAATATTTGGCAAGAACCCAGCGCACGGAATTGCGGTTCCAGATTGTACCATTTCTACCCCGACGAGAGAGAGACCAACGGTTATTACTAAGCATCAATCCGCATCCGGTATGGTGGTCAGACACTGTGTATGTAACGGAGGTGAAGTGTGCCAGTGGCATTATGAGGGGCGGCGCAGTATTTTCGGCTCGTAAAGCAGACGATGGACTGCTCATGTCAGACGCTGAAAGCCAGGCCTTGAGCATCGGGCATCGCACAACCGGGACAGCACCCGTCTCAGCCTATTAGAGCACGAGGTCTTCTACGGCGTCACCCCACATTGCATGCCGTGATACCTCGTTCGTTCCCACTGCGTTGTGGGCAGGGTCAGAGTGCGGAGACGAGTGTGCGATAACAAGGATGTGTGAGAAAGAACATTCCATCACTAGTACTTACGACCATCCCGTCATCGATGAGTGAGTGCTTGCGTTCCAGTGTATTTGACTTGAACAGTTAGGAAGCGACATGGGTTGCGAGGTGGAACGCGCTCTTGTCTGGAAACTACAACGATTGTTATTGCTATATCCACTCGGTCATACTCTCGCATTACTGGGGTATTCAATTCGATTGGTCGATGGCACCTGTATGTCACATACACGGTTGCTGCGGTAGGGCTTCTTGTACCAATGGGTAGCAGTCGTTCAAGATCTCTCGGCGAGAAGAACACAGATACCCCACATTTCTAGTAGAAATTTCGACAGTGGCGTTTCTGCTAGCCTACGCAGTGCGGAGAAGAGCACCCGTTATCAAACGAAGCCAAGTCGGATGTCAAGGGAAGGTGGAAGAGATCACTGAATTCCCCGTGTGATATCGTTCGGAAAGGGGGTGGAACGTAAAAAACCTCACGCGTCCAACCTGATGACCACGGATGCCCCGCATAGCTGTGTAGAACGACATTCACGGGGCCACTGTTGTCAGGCTGTTGTCGTTGTTGAAGATGGAAAGCGGAGAACTTGTGACGGTCGGAATAGTGGTTCCGATTTCTAGCGTCTCGCGGGCGCCTCTTACAACTTGCATCTGACCAAGCTCCTCTATTCGTCCAAAGTGCTCGAAATGTGTATGGCGTTTTCAGATGCCTTGCGCAATTATCCTGGAGCTATGAAGGTGCCCAGACAACTTCGTAGGTCCTAAATTTCGACAAGATCGGGCGTGGCGGGTCTGGACGTCTAGATCATAGGTGCCATCTAGGCTTGCTGGGAGTTATCCAGTCCATACAACGTAAGCATCAACGCTCGCTATCGTCCTGACAGGTTTGACTCTGAGTCTTAGCTGTGCGCAGTGCCATTCTTGATGATGTTCGCGATCGAGACTGGTCGAGGCGGGACTCCATTGTGAGCCCCGCGTGCAGATTCATCCAGCGGCATTCCAGCCCCTCTCCTGCTTGCCAGGGGTTCACCCGCATTGGCTGACGTCGACGCTACACACATACGCAGCTGCTATGCCTTATCAGGTGCGCTTCCCGAAGTTATAAACGCGCTTCTGACGATCTGACAAGCCATGTCGACCAGCGTGACCTTCCGGCTGCGCTCCGCTTCTCGTGCCTTCCCCACACAATTCTCCACTGCACCCCGCACTCTATATAAAGCCTTTGTGCTTCGCTCTGCTTCTGCCATCAAACCCACAACTCTCCGGCTCCACTCCACTTCTTCTACAATGGCCCCCCAGTTCACTATCCCCAAGACTCAGAAGGCCGCGATCGTGGAGCAGACGGACGCCCCCCTCAAGGTCGTCGACAACCACCCCGTCAAGCAGCCTGAGCAGCTCCAGCCCGGCGAGTGTCTCGTTGAGCTCGACTGCTCTGGTGTCTGCCACACCGACCTGCACGCCCGCAACGGCGACTGGCCGATTCAACCGAAGCTGCCCCTCATCGGCGGTCATGAGGTTCGTCTTCGTCTTTGCCGTACGTTATCACAATACTAACCTTGTCTCTCACCCAGGGCGTTGGTCGCATCGTCGCTATCGGACAGCATACTCAGGGCTCGCCGGTCAAGGTTGGGGATCGGGTGGGCATCAAGTGGCTTGCGTACTCGTGCTTGGACTGTGAGCCGTGCCGGAAAGGGCTTGAGCAGAGTGAGCGTCTCAACTCCGTGTCTTCTGTTCGGATGCTAACGTCATACCCGTGGCAATAGGTTGCTTGAACGGCAAGTACAGCGGCTTTACCGTCGATGGCACGTTCTCGCAGTACGTTGTCTCATGGGTGACGCACGTTACTCCTATCCCCGAGCAGCTCTCCTCCGCCGAGGCTGCGTCTATCCTCTGCGCCGGTATCACCGTATACCGCGCCATCAAGTATTCCAAGACCAAGATCGGTGACTGGATCGTCCTTCCCGGTGCGGGCGGAGGCCTTGGACACCTTGCAGTCCAGTATGCTGCGGCGATGGGTCTCCGCGTTGTCGCAGTCGGTCAGTAGACCCGGACGTCATATCCTTTCAATCAAGTCGCTTATCTGTTCATCGCAGACACTGGCGCCGAGAAAAAGGAGCTCTGCTTGAAGCTCGGCGCCGAGAAGTGGGTCGATTTCCGTGAGACAAAAGACCTCGTCAAGGATATTGTCGAAGCTACGGACGGTTACGGCGCGCACGCCGCGGTTGTGACCGCCGCGAACCCCGCTGCTTACGCGCAGGCCATTGACTACCTCCGCATGGGCGGTAGTCTCATGGTCGTCGGTCTTCCCGCACGTGCGAGCCTCAGCGCAGATATCTTCTTCACCGTAATCAAGAGCATCAGTATCCTCGGTTCATACGTCGGTAACCGTCAGGACGCGCGCGAGGCCCTCGACATCGCCGCTCGAGGCAAGGTCAAGTGTCACTATATCACGAAGCCATTGTCCGCGCTCACCGAGTACGTCGTCTTTCTGTTATTCGTCTGCGCGAAGTTAATCTCCTTGCTGCAGGACCTATGAGGGTCTTGAGAAGGGCACGGTCGTTGGCCGTGTCGTCCTCAACATGAAGGAGTAAACATACACTTCAAGGATCATCCCTCACGCCTCGGACTTCAGTGGCTTACTACACTAGCATTGTAACACTACTACATCACTACAGGGGTATCACGAAGTATTGTCCGGCTGTACACTATACTGAATCGAACGTCGTCATTTCCAACCTTGCCTCGGACGTGCGTCTCAAGTGCTCCAGGGAGAAACTAGGCTTCTGTACCAGTATGTCCCTCATTCATTCTTGCTCCTTCCGGCACCAACGTCGCGAAATTCGAAACAAATTTCAAAGCAAACGACTTTTCCACCGTGTGCTCTTCCTACATGCACGACAACCGCCTACACGCGTGGAAGACATATATATATAGGCACGAGACCGAGGAAACGGTATCTTGACGCAATGCCGTGCATGTATCCAATCTATGATTCCCGTCCGTATACCTATCCAACAATGTAAGTAGTTATTGGTTGTATGGTTGCCACCCCTTGCACGTATATTGTATGAACAATCTTGAATGGGTATATTCCCCTGTGTTAGGTAAACTGTCCGTTGGCTAGCGGGCACGTGCGACAGCGGAGTTTCAATAGGTGAGCTGAGAAATAAGCGCTAAAGCCCGAAGCTCACTGTCAGCTTCGCGATGGACCTACGGTCCCCCACTAGTGTGCGAGGCAGAATGCTGCCATTCTGCCATTTGGCATGTGCCAGCGGCAATTGCCATTCTGCCGGGGAAGGTAGCGGGCAAAATATGGCAGATAAACCTAAGCGCCGATGAGCACACAATCAATTCTCGTCATATGCTGACCCGTAGAGCTGATGGAAGTATAGAAACAAGTTTTTAACAGCTTTCAAAATGCGACAAGAGAGGATCGGGGCGATTTGGAAGGTTTTGAGACCATCCCACAAGTAGTCTGAGGTAGACGCCGGACGGGGTGATTGGGTCCACTTGCTCAAAGGCCAATTAGTCGACATCGTCTCGCATTCAGTCTGTAAAATTCACTCTAGTTCACTTCGGAAGTTTCGAGATTAGAATTGAGAGCAGGAATCCTGCAGAAATTGCGGTACGGACTCGCGCGGGCGCCAAATATCTGCCAGATTTTGCCGCCTTTGGCAATTGCCGTTGTGCCATATCTGCCGGCAGAATTGCCCAAAACAATTCTGCCCTATACACTATCCCCCACACCCATCGGACGCCGTCGAAAGGTTGTCTACACCAACACACTCGACGATAGTGATCTGGATAGCATCGAAAGTGCAATCGACGATCCCAAGGATGGAGACTTTTCCCTCCCGGAGACCACCAAGGGTCAGAACAAGCAGTCTGCACCGTCCAAGCCGCATAAAACACCCCACAAGCGCAGACGGAAGAACACTAAGACGCTCCTAACGGGTCAGCGTCAAAATGTTGACGAGACCGTCAAACAGCTCCAGCCGAACGCTGATGGCTCCTACTGCGTTGTAACCCGCGCTACCCGCGAATTTGCCGTTCTCGACTACTCGCACGTTCTTCCAGTTGCTACCAAGGACAAAATTGTAAGAACAGGCTACCATGTGCGTTATCGCCTACATAGCCAACGACGTTTTGTAGTTGGACAAGCTGGAGTGGGCGTGGGACTTGAACTATTTCACGCTAAATGTCGACACACGGAGGAATATACAGCTTCGTGAGTGCTGTTTTTTGTTTACTCGATAGGGAAGGTCTCACAGAGAGAGATTGTATGCCCGGAGATCCATCGTCACTTCGACGAAACTAAGAAGAGCAACCATGACGGATGGTTCTGGCTTCCTGACTGGGACGACGTTGCCACTCTCATGAAAATGTACGACTGCTATGTCGGATGCACGATGGACGGGCCAGCACCCGCGCAATATCCCAACGTGCGACGCAATCCCGATACGGTATGTGCTGCCCAGCTTGAAGTTCTGTTCGCTGCCGCTCAACGTTCTCAGTTCTACGAGGGCAGAACATCCTTCAAGTATCGCTTAATCCCATTTCCCGCCATGAAATCAGCTTGGGCCGTCAGGCAGCTCGGCGACACCACCTCCCCATTCACCAAGGACTCTCCAGTCACTCAATACTACTACCCGTTCACTGAGATGCCTCCTGTATATCTCCATATCCCCTACCACTTCATTATCTGCGACACGGGCCGAAAGGTGAATGGCATCTACGGCAGCAACTATGAAGACTCCACGCAGATCGCGCAAGACTTACCCCACCTCACGCCTCTCCGCAGGATTGTGTTGGCTGCTTGTCGAGGCATCTACAACGCATGGATGAATGCCATGCCCGACTCTGCATGGATCACGCCTCACACTACTGAAGGTCATATCAGCGCTGGTGGACCTGGCTCTGGTGGCCCTGAAAGCCATGGCGGGACTGAAGGCGGTGGTGGGACTGAAGGTGGTGGCGCAGGACCTTCGAACAAGAACAGTGTCGACGAAGTGCCGGGGCAGCAGGGCTCGGGAGATATGCTCGCCAGACATCGTGCCTGTGCTCAGTCGTCGCTGGCACCTGAGGACTCAGCTACGTGTCGTGACGCCCTATACTCCGGGTCGGAAAAGAGCAGCGAGGAAGCGGTGGAAGACGAGGAAGAGGACGACGAAGGTGAGGAAGATCCCGAGTGGGAGGCGTGGGTGCAGGCATGGCTGGAGGATGTCTGGGAGGCGACGCACAGGGGCACGTCCCCTTCTAGCTCCGAGAGTGTCTCCCCTCCTAGCTCCGAGAGTGTCTCCCCTTCTGGCTCCGAGGATGGCACTGTTGGTATAATATGTTTTCCATCGAATGACATTCCCCGAGGTAGCAGAAAGAGGTGCTTCCATGTTTGATGCAGCCAGAGTTCCTAGCTGTTATCTTGTCGAGACCGTACTGGTGCTGAGCTACCTGCCTGCATGGTTCCCCTTGGCCCAGTTCAAACACGATGTGGCATCGTTGGCGAAGTATGTATATACGTCAAGAAACGATCCCTATGGTGAAGGTATACAATCCTTGGTAAAGCATGCGTTGAACGTAACATATGAATATGTAGCTAGTACTTACACGCCAATCCAGGCACAACGGACTGCCCAGCCGTCTATCCTATCTAGTACATTGATCGAACAAGTCATAATTCTTCTCCTGAATCGTGTCGTACCTTCGAGAGCCGCCCGACCTTCATCCAGAGCTTCGACGCTGGGCCCCGGATCAGGAAAAAACCACTTGGCTACCGAGGACTACATAGTCTATGTAGCACTGATAGGGCGGTAGACAAGTCCCTTCTCGGTAGCGAGTCATAGCGCCCTGCAATACTCTGTAGTGAGTCATAGCACCCTGCAACACTCTGTAGAACAACATAGAGCACCTCATAGTGCTTGTAGTTGTGCAGATCACTAGCCGATTGTTGCATTAGGTTCACACTACCGACTGCACACACTACATAGATGTTCCGCAATGCAATATATTATTGACATAATCATAGTACATGTTTACAAAAGCTACAATGCTGATAGAATTACACAGATGGACAGCACTGGCACTTACTGCACAAACAACTATGACAAGGACGAGACAAAGGACGTGATGACGTACAAGAGAGAATGAGGACCAAGCAAGCTTGAGCCTGTGCTCAAGGTCAACCTGCCTCTAAGTGTTACAGAAGTGAGCGTCATACACAACATTGGATGGGGAGTGGTTTTGCGTCTGGCCAAAGTCCTCGAGCAGACACAAATACCACTCCTCACCCAAGCCCTTCTGAATTGAGCCTGTGCTCAAGGTTATCCTACCTCCTACATACAATTGTCATGTAGAACATTGGACGGGGTGTGGTTTTGTGTCTGTTCAAAGCCCTCAAGCAGATACCACTCCTCACCCAAGCCCTTCTGCACAACAGCCATGACTGAAGACACAAGGTACCAGCTTGATCTCACTGCGAGCCTTGAGGACGAGTACAAAGCACTTACCTTGGGTAGACTGTGATAGACGAGATAAATCAGGCCCCAGAGAGGTGAGACAAGCCCATACCAGATGAGCACCAATAGTAGACACCACCAGAGCATAAGCAAAGCCCAGATCATTGAGCAGAAGAGACAATAGCACATACAGAGTAACAAGTTGATGAATTGTGGTGAAAAGGTGCCCTCATGCAGAGGACAGACACTAGACATGATGATGTAGGAGGTGGAAGGAAGCACATGTTGAACTTCCGGACTACCGGCTGTGCTCGGACCGGAGTTGTGTACACATGTTTATGGTCATATGATTAGATAGGCTGTGTTCCTTCTTACCTTTTATGGTTTTCTTTGTTCTCCTACTGTACTTTCCCATGACCATATGGTTTACTGTGCATTCCTGTGCGTAACAGTGCGTTCTACACTGCACCAGATTCTTCCAGACCTTATGTCTGACTCATGCTATGACTGTATCTGACTCATACGCCAATACAGACTATTATTCATCGTCTTATAGCTACATGTGACTGCTTCATTTGCTGACTCATGGACTTGTCCCTCATGTATAAAAGCAGCCCCTTCTTCGCCTCTGCTCTTCAGTTGTTTGCTCACTGACTGAAGATCTCTCTCTGTTGTGACTTACAGTTGCTCCTCGCCTTACAGGTTCAGAGTTCATCAGGTTATGAGCCCTGCACTCTAATCAGTTGCTCCTCTGTTGACACTCTGTGGTGCCCTCCGACACTGCTGCCAGGGGGATGTTACTATGCTCGTGATGCAGCCCTGAGCACTTTTAGTAGTTGCTATCACTAGTATCTTTGTACAACCTTTGGTGCTTTTGCAGCACACAGGTTTTTTAAGTATCCTCAGCCAGGCCACACACTTGCGCCCGCCAGCTGTTGTAACCGGGGTGGTTATCACCTTTGGACCGGAGGACAACCGTTCAGACCCTCCTTACTATACTCTTTTTGGTACCTAGACCCATATAGCTTTTCTTGGGCACAGTTGGCGACTTCTATCTGGATTGTTGGGAATATCAACTTCCTGACCTTCTGGCTCACCTCAATAGGTGTTCCTCTCTACCAGATCTTGCACGTGGCAAGTCAATCATCGCATTTTTCTCTGAACCATCGTACTGGACCCGCCTACTACTGCCAATAGTCCTCAGCTCAGCTCTGACTCTGAAGCTGAAGTCAACGCTGAACTTGCAGAACATCATTCTACTGCATCAGCGTTTGATTGCTCAGAACAGCCCCATCTCTTCGATTGTTATCACTACATCTATGACGACAGAGAGCAGGAGTGGGACCAGTGCGACACACAGCTCTGTCGCAATCGCTACAATCAACTCCCTCTTCTGTACAAACCAACCTTCCACTGGGCATATCCAGCAACTTGGCAGCAGGACACCGACCCACAACACGGAGTTCCTCTTCCCTATCTTCAGGAAGAAACTCACACACAGCCCTCCTTGTCTCGTCCTAATCTCTATCTCTGATCGCTTCTTGGAAACTCCCCTCCTGTCAATTCAAGTCCTCTTCCTCCAGTCTACCTTCCTCCTCCTATCGTCACTGCGCCCCCTGTCGCGCCTATCACATTCACTCTAGAATTCAAGGAGGAATATCTCGATTCTCCCCAATACCTCTTATCCATCATGGGAGATATCAAAGTCGACTCTATCCCTGTCCTCTCTTCGGCGAATCAGTACAACGACTGGTCTGCCAAGATGAAGGGCTATTTCATCTTCATGGACTGTTGGAGTGTTGTCAAAGGCGCTACTCGTCCTACTGAGCAAGCTGCCAAGGACAAGTGGGATAAACTTGATGGGCAAGCTCATGGCATGATGTACATGCGTGTTGCACCAAACTTTCACTATGTTTTGGATGCTCAGATTCCTGTCTTGGGTGGAGAACCCATGAACATGACTGCTGTTGAGTCCTGGGAAGTGTTACAGAACAAGTTTGGCAAGCCTAACAGTGCCCATGTCTGGGGTTTGTTCGAGTCGCTCGTTGCAGAGCCTCAAATGAATGAACAGAAGCCCCTTCAGGATCAGATGATGCATCTTATCACATGCCTGCGCAAAATCAGTAGCAACGGCATCATGCTCTCTGACAACATGCAAGCCCTTCTCTTGATGTCCAAGATCCCGGAGCCATACCGGTCCATGGTATCTGCACTTATGGCAGCTACAGACCTCGACAAGGTTACCCTTGACAACATCCAGTCGAAGACCTTGGCTGAAAAGTCCATGCACAAGAATGGCCAGTCTGCAAACAAGGTCTCCCAGACCAAGCTGAAGCCCAAGGGTCCCTGCTCTCATTGCAGGAGTGACTCTCATCATGAGTCCAACTGCTATCAGAAGTATCCTGAGAAGCGTCCCAAAGGCAAGGGCAAGGGTAAAGGGAAGGACAAAGACAAGGATAAGGACAAGGGGAAGAACAAGGACACTTCTCATAACCATGCGCACTTCACTACTGAGTCTGTATCATCTGTACTTGTAGCCGGTTCATCTAACATCGCTGCTTCTTTCTATGATGAGGCTATGGCCTCGAACAGTGTAAACTGGACTGCATGGCTGATGGACTCTGGAGCCTCTCAACATATCACTGGTGATCTCTCTGAGTTCATTGAATACCAACCCTTCGATACACCTGTACTGTTTAACACTGCTGGACAAGGTGATAGCAGTGTCATTCAGGCACTTGGGGAAGGAACTCTGTCTGGAGAAACCTGGTTAGACGATCAGAAGGTAGCAATCACTCTGAACCACGTCTACTACATACCAGGCACCATTGGTCGCATCTTCTCGACTGGCTCCATTGAGCGCAATGGCTACTCCCTCTTTCAAGGGGATGGGCACATGTGCATTTTCGACAAGCTGCCTGACGGTGCTGTCAAACGTGGTTCAACGATTCATATCAAGGGTTGTAAGATCCTGGAGGTGCAATACAACCTTCGTCTAATTGTTATTGGACCATTATTAAGCTTCACAACAGCAAGCACGTCCATCTCAATGTCCATAAGTTCAAGACCTGGCACTGTCACTTTGGTCATGCGGGCAAGGACATTCTGCACAACCTTCCTAAACACACCAAGGGGGTTGATGCCATTGATCCTGCAGATGAAGAACTGTGTGATGGATGCGCTTTTGGCAAATCCACTCGTAACCCCTTTCCACCTTATGAGAAGCATGCTACTGAAGTTCTCGAGTGAGTCCATATGGACCTCGACAGACCAATGTGCACTCAGGCTATCAGAGGTTGGAAATACTTTACTGGTTTCATTGATGACTATTCTGGTCTCATTTGTGCTTACTTCCTTAAACACAACTCTGACACGATCCAAGTGTTTAAAGACTATAAAGCATGGGCTGAGAACCAGACCGGCAAGAAGATCAAATCGATCTGCTCAGATTGAGGGGGAATACAAATCAGACGAGTTCTCTACACTTCTTCGTTCACATGGTATCGAGCACCAGAAGACTCTACCGGGTTCACCTCAACAGAATGGACATGCTGAGCACTGGAACTGCACTATCACTGAAAAGGCTCTGTCTATGCTCCACCAAGCAGGCCTTAGTCATGGTTTCTGGCAACTCGTTCTTGATGCAGCTGTTCATATCTACAATCGTCAACCTATGCAACGACACAATTGGTCATGCCCCATCACTATTTGGGACAGTACCATTCCAGATATCTCTTACTTCAGAGTGTTTGGGTGCAAAGCTTTTGTCCACATGCAGAAGGCAAAGCGCAAAGGGAAACTCGACAAGAAGGCTGTCAAGATGATCTTCATTGGGTATGAGTCTGGTTCCAAGGGGTATAGGTTTTGGAATCCAGCCAATCACTCTATTGTCGTGTCCCCTGATGTAACATTTGACAAAGAGTCTTTCCCTGCTTGTAACTTACCTGGCAACTGTCCTTCTACCCCGGATGACAGTTCATTCTCAGATGATCAATCAGATGATTCCTCAAACAATGATTCTGATTTGGTCAATCCCAATGATGCAATTCCTTTCATTCCTCCCAACCTCTTTGAACCACCACAACCTGACCCTCCAGCAGATGCCAATCCTGCTCCTCCTGCAGAAGCTCCTGCTGAGCCTCCTCCTCCTCCTCTGCAATGTCCTCCTACACCGCCTCCTGTCATTCCTCCTTGTCCTCCTCACAAACATGGTCATCACCCTTCAGTGGGAGCTGATGAACCAAGCATTGCTCGTGACTGTCCTCATCACGAAAAAGCTGGTATTCCCCACAAGGACAGGACCGATAACAATGTGTATGATGATCCTGCACGTACTGATAATCAGATCAACAAGGATGGCAATCTGTGCAAAGCGGAGACGATACTTGCTTTTCTGGCTGCTGCTCAGTATAAAGCTGGCTTACCTCAGTTGCATAAAGAAGCCATGTGTTCACCTGATGCTGGGAAATGGCGTGAAGCTGAGAAGTCAGAGTTTAAGTCGCTTATGGATATGGAGAATAAGACTTAGGTTCTCGTTCCTCATCCCAAGGGCCGGCATGTTGTCTCTCTGGGTCTATGACATCAAACATGATGGGCGGTACAAGGCTCGTCTTGTTGCAAAGGGTTTCACTCAGGTGTGGGGAGAGGATTACCATGAGATGTTCTCTCCAGTGGCACAGTTTGAGTCTATCTGGTATTTACTCGTGCATGCAGCGCTTGAAGACTGGGACATCGAGTCAATGGATGTCAAGACTGCGTTCCTAAATGGTGATCTAGATGAGGAAATCTACATGGAACAACTGGAAGGCTGGGTCGTTCCTGGGAAGGAAGATCACGTCTGTCTACTTAAAAAGGCTATCTATGGTCTTAAGCAGGTGTCGCATCAGTGGAATGCGAAAATTCATCAATTGCTTCTTGATCTGGGATTCACACAGACATATTCTGATGCTGGGATCTATGTATATTGGCGACAAGGGGGGGATCACATTACAATTGTCGTTCTTTATGTCGATGATCTACTTCTGATGGGCGATCAGTCTAGTCACATCAGACAAGTCAAGTGTTCACTTTCTAAGCAGTACAAGATGACAGACTTGGGATCTGTACAGTGCTTCCTTGGTCTTCGCATCACCCGTGATCAATCTACTCATATGATCGACATCGACCAGGAGGAGTACATCCAGTCTGTTCTAGAGTGCTTTCAGATGGCTGACTGCAAACCCTCATGTACACCCCTTCCTGCTGGCGCTGTCTTGGCAAGTGCCAATGAACCAGCTTCCGATCAGTTCAGGCAATGCTACCAGAGTCTCATTGGCAGTCTTCTGTACACCATGCTCAGAACATGTCCTGACATCTCTTTTGCTGTCACATGGTTATCAAAGTACAATGCCAATCCCTCTGAGGTGCACATGAGCTATGCAAAGTATGTCCTGTGTTACCTTCAAGGGACAAAGGTGTACCGCTTGTGCTACAAGGGAGCATCTAATGACAGTCTGATTTCCTACTCAGAATCAGATTGGGCTGAAGACCGTGATTATCAGCATTCTACCTCTGGCTTCATCTTCTTAATGGCAGGTGGTGCTATATTGTGGGCTTCAAGGTGTCAGCCTACCATTTCGCTCTCCTCTACCGAGGCGGAATATAAAGCGGCCTCTGATACCTGTCATCAGTTGATCTGGCTGAGGACATTCAGTGATGAACTTGGTGATGACTTGACCAGGCCAACACCCATGTGTCTAGACAACCAGGGTTTGATTTTCCTGTCAGTCAATCCAGTAGTTGACCGGTGTACCAAGCACATAGAGATTCGCTACCACTTCATTCATGAACAAGTGGAGTCTGGCTCTGTCAAGATCTTCTATGTTGCGACCGCAGATTGGTTGGCTGATTCTCTCACGAAGAATGTGCCTTATTCTATCTTGGCAAAGTTCGTTGATGAGATTGGTCTTGTTTGCATCTTGAATGAGCGGGAGTGTTGAACTTCCGGAATACCGGCTGTGCTCGGACTGGAGTTATGTACACCTGTTTATGGTCATATGATTAGATAGGCTGTGTTCCTACTTACCTTTTATGGTTTTATTTGTTTTTCTACTGTACTTTCCCATGACCATATGGTTACTGTGCATTCCTGTGTGTATCAGTGTGTTCAACACTGCACCGGACTCTTCTAGACCTTATGTCTGACTCATGCTATGACTGTATCTGACTCATACGCCAATACAGACTCTTACTCATCATCTTATGGCTACATGTGACTGCTTCATTCACTGACTCATGGACTTGTCCCTCATGTATATAAGCAGTCCCTTCTTTGCCTCTGCTCTTCAGTCATTTGCTCACTGACTGAAGAGTAAGTCTCTTACCTACATATGCTCTACTACTTCTTACTGACTTAGTACTTGTAGTCTCTCTCTGTTGTGACTTATAGGTACTTCACTATGCAATATAGTTGTTTGCTCACTGACTGAAGATCTCTCTTTGTTGTGACTTACAGTCACTCCTTGCCTTACAGGTTCAAAGTTCATCACGCCCTCCTGGTGAGGGTTTACTGGGAGTCTGAGATGTGGGCGTAGATGATGCGGTGCTGCTGGCTACCTCACTCTTGTCTGTAACTTAGATCACAAATAGGAATCAGGCAACACAGTGCATTCACTCACCAGATGTAGTAGCCGACATGCCTTCTCCAACAAGGATGACTATATGCCTAGCTTTCGTGAGAGCTGTCTGTAGTAAGTCTACATCTGTCACAGTGTCAGTCCCGATGGATGATTGTAATGGTCGTGCTTGCGCCATGGAAAAGTTGATTTTCTGGCCAAGAACAATCATCGAAAGTATCAGAAAAGTGATAAAAACGTGAGAATAGCAGTCAGATCATTGATACTCAGAACTAGGAGACAGCCCATAAGGCATTGAATGTTGAACATTGACAAGGTTGAACATGGAGGTTGTGGGAAAATCAGGTACTGTGTGGATTTTGCTTGAACCTAGCACAGCAACTACCAATAATGGTCAACGATGGCTCCTCGTTGCTCGACGGTTAACATCAACCCTTCTCAATGATGAGGTCTGCAAAGGGTCTACCTCGGGCAAATGAAGGAATTGGTGTCAGCTTGGGCGCTAGACTCTCAACTTCTCGCCAAATGATGAGACGGCGCCTCGCGTGTCTGCGAGCGTTTAAGCTGCCATAAAGGGAGGCTTTAGGGCAAGCTGGCACTCTACACCTTTCGCACACCGTCACTGCTTTCGAGCTTGAGTAGTAGTAACCCAGCTGCAGGAGCTGTGACGAGACAAACTTGTAGGTCTCCACTTACTACTTTATACCTCCACTATCGAGTGATTATCACTCAAGTGACCTATAGACATGTATCAGAACAGTGCCACTCCAAACAGTGCCCCGACGACGGTTGTCTCCTTTGAAAACCTCCCTGTGGAAATCATCGATCACATCATATCGCACTTGCGCACCCGTCCACAGACTCTCTCGGCTTGTGCTAGCGCATCCAGAGCATGGAGGACACTCTGTCTCACCCACCTGTTCTCGTCTATTCATGTTCGCGGCCGCCGGGTTGACGCCTTTGCCGACTTCGTGGCAGCATCCCCAAGTATCGCAAAACATGTCAGATCCTTATCCATTAGTGGTCCGCCTCCGAGCAGTTCTGCACCTTCGCCGTATGCGCCCATCCCCAGTTTGATAGCTGTCGCACGAGAACGCGATCGTCCGCATAGTCTCCTGTCTCACCTCGCTTGAGGTCCTCGTCTGCAGCTTCATCTGGTTCCTCCACCCAGAGGATCAGCCCCCTTTCATTACGCAAAGTCTCTACGGACGCTTCAAGCTCCGACGGCTCACCCTAGAAAGGTGCTGGGCTGGAAGTCGGCAGCAAGTGTCGTCGTTCGCCACCATCCTCGCCATGTTCGACGCGGACCGCCTAGACGTTTTGGAAGTGCGCTTTCCGCCCCAATCAGGTTTGGAACCTTTGCACGTACCAACGCCCCGAACCCTGACCTGTCAGAGCCTCAGACTCCAGCCGCTACAGGACCCCGCTGGATACTCCTTGACCCTCGAGGCTTTCCGACAAACGCTTTCTCCAGAGAGTCTTCAGAAGCTCAGCGTCGGTTGCTGGGATTGGGAACACGTCAGAGGAATCGGAGCCCTCCTCCGCGATTGCTGTAGCCACCTAGAGCATCTCAGGATGGATGCGTTCCCAATGGCGCTGGCAGATGGTGCGTAATTCTCGTACAGATTCATAGAGCACAAAGATTGAAATCCCACTAGAAACGCACGGGCGGGGCAACGACGGATGGAACGTGGTAGACCTGAGCGCATGCCCTCGCCTCCTCTCTCTCGATTTCGTCATACCGTTTGGTACATACCACGCTGCTTCCACAGGACACTTCGCATGCACCGCCCTCGCTGCACTCCTCTCGCGCGCCTCCCCTGTGCTGTCGACCGTGAGCATGCAGCTCGTCCGTGTAGGAGAAGCGCAGCCGTCCGATCTCGCTGCGGATTTATGGGCGGTGTCGCGGGTTTTGACGACACGTCGATTCACGCAGTTGCAGGCCGTGAACATGTTCATTCCCGAGTGGGAGGATATGGAAGCGTTCAGGTCTGCGGTGGAGAGCGTGCTTCCTACGCTCATGGAGGAGGGGCTGTTGAAGCTGCAGAGTAGGGTATGTGCTTTACAGTGTCTGATCAATCTGTATCTGTCGGTACTGACTTGATGGGAGAGTAGCATGATTATCCTGAGGAATAAGTGGATGGGACTCGATGTAGGTCATTACCTGGATATTTCGATGTCTATCTATATTCCGTAGGCGCTTACACACCTTGTACCTTCGGCCACCACTTACTCAGGTCAAGACTTCACTCAGACAGAGAATTGATGGTGCGCTACGAATGGTCAATGTCACACGATGTATGCCCTGGACTTATTGTGACCAAGATGTGGTTGGCCCTCGAGCCACGAACGCAGATGAGACGTGCCATTGACAGTCCATTGAGGGCTGAATAAACATTTTGTATGTACGGTAGGAAGTAGCGAGCGTGTATTTTAGCGAACGTGGAGATAACCAGGAGTGTCGGACTGTACGCCGGTATTGAAGGTGTCGGACCGCGATACAGGTCGTTTTCAGACAGAGGATGCTGCCGTTCTCCCCTCGTCGATTCGTTGGCCCTCTTAGGCGATGGTGCCCCCATATAAGGCTAGCGCGAACGTAGAACGCAGAAGGGAATCAGTATTGTACACAACGTCGTCATCTGACCACAGGGTGGGAAGGACATACCATACTTCGCAACATACTTCACCGAAAGGCTCGTGTCCTTGCCGGGCGTGCACTAGAGAACATAACACATGGGCGTATAAGCGAAGACTCTTCAAGATGAAAAATAATCGACGTACCGAAGCAGGAGGCTGGCCACCAACAGTGTCGAAGCGGAAGATTTGATCAGCAAGCTTGCCTTGGACGTTGCGTATATCGAGCCAGGGGACGTTCTGCTGAGGGTTGCTCGGCGCGGGGATGTTGCCCTTCGGCGCACCAATGACGAACGCGTCCGCGTTACCCTTGAGCTTGCCCGACGACGTGAAGTCCCACTTCGGGCTGATGCCGGTGCCGGTGACGGGGTTCGTGACGAAGTAGTGCTGGCCGAGGACGAGAGGGCTGTTGGTGGTCGCCAAGCGAGCGATGATGTCCTGAATGGGTGGGGGGCGCGAGGTGTTCCAGGCAGCGAACGCGGGGTTCTGGATGGTGGCGAACTGGGGCTTGGTGGCGAAGCAGGACGCGTCAAAGACCTCGGCGACAGCGCCGAACGCACTATTGAGGAGGTGCACCCACGTTAGTGCATATCACAATATAACATAGACAACCATAAACCAAATGATACGCACGTCCAAGCACCTGCGTCCGAGCAGGTATAGTTTTGCACGCCGAAGGCGAAACCGACGAAATTGGGGGCCAGGTCGGGGGCGACGAGCGTGGTCTGCGCGGTGGGGAACTGGGGCTTGTAGGAAGCGAGCGAGCAGCTGGCAGGTCCATTACCGGCGCGCGAGTTCAGGGTGCCAGCAACAACAGCAGCGGCTGCGGCAAGGGGTCTCGCGATGGCGACCATGGTGAAGTAGTCTTAGTAGGGAAACGTTAAGAGAGCGGAAGAATGCCGTGGGCGAAGGAGGACGAAAGAGAACGAAAGAGAACGACTCGGACGGGGTAGTGATCCATTGCTTTCTCCAAGGACTTTATACCAGGAGTTGGGTATGGATGAATCAGTCGCCGTCACGGAGCACGTCCTGGATCATGATGGTAAGTATCGCACGAGGGGTCTCCAGGTTGACACCGATTACTTACTCACTGGCGGGTGCCTGAATGGGTTAGAGCTGTTGGAACGGGGAAACGTTGGCCGCTTGCCCAACTGCCTGCGGTCTGCGCCATCAATGCATCAACAGTCACATGCGGCGGATATGTATAGCGAGCTTGGGTGCCTGTGCCACTCTATTCATTCTGCAAGTAACGTATTGTGTCATTCTGTGCCGAACAACGCTGAGCTTATGTCATATAGCTGGTGAGTCGGTGAGTGCGAGTGCCAGTGGGCCGTACGCGTGGGAGGTAGTACTTGCTTCAGCCAGGTCACAACGTTGAACCAGACGTTCGATAAGTAGGACACATGAATATTGCCAATTGGGGTCAGTGATCGACAACGCCATCAAAAAAAAAGGAATTGTGTCCGACGCTAGTGTAGGCGCGCTGATCTCTGTCCTCGACGCTTGCGCCGATTTCTTGCGTACCCACGTTTCTGATTATATCCAATGGGAGCTCGTCTCTCGAGATCACTAACCGCAAGAGACCCTGCAATCAATGAGCGGGCCACGGGGAAAGCAGAAAGGTCGTACGTACTTGCCGATTCAAATTCACCAGTGTCGGAGAAGAGACCCGAGCTCGAGCAGCCACCGTATGCAATGCATGACTGCGATCTGCGTTATGAATCTTTTTATATTTGTCTGATAATGTTCACGAGGGTGTCTGTGCCTGTCTGCGCTCTCGTTGGTCCCTCTGGCTACGTATGTTGAGGGCAGCGCTGTATGGATGTACGCACCCAGCGAAAAGAACATCCAACAAAGACGATTCCCAGGTCGGGCAAACGTGGTTGACCAGAGACGAGTACTTACATACCGATCTTTGTCCATGGCTAGTCCACGGTACACTTTGATGCAGAACGTGATGAGCCGCAGCCTCAGGCCACCGAGGTATGGTCGTGTGGTGACGACGAGAGCTCCATGATGATCCGCGGCTAGCCAGCCAGACGGGGTAGACGTCAATATAAACAGTCCACAGAAGTCCTCGTAACGGCAATCAGATTTTGGGGCAGAGGATATAACTCTCAGTAGAGCACGCCAGGGGAGGATGAGCCCAGTTGTAAGTTGAGCTCAAGAAAAGAACAGGGATAAAATATAAGCGCCAAAAGGAGCTATGTAACATTGGAGCTGATGGACTGTACCGACGGCTAAATGCCATTGATTATGATATTGCTCGAGGCTAGGAGTAGCACCCTCCCCATACTTAACGAGTAGAGTTGCAGGCTGAGATACTATTAGCTAGATAATGTCCTTTGAGATCACAGTCCAATAGCGCTACAGCAATAACGTGAACCAAAAAAAGTGCGATCGTCCAGAAACATCGTGAAAGTAAGTAGCGTCGTGAAACACTGCAGATAGTGATCCCACCGCAGAACCCGCTCAGCCCTCGGCCCCTTAGTAGATGGAACCGCCGTAGAAGACTAGAGGAAGATAATCAACCCTGCGAAAAGAATATAGGAAAGTAAACTGGACGTACTGTACTTCGCGACATACTTGACCTGAATGTCCTTGTCGTCGCCGTACTTGCACTGTATACGTCCCCAGTCACGTCAGCGCCATAAATGTAAGCAGCAGCGAAATCCACGCACCGTAGCAGGGGGCTGGCCACCAACAGTGTCGAAGCGGAAGACCTCGTCCGCGATCTTCCCTTCAACATTCACCACATCCAACCACGCCACATCCTTCTTCGGATCCGTCGGCGCAGGCAGCGAGGCCTTGCCCTTCGCGACAATGAACGCGTCCTTGTTGCCCTGGAACTTGCCTGAGGACGTGAAGTCCCACTTCGGGCTGACGCCCTGGCCCGTGGTCGGGTTCGTGATGAAGTAGTGCTGCGCGAGGATCTCGGGCGGGTTGAGCAGGTGCAGGAGGTCGATAATCGCCTCGATCGGGTGCGGGATGAGCTCTGTCCAGACGTTGTACAGGTCGTTCTGGATCGTGGAGAACTTGGAGTCGAACGCCTGGCAGGACACGTCGATAAGCTCCGCG
Source organism: Fomes fomentarius (assembly GCA_022606135.1). Taxonomy (NCBI): domain Eukaryota; kingdom Fungi; phylum Basidiomycota; class Agaricomycetes; order Polyporales; family Polyporaceae; genus Fomes; species Fomes fomentarius. The sequence continues at coordinate 433,068 of JABYQN010000011.1, read as the reverse complement.
ACGGCGCCGGTGCTCCTGCAAAAGCCGCCAGCAGGAGAGAATTGGGATTAGTGCCGGCGCGTGGCGGAGAGAGGGGGGGGAGAGGGCGAGAGGCTGCTGCACTGCCGCGAGATGGAAATAGGACGTACGTGAAGTTGCCTGCAGAGCTGCACGTGTAGTTCTGCGTGCCGAATGCGAGCCCGATGAACCTGGGTGGCTCGGACGGCGCCACGAGCTGGTTCTGGCCTCCGGGAAAGTCGGGCACGAACTTGTCGATGTTGCAGTTGGCGATACCGGCGGAGCCGTTTAGGGACCAGTCGTAACCGGAGCCGTAACTTCCGCTGCCTGTCTTGTAGCCGGCGTACTGAGCGGCGGCTGCCGCGAAGAGAGTCTTGGAGACAGCGACCATGACGATTCGTGAAAGGGCGGAGAGACTGGAGAGGCGGCTTCGGGGAAGGGAAAAGGTAAGTAGGAAGAAGATAAAAAAGTGAAAAGGGGAAGCGAAGACCGCTGAGGGTTGCCCGCATCCACTCGAGAGTTCTTATACTGGGCGCACGCACTCAGCGGGAGACGCAATCCGAGTTCGGCGAGGTCGCGTGGTGCACAGGACCATCCCCGTGTGTTCCAAAACACACAAAGCGAGGATAGTGAGCGCGAGCGGCTACAGTGTGCAACTCCGTAAGGGTTAGACGGCAACGTATTGCCCCTTCTCCAGCGCGATCAAAATGGCCAGCGCCGTCCGACACTCGAACCAGGGATGAACTTACGCGAGCTCTTCACCCGTATGTAACACCACTGTCGTGTCGGTAAGATCAACCGAGTGAATGAGCATTCCGAAGTTGGTAGAATACCGTACAGCTTGTATTGAACCTGACTGTTGACTCCGGAAGTTCGATGGGGGACCTACAATCGGATCCACAAGAAGGCCCCTGTGTAATCATGATGCTAGACTTTGTAAGACAGCCAGCCTGACTGAGCAAAGCGGTCAGCCCCTGTACACATACCGCGCCACCAACTCACCAGGGGAGGCCAGAGGAGGAGCAGTGGCCGAAGGCTATTCTGAAACATCTGGGAAGACGCGGCTGCAGCGACTAGAACCTGAAGCTTGAGCATAAGCAGGGCGCCCCGACCGGAGCTCGGGAAACGGAATCATAATCAAAATGCACCCAAGTACCTTGCAGAGTCGCAAAGGAACCCGATTGGGCTGCTCGAACAGCTGTGTGCGCGTCGCGAGACCCGAGGCCAGCCTGAGGGCGCAGAGGCGATTCCCAGCGCGGCCAGTCGGTCACAGACAACGCACGAGCGCTGATGCGCTAGTTACCCTGGTCAAGAAGATTTCACGAATATGTGCGTCAGAATGAACGGGTCCTACCTCTAGTTATGTTGCCCGAACTGGCATCATCCACACTGATCACAAGTATACGTAAGTACTTGGCATTTTGAAGTAATTGCTTCTCAAGCTGTGAAAACATGAGTTTGGCAAAAAACACGATTTGCTACTTGGCTGACCTGTATCTGGTAACACCGAATCGGGATACCGTCGACGGTCGACGACTCAGCATCGCAACAACTTCGTCAAGTTCAACCGTGACAGCAAACCGCGCGCAGGCTGAAGCGCTGAAGCGGGACCCCGAAACCATGCAGACGCTTAGTGGCCACCACAAGGCGCCCATTGCAAGCAGTTTCGAACTGCGAGGTTCGCTGTTGCGTTGAACCTTCTCCCTCTCAGAGTCAGAGGGCTATGACGCTGCATTCTCGCTCAGACATCAGCCATCCAACCTAACCTTGGAAACAACATGAGCATCCCGAGACACTGGTTCATCATACTGGTGGCTTCATTTCTCTGGAGATTCCTCTCGAGTCCGGTGGAGAAGAACGTAGGAATCCTGGCAGATGGCCATCCCTCGAACATCCTGTTGTTGACCGCCCATCCTGACGATGAATGCATGTTCTTTGCGCCAACGTTGCTCGCGCTCCAGGAAGTGTCAAAGCCGCCACCTACGCTATACTCGTTGTGCCTGTCTGTAGGCAATGCCGATGGCCTTGGTGACATCCGACGCCATGAACTGGCGCGAAGCTTGGATGTATTGGGCATCGGAGAGGAGAGGCACTGGGTAGTTGATCATCCGTGAGTACTCTCATCAGTTTTTGCTCGGTCAAGTTGCGTGTCTGTCGCCCTCTCGGCAGTTTTTGGGAGACATAGCTCTTCCTTCTCGCCTTCGCCGACCAAGGCGGTCGCGGCGGCGAGAAGAGGAGCAAGCGCCTTACCGGAGCTCGTTGACATCCCTTAACAATGTGACTCTCTGGGAGGTTGCCCATTGGTGTTCCTGTGAGGGGCGTCATCTTATTACTTTGGCGGCTCGAACCATCACGTACATGAAGACGTACATCTGAACCCGTATCAGCACTAGCATGTTCATGTCTGGCGCGCGGGTTATCCAATCACGCTAACCTTGACATGAGTGCACTCGGCTCCGCGATGGTTCATGTAAACGTTATTCTTTGCCGCATCATCTCAGGTCCGAGCTGTCAATTGCGCGGTTGAACTACGCGGGTCTCGTACGTGGCTGCCCCATTCAAATGACATACCAGTAGAGCGCGTCTCCTTTGACATGATTACGCATACTCACTTCTAGGGTGCGAATGAAGGGAGACGCGTGAATACTGCTTTCGTTGTCACAGCGCGATAGTGCTGTCCGATTGCTCACGCTGATATGTCTAAGCACACAGGGAGCTGCAAGACAACTTCACCGCCGAATGGGACCCCCACGTCATAGCCGAAGTACTCAGGCCTTACGTCTTGGCACAACATATTTCAACTGTACGTTTCCGTGGTATCGCCGTTTGACATATTCCGGCTAACATACACACCGCTGTCGTCGCAGATCCTGACGTTCGACCATCATGGCATCTCTTCACACCCTAACCACATCTCGCTTCCTAAGGGGGCTTCCCATCTGCTGAGCTCGCTCTCTGCCTCATCTGAGAAATCCCGCCCCCGCTTATTCTCTCTGGTCACAGTTCCACTACATGAGAAGTATCTTAGCCTGCTTTCCCCGCTGTTGAGCAAAACGTCCGTCTCGCTATCGCAGTCGGAGTCTTCAGACAAAAACGGAGCAGTCGCTGTATCGAGCTGGGCGGGGTACCTGCGGGCGCACCAGGCGATGAGACAGCACTGGTCCCAGCTAGTATGGTTCCGATGGTTGTACGTGTCGTTCTCGCGATACATGTGGGTGAACGAGTGGGTGGAAGTCGTGCCTACAAGTGCCGTGGAGACCGCGAGTAGTTTGAGCCGTGACCACTTTCCTCTAGCCTGCCTTGGTTGCGTAGAATAGGATAGCGATTAATCTGATTGTACATTATCTTGAAGCAGGAGCATCATCGGTAGGACGAGTGTGTTGCCGCGGTTGGTGTTAAGATGCTGGCCACCCTATTTCGCAGCCACTGCACGCCATTTCCCTCCGCTGCGTCATGGCTCCGTGTACCGCCTTTCGCCCACCATGCGCGTACGTGCGCGCCGAGCAAAGCACCAAACGGTCGCAGGAAATGGCTCGCGACGCCCCTGCGTGTGCGTGCTTGTGAGAAACATGCTATCCTGTACAACGAAGTGGATTGAAGACATACCAAAGTGCGCCCTGCAGCAATGGACTGATGACCTGGTCCCTCGTCGTGACCCACAGCACCGGCCCCCACCGGATGTGCACGACATCTCTTCCTTCTGCCACCAGGGTCTCCGCTGCCTCCTCCCCTTCGACAGCCTTCTCCTTCCCCTTCTCACTAGCACCGGTCTTCGCTGACACGCGTTCGAGCGAAACGTATTGAGAGACACCCCGGAGGTAGCTGTACTCGAATCGCAGGTCCGGGACGGGTGGGATGCGGCGGCCGCGCTCAACAGCGATGCGGCTGTACTTGTCCTCGGCCTCTTCGGACGCGTGGATCATGTCGTCGAGCGTGTGTAGGCGTTGAAAGAGATCGTGCTGGTTTGTGGGCTCTGTTGAAGGGTCCGCCGTGTGGTGTGGTCGGGCAGAGTGGGCAGAGGACATGGTCAACGTCGGGAATGGATGGCGCGGACGGGCGCCTTCCGAGTCGGTGCCCTGAAGCGCTAGCGCTGACCGGTCGACCCTCCGATCCCGGATCTGGCCCGCCACCACCACCATTACACTGGAATCTTTGAACGTTCAACTCGTTAACTGTGCCCAGCCTGTTCTTTCAATGCGAAGACCATATTGAGGTTTTTGCTTACTATTACCGCCGCTTGTATCGGGAATGACGACAGTATAAATCACGGGCCGACTCGGTGTTAAAGCCAGAATCACATCCAGCGAAGAAAAACCCGGTTGGAACTGGTTGAAAGAGGATTCTCTTCCCTCGGTATGCAGCCAGGCCTGCGGCGGGCTCCCACAGTTGGACTGCGTATCGTCACTAACAACATTTTTCGGGTCAGACTTACCACATCATGCCTGCATTACGTCGCTACAGACTTCTGCCCAGGCCCGCGCGGAACGTTATCGGCCCTCTGAAGGACGCCATGATGTGGTGAAGCTTATGCTACCCAGTGCTGGTCCGTAGAACCGCGATACCGTGCGTTCTTCGATGTCCCACCGTGGGGCGCTGCACAGACGTATATAATGGCCCATAACGATGAGGGAGCCTGGAGGAATTTTCATCCTGAGCCCACTCACCGCGACTTAGCTTGCTGAATATGCTTCCTTACTTGCTGGTGCTGTCTGCGACATGGATTCTGTGGAGATTTGTCCGGAAGTCCAGGGTTCAGTCGTCGCTCGAGAATCTACCGGGCCCTCCGAGCCCTTCGTACCTTGCAGGTACGTGAATGTTTTGGAGCCTGTGCACCAAGCGTGCTGATCGGCTTTGTTCTTCAGGCAACCTGGGTCAACTACTTGGTACTCAAAGCTGGGACTTCCACACCGATATTTCGGAGAAGTACGGGCCAGTAGTGAAAATGACGGGTCTATTTGGCGTAGGCGCACCCATCTGCTTACTCTGCAGGCGAACTTTGACGTCAACATCTGGAACAGAAACCATGGTTATACGTCTTCGACCCGCTAGCCTTGCAGACTATCCTCAGAGATAATCAGACTTTTGACGAGCTGCCGTGGTACATCCAGTACGTGCCGGTCACATGATTGCATCCTCCCTGCCCTTCACCGGTGTCTGTAGGAGCACTCGTATCATGCTCGGGCCTGGGATTCTCTCAGTTACAGGTACTACTATCAAGGCGGTCTCTGGTCAACTCCCGAGCCGCTCATCGGGTTCCCACAGGTGATATCCACCGCAAGCAACGGAAGATGCTAACACCGGTCTTCTCTGCCAAGCATCTGCGCGGACTTGTGCCGACGTTCTATCGGCTGACCCATAAGGTTCGCGTATACCTGCTCCACTGGCGCCTCCCGTGCCCCTTGCTGAGGCCTTACGCAGCTCGTTGACGCAATATCTTGCCGCGTTGCGGACGGGCCGCAAGACGTGGACGTGCTAGGATGGATGGGTCGTGTGGCATTGGAATTAATTGGGCAGACTGGGATCGGCTACTCTTTCGATCCTTTGACGGAGAACGTCGCTGATGCATATGCAGAGGCGGTCAAGAGCTTCGCGTGCGTATGCCACTGAACCGTATAGGTTTTATTTACCACAGGGTAACGCGACTGATCACCAATTGTTGTAGGCCGGAGGCGACGTGCAAGGAGATGATGCTCCTGCGACAGCTGACACCGTTCGTAGGATCTCTAGGACCAGCATCGTTTCGTCGATGGGTTGTGGAGAGGCTGTCCTTCCGCAGCTTACGGAGCATGATCCACATTTCCGACACACTACATTCGAGGTCGAGCGAGATCTTCCAGGCAAAAAAGGCCGCTATGGGCAACGAGGAGGGCGATACAAAGGACATCATCAGTATACTCCGTAAGCCTTTCTTGACAACCTTCCTGTCGTCGCATCTCACGCAACAAACGCAGTGAAGGCAAACGAGGAGGCCTGCGGTGAAGACCGCCTGACGGACGATGAGCTGTTGGCACAGATGTCGTAAGCATATTGCGTTCATGCTACCCATACTTACCGCAGTTTACGCACATGTCCTGTTAAGGTCCATCCTCTTTGCCGCCATGGACACGACGTCAAACGTCATGTCGCGCGCGCTCCATCTCCTCGCACAGCATCCAGACGTACAAGAGAAGCTTCGCCACGAGGTTGTCGAGGCGCGAGCTCACGGCGAGCTCGACTACGACCAAGTGCATGCGCTGCCGTACCTGGACGCAGTGTGCCGTGAGACCTTGCGGCTGTATGTCTCTCAGTTCTCCATCGCTGGATTCTGCTACGTCCTACTCACGTCACTTCTAGATATGCTCCTGCTCCGCAAACGTTCAGAGGGTACATCACCTTGCACTCTCGCACGATTTTTGTCCGCTGCGTACTAATGCGATAATCAGAGCGATGACGGATGCGGTGCTGCCTCTCTCCCACCCCATCCGCGGAGTGGACGACGCCGCGATCAACGAAGTCGTCGTTCCTCGTGGTACGAACATCGTCATCGCGATCATGGCGTGTAACCGCAACAAGGACCTCTGGGGCGACGACGCGTATATGTGGAAGCCGGAACGGTGGCTGAAGCCGCTCCCAAAAGCAGTGGAGAGCGCCGCTGTGCCAGGGGTGTATTCACATCTGTGAGTTGTAGATGGGAAGCTTCCTGTGCTCGGAAGGCCACTGATACCGCGTGCGATGCTATGTTGGATCAGGATGACCTTCCTGGGGGGCGGCAGATCGTGCATGTAAGTTTTTCCCATGTCAGACGTCGGACAGCTCCGAGCTCTAACCATCTTTCCTAGCGGATTCGCATTCTCCCAACTCGAGATGAGTACGTGTCGTATTTTGTGCGATGTGCTCGGACAGACACTCAACCCGGCCGGCTGTAGAGATCGTCTTATCCGAGCTGGTCGCCAACTTCGCGTTCGGATTATCCGACACACCCGTCGTGTGGAACATGTCAGGGATAACCTACCCCAGCGTCAGCGTGGAAAGCACCAAGTCGGAGCTCTGGATGAAGGTCCGGCGGCTCTCAGTGGTTTGAGACGATTCAGGTGAAGAAATCTAAGGTGCTCGCAGAAGTGCAAGAAATGAAGAAATGTATCTATGGGAATGTACTCATAGCTCGTATTCGTACATCAGTCATTGGCGAAGGATTGTCTAATGAGAGCGGCCACCGCACTAGAGCGCGGTGTGATCTTGCACTCAAAAGGGCCGGGGTGACTGTCTCACAAATCAGTTTCGCGATGCCTCTTCTTTGTCCTGGCTAGAACTCACGAGACACCGGAATCGAGCGGCAAGTCCGCCGTGACTGGGATGGGTTGCCCCCGTTCGTCTACCTGTGGCTCTATCTTGAACGCGTGAAGAATAGATGCTATGATGATAAACAGCACGTCTCCGGCGAAATGCTGTCCCGGGCAAATCCTAGCGAGGCAAGCGTTCAGCTACTTTGCCAGGCGCCATTGCGGATGATAAGGCTTGCCTTCGGCCGAAGCCAAACAGGAACTGTGATGGATCTCTCACATCTGGGTCGAGCTTCCCATTCTTCAAGAAGCGCTCTGGTATGAAGCTCTCCGGGTCTGGATATGCGACGGGATCACGCGACATCGCCCTATCTCAATCTCGTGAGTGAGGAATCGGACCGTTGGCATCGATGGTTATAGAGGACTGACCAAGCATTGGCAATAAGGGTCGAACCTTTGGGGAGTAGGTGACCATCATATTCGACGTCGTCGACTGCTCTGTGAAATACCGAGAGGGGTATGATGCTGCGCCAGCGGAAGCATTCCTTGATGAGCGCGTTGATGTAAGGAAATGCGTCCCGGTCACCGAACGTTGGGAGGCGTTCGGGACCTATGATATTGTCCAATTCCTCTTGTGCGCTCGCCTGCACATGAGGGTGCATGATCATAGCAAGAAAGAACACCAAGATGGTAGTCACGCTCTGGGGTTTGAGTGACCATAGGTCAGTGGCAAGGCGGGACGTGCCGTGCAAATGGACCTACAGAATCTACACCAGCTTCGTATGGAGACTAGTGAGATATGCTGTGGCTGTAGTTTCACACGCAACTCACCAATGTATGCGACTGCAGACACGTCCTTGAAGTGTTCTTCGTCTTCTGGAGGCACTTTGCCATGCTCTTGAACAGCTTGTTCGATCAGCGTGGACAGGATAGACGGTTGGGCGGTCCCTTGTGCCTGGAACGGCCTGTAAGTACTAGCCACATATTCATATCTTACGTTCAACGCATGCTCACCAAGGATTGTATAACTTCTTGATAGGGATCGTTCCTTGCCGTGTATACATACTTGGCCAACGCCGCCGCATCGCGTTTGAACTGGGCCAGGGGGAACCATGCAGGCAGCTTGCTCAAAACCGGTATGGTCTCAACAAGGTAACGGCCAGGGACTATGGCTGTGTCAAACACGGAGGCGCCTCTTTCTGCTACCTCGAGATGCCGGTCATTCCCATCGACTACATCGATGCCATACATCACGCCTAGAACGGAACCAGCGACCGCCCTACAGTCGGTGTCAGTATGACTCGGGAGAAGTTGCATCGGCAGCAAGACGCTTACACATGCGTATGAGAACGAAATCCGGCCGAGTCAACGAGTAGACGATGAAGCAGCCTCCTTGTTTGTAGGAGATGCGTCTGCCAATATCGAGGGAGGGTTGCATGTCCGAATGACTCGTGGAAGGTTCGTCGGTTCCGTCGCCAGCGTGGTCCATAGCGTTGAAAGGTCAGTGCCCATGACATCCCAGCACTACGGTGACAATGAACGAGATATCGTTAAGATGTAGTCCACACGGAACATGATAATCGCGACGCACAGTTCAGTCATGACCAGTCTGGGTCTATCGGACGTACTCGCTGTACGCGTGTCCAGAATTGCGACTGCAGCATCATACGTATCTATTACGATGATCGGTTGTCCAAGATTGTTGAGGTAGACAATGTCACCTATAGATCCATTAATTGCAGATCGAACGGACGGACATATGAGCTCACCGAATTTTCTGCATAGATCATGCAGTGCAGGTGCGATATTACGGTTTGGCATATCGAGAAAATTCCCGATCAAGGGCCAAGGCTTCGGGCCTGCAGGCAAAGGAAGTTTTGCTCCATACCAATTCCTGCGCCACAGAACCAGCAATATCAGTAGGCCTAGCAAGACCACGGAGGTCGAGATCATCAGGACAACGTTCTATGGAATGCCCGGTTCCTTACGTACACACCCGGGTGGAAGGAGTTGTTCTGAGAAGACTGGAGCTATATATCTCTCGACTAACGCTGGTGACCTAAAGGAGATAGCGTTTGGCATTTTCATCCTGTGACGCTCTGAAGCCTGGGAAGTCACATGAAGCAAACCGGTTAGTGGTGGCGTTGCCTGGATGTAACGGCGAGACTCATCGTCAGAAGGCAGTGGACTCGATATGAGGTAAAGCTTGCACCTCGCGTTAGATTATCGGCCCGTGCTCACTGCTCAGCGGGTGCACATGAGCTCATGTGCCACGTTGTCATCGCAAGGACGGCTCGTCATAGATTGCACATATTTGTAACTCTGCAAAGCTCGGCTGTTTTCCGTTTGAATAGCTCTCTACAGTACGGAGAAGTCATTGCGTACCTGACAGTATCTTGTAAGGCGAAGATATGGATCTATCACCTGGAAAGTGACTGATAGATGATTGTTGCCATTGTAGCTGGAGGTGGCGTGATTGGACGCTCGAAAGGCTCGAATTGCCTTGAAAGGTCGCAGTATCACATCTGGATACCTTGAGGGACTGGCAGCCCACAATCCCCAGAAGGTGGCTGTATATCTACCCATGGAGAACCAAAGCGACCGTTATCAATTTGAATTTGAGGCAGGCCCTGGGACCCGGTCTTCAAGGAATAAAACGTCCGGGTCAGGTTATGCGACAGGGTTGCGTGCATATAGCCCTGCGACTGTCCGTGAGACTATATGCGACTTGACTCGGGAGAAGGTATACCACATTATTGAATCGCCAGTAGGGGGTATCCGTTGTATTGGTCGTCGTCTTGCGTCCTGTGGGAGACTCTGAGGGGAGCAATATGCCAACGGAAGCACTCCTTGAAGAGTGAGTTCGTGTACGGCAGAGCGTCACGGTCGCCGAACCAATCACAGCCTATCCCCGTGTCCGTGCTCTTGGTTGGCTGAAAGATGTCAGCGTCGTTGCCAGGGTGGTACCCGTCGAACTGGCCTGAGAAATGGACCACTGACATACCGTGGTTAAGGACGCTGACCCGCCTCCAAATAAGACATCGGACAAGATTCTCCTACACGGAAATAGCATTGACGAAACAAAATATTCAACAGCACATACAGTAGGCGAAGTTACGCGACCTCGATCGTTCGGAGGAATTTTTCGTACATCGTCGAGTGGAGATTGCGCACCCGAGTCGCATCGCTAAAGAACGGTGTCCGTATCTGTGTCTGCGACTACCAAAACGTCAGCAACTACATTCTACTGTCAAGAGGGAAGAAACATACGATCGCGAGTGGGCGTGTCTTGTCCAAGTGGTACACTAACTTGTTGGTCATCTCCGTGAGAGCGGCATTATGCCTGACGTTTGCACGGTCGGGAAGCACGTCCGGGAGCATGCTGATGAGCTTCGGGACGAAGCGACTCAGCTGATCCAGCTCGGCAGCCTCTTCTGAGTTCTCGTCACCACGCACGAGGTGGTCTCGTATTTGCGGCAATCGGATGAGAGCATTTGCGTAGTCCAGGAATGCCTGTACGCACAAAATGGGTCAGACATATATAGCGATCCATCGGCCAGGATATACATAGGGACATTACCTTGCCACGTTCGTTCCACCCGTTCACAGGATGTCCTTCAAATACTTCGAACAGCTCCTTGAGCAACTTGAGGTCGTCCCGCACCACGGCGTCTGGCGCGAGCTCCAGGACCGCGATGTCATGGGCGGCATCGTACAGTCCTGCTGCAAGGTACAGTTCATATGCTTCATATAACTTCCCATTATATAGGGCGTGGATAGCCTGGAAAACAATTCAACCAATCTGCAAGTAGTGACGTTGCAACCACCATACCTTTGCCTCGCTGATCCAGGCCATGGGCAGCTTCAGACTTCCTATGAGTCCACGGGTGACCCAGTCATCTAGCTGAGCTGCCGAGCGAGTGAGCAAACCCTTGATAGCCCTAGCTCGCCTGCCATCAATCCTAGTAAGCACATAGCCAAGTGCGAGAGGAGCGAGATCGTACCCTGCGGAGCCCTCCAAATGTAGCAGCACGAAGACCGCCTCCTGGATCATACCGAGCTGTTCCAGCTGCGATGCATAGCTGTTCGCAAGCAAGTCTGCACTCGGACTATGGCCCTCAACATCGTCGTCTTCCCCGTCATCACTGCGACGAACGGACGTGTCCCTATCGGCCAGATCGTGGATACGGAGGGAGCGCGACAGGATGATATACAAGTGCCAGGGCAATCGATAGTCCACCGCAGACGCGCTAAAGGAGAAGGACGACAAGGTAGCGGACAGATTGCAAGCTGGGTCGGCATATAGCTTGATCAAGGCGTACAACGCGTCTGGCGGTTGCGCGTTCGACGGTTGCGTCCATTTTGGCGCAGCTTGCTCGGGAGACGGACGTTCTCTATACCACGGCACGGGCGCCGAGACACTAGATGCGCCACCTTGCCACAGGCGGTCGTATGCCTGGAAGACTTCGGCGATTGATGCATCCATAGGCTGGCCATACCAAAGTTGCAGCCCAAAGGCACGCTTCCAGTCTAGACCCTTGGCCAGGTCAACGTCGGGGCATTGCTCTATACCGCTACCGTTGGAGCCTTCGAGGGTGTCGACCACGCCGGCCAAGAGCGCATATATCTTCCGTGTGTCCTCACTGATATGTGGATCGATGCGCTGCTCACGCCAAATCTGGAGCTGTTCTTGAAGGTCCGCTCGGAAGTCGGTGTCTCCAGGACATTGCGAGATGAGAGAAGCAAGTTTGACGCTACCGCTATCCATTGCAGCTTCGCAAGCTCGCTCGATTTGATAGCCGCTGAGAAGCGTGAATACGATGGAGTCCCACTGCGCGTCCAGTTGTGTACGCAGGTCGGACTCTAGCACGGATGAGACGGCTGACTTGAGCCACTTCGAGAGCTCAGCCTTGCGTCGTATTCCGGCGATACGCTGTCGAATCGACACCTCTGGAATGTTATCCAAGCGGAAGTCGATGTCGTCGAAGAGCGCATGGCCCAATCGGAATAATGTGGGTTCGAATGACTGGTCGGTGGATGGGAATTGCGATATGAATGATGCGAAGGAGAGGTTCCGGGATGGGTTAGCAAACGGTACACCTTCGGCATCTTCCTCGATGACGGTGTTACTGAGATGGTGATTCAAAAGACGCGAGGCCTGTTCTGACGCGTCAGCCGCGGTGCCAAATATGAGTGGCACGGTGGTTAGCTTGATTGTCGAAGTGTTCGCGGGAGACTTTCTGTAGGGATGTTGGGTGAGATTCATATGTGCAGGAAAATGCCACGCACGATGAACTTGAAGGTCCACACAAGTCCCCAAATGTGCCAACACTCCGCCTGGTCCCCAACCTACTCTGAACGAGCGACCCGACGCTAGGCCTGCATCGACATACGCACCCTCACGTCCCACAAATGCCGAGGCAGAGCTCTCCACGCGCGCGTACTTCCGAGACGGACGATACGGCTCTGGCTCGACGTCATGTGCGAAGGACGCGCGCTGAAGACTGGATGAGCACTGACGTGCGCGAACAAAGCAGAAAACAAGTACCTGACGCGAATCTGCGCGTAAACCATCGCCCTCAGAGTCCCTGCTGTGCTTCCTGCTCAAGGATGTCTTGAGAATGAATTTGCGACGCGGGTGTGGCTCATTGAGGGCCTTGAGTATTCGCTCTTCCTCGGGCATGCGGAACAAAGAGGTTTGCATAACATGCATCTTCTGTGGATCCACGCCAATTTCTCTCGCCCATGGGGTAATCGTTGGGTCTCCCGCTGGCCTACGCCGTGCTTGAGATGACTGCACTCCTGCCCGACTCCGCCCACCACGGTCATCCTCGCTGCCGCTCTCTTCATCGTCATCGTCATCGTCGTCCTCGTCGTCCTCGTCGTTATCGTCATCTTCTTCCTCGCTCGAATCGTCACTGGAGTCGTCCTGGTTACGCGTCGCCGGTCCTAGTTCCTCCTCATCCATCGAGGAGTCCTCCCTGCGGATGGTGACCTGTGGTGCCTTCACCGGCTCCGGCGACGGAACGTCCATAGAGACATCTTCCTCCTCCTCTTCGCTGTCGGTTGCGTATGCTCTGAAACGCGCCATCGCGAGCACGGAGGGTAGGTAAACGAGTAGTCAGAGTCGCGTGGTGCCAGTGGCGGCGGAAGTTGAAGACAAAAGACGCTGGCGGACGCGTCGAACCAAGGCTATGGGACATCGCGCGCGTCCCGCCGCCTCTGCCGCGGAGTCTGCGTTCCTCTACATACCACATCTTCTACTCTGCACCCCAGTCGACCTCATCTTTCCTGGCGAGACGGCAAGAGATCGCAGGGAACATCAACGATGTGACAAGTAACGCCCTCAGCCCCGCGCCGGGCGACAGCACTGACCTGATGTTCCCTCCATCGCAGTCGCGCTCAGACTCTTCCATGTCAGCGACGACGACCTCCGCCAAGGAGACCCCCGCAAACCCGGGGATGAGTGCGCATATAGCGGGAGGCAGCAAGCCCCCTGCGTGGGCCCTCGTGGACTTTCGCGATGACGAGCCTGATGGACATGTACCAGCCCCCACTGCTCCAACCCCAGCCACCCGCACACCGCCCTCTAAACGACCGAGCATGTCGATGCCACAGGACTTCATCTTCTCAAAGGAACTAGGATCGGGATCATGGTCTACGGTGCGCATTTTGATCAGCAGGAGGAGAGACAGTCCTGACATATGCGCAGGTTTTGGAGGCGGTTCATACGGGAACGAGTGAGCGATACGCAGTGAAGATCCTCAGCAAGGCCCAGTTGATCAAGCAGAAGAAAGTCAAATACGCAAGCGTGGAGAAGGACTCTTTGGTCAAGTTGTCGGGGACTCATCCTGGGATTGTGAGGATGTGGGCCGCTTTCCAGGATGAGACATCGCTATGTGAGGTGGTCCCATGTGAGGCATTCGGGTCATACTAATTGTTGGTCAGACTTTGTACTCGACCTTGCACCTCATGGCGACCTTGCCGATCTTGTGAAGAAGCACGGCTCGCTGAATCTGCGATGCGCGCGTTGGTACACAGCGCAGATCGTAGATGCAATTTTCTGGATCCATAGCACGGGCATCGTGCATAGGGATGTCAAACCGGAGAATATGCTGCTCGACAACGAGTTCAGGATCAAGCTCACAGACTTCGGGTCTGCGTACATCGCCCCGGATGGTGATCTCTGTGAGCCAATGCCTCCCACTCGCTCTTTTCATGGCTTCATGTGCCCTTAAGCACCTCGATCCAGCACCTTTGTCGGCAGTGCCGCGTATGTCTCGCCAGAACTCCTGAACAGAGCGTCGAAGACAACAAGCAGTAGGTATGTGCATATACGCGCTATATTTAATTACGCTTAATACTTCACCCGCAGTTCTGACATCTGGGCCATTGGGTGCACCCTGTTCTTCATAATCGCGGGCACCCCTCCGTTCGTAGCAATCAATGACTATCAAAGCTTCCGCAAGATAGAAGCACTGGACTACACCTTTCCCGACGGCTTCTATGAGAGTGCAAAAGACCTCGTACAAAAACTTCTGGTGCGTTCTTCTAGTGCCCTCTCTGCCGCCCGTAATCTCATGGTTCAAACCCTAGGTGCTCGATCCTTCCGATCGACTCGGCGTAGAGCCAAAGTCCTCTCCCACGCAGCTTCGTGGACACGCCTTCTTCTCCACTGTCAGCGCCGCATCCCTAGAGAAATATCGCGACGTAGCCTCAATCCGATGGGACACCTTGTGGACGGATCCTCCGCTTCCGCCGGAGACAGGCATAATTCAGCCTGCTCCGTCTCCAGATCACGATGATGAGAATGCAGATCTATGGGACGATGTTGTACACGAATTCAGCCTTGTTGACATCCGATCTCCGAACGGTGCTCCGACGTCGACGCCAGGTATCCCACCTCCGGGTCCACCGGTCGACGTCGCACCAGATGTGGTCCCATATGAAGTGGTCGAGTCTGTGCATTCTGATCAGGAGCCTCCATGTCGGGCCATTGTCGTTTCTCCAGATGCACCCACGCCCGCCGCTACCACCGCCGAGGATGACGATGTGGACCACACAGCCTTGCGGGCGAAAGATTGGTCAGTCTATCTAACCAGCGGTCTCGTCTTCGGGTCGCCTAACGTCAACGTTCTCAGGTCCCTCGTCGTTGCTCCCGGAGAGTCCGTCCGTCGTATGGCCTCGGTCAAAACATCTATCCGCAAAGGATTCGTGAAGCAGCCGCGCTCGTGCGCGCTCCTGCTTACGTCCCGTCCCCGCATTGTATGTGTGCCTCTTGACGACAAGCAGAGGACACCCAAGTCGTCCGACGTGAAGCATTCGCTGGAGCTCCGACGCCGGGAAGGCAACATGCCAATTGCGAAGAGCCCGAAGAGTGACAAGCAAGAGGTGGTTCAGACGTGTAGAGTTGAGCACAACCAGAGCAGGCTGATTATACGAACTGTGCGTCGTCCCTCAATTATCAGGTGCGTCAGCATGCTGATATTTATTTCCCTGTTGTAGGGTGAGAAGGAATACGTCTACGAGTTCGCGGACGACAGGGCGCTGGCATGGTGGACGCAAGAAATCAATTCTCTACTGAACGCCACATAGTGCAATGCCTCAGTCTCGTCTGTCTGATATTTGCTGTCGGGACTCAATAATATTAATAGCACTCCGATCACGAGTCACTGCATACCTCGACTTGGCCGTGTGCCACCGTGTCTAGAAGCCTTCACGAGTCACACGAGAGTCGCCTCGCTATATGAGCGCTTCTCACAGCAACATGCAAGGTTTCACCGTCGAGGCCGTCGTCTTCTGCAACCCTACTATACTACTTCCGGGCCACGTCAGCCTGCAGTGCCTAAACGCATCACTGGGACAACAAATCACCAGGCTATTGCCATTTAGTGACTATCCGGAAATGCCCATCTTCGTCCACCAACACGTTGATACGGCGTCTCGCCGTGGGCACGACTCGGCAGCGCGACGGAGGAATGTCGAGTGTATGTAACCAGCGCTCACTCGTCCCGCATCAATCTGAAGCAGGTCACGGACAAGCGTATGGATTACGTTGCCTGTACCAGCTTCCTTGATGTATCGGCCAACCAACAATTTATGGCAAGCCATCCTTCCCTCCGTTCCGCAAGACTGCCCACGGAAGTGTTTGTGAAACTTCTTGCAGACTTCCAAACCATTCCGTCTACCATGTTGCAGCCATGCCTACCCGATTTGCTAAGTCTAGCATGACACTTTCGGCTCGGTGTACGTACCACGTAGGTAATCTTGTGTGCAACATATTTACGTATTTGTAGGTCCTCGTGTTGGGCAGAAATCAGGATAACCTCGCCATTGCCACGTGCGCAACATGGACGAGGCACCAATGCAGCATGTCAATATCGAGGATGACGATATATTACACTCGCGCTGGTGTCTTGGCAGTGTTGGCAAGCAGCCACGTTGTCCACAGCCCTGTCGGGCGGTGTCAACGAGCGGCGTGCAAGCCGTGCTGTGGCGGCTGCGGCTGCTGCATTCCTCGAGCGGTACATAGATGAAGTTGGAAGAAGCAAGGATGCACGCCACCCGTGCCACCAGCCATCGTGCGAGCGCTGTGGCGCTGACCATGGAACCACCACTCGAGTGCTCGTGATTAATGCGGAGACGCACTGCTTCTCGGGGTAAGCGGCGACGACACTAGCGGCGACAACCGTGTATTGAGCACCGGTCGCCAGCTTGGTCTGTGAGACGAAGAGTCAAGCGAATAAGTATTTATATCCCAAAGGTGATACTGATTGACCACAGGTGTGCACTGGCCTGGAGAAGGAGGAAGACGAAGAGTCTAGATGACCGATGATAAGTGGCACAGTGGGGCGGTAAATAGATGCGCGTACGGATGTGGTCACGAGTCGCCTGAATATAAGTTGGGCGGTGACGGAACTCTAGATCTTGTGCGGATAATAGTTGTGGATCAAACGGTCCCGCTGTGCGTACAGCTTTGACTCGAACTATTGGCCGTTATGATCGTCACAAAGGACGGGCACACCGTGAAATGACCGGCCCCGAGTTGTCAAGCAAACACAAATGCCCAATGTCCGTCGGGCGTAGACGAAGCCTCCATTGATCACTAATTTTCTCCGTAAATTCTTTAGCACAAGGCACGAGGAACCTGCAGCTTGATACACCGGCGTTGCGGTCCTACCTCCACCGTCGCATCGCCGGAAAAGGGGAAGCTCTATGCCATCTCACTGCACCCGCTGAAGAATGCACGCAAGATCCCGACTCGGCTCGGACGCAATAGCAACAGGATCCGGAACCGGGTCGGAACGAATAAGTTATACGCAGTGCGAAGCGTGGGTTCCAGGACCTTTAATGACACCAATCGTCCCGCGACCCGCATCCCTGCGCGCGGTGCCTGCCCATGAAGTGCCACGTCCGGTAGACACGGGTCCGAGAAGCCGACGGAGAATGCTCGCGGAAGGATGGCTGTGGATACACGCATGTGGGTGCGATGAATAACGGCCGGCTTCCTGTGGGTATGCGGACCGCGGCCCCTATTCTGTTCGTCGAGTGCGTGCCCTGATAGTGAGCTCAACACACATCTTCTGGACGCTACTTAATCGAGGTTCTTTATCTCCTGTGGTAGCGGACACGCTGTGGAAAGACTACGTTTGCGTGCGACTAACTCCTCGAAGCACACACCACCGCATTAATCCTACCGATGGAATCAGCGATCGCATCGGTGGAGGGGTACCATACATGCAGAAGAGATCATTCAATCCAACAAGGCTACATGTAATTGGACCACCCTGCAGCGTTGTACGAGAAACTTATGGGTCGACCACCTAGGACAGCGGTTAATAACCTGGACCGTACATCTGGGGGAGTGCACAACATGCAACGATAACGTGGGATAGTCGACCGACTATCATAGAAGATCTCACACCATATGCACAAGGGACACGTCAACCGTGCTCCATGCTCCCCAGCGGTCCGTCTGTTTGCTACAAACCAGCGATTCATTGGCAAGACGGGTAATCAAGGTCTACGTAGGCAGAGCCTTGAATTGACAATGATGACCTACTGGAAAGTGAACAGGTGGCATGCAGGAAGCACGATGCAGCCAGAACTATCACTTCGCTCTGTTGATCTGTGCGGCGGCGGCGGCGATATGCACCGTTGCCTGCCACCAGACGGCGAAGCCGAGGCCAACAAGACCATGGAGCGTTCCCCAGACGACCTCGGGAGTCGCACGCCATCTGCGAGACAATAAGGTAAGTAAGTGAGTGCATTGCAGAAACGTATTATCAGACAACGACACTTACGACTCAGCAAGCGATCCGAAGGAATGCGGGATGAACCGAGGTGCGTTGAAGAGGACCGTAGAGCACGTAGCGTGATAAATGCACAAAGCGATGGCCAGAGCGCGTTTTCCGGGCAAGAACTCTGTGTCACACAACAGTGTCACCGACTATTAGCGCGGAGGTGAGGTGTGTGTGACTTACCGGCGAGACCGAAGCACAATAAAGCTGCGACACATGTGCCGCTGACAAGTGCTGCGTATAACTGCGGCAAAGTTCTTATCAACGTGCCGTTTGTAGTGTTATTAGAACGCGTATTACCTTAATGAAGACCATGGCGGTATTGTTCAGCTGCAGGAAAGGGAGATTGAGCGGCGACCAGAGACCCTGAATGGCCATGGGGATGTCGAGCGCGATGTGGAGCAAGAACACGATCGACCTGCGCGCGCGATGATAAGCCCACTCCGCTCCCATTACTCCCGCTTAATCACCAGACTTACAGCGGGTGTTTTGCTTGGATTGGCTGTGACATTGCGGCGGCGGTTAAGAGGGGTCGGGCGATGAGTCTTGTGCGGGCTTGGTGGCGGGCGGAGGAAAAGTGCGCGTTGCGCTGACGGCGAAACCGAACTTGTCACAGGCACCGACTAGTGTGACCGCTTTTCACGTGGCGGCTTCACTGGCGGATCTACGATGAGATCGTGATCGCCGGTTTGGTGGGATGATCGCGAGTCGTGTCCCAAGCATCGCCTCAACCTGCAAGAACGTCGGGACATTACTCAAGGGACGCATGCACCGTTTTGGCGGTTCAAAACCAGGCGAAAAGGCGCTTAAGGACCCGACGAAAGTAACGGCCCATAGACCAGCGCGGGTATACGGTTGGAGGGCATGATACAGAATACAACACGCTAGCGGTACTATTTATAAGACACTATATACCATCTATCCAAATCTATCCCTCTATCGAAGAAACCATGACTTCAACCGACTCCAGGAGGAGGAACAGACATGTCAGCATTACCATTGAAATCAGGAATCGCCGTCGTCCTCCGCGTCGCCTTCTACAATAGATGACGCCCGGATTCCAGCCATGGCGCGGCCAAACATACCACCGGACGTCTCGCACTCGTCAAGGTCGCGCTCCAGATCAATCATGCCCTGTCCATCCGGTGAGACCGCAGCCTCCTCACCAACCAACTCACGCAGACGTCGGACCTCCTGACGCAAGCGCGTGATTTCCTCGTCACGCCGATCAGTGCGGCTCTTGAGTACTTTGATAAACTCGTTCCCACAACGCAGGAGCTGCAGCTTGCTCACGCCACGGTTCGGACCCTCGGAGTTGCCCTTGGGAGGACCCCGCGGGGGCATAGCACCGGGTGGAATCGGTTCGTCGGGATAGCCTTCCTCGGAAGGAAGAGGTATAGGCGGCAGGAGGACGCGTAAATCGTCGAATGACGTCTTCAGCGAATCGCGCCGCTTCTGCTCCGCTGCCTTGTGCGAAGACTTACGAATCTGCGGCGGCATGAAAGGCGTGCTCGGGGATGCGGTCGATGGGGTCATCACTGCATTGCCGGCTAGAGACAACAGATAATTGTTAGAAATTCCACCGCGGACGCTTGTGGAAGAATAGTGACTGGACCGACCTGGACGGATCGGCTTCAAGGCTGGACTGATGAGCTGCCCGCCGGCAGTCTTGTCTGCGGCCTTGGACTTGGATGCACCAGTCGCAGACCGAGTAGTCGGCCTTCCTTCCTTCTGCTTGGCGACCGTCGTGCCTTCCTGGGTATTCGGCGGGGAAACTAAATTATTTCCAACCGCTAGTCGGCCGAGTTTGAACATCTGGGCCGGAGTGACTGGCTGAATTTGGCTAGGCTGAGTAGCGCCGGTGGGCGAGACCGGAGTCGCGGGCGGAGGCGGAGTAGAGGAAGTGGACGGGTCAGAGATTACGGAGGGAGGTGCGTCAAGCGGCGGGTGAGCTGGTGGCGGCATCGGAGGGTCGACTGGAGACGGAGTGTCCCCTGGAATGTCCAGGCCCTGCATGCCGCGCTGTACAGGGCTTGGCCTCACGGACGACGGCGCTGTAGCCGGGAACAACGGAGTAGACGTCGCAGACCGAGTAGGACGATTTGTCTTCTTACCGCTGGAGGACGCGGTGATCGTTTTTCTATCCGCAGGCGAGGGTCGCTTACGAGCTGGTCTGCTTGTAACACTTGACTCGTCGCCACTAGAGGACGCATTCGGACGCTTTGAACCAATGGTGCCACTGCGTAACCGGCCAGTGTTCTGCGATGAGTTTCCGGAGGAGAACGAGCTGCCAGAGTTATGGTAGGAGTCGAGCATCGGACTCGAGATGGGTGGCAATTCGCTTAGATCCAGATCTCCTGGCGAAGGAAGAGCGTAACCGGGGCTTTGGAAGACAATATTTGCCGGCGCAGAATGCGGCGCGGAGGGAAGCATATGTTGCGGTAGTTGTGACATAAAGTTCGGCAATAGTGCCGGATTTTGGGCCATAGTGCCCATAGTGCCCCCGTTCGAGTGGAGGAGCATGGGGGATACGAAGTCGGTATTTTGTTGCGCCCGGAGTTCCGTAGATGAAACTTGGCAATTTTAGAAGGACCCAAGGCAGAATGAACGTTGAGCACGCACCTGGGGTTGGCAAGCCGAACTGGGGAGTATCCCTGGCGCGATGGATAACAGAGGAGACATTACTATACAGCGGGCTGCTGCCACTGAGCAGGTCGAGCTGCAGATGGACATGGAACATGGACATCAGAACAATGTTCTCCGAGTCCTCCATCCCATCCACCTTGCACCCACTCCCTTACCCTCCATCCTCTGACTGCCAAGACGAGGAATAGGGATGGGAACGTACCTGCTGCTGGAAAATCTGCTGTTGTAGCTGTTGTTGGAGCTGCTGCAACTGCTGCAACTGCGTGAACTTGACCTGATGCTCCAATAGCGCCTGCGGTGTTGCGGATGGCTGAGAATGTTGCTGATGCTGATTCGACGCTCCCGAAGGGTCCTGCATGAGGAGGTTCTCGAGCATGTCCATATTGACACCAGGCTGAAAGTTCATCTGTCCCTGAGAATGCGAGCCAGATGGTACGCCACTGAAGATGTCGCTAGCGTCGCGAGATCCATCCTGGTGATAGAAGGGATTCATGAATGCCCTTCGGCGCAGGTCCGTGAAAATGGTAGCAGACGAAAAGGAGCATCCACACTTCCCATCGCTTCCGGCGGAATCCCGGGCCATTGGTCCCAAGGAGATATGCCTAATATTTATTGAGCTTGCTAATTACTTATAAGTCCCGCTTAGCTCAGTGGTAGAGCGCATCACTAGTACTATTTACCTTTGTATGAAATGATGAGGTCAGTCGTTCAAGTCGGCTAGTGGGAATTCTTTTGTGACTTGTTACACTTTTGCTACAGGCGATCCGCAGCCCAACTGATTCTATGGGTAGACTGGTACTGACAACGCCTCTGTCAAGATCACACAGGAGTTCTCCTCAAAGGTACAATCAAGGAAGGAAGGTTCCCGCTCTCCGAGCGGCGAGTCTCAGGCTTCTTAATTGATTTCCCACACCAAAGTTCATTCTAATAGCCTCTGGCACCGACATGTTCTTTACTTCGCGGGCTTTCACGCGATGCACCTAGCTGCTCCACTGATGCACATGCAAGAACACCCTTCCATGGCGTTGGCAATTGGGATGACTTGAGCAGTTCCGTTCGCCTGTCTGGCGGCGCGAATGCGGCCAACGGCCCTTGAACCTACGCGGAGGGGCTTCTGATAATCTACAGCTGAAGGGCACCTGACAAAATGGGGATCCTTCTCTGTGGGCCTGGAGCCCCTCTTCTACGTGACCCGACGGGATGGTCATAGATATAATTGGCTAGACAGCTTCCACGCAGGTTAGAAGTTCCAGGACGCCTACCGCCCAGGTATGTTCCGTATGATAGCGGACGCCCGAGGTCAGCCGGTGTCGCCTGAACGGGCAACTTGCATGAGAAGGCTCGAGAGAGAAATTCTATCGCGGTGACCAGGCAATTCCGCCGATGTTCGACTTCCCAGTAATTACGCCGCACAGCCGCAGTTGCTCGGCGTCCGCGGTGTGTGTGTGTTTGAGGGAGCGTCCTGCGATACCAGCATGTAGCGGGCGGTCGCCAGAGAGGTGAGAGGTACAACTGGAGGGAAAAGCGCAAGGCCGGCGCATACTTGACGCCATTGTGGGATGAGTCGTGAGAACCTGAACAATGCCGCCCGTTTAGAAGTTCCTGAAGGAGTTGGGTGGCGGCAAGGCTGCGCAGTGGATGAATCGGTGGCAATCGCAGCTAAAATTTAGTCAGCTCACAATCGTCATTCGTGACGAGTCAAAAAGGATAATCGCACAAGGATACGGAAAGAGTGCTACGCCTTACTGCCAGTACCAGCGATTTATCCGCGGGCGCGGCGAGAGTGACATGAACGCGGAGAGAATCTGTCCAGGCTGGCGCCGCAGACGGCGGCTGCCGGTCTATCTGTCGCAATGATTGTGTCCCAACTTGCCCGACAATTCTACCGCCGTCAGATGCAGACCGGCATAAACTAACGGTAGTCAAGAGATAAAGAGACCCGCACGCGTCCGTTGAACTAGGGCCGATACGTACGCCTACGCAAGTGCCCAGATTTTCAATGAAGTCGGATAAGGGGCTGGAAGCACGTTCATCCGAGCGACTCGCCTCCGGAATGCTTACGGTGCTGTCTACTCGCGCGCTCATATGTGGCCAACAGGGGCTTGACGAAATGTCGGTGTCCCGCACGTGCACATCTCCGAGAGTGTACCCATAGGGATGAACACACTGGTCGCGCAAGCATGGACGACGGCGACCTAACTAGAGCCCACAGCCAGGAGGGGCAGGCATCCAACATGTGTCTCCAGGCGGTTGTCCCGAATGGCGCCTGACGGCTTCTTTGTTCCTCGGGTATGATGCACCACCGTAGCACAGCGCGAGCGTACGTGCACCTAGAGTCGCGCAAAGACGCAATCAGCGCAGACGATGCGGGAGGGATGCATGGAACTTCAAACATACTTTAGCGGGGCGCTCTTGAAGATAGGTCGCGCCCGAAACAGAGGCGACGTACACCTATATCAGCACATTCTTGACGCACCTGCAGAAGCAGGCAGATGAGCGGAGCCAGAGCGACTGGTCAGTCGGGGGATCGGCCCAGCTGAGGCCTGTGACATGGGAGTGGATCTTCATTGATGTTCTTCCACATGCTTACCCATCATCTGGCGTCGGACGGTGAGCCTGAGCCTGAGCCACAAGCGCACCTGTCGGAGGCGTCTGGCTGCGCCTCCAAACTCCACGGCGGTTGGAAACTCTGCACGACCTGATGGAGTAATATCTGAGACGGTATTGAACGGCGATGCTTGAGCCCACGCCACTGCCCGCTCTCCCGCTTGACATAGTCGCAGGTGAGTCGCGGTGGAGCAGGAACTCATTCAGTACTGACCTTGGCACGTCCGCTCAACTGACAGGACAGGCGCGGATCCGCGCGTTCCTCGGTTGCCAGTGGACACAAAGGAGGCATTAATATATATCCCGCTCAAAGCATCGCACGAAGAAGAACAGCTGTAGAAGTGCGGTACCGATCAGCAGCGATTCTTGCCCGACCCTGCAGTCTAGATGCAAAAGGGTCTCCTCACCGGACTAGCGGACTAGCCCAGACTTGGTCCTGCGATCCCCATATAGTACGGCCCTCGAACGACGCGGTAGGTAAGACCATCAGATGGTCCCGCAGGTAAACGCCGACACCGCGCCGCGGGAGACTGCGAACCGGGATGTTGAGATGCGTCCGCGCAAGGCCGTGTCCACGTCCGCTGGCAACCCAATTGCAGTCGAGCTAGCGACGCGCGGAGCGCGTATTATGGGAAAGAACGTGGGGCGGGTGGCACCGTGGCCATGAAGGCATGGTGGGTAGGAACCTTGCGTAACGTTCTATCCGCCAAATTGGATGCTGGGGAGTATACTCCTTATGTGCCGCAGTCAAGCCATAGGTCACTACAGAGCTAAGGCTGAGATGGAGGCGACTTTTATGGATGGCGCTACGAGATGGATAATAGGGGGAAACCTAGCTGAAATGGTGCCGTAAAGCCATAAGACACCGGTAATGATTTATGACCGTACATTGACCGCCGAGCGTCGCGGACAGCGGCGCAGACAGCAGACAGGCATATGACACGGTCGACGGCTACATAGCTGAGCGGTTAGCAATAGAAGCCAGGTTTGGGAGATCCAAGACAGTCACCAAGGATGACGGCGCCAGTTAGGATACAATGAGCGGCTACAGTTTGGGGGAGCGTGGTGCAGTTGGTGGGAAATCGGTCTAGAGGACAATGTCCAGTCGGCTAGAGAGTCGTAGGAGGTAACAGTCGCGTTCAGCGATGGCGCGTAATTTGTTTATGTTCTGTTTGGATGAACGGCCCTGGAGACAAGCAGATGATGTTGTTGTGAACGTGGTGAAGCAACGTTGTACACCAGCAAGCGCCCGTGGCGCTTCGTGGCGGCGACGTAGAACAATGAATGACTAGTTCATCAATAAGGACGGAGACGAGATGGAAACAATGCCGTCGTCTCGAGGACGCGAATGCGTCGCTTGCGACCGGACCGCATGGCTGCTGTATCGCACGCAACGAACAAAGCACGGACGCCACCAAGGTGTTCTGGACGAGGGAACGCTATGAGCGACCACTGGAATCTGTTTTTTCCCAAGTGGTGCAGTCCGTCGAGAGTGTAGAGCGCAGCCATAACACAGCGCAGGATAATCGAAGACATACAGATTTGTGTTGTCCGATCCATCGCTTGTCGGTTGACTTGTGGGTGCAACGGCCGTAAAAAGCTGCACCAAGCGAGAGCACACGGAACGTCCACGGTTGTCACCTGAGAGCCAGCCAGAGATAAGCGGCGGTCACCGCAACAGGGCATTCTTGGTGACTACAGTAACACGTCATTCCGACGGCCAGGGGAAGTGTGTTCCGAGACATCCGTCAGGCCAGCTGCCTGGTGATTGACAGTGAAGTCGGAATGCTGGATCAACCTTGATTCCTGGCGTGGAAGGGCGCCCACGCGCGATGTGGGTGGGAAACACGACCATCGCAGATCATTCTGGGGACCTGTCCATGCCTCGTGTTGGCCGGGCGCAGCTTGAGAAGCACGTTCGAGAACGAGTTGTGGGATACGCTGCATGCCCCCAGACTCCAGGAAGAATTGGGGGTGGTTGAGCGGGTGCAGGAATGATTCGGGGCTGTGTCGTGCGAGTCGGAGCCCCAGCCCGACCTTACGGCAACGACCGACTTCCAATCGGCCCAGAGCCGTGGCCGACGGTGGCAGTTTGACCGCTCTGGCTGGCCGGCTCGTCCCCACCGTCATCTTCTTCTTGGGCCTTCCACTCGAAGGGGACCCTGAAAAGCAACCAGGAGAGCATGAGGTTCCTGACCTTCGCGATGATTCGAATGCGGCCAAATGAGTCACTTGGGTGGGCGCTTTCTGCAGAAAATGTAAATATTGTGCGGTGAGATGGGTGGATATGCGATAAGTGAGTGATGTGCGGTGTGGACCCTAACGTCCCACAGTCTCGGGAGACAGCCGATGAACGGGGACCAATCTGCCATTTCCAACGGTGAGTCCTAGAGACGCGGGCACGATAGCATCGCACAAAGACGTCCGTGTTATCGACGGAGATCTGAAAGGAATGTGGTCGCCCGCTCTAGTAAGTTGTACGTGTAAGGACGCAGACGCATGGCGGTGCGTGTAGGTATAAGCGAGAGGTTCCGGGTCACACATGGGCCATTCGATCGTACCTTCGCTGAGGTGGAAGGTTTGAAAGGGCATTGGGCGTGGACAAACCAATGAACAAAAGGGGTGGTCCAGCGTGGGAGGCGTGACCACATCCGACCTCCGTTCGAACCTGATATATCATAGGGTGATCAACAACAAAAGAAGACGGGAAGATTCGCAAACTTCCGCGGGCAAAAATGCAATTGAGATGCCTTTGGCCGGGCAAGACGGCCAGAGATAGGAAAGTGCGGGACAGGAAGGGGGCACGGTGGCTAGTCGGTGTGCTGCCGGAGCCACATAAGGCAGACTGTGGGTAGAAGCGAGTGGTGAAACGCGCGCGGCATCAGATGCCGGCACGAGTCCCACACGCACAACTTAATTTTGGACGACTCTGCGAGAGTCGTTGGCTGGCGCGGACCAAACATGGCTAGCCGTGGGCACGCCACAGTCTGGCAGAAGGGATGCCACGCACCCCATGGCCAACCTTCCAAGCGTGCGGTATATCAAAGCAGACAGGGGCTGCCGTTGGTGTCTGTTGTCGCGCAGAATGATGGGGACAAAAGAATGTCTGTCGCAGCCGTCGGGAGGCATCCGCAGGCATCCGCAAGCGTGGTGGTTCCGGTCCAAACTTCGAGGCGAGGCAGGGCGACGAAAGTGCGAGAATAAATCCTGATAAATCCCACGAGATTGAAATCAGATTGGCCAGCCATAGAATCTTCCATTATTATATAAGCTATCTACTCAAATTGGCGTCGCTTATTGCCGTAACAGAATACAACAGCTTATATCTCTCCACGCTCCGTCCCTCCGCCCTTCTCTCCCCCCAACCACCACCATCCCCCCATGTCCTATCCCTCAAAGCGTCGCCGAACTGCTACTTCTGTTCTTGCTGGCGCTTTTGACGAACGTCCTACACGCGACGTCCTTACTAGTCTACTAAACGGTGTCCCCATGCCAAAACCAACCGAGGAAGAGCTGCTGATGAGGAGGGAAAAGAAACGTGAGAAGAGGGAGCGCAGGGAGCGCGAGAAGGAGAGGGACAAGGAGAGGGACAAGGCAGACAAAAAACGCGTCAAGACCACGGCCAAGGCTCTCGAGAAGACCGCGCAGTCCAACGCGTCGTCCTCCACCGCCGCGCCCGCCGCAGTCGCGCCGAAGAACGCGATCCTGCCCATCCCTCGCGCGCAGACTTCTTCCTTCTGGCAGGCCAGGCCCCAAATTGTTATCCCCAGCCTTCAACGCTCCGCGTCGTTCTCTCCACCACCCATGCCGTCCTCACCACCGACCACTCCTGGCCCGTCCATCTCTTCTCGAACATCCGCGACCTCATCGAAGCGGCCGTACACGCCTGATGATGGCGAGGATATCACCGATCGCCAGCGGAGCGTCGAGAGCCAGGAGCCACCCGAGAAGAGGGCCAGGAAGAAACGCCCCGCTGCGCGCAAAGGCTGGAAGGGCTGGGTTGAGGGCTCGCCTCCCCCATCTGAGAAGCTCATCAACCTCGATGTCGTTCAGGTCCTCACGGAGAGGAAGACAAGGAGTGGAAAGAGCTTCGATGCCATCGGCGCTGGCCGGGAGGGCTGGGTCTGACCTAGGTGCGTGTTTCATCTATACTAGCGGTTGGCTCGTCCTCATACTTGTCCTAGACGTGTGTACCGTTCCAATGCTCTCTCTGGCTCGTCGTAAACCCCTGTGTTTTCGGTCTACGTCTATCGTCCCCTCTGTTTGTCAAGCTTCCCCCCACCGAAGTCCTCGTTACTCGCGTACCTATATCCTTGGCATCGTTGAAACTGCATGCATTCCGCTCGTTTTGTCTCTTTTTCTCGTCCTGTGCTTTTGCTCTGGGTTGGATTCTTGGTCATGATTAATCCCTGATTTGTGTACATGGTTTCCCAAGTAGCGCTAGGTGCTAGGTCATGAATTGTCTTGTATACATACGTATGTCGTCGCCGCTATGTTACACGCAACGCCATGATGTTTCTTGTCCATGCAGTGAACTCGCCAGTGTCGCCATAATGACACCGTTGCCTATCCGGTATCCAGATATCTGTCGTAAGTGGTTTACACCGGCTGGGGTAGCCACAGCGCCGCAACCGCGTCACCATGGCCCAGTGGTCGGCACCTCCCTGATCGAAAATGGATCGAGCCGATCGTTGTAACCTACCCACGATCCACTGATGGCGTACTACAGGTGCATACAAGAGGCGTAACTGGTAACTAACGTGTCTAGGCGAGACGGGAACACGCTGGTGCGGCTCTGCAGGATATTCGAACAAACGCGACGGGAAGCCCGATGACGAGCTGCCTGCATAACTCCGAATTCCGATCTCCCAATCTCGACGCTGTATGGAGCGAATCTCAGCTCCCAGGCTCCGCGTGGCGCTCTCGGCGCCCACTATGATGTCACACTTGTGACTCGGCGTTCCAGGCGTTTGGCGCCTGTTACACTTCAAAGATGTGTGGCGGGATGGCGACTCCACGACCGTTCCGTCGAGACGAAGGTGTGTGTTAAGAGCCTTTGT
Organism: Fomes fomentarius; assembly: GCA_022606135.1. Taxonomy (NCBI): domain Eukaryota; kingdom Fungi; phylum Basidiomycota; class Agaricomycetes; order Polyporales; family Polyporaceae; genus Fomes; species Fomes fomentarius. Next base: position 404,199 of record JABYQN010000011.1, on the reverse strand, counting down.
ACAGTAGGACTAGCGGTTTTTTTCTTGCTAACATGGACGGACGAAGGCACTTTTCATGGCCTGATACTAGGACATGGGCGGCGGGAGATTGGTGAGGAACATCCGAGCCGTATCATTTCCTCGTTTTACGAGCGCTTGATAACCCAAGCACAGGACGTTATCAATTCCTCACCAGTTTCCTACCCATATCCTGACTTACGGAATGGAGCCCTTGCCCGTGGTGGTACCCTTTTCTGACCCCGCAGTAGGTTTTTTTTGGCCGAGCGAGAATCCTGTAGGTCTATATTGCACCAAAGACTCATCAAGAGACACTTGACCGACGGGCGTTGGTACAACGGGCTGACTACGCCGCCAGGATATCTCGCTAGGCGTGTCATAGTATTCGACAGTTGGGTCAAATGAAGACATGCTCACATATAGTTATTCCAATGCAACTAACTCTAGCTACTTATGGACCAACGTGGTTTTAATCACTAGTGCGACCAAGCTAGGGCTGATTGATCGTTCTTCGGTCGTGCCGTGTCTCCACACCATCCGCGAAAGAGCCGCATGATGAGCCAATATTAGCACTACGCATATTCTGACATGGTGCCTCCTTGTGGGCTATTAAACGCTACCGGAGCTTCAGTTGAGGCAGCATACTTTCTACTACCATGTATGAGCGCAGGTGGCGTCAACACGTTGGGTGGTTTGTATGTGACTTTCCTAATTGGGATACATCGCCGCCAACACTTGGCGCCCGCCGCATATGGTCCGATGGTCGGGCGCCCCGCCCCTTCCATCCTCACCGCCATTCGACTTGTTCAAGTTCTCGCCTCCCGCCACGGACACAGTGTCAATCGTCACAGAATTTGGCCTCTTTGGCTCGCACGCGACCAACTAGTCGCCAGGGTCCAGACGGAAACGATTCACGCGGGAACCCGCTGCGTGTCAGGCACACGTTCGCGATGCTGACACACATTCCCTTTCCCGCGTTGCCCGTGCCCCCGTCATGGTTTCCGGGACACATGCTGCAGTTCCAGCGAATGCTGCCGACTCTGCTTAACAAAACGGACGTCGTGCTCGAGCTCCGGGACACCCGCCTCCCGCTGACAAGTATCAACCGGAACTTCGAAGGTACGTGACGTTCCGTGACTCCTCCCGAACTGAAATATTCGGGGCGTGCCTGACTCAGACGGCTTGACTGTGCACATGGTGCAATGCTCTCTTGGCCAATAACAGGGCTCAGGGCCTCCTCAAGGAGGCATTTCACAACGGAGGTCCAGGCTCCGCGAAGCGTGCAGTGACGGGGCGTGTTAGCATGGGCTGTGGGGCGCAGCACATGATATCTGGCTTTCCTGTGCAGCGCGAGAACATCCTGTGCGCCTACGCCGCAGTTGAGATGTGCCCCAGGCCGCTGTCTGAGTTTTACTTAGGACACAATCGAGACATGCCTAGTACACGGGCGACGGACAGACGCTTGAGGTGCTATGGCGGTTGCCACATGCACGACGTAGCCCCACATTTGTCTGTGTGTCCGCGGGTGTGGTTCGACCCCTCTATGACACCGCAAGTCTTGCTTGCTCGTGTGCAGGCACAACTCTCTCTGATGGACGTGGGCAAATCTGCCGTCGAGCGAGGTGATATACATCCCTCATCTCAACAAACATCTTATCCGGTCGAGCCACCCTCATCAGCCGGTAAGGGATACCCGAGACGAACGAGAGACGACACACTCATTTGGCCTCTATCGACTCAGTTGGGGTATTTCCATTGCTGTCATGCATCCCATGCACCGCGTCACATCCTGCCGCGTTGAATCAGAATTATCATCCGTCGCGGGTTCTCCTTCCTGCGTAGATCCTTCCTTCATATACACTGGCCAGCCGGAGCAAATCCAGCGAGCGCGAGGGTCATGCGCGTGTAGCTTCTGGCAATGTTGGGTGAAGGGTACGCCCCATTTTCAACAGCCCGTGATGAGGACTGGGCTTATGTACCCTTGGTCCAATAGCGACAAGACCTGCCTTGCGACGCGTCCATATGGGGCGCGTGCAGCGGTCTCAAGCGCTCCATTCATTTTTTGAAAATCACTTCACAAATGAAACATGTCTCTGCCTTGGTTTTTTCGCGCTGTGCACTCCTTTGCTGTACGGGTCTCCTTTACAATGGTGTGGTGACGGGTCCGCTCATACGGTGCCGGGATCTGGGTTGAACCGCCCTTCGTTTGATTGGTGCAGGCAAGTTATACGGGTCGTTTTGGAAATCCACTGTGCCAACTAGTCCACCAGATTTCGAGATAACGCCGCGCCTATCCACTCAGGAGCGGTGGTTGGGTGACAGCGACATCATATCTTGCCTTTGCAGCACAAAAGATTGACCAGTCTCTGGGCAGTGGCGTTTGCATCTCTGGTTGTGTGATAGTTCCACACTCTGAAGGATCTGGTTGTGATAGCATCGTGATGAACAGAATTTGACTACGTATATACACAGGTGCACTGCGGAAATGGCGCCGCGAACGGGGTGTGGGACCTAGCTCTGGGTATTCTCTGGATGGATCAGCCGCCGGCTCCAGTAATGGCACCGTCTGTGAGCGGGTTGTAGTATTCAGCAAGCGCGACTTGGTACCCGAGTGGGGCATCAAGGTACGTGAGTAATAATTCGACACGGTAGTTGTTCTAATCGGTGCATCATCAGCCATTCCAACGAGCGATGGTTGCCAAATATCCCGACCAAAAGACCTTTTTCGCGTCGTGGAATCGCACTCGCGATATAAAGGCGCTTAGCGAGCTGCTAGTCAGTATGTCTTCTCCCACCCGTCGGTGAGCCCCGCGAACTCATCCGGTGTCTTTAGACATAGCGAAGGAGCATCCATACCGATCGGAGCTGAACGTATTGGTCGTGGGGATGCCTAATGTTGGAAAGTCGACGTTGTTGAATGCGCTCAGGAGCATTGGAATAGCAGGGCGTATGTTTGCTTCCCTTCCTTGCGACGATGGAACACCACTCATCCACGCTTCCTCCGTTCCCTAGCAACGCCTAAAGCGCTACGGACGTCCGCGCAGCCTGGGATGACGCGTGTGCTCTCTACCCGGTTGAAGCTCTCCGTGGATCCGCTCGTCTACGCGTATGACTCGCCGGGTGTAATGCTTCCATTCCTTGGGAATGGCATGAACGGCGCGGAGCGGGGAGTCAAGCTCGCGCTCATAGGTCAGTTGACAATGCTTCAGTCGAGAAGCGCAATTCACTGACGTACGCTCACCGAACTCTGCGGGACGGGAACAGCCGGAATCAAGGAGGGTCTTTATGACATTGAAGCGCTGGCCTCGTATTTGTTGTACCGGCTCAACGTGCTAGACCCTGTCTGTAAGTGCACCCTGCTTTCTTTGGCCTAGCCGCAGAAGGACTGAGATAGGCGCCACCTTGCGACGGCCACACGGTCCCGCAGCGCCAGCATATTTACAGCTCCTTCCCAGGGACACGGCGCCGCTACTGGACGTCCATGAGTTTCTGACGCATCTAGCGAAGAAACTCTGTATGCTCAAACGGGGGGGTATCCCAGACGTCTCCCGCGCAGCGGTATGGTTCATCAAATGGTGGCGAGATGAAGGCGGGCTCGCGTCTGCGTCTGCGCCCGTACTGCCTGACTCTGTCGCAGACTCGGGACTGGAGAGCTTCCGCCGCGGGTGGGGATTCGACCTCGAGTGGGATGTCGCAGCCGCGGAAGCTGGGCGCTACGACGCGGCGGCGATTCAGACAAAGATGGAGCAGTGCATCGACGCCTTCGAGAAATCGGCCTTGGAAGAGGAGCAGGATGGGGGCGCGGTCAGCTCCACACAACAGAAGAAGCGGCTGAAGGAACAGCAGCGTGTCAGGCAGCAGGCCCGCACCAGGGCAAGATTGGCATCAAAGCGAAGCGGATGAGGACTCTTCGGTTCGGAGCACATACAGCACCGCATCCTGATGGATATCTGGGTTGAAGATTAGTTGTATGAAATGCTGACTAATTCCCCGATAGATAACTCTTTCTGTACACATCTGCTTACGCCTCATCTCGTCGGATGCAGTTTCTATTGAAGGTGGGACAACTCGGCCTACAGTCTGGCCCTCGCATTACATATGCTTGATCCCATCGATCGCGGGATGAATGAGTACGAGCGCAATGATGCCTTAACCATCCATGCATCAGCTCAAGGTCCAGATGATGGATTATTTCGGTCCATTCCTGTGCACTGCCCCTTGGTAGTGTCTCGCGTCATCCATGTAGGTACAGCCATTGCATTCTCCGAGGATCACTCGGGATACTTTCCGTTTCGGGCCTTGCTCGCGTATGGATGCATTGGCACTATTGGCACTAGGAGTAATCCTGGTGCAGTCCGACAATGGACCATCTCCTTAGCCGCTGGGTCATTGGGTTGTAAGGAAATAGAGTATTCAGGCATGAGCACCCTTCACACCCTAGGAGCACGGCCCACTAATTTCCTGCCCCAATGTCCATGCACATTGAGTTCTTATTTATTTAGAACGCAAAAATCGGTAGACCTAGGCAGAAATACCCACGGCCCTCCGTCCACGAGGCTCGCTCGCCACACTGCGTGATCCGCGCCGTCTTCTGTGATTTCCTAGGACCTAGGTGGGCACGTACCGTGCACGAGGAATGACAGCCCAAAGGATGATAAGCGTCGACATCATCGATACCACACTTCACAGCGGAGATGAAGAGGGGGGATGTAAATACAAGGCTCGCCTCGTGGGTGATTAGGATTACTCACAACGGCTGTAGGGAGGCGATGCCGAACTTCTGTGCGAGAAGACCGGTGATGAAAGGGAGGACCGCAGAGCCGGCTTGTCCCGCGCCCGCAATGTATCCGGCACAACCGGTCATCAGCCACCTCGGCAGGATGGTCGTCGAGTGGTTCATGAGGATGGGGAACATGGGTCCGAGAAGGAGGCCAACGAGGGAGACGGCGATGGCATTCTGGACGAGCGAGGGGACGAGCCAAACCGTTATTTCCAGTCTAATCCCGCAGTCTCACGGTCAGCGGCGTGCGGGCTTTGGAATCTTCTGTTGGACCACTCACCCGATGGTCAGAACGGCATAGATGAACAGCGCACGGCGTTCTCCGATCTATTTTGCGTTTCAGCAGGCAGGAGAGTTGCTACGGTGCTCTGTTTACCTTCCGATTCACCCATAGCAGAAGGATGCGGCCGAGCATTATACCTGCCAAAGGCGTAGGTCCGACTTCCACTGCCCAAAGTAAGTCTGAAGGGCTGCTCACCGCCGAAGAAACCGGAGGAAATGTACCCAGAGTTCGCACTACCGCCACGCTTCTCCAGGATGAATGTCACAATCCATCCTGTCATTACAGTCGAGTAAGTGGTTTGCTGACATCAAGTCAGTAGACAAATTGACATACCACCGAGAGTGACCTCAATGCCGACATAGATCAGTGCGAAGAAGGACAGGAAGTGGACCTCCTTCAAGCGCATCATCTGACTGAACTTGCTGGAACCCGTATCGTTTTCAGCGTCGAGCGACTCTCCTTCTTCCTGCATAATTTCTATGCGCCAGCTCAGCTAAACAACTGCATCCACGATTAGGAGCTGTACTCACCGTCCTGCCGTCGTCCACGGAATACAGCCCACAATATCGCAGTGCTCACGGCATACAAGCCTGCCGAAATGATGAAGTGGAAGGACCAATGCTTAGGGTCCTGGGCGAACTGCGTTGCCGCGAGAGGTGAGATGAGCGCGCCGAGACCTGCACCATACAAGTTTCAAACACATCTCGAGAATTCTACCGGGCATGACAGGAGTAACGCACCATAAGTGCCGTGCAAGAACCCCATCTTCTCGTTTGAGTTCTTCTTGAGACTTGCGACGAAGCCAGTCGCTTGCGCTGCCTGGATGGCGAGCGTGAAACCGATGATGAGATAGGCAACACACATGACCGGGAATGGTCCAGCGGGTATGAGCATCACGTATGCACCAATCTGGCATGCAGCCCCTGTCGTAAGCTGGGGTTAACCGTGGAATGGACTCGGAAAGGTGGACGGGCGATGACGGAAGAACCGTACCCATCACAAGAACCTGTTGGGTGCAACAATGAGAAGGCTTTCGCAGTCATAACATAATTCCCTTTCACCTTCCCGAAGCCAAATCTTTCTGTCAGGTACACATTGGTGAAAGCACCGGACAGAAAACCCTACATCGCGGAGATGTGATAAGCAATCGGGGAGGAAGCATTGATCGGAAGGAAGACTTACGATAGCGTTGCAGACGAAGAGCATGGAGACGATGGCAAAGCCAACCTTAAGGTTAGTCTATAAGCTCAGGAATATAACAAACAGTACAGAAACCCTACACCGTATCTCTCCTGTACGCGAGGAATCATCGGTCCCGTCGTGGCGTCGTTCCAGCCATTCACTAACAGGCACCAGCACAACGCCGCGAAGTGGATTAAACTCTTGCGCCGCTGCTCCGTTGTGCGACCAGCATCCGCAGTCGTCTCGTTCCCCTCATTGCTGTGGATAGACGCGGCGCGAGACCCGGCACCGGTCTCTACGTCCGCGACAAGGGCAGTAGAAGCGGCAGCCACAGCATTCTTCCGAATGGCCGTAAGTTCGATGGTGTCGGAATCTTTCACAGACTGGACGCGGATGGGGTCGGCACGGTGACGTATCTGGTCTGCGGTCGCATTGGTGGGTAGACGCGGTGCAGACGCCGACGTCGCATTGTCCTTCAAGTTCTGGTTCCCGGACAAGGAGAATGTCTCCATTGAAGTGGTTGAAGCCACCGCGTTGTCGCCTCTCCCTAGGGCTGGAGTGAATTCAGACACTCCATCATTCTTCCCAATCGGGGCGTTGTGTGCAATTGTCACGAGCGATGCGGTACTCATAACCGTTACAGTGAGAGCACTTTCGGAAGATGACTGGCAGTGTCCCTGTGTACTTTTCAGAGCCCAGGACCGGTGCAGCTAGATCCGGTGTCACTGACGGTGTCTTGCTCTTCACACTTCGGTTGGAAGTATTTTGTCGGAGAGAAGGAGTGGCCGGCGTGAAGGAGAGCCTGAAGGGTGATCTTGAGTTCAACTTAACAAAGTTCGGATCATACTAGTCTTATTAGTCAGTCAGTAAGCGTCTATCACCGCTTACTGAGTTCTGTGCAACGGGGAATATTCGCCGTTCAGTGAAAATCGCTTTGTTAGCCAGGTTTGGTTTCTTAGAAGTTATGTCATATCCTACATAGCGCACTAAGCCATCGGTTCCAAAGGCGATATCGTTGTACACTGAGGCGGAAGACTTTACTTCTACACATCGTTATGCTACAAGACATTATCGACAACTTCTTTCTATCATACAACAGACGCAGCGACCGGTGTGCCTGTGCCCGTCGTCTCGGGCCTCCGCTTGCCCCTCGTGTCCTCCGCATAGTTCTCGTAGAAATTATGCTCGTCCTTGCCGTGCGTGTTCCCGCTGCTGCGTCCGGGGCCGTCCCAGAAATGGTGCGCCTGAGAGTACACGCCGTAAGACGTTGGGACGACCTCGATAAGATCGCCGCGCGCAACCTCGATTGCAGGGATCTCGGACGCGGGAAGGCCGATCAGGTATGCGAGGATGCAGCGGATGACGGAGGCGTGGCCGATGATGAGCAGGTCCTCTTTCTCGCGCTCGAGCTCGACAAGCGTGGGTTCGAGGCGGACTGTGAACGGCACGTCAATACCGCAGAAACAAGATGATTAAGGCGTACGTACCGCACAGGTCGTGGTAACTCTCGGCCCGCGGAGCACGGTATGCATACGGGTCGTTCACGAAGCGCACCCATTCGTCGGGGTAGTATTTGCGTACTTGATCTGGTGTCAGGCCGTCCCATACGCCGGGGTTGATTTCAGACATTTGTGGCCGCTCGGCAACTTTGACTTTGGATGGAGGTGACGGGTCGTTGGCGTTGTGAGTCAGGAAGGGCCAGGCCGTGTGATGTGACCGCCTCCGCGCAGACGTCCATATCTACAACAAAATGTTAAGACAGTGAGGTAAGAAGAGGTGGTGCGGATACTGACGACAAGCCGTCGCTCTTTGGGGTCGAGTCCGCGTGCTTCGAGCGACTTTGCTCGACGCTCAAGAACAAACTCCTTGAGACGCTCTGCATACTCCCAACCAGCAGGGGAAAGGTCGGAGTCAGCTTTGTAAGAGTGCTCGATCAGCGATTGCCCGGACTGTCGTAGGTTATCAGTTACATCCCATCCTAGAGGGAGTATTGACTGACTCTCGCAAAATAGATTGTCCTGAAACGATTATGGATGTTCATTAGGAAAAATACGACTCTTGACTGCAGATAGCCGTGGATGTTCTACGGCAGGCATAGATCAGCACAGCCGACGAGGTGACTTCTGTCACCACTTACATTGACCATGATTTTCTCGCCGACGTTGATGATACGGATAAAAGGCCAGGTCGTTTCCTCGACTGGCTGGTAATGTATCTCATGATCCTTGATACGGTTGTAGTAATCTTCAACAGCTTTATCTTGGTCCCAACCACGGTACTGAGCGAACGTTAGGATAGGTGAACATAGGACGCCGTGCAACGAGAGATTCTCACATCAGGTGAAGAGATCTTGACGCTCCGTATGTTGGACAAGATAAGGTCCTCATTGTCGCATAGCGACTCTACAAGTAGCCGTTCAGAATAACCCAGAAGAACAATGCCATAGCGCACCAAGCATGATCACATGAATACCGGCCTTGTCGAACTTCTCCGCAACGGCCTGCCGGCGTTCCTGAGTGCCATTGTTCGCGTCGTAAATGACGACTTGTCCTCCATTGTTGAAAAAGTCCCAGATCTGCTGCTCGCACCCTGCGAAAATTCTTTCCCGGAGCTTGATGGTCTCCAAGCTTTTCTCGCCTTATGGCAACTTCAGCGAATCCCTTGTTCTGCGGCGGACGCAGCGACCACCTACCTAATGTGAAGTAGTCAGGCGGAAGCTTTTGTGCCCCTCCAAGCACCTTCCGCCGATAGTCACCCAGCGAGATGACTGCGGTCTTGACACCAGTCCATCGAAGATACCGTTCGAGTGCACGGGAGATGTGCGTCTTGCCGCGAGCTGGGAGACCGACGGTGCACACCAGGATCTTACCGGCATGGAAGAGAAGACCTGAAGCGGTAGTATATAACGGCGCGACCATCGTCGACGAGGGTAGAGATGAGCGCGATAGCGGTTGTTCTCGCAGTCGGACAAGGAGCGGTCAAGGCGGAGCGCACCTGATTCTAGGTCAGTTATCTTATCGGATAACCCCACAAGGGGCAGAAACATACCAGGCGGTAATGTAAGCATTATTAGCGGCCTTATAAAGTCAGCACGCACCATCCACCGCGCCACCCCGGCATGTTGACCTCAAACCTCTACTATCTCAACAATAACTCCTCCCCTTGATCCTCCGAATGGCCAAGCATCACAGTAGTACGCGATCCAGGCGTCGCCAACCGCATCAGCGACGCGCAAGCACTCCATCGACGCCTATCGAACTTATCAAACAAGGCGCGACCACCACCGAAGCCCAACGACAACGTCAGAAGAAGCAACGAGCCAAAGAACAAAGGCAGCGACGCGCTGCAGCAATTCAAGCCGCTGAACGGCGGGCGAGACGGGAGCGTTGGGGCTCGATAGCGTTGGAGACGCAGAATATTGTGCTTGGAAATGGCCAGTACGTCGAAGAGCGCCCCGTTCCCTCTCTTTCAGCCTCTGTGACTCAACCTTCGGAAGGCCAAGGGGACGCTATCGCCAAGCTCACCGTATCTCATAATATCGCCGCACCCATCACCCTCAGCAAGCAGCGTACGGTCTTTTACGACCACTTCGCTGAACTCTTGAACCATTGGAAGGAGGCCCATCCCATCACCCCCTCCGCCTCTACCCAGATCGAGTTCTCGCCCAAGTCCACGCTCAATGTCGCAAGACATCTTGTGCTCTCTCGCTCTGCGGATCCTTTGCGATTGACGGATGTCGGTGTCCTGTCGTTTGCTTCCGCGAAACGCAACAACGCCCACCTCAACGGCAGTAGCGAGCAAGAGGACATTCTCAAGCGTCACAGCTCTCTTCTAGCATGCCTCGGGGGCCCCGCTGCTCAACAGTTCTACAAGGTCCACGCTCAGTTCAACAGCCAAGACGGCAGCGGGCTTCGGGATCATGCTATGCTCTACTCCCCTGCGGTCGTCGTCTTCCGGAAAGACGGCGACGACAAGCCTCTCTCCCGCGGTGACTCTCTCGGCGGAGAGTTCATACCACCGTACACCATCAATGTTGTCTCTTCCGTGCCGGTCAACGCTGCCGCGGTCCGTGCCAAGCACACGATCCTTCCTGGCGAAGAGTCGCTTTATGAGAACGGCATCCGAGACGCTATGAAGGAGCGTATGGGCCGGCTTTTGCGTCTTTTCGAGCTAAACGGCGACAAGGCTCTCGTTCTTGGCGTTTTCGGATGCGGTTCCTATGAGAACAAGGTCGAGACTATCGCCAGGAACTGGGCCGAGCTGTTGGTGTGCGGTGAGACCGTGGACAATGTGAGGCATGAGGCTCGGTACAAGAACTCTTTCGACAAGGTCGTGTTTGCTGTCCCAGGGAAGCTGTTCGAGCCCTTCAAGAAGGCGTTCGAGATGCGCGTCCTAGAGGAGGAACTGACGAACGCTACCTTGAACTAGAACAATGGAACGTGGATGAACAATTGTATCGTAACAATGTAACATCTTCGTCAAGTGTAGCTGTACCACTACGTTAAGTGACTCGTATGCTTCCTGATATTCTTAGCATTTCGTATATATGTATCGCACGACTACGGTACTACTCTTTACAGCTATTTCTTGTCCCTTCAATGTGACAGTCAGTTTACAGATAACGGCCTTTCGAAGTAACAGTGCAACGTTCGTGAGAATGTAGGTGGGAAAGCTTTCCGGACCGTCTACAAAGCGAGCAGCAGGATAAATGTATCTTGTGAACCAAACCGAAAAGACAGTACATAGCCAGAACAGCAAAATAGATACGTACAACAGCTCCAGAGTCTAGATTCCGAGATTACGCATGCGCGGGCATGTCAGAGTCAGATGTCTGGTCTGGATGACAGACCTGACCTATACGTCCATTTTCACGTCCCCGCCGCTCGCGCGATACTCCTCCATCTCCCGGTCAAGCTCCTCCCGTGTCTTGGATTTCGGTTTCGGTTTCGTCTGTTTCGCGTTCTGCTGCTTCTGCCCCTGCTGCTGCTGCTGATTCGCCTGCTGCTGTCCGCGCTGCTTGTTGAGCCTCCGCGGCCCCTTCTTCGTGCGCAGGCGGACTTTGGTCGGGGGGATGGGCGCGTTCGACGCGGGAGCGGGTGCTTTCTTCTGGCCGTTACTAGAAGGACAGGGATGGGACATCGGACACGCTGAGACTGAGACGATGTCGATGCGGAGAGGAAGAGGGGAGGACGTACACGGGGGGCGCGGCTCTCGCGGCCGCGGCCGCTTGTGCGGGTGTCGGTGGCGAGATGCGGTTGAGTAGCGATGGGACGGCGGATGGGGTCGGGGCGGGTGGTTTGCGCGCGTCGTCGTTGTCGTCTGCGACGATCTCAATCTTTATGGGTCTCCCTGAGCGAGGGTTTGGTGTCAGCGTCGGACGTGCAGATAGAACGCGAGAGGCCACAGCCGGAGGACGGTATTCGGTATTCGGTATTCGGGAAGACGTCTCACGTTGCACTCTGTATGATGATGGGGGCATATCCGTGTCGCAGCATTTTCCCATTCATTCCGATGCCTGTAGGCACTGTGGTGAGGCAGGATGGAGGTGCGAAACTTACTTCCGTCTACGATCTTTCCGTTGTACTTCGCACGCGCCACAGTCGCGTCTCCTGGTCTCGAGAACGACACGATGGCCATCCCCCTCGACTTTCCTTGCGAGTTGTAGACCAGGAGGACTTCCTTCACCGGTCCGACTGTCCTGGAAAAGAGCACCTATCCCCCGTCGAAGTAAGGAAGTGAGAAGACATATAGTCAGCCGCTACCAAGAGACCACCCCTAAAAGCACGATGAGCATAGGGATGGACATACCTCGACTTCGTTCTCTACAACATCCGCAGGCAGCCTGCTGAGAAGGATCTTACTCCCGACCTCTGAATTTGAACTGGAGGCAGTCCTCGCGTTCGGCCGCCACGCGGGGGCTGGATGGGGGTTACCGAGCATACGCTGCTTCTGCGAATGGTAGGTGTTGAGGCGAGGATGATGGGCTTGCATATTGTGTGCACGAGGTTATGGATGTGAGATGGAAGCAAAAAGGAGGGCCAGGTGATAGAGGGAAGAAACTGGAGTGGTTCCGAGTCGAATGCGGCGGGCGCGAGCAGCGCGGCAACGCGCGCTGCACGCGGTCACGCGTACTCGGAAGTTTCGCCCGCGCATGCATCCTGGGGAAAAGGCATTCAATAAGTCGTTCTTTGGCCCTAGATTAGCTATATTAGGCCTATTGGCCAGTCCAGGAGGCCGATTTTACATCCTCGGGCCATCTTTGGCATGGCGAATCCTGCGGTTCTGAAGACAATTCCGACAAACGCACTAGGACCGCGAACGGCATGCATTTGTACTTCCACGACGCTCTTTCGCGAGCCTCGCGCGCACGTTCTCGCTGATCACCCTCTCGAGTGTACTTCTTAGCTCACTTTTACGCCCAGATGCCCTCGGAGTTTCGCGTGAATGTGCCTTTTTGCGTACTCGGACCGGTCTGCCGCGTTGTTTTCCGTGGCAGATAGCTATCAGCTGGCCGGTTCCACCTAATGATACCCAATCGCCCCCATGTTCCACGTTCCAGAACCGGGTCTCGGAGTGGTGATATTACGTGCTACACTTAGCCGTGAAAAAAAACACACAAAAAGCGTGTTCATCCACCTCTCGATCTTCGTCTCTCGCTCTTTCGTCGGCGTCATGGCTCCCCTAACTGGTCCTGCGCATCTACCTAGTCTTCACCTCTCTGCCTCGTCTTCTAAGGTCACGTTTGAGGAGGCTGTGGACGACCAGGACTTGGATGTCGTGGAAGACTTGCCTCGTCATGCACGCACTTCCAGCTTTCGGCGGCCCTCCGCCTCCGGTGCGCTCGAAAGCGGCTCGGTCTCGTCTCTCGAGCTCCCGCACACGCTGACGAGCGAACGCGTGCGCCGCCGGTCAGAGCTCTCGCGCATGCGTCCGCTCGACTCCCCGCCAGCCATCGAGCCCGAGGCGATCGAGCTCCCGGTCATCCAAGAACATACGCTCGGGGCGTCACGCGCGACCGCTACCGGCGTGCGCGCTTCTGACATTACGTTTCGTGAGGAGATAACCTTCCCGCCGAAGAACGACGATGTCGAGATTGCACCGAGTTTCCCGAGCTCCCTGGCCCCGTCCATACGTGCTGACGAGGACACGGATTCCGTCGCGCCTGCGATATCGGCAGCGCAGAAGGCGGTTCATAGGCGCAAGACTTGGGTCAACTTCGCTACTCTGTGCTTTTGTGTGTCCATGAACGGGTGGAATGACGGTACCACTGGTCCTCTGCTCCCCAAAATGCAGTCATACTATAACGTGAGGGGCTTTGGCATCGATCTCATGCGACAAGCCTCCGATGACTTACAAGCGGCCATCTTCGTAGATTGGATTCGCGGTGGTATCCCTCATCTTTGTGTTCAACACCATCGTCAGTGTGCTTCCCAGAGCAGTGACTATTGGCGCTTCTGACACACACAATAGGGATTCCTCTCTGGCGCGGTTGCGAATGTATGGCTCACGGACCGCTTCGGCTTTGGGAAGGTCATAGTGTTTGGTAAGGCGCCACGTCTCAACAGAGTATCATGACGCTAACCGACCATTCTCTAGGTGCCATGTGTCAACTTCTTGCCTACGCCCTGCTGGCACCCGCCGGCCCATTCCCGCTCAATTGCCTCGCGTTTGTGTTCATCGGGTTCGGCATCGCGCTGCAGAACGCGCATTGCAATGGGTTTGTGGCGAGCTCGCGTGAGCATGCGTCCACGAAAATGGGTCTCCTGCACGCCTCTTACGGTACCTGATCTGCGTTTTGTGCCCATGGGGTTGGTAGCTGATGGTCCGACTGCCTCATTCATAGGTTTCGGAGCGCTTGTTGCCCCTCTGGTATCCACACAATTCGCTCAGCAGAAGCACTGGTCATACCACTACATCATTTCGGCAGCGATATGCCTCTTCAACACGACCCTGCTGTGGGTCGTCTTCAGGGGCAAACGACAGGATGGTTCGTTCTACCAATTGTTTCTATCATGATCGGCATTTTCACTCACTCTATATATGTAGAAATTGAAGCGGAGTCAGGAGACTTGCGCTCCGACCCGCAGGCGGAGCTCACGAACAAGTACAAGCAGATCTTTGGCATCCGCGAGGTGCACATCCTCTCGGTGTTCTCGCTCATTTACGTCGGTACCGAGGTCACTATTGGCGGTATGTATCTTTATCCTCTAAGACCGACTAGTCGCTCATCCACTTCCTCAGGCTGGAGTGTCACGTACATTCAGGAAAAGAGACATGGGTCTGCAAACGCGGGCTACATCTCGTCTGGTTTCTTTGCAGGTAAGCGTGACCGCATCATTGCGCATTCCTCGAAACGCATGCCTATAACGCCATCTGTAGGACTTATGCTCGGCCGTATTCTTCTCATGTGGCTGAACAGGAAGGTGAGCGGATATGCTCTCGGGATCAAATCGTCTCCCTTCTTACTGACAGATGGGGATCGACAGATCGGCGAACGCCGCGCGCTCTTCCTCTACGCCCTTCTCGCCATCCAGTGCGTCTTCCTATCCTTTCATTGGACCTCTCTTTCGTGGCTGATACGGAAATTTCTGGTTAGACTGGAGGTGACCGTCTGGGTCGTGCCTTCGCTCATCGAGAACGCGCTCGCTGTCGCATTCGTCGGCCTCCTGCTCGGGCCGATGTACCCCATCCTGATGAACCACAGCACGCGCATCCTCCCGCGCTGGCTCCTCACCGGGTGCATGGGCTACATCGCTGGTGTAGGACAAGCAGGCTCCGCCGTGCTTCCCTTCCTGACTGGGTTGTTGGCGTCGAGGTTCGGCATCGCGAGTCTGCAGCCGTTGTGAGTGCTTCCTTTGCGCATTATCGAGCGTTATCGGGGATTGATGATTGGCTTGTAGTATTGTGTCGATGATGTCGACCATGATCGTTATATGGGCTCTGATCCCGCGCGTGCGACACGTTCCAACTTAAAGGCTGGTATTATTAGGTTCCAATTTGCGTCGTTCTCTCGTCCGTGGTGTCAATCTCCTCCTCATGCTATGATGTACTTGCTTAGACCCTTCATGACTCGCCTGTAGACTACATGTTATGTCAACCATTTTAGGTACTTTTAGAACTTCACTGCAAAACAAGTGCATCCGGCTTTTTGATATTGCGGCCAAGGCGCGACCCTTGGGCATTTTGATCACTGCCTCATGACAAGAGATATGCTGCGACTTTACGTGCAAGATGATCTAGAGTCAGTGGACCTTTTGAGTTAGCCCCACGGAAAATTATCGGAAGCGTGAGCAAGCGATGGGGGCGCTTGGTCAACACCGATCGTGCTGTAACTTCTTATACTTAATAGTCTGTGTCTAGTCTGTGTTGTATCTTGTTGAACTTGCCTCTTGCAACCACCTCTCTGTGCTCGTAGCCATGCGCTCGCATGCCAGGCCAAGCACAGATTGCGCAAGCGTGCATGGGGAGAACATAGCAGTCCGTCGGACCGTGTTGATCTATCCATGATACCGGCGGCCCTCCGATGGCGAGTCAGCTGCGACAGATTTTCGTATGTACACCGTGACCCTCAGCCCTGAGTCTGAAACTCAGCTCGACCCCTGTGAACGTGATGCTTACTTATTTAATGTCATCACAAGAGTTCCCCTCGCCACCCTCCAGTGATATTACGTTCCCTATCGCCTGAGCTGGGTGGACCATATGATAAATTTGGTCGCGGGGTAATGGACCCTCTTCCCTCACCCTCTCCAGGTCCTCACTATGGCTACTGTCACTGTCGATAAACCTCCTGCATCAAGGCACTCTTTCGAGGTGTTCACTTCGACTGACGATGCGGACAGGTTAGGTACGGTCACAAAGGAGACAAGTCCCGCCCTCGCACGACTTGCGGGAGACGAGAAGCTCCTTGGCGTGCTGAACGGGTCTGCTCTGGACATCAACGACATGGCTTCAGCGTCGTCCCTCGAGCTCCCAGTCGCGGCCGCAACGGACCCCCGCGTGCGTCGGCGCTCCGACTTCTCGCGCGGCGGCGGAGGCGTGTTCGGCGGTCTGGCCACTATCAGTACTGTGGCGCCGGCAGTGAAGTCCGAAGTGTTGGAACTTCACACCATCAGCGGTGCTGCAAGCAATGCGGCCTCCACCACTGCAAGCACGATTGGCGAACCGCTCCGTGATGACAAGTCGACGATCCAAGTCCGCGTCTCGGACGCGGTCACGGGCTTAAGGGATCAGGATGTCGAGGGCGCCGCGAGCTCTGCTTCTCGGGCGGTGGCGGACGATGTGAACTTCTCTATGGAGTCGATCTCGGCAGCGCAACAGGCGATATACAAGAAGAAGAGCGATATACATTTCTTCGCGCTGTGTTGGTGCGTGTTCGGGATGGGCTGGAACGACGGCACGACAGGTCCGATGCTCCCTCGTATCCAGGAGCACTACCATGTATGCACAACAATATGCTACTCTTCCTTCGGACTTATCTGAGGCCGTGTTTTTTTTTAGGTCAACTTCGCGATGGTCTCTATGATTTTCGTCTTGGGTGCTCTTGTAAGTACAACACCCATCAGACCTTTAGGACTCTGACGCGGATCCATCCTCCACAAGGGCTTCGTAAGCGGTTCTATCGCCAACGTGTATCTCACGGATCTCCTGGGCTTTGGAAAGGTGCGCCAGTACTCTGCCTCGAATCACCCTACTGTACTTAACAACTAGGCAGATCTTGATACTCGGTGAAGCCCGTCATGGCTGGGATAATTAACCGCAATGCTTACTTGAGGCTTCAGGCGCATTGCTCCAGCTAGCTGCATATGTCATGATCAGTCCTGCTGGACCATTCCCCGTCATGTGCTGTGCCTTCTTCTTGATTGGGCTGGGGCTATCCGTACAGAATGCCCACGCCAATGGATTTGTCGCCAGCCTCAAGAAACATGCACGCACCAAGATGGGTTTGTTGCACGGCTCGTATGGTGAGTCAAATCCTGTTCTCCCAAGTACATATCGCTGATCGCCTTGCAGGGTTGGGCGCCCTAGTATCCCCACTTGTGTCAACACAGTTCTCGAAGAGTACTAGATACTGGTCCTATCATTACATCATCTCTGCGGCTCTGTACGTCTCTATCGCTGTCATGTCATGGTTCGTTTTCCGAGGCAAGACACAGGACGGTTCGTATCTACTTGCATCGTACCTTTCACCCACATGCTTTCGTTCTTCTGACAAGCCTGTAATACCGCAGAGGTTCTGAAAGAGGAGGGCGAGCTTCACGCATCAAGCGATGCTCCCGGCCCGTCGAACAAGTATAAACAAATCTTCGGTCTGAAAGAGGTGCATCTCATCGCAATGTTCGCTATCATTTATGTCGGAGTCGAGGTCACTATGGGAGGTACGTATTAATGTAGCAACTTGGGCAGGACGTCCTCAATGACGACATTGGCAGGCTGGAGTGTGACGTATATCCTCGAGAAGAGAAACGGAGGCTCGAACTCCGGATACATCGCCACGGGTTTCTTCGCTGGTAAGCGTTCTCTCAAGCACGGCTTCAGGATGTACGCTGAACCTCATCTAGGTCTCATGCTTGGACGGATTCTCCTCATGTGGCTGAACAAAAGGGTTCGTCTATGAATATCTCATCGCGTCGCCGCGTCCTGACCCTATATAGATCGGCGAACGCTTCGCACTCTTCCTCTACGCGGTACTCGCTATCGCGTATGCACCAATGCTCATGGTCTCAACTACGCATTGCACTTCACTGACTTCCGTCCACCAGGCTCGAAATCACAGTCTGGGTTGTCCCCTCCCTGATCGAAAACGCCATCGCGGTCTCGTTCGTTGGACTCGTTCTAGGCCCTATGTACCCAATCTTGATGAACCACTCGTCGACGATCCTCCCCCGCTGGCTTCTGACAGGCTGTATGGGATACATTGCGGGTGTAGGACAAGCTGGATCTGCCATCCTGCCCTTCATCACCGGTATACTCGCGTCCAGATTCGGGATCGCGTCTCTCCAGCCTTTGTGGGTCTTTTATCCTTTCAATTTCAGGCGGTCGAATATTGCTAATGATACCTCCGTGTATCCGACTTGCGTAGCATCGTTTCCATGATGTCTGCGCTTATTGTTCTGTGGGCTATGATTCCTCGGGCGCGTTACGTCCCTACGTAGGCTCGGTCCCTGTCACAACTGCTTTGTATTCCTGTGTTTTCTCCTCCTGAGGTTCAAGTTGACTTGTTGGTTAATTGTTGTTGCAATCTTACCTTGCCATGCTATAACTGACTTAGGACGAGGCTGTGTGGGCGCAGTGCATGATTACTTATTGGTCCGTTCCTTACGTTGAGTATCAGGAGCACTGAAGAATAAATTAAGTCTCTATTTGGACCACGGGTCAACGGCTGGGCCTCGCGTCCCTTGACTCGCGAACCGCAAGGATCAAAGAGAGTCCCGGACGCACATTCGGCAAGTATTGCACATCACTGTTAGTAGGATCAGCGTAGGCACATGGTTCCGACTGCTCGGGGGGCTCACTTCCACGCGTCCCATAGCATCCATGGACTTCGACACACACACCTCGTGCCCACCGATGCTGAAACTATAGAGACGCGAGAGGCTATGGAGGGGTATCGAGTGCCAAGAGAGACAGAAGCTCAAGAAGTTTAGTATACTGGCTGCGAATGATGGTACACGTGCGTCTGCTCAGCGTTATCAGAGGCTGTGCCGGGAAGTACTCTAAATACCGGAGCATGAGTCAGAACATTCCCACTCCACTGAGCCACAGGTTCAAGTTGAAGTAGACAAGGCTGGGTACACACTACCAGTGTTACACCTCGTGAAAAGAGCCTTCGCAAAGCCCTGAAATCCTGCCGGGTCAAGTCGTCACGCGTCACCGTTTCACAACGTCTTGCAGTGGTCGTAGCGAGTCACATATTGCATCCGTGCGACGGCAATGTGAGATGATGACGATAACTTGATCTATTATAACGGTTCCACATGGTCGGTCTAGTATGAAAATGAGATGGGAGGAGAGAGGTTATGATACAGTACGGGTAGTGAAAATGTCTAGTTGGCTACAGCGAGATGAGAGCGGTGCAAACTACATGAAAAGCGAATGTAGCGAGTTCTATAAGGTTTCCAGGTCAAGTGGCACAGTATCGTGCCGGCCGCTGATGCGTAGCAGTCCCGCAAGATCTTGTCTTTCAGGAGGTCAAGAGTTGGCGTGAGCACTTTAGTCTATGTTGTGACCACAGCTGAGCATGACTGTGCTAACGACAGCAGGCTCGAGCAAGCCGAGCTGCATCGCTTCCTGGGTCATTTCCAACATGATCATGTTGGGCATTCGCGCAATTCGGGCAAGCACGCGCGGCGCGCGGCTATTGACCTTGTACAACTGTAGAGCAAATGTGCGAGGCTTTGTCAGTATGATTCCCCCTCTCATGAGCAGCTGCCGATATGAAGGGAAACCGACGCACGCAAATAAATCCTTCCATCGGAGCCCAGGCATACTGGACACCCCCGATCTCCATCACGCGCCGACTGCACCAATCGCCAATTAGTCCCGGACTGCGACGTCGGAGAAAACACGGCTCAGGCTGCATTGCTCACCTCTGGTCCGAAGAGAGACGAAGCCACTCGCGGACTCGTTGCCGCGCCGCTACTCCGCGAATCTCGAGCGTAGTGCTGGGCTGCTGCCACCGCACCATCGCTACCGTCTTGCTCTCATTGTCCTGGACGATCGTGCAGGCCGGCTGGGCAGCCTCCGTGACGACGCGGTACACCGTGCGCTGCTGAGGTCCGAGGATCGTCGAGTTGAGGATGGTGGTCTTGAAGTTCGTGAACGTGAATGTAACGCTGTCTGCCTGTATTGCGTTTGGCGCACGAGAGAGTGGTGCTGAAGGCAAGGCCCCGAATATCGACGGGGCGGCGCCGCCCTGCTGCCACTGTTGTCCATAGGGATTCATCGTTACCGGTGGGTAGGTTTGTACGGCGTAGGTCGTGTGTCGAAAATTGATGTGAGAGCGGGGGAGCCTACTTATCAGTAGAGTTGAGAGGGCTTGGATACTGAGGACAGTTGCTCCTGTAGTGGAGGTATATATATCGGATCCACTGCTGACGAGCACGTACAGTCGGAGCGGTAAGACATTGCTTCAGGTCTGACTGAGAAGTAGTAAGTGAGCATCGGATCCAAGCGTCACTGACCTATGGACCAGACAAATGGACAAAAATGGAAGAAGGGGAGAGGAGGTAGAGGCTCAGAGTGAAGCAGATCGGGAGCATCATGTCTGTTTCGTTCAGGACGGTGTCGGCATTCTCGTCTGCCAGTAGGAGCCCATCAAGCGCAATGTTCCATATATGTAAACGTTGCTGGGGTATGGCGGGTTGCGCACGCTCCCGCGTGCGATTGGAATTTCCAGCATGGCAGCTCGGGTTCCCGTGAAACGCGGGACTTCGGGTGCCTAGGACAACTTTTACGGTGTCCATGTGCGCTAGAGGATGGAGGTGTTCCCCCGCAGGATCCCGGCAACTGTTTGAGCAATCAGAATTTGTACTCGAGCCTGAAGTGTGCATGAATCGCGGCAAGCTGGTGGCTGAGCTGAGCGTCGAGACAGACTCGGAACGACCACCGCCAACTTCGCCACATCAATTACGCTATTGGGATATCTCCACGTGCTCCCACGTGGAAACATGTAAGATCTCAGATGAATCTCAGATGTGAGACTGGTGAGATCTAGATTTTTTGACAAACGCGTGTGACAAACGGTTTCAGAATTCAAGCAGAGGTGAGAGAAAGCACCCACTACTGTGGTCACATAGCGAGTTTGTCGGCTGTCTCAAAGGTGTGCATACTTGGAGCCGTGTCAATCATGCCCCACACTTACTGGAGTTCAACTCAAGCAGTGAATAGCAGCAGGTACTATCTGAGTCTAGTATACCGTCAACCCCGGTATATGAAACCGACTACTCATGAGACATTGGCAATGGTCCACTCGCATCATTGATCATTATGCACCCTCCCCGCACATCGGCGGCGGCAGCCCCCAGCGGTGACTGGGTCGGATACAGCACGTCACCGACATTTTTGCTCATTCAGGCGCTACGCGAGGCACGAACTTTTTCGGGCTGGGAGAGCACTCACATTGACCTACGAGAAACTTGTCGCAAGTAATTCAAGCAACTGCAGTTGCGCGTGTCGTTCACGTACACGGGAAGAGTGGGCGCGCACGTATCTCCGGGCGACGATGATGCAACTCTGGGAGCGTACCATAATCGATACCGTCGTAAGTACTACGGTGTCCCGCTCCTCCCGAAGCCGAAGGCGGCGCACCTTCGAGCAACAGTCTGAGCACACCGGAATGGGTTGGGGTGGGCGGTATCGGCTGCCACTATGATCGGCAGTCACTCCGCTGGACGCCAAGTGACTTGTAACTGGTCGACGAGAGCAAACATTCTTGACGTCAAAATGTACTAGTTATAAGGGGGATTTACTCAGATTGTATTCTCTCAGATGTCCCACGGTGCGCAGTGAGACATGTTGCGGAAAGACGTGCAGCCTGTGCAGCGGTTCGCCGGCATCCTGCAATGTCCAATTCAACTTACGCCACGTCGTGACTTCCATCAGTAATATTTGCGAAATGACTTCGCAGTCACGTTATAAAGTCCATCTTGCGTATTCCCGACAGCGTGCCTATCGTGCCGGCGAGCTCAATTCCGGAACCTGATAGAAGAGCGGTTGCAAACCGATCGGAAAATGTTTCAATGGGGTTGCACAATAACTCCTGGGTGCAAGGCGAGAGGTTGTGAGTAAGTATGTCGTGTAGATAGAAGGCTAGCACAGCCTAGCAGCATCCGGCCTTAACTGCGGCCGGCAATTGCCGTAACATGAAGCGCTCGTTTCCTCAACGCGATTCCGAACCTTCCTTGTTCCTGTTTCTTTCTGATTCTCAAGTGCTACTGAGGCTGAGCAACAAAGCCGAAGTTCGCCTAGTGCAAGTAGTACGGGTCATTGCCTGATGCCGGCGCCGTTACGAGCATGTGCACGCCATGCGCACACGCAAGTCAGGAGTCAACTCGGGAGGAGGAGAAAGGCATTGCGGCAGCATACCGAGATTTCACCAATTGACGACCATGTTACTGTTAGCATGGCCGTTTGCGTAGGACTTCGGAAAGGTTTGAGAGTAGGTTCGTGTCAGGCTGCTGGGAGCGTGCTCGTACATCGGCCAAGAACCAACAATGGCGTCGCAGGCGGTGCCGCCCGCGCTGCACGTCGGGATTTGGTGGCTACTCGACCGGGCCAAAGTTAGCCGGATGCAACATCATCGATCCGTAAAAGTCATGCTTTGGACTTCACGCTCCTGACACCCGTACTAGCAATGCTTTTCTTATCCAGATCGTCGTCTCTCCTCTCCTCGCCGATTGAAGACATGGCGTCCGCAGACACATCCACTTCCTCGAACTGCGCACACTCGGCTGCGCCGCGCACAGGGAAGAGCCTGTTAAGCGTCCAGTAGATCAGAGCGGAGACGCCGAATCCCGTGAAGAACGACATCTGGTATATGCGTGTCGCCGCGAGAGGCACGTCGCGCCCTGTGGCGCCCGCGAAGCCGACCACATTGATGATGATCCCGGAAATGTACGCTGCATAGGCGCTATGGTGGCGTGAGTTAAGGAGGGACAGGGGATGCGGATGCGGGTGGCTGACGCACCGGAAGTTGATACCGAAGGTGTACCAGTACCAGCCACTTCGATCGGTGTGGTACAGGCTTTTGACGTTGTAGTGGCCCTTGTGGATGACATAGTAGTCCGTGATCTGTCGGATGGATGAGCAAGACTGCGCTACACGTGAGCGATGGAAACGCACCATGACGCCCGCGATGGAACTCAAGAAAACGGAGTATGCCGACAGGTAGGACGTGAAGCTGTTACTGCTCTTCAGCAGGTTCCATGGGAGCATGCACAGGCCGACAATCGCAGCGATGTAACCTCCACGACGGATGTTCTAGAGAATGCAGCCAGTCAACGAGACCTGCCGTGAAGTCAGGGAAAGTACCGAAAACATACAATGAAGCGCGGGAATAGCGCTGTGAGGTCACAACCGGCGCTGATGGAGTTAGCGGAGATATTGGTTCCCAACTATGCTTCCATCCACTAGCATCAGTACCAAATAATTGATCACTGGCATTAGAGACGTACCTGAGCGACGATGAAGGATGCTGCGATGAACCAGACACCAAATCGGGTGGCGTGGCTTGGGTTTCCATCCAGGAACTTGCCCAAGAGGTCAATAGGAGACCAGATGGCCTCACCGTAGATCGCCTGAGACGAAGAACTGACGATGACACCGAAGAAGCTGACGATGGAAAATCCCACGGGAACAGATATAAGCTGAGGCAAACCTGCAGCAGAGGGATAGCGAGCCCGTGACGCGAAATCAGGCGCGTTTCTAGGCAGACCAGTATCAGTGAGAATACGCGAACTGAATGAAAGACGCATACGTGACGAGAGTAGCCATGTTGCTGATGCATGACATGATACTGGAGACCATACCCCAGCCCAGCGCTGACCCATGGAGAGTTCCGGGTTGGTGAATGATGGGTCCGACACCGTGGGCTTTGACGATGCACCAGATGAAGAACGTGATACCAGCTATAGGCGCTACAACCGCCTTAACGGTAAATAAGTGACGGCTGCGCGAAGACTAAGTAAGCAACCATTTGGGCGCAGTATGGAGGGACACTAGACTTGCATCGTGTGTATGGGGAACCAGATGGCTGGGAGCGAGATGAGCCAGAAGAGGAAGAAGCACATAAAGTCACGCGTGTTCGTTCCCGACGACTCTGGCATGGAGTTCGCTGCCAAGACTAGATCGACTTCGCTCTCATGGCAAAGATGGATTGTACCCACGAATGTTGTTCACAGAAGGCCACATCGCCCTTAGCATGACAAGGACACATGAGCCGCCTATGCTTGCTTGCACTCCGTACCATATGCTATGAACGGATAACCGTGAGCCAAGTGCATTCACTTGTTACAGAAATATGTAGACGCACCATGCCATCGCACCTCGGTTGAAGACACACCACAAGCTCCCCCACAGACCGAAGCTGGTACGCGCCACGACAGGGAACGTGACATGGAAGATGGCACCCGGTCGTGCATTCGCCACAATGAAGGGCGCGACGATACCGTACCCGACCCATACACATATCCACGCCTGCCACCAGGATAGACCTAGCTGTATCATGGACGACACGATCATCCACCTGTCCATACTGTCATTGATCGCAGCAACCTTGAGAAGGAGGATTTGTCGCACGTATTGATGTTGAAGCTGTCCGCTATCCAGCTGCAAAACATCCCCCAGTTGGCATTCCCGTTCGACCAGGCAGAGAGGGTGATGATACGCACAAAGCAATAAAGTTCCAAACGCCCCACGTCCGCTTGTCCTCGGGTACGGGCAGGAGGTCTTCATTCTGAAAGGGCGACCATGAACGCTCGTGCAACCGGTCTGAATTTAGAAGATTTGGCATACCTGAAGAAATGTCTCGGAATATGTCAGACCCTCCGTATTGCCAACCTCTAACTTCTTGACGATTCCCATGACTTGCTTCGAGGATGGAGGAGCAAAGAGAACGAAGCCAGGTGAGTCGAGGAGGTCCCTCGCTGTTACCCCGCATCTGTCCTTTTCTTAAGTAGCCATGTGTTAGAACTTAGTCCAAGCGAGATAACGACGCCTAGAGACTTCGCATAGGTGCTACCGGCAATCCAAGCGCTATCATTGGTGCGATAAGTGTGGGGTATACGTACCTCCGATAGCCCCATGTATTGTGGCGTCCACCGAGTCACTTGATCAGTACTCCTTGAGGCGGTATAAACATCAACGCGAACTCACCAAGAGGATATAGAGCTTACAACACAGAGCACAGCGTACCTACTCTACATTAATTTCGGATAAAGAGTGCGTGCGGTCAACTTTGTCGAAGCTTGAAGCTTGAAGGCGGGAGTTGTGACTACTCACTTTGGGATGCGCAGGCGGGCCACAAGCGCCTTCCACGTGCCTCGCTCGCATAGATAAGAGGAGACAGATCGGAATCGGGCATAACTCCAGGGCCTTCTCTATAGTATCAGTCATTATTACCACCTTCTAGTCGACCATTTCGACACTTCCTTGAAGCTAGACCATGAAACTATATTGGTCTCGTGGACCCGCAGGATACCCCTTCGGCGACATTGTAGCCGTAGCTAGGCAACTTGAAGACAGGCACCAGCTGGAGAATCACTGACGCAGTTGCGAGACACAGCGCAGTATACATAGCTTAACCTCATTATCAGCCTCAGAGCCAGGTACACGATAGGCACCAATGCGAGAATCGCCTTTGACCAAGGAGTGGTAGCTCGAGATGTTCCGAACGGCACAGGTAGTTGGTTGTCTGCTATACTTAGGCTCCGCACAGAACCCGAAACAACTCCGGGTCAAGTCATAGGAAGTCCCGAAAAGTTAGTACCCTGGTTCTGTGGCATGAGACACGCGTATCATGTCAATAAGTTGATAGCGTCCAGCAGAAAGGAAGCGGATGCCATAAACGCAATGATGGCTGTGCTTGCGGCTGTGATCCTAGAAGTCTCCGTGTGCAATAACGTATCCACAGAGACCAACAAGCTCCGGGCAGCGGCTGAAGCCGTGGAAGACAGATACTCCATTTTCAGCGTCTGTGCCTGTTTGTGGCGGCTGCGCCGGTGACGATTCGAGAGAGTGCCGAGCAGCGGTGGCCCCTCTCGTCTTTTCCAACTGCGTCGCCGATCAAGTTTCAACGTTGTAGTGACTGAGCGGCGGGCGCAGCTCCTATGCCGTTGCTGGCCCCGAACAGCTTCAGTCTCAACGTTTCGTCGGGAGGTGACGACGTACCTTCTAGAGCGGTCGTGACTCTGTATTCTGTCTGTGTGGTGTTGGCAGTTCAAATGTCCTACTCTTGAAGAGCGACCCACTGTGAGTTAGAACGAGTTACTCATTGGGAAGTGTTTATAGCTTAACGGGATCGGGTCACATGGAACCCTGCTTTTCTGTTCAAGCTCTGCTGGATGAATCAGTGGGCTTCTATGTGGCAACGCCGCGATGTCACCGCGGGCTAAAGCGGCAAGTCCATGTGGAAGACGAGGAGGCACACGGGACATCTGTGATGTGTGATAGTCATACACACAAATATGGTACAGGTATGTCCACGTGGACCCAAGACACAGAAGGCGGAATTAGGAGATGAACACCTTGCGTAAGTCTGTGAACCGACACCGCGTGTCAGGGTCCCGCGGATCGGTCACCCAGCCGTCGTTTCTCGCTGCCATTTCCTCCAACGTCTATCAATGTACGTCAGTATTATCCATGTGATTGCAACGTTTCAAATACGCAGCGTCAGCCCCAAACTTGATAGACGACTCACCTCCTTCGAATAGACCTGGCCGTTCGGGAGCACTAATGGCATGTTATCCGCCTCCATGATCTTCCCAGTGATCCTGCAGACGATGGTCGAATTCACGTGGTGACTGAATGGCACTTCCTTCGCGAGTTCGCCGAGGTCTAGGTTGCACACAGGACAGTCGACGTTCCGTGTTTCGTGCGAGTAGCAGGCGGGTAGCTTCAGAGACGCTAGACCGGCGTACATGGCAAGGTGTAAGAGCGGCTCGGTAGGAAGGGTACTGAGATGGTAGATCGCGAGTCGGAAGGACTGTATGAGCGAAACCCAGCGGGACGGGTCATAAAGACGCTGTAGGTCGGTGGTTAGTCAGCGTCTTGAACAGGGCGGGGAAGGCAACTAAAATGCAAGAATGAGGCACCACAGATATTCACGATTTGTATGTGTGGCGCATGTAGGTACAGTGTTCAAGAAATGGATAGGTAACCATCGCGACACTCGGTGAAACATCTCCGAGGGAGCGCCCTCACAAATTTACTCCATCCCGAAGTGTGACGCACCGATGTCCACGAAAGCTCGAAAGAGCCCCGGAGAGCGCTGTCCTCGTCTCTCTAAACCACTATCTATGTCCCGATTACGGAGCGATTGTACGCCGCATAACACAGCAAAAGCGGGCAACAGCCGCTAGTTCGAAGCATACGAGTGGTCATACCCGTCCCATTTTGCCACATGTAGCTGTCAATTCCAAACACGGAACCACTCACCTTGTAGGGTCCGCATGATGTGGTAGGCGCATAACATAGCAATGCGGCGGCCTGAACAATCTGGTTGTAATGCGTGTCGCTCCATGGGAGCAGGTGTTTCTTGGAGTAGGCTATCGCTTCAAGGGTCTTCCGTGCTCGAGCGAGCTCGATGTACTCCTGTAGCCTAAGATCGAACTCTAGAGTATTCTGCGGGGGTGAGGTTACACGTCAACGGGTTGAACGAATTACCAAAGTCGAGGTAATGACCTTCAACTTCCTCAATGCCGCCTTGTTCTCACTGCACCATGCGAGGGCTTCTGTGCAGCTCTTTCGATTCAGAGCCTCTTCGATTCTCCGAATGTCGGAAAACAGATCGATGTCCACGAGTTTCTGGTTGCCATAAGATATGACCCGTCAGCAACGGATCTCTCCTCAGCTATCGTGTGTGACGCTCAGGGCCAGTTCGTACCTCTATACTTTTCTGAGCAGCGATCGCACGGGCGGTCTTCTCCTTGCCGTTCCGCAGCGACCAATCAACGAGCCACCTGTCGAGGCGAACGTCTGCCCACCGAGTAAATTCTGGTGCATTGGCCGACTCAATCTCCTCCAGTGTGCCCAGATGCTGAAGCCGTTCGCGGATCACACTCAGCGTTGGTGCTCCCGCTGTTTCCTGCATGTCGGAAAGCTGCATATACGTCCGGGGGGACGATAAGTGTGTCGAGATTGGGTTGTCAGTGCATGGTATCTGACCGGAAGCTCTCGAACCTTTCGTCCTTACCTTCCGCTTGAGGCTTTCCACGCGGGCGATCATTCCATCTATGGCCCTGACAGTTGCGTCAGCATCGGCCTCGGGGGTGTCTTTCTTGGCCAACTCGTTCGCAGCCGTCTGCACGGCGCACATCTCCTTCTCAATGTTCTTTTGAGACGTGCGGAACACCTTGCGGTAGTTCTCGTATGGCACCTGCGCTCATAGCGTAAGTGACGACCCGCGAGCGGATGGGTTCGTGGGAAATACTACCCGTGCAAAAGGCTGCTCAAAGAGCATGACACCTTCCACATTCAGCTTGTTCATGCTCATCTTCTAGACTGAGATACAGAGTATGTTTGCGGCGACGTATGGGTCAATGGGCGCACGGACGTCTGATGATGGCCACTGTGACGGTCAAGATCAGTGTCCGGGAGCAAGCGGGATGTGCGGGCGCCTGAGCTAAGTGTGGAGTAAGTAGTTACCATCCATAAACAGTTGAAATTCCTTTGATAGCCGGCTGATGAGTCAGAATAAGTCCGTTGGCCTCCGACTCCTCATCCGCTTCAAGTTCGACACTCCTCTCCGTCCAGTCTTTTCTTGAACGATGAACTTTGAATGGCCTATATCTCAGGATGTCTCTTAATACCACCTTTTATCCATCCGCGATTGAGAGCAAACTGCAACTTACCCCGATAGTGTGTTTCTTGCTTCAGCCTGCTGAGTCTCAGTTTGTCATCATTTCATTGCTCCTTCTAGTTGAATCACTGTGGTTCCCGGGTCTGTGATGACTTGGCCCTATACTACTATCTGGCTCCGACCCTCTTGACCGAGGGAGGCCATGGCGTCGCCTGAATCTGTTGTAGTCAGTAACTGGACATCCGTCTATCCCGCTCATCAATAGGGTCCATCGTCTACCTAGGGGAGACTAACTTGATATGCGCCGCCGGCGGGCTCGGCAGCCCACAACACATCTGTCCATTATCCGGCTACTGTTCGGGCATCATGCACTCGTCACTCCCTTCACGAGTCCAGGTCATGTCTGTCCTGTATACTTCAAGTTGCTATACCGAGTGGTTGCGGCTCAAACTGATGATGAGTATCTATGTACTCCTTGTTTGGGCTCGGTACCACTGCCGCCTGCCTTATCGCCTCTCTACGTACTATGATACGTGTATACATGCACCGGCGCCGGCTGTCAAGCCGCAGCTATACGGCCCAAGTCACCTAATTCGTCACCGCCGACACGACCAGTGGCTATGCATTACATACTCGAGGTCCTGGACGTACCCACCATTCAGTACTCGAGCGCCAGGGGTTTACATAGTCGTCGGACATTACGCAATGCGGACTGACGAAAGTACTTCGCCAAACAACTGTCGTATGAGCTTGCCATGCAATATGTCTCACGCAGCACAATGCATCAAGGGGTCGGGGCGGGTCCTCCGTCGAACTGCATCCCCGTCATCGGACTCGCTCTGCAACCCTGAATCGAGTTCAGAGAGGAATGCATCGCATGGTCAGAACGCAAACCATACTGCAGAAATTCAAATTTGTCAAATCTGACAAAAACATTCTAGAACACGAGTCCACGACCGTGGCAATCGAGATCGCGATAGGCCATGTGCTGCCACGCGAGCATCTGATGAACAAGATCTTCCACGTGGACGTGTCAAGCATGAGCGCGCTCGGTTTGGCAATGGGTTTGCTCTTCCCTGCTCCTCTGACTTTCAACCGGTGGTCAGTCACTCCGAAACCTGCGGTAATCCCAACAATCTGCTGAGCACACGAAACACTTACGGATACGGAACAGGATTAGTAGGAGCACTTGTCCGCCAGCACATGACATCTCAATGTTCCAATTCGAGTCTCGCTCCGGCGGGAAGTGTAATGCTTGTTTGGAATTTGCTTCCGAACTGGAGACGGGATGTAGAGGAAGGCGGCGCCGAGAAAACGAAAAACACAGCTCAAACGGTCAAAGGAATATGCGCGTGCCAGTGCGCTCCTCTCTGAAACGGACGGGGATGCCACCGAGATCTCCGCCAGGCAACAATGTCGTGTGTTGTCCCTACCGTTCCGTGCCGCAATTCTCCATCTACCTCCACTCACGCACCTAGCCTTTCCTTCTGCCTGGCTACCGCGCTAGTCCAGATGTTACAATCCTGCGTTACCCCAATGTCCAGCTCGCTCTGGGGTCTGCGGACGGCCACCGCGCAGGCCTGTTTGGCTATACACTGTTGGTAGCTCGTATAAAACTCTCGGCACAATGGCTCATCTTCCTCACCACTCGACAATTACTCCCAACGAGTCAACGATCCATACCACCGCACAGTATAGTCTCAGCTACCCAAAGCTTCCCTCTTAACCTCACACACGATGAACCCCTACGGACAAGGCCAATGGCAACAGGGCGGCGCGGCACCCTCCATCTTTGGTGCCCTGCCCTCAGCCTCGACCACTACTGCCCCGAACCCCATCGCCGACAGCGTCACCTTCACCTTCACGAACTTCAAGACGACGGTCCTGAACTCGACCATCGTCGGCCCCCAAGGGCGCACGGTCTACCGCGTCGTGACGGAGGCGACGGCCCCGGCGTGCACGATATTCAAGGACAACGAGAGTAGGAACGTCGCAATGGTGCAGTGGCAGCCGAACGCGTCGGTCGAAATCCGGGGCGTCGCCGCCCAGCAGCGGATCCGCGACTGGCTGAAGCTCTCTTCGGACCAGAGGTGCGTTGGGTGCTCGTCAGACCTCCCTTTCCAATCACCGCTGTCTCTCCCGCGTTGCTTGTGATGCGATGCTAATGTATATGCAATGCACAGCCGTAGGATCATGGAAGTCCGGGGTGTCCAATACGCTTGGGCGCCGATGCAAGGATTCATTTGCGTGCGTACAGCTCGCCTCGTCCAGCAAGCTTAATCTCACTAGAGTTGCCTTCTTTCACAGATGTACAAGGTCAACACTACTGCTCCTCGCGTCCTCGCCCGCATCGCGCGCATGCCGAATGTAGTGGTGCTCGACATGACTCAAGAAGCGATGCAACTCAGTCTGCTCGAGCCTGCCCTCGTTGCTGCCGCCATGCTCAGCTGCGGCTCGAACATCGACTGAGTTGCCTGTTAGGTCCGACTGGCCTATTGTGCAATAGGTTTCGTTGGCATGAACACATTCCCTTCATCCTACAATAGAGTCACATGGCTTTCCTGCTATTTCTTGCATGAGGCGTGGTACTGCAACCACCAGTCCGACGCCTCATCCGCTGTGTCGCATAGCCCCACTGTATACTCCCCTATATAGACACCTAGAGTTCCTTCTGCGCTTTCCCTACACATGTATTGCTTCTCGGATGCTTTCCAGTGGTCTAGCTAGTGGTCATTGGCAAGCATGCCAATCTCAACAACACCGTATCTTGCAGTGATCTCAGTGTGAGGGCATGTATACCATGCGACGAGAACCGGCATCGACCGTTAGATTGCCTTTGTATACATAGTGCACAACTACGAACTCGGACTTGGGACCTGTGCTCCACGGCATGCGGAAGTCGTCGGGCGGTACTCTCGCTTACTCTGCCACTCTGCACAGCATCAGGAAAAACTCGATTCGCGAATTATGTATAATAACATCTAAACAGAGGCATTAGGGCGTTAGACTAAAACCATAAGTCCCTTCCTAACGAGAGACCAGTATCGGACCAGTAGCAGACCATTATCCTCACAACAGGACCACCTGATTGCACTGCTACCACTCTTAAGCACACAATTCACGGTCTGGTTCAACAGTATATTGTTATGACATAGTACTACAGCATCAAAGTATACTATACACATATACACATAACTAACTACCATAACGACCTCGAGACGACTCCGAGGGCCAACCCCAGTGAATACCCTGCTGAGATATTGTCAGTACCCCTGATGCCACGAACTTGCAGATCAGAGAACGACCACACACCTGGACGACACTTCAAGGTTCACTTGACCTACCTCTGCATCGTGACATGTACATGGGATGGATGAAGAGTGACCAGCATAGATGCACCACTCACATAGGAGAGATGGAACTTACTTCGCGGTATTGCGAACACACTCACCAGACTGGAAGGCAAGGAACGACGACTTACAAAGTTGCTTGACAGATCCCCGCTTATGTACCTGAGAATGATGCACCTACCTGGGCGATTCGGCTATCCCACACATGAGGTCCATAGGTAGTCAACAGGAGTTGAGGGGTGGATCGCTGAACACGCTGAATAGAGGGAAGCAAGCCAAGAGGGGAGAACTGTGGTGGTCGGACGATGGAAAAAAAGTCGAACATGGGCGACTAATGTCACTGGCGCGACCTCGGAGGTTGCCGAAAGACTTAGGGCCGGCGCCGTTGAGACTTCGGCGTGAATCTGGGCACAACCGAATACTCATACAAGTCTGAGATTACATCTCTCGACGATGTGGGCAATTTGCAAACAATTCGAAAGACGTAGGGTACCCTTTCACTCATTTTCAAGTGTGTGCACATCCTCTGTCCCATGTTATTGCTGATATCGGTTCTGATATATAACTTATCACTAATTATGGAATGGGGTTTTTCCTGATGAGGTTCAACGGTTATCATCTGCGGGTGTCGGTGTTCCCCGGTATCCCCTCTCCTCAGATACCTCCGCTCAGCTCGCACTAACCTTGACTCAGCACTGGCAAACGTATGTCATACAATGCTCGTGGTAGTCAGGTGTTGAGGTTCTAAGATTGTACTATGTACTACTATTGTTAGCGCTGAGCGAATCATGAAGTTATACATGTGAATTCTCGATATTCGATAAAACAGATGACGTTGGACTTCATTGTAATGCACAACCCCTCAAGGAGATCTTATAGAAGAGGTACTCTCCTCTCTGAGTATCTGATATTTGTGAGACTGTGCGTCGATTCACACCGCGGTGCCGCCGGAACCCCTCAAAACTAAACGTGATGATAATCCCAATGCTTATCCATCTCGTATTCTCCAATGCTACGATGTCGCGCTATCGTGACCTTCCTAATACTCTGAGATATCCTCACATAGAACGTAATGTATTCGTCTGTATCCGTGGCATCATACGAGGCAAGAATGTGTGGTTAATTAGGAATGTGTGTAGATCCATCTCATCAAAGTCGTGAAGAAGTCATCATCAAGCCCGTCGTGCCATAACGTCTGATCATGATCCTGTCCTTCCGTGTGATAGTCAATGCAATCGCTTCCGGCCTGTGCAAACCAACAGCCATCTCCGGTCCATTCACAGATCACCGGACTTCCGTGCTCTCCCCATTGCTCCTTCGCTTCGCTCAGACCATAAACTGCTGGACACCCGGCGCCACCGCCGCGGTAGGTGACGCGAGGTCTTCAAACCGCCACTCGTTCCTGAAACGAGCGCACAGGTTCTTGAACGTGCCCACGGACCCTTTCTCAAGTGCAATCCAGATCGCAGTCTCGTACCCCGCGTTGAGGCCGTCAGTCCTGCTCCGCGCGCCAGGGAATGACATCTGACCACCCAAGCGCGGGGTGCCGTGCTGACCAGAGAATTGCGAAGACGAACCAGAGCACGAGGAGAACTCGACCCGGAGGCGGACGGCCTTCTGAACCAAAGTGGATCCGTCGTGGATGTCGTCGAATCGGCAGAGTAGCAAACTGTACCCGCCCCGCTCTTCGATAGCGATGGAAGCGCCGAAGTGTTCGAGGAGTCGGATGCTCTCCGAGCGTGTCGTCGGGAGATCCAGCACGGAGTATAACACGATAGTCTGCACCTTCCAGTGGAAGAGGTTCGAGAACCAACCCTTGAACTCGCCAACCGCTGGAGACATGCCCGAGGAGTGTGGCGAGGTTGGGCCTGCTGAGAACGTAGAGCGCTTCTGGAGGCTGGGCGCACCATGGAAGTCGAGCGGTGGGGCTGCGAAAAAAATAACATTGACATGTGAAAGCGAAGTAGTATCACAATCACTTACGCCGACCCTTCTTCTCCTTCTTCGCTTGCTGACCGTTCGCAGACTCGTGAATGAAGAGAACGTTACCCATCTCCTTCGCCATAGGAACCGAGTGCCCGAAGCCTAGTCCGCCTGATTGGCAAGCAGGTTCCTGTGTAGGACGGCCAGAGCCAATAGCATTCTCCTTGTTCTCAGATCCAGATACTTTGGCCCAGCCAGCATCGTAGCGATAGTCCGGAGCTGACCAGTTGCGCCGCGCGTCGTCGCCGACAGGACGGTGTTCCGCACGTTGGATGCGAGGCGGCAACATAGGATCAGGTCTATCGTCGTCCCAAGGAACAGTTTGCGCAGCGCTAGCAGTTGCATAAGGATGAGTGGTATCCTGCATCTCCACTTCAGGGCACCGAGGCGTCATAGTCATTGGACTACCAGGAGAAGGCTCATTACTGTGCGGCATGGCGAGAATGGGTGGCACCGGGGCGGTGGTGGCGGGAACAGGAACAGGAGCTAGGATGGAGCCGACTGCAGAGGCGGTATGCTGAGAACTCTGAGAACTTTGGCTGTGCCCGGCATGAGTTGAGTTACCCATGGTAGGAGGACGTTGGAGGTGTGCTATATCGACGGTGACATTCTTGCGTTGCATAGAAAGCGGCACGGGTCGCGTCTGAGCGTACGCCGCCTCTCGGCGCTCTGACGCTGGTCCGACCGTCTGAGAGCGGACCCGAGTGATGTCTGGGTTTGGCACAAAGGACGGTTGGTTCGTGATCGTGATCGAGTTTCTAGCGCCCTGAGGGCGTGGCTTCAGAGGACGTGGGCCCACCGGCGATGGCGGATGAGGGCGAGAAGGCGTGCGCTCAGTATGAACAGCAGTTGTGATTGTGAGAGTAGGCGGCTGCGGCGATGGAGTACGCGAAGGCGGCTGAGGAGCAGGGCGTTCTGAGCGCAGATACTGGGAGGGAGGGATAGCTGCCATGGCCCGTGTGAGATCCAAGGAATGACGACCCGGTTTGGAGCGCGGAGCAGCATACTGCTTCGTGATCACTTTGCCCTCCGCGTTGAGTAGTTGGTCGATGTCCATCAGAATACCGTGCTCTCCCATAGTCTGTTCCCGATGCTTCTGTAGAAGAAAGTAGAACGCCT
The DNA here is from genome assembly GCA_022606135.1 of Fomes fomentarius. Classification (NCBI taxonomy): domain Eukaryota; kingdom Fungi; phylum Basidiomycota; class Agaricomycetes; order Polyporales; family Polyporaceae; genus Fomes; species Fomes fomentarius. The sequence continues at coordinate 368,992 of JABYQN010000011.1, read as the reverse complement.
TAGCTAGAGTACCTTGACCAGCGGGGCTCAGTAGATCGGCACGGATGCGTTCTATGTCGGCATGTCGGCCCCAAATGACACAGAGAGACTCGAAGAGGTCGCGATCGATGTGCAGTGCGGAAGGCAGAGGCTTAGCAAGTTCGGAAACTGGAGGCGCAGGGACATACACGATGCCTGAAGTAGCACCCTCAAGCCAGGGATGAGCCAAAATCTCAGCCATCTGCGGTGTCGAGTGTTAATGTCAATAGTAGTGAATAGAGTACGAGTGGACCTAACTTACGGTAATCCGCCGGTTGACGTCAACCACGAGCATCCTAGCCAAGAGATCCTTCGCGAGAGGGTCGACGTAGGCTGGCATCTCATATTTGCCGACTTTGACCTTAGTGAGGAGGTTGCGAACGTTCTTGTCATCGAACGGCAAGCGTCCGGTCAGCAAAGCATACAAGATTACACCGCAGCTCCAGATGTCGGTAGCTGTCCCACAGTACTTGTGACCATTCACAATCTCCGGGCTGGCGTAGTGCGGGCTGCCGCAGCTGGTCTCGAGCTGGAGTGTCGGCGGGGCAAACGCAGCCATCCCCCAGTCAGCAATCTTGATGAGCGGTGGGTTCGTCGAGTGGATAAGGATGTTCTCTGGTTTGAGGTCGCGATGAATGATGGAGAAGGTGTGCGCGTAATTGAGCCCGTAGGCTATCTGCTTGAAATACGCGAGAGCCTCGGCGGGAGGTAGACGCCCGCGATTGACGAGAAAGTCAAAAAGCTCACCACCCTCAACGTACTCGAGAATGAGGTAGAGCTCCTTATCGCCTTCGTAGACGTCATATATGCGCATGATGTTGGGGTGGTTCATGAGCTTCATCATAATGATCTCCCTGTCGATACCGAGACGCTGTTTCTCCGCCTTGGCCTGGGCGTTGGACGTGTTGCGGGATGAGAGGAAAGGCTGGAGAGGGAGAATCTTGACGGCGGCGAGCTGACCAGTACGACGATGACGTGCAATCTTCACCCGACCACTCGCGCCCTTCCCAACGCACTCGCCGATGATCCATGGCCCGACGTACTTGGCGTCATCCGGGTACTCGAACGCGTTTGAGCCTGCAGCAGCCTTCTCCTTCTGCCAACGAGTTCCGAGAGGGGTCGCGTACTTGACGGGCGGGGCACGAGGAGGACTATGCATAGCGGAGGACTGCTGGACTCGAGATTGTTAGAAATGTGCGGAAAATGAGAGAGTAAAGGGATAGAATGTGGGAGGAATGTGGGGGTCGTGATAGAGGTGTTGCTCGCTGTCGTCGTCGTCGACCAGCACGACCGCGCGAGTGTGAAGAAGAAAGCGAACGTGAGCTGCTGAGGAGCTCTATGGCGTGCGGCTGACGGCCGGACAAACAACAGGCAAATAAGGCGTCCGAAGAACCACGTGCAGTCGCGATCCGGGCAGCACAGCCAGCCGTACAGGCTGTATGTTCAATACACGCAGTGCGCGGGATGATATACTGATGGCTATGGGGGGTCAACGATATACAATGGATGCAAAGTCCCAAGGGAGTGTCCCGTATAAAATATGCAATCAGTACAGTAACAGATGAGAATAGCGATACCTGCAGTCACAATCATCAATCATCAAACAAGAATCACGGCGAGTAGGAGAGCCATGAGGATGATGATCAGGATAGCAATACACCAGCCCGACTTCGTCTCTGGAGGGTGGGTCAGTGCAAGAGGTCGTCGCACCAAGTGACTTTCACCTACCCTCTGTCTGACGGATGAACTTGCGCATTCTGCTCATAGCAGAGCTGAGCTTGGCGTCGGAACGATCGACTCCGCGTTCGACATCTTCAAGCATTCTGAAGTGAATATGAACTGAGTATGCATGGGCTGACGCAAAAGGCGCAAGACGCACTCGTTATGTTCTAGGATCTCACGGCCCATCAGCCCAGCTTGCTCGTGGATGGTATTCAGCGTCCCAGCAATAGTGTCAATAGTCTCATCTTGCTGCCGAATCATGAGCTCTTGCTCCTGTCTGGCCCATTCCGCCTGCGAATCTTCGTGTTCCGGCGAAGGGCTATCGACGTTGGTACGTCCCGATGGGCCAAGCATGGACGATGGCCTTGACCGGCGACCATCTTCTACTTCTGCACGCATGCTCTATCATTGCATGTCATAAGTAAAGGTTGAGGGTAGGGAGGTACCGCAAGCATGACAAAGGACACACTAAGACTTAGGACATAGAACATACCTCGATTTCGCGACGGACATGGCTCACATACCGCCTCCGTTCAATTACCTCCGTCTCTTCAAGGCCAAACAAACGAGCCCCCGTGGATTCAACGACGCTGATAGGAGCGGTCTAGCTTAGGATGAGCTTGTTCTACCACTATGCTCGCCGACGCCTTACTCACTCTACACTTTCCTCCAGATCCTCCAAATCCGCTTCCAATGCCGCCAGGGTAGCTTTGAGCTATCGACCCAGGAATCCATATACCATACGTACAGCGAGCATGAGCTTGGAGTACGCACCTCGTTCCGAGCCCATACCAGCTCCTCGCTGTCCTCTCTCGCAGTACTGCGGATGCGCAGGAACGAGGCGCGTAGCGTTGCGGCTGTTTGCAACGTTGACTGAATCTCCTCTTGAACAGCGTGATACGGGTCCACCGACATAGTTTTCGGGTGTCTCGAGGGGCTGAATATAAAGGATGAGAATCACTAGTTCAGAATTCAGCGCGTCCGTCCGTGTTCTGTCACTGCACTATGTCGAAGCCAAGGCTTGCAGAAAAGAGGCCGAGTTCCCTGCGAGTTGTCGACCAGCAGCCAGACCGGGCAGCGAATGTGAGGTAGTGGCAGCGAATGTGAGGTAGTAACGAGCGTGTGAGGTACAGCGATTCTGCGTGAATGTGGTCGAGTAGCAAGTATGTATATGAGTTACTTCCGGTCCGACTCGAAAGGCGGGCGTTCAGTATGGCGTCAAAGGCTTCACATCACATCTGTCCGGCGCTTCTTCGACCAGACGAGCTCGCGTCGGTACGCACTGGAAGTTAGTCTCCCCTAGTCAGAGTATATGATCTATGAATTCATGTGGGAGGACGGTCATATTACACTGGCAAGTTGTATGAAGTCACAAACATCCCGAACCGGCTACAAGAGCCCTGTGAGGGATATGGTTAGGGTTAGGGTACCGTTACATAGCTCGGACAGGCTGAGGCACGTAGTTCGTTAGTCTGTTAATCGTCGCTACGCCTGTGTTACTCCCTGCTATTGACTGGGACCCGACGCGCTGGCGACCGGCGTGACTCTGAAGGCCTAACATACCCTGAAATCCCTTATAGCACCGTTCCCGGAGAATGCACAGCATACGGGGTACATGGACATACGCACCACTTGCGCTGCTTTTCGTGACGTTGGCAGGAATGTGTCCCAGTATCCAGGATCTGAGCATTACGCTCTCCAGAACATCTCTTTCAGAGTGCCTGCTGGAAAGCTATGTGTTAGTTCCCTTCCGCTTCTGCTTCGACCTGGAAGTTGACCATGTCGCTGCAGGTCAGATACGTGGGAGTGAACGGGTCGGGCAAGAGCACGATCCTCAAGCTTGTCGCGCGGCTGTACCATGTCGAAGAGGGCCATATCCTCCTCGACGGGCTACGACACCCACACGCGCAGGCTCTACGACCTCCGCCAAGTCATCTGCGTGCTCTTCCAAGACTACACGCACTTTCCCCTCTCCGTGCGCCCCATCGCCCTTTTTATCACATTCTTATCTAGAGATGTGCGCTGTGTAGACCCGCGACAACATCGCCCTCGGCGACCCGGCGGAACTCCACAACCATGAGCATGTCCACGCCGCCGCACGTCTCGGGGGCGCCTCCGCATTCATCGAGCAGCTCTCCGACGGGTTCGACAGGTACCTCGACCGGCCCGTGCGCGACTACTAGTACTCCTCGGGCACGCCCAAGGGCACGAAGACACTCTTTGGGCGAAAAACATTGACTATTCGTACGTCCGTGGGGTCGGGGGTATGGCGTCCCACAGTGCGGGCCCGACCTCACTGATACGACTTCATATTGATGACCATTGGACTTCTATTGGCACAGTGTGGACCAAAGTTATGACGTAGAAGTTGCTGATACTTAGCAAACGAATATAACTCCACTACGATAACATTTTCCCAGCTGGTTAACCCTTGTGTGGACGTGTTCTAGGATTCGGAATGTGAGCTGTCCGCTTTCATTGCCAAGTTAGTATGAGCTTTTGACTCGTACCATCGTTCATCATTGGCAGTGTTCATGCCGGACTGGCCACAGGATGAACGAGCCCAATGTCGGGATACGGTCGCTGGTCCCAATTCAAGTCCCAGTGGTCTTCAGTGCCTTCGACACCCCAATCATTGCGCACAATATAAATGCCGGGATTGCAGACCGTGATTTTTGCGATGTGGTCCGGGCCGAGGACGTCTTGGAACATGCGTATGATGGCCGTTCGGATGGAATCGTCCTATATGTAGAGCTGGAGGATGAGGTTGGAAAGTGGGTGACCGAGAAGGAAGCGGACAGATGCCATCCGGACCAAACACCCGATAGGGTCACTAGAAGGCTCGGTACTTCCGCGTGGTACCTTGCTTTCGATAGAGTCGAAGATGTTGCATAGGACGTCACAGTTGATGGTAAGCGACTTCAGCTGGGGACATAACAGCGGTGCCTCTGCTCCATGAGGGTGCAAAAGGTACAGAGTGCGTCGCCGGTGTAATTGTCCAGACCTCGTAGCCCGAGTCTAAGCTCTGAAAGCTGAAGTATATGGGGGATTATCTGGTGGAGTATCTCCTCATTCTGAGCCCCATCAACGGAGAGAACCATGGTCAAAACAAGGAGCTGTGAAAGAGGGTATATCTCAAAGACACAACAATTCGGAGGTTATAACCCCTCGGGAATGTCGCCTAACGCGCCTGGTCTTTTTGACCGCGAGCTGCACAACAAGCCCCCTGGGGACCACTGCGGCTGAAGGCATTATGCGCCCTACCAAAAAAAAACAATATCTCAAAGAAATTGCCTTCTACCCACGAGATCCACGTGTCTACATTCCCTGAGGGATAGGCTTGCGCGTCGAGCCAGAAACCTCAGGATGGCCCATCGGCGACGACATGAATGCATTGATTATGTTCACCCGACAGCTCAAGCTCCAGAGTGGTTACGCCGTCTAAGCCTTAGTGTTCACTAGGGAAGGCGGTGAAAGGCGCGTGTCGTCGGTGTAGCAGCATGTGTGCTGAAGACGAATGAATGCTGGCCCGGGGATGGTCAAAAGCGAGACAACAGTGTGAATATCTTGGATGTCAGAATAGGTGAACACGACAGAACGCAGTTTGTCGAGTAACACAGGAGGGGTTGACGCGATGTCATCTTCGAATGGACCAAAAAGATCGACGAGGTGATCGATATGCAAAGTGAGCATTGATGTCTCGGAGAATAGATGCGCGATGTCGAAGACGTCCCAGTATTCTATACCGCATGACGAGAATGCCAGAGGGAGAGGTAGAGGTGAGTCAGATTGGGATAATGATTCATTGGCCAAGCGGTCATTGAGGATATTGCGAGTGCCTTGAGGTGGAGAATTGGTCGGTCGAACAGAACGGTCTGCTGAGGCCTCAAGTCCTCAACGTCCACAACAAGGGTTAAGAACTTGGGATTCGCCACTTCTGTGATCACGACAGCTTCAAGCATACCCTCGGAAGACTGAAAAGAGAGTGCGCGAAGTTCGGAGGTCTGGATGATGAGGTCTAACCCCCGGAGGCGGTGAGCGTGCGTGGATAGGAAAATGGGAGACTTGTCCGTAAGGAACATGCTGAACGGAAGAGATTGCGAGCGCGCTATGTAGGCATCCCTTTGCAGTGTGTTCCATCCACCACACGGGCCCAAAAAGCGGGATTTGCCAGCGCAACGACGTGTGTCAGACGAAGCAGTGAAGTTTATCAAGAATCGACGCCGGACGACTTTGAGACGCCCAGTGTCCACTGAGCCGGTGGGCCGTCTATCTCGCTTGTCAGTACTTACTAGGCCCGCCCAATGTCTGCCTAAGAGAGACTAGGAGAATTACGTACATTCTGCCTTGCGTGGGAACTTGGGATCGCCTGGTGGGTGAAGCCGGAGAGAAAGCTGGACCCGGAGAAGCTGTGTGACCCGCCACCAGAACGGTGGCGATAAAACACGCTTGAGCGAGGACGGCACCGAGGAACATGGTATCTGAGGTGGTAGCTTGGGGAACAGTTGGGGGTAGGACGGCCGAATCGAGAGCGAGCTCAGTGAGGAGCTATCGTCCGCCGAGTAGAGGTAGGATACCGATGCGCAGAGCAGAGAGAGCGCAAGCACACGCAGACTACACTCAGCTTCGTTACGCAGTTTTGAGACACTAGAGGTTTATCTGGAACAGGCAGGAGAAGACCGGCTTCGGACAATACAGAAGCGTAACCTCGACAGAGGAACACTGCAATGGTAGACAAGCTGACTAGTATACATGTATTAGGGACGCCATATGATACAAATCCGCACCTGCGACCGCAAGCCCTGCACCATCTCCGATTTATATTCGCCACTCAGATATCAACATAGGTTCCTCCACCTTCCCACTGCCCGGTCGACATAGGCACACCATATGCGTCCTCTGGCACGCCATCCTGAACATTGTTCAGCGTGAACTCGCGTTTGAACTTGCTCTCTAACGTCGCAACCATGCCGATCAGGTCTGTGCACGCCTTCTCGAGCACCGCTGCGGGAGTAATGGTGCCGTCGGTTTGGATCTTCAGGAGGAAATAGGGGTGAAGTGGATGCGGGACCTTGTAACCGGCGAAGAGGACGTTGGGCATGGTGAGGAGTTGTCTGGGAAATGTATGAGCTTCGGGGAGCTATAACGCTAAGGCAAAGACAGAACATACGAGCGTAGGAGGTTTGCGAGAGTGTGGTCCTGCTTCACGATCTTTATTGTAGCAGCATTGGGGATTTTTGTGTCCTCTGTGACCTCCACTCTACACATGTCATGAGTTGTGCGAGTAGCATGTTTCAGGCAATGATGAGACGCACGATTTCTCTCCATCCTCGAGAACATAGAGCTCATATCTATTTGGTGCGTTCATGATGTCTATCTACGGACAGGGAGGACCTCCTTCTAACAGAGCCGAGAAGTGCAGTGAATGCGTATCGTTCCTGTAAACAGGGATCAGCGCGATGCTCCTGCGACTGTACGCCGGGGGCGGGGCCATAGGTGTCAGAACATAGTTTTGTATCATGGTTTGATCATCGACAATAAATATGGAGGCTTCGGAGAAGCCGACATCATCCAAAGCGAGCCAGAAAGGACACTCACCGACTGACTACACCGACAACGTGAGCGCGCAAGCACAAGACACAAGCGTCTAAACCTCGCCGCAACAAACGTCGGCGCTAATTAGTCCAAACACAGTCAAACTCTACAGCCACCGCCCGAGAATCGAGCATCAAGCAAGGCCGCCTCGTATACGCCCTCAACTCCCGCTCTCCTCAAGGTAAGTTCATATTGTTCTGAGGTTCCTCATCCACCCTGCCGGATTTTGCTGCTCTCGTACTCCCCGCTCGATGTGGTTTTGTTGGCAACTTGGTGGAATTCGCCGGTGGATTAGTCTTTGGGCGGACGGATGAGATTGGAAGCGATGAGGCGCTGATGGACTGTGGACGATGCAGAAAATGCCGACGCGGTTCTCCAACACTCGCAAGCACCGTGGACATGTCTCGGCCGGTCATGGTCGTGTAGGGAAGCACCGCAAGCACCCCGGAGGTCGCGGTCTCGCTGGTGGTCAGCACCACCACAGGTACGTTCATTCGGATCATGCAATTCCTAGTTGTATCTCAATGTGTTCGCCTCTCCTCTACACTCCATTTGGAACGCTGCGTGCGTGCTTGAAATCTCAACAGGACAAACTTCGATAAGTACCACCCCGGTTACTTCGGTAAGGTCGGTATGCGCCGCTTCCACCTCACTCGCAACCTCCAATGGCGCCCGATCATCAACGTCGACAAGCTCTGGTCACTTGTGCCCGCTGAGGAAAAGGAAGGCCTCTCGGAGAGTTCGGAGATCGTACCCGTGATCGACACTCTCCAGCACGGTTACGCCAAAGTTTTGGGCAACGGACAGTAAGTACCGTTACGCATCATAATGTGCAATTCTGATTTACTCTTCAACAGGCTGCCCAAGCTCCCTTTCATTGTAAAAGCCCGCTTCGTCTCGCGGAAGGCTGAGTATGTACTCGTTGTTCTCTTCTCAGTGCTAGAAACTTCAATTCCGCTTCGTTTTACAGGGCGAAAATCAAGGAGGCGGGCGGCGTTGTCAAGCTCGTTGCATAGTCCTGTATTTTGCTGCTGTCTTTTTACCCTCATCCACGATTCGCTACCACATGCATATGACACGACACTGCAGGGCATTCTATGCAATCCATGCTGTACAAACATAATCTGCGTGTCTGCCCAACTTGTGTCTGCCGATCTGTGTACGGATGGACTCCTTGCATCGCGTTTCAGCTTAAGCATGGAGAAATACCGCGATGGCGAGACTGAAGTCTTGCATTAAGGACCCATTGTAGGACGGCTTGTAATTCATCTCACGTACTGCTCGCATCACAAAACCACAAAGCCTGAACATGTTGACGCCACCTGCCATTGCCAGTACCTAGTGCTGCGCAATGACTCGCAGACTGAGATGCCTGTATTGAGATACCGTTGGGAAAGGGCGGACCCCGAAGACCGCTGTGCAGAGGCGAGGAACTTAGCCTTAAATGATATCTGTTCACCCTCCTCTGTAGTACTTCTGAACTGCTGTACCATGTACCTTGCTTGTCATTGCGGTCATCTCGGGAACAAGAATTCAAACAAGTCCACCACCATCGGTCACGGGCTGGTGGCGGGGGTCGAGTCAAAATGACTGACAAATGACGTGGTAAGATTAGAAGGCGGCGGGTCGCATAGCTTCCACGTTAACTCCTACCTCCCACCTCCTACAAACCTTTCTTCCTGCCCCCATCGGATGGCCAGCCTTGTCAACTGGTGTGCGTAACATCGTCGTAGCACCCTCCAGTATCTCCAGCTTGTCGGGTCTCTCGCCTGACCGATTCGACAGACAACTACCAGTACAACAGTGTCCGAAGGATTCACCAGACTCCCTACATCGCTCGTGTGGACACAGATCATTCTCGCCCTGCGACTACCATGGCCAGTACCGCCGTCGTCGTCGACATGAATGCGCTCGCTGCGCCCGCTGCACCTGCCGTTGGACAGGCGCCCGCGACTGCTAATACTAACACGACGAGCAAGAATAACGACACGCTCTTTGGGCCGAACATCGGCGTGTTGGGAGCAGGTCCTGATTGGACGGAGCGGCCTGACAAGAGCGAAGATGTTCTTACTCCGGAGATTGTGAAAGGTTGGATAGCGAAGAGCAAGGAGGTGAGTCCCTGCTTTCTGGCTCGGAGGTTTCTACGACAACAACCTGTCAATTCCCATGCCTCTGGGGGGACTCTGGTGGCGTATGGACCTGCACAATGTTGAAGTTGCAGATCTATGGCTTGCAGGCTGTTGCAGGGCACTCTGTCGGTCTCGCCGACAAAGCCGAGTCCGACGTACGTTCCCATCTTCCACGGTCAACTGCGGGCCCACCTTACTCTCACACGGAAGTCTCGCTGGCTATGTAAATGTGTTTGATAGTTGTTTTGTCTTCTATCAACCGCCTTGCTGAGGAGCCGTTCTATCTCAATTGCTAACCGCCTTGGAGTAGACCCACTACTCTACCACGACCTTGCAAGCCCTTGTCAACCTCAAGCGACCCACATTACGGCTATCTCCGCTCGAGAATGACACTTCTGAAGATGCGGAGCACGCCGATTACCAACATCATCATGCACTTGAGTTCGAGTACGACTGCGACGCTCCGAAGTGCGGTATCAAGGTTCAGGTGCTTCTTTCGCCCAAGCATCCTCTCGCTGGGAAACCCGACACTTCCGGCCTGTCACGGTTGCTAGTATACGAGACGACGACGGACGGGGGCTTTGGGAAGATGCTCAAGTTCGAGGATGGTGCCATGCTTGAGCTCGGTCGGTTTGACTACCAAAGACCCGCGACTCCCGCAGGTGACGTTCCGCAAGCGTCGTCTTCGGCTGATCCGGACAAGGCCAGCCCTACGGAGACGCCTTCTAGTGAGCCCACGCAGCAGCGGAAGAAGCGGTTCACGAACTTCCACTTCCGCAAACGTAACCACGACCGCAATGTTGCCGGTCCTGCTTTGGCTGTCGTGGACGCTGATGCCCATCCAATTGAAGGCGACAAGGCTAAGGAAAAGGAGGAGGATGTTGGTGTCCGCGTCACCATCCGTCTCATGGCACTGGACGAGGAGGGGAAGGAACTGCCGTCGCCCAACGAGCAGGTGACTTACCTCCACATCGTTCGCTTTGGCGCTCCTCCCGTTGCTGTCGAGGGTGTAGAGGAAGAAGACAAGCGGCCATGGGTCGTCAAGGTTGTGAAGCGAGAAGCTACGGTACGACTCTCGCACATCCTATATGTACCTTTGTCTGATCTTTTGTGTTCAGATTGGTTTGCACACCTTCCACCTTCATGAGATCTATGGCCTGTCCGCGAACTCAACAACTTCCACACAAGGCACTACTTCGCCTCCCACCGCCCAGCTCGACACCCACACCTACCCCCCTGCCGTCCCTCCTACCACCACCGAAGACGAACCATCGTCGGAGTGTCTCCTGTGTTTGTCTTCGCCGCGCGAGGTTGTGCTGTTGCCATGTCGCCACCTGGTGGCCTGTCGCGAGTGCGCACTAAACATGATCGAGTTTGGCGCAGGAGGCACTATCGTGCAGAACGACAACGAGACAATTGCGCCTGCGGACGGCACGCCTGCGGATGTCAATACCGGAGACGCTGCTAACGCAGATGGCGCTGCTCCTCCTGGCCAGGACGGTGCGCCTCCCGTGGCGGCACCCGTCCCGACCATCCCAACGAACCCGCGGCGGAAGAGGAAGGCTAAGGGCTGGTTCTGTCCAGTCTGCCGTCAGCGTAAGTCCCTTTCAGACCTTCTCCCAACAAGATGTGCTCACGTCACGATGTGCTTGCGAAGCGTACACGTCTCTCCTGCGGATCACGACGACGCCTCCGGAGAAGGACGATCACCGCGAGTCGACTTCGATCGACGAGCATGTACCTCCCCCCTCTGCTCCCGCCGTGGCCGTGCCCGCTGTCCCGCCTCCCGCTGCACAACCTGAGCGCGGCCGTTTTGGTGGCCTGCTCCGCGCGTTCGGCCGGGAGCGTGGGCCACAGTCTGACGTCGAGCGGGGACAGGCGCCGGCGGCGACTGCTGCCTGAGACGTCTGGCCTTCCACAGACCGTGTCCTGGTTTCTGTCTATGTCTATGTGTCAGCGCTGCGATGTACGATATGATGCAGGTTTGGATCGTTATAGGTTATGGTGCGTTTTCGATACTGGTTGTTTCGATTTCTTGCTGTTCGAACTGTTCGTGTTGTGTTCGTTCATGCTTTTGTCTCTTTCTAAGTCTAGTCTACGTCATTGTGCTTGACTATATGCTTGCTCGTATTATTAGCTCGGAATAAAATCACAAGACTATACATACGCTAGCGGTCATCCATGTGCCCTGCTCTCTCTAAACCTGAGCCTGCCACCCTGCGAAAAGAACGTACGTGTTTGTTGGCTCGATCGGACCTTGAGGTCAGGTTTCAAATGGTCTTGTGTGTATGTGTCCATTCGTGACATGGGTGTACAGGGCTGTCAAACAATCTTTGCATAGGGAGATAGAGGGGCGCTTTCGTGCTACTCGTGAGTGAGAACAAGGCGGCCGCCGTGTATACAACAAGAGGAGCTCTGAGAATTCGAATCTCTCCGTGAAGTTTGCATTCACCAGTATGTGAGGTCCGGATCCAGGAGCTCGCTCAGGAATATGCAGGCAATTACCTCTGGAATGTGGGTCATGGAACCAACCGTACAGTGCCTGGTAGCAGCTCATTTGACGGGTGACGTTGACACAAGTCATCTATACAGCGTGGTCAAGGCGGTTATACTGAGTGTCCGCACGTCGCCGTTGTGTCCTGTTGGACATGCGGTTGTGTCAGATGTGTCTCTACCGCCGCTGTCGCACAAAAATGCCACAAATGGCAGGGCCGAAGTTCCGGAATTCGCAGGGCGCGATGTGGCGTCGTAAAACACGAGCGACATATATAGATGCATATGCTAGAGTAGCTTAGCAACACTTGAAGTGCTAGCAGGGACTGACCATGCGTTCGAACTCGCGCCGGAGGAAACACTAGATCCGGATATCGTGAGTTGCTGTTACCTGTAAATGACAGCATCGTGCCAAACATTAGTAGTATAGATGGCAACGAGATTGTCGCTATCAGCTATGGTTCGTTGTCCGAGTGCAGGTTTGGTTTCTGGTATAGCGGTGAGCAGGAGGAGGAAAGCAACGCAAGATAAACATCGCCACAAAGAGGCGTAGAGTGAGTATGCAGAGGCCGAGTAAGAGTGACAGACGCAGAGAGGGTCAGCAAGCTTCAGCGAGCTCGCGGGATCTGAGAAGAGCCTGAGTGATCGAAGCGTATCTTCGGATGAACAGAAGCAGGGCTTCCATATATGGGCAAAGGCATTGAGCGGCTCGGGTCCGTGCGGCGGTCGATGGAAAATGTCCAAGTGATCACTGATATATGTACTAGAGACGCATGACGACCTCGCTCAACAGGCTCAAGCCTTGCCCTCGTACCCCCACCATCGCCTGCCCGCATGAGGCATCCTGCCTCGCCCGACGTCGTCGTCAGTTAGGAAGTCGGGGATGAGCGAGTTTGATGTCCTCAACGCCATCACGTCCCTCGCGCATATGCAGATCCTGCACAGTGGTGTGTACCATCATAGGCCCCATATATGCGGAAAATACTCATGCTTGATCGCACTGCAGCTGCTTCAACTACCTTCCTAGTGTACGATCTGCTGACGACGTTGGACGACGAGGTGCGTAAACACGTTGTGCCATCCCGGCTTTCCATCTTGATAGGTATTCAATGCTTCTTCGCTTTCAGGTGGAGTTCATCTGGTAGTACGTCCTCAGGATGTGCTCTGTTTCATTGCTCTGTGCTCATGATTGCTGTGAAGCTCTGCGAACGCCCTCCCCAAATTCCTCTACTTCATATCGAGGTACCTGGGCATAATCGGTCAACTGTGAGTAAACCATATACAGTCTCGTCCCGGTCCAAGCCCTCCGTATCCTTGCCTATCCATCATTGTTATCCTTCGGCGGTCTTCAGTGCCAACGTAATGGCTGGCGCCTCAAACAGTTGTGAACGGTCCGGTGTCCGATGATATGCGCTTCTCAAAGCCCGTGGCATGGCCTGATGCGACGTAGTAAAGATTCCAGGTGCCTCCATGGGGGGCTTCCTACCGTTGATTCACCCTGTATCAGCTGCTCACAGAGCTTGTGCTAACGCCGTTCAACAGTGTCATGGCTACGAATGTCGTCCCGATGTTGTGCGTGTATCGCGATGGGCCAGAAACGACCTCCTCACCTCTATCACAGTTGTTTCGGCTACCTTGTACTCGAATTATTGTGGGTATCATTCTTCGTATCAAATTTTCTTCTAACACGGATTCCAGTTATCTCCTCGTGCTAACCCTGAGTGTCGAATTGTGCTTAATGTTACGGGTGGATGCATTGTATGGTAAATCCACAAGAGGTAGTGAGTTCCTTCGTCTGTTCTGTGCCGTAGCTCACATCAGCTAGTACGCGTGCTTATGGGAGTCGGATTCGTTGTGGAATGGGTGGTAAGGAGAGAATTTGATTATGACAGAACCGAGTGCTCACCAGAAAGTAGGCCAGTCTGTCGCTTAGTGTGACTTCACTCCCGGTCTTGTATCGAAGAGTTGCCCCGTTTCCCTCGTTCCTCCCAATAAGAGGTTGCGTTGCGCCGACGGACTTGACGGCGTACCAGCTTTCATGGTGGGTCATCATATAATGATAGCATCTAACATTTTACCTTAATCGTAATCTAGGATTCCTATCCTCGCTTTCGAAAGCACGTTATATCGTCGTCATTGGTGATGTGCGGTTGGTACTAACTATATCATCCAGCTTTGCTGTTCACTCTCAATACGGCCAAGTGTATCTCATACGGGCCCCTAGACGATACGCCGCTAATCTATCGACTATTCCGGGACGGCGGCGCATACTATGCTATGTGAGTTTTACGTATCTTCTGGAGGATCGTAATTTTTGACTGAAAGAAATCTTATAGCATCTTTGGTCCGTGATAGCGACTACTGTGACTTCTTTTCATCTGATCATATCCTTCCAGCGGTCATCCTCATCTGTACCATCGCCGCATCTATCTCATCACCCTTGGCCAACGTCGTGGCGACGTATGTATCTACCCGTTGTTATGTTCTCATAGTATCACTGACGCATTCTAGATGGTCATCTGCTATATTCTCGTACTCCGTAAGCCGCACGCGCAATCGTCATGGGTTTCGTGCATTGATGAGTAGTTTACAGGGATGCCATCTTCTTATCAGTGTGCGCAGGACTGCGGCACAACGCCAACGTCTCGAGCTCACAACTATCGTCTCCGCCGATGTCCCGAATATCGGGATGGGATCCACGTCGGATTCTTCCATTGACGTGCCCCAACGAGCGTGTTCGCAGCCCTCTGTTCAAGATCGAATAGAGTCGATTGAGCTCATGCCCCGACGCATATCAGTACATCTTTCCACCGAAGGTTCGCAAGATAGCGGTTGGGCGCAGCGCTACGTGCGGGACTGGGACCTCGGAGACAAGCGGCCAATAGGCTCCCTGCGTGACCGCGCGTCGCACGAATCGACGGGCGTGCGACGGTCAGAGTGGCGATCGTAGCAGTATTGGTTGACGCAAGGTATGGCGCCTCGAACGGACGTTTCGTGTATGATAATCTTGATTCCCGTGTCTGGGCAACCTGTCACTCCTTTACCTCAGATACGCTTTGCGTCCCGCTTACATACCGAGATAAACTGGACTCTAATACTTTGCATTCGCTAGAAGGTGTGCACCCCACGGGTATGAGAGTGGTCTACCAATGTATCCCCCCGATGCGCATCGTCTGTGCGGCGCATCGATGTACGTCTGTGGAGTGCGTCTTTCATGAAGCTTGAAGGCTCCTCTGGCTTATGGCGCTGCCCATCTTCAGACCACCTGGCTCAGTTTCATCGTGCGATTCGTATGGCTCAGCCAACCCAACGAGATATCTGCCAGTACGTACCCGACACTTCAGTTACAGATCCACCTCGTGTAAATGGTAGGTATATGGGAGTGACAGTACATTACATCGCACCGCGAGTACGGCTTAGCGTGCCCTGCTCAGAAATCAGTACACAGTCCAATTTTTCTGGATCATCATCACATCCACCTCCAAACAGCGTCCGCGTTCACAACCGCGATATCCTCGTCTCTGCCCCACCCTCACGTCTTCGCGACCCACTCCTCGACCTGCTTCCACACCGCATCCCTGACGTGCTCGTCCCACCAGCCCATCATCAATACATCATGCGGCGCATCCTTGACCCATATCGTATGCACGTCCACGCCATCTCGCTCCATCGCACCCACGAGCTTCATCACCTCGCGCTCGAGCCTCTCCGCATCGCCGAGCACAACACACGCCTTCGGGAACTCCGAAAATAGACTCAGGCCGCGGGGCGACGCGATGATGGGGTGCGCGAGTGACGTCGGGCTACGCTCCAGGTCGTTGCTGTCTCCCGCTTCTGGAGGCCGGACGAACATGGGCGCGCCGTTGGCGTAGTAACCGGCAGGCGTGGAGGGGACGGGCGTCGCGGGCGCGGAGGGCATGGTGCGCAGGAATTGCCGGTGTGTGTCGTCCAATTGGGAGATGGTGAGGTCAGCGACGCTCGTGGCGAATGCGTCGCCGTAGAACGCGGTGAGGACCCGCATGGAGGCGGGGCTAACGTAGGGGCTGTGCATGGTTTCGGTCGGGTTGTGGCCGAGGAAGGTGCGCTGCAGTAGAGCGCGGGGTTCGGGAGTATCGACGAGGTAGTCGGTGTCGGCGTGAGGACGCGGGATGTAAGACGAGGGTGTCTCGGGGAACGCATGCGCTGAATGTTGGCTGTTATTGAGAATGAAGGACTAACTACGCGTGCTGACTTACATGGGTCACAGGAAGGCGAGAGGAGGAGCAGGCCGTCAGGCGGCGGCAGCACGCCCTCGTCTCGGATCCAGCGTGCAAGAGCTAGTACAAGATTGCCTCCCGCGCTATCGCCAATAAGTACAATTTTGCAGTTCAAATTCGCCGCAGCCTCCTTGACACGGGCATGAACCTCCTCGTTCTCCTTCCTGATCTTCTGCTGTTCTCGGTAATTCTCGTTGTGGACACCAAGGTAATCGACAACAGCGTCGACCTTTTCGGAGTCATCCGAATCACTATTCGTGCTGTCTTCAATGTTGGTGGAGAGGGCAGGTTTCTTCCCGCGCTTCTGATGACGACGCACAATGTGCGCATAGACAGCGGCGGCGTCCTGAACAGCTGCCGGAAATGGGCTGTGTTGGAGAAGACGATATTCAACAGCGTGTATCTCTGTGAACGCCTTGTCCTGCAAAGAAGTGTCAGTTCTGTTCCGACTATTGACATTCATGGCACGTACATTGATGAGCCTAGCGGGAATCTTGGAGGTGGACGACTTCTCGTGCGCGGACATGTGACAGTAACCTCCACCATGCAAGAAGATGCCTATAAGGGGGGCCTCGCCCGCAGCAGCCTCATACTCGCCGCTGTCCATCAGGCCGTCGTTGGACTGGGTGTGACCTGCATTGTCATCTATGCACGTGGGAATGACTAGAGTTTCCGTGTGTCGGGAAATGAGACAAGCAGAGCGCGGAGTGGTTGGAACGCATGCTAGCAAATAGACAAAGAAGGAAAGCACTCACTCTTCGGTCGCTCTCTAGGCCACACAAAACATCCTACGCGCCTGAACGGGACTTGTGGGTCTGCGACAATCCCAGTTCTGAGCTCCTCCGGCAAGGGGTCCACCCACTCAAAGCGTGTGTGTTTGAGCGTGCGGTTGTCACACTCCTCCTCTGGGTCGCGCGTGCCCCATGTCACACCCGCGAGCTCGGTGACCTTGTAGACGCGGCGGGTAAAGTTGACAGAGATGCAGCACTTGACCGTCCACGACGGTCGTGGTCGGTAGGAGCGGGGTAAAAGACCGTAGTAGACGGCCCACCACACACCCATTACAAGCGTAGTAAAGAGTCTTTGAAAGACGTAGATAGACTTGAGAGGTTCTTTGGCGTAGGGCATGGCATCTTGGTATGAATGCCGTTGCTTTGGCGGTGGCATGAATTTGGAGTTGTGTGTAGGTATCGCGAGGAAGATACAGACGCAAGCGTCGTGTTCGGAGTTGTCGTCTCTGTCGAGGGCGTCGTAGTGGGAGAGGAGTTAGAGCAGGCGAGAACATTCTGTAGGCGAGTGGACTCTGTAGGTCTAATTCGTCTGGAGCATGACGTCAGTTTCAGTGCTCGTGTGCAGCCACAAGTCAAATAAGCGTCAACAACGCGTCGCACGATCACTGCCCGGTAAGGCGCCTGCGATCGGGATCGTGGGCTTCTGGTTGTCAACCTCACCCCGCTCTGACGATGCGTGCCCGTATACAGTAGACAAGTCATAGCATCATTCATCGCCAATTCTCTCGCTTTCACCCTGTTCTTGTGCTGTCATCTGTGAATCTATTGCTAGCGGGCCACGGCACTATGGACTCTCCAGTCAACGTCCTAGACAAATACTACCTTGCAATAACTCTCCTTGTCACTGTGGGATACCAACTCTCTGGGTTTGCCATAGCATGGACCTTCCAGGTATGTGGTATGACAAGCAAATTTTGAATCGACGAAATGGGCTCGTGCTGAGCCGCAACTCGCTCGTAGTTCGACAAGATCACGGACTTCACTGGAGGTTCGTATCCAGTTAGTAACTACTCAGGTTCTTAGGTTGATGTTGCGAGATAGGTTCTAA
Source organism: Fomes fomentarius (assembly GCA_022606135.1). Taxonomy (NCBI): domain Eukaryota; kingdom Fungi; phylum Basidiomycota; class Agaricomycetes; order Polyporales; family Polyporaceae; genus Fomes; species Fomes fomentarius. The sequence continues at coordinate 350,940 of JABYQN010000011.1, read as the reverse complement.
TTTCTTTATTCTGGGTACGTGCCAACGTACGACGCACCATTGTGTCATCTAATCATGCAGCCTTATAGCGCTACTGACGCTCTTGCTGGGCCAAGAGTTCAATGCGAGAAATATCATAGCCAGTGTGTTCGTCATGCTATGGGCTGCCAGACTCGCAGGTGTGTCTCCAATTGGAATGTATAGTCCTTTGGGTAGTCACACACTTTCAGGCTTCCTACTCTTCCGTGTACTCAAGACAGGAAGCGACACTCGCTTTGACGATATCAGATCACATTTCTTCAAGTTCCTCGGTGAGTAGACTGAGATGTCATTAGGGATCATCTGACAATCCTTCTAGGATTTTGGGTTGGTACGTACCGCATAGCCATCTAGTATCTGGTGAGCTGTCGACGTTGAGTATTCGGATTTTACGCAGGTCAAATTCTGTGGGTACGTGGTAATCCTGGTTCCCACCAGTTCTGATCCAGTGAGATTCATTGCCAACAACACATGCCTCACAGGTGTGGGTTGTTTCGCTACCCTTGATCATCTTGAACTCTCCGGCGGTGTCCGCTGGTCAGCCGCCGTCCTTCGGGACGGCCAGTGACATCCTCGGTATCATCATATGGATACTCGGCTGGTTCATAGAGTCCATCGCCGACGTGCAAAAATACCGCTATAAGTCGTCACATCCTCCCAAAGACAAGCCAATAGACGTGTGTTCCTTCATTCGCTCTCCGTTGTACACGAATCGACTTGATCTCCTGACATAGATAGGCTTGTGGGCTTGGTCCCGCCATCCGCCGTACTTTGGCGAGTGAGTACTCTGTTCGAGTCCGACTTCTGGGTGACTCGCTCATGTGGACAATGTCTACACAGGATCTTGTGTTGGTGGGGCATCTGGACCCTCGCTGTCGCACCTGTACTTGGCGGAATGCACAGTACTAACGCCCGTTCAGCACAACTGGGCTCGCTCGTATCGCCACTCTTTACCATGGTGTATGTGTCCTGCGTTGATATCACACCGCAATTCTTCTGACAGGCCGCCACTCTCCCTATCTTGCTAGGTTACTCCTCTTTGGCTCGGGTGTTCCGACTGCAGAGAAGCCTGTAGCGCAGAAATTCTACCGTCTGTCCTATCCCGAGGACGAGTCGGCAAGTGGACACGACTATGGAGAGCGGCGGCCAGTCAATGCTGCTTGGGCTAACTACCAGGCGTATCGCGCGCAGACATCTATCCTCGTCCCTCTTCCTCCGCAACTGTACCGGGTGCTCCCGGGGTGGCTCAAGGGAACCTTCCTGCTGGATTTGCCGATATACAAGTGGTCACCTGGGGGAGCGGCAGCGTGACAGCGTTCAGGATGGAGTAGAGCATCGATATCTGTAGCCTCCAGTATCGTATCTTGGCGACTTTTGAACTTACTACAGGGTTGTCGAAATGTCATCAACCGACGAAACTCGTACACTGGTGCAAACTAGTTTCCGAGTCCAGCTGAGTCGAACTTTTTGAGTGTCTGCCAATAAGTACAGCGTGACCGTGGCTGTACTAATACTTAGTGTGGGTGCGTATGGGCGTCTCGGCAGACTGCTCGGCAGGTGACTAAGCTGGCGCTTACATTCAAGATGCCAACGCTCTCGAAGTGTCCTGAACTTGTTCAACAATATAATACACGATGCTCGCACTGGACTTGTCCATATAGATACGTAGATCTCCCGGCTCCGTACATAAGAAGGGTGAGGTGGCCTCGGTACGACTTTGGTCCGTGCTACACTGCTGACCAATCTGTCATCCCTTATCTCGACCCTTCTAGATGTATCATTACCAACTATCAGACTCCGAGCGGCTACAATATCGTCAGGAGCCCACACCCGACATCATACAATACGCCCGGGACACAATACAGAAGAATGAGGATGCCATAAATGTCCTAGAATCCCGTATCCAAGGCTTACTGGACCAGGTCAAGAAGCTGCGATACGAGCAGGCTAAGCACAGAGCGAACATCGAACGAACTCATGGCCTCACCACGCTTGCGCGCCTTATCCCAGAGGAGCTCCTCATCAAGATCTTTGGCCACTGTATCGAGGGCGGCTGGACGCGCGCGCCCGTCGTCGTATCCCACGTCTGCTCAGCCTGGCGAAAGGCGGCACAGGCCCCCAAGGTCTGGTCGCATATCTACATTCGGTGCGACGACGCGAACGTGTACGAACGGACGCAACTCTGGCTGCGCATGGCGCGTGGCTCGGACCTCCACGTCACTGTTGCTGCGTCCACCCGCGTCCCGCAGTGGCAGGTCCAACGGCTCATGGAGTTGATGAGGGATCGGAGTGACCAATGGCACTCGCTGAAGATCGAGACGGACACACTGCGGCACGCCGACTTCATCCTCGGTGAATGCGATTGTCCCCTCCCAGCGCTCCGCGACATCACCATCCGGACGGACGCTGCGGACAGCGTCGAAGAGAACAGCGTCTCGGACCTCACGCGCTTGGTGAACATGTTCGATGCTGAGCGGGTCCCGAGGTTGAGGAGCGCTGCCTACGTCTCCAGCATCATCCCCGCCGTCCCCGTATTCCCTGCTCACATCACCGACCTCACCCTGGACATTCGCGATAGCCCCGGGCACCGGCCTCTCTCAGCCGCGTTCATCATCGGCCTCCTACAACCCCTCATCGAGCTCCATTCTCTCACCCTGACCATGCCCCTCCTCTACGAGCACGATTTCATAGAAGAGGCCGACCCGTACCGCGTCGTGCTGCTTCCGAACCTCGCCACCCTCATCCTCTACGGCCCGACCGACCTCAACGGAATCCTCCCGCACATCCACACCCCGTCCCTTCGCCGCCTGCATCTGCGCTCGCTCGAGGACGCTGGATACCGCCAACAGCCCATCGGCCCGAGCCTGACGACCTTCCTCGAACAGTGCGCTCCGCCGCTCGAGCTGCTCGAGCTGCACGACATCGATCTCGCCCCGGAGACGTTCGCCACGACATTCGCTGCCCTGCCTCATTTGCGCGAGCTCCGCTTGCACGAGTCGTCCATCTCGGACTCGACGGTCAACCTCCTCAACGGCCCCCGCGGGCTGTGTCCCCGCCTGACGCGAGTCGATCTCCGGTGGTGCGGGATGCTCCGCGGTCGGGCGCTGGTGGACCTAGTTAGAAGCCGGCATGTGGTGGGCGATGTTGGCCCGGTGTCAGACCCGATTGAAGAGGTTGGAGTTATCAATTGCTGCTTCGTGGAGGAGGATGACGTGTTGGATCTGGCGCGGATGACGGTTTGTAGGATCGTGACCAGGGAGATCGGAGACGATTATTGTCGTGAGTGGGTTCCTGCTTGCATGGTGCACTGTGCTCAACATTTGTTTGTCACTTGCTAGGTCCTCGCGATTGCTGCAGTAACGTCAGATATAGGACGCGGTTCCGTCTGCGGCATACGGCGGAGTTGCTGGAGAAGAACCTAGGGCTTCACGTCGTGTTGTGATGGTTAGGTCGTTGTGAGTATGTAGTCGGTGTCGGACTGGATAGTTGTGGTTGTCTGCACAGACGGTCGAACCATAACCCCCTCCTCGGCTCAAGCCGCATTATACGCCACGGACGGCGAGTAGATACATCGTAAGCAAACACTAATATACTACATTTTGTCTCAGAGATCCCACATGCACATCATGCAGTGCCTCGTCCAGCACCGGAGGCACTGGCACTCGCTACTTCGTCGGCATCACGGGGAAATGGTCTCCGAAGACCCGCAATTCGAGATTCCCAGGGAGGAGCTTGGTCCACTCCCTACCCAACAGTCCGACACGCAGAACAGAGACCGTATCCTCAATCTCGCCAGGCTTCAGGTTTGTCTTGCCCAAGCACGGCTGCTTGGCGCGGTTGTGAGAGCCGTTGCACCTAAACTCGATGGAGACGTGCAGCCGCTCGACATCCTTACAGTTGGGCAAGACATGTTCTTCGAAGGCCTCGACGTACTCGTTCTGCCAATAGGGTGGGTCGCACGTTAGCATCGGACAAAGTTGATGTTGGTTGGATGAAGGGCAAGTGGTTAGCGGGAATGAAGGTCTGGTTACACACCATAATGATCTGCATGACCCTCGCGTCCAACCGCTCGTAGACGTCGAAGCTGATCTTGCTCATGATCCGGAGGGTGGTCTTGTCGTGCAGCAACTTGTCGAGGCCAAGGTACCCCATGGAGATTGGGCTGAAGACGGTGCCGCTGAGGGAGATGGTCGTTTCGCACAGATTCTTCGGGGCGTTCGCTAAGTGGTTAGGTCGCGTCAATCTCGGGATATAACCAGTAGGAATGGTTAGACTCACTGATAGGAAGGAGTGGCTGCGACATTATTGCGTGCTTTGTATTGAGGCTAGTGGGTATAGATTGTAGTCTCCTTGAGACCGGGTATAACGGAGAAGGAGAGTGTATGGTTGAAGAGTAACAGAGTTCAAGTTGGCGTACAGAGTGCCGATTTTGTAGCCACGCGCCAGTTGAAACTCCGCATTGTCCGTCCGTCCATAACAACCTTTGTGGAGACTACTTCCTTCGCGATCACTGTTGCCAACTGTTTGCTTATCCTCTCTCTCGACCATGCTTCAAGGGCACGTTTGAGTGGGGCAAAATCGCACCTCTCTGCCCTCATTCTTTGTCGCAACTAACTAAAACCACTTCCTATGTCGGGGCGTCGTCTTGCGCTTGCGGACCACGGGGGACGTGGTTAGAGTTCGTGGTTACGAGTACGCTCACCTTGTGTAGCCTAACAAAAGGGGTAACACGCATCCCTCATCAACCTACTAGGCAAACCCGTGTCCCGAGAAGAACAACGGAGATCTGACTCAAACTCAACTTCATAGAACACGGATACAGCTGAGCCAGCGAGTAGCTTTAGCTCTTGGAGTATCTAATCGCTACAACAGGTTAATGGATTAAGTCACGGCCATAGAATTTACACGTACGTACGAAACAGCAAATAAGAGACATCGGATAGCGAGAGGTACAAAAGCACACTGTATCGATAAGTCGGTCCGGGCTTACAGTTGCACTGCACACCACTAGCTCAGCTGTGCAACGTTCGCGCCCTCCCCAATCGGGCCCATATCGCCGTCCGCTGGGGCGCCACCCTGCACCTCGTTCACCTTCGTGCCCTGGCCGCTGGTCGCGAGCCCCGCCTGCGCCTGCGTGACGGCGGCAGTGAGCCCAGCACTCGGCACGTTTCCGTGCTTCGCGAGCTCGGCCTTGACGTGCTCGAGCATGCGGCGAAGGTTGACGCGCTCGTTGACGAGCGCCATGCGTGCGCTCTCGAGGCTCTTTCTCTCCTCCTCGAGCAGCTCCTCGAGTTCCTCGAACTGCGCGGTCTTCAGCTCAAGCTTCGTGAGCGTGAGCTTGATGAGCGACGCGAGCGTCGACCGGATCTGCACCTCCTCCGCATCTGCGAGGGCGCCCGCTGCCTTCGACGCGGACTTGAGCGCGAGGTCCGCGGCGCGAACGACCTTTGAGTGTGGGATCATCTTGGCGGTCTTCTGCGCCACGGACTCGCTCGTCGACTGCCCGTCCACCTGCATGTCGTCGGGCTGAGCCTCGGTCGGGGCGGTCGCTTCTGAGGGCTTCTCGGTGTCCTTCGGGTGATCCTCCTCCATCCGTTCATCTTCCTTCTTTTCACCCTCAACCTTCTGTTCACCTTCTTGTTCCTCCTCTGTCACCTTCTTGTCTCCGTCTGTGAGCTCGTGCAGGGCACTCTTCGCGGCCTCGGCTGCAACGCCAGGGCTGATGACCCCGGCAAGGAATGCGACGACGCTCATCACGGGGTTGTCTGCTTGCTCAAACGGCACGCGCGCGAAGCGTAGCGGGCCCATGTCGCCCTCGCTGGCGATGTACGGGTCCTCAATTGGCAGCTGCAGGAACTTCCGGACGCACTGCTGAGCACTCCGGGTCCCAACATGCTCCTCAATGGCAGACCAGTCGTCATCATAAAGTTCCACGCCCTCGAGCAAGAGCAAGATCTCCTGATCCGACCAATCATCATCCGCGCCAGAGCCTACAGCTTGATGTACGCCATTAGCACCCGTTGCGCTGGTGAGCTTGACGAAGTCGCCGCTGAACATATTTGATGGGAAGCGACCGTCGAGGTAGCATGGTGGGCAGAGCTCGAAATTCTTCGTCTTGAGCGAGTGATACCGCATAGGGGTGCAGTCGACACCGCAAGTGTCGCACTGGTACTTGATTGTCGCTGGGCTGTCGCCAGTGATGCCGTTGGACGCGTTGGCGCCATTGGCAAGAGCAGATGCCTCCTGAGCGGAGACAGGACGGGAAGACTTGGCGGAAGTCTGGTATATTGAAGAACGGAGTTCGAGAGATGCGGGAGTTGAGGTGCTGCTTGATTTTGTGGCACCGTTTACAGCACCTTGTGTTTTGGGTGGCTGTGGCCGGGTGCCGGGATGGAGAAGAGACTGGAGTCCGCGCGGAGTGTCGAGAACAACACGGTAGTGACCGGTGAAAGGGGGTGCGAGTGCAGCTGGCCGTTGGTCGGGGTCAATCTGTTACAACAGCAAATCATTGACGCGTCTGAAACGTTGACAATATGGTATGGCACACACCTGGTAGTTAATAAGACCCCACTGTTCGAGGAACGCATGTACGCGCATGATAGCGCATACATCTCCAGCAAGATTCCGCCGGCAGGCAGTCACGGTGAGGTACTCCGAAGGTCGGAGGCGGTAGGTGTTGATCATAAAGTCGCGGTAATCTTTGTAGATGGCGGGAGTCTTGGATCTGTGTCGCGAGTTGAAAAACTCGGGAAGAGCCCTCCGCTCTACGGGGTGTATTTTAGACATATCGAACCAGGCGGCGTAAGAGGGGATGATGACTTCGTGTGTTTGGGCGGCAAGGTACTTGCGAGCTTGTTCCTCTAGGCGTAGTCGCGTCGCTTCGAGCTGGGCGGGATCTTCGTCGTCGTTGTCCTCCCCCGACTCCGCTTCCTCGTCCACCGCGTCCCCGCCCTCAGCCATCGACACGTCCCCATTGTCGTCCCCTCCCTCTCCATCTCCTTCTGCCTTCAACAGTCGTGTGGGGACCGCGCTTGCTGGTTCGGTGGAGGACGCGCCGGCGGGGGCAGGCGGTAGGTTCCCAATTTCACCGCCTTGAATTGGTTCGAGTTCGCTGCGCTTCCCAGCCGCGTTTTCCGGGTCAACAGGGGTTACGCCTTGATTCACGGTGAGTCGTATGCGCTTCGCGTCTGAGGAACTGGGTGGTGGAGATGCTGTCCGTTTTGGCGAGGACATGTCGGCAAGGGTGGATGGTGGTCAGAGGGAAGTGGCGAAGTTGGTAGGCGCCCGTGTGCTGGTCAGTTCTCGGGCGCGAACTTCACCTCCATCTTTGTTGTGGACATCGCTCTATTCCTTACTGTCGTCAACACCGGAACTTACGCCCTGGCGGCGGATTCAGCCAGCATCCTAGTACATGGCATCATGGGTGCTCGCCCATACGCCATGGCAATCGCTCGGTCGCCTCCGCCTCCGCTGGGATCACCTCGTCAAGACCGGTACATGGACTAGCAAACACTTCCTCAACACGCCTCCTCTCGCGACGGACGTGGAGACTCCGATGATGCGCGAAATAAAGGCGTATCCATATCCCTCAGCTCCTCTCGACACATCCATTTTCGAAGACTCCACCGAGGAGTATTACGACGCCGCCGAAGGCATCTCTGCAACCGAGGAGAATGGGCAACTCTATCCTTGTAATATCCTCAAGATATTAGTCAAGGAGGGCAAGTACGAGGATGCTGAACGAGTACATGCTGAGCTCGTTGGCCTTGGCGTCGAGGTTCGCCCACATCCAGTCTATCATTTCATAGCGCGCCAGGTTCTGTCTACCGAGACCACCCCTCAGGCGCGATCCGACACATTCCTCAAGTGGTGGACCCTGGTTCCTCCAAAGACCGAGGTCGATTGCCACAGGTCTGTGGGCACTATCCTCACGGAGATTCTCCGTAAAGACGCAATCCCCGACATCCCTCTCGTCGCACGATTCGCTCTCGTTGCTGCGTCGAAAGGTTACGCCGTGCACGTAGCACACGATGTCATTCCCATCCTCACACGTTATGCGCCCCCAGAGTTCACGATCCAGTTCCTGGAACGTTTCTGTATCGTCCATTGGAAGTACGAGACGTCCTTAGAAGCCTACAAGCAGGCCCCCGAAGAAGTCTCCAGGAGTATCCATGTAGAATGTTTCCGGACCTGGTATTCCCATGCCGTCCAAGTATTCGTCCAAACTAACGACCTTCGTGCTGCGATCGACGCCTTCAAACTGGCTTGTGAACGCGACATCCTTGTCACCATTTCCACTTTCCATCTCCTGCGGAGAAAGGTACGCCTCGGTGGTGACAAGGAGCAAGCAAGTGCTATTGAGGCCATATGGCGAGAACACACTAGTGCGGTTCAAAGATATCTACTTCCAGTCCATGTGAGTCTGAGTCTGGGCATTTTTAATCGACATCCATTGACCTATCTCGTATAGGGGCATATCTCCACCATTCGGTCGCAAGAGATCGACATGGACATCGGAATCCCGATCGCCAGGGGCGTTGCTGAGATTGCCACTTCTGTGCGCCTGTTGAGGCAACGGTACCACGGACGCCAACCCATACCCCCGAGATTGTTGTCAACGCTCATGAAAAGCCTCACCGCTGCAGGACGGCTATCTCTTCTGGGTCGCATTCGCAACCTTGCATACCGTTCAGGCAACTCGTCCATCTCGACATGGGCTCTGGCGGAGATGATTCATTACGAGACGTATTATCCTGGCAAACTCTCAGCTCTCTTGGCCGTCTTTGAGAACCATTTCCATCTTGTTGGTGTTCCGCAGTCGATGTTCAAGCACATTTTCACGTCTCCGCACCGTCTGGCGATACCGCCAGTCAAAGGTTTCTCCGGCGAACTCGCACTGCTCGGACGTCCCCCGTCATTCCGTCGCAGACTTCAGCCCACCCTCCAACACATGTACGTCTTGTGGCGTGCGGTCATCAAGGGTGTGCACAATCCCATAACCCTCAGCCGGCTATACCGAGATTTCGTCAAGACCGTCATCGCGTCACGCAGGCTAGACTCGTCAGACTACCCCGTTGCTCCCCTCTTTCCTCCTAATGCCATCTCGAGGTCCACAAGCTACGCCCAAGACGCAGGCTATATGCAGCCCATCCCTCCCCATTCGTTGTATGACGTCAGGTTCTTCAATGACTTCCTAGCCCAATTTTGGCACTTCAATTCCCCTTTGCACCTTACGCGTGTCATCCTCGACCTCGTTTGCCTGGGTTTCGAGCCCGACGGCGTCACCAAAAACATCTTCGTGCACGCGTTGCGCCTCAAACCCGACATGGTGGATGTCTTCCGGGTGCTGACGTATTGGGAGCGGAAGGTGGACCGGCTTTGCGAGGTTTTGGATACTATGTCCGGCGACACTACTTCATCCACAAGCACGTTCGCGAAGGTCGACCCGAAGCGGACAAGGCAACTCTTGCTGGATTTCTTCTATTGCTGTGCGTTACAACGCCTGACGAGGGATGGCCGTGCTGATCATGCACGTGAAGTCGCCGAACACGTTCGCGGTGTTCTCCCCATGTCTGAAGTTAGCAAGAATTTGAAGCGCGCCTTTGGGTACCCGCCCTCTGACACCCACCGCAGCAACCGCGAGTGACACCTCGCCTGGTACGCCCAACCCTTCTTCAGATGCGGTGGGTGTCAGTGGCGTCTAGCCAGCATTCCTGGTTACTCTCACCCAGCATCAGTTCGCATCGGGACTCGACGCTGATGCGTACGCGCGACATCGACTATCTGAGCCTTACCTAGGCTTCCTTAGGACCCGAGCATGCCTTCCATCGGAAAACCACTTCCTGCGGGCGCGATGGCCGTTCTCCTCTGGCCTGCCGGCATCGCTCTCGGCATAATCGATGTCGCCGGTGCGTCCCTCTCCGACCCTCTCCGACCCTCGCGCGTCCTCGTCCTCGTACCGACGTACGTAGTGCACTATAGCCGTCCAGGAAGGACGTACAAATGTTGCATATGATGTCCGGCGGCGATGCGGATGCGGATAACTGCAGGGAGTGTTCAGGCTGTTTGTCGTCTATTTGGTGTGTTGTATAATCCCACTGCGTCAACTGTGTCGCCAATCTGCGCATCGTGAATCGATCAGACGACCGATGAACCCTTACGCGATGGCGTTCCCGATGACTGCTGCTGTCGCCGCGTCCCCCTCGCGTCCTGAAAGTTCGGGAGCGCTGCAGCAGCAGTATTTTTGGACATCCGGACTTCGCTGGATGCAAGGAGGCAGCGCCTGTGTTGATCAAGCTCAAGGTCGGAGTTGCCCAATGTGGCCATCCCTTTCAACGTTCGGGATGTGAATTATGGGCTTCTTGTGGAGCGATTATCTTCTGATCCGGCCTTCTAGCCATGAATGAGTGTATACAACGCAGGTAGAGAGAGGTGGAGTCGATGTATAGCTGACATCCAATGCTTGAAGCCAGAGATTTATAGGTCTTATTCAAGGATGACACGCACGAGGCAGACCGCACATGATGCATGCTGCGGGTGAGTCTTGTCTGCACCGACTATCGCACACGGACTTACGGATAATGAAGGAGACTCCCATGAACGTGCCTCACGACGTCTTCCATCGCAATGCCGGTGGAGTAAGCCGTAACGACGCTCAGAGCAATCTTTACCGAAGAGCAACAAATGCTGCTTCCCAGGTTCGCACCCGCATAGGAATTCCGCACAGAACGCCGATAAGTGACTTCCAGACAGCATCGGCAGGCTCTACACCTTCAATCGACCTTGCGTCGTGCGCGCGGAGATGAAAACACACACGAGTCTTGGTAGATTGAATTGCGTACCCTGCGCTTCTTCCGGCTAATGGCGCGATGCGCACCAGCGTTGGACCAGGAATCCCTCTCTCGGAGTGGGCTGCGCCCTGGGAGAGGTGGTTCGCCGGTATGCTCATGATGTCCGTTAAACTTGAGCAATCATCGGGTCCGATCATGGCTCGGACCGACATAAGTAGCTGACCGTGCAGTCGCCGTGTCGTCCATCCTGACTTCTCCCTTCCCCTCTCTCCTTTGGCCACAATCATGATCATCTACGCAGTCGTATTGGCGAGTCTGGCGTGGGTATTCTGGCAGATCATCCGCCCCTTCGTCGAGAAGTCGCCGTTGGACGTGGTGCCGGGTCCGACTCGCAAATCACTTATCTCAGGTACGTTCCTCCTGCGCCGATTGAGTTTCGAACTTGCCCATCCCGGTCCTCATTCCTTCTCCAGGCAATCTCCAACAACTATTCGATCGGGATGCTTGGGGCTTCCACGATGAGGTGGCTCAAGACTATGGCTCGATTGTGAAGATTCATGCTGTGTTGGGCGTGAGCACGGCGTCCCTCTAGTTCCGTCAACCGCGCGCTTACTGATCAATCACGTAGCGTAAATGGCTTTATGTCTTCGACCCGACGGCGCTGCGACACATTGTTCTGAAGGAGCAGGGGACGTTCGACCAAATCCCTTGGTTGATCGCGTAAGCCGCTGCAATATGGTGCTCATGGCGAGCAGACGTTGATCGGGCCTCACCAAACAGGAGCACTCGTTTGCTGCTTGGCGCGGGGATACTCGGCGTGCTAGGTGCGTTGGCGTCCCTCCTGCCATAATTGACAGACATATCGATCCTCCTGTCACAGGCGACGCGCACCGGCGGCAACGAAAGATGCTGACGCCCGTCTTCTCCGAGAACAACTTGCGAAATCTCACCCCGATCTTCTACGAGGTGGCCCACAGAGTGAGGTTCCTATCATGATATGAAGGGTCATGTCAACTTAACTCTACGTGAAGCTCGTACAAGGCCTCGCACAGCGCGTCGACGGCAAAGCGCGGGACCTTGACATGCTCGACTGGATGGGCCGCGCCGCGTTGGAGATCATAGGCCAGGCTGGATTGGGTCACTCGTTTGACCCTCTCACCTCGGACTGTTCGGACGTATACACGACTGCGGCGAAGACGTACCTGTACGTGGAACAATCAACTCCAGCGCGATACACAGTATTCATGAACCTTTAGGCCGCTTTCCTTTACGCCCCTCATGGTGGCCGTGCGGCAAGCAAGCCCCATTCTGACTAGTCTAGGCCCGGCGTGGTTCCGTCGCTGGATTGTCGATCATCTGCCATTCGGGCAGGTGCAGAATTTGAAAAAGGCGGTCGATGTTCTGCACGACACTTCCATCAGGCTGGTCTCGCAAAAGAAGGCTGCTCTTGAGAGTGGCGAGTTCTCTGCTGGGAAGGACATCATCAGCATCCTTCGTCAGTAGAGTCCCTTTTGTGCGATTCTTCCGGAACTCACGCCTTTGACGTGCTTGTAGTGAAAGCAAATATGCTCGCTGACGAGGCAGAAAGACTTCCCGATGAGCAGATCATCGGGCAGATGTCGTAAGTAGTGTCTCTTTGTTCTCTGTCTCCCGTATTTGTTCTGACCATATGAACGGTAGTATCCTACTGTTCGCAGCGACAGATACCACTTCACATCTCATGGCACAAGTCTTGCAGCTCCTGTCCGAACACCCTGACGCACAGGAGAAAGTACGACGCGAAATTCTTGCTTCCCGTAGCGGACAGGACATCGCTTATGATCAATTGAGTGCCCTTCCATACCTGGATGCTGTCTGCAAAGAGACGCTACGACTGTACGTTACTGTGTGTTCCACGGGACCCCATTCGTTACTGAGCATGGGGCTGCCGCAGTTTCCCTCCAACACCGATTGTCCTGAGAGAGTAAGTTCGGTTTGCCCACTTCGAATCGTCATACATCTGATCTCATCCTTCTCAGAGCTTTCCAGGACTCCACCATACCCCTTGCCAAGCCTCTGCGTAGTAGCGACGGTACCATGATCGACAACATCTTCGTTCCGAAAGGCAGCAACGTCCTCCTGGGCGTTCGCGCGTGCAACCGCGACAAGGCGCTCTGGGGCCACGACGCAGAAGTATGGAAGCCCGAACGGTGGTTGCAGCCACTGCCCAAGGCGGTCGAAGCAGCGTCCATTCCCGGAGTTTACTCGCATCTGTCAGTTGTCCTCGGCTGACCGACCGTCTGCCGCTCATGTTTACTAACTGCTCGCTTCTCTTCGCCTCAGCATGACCTTCGTTGGGGGCAACCGCTCATGCATGTGCGTGCAAACGCTCGTCTATCTCGGGCTCAATAATAAAGCTAATCTCACGTGCATCTGTTGTCTAGCGGCTTCAAGTTTGCACAGATCGAGATGAGTACGTACTACGCGCCGTAGATTCTTCATTCAGTTATCTGACCCTGCTGCGCAGAGGTTATTCTGTCCACGTTGCTCGCCAACTTCACGTTCGAGCCTTCTGCGAAGCCCATCTTCTGGAACGTCTCCGCGATCACCTTCCCGAGCGTAGGCAAGGACAGTGAGAAACCGGAGATGTGGCTGAAGGTCGGCCGATATGCAGGAGGTATGTAGTCATAGGCGCGAGACCATCGATACCCTTGTTGTTCTTGGAAGTGTATTCCATCACTGTATATTAACATGAGCACAGACGTGGGCACCGGTGGTTATTCATTCGTCTTGGTGAATCAGGTGCTTTACAACGCTCGTGAGTCATCGGTTATGACCTTGCCCCGACGTCGAACCAGGCTGTTACATACCTATTGAACGCCATTGCGTGGGTCAGGCGCTTATATCAGCGCACTTGGCATTGTACTACTTTCATCATAGCCGTAAGGCTGAGCATTGGCAAGCGGCTCCTCCCCTATCATAGCAGTTTGAGTACCCAAGGCAAGTTATGCAAACCCGACCGAGTTGGTGGCATCGGGCGAACGCGGACTCAAGGCGTCAATATGCCGGGTATGTCAACAAGTCAAAGTTATAAATGAACTGAACTCAATCGGTTAGGGTTCATATACTCATCGCCCACACCTCAGCTGACTATCGACATGCTTGCCTCACTCGCGATCTACAGTGTAGGCGCATGGATCCTATGGCGCGTTCTCAAGCTATACTTCGTTCGCTCTCCGTTGGATGTTATTCCGGGACCATCGGCCGCTTCCCCGATAGTTGGTAAGATCAAGTTGGACTGTTCGTGTAGGAGCAAACTCATAGCTCTCGTTTATGCAAGGAACTGACTGCAATTGGATTCCTTGGGTATTTCACCATGAACTAATGAAGTACGGGGGGATTGCGAGAATGCATGGTCCACTAGGCGTAGGTCTAGTACCTCTCGAAGATATCAGCAGTCTTCCTTACCACGACCGTACAACGCAGGTGGTTGTCCGTATACGATCCGGTCGCGTTGCAGAACATACTTCTCAAGGACCAGAACAAGTACGATGAACCGCCGTGGTTCATAGAGTGAGCTTGACACCCCGCGCCTTGCGGACACTGAACTCACCCGTCTCTCGCGGTGCAGGGCCAACTCTCTCTTCTTTGGCTCCGGTGTCTCAAGCGTCACGGGTGCGTACCGTTCCGTTCAACGAGCCAACGATTGCATAAAGGATCTCATGCGCGACACTAGGCGATTTGCATCGGAAGCAACGCAAGATGCTTATGCCGGTGTTCTCTGCTAAACATCTCAAGGCAATGACACCCATCTTCCACGAAGTGGCTCGGAGAGGTACGTATGCACTGACTCGTCCTGTGTATTGAAGTGATTGACTGACAGACTGGTACAGCTCGTTGACGCGCTCTCTTCGCGAGTAGCATCTGGGCCCCAAGAACTGGACATATTGGCTTGGATGGGTCGCACCGCTCTAGAGCTCATCGGGCAGGCAGGTCTTGGGTGTTTATTGGACCCTCTCGTGACCGACTCCGCGGCAGACCCACTGGCTCTCGCAGCCAAGGAATTCACGTAAGTCTGAGCCCACGCACGCGGATGATGATACATACTGACCGGGGCGCGGTAGGACACTAGCCTTCAGGCCCGAGATGATGATCATTCGGCAGATCATACCCTACACACGCAAGTTGGGAACGCCTCAGTTCCGTCGCTGGCTGGTTGAACGCATCCCCATCGCCCGGTTCCAAAGACTCAAAGCGACAGTCGACGTCTTCGATAGGAGATCCAGGGAGATCCTACGCGCCCGCAAACTAGCACTGGAGAAAGCTTAGAAAGATGGTGGTCATGAAGATGACGAGGGTAAGAATATCATCAGCGTTCTTCGTGAGTACTCGTTCTTCTACTCCACACAACCCCTTACCCACGCACCTTTGCTTACTAGTCAAAGCGAACATGAATACCTCCGAAGACGACAGGATGCCAGATGATCAAGTACTCGGACAAATGGCGTAAGCTCGGAGACCACGCGTCTTGTAGTGCATGTACTTACTCAGCTCCAGGACCCTGCTCTTCGCTGCCACAGACACGACGTCGTACGCGCTGACGCACACACTTCACGTCTTGTGCCAACACCCTGACGCGCAGCAGCGACTCAGAACGGAAGTGCTCGCAGCCATGAACGGCAATGATCTATCGTATGATGATCTGCATAACCTCCCATACCTGGATGCCGTCTGCAGAGAAACATCGCGGCTGTGAGTTTAAGTCTTGCGTCCACCTCTCAATTATGCTCAATTGCCATAATCAGGTATCCCCTTCTCCGAATGTACTGCGAGAGTGAGTTCGCCAATACATTGTCTGTATCGCGTGTTTTCAGATTCACATCCGTAGAGCGACGGGAGACACCGTCCTTCCACTCTCTACTCCCATCCGAGCTCGCGATGGCTCCGTCATACAAGAAGTGCACATTCCCAAAGGAACGATCCTGATTCTCAGCAACCTCGCAAGCAACACGAACCCGGCAATCTGGGGCGCAGACGCGCATGAATGGAAGCCTGAAAGATGGCTGCAGCCGCTCCCGCAAGAAGTCGAGGACGCACCCATCCCTGGCGTGTACTCGCATCTGTGAGCTATTCTCTCCCTTCTCCCTGCGCTCATGCGGATTGATTTACTTGGCGGACGACCAAAGCATGACGTTCCTAGGCGGCAGGCGATTTTGCATGTGAGTGGCCCACTCTGCTCCGTTCCATAAATATTACCATGACTCTGTTCTTGAATAGCGGATTCAAATTCTCCCAGCTCGAAATGAGTAAGTGATCTCTGCCAACTGGTACGGCTGGCCCTATGTGTTGGTATGCATTGATTGACCTCTCTCTCTCTGTTCATGCAGAAGTCTTGACCTCACTCATCACCAACTAATAGTTCGAACTGAGCGACAAACTAATCTTTTGGAACCTATCTGGCTTGATGTATCCCAGCCTAGGGAAGGATAGCCCGACAGGAGAGATGTGGTTGCGGTTGAAGCGGTATGCCACCCTCTGAAGGAGTTCGAGTTGGGCTCCATCACTGGCAGTAGGCTTGTCGTTGTCGTCGTCGTGCTCTTGCTAAGTACTAGTGAGGCGTCGGGGGATGATGTACTCAATTGTCACTTATAATGTGCCCGCATGGCATGGTCAATATCACGCTTCGTATCGGTCAAATCCTCAAGCAACACCGCCCGTCCTCCGCCTGTCTGAACCTTTTCCATGGGCGGGAAGCGGATCCAATGTTCCACCCACTCTCGGCTGTACTGGACAATGATTCACGGTGGCTCGCCGGTAAGAGAGTAGACCACTACTATAGACATCCCTAGCGGTATTCTTCTAGCTCACACCATTGGCAGAGTCCAAGAGAGTCTTTGGGGGTTGATAGTAAGTTGTCGACCTTAGGAGCGAGCGACCACTACTTAGACGAGTCGGAGCTCACCGTACTGCTTTGTCCGGCCAACGACTGCCGAGACCCAGGAGTCTGAAGCTAGCACCGATCCGACTAATGGGTGGCCGTTGAGGTTCAACTGGCTCCTCATGCGCTCGCACGATGATTATGCTAGCACTGAACAAACTAATGGGCAGTGGGCGTGGTCGGGCTTCATTCAAGAAGCGCTCGCCCGAGGAAATGGTGATGATGATGATGAACCGCTCGCTGCTCGGTTTGAATCTGAATCAACGGTCGCATTGCGCCAGGGCGCGCAAGTGGAATATGCCGAGTGCCGAATACAATTACAGGAAACACACTAGTCCGAAACGCGAGGTACAAAGAGAAGAGACAACAATTAACACAGCCTGAGAAGCCAAGGCTAAATTACACAATCTAACAAAGGACATCCGAACAATAGGAAGAGTCCAACATGCCAACAGCGCATCATTGGCAATTCAGAGATAGGGAGAGCACTCTATAGAGACGGCGAACCTTCACTGCTTTTTCGACCTCTTGTTCTTCCGCTTGCCAGCGCCGTCCTTAGGACGGCCCTCGACGGCGACATCCACACCATTCGACTCCGCATCGCGCGAGCGCTTGCGCGACGGCGAAGGAGATGCCTGATGGGCTCTTGAAGACCCCTCAACGAACTCCGCAGTAGGGGGTTTTCCAATATCGCGAGACTCACTGCGCACACGGCTGCGCAACGGAGCGACAGTCCGCGAGGGACGGGGCAGGAGTTTGCGAAGGTCAAGGCGGATGGCCGGGCCGCGATGTGCTTCGAGGATGCGCATCAGACGCTCGCGTCTCCTCGTAGCGACATCGGGGCGGGTTCCCCGCGAGCGGGTAGATGATGGCGAGGGGGGTGCTCGGGGCGGCTGGTCGTCGAGCCTGCGACGGACGGTGGGTCTCTCAGGTGCATCAGAAGCCACACCCGAGACTGAAGCGATGTCCGCATCCTCGTCCTCGTCGCGGGTACGCTTGCGCGAAGAAGAGCTCCTGGAAGACGCGGCAGTGGATGGGGGCGGGGGCGGCTTGTGGTGAGATGGTGCGGTGGCTGAGGACTGGGGCAGCTCGTTCGTGAGGATGTCGTGTATGGCGCGCTGTTCTTCATCCGTCACTTCTGTTGCAGAACGGCTGCCACTGCTTGCGTCCCCATTCTGAGCGCGAGCACGATCAGACCAGACGGTGGCCTTCCGGCGACGGACACGCTTATTCGCGGAAACGATACCACCCTCCCAGTCCGGGTTCTCCCTGCGCCAGGTGGTCGTATCCCATGTGCGCGAAAATTTCGGCTCGGCTCCGGGCGCGGGGCTGGAGGGAGGCTGAGGGAAGAGGATGTCGAGCGCCATGTAGTAGGCCGGACGGTTGAAGCGGAACTGCTCATTCAGGTACCGGAGGACTTGGGAGGTTGTGCAAGGACCTCCGTATCGAGCCGCGACGTGAGATACGTGTGGGACGGGACCCCAACCAGTCTGCCACACCTCTGTGTTGACGGACAATGAGTGACTAGCGGACGGAGATGGAGGGGAATGACACGTACGATTCTCGGGAAGCATGGCAGCGTCCTGGCCACGCACCTCTGGAGGCTCATAGCCAGAGCCAACATGCCAGTACGGGCGGGAGATCTCGTGGAAGGCACCTTCGCGTTTAAGGCCGCGAGGGCGAGGTCGGCTGGACGACGGCGGATCTTGCGAGCCTTGCTGGTCTCCGCCACTGCTGGACGAAGGTCCGGCGCTAGAAGTTGCATTGGACGGAACGGACGGAGGCGTTTGAGGCGTTTGCTTCGTCCGATCTTGAGGGCGGCGGCGGCCAGCACGGGTGGCGAGCAGAAGCGGTTCTTGAATAAGTGGTGAGTGGCGTCTGACTTCAGGATTCCTTGTGAATGGGACGGGGTCATCCTGCCCGAAGGTGGACTCGATTTCCACTTCGCCTGATAATTAATGGATCGAAGCCTCAGTAGCTGTGCGAGTTGGGAGGGCAGTGGTAATCACTCACCCTCCATCCCACCAGTCACCGGCGGACTCGGCGGGTTGTCAGAACGGGGCTCGTCACGCTCCTGGGAGTGATTCTCTGACTCCGAGCCACGACGTCCGAGAGAGCCAGGTCTGTGGCCAGGCCACCGTCAGACATATGCGATCTAGACAACAGTATGATGCACTCACAATATACGTTGAATGAATCCCGATAAGCGGGAACGGGGACTAGATCTAGAAGCTATTGTCCGTGTTGGCATACTGCATGTATCGGGAAAGACAATAACAACAACGTACTTGGGACTGGGGCCCTAGCCGGTACCAAGGAAGCTCGGTCCCGCTGAGAGGGATTGGAAGATGAGGGGCGACGGTAGTTGAACGACATCGCTGGAGGAGCAGTGGCGGGTAGCAAACTGGGAGTGATGCGAGATGGTGGTAAGCAAGAGAGGTGTGGTCCCGGTTGGAGCCACTTGGCCCACACTCATATACCCGGGGCCGAGTACGCTTTGCCCACAGTAACAAGGCGTGACCCTTAGTGCGTGACGTGCCCGGAGGACGCGTGTAGCCTTGTCAAAGCGTTCGCGAAACACGGGCCACAGCTTCTTACTGGACTTAGCTTGATCGTCTGTTGAGCCCGATGAAGGCAAGACAAAATGGGTGTATTTGGGTCAAAGCGAGTGCATACACACCGCCTCCAGGGGTCTCCTCGAGTCCTCGTGGTGCTTCGAGAATCATGGGCACAGGAAAGCCTCGAGGATGGCTGTCAGATGGTCGGCCAAAGCTGCTGCATCATGGTGTGGGCGGCACCGCTCTTGTTCCTAAGGGGGCCCGGGCACCAGCGGGCGCTCGGAAACGTGAGCAATATCTCTCATAATTACTGGACGAAGAATGCGCCGCCAAACGTATACATCGGCCTCAAGACTTCAAGGAGAGCATGACGACGGCCGGGAATGTACTGAATAATAGCCGTCGTGCAGAAACACGCACGGACCGTCGGCCGGGACACAGACAACAAGGGCCGATTGTGGCGCGACGTCCGGTGACTTATATACCTGCAGATACTACGTTTTCGTGCGTCGCTCAGCCAAATACAGGACATATATCACTTCTAGCGGCTCACCTCGCCAGTGCACTCGACACGCGTTCGATGAGGCCGTGCTGGGACGCGAGGGGACTCTGAAGTCGCATGGTGCTGTAGGCTTGAAACATAGCACGGTTTCTCAGATGCACAGAGGCATCGCCTCTTGTGGTGAGCAGCCATATATTCCAGGGCACGAAGACTCGAAAGTGCGTCGACGCGACCAGGAGGACACCGGGTAGATGGATGGCAAGTCCCTCCTCCGGAGTCGGAGTCCGCTCCCTAAGAAGCAAGCACTCAAGAGTGTGAGACTTCTGTAGTCCGCGGAAAAAACAGCAATGCTAGTTGCATGCATAGTCTAGCACAGAACAGGTTATGGATTAGTATAATAGTAGTGCAATCACCGATGCAGAGGGTAACTCAGGCTCGATTGCAAGGGGTTCTCCCCCCTTATTGCTGCTGCACAACTTCACGCCACTCAGCATGTGTCTATGAGTTCCCTGTAAAACTTAAGCTGACCTATGGCTTCTTGTTTGCGCGAGAGCGTGCGTTAAGAGCATAGTCCAGCGACAAAGTTCACGTCGGCAGCGCGCGTCAACATCTTCAGAAGGTTTCTCTCATCACGACATGTTCTCCTCCTCTGTCCAGCCAGCTATCG
The DNA here is from genome assembly GCA_022606135.1 of Fomes fomentarius. NCBI lineage: Eukaryota > Fungi > Basidiomycota > Agaricomycetes > Polyporales > Polyporaceae > Fomes > Fomes fomentarius. The sequence continues at coordinate 330,488 of JABYQN010000011.1, read as the reverse complement.
TATCGCTGTTCTCCTCAACAGGGAGTGATCCTCTGAGTCTATTCGCCTCGCGAACCGACAGCTCTCTGCCATCGGACTCGTTCGTATGCCTGTTGAACGACTCGACCTCTCAGCCGGCACCCGAGCCTCCTCGAACGTTGATCACACCGAGTATCGAAGACGAGGACAAATCACCCAACTACACGCTGGATCAGACTGTGTTGCACATCCAGTCCCCGACTATACAGACTACGTATATTCGCTGTCCCCCGCAGCGCAGGGCGAGTGCCACGTCGAAAGGGAATGCTGGAGGACACCTTGAGCTGAAGCATCCGTGGGTGCATTTGCAAGTGCGCAATCTGGGCAGAGAATGGGCTCTTGAGGTCGGTGTAGTCGACCTGTCTGGAAGGGAAGGCGTTGTGCGATGCGCAACGTTCCAGGTGCGTGTCCCCCTTGTATTCTGACCAGAACAACACAATCTTGCCCGAGTCTCCATCCCGATGCATGCCGAGCCTCGAGCCTCATCGCGTACAATGCGAGGAGTCGGTGTGCTTGACCTCACAATCGCCCGTCGAGTAGTTGCTTGCTGGGTGAGATGTGTCCTGTGTTTCCGTCGATATGGTTTGCATGCCGTCCTCGTCCATGCCCCTACGGATACTAACCCCGTCTATACAGAAAGAACCAAAATTGATGCTGGCGAGCCCGCCATTGTTGCTTCTGCCTCTCACGTTCCCACCAGCATCATCGCGACCACTGACCTCGTGGTCCACCATCTCGCTGAATCTCCCCACCCTGCTTCCCCACTTCTCCTCCGCCGCGCTCGCTCGCAGAGATGGCGAGGATGAGGATGAATCGACGACGGTGGATCATCACGATCATCGAGGCAGGAGCGCACAGGTGCCTAGTGGCACATTCTCGCATGTCTCGTACGTGAAGGTTTATGCGACTTGTCGTCTACGCCGGATATGGTTCAGCGAGGGCGGTCTTCAGCGGCGTCTGCCTTGGGAGTTCCAGTTGTATGCCGCGGACAGTAGTGCATAGGATTAATGTGACCCGAAGGTCGTTTGTCGCTTGGAGCTATCTAGTTCACGGTGGTGTTCAGTCAATCCACGAAGTCGGCCTTCGTAGTCACTCAAAGGCGCAACATTTGGATCACAAGAAATTAATCGAGTAGGAGTAGCGATGTACTGTACGATTACAAGAACTATCTGTACACAGAGCAATTGCGATCAGCAGAGGGTGATGACGAGAGCGAGTTCAGTATGTACGTTCTATCCAGTCCAAGATGAGCAAGAAACTTTTCTCTAATCCTCAGGAAGCAACAGCAACAGCAGTATCACGCTCTTGAAGGCATCCTCGCACAGCCCCCTTGAGTATCTTCAAGACTTCCCGCTTCCGCACCTTGTCTTCAGGCAGCTCGAGCGCCCCAGTGGCAAGTTTGAACAGATAAGCGAAGTCGGCCTGGGCGACAAGAGGAAGGCGACCGGACGCCTTGTTCTTCTTGCCTTCGATCTTCGCCTTGAAGTGCTTCGCGAAGTCTTTGGAGACGTCCTCGGCGCGCTCGATGACCTCGATCGGCACCCCGCGAGATTGGCCACGTGGGTGCCGAACGAAGAGCTCGCGACACCGTCCACAAGCTTGTACAAGAATACCAGCTGAACATCGAGATGTCAGCCATGAGGTAGGTTGGCGAAACAAAAAGGTATTGTACCTCGCGCTTCACATCGTCCACAAGAGTCTCCATGTGCATGTTCCGGATGTTGGGATGGTATGCATAATCGTCCGTTAGTGACCCGTAGTGGGTGGCGAAGAACGATAGTGAGAGGGTATGAGTCGCGAGTTGGTGAAGCACGGCGCCCGCGATGGCCATGCCGTCCTGGTCGGGAGTCAGGTTACTACTCCGATACAGAGTGTCAATGTACTCACGTAGGTCGACGTTCCCCGTCCGAGTTCTGCGTCAATGTCAGCAGGATATCAGAGCGAAGAGAATGGCGGACGCACCATCTAGAATGACGAAGGACTTGGGCGTTGCGTCTCGGAGGATCTTGCAGCTACAACATCGTCAGAGAATATAACAACTGATCAGAACGCGCGATGCTGCATACCACTCGTCGAGCTCGACCTTGAAGGTACTAGCATTGGAAAACATGTTATCGTATGCACCCATCCTGGTCAGGATCGAGTCCACTGGACAGAGCCTAACGCAAAACAGCGATCAGCTTATCATCACAGTGCGACAACCCCTTGCTACTTACCGAGCGCTTTTAGCTGGGACCAGCATGCCTAGTTGCGCCATGATCTAGGAGACGTGGTCAATACTTCCGGAGTTTCGTGGGCTCAACTCGACATACAATACCAGCAGCAGTCATACGCATTGCCTGATTGATGTGGTGAGATTCGCGAGTCCACACATATAGAGTGGGCAGTGACTTACTGTAGACTTTCCTCTAAGCATCGGAGTCCTCACGTTAGTAAGGCCTCGCATAGGCGTTCGTGGACACATACCCCATATTGGGACCGGTCAACAATGCGATCCTACCGACATCTCTACCAAGCTTTACGTTGTTTGGGATGAAGTCGCCCTTCAACGACGTGCTTGCACACATCGCCGGGTGCCGCAGCTCCTCGAAGTCAATAAACGCCTCGTCGCCCTCGACAAATTCAGGCCTGCACGCAGGTTCCCCGAGTGCACTCGACGCCTTGGCCAAGCTGAAGAGACAGTCGAGCTCGGCCAGGACACGGATTGCGCGCAGCCAGACGCTCCGGTCTGCATCGAACTCGGCGTAGAGGCGAATTTTGAACTCTTTGATGGCAGTGTTGCGGTTCTCGCGCGCCTCCTTCAGCTTCCTAATAGTTGCTTGCAGGGCGGGTACGATGTATCGCTTGGCAGCCTGTTGCAAGTGATCAATAGGGCGGTCTGGGCACAGATTAGTAGAGCTCGCCTTGGTCGTGCCGCTGATGGTCCATCCTTTCGGAGCCTTGTCCTTCTCCTTTCCTTGCAGCTGGACGAGATAGATTTCCTGACGAGATAGATGTCAGCATACATCGAGCCATCATCAAGGCTGAGCCCACTTTTGTCCCCTGAGCGCTGTGCCAGTACGACGCATCCAGCCTGTGCGGAAAATATCAGCAAGGTGACCTGAGAGGCGTCATCAATGATGCATACCCAGTCGCCTTCCGAATCTTCTTCAACTCAGCCTTTAGTTCCTCCTCGAGGTCGTTGATCTCGGACATGATATTGTCGTAGACCTCGTCTTTCCCGTCTTCGGGAACGAGCTCGTCGCTATCTAGACGACGCATCAGATGGATAGATCTCTGTATGCGGCTGCATGAGCACTCACTATCTTCGGGAGTCTGATACATCGATTTGACATTCTTGATATTGGGTGTTAGGTCAGGAGCGGAGCGGAGAAGGCCTGGAATAGCCTTGGACGCAAACGAATCTGCCGTGTCACCCAATTCTGACAGGCCCTTACTTAGACCCCTGAATGCCTACACGTACGGTGAGTTGAGCACACAGGTCCAGGGATAGAACTCGTGCACCCACCGACAGAACCTTGAGAAAGTCCTTGACTTTACAGTTTTTTGCGTGTATGCGGGACACGATACGCTCCAGATCAGGAAGTCCCTTCGCGACGGAGGCGAATTGCTGCTCAAATGTGGGGTGGTCAAGCAAGTCTTGTACGGCATCAAGCCTGGCGTTGATATCGGAGACTTCGCGCAGAGGCATACACAGCCAGATGCGGAAGAGCCGCTTGCCTGGGCGGAGTCAGTCCAATCCCGCGCGACACATAGAGTACAATGACTTGCCAGAGGGAGTGATGCACCTGCTCAACAACTTGAACAGAGTTCCTTCCTCCGTACCTTCACTGTTCTGTAAGACCTGTAGCGCCATGGATTATGAGCTCAGTCGTGCGCGTCTGTGGTGGATGAACGTACTTCGATGTGAGCCAGCGTCTGACCATCCAGGACCAGCCCTTGTCCGCGCTTCATCGGGTCGTACACGTTGAAGTTCTTCATGCTCAGGATATCCTTGTCAATATTGAGAGTGTGCAAGTACCTGTTACATCCGCTAGAATGAGTGCCTGCTAGGTACGGGAACAGGCGCGGCGCACCAGATCATTGAACCGAGCGCCTCGATGGAGACTTTGTATGGGAGCATCCTCCGGATAGACACCGGAACAGCCTTGCTGAGACCGTGAGGGTTGTCGGCCATGTCGTCGTCATCGTCATCGGCAGGGAAGAGCTTCTTGAGTTCTTTAATGGTCTCTTGGAACTTGAGCCCTTCGCTCTCCCGCAAGCTTGTCCAGAGGCAGTTGCCAGGAAGAACCGCCTTGAGAAGACGCGTTGTTGAAACGGAGAGATTGCCCTGGTACCAACAAGATCAGCCATGAATGGTGATTTCGCGCAACAGTCATGGGGCACCTTGGTGAAGACGATCTCCTTCGGACGGAGCTGGCGCAACAGCGTTTCGAGCTTGGTCCGGCAAACGTCGTCCTCGAACGCGCAAAGATTGAACTCGCTCGTCGCACTGTCGAGCACGCATACTCCAAAGTTCTGCTTGCCGTCCTTAGTCTCCGAGGAGTCATCCTCTCGGATAGAAACACAGTGCCCAGCTTGCTCGTCGGTGAGGAGCTCTGCGTCGACTAGTGTGCCGTTGGTGTACACCTTGTTGAGCTCACGACGCACAATCTTGTCCTTGGCCTTGTCTGCGGCGGTGGCCTTCTTGCTCTTCTTGTCAGCTGCGAGACGCATCTCCGCACCAAGAGCTGTCTCAGCTTGGTCGACACGACCAACTTTGTACCCTATGTACATGTATGAGTGCATATGACTGACCGTCCATGACATTGGGCGCACCTTTCGCGAGGAATTTCGCCGCCCAAAAGTTGAACGACATCTCAGGGACGCCAACCTAGGAGCCAAATGAACAGCATGTGGTATAATCAACATAAAAGATACACACCATGCTCATCTTCACCCTGGACGTGAGCTTCAAGTCGAACTCGCGATGTCCAACCCGCGCGTCTTCCTCGTATAGCTCCAGGAACTTCCCCTTCTGGAAGAATAGAATCGTGTCGAAGTGATTTTGTTTGATTTCCCAGAACTGCTTCTCAAATGGCGTGAACTGCTTCCAGGCACTCTGGGGTATGTACAGCGTTCGCTGGTCGTATCCAGGCTCTCCAGGTCGGACGCCGTCCTTATCCCTCACATCGACGAGGAAGCTGAAGGGGTCTTCTGTACTCTTCTTCTCCTCCTTCTGCTTCATGGCGCGTTGCTCGGCCGCGGTGAGGAACGCACCTGGGCCCTTGGAGCTTGATTCTTTGTTCAGGGGTGGCCGTGCGGGAGTCTTCATGGCCTTCGGCTTGTTCTCGCCGTCACTGTCAAGTTCGGAGATGGCAGAACGCGATGATAGACGAGAAGATGGACGGGAAGATGATGAGCCGCGACGAGAGGACGACTGGTCGATCTCATCCTCGTCATCTTCGTCTGGGACAATGAAGTCGTCGTCGTCAATAGCACGCGCCCGACCTACGTAAGATAATGAGATTTCAGACATCATCAGCTCAAGAGCGCGTAAAAACATTGAGCGCACCTCTGGCTTTTGTCTTTGAAGGCGACTTCTGATACTTCGTCAGACGCTTCGCAAAGGAGTTCAGCTTCGGCACTTCCTCTTCGTCCTCGTCGTCTGAGAAAACGGCCGACATTCGAGCCTTCTTGGACCGATCTGACGGCTTCTTGTACGGAATGGGATCGCTCGGTGGGAGGTCGTCGTCTGAGTCTTCCATGACAATCTTGCGTTTTTTCGCGTTCGTCTTTATGACATTTAAGCCACGGTGCTCTGTTATATGCATGCTTCCCGCCGTTCATGCGGGATTGGAAGCACTCACCGACTTCACAGAGCTACTCTGGAGCGCCTCCGATGTATCGACCTCTGATAGCATATCCACGTCTATAGGATCGCTCGTGGGTGGCGTTTCAAACGCGCTCCTACCACCGTCCGAGCTCCGCGTGTACGTCGCGCTTGCAATCCCGGACGACTGAGAGTTAGCCTTAGGCAAGGGTGTATGCACATCCTTCACCGGCGACGACGATGGATCCTCCTCCTTGCGCTCCGCCTTCGTCGTCTTGGCCACTTTTGGTGTAACAGCTGGCTTGGACTTCCCCGCAGGCGTCGACTTCGTGTCGCCTTTATTGCCGAAGAAAGAGATCAAGCTCTTCTGCTTCATTTCTCTGTCGTCCTTCTTCGCTGGAGCCATCTAAAATGCACGCAGTCCTTCCGTGGGTGACAGGCAGTGGAACCGCAGAAGGGGAGAGAGCAGGGGAGAGACGCGACTCGACTCGCGCTCCGAGTGTGTACAGTGTACAGATGTCATTGGCGCCCAAGACGCGATATTTACGCGTTGTTTGCCTGTGCTTGCGGGTATTTGGGCGTCGAATGCCCCCAAGCTTCATCGTTCTTTTCAGGTGAGGTCTAAGTGGGGTGCAGTGTCGTACTGTTACGGGTACGGCGTACGTTGCGGTGGCACCATAGTGCCAGCGAAAAAGCTGGGAATATACTCAGTACCATATGTGCTAGACATCCGTGAAGTTCTCGACTTCGCGGCTTGCCTATTGATGATCACACCGCCACACTCTATGCTCGTCCCGAGCACGCTACAATGCTCACTGCACGCCACTTCGCGCGCACACTCCGTGCCTTATTCAACAGTAAAGCAAGGTCACCCTTGCCTCCTCTCCCACTTTCTACAGCCAAATTTCCAGTAATTGACCCCTCCAAACTCATCCAAGAAGAGAGGCACCCATGGTATGACCCCGAGAACCTTTACCCTGTGCGAATAGGGGATGTCTTCCAGTCGCGGTACCAGGTGGTTGGAAAACTTGGCTATGGAGGATACTCCACTGTTTGGCTTTGCCGCGACCTCGAGTGAGTAAACCGTGGCACATAGTGCTGCATTTTCGTCGTTGACAACACAACAATAGGGAACATTGCCACGTGGCAGTTAAAGTCTGCTCACGGAATTCCATCCCAATCAAACGCGAGCTTGCAGCCCTCGAACACCTCCACAACCTTCCGAAGATAAGGCACATCGGCCAGCAGCATGTCCGCACCTTGCTTGACCAGTTCGAGCTTACTGCCGATGACTCGTCGTCGCGATCATTCCAATGTCTCGTTTTCAGGCCAATGGCGGAATCGGCATGGAAATTTCGGCATGATATGCCGACGCTGCAGTTGCGAGAGCAGCTGGTAAGGGGTATCTTGGAGGTTGTCGTCTTAGCGCTCGACTACTTGCACACGGAGGCGAAGCTTATTCACGCCGGTTTGTCTCGCCTTCCCTCCGCGTTGCCTTTCCACTTCTATATCTCATCACATTGCATGTTTTAGATATCCAAGAGAAGAATATTCTCTTCTCTCTGGATGACACCGCGCCACTCCAAGCATACGAAGATGCAGAACGAGCAAGTCCAATTGCGAGGAAAGTAGCTGGCGATCGCACCATCTACTTATCGAGGAACATTGACCCTGAGACATATGGTCCACCGTCACTCTGTGACTTCGGCGAAGCGCGGTTGGGCCGCACGACGTACACCGGCCTCATCCAGCCTCGGCAGTATCGTGCGCCAGAGGTCATACTGGGTATGCCATGGGATGAGAAGGTAGACATCTGGTCTGTTGGCGTGATGGTAAGATGAGAGCAGCTTGCATACTCTGATCACTTGCTTACTTGCTATGTTTCGCAGATCTGGGACATGTTCCAGGGTAAGAATATGTTCAAGGTCAATGGTGGACCGGACAATGAAGAACACAATCGGTACCACCTCGCGCATATGGTCTCATTACTCGGACCTCCGCCTATCGACTTCCTCAAGCGTAGTGAAACTGGTGAGCCTTGGGAGTACTTCGATGCGCAAGGTGAGAGTAATGTGGCTGCGCATACATCTCTTGTGCGTAGACTGACTGCAAATTGATCGCTCCAGGTAATTGGATTAGTGCAGCCGACTTGCCCGACGATAGCCTTGAGCTATCAGAGGAAAGGCTGGAAGGAGAGAACAAAGCGCAATTCTTGAGATTTGTTCGGAAGATGTTGAGATGGAAGCCGGAAGATCGTTTTACTGCGCGCGAGCTACTGAAAGACCCCTGGCTTCGACCGCCAAAACGATGACGGTTCGACGGCTTCCGACGGTCGTGTTTGATTTCATGTATTCGGTCAGCCATGACATATATACATTTGTATTAGACCAAGGGATTGCCCTTCTCGGCTAGGCCTGACCAGATTGTTCGAGAATTGATGGTGTCGAACACTTGCAGGGAGAGGTGACGTCTACCGTCTGACTGACTCGGCTTGACTCCGCCCGCCCTGCGTTGCTCTGTCTGTATGTACCCGACAAACAAACACCCTAACCTCACATACTGAATGATCCAGGAACCGCTGATTCACTGGAACTCGCGATGCCCATCCATTCGGAGCTTTACTGTGACCTGCTCACAATTGGGTTGTCGCATAACAGCCGGTGTGATCCAGAAATGTATCTAACGGGTGCTGCAATACGCTCGTTTGAGGATACATCTGCACGTATCCACTTCATTCATTCCACTATGCTTGGACAGATTCCGGAGCAATCGGCCTACATGAACTCGCCGGGAGCAACCGTCAGTGCCCTTATCCAACCTGGAGTCACTCTTCGCAGCCCGCTCCGGTATGTACCACCACATTCGCAAATTTCGGATTCGCCAATAATTTTACAGCTCGAGTATGGTGAAGGTATGTGTAGAAGCCACGGGGGACGGGAATCCCCAGCCCCGTGTTCGGTGGCCGTGAAGACCGTGTCTGTTTCATTCGTATTCAGTATGCCAGTCATAACTTTAATTGCACGCTCGTTTTCCCAGGATAAGGATGAAATTCTTGATTATGTTTGCGCCTGCTGCCAGCAGTGAACGCTCTGCACTTCGCATCTCGCAGGAAGGCCTCGACGGTTTACCATCCCCCGAACTGCGCTTTAGGGTGAGGTGTACATTCCTAAGGGACCAAATATACGGCCCCGGCGATGATCGAGTGTCCACGTCGTCCGCAAGGGGTTTCGGGTAAAGTTTCATAAGGGGTATCCTAAGCCGAGGATGCGATGGAGGATGACCCCAAGGTTTGACCCCTTAGCAATTGGGTGACCAAGCGCGAACTTGAGGTCGATATGTAGTATTCACTGCTGAGATGAATCGCCGCATCCTGAAATCGATTCAGGAGTCCATGAACAACTTCGCAAGCCGACCTGACGAATTCGTGCAGCTTTCTCGGTGTCTCCGGTGATAGATGGAAAGTCAGATCACTAAACTTGAGAAGTGTCAGTACGGTCTACAATGTCCGTGGTGGTGAATGTTTCTGAACGAATGTGTATGTCTGCATTGGTGAGAACTTGAAGGATCGACGATATAAGCTCAATGAACGCGAAGGAACCCTACACTATGAGCCTCAGGCTGTATCGGAGCACCGGATCCCGGCATGCTGTTATTTGCTTCGAGAGAGAGCGTAGTCGACGTGTTGGACGGAGTGGGTGAAGAGTCTTCTGAATATATAGAGTAGCGAGACGGTGATACCGGTGCCAACCAACTGCGTATGTCGCGTATGTCATGGACATCGGGTAAGCTCGGACCGGACAAATGCCGGAGCATCCTAGCGCTTAAGTTTCCTCTTTCGGTCAGTTTCGGACTGACAAGCGCTGAACTTGACCTTACAGAACGAGTCACCATCGGCGCCGGACACTTTGTGCTGTTCTGCAACCCTTCAACCCTCGATGTCAGAAGAATGAAAGCACCTGGTGCTTCTATACATCTGGCATCTGGTTGTCGCTCTAGATAAGTATGGCAAGCTCCGCCACCGTTCATGATCATTACTTTTAATACAGGCCCAACTCCCGGTCAGGAAGGGCGGAGATAGTGTATAAGGCACACTGGAGCAGAGGGCGAAGGCTAGCTCATGCCACACCAGCTTGATATCGATCTCCTTCGAAAGTGGTATGCCTCACGTTGTGACACCGCGCATGCGACATATCAGCAAATACCTCGCTCGACATCTAACAAACGGCTGTAATGTCCCCTTATGAGCTTCTGCCCTCATCGTCGTCTTCTCCATTATGGCTCCTTGAACGACTAGGCAGACCTGCTCGGAACGCGCCAACTGCGAACATGCTTTATAATGGCATCGACCTGGAGAGTGGTCAAGTGGGCTGCTCAACCTAGTCTCACAAGTGACTGACATGGCACTCAATCTCTCTACGGCCGCCGACTCAATACTTCTCTATTCCATGATCTGTGGAGCTTTTGCTGGTATCATATACTATCGAGCTCGTAGAGAACCCAGTTCCCTATTCCCGCCCGGCCCTCGCGGGCTTCCACTTCTTGGTAATCTACTACAAATCCCCTCTCCTGATGCTGAACCATGGCATACATATTGTGCGTGGAGTCGCGAATATAGTGAGTGCTGCACTCCGCCGAGTATTTTTGGAATCACGATGTTGACGCTTGGATTCTTCGACCATAATGCTCCAAGACTCAGATATCATCCACCTTCGTGCTCTTGGAATGCATATCGTCGTTCTCAACTCTGTCTATCTTGTCAACGAGTTACTCGAGAAGCGGTCTTCAATCTACTCCGACAGGTTCGTTTACCGGGTCTGTGAATTCTTTGGCCAGTGGAGCTCATATCCATTACTGCACTCAAAGACCAGAACTCGTGATGTTCAACGAGCTGTGCGGCTTCCGGTGGTTGATAGGAAGCTTGTCATCTGGAGACGCGTGGAGAGAGCGCCGCAAGATGGCGCATCGCGAGTTTCATTCTAACGCCACTATCAAGTACCGCCCACACCAGCACAAGGTGATACACAGACTCTTGCTCGACTTCCTCCGGGGACCGGAAAACTACTCGTTGCATACACGACTGTGAGTAGAGAATCAGTCGTACCAGTTGATCGTGCTAATAGACGGTTTTCAGATGGGCTGGAGGGACCATACTATCAGTCACATATGGCATCGACGTGGAGAGTCATGACAATTCGTACTTCGTCATGGCCGAGACAGCTTCACGATTCAGTATCGAACAAATCGCCACAGGATCACGTCTGGTAGACATCCTACCCATACGTGCGTCTCTACCCGCGCTTTCTTTACTTCCTCAAGCTAATTTGTGTGAATTTCTGACGCAGTCAAGCATTTACCCGATTGGTTTCCTGGGGCTGGCTTCAAGCGAGAGGCTGGCGAAGTCCGAGCAGTTGCAGACAGGATGCTGAACGAACCCTTCGAGATGGTTTGTCGCCATATGGTATGTACGTCAACCGTTCTCACTTGGGCTGGATCTGATCTATACGATGCAGGCCGATGGTCATGTCACTCCTTGTGCCGCTCAATCACTCATCGAAGCTTGTGGCGAAAACCCAACTGGATCGAAGGCGTCAGACTATGACATTCGCTGCGCGCTAGGATCGATGTACTTCGGTACGTAGAATACGTGCGAACGAAGACGTCTTGCTCACAAGTCTTTGATGGACAGCTGGAGCGGAGACTGTTCGTACTATCGCGTAGTTGTCCTTTGCTCGCACTCATACCTCGTCCTATAGAACCTTTCCGCACTGCAGACGTTCTTTCTCGCCATGGTGCTACATCCCGATGTACAAGTGAAGGCTCACGAAGAGATCGATCGAGTCGTTGGAGTACATCAGTTACCCGACTACTGCGACCAAGCTGCACTCCCATACATAAGCGCGATCTTGAAGGAGGTACTGCGCTGGCGTCCCGTCGCGCCTCTAGGTACGCCTCCGCAAGCGATGTGATACTACTAGAACTAATTTCATGACGGGATATGGAGCCCTCCCACACCTGACGAAGACAGACGATGTCTATGAAGGCTACTCAATTCCGAAAGGCTCCCTCGTCCTCGCGAATACATGGTATGTCCTAACTCATGCCGCACCTCCGCTATACTTCCGATGCTCTTCTAGGTCCATTCTCCATGACGAGTCCGCATACAACAATCCTGCTCAGTTCAATCCTTCGCGCTTTCTGAATGAAGACGGTACTCTCAACCCTTCCGTCCGAGATCCTTCCGTTGCTGCGTTTGGCTTCGGGCGCCGGATCTGCCCTGGTCGCTTCCTTGCGCTTGATGCGCTATGGCTGGCAATCGTGAGCGTTCTTGCGGTGTTTGACATTGTGCGAGCTGTGGACGACGAGGGCCAAGAGATCGTCCCAGATGGAGAGTACCTGAGCGGTGTCGTATGGTGCGTAAGCTCCATTCAGTCAATGCCGATCTGACAAGCCATTAATGCATCTGTCATGCCCAGCTTCCCAAAGCCGTTCAAGTGTGCGGTGCGCCCACGGTCTGTAGAACACAGGGACTTAGTACAACTTCTGAACTCTGAGGAGTCCCCCAAGAGTGAGATCAATGAGTCTTGACTTTCGTAGTGATGCATGTGCCATGAACCTATACTTCTAAACCGTACTAGTTGCCGAAGTCAGCACAGCCATGTCCACGTGGGTCCAGCACCTCAACAGGAACCACCACGGGATCGGGCAGTGCCCTGGGCTATTTTCAAGTAGGACGAGGACTGACGCGTGACGCAAAGTGATACCGTTGTGCTCTACGCGGCTCGTCGGCTGACCGCATTGTACACCGGTCGCAGAATTGTCGGGCGGCGAGAGAATCCAAACGCCGGCGGCATTGTATTCTTAGACGCGACTTGCTCATGCTCTCGTCCGCCACATCACAGAGAGACCATTGAGTGAAACCGAGAACTCACACCGTTCAACGCCGCCGACGGTACTCTTGCCCGACATGGGAGGATTCTTGGATGGCGGATGGTTGACCTGACCGCAGAGCGCTACAGGAACGGTGCATTCCTATCATTTCGAAGTGGATCGGAGAGACCGAGGTTGATCGCTCTAGGTTGAGCGACTACTCTGTTGGGACACGATGCGTGCCACTCTGCGCGTTCACGGGTGCTGTCCATACTTCAGTAAGTAGTAGTAATCTTTCAATATTTGACCAATTTGTTTACTTATATGACTAGGGCAGTACCGAGGCTGGTATAGATGATGAAGGTGAACGGGAGATTGGGTAACCGTATTCAAGCGTTTCTGATACCCTTCACAATCGTAAGCCCATTGACACGGGTCTCAAATTTTATCCAAGTCGCGAGGAAGCAACATTATGGAACTAAGCGTTACTCTTGACAGCTATGCATAAGCGATCCACCGGGATCGGGGAGTTGAAGGCGCGCTGCCACAAATGTACAGGGACTTGTGACGGACGTATGTAGAAGCGCACTGGAGGCAGAACGTATAAAAGGTCCTGCGAGCAGAGCAAAGGCAGCACACAGCTACATCCTTCGCAGCTACACATTCTTCTCTCGACATGCAGTTCACAGCCAAGTTCACCGCACTTGCATGCGGCGTGCTCGTCGCCTTGACGTCTGCCGTCACTGCGTCTCCCACTTCCGAGGTGAGCTTGTCGTCGTCATACATCCCGCTACACTGCTCAGCATGCTGATTCTTCGAATTAGGCTGCCCCGGACTACCTCGTCAGCCACGAGGAGATGCTGAACTGGATCAAGACAACCGATGCCAAGCTCACCTTCGTGGGCAAGCCTATCAACCCGCTCACGGCCCGCGACGCCCAGAGCACCATCGTCACCTACTGCAACACGCGCTCCTTCGACGTTTGCGGCGGGATATGCACGGTCTACAACGGCGGAGCTAAGTGCCTTGCCGCACCCGGCACGCAATGCCTGTCGGCCACGAAGCCTGTTTCGTTCTGCGCCGACAGCCGCTGCGGCGGACCTTGCAACCCGTCCTCGAACTGCGGCACGCCCCTCGCCAACGGGTTCTGCTACACCCCCAACACCAACTCGATCCTTGTCTCCGGAGCCTGATCATAGGTTACCTAGGTCAGCACTCTTTGTTCGGTTGTGATACGACAGAATCACCTTAATCAATTTTGCTCTTCCAGGCATTCCAGCGATATAGGTAGCATTACTCAGCTTATTTGTCCCTTGACGAGTGGATGGTAGAGCGAATGAGTACTGCGAGAATGTAGATGTATCACACCGAGTTACCTGATGTGAAGACAATCGTGACGCCGATTGATACATTTTTAGCATGCTTCCTTGCCAGTACTCGGCCTGGCAATGCCCGTGGCGCTTCACCGTGCTCGTGAACTTGAACCATGCACCATAGCACTCAGCGATCTCAGAACCTAACCACCATCCATCGCCTAAGTATGACTCGCGAAGACACTGCACCTCCACAACTGCTTAGCACTCAGCCGTCGCAGCTTCCACATTCGAATGGTCCTACCTGTGTTACAACCTTTCAGTCACTCGTCGACTGCGAGCGAGACGAGGAGTTCTGGTTCGACGACGGAAACATCGTCCTGATCGCCGGAAACCTCTCCTTCAAAGTCTACCGTGGTCTCCTCGCATCCCAGTCCCCGGTCTTTGCCGACATGTTCAGCACTGGAGACCCCCATGCAGACAGTCAGATTGATGGCTGTCCAATCGTACATCTACAAGACACGCCGCAGGCGCTGAGGCACCTCCTGCGCGCCTTGATTCCAAGCAGGGAGAGACGGTGAGTCTGTCGCGCGTTTAGCACAACATGAGCGACAGTGAAGGATTATTCTTGCGTCGATGCAGTGTCTTCAAGCTCCCTACGAAGGGCGACTACAGTTTCGACCAGATATCAGCCCTGATCCGTCTCGGGCACAAGTACCAGATCGAAGATGTCCAGCATCAGGCGCTAGCTGTTCTCCAAACTGCCTTCCCCTCAACCTTCAAGGAGTTTTCGAACCGCGACGCATCATCGCTGTTCGGCCCACCACCGGTACGGCGGAAAAGCTCCGGAATAGAAGCCATCCACCTTGCGCAACTCACCGAAACACCTGCATTACTGCCGACTGCGTTCTACTCTTGTACTATACTGGGCGAGGCCGTGGTCGATGGACATCACCGCGAAGACGGGACGGTGCAGTATCTCTCCGTAGAGGATCTCAGGCGGTTCATCCGAGGATACGGAGAGGTCAAGCTGAGAGTACCCCATTCGATAGCGCGTATCTTCGAACTCAAACCAGACAAACAGTGTACCAGCCCAAACACTTGTTGCGTCGCTTTCCATACCATACAGGCGGAGGCAGGGGGGATCATACTGAGACGCTGGTTGGGTGCGATCGATCGTTGGGGAGAGAGGCCGGGTAGCTACTGTAAAGCATGCGCGAAGATGTTGAAGGCACGAGTCCTGGAGGAGCAAAAGGATCTGTGGCGTGACTTACCTGCTATCTTCGATGTGGAGGTGGAAGGATGGGGCGCAGACCTGACATAAGCTGGTACGCACGCATTCAGTATCTTCGGAGACCTGGACTGACCATTGGTAGTATGGGACGGAGCATAGGAAGGGACGTACTTCTCTGGTCAAGTAAGCTCCATTTGGTGCTTTACGCATGGCATGTTGCGAATAGGGATGGAGAAGGGGTATAGGAGTCCGAGTTACGAGACCGGAATTATGTGATGGCGACACGGCAGTTCTTTGTCTGAGGGCATTATTGATACAACAGTAGCGTCACACAAAACGGGATCCACACCACGTATGATAAGCCGATCAACTCTGCTCGTCCCATCGTTCATATTGGTCCTTCTGCAAGCTCTGAGTGTAAGCCTCATCGATTGTCACGCACAGGTCGTCGAGGTTCTTCAGGGCCTCAAGCAGTGCTGTCAGCGACGATAATCCATCTACGTCCCATGTTCAGACTAGCGCAGTAAGGCAAGAACAGAGGCTCTACTCACCGTACATCTGTATCCGCATGTTGATGTGGTTTTCAGACGGATGAGGCACACTGACGGGCACATGTCAACATATGCGGGAAGCCACATAGGGGAGAGAATAAGCGTGAACGATAAAGGTACATCGTGGGGTAAGACACAAGTCACTATGGCATAATGAACCGCCAGAAGGACAATTGGCGGACGCGCCTGCCCGCCAGTTTGGGGTCGCGCGCACAAAAGCGACATGAACGCTTCGCGATCTACATGAAGAAAGGGGCGTTGAGACAACGCGTCGAACAAAAGTGTACGCGCCGGGGAGGGTCCGCATTCCGGGAGAAGGTTCGCCGTGGGGCGAGAATGGGAGACGGTAACGCACCTGTATCCGCAGAATTCCACTTTTGGGCTGGAGACAATTGGCCCGCGCCCTATCAATGCATATCTTCCTCTACACTCTACAGTATCGAGACGTACTTCTTCATGAGCATCCACCGAAGCGCATTCCCGATCGTATGCGACTCGTCGTGGATCTGATATGTTGCCGCAGACAAGTCCGGCTCCGCGCCCTTGAGCTACCCGGCCATAGTCTGTGTCACTTCTTTCTGTGCGGCGCACACTTGCGAGACAATGGTAGACGTACAATTCGGATTTTTGGAGGGGCTTCCGCCATAGCGAGAAAGGACGAGGACGAGAGTGCAGGCAGCTGGAACAAAAGTGCCCAGTATGAAGCGCCGAAAATATGAAAACCACGTGCCATCCATCCCACGTGGGAGACGCTCGACTCTTCTGACGGTCGCTTGCGCATGCCACCTTTCCACCGTGACTACCTCCTCATTCCGACTCTTCTGTTGTCCAAGCTCACATCGAGCTACTTAGACCTGCTGAATATTTCCCAGCTGGTGTGTATAAGAATACAAGGAACAGGAACAGTATGTGCAGACTTTTTTGTGTCCACGACGCGAAGTTACGCGAGCGGTAAACACAAGTAAACAACGCGTGAGTCCAGCTAATTGTTCCCCCCAAATTCGACTTCCTCACCTCCATCTGTGAAGACAAAGGAAACAGCACGTACTATTCATCCTACTGAGTGACCCATTGACGACTCCGGCGTCGTGTACGACAATGTCTGCGAACCCGCCTGAGAGTAGTAGTAGGCGCTGCCTGCTATAAAGGTTGGTGAATGCGAGGCGGTGAGACCTCGTCCCCCATCGCCTCTTTCCTTTCTTGCACTCCTCTGCCCCAACGCCACTTATACCCTTCTTCAGATATAATAAGGCAGAGCCTTCGGATCGGTACCCAGGTGGACCCATCTTGCATCTTGTTTTCCCATCGGCGATCTTCTCTCGGACCTTCCACGCCACCCACCTCAGACATCATCACCTCAAACAAGCCTATCTAACGCCGGTCAATTCCTGAATAAAGATGGCTATCACACCCACCTTGCCTTCTACCGCCCCGGCATCCCGCCCTACTCTTCCTCCCCTGCGCTCCCTCCGTCTCCCGGACATCCACGCTCGCAGACAAAGCTCTAACGTCCCGAACATGCAATATACGATGAACGCTAATTCTAACGACCTTCTCGTGCGTTGCCCTCCTTCGTCCTTTGTACTCCCATGTTGACCTAGTTGCAGCAGCCCCCGCTCCCGCTGGACTTTAATCAGCACTGGGCCCGCGGCCGTCAGTGCTCGATCTCCTCTACGACCTCCTCATGCACGACCTCCTCCCGTGCCTCCTCCCCAACGGACGCATGGTCCGCGCGCCGCTCCTCCATCTCTACCCGCAGTGTGCGGCGGCACCACCCCTACCTTGCAGCGGACAAGTACCGCGTTGTGCTCTCGGACTCGTACGAGACCGCAGATGCCATGCTCGTCCTCCCGCTCCCCGCGGAGGCCCTCGACGAGAACAACAAGCCCATCCCCGAGAAGCTTGCCAAGTGCAAGCCGGGGAAGGCGTACCTCGTCGTCGGCCCACTCGCCGTGGACCTCCGCGACCCGCAGAACCGCGCCCGCCTGAGGGCAGCCGTGCACCCGTACCGCTTCATCCCGCGCAACCCAGCTCCCTCTCCCACTGCGACACCCACCCTGCCCGAGGCGATGCGCCGCGTCTCCGTCTTGTCGGACGCTTCGGATTCCGAAATGTCTGCGCAATGACGAGCGAACACTCTCCCTGATATTAGGCTCCCGTTATGGTTCTTGGTTCTCGGTCACGACCTTCATGCACACGCCTGAACGCTGCCCGATAGACGACAGACGACCATGTCATCATCCCGGACGCTTGCAGCCTCATACCCCTGCACCCCCTGTTTTCATACCACCCGCTGTATCAATTGCATTGCTGTGTGATTGCTCTCCCTGTGTCTCCTTCCTGTGTTAACAACGAATCTCCCTTTCACGCACCCTGTTTTCTTACCTTATTTCCTTCTGTTCATATGAGTACGCATTGGGTTATCAGATGTATCCTTATACTGTACCAATCGCCTCCAGCTCCGCTCGGGCGCATTTTCTGCGCAGAGGTGGAGCTGCTGTAGCAACCTCAACCTGTATCTCTGTCCACTCGACGTTTCCTTAGATCACATCCCATCACATAACAACACAACAAGTACGAGTACTACTCATCATCGAGACGAATAATCGATGCAATTGTTGAACGACACTGACCGTAGTGTGCGCAGCGTGCACTTTCACTGTGAGGTGTGATGTGTATACGCAGGCATCATAGACCCGAGAGCGATGCTTTTGTTCGCTCTTTCCGGGAAGCTGCAGTCTGGTGGCTCCAAGGCATGTCACCGACAGATATCCACGATGTCTCCGCATGGCCACAAGGTGACACAAATGCTGACATGCGTCATTCTGTCTAAGCTGGGCAGAGAATCAAATGTGTCATCTCAGCGCGACGCACGACAAACCATTGTTCGACGATTGTGGCTACGCAGACGCCCGGACATATGCACAAACCCGGCCAAATTGAGTCCTACAACATACTATATCTGTCACGACATCCTCCTGATAGACCGTAGATAAGCAAAGCGTGCCTGCATCCGGCTGGCTCCCAAGCATTTCGCGACAGAGTTGCAGCGGCCCGGGTCCGCTAGGCCACATACAGGAAAGCCCAAGGGCGATCGTGAATTCACAGAACACCGGATTCACAGCTTCGCCTTCGCTCCAGCAGGAGTCCGGAGCGCCGTCAAGCCCCCAATCACGTCCTCTGCCTCCTTCTCGATCTGGCGGAGCAGCTCCTCGCACGTCGGGATGTCCTTGATCAGGCCCATGACGATGCCCGCGGTCCATATACCGATATCGGGGTCGCCCTTCTCGTACACCTGCCGCCCGCGCGCGCCCGAGACGAGGTCGCGCACGTCCTCGAACTTGGCCCCGCCGGGGCGGCGCTCGATCGCGACGACCTGCTGCGAGACGGTGTTCTTAAAGACGCGCGCGGTGTTGTGCAGCGTGCGGAAGATGTGCACCGTGTCGCGCTCTGTCGACTCGACGATCTTCTGCTTGATGTTCTCGTGGATCGGGCTGAGGGTAGAAAGTGCGCGCAGACGTACGACACGAGTGTGCATCAGCAATCAGCGTTGAACATGTGATGCTGGATCTGCGAAAGCGCAAAAGACACCGTACCTCTCGACTGTGCACATGAAGCGCGTACCTGAAGTAGGCAGTCAGATAGTCAATGTCGTGCTGTAACACCGGAGGAGGAACCGATACAGACCTAAGTTCACACCCTACGGAAGGGGTCCATTGTTAGCTGAATATGTGACTGCGGAGGTTTTGAGCGCGACTTACACATGCTCCGAGTGCCAGTGCGGAGGCAAGACCTCGGCCATCAGCAAAGCCTCCTGAGGCAATGTATGGAACCTTGAGCTCTTGCGCTGCACGCGCCAGCTGACGATCACGCATTGGTCAGCGGATCACGCAGCAGGAGATATGTAGGTGGACAAGATGCGCACCAAAACGATGCCGCCAATGTCCTCTTCTCCGGGGTGGCCCGCACCTAGACGTGATTCAGCTAAAAGTCTACGGTTGCTCCAAGTTGAGATTCTTACATTCGAAGCCGTCGATGCTGAGACAATCTACCCCAAGACGCTCCGCAGACTACCCGTAGACACGTTATACGTCTGTACGTCACCACGGAACGTGATGACCGAATGCCTACCTTCGCATGTCTGATTGTCGTGCATTTATGGATCACGATGCAACCTTTCGACTTGAAGAACTTGATGAGAGGACCCGCTGAAAGACCGTCAACATATTTGCGGGACAGCATGCCGAGCATCAACACTACGTACGGTTGTTACCAGCCGTCTCGAACACCCGCACACCCTCTTCGACGGCCGCACGCGCATAGCCTTCGTAGTCTGGCGGGTTGATACTTGGCAGGAGGGTGATGTTGACACCGAATTGGTTGTTGGTGAGTTTCCGTGTCTCACGGATGGCATTGCGGAGCGCGTCCGGCGAAGGTTGCGTCAGAGCAGTGAGGATGCCTACAAAATACTTGTCAGCAGTCCGTTTCGTTGAATCAAGCTTGCTGTAACGCCGGTGCGCGCATATCTCGTGACAGCTGGCAACATATGCGTATACTGTAAGAAGACCTTGGTCGGCACGATCACTGCTTTCGTGATCATAAACTTTCTCGGTCAACAGACTAGGGTGCAATCATCCCCCGACAGGGTTCAATCATCTCCCGACAGGGTCCATCGCACCGGACGTGGCATACAACGACACAGTGACGGATGGACATCTTGTGGTACGCTTTCGTATCGCATTGACGCATCTTATGCACTCTGGCAACAAGGAATACCAATCCCCAGTTCATCTGCGGAGAGCCTTGTGTATACGCTCGGATGCGGAGCGTAGGCCGTTGATGAACAGGGGCGACAGGTCCACATTTAGGCATATAGTCACGCTCTTGTAGAGTACCTCAAGCACGGACAGGGGATGGTTGGACGCAAGCAGAGTTGACCGTTGAAATACATACCTAGTCCACCCGCATTTGAGACCGCCGCGACTAGCTGTGGGAGGCCAACCCTATACCTCGCTAAGCACTCCTTCAAGCCTAAAACAAGCATGGGTATGCTCACCATTGCATACCACCCTGAATCACAGGTCTAGTATCCAGTCAGTCCCTCGCCAGTTCTATACGCGTACTCTACTCACACTCGGATTCCAAGCAACTTCGTGAGTTGCGTCTCGAGAGGCATGTTGTTCTCGCTACTTAATAGGTGAGTGGCAAGAGGAGTGTGAGGTGGTTCAGAGGTTGCAGAAAGCGTGGCCTGACGACGTTCAGGTTTATTACCCCGGATTTCGCAGAAGCCGGACCATTCGGCGGCAGTTCCCCGCACACTCTCATGTGTTTATAGCTATCCGATTTTCACGGAGCGCCCCGTCTCCTTATGCGACCATCTTTCAGCTTCTGTTCTCATGAGGCTCTTGAAGAGTAACTATCTTCGCGAGACTAGCCGTCTAGGACTTAGTACTCAGCGAGCACACAGGTGTAGTAGAAGGTAGAATGGGTGCGTTGTTGAGCCAGCAAGTTAGGACTGCGACAGTGCAGACCGACTCGTAGGAGGCATTTGGATGCATTGATGTAAGAGCTTTGCGCGGACATCAAGCTCTTTGAGGTGCATACATTTAGCCTTTACTTGCAGCTTGTACATGTGCTTAGTGTGAGCTTCGTATCTTTCTTTCTAAAGGCTCGGAATCACCTCGCGTTGACTACACATACAGTGCGTACAGCACGCCAGTTGGCGAGATGTGGTACGAAACTTAGACGGCTCCAGAGCATATTCTACGGGCCCGCCATGGAACAACGCTCACTTCTAGGATCGTTGAAGAAGCGAAAGTAGATACCGGTGAAACTCCGCACTAGGGTATTTGAAGCCATCCTGCCCTTACCCCCTGAAGTCAGTATCTCTTCTCAGTTGCGTCTCTTCTCAGTTGCTTCGTCCAGCTAGTAGCAGCCCCCTGCCCTCTACTTCTAGCTACACAATGTCAAACCCCAAAGGAATTGATATCTCGCACTACCAGCCCACTGTCGACTTCGCCAAGCTCAAGGCCGGCAACATTGCATTCGTATACATCAAGGCTACCGATGGATCCAGTACGTTCATATTTGCGGAAAACCAACACCTCTCGCAACATCCTCTTGCAATTGTATCTGATCATCTTCCGCTAGAGTTCATAGATCCGTGCTTCACTAGTCACTACACCGGCGCAACGAAGGCCGGCCTCCTTCGTGGCGCATACCACTTCGCACGTCCTAACTCATCTTCGGGTGCAGCGCAAGCCGAGTTCTTCTTAGCGCATGGCGGCAGATGGTCTAGGGACGGCAGGATGCTCCCGGGGGCTCTTGATGTTGAATGTGTGTGTGATGTTGCATCGCGCTAGTCTCGCGCGAACATTGATGCAGCTGAATCAACTGACGTATCTGCGCAGATAATCCTAAGGGCTCCGCCAATTACGGCCTGACCGCATCTCAGATGGTGGCATGGATCAAAGAGTTCTCCGACACATACTATGCAGTCACTGGAGTGTACCCCGGTGACTTTCAGTCCTGAGAAGATTTGATAGCATATGCTGACGCTACTCTGCATGGTTTTCAGTCATTTACACGACCACAGACTGGTGGAAGAGCTGCACCGGAAACAGTGAGGCCTTCGGTTTGACCAACCCGCTCTGGCTCGCACGCTATTCCTCGAGCATAGGAGTACTCCCCGCCGGCTGGAGGTGAGTCGTACGCGCTCACTGCATCCAAATGACCTTTGACTCTCTTGGAAAGCCAAGCCACCTTCTGGCAGTATGCAGACTCAGGTCCAAATCCTGGCGATCAAAACAAGTTCTGTGGAACACTGCAGCAACTTCAAAAGTGCGTTACTTCGTTGTCTGGCTCCTTCAAATTGTCTATATGCTCGGAACAAACTATCAAGCAGGCTTGCTTTGGGATGAGTGAAAGTATATAGATACTACATCATCGTCGGCAGTGCCATACTCCGAGTCCTCACGTTCAAGTACTGGAGGTTATCACAATGCCATGACGCCGTGACTGGTTAGTAGGTCGAGAACCATGCTATATACATCCCAACCATATGAGTGCGAAATGTAGCACTTCTCAGGCTTTCCCGTCATGCAAGATACCCAATGGTATGCAGTTGACTCAGAGTAATGCCCCTGTCTGGTCAGGCGTGTGGCGTGCACCGTAATGCAGACGAGTTCCACCATCGCCGACGGCTTATCAAAGTCCTCAGCTCATGTCATAGCGCAACGCTGTCAGAGTAGTATAACCATTCTCCAAAACCTTCTATCAGCTAGTTGTGCCGCATGATCGCAGAACTGAATGTCAGGTTCGGTCCGATGTGATCGCCTTTCCTTCGACGTCAAGATACAGTGATTGGTGAGTGCACAGCTGTGCAGACTATTCCACAAGACTCTGAACAGTAATATGTCTTGATCTCAAACAGAAGACTACAAGCAGCACACTACTGAAGGTCAGGGGTTGCAGTCCTGATAGTACATTCTTGAACTCGGCACAAGGCAAAGATCATCAACAGTCAATATACACGGGTACACAATGATACTTGGAGAGCGAAACGATTCACATTCGCAAGAGCCTGGACGCCCCGAGAAACGCTCTGTAGCGGCCTTATGCAGTATTCTCCTGCGGCTTCGCGACGTTCTCCTGAGGCTCTGTCACCTGCGGCTCCGCGACGTTCTCCTGCGGCTCTGCAACGTTCACCTCCTCTTTCTTTGGCTCCGGGACCCACTCCCTCTTCCGGTGTGCGACCTTGTACGAGCCGTCTTCGTGGACGTGGATCGATGCAAGCCTCCTCCAGTACAGATCAAACATGCGAATACTGATCACCTCTGCGGGATCGGTGGGGTCGTCATGGGAGATGTGCGGTCTACTGCCCCTGTGTGACGATGTACCAGTCAGCGACGCTACTATCGTCAAATATAAACTGACTTAATCTCGGCCCTTTCTGCTGTAGGGAACTGCCAACAGGTGATCAGGAAGGAACATAGACGTATTTCCAGGCTGAGAGACAGAACAGAGACATACCTGCACCTGGAAGGCCTCCGTAGTTTGCTTGACCCTATCCCTCCAAGTGGATGATTCAATGTGATCCAGGTGGGTCTTACCGACCCATTGAATGAGTTGCTTCATAGTCGGAAACATTTTGTTTGAAGTGGATAGCTCGTGTTATGAAAAGAGGTATGCGATTTTGGGTGGGAAAAGATGGGGGCCAAGTGACAATTGGGTTCGTCATTTTATCCACCTAGCATGAGCAACATATAATGGTTTCGGGAGTTGTTGGGCTGCAGGAAGTCTTGGGCGGCCTTGCAGGAGGGGTGTACGGGTGGCGTCCTTCCAGTGCGTGTTTGTGAGTCTTGGGCGGAGGGACTCTCGGAGCTCGAGGCCTCGAGGACTTGTGCGGGATATTCAGGAAGCTTCAGTGACTTCTTGGGCGGGCTTGTAAGAGCCAAGTTGGAAAATTGGGCGTTGCGGTGAGGCGTCCGATTGGGCGAGGCGACCCTAGCATGCAACAAGGCCATATCTACGATCAGTGAGTCTGATCGACTCCTTGAGCGCTGGATGTTTTCGCTGGTTTTTGGTGTTCGGCGCACACACACGTGGAACTGCAAGTTGCGTTCGTGAACATGCCGAAGATTCTTCTACTCCCAAATCGAAAATTGTCCCGTTCAGGCAGGATACATACCGCTCAGATGTGTCGCGGATCCAGATTACGCCCTGCACAAGACGTTGATTGTTTTCTCTCCAGGACCCCATAAGACCCCGACCATTTCCTGGGACAAACACAGTATTCTGGCACCCGATTTTTCATCGCGCCATAGAATATGCATCTCCTCTCAGAACCATATCAAAATGCGCACATCCATTAATATCCATGGCATCTATATTTGTGACAAGTTTGAGGGCAACGTTATGACTTGTGCGTGTGCTACGGACCTCTGCCACACCCAACCACCGTCCTTAGGCGCCCATATGCGTCAAAGCGCACACAATACTCAAACGCAAGGGGTAATATTGTCCACTGGGATCGATATCTTGTCCACGGAAACACCGATTCAGTCAGAGTTAACTATCAGTATATGGTCAACACTCATATAACGATGTGGTCAACCTCGGGGACTGGTTTATGTCCTGCTTTCCGGAGGTAATCTGTCCTAGTATCCCGGTGCTATTCTGTCCCTATGGTTCACCTTTCCTGCCCGCACTTTTACCCAGCTTCCCCTTCCTAGCCTACCACCCGGAGAAATTGGAAAGCACACTCACGGTACTATTTATAGTGCAGGAAAATTATTCTACACGTTGTACAGTCCCTGATGTTGAATGTATGGCATGATTTTATGGGTGGCCCACACAGGCGCCCAACCGCTTACGAATGTCCACCCAAATTCGGTTACGTTAGCCGCTGGAAGCACTTCGGGTAATGGGGAGGTTATGGAAGCGCCGGTGGAAGCGAGTGTTGGCGCCCAGAAAAATGTGGACCTTGCGATGGAGATTGTGGGGGCCTCATAGCTCCTAGGGAAGAAAGGAAAAATTTCCATTGAAGAGGGTGTGTAGAACTTTGGGTGTACGAAAAAGGAGGTGGAGGGGGCCAGTGGTTGTCGAGCTGTAAAAGTGTGGACAGGAAATGCGATATGGCCAGGAGCAGCCCTTATTTGGAGGACAGAATTGCGATCCCACGGGACAA
The DNA here is from genome assembly GCA_022606135.1 of Fomes fomentarius. Taxonomy (NCBI): domain Eukaryota; kingdom Fungi; phylum Basidiomycota; class Agaricomycetes; order Polyporales; family Polyporaceae; genus Fomes; species Fomes fomentarius. Next base: position 305,005 of record JABYQN010000011.1, on the reverse strand, counting down.
TATACCGTTTTGCATACCGTTTTGCTACTCAAACACTGTCAGGACGCCCACTCGCCCGTAGGCAGCTTGAAGTGAGTTATGCCAAGCAGTCTTGTACCCCTACGTTGAGTCCGAGCGTACCGGCGTACCGGCGTAGCGAGTAGCCAGTACCTTACATAGGAGTTCGATGTCGGCCAGGATTTCCCACGGGACAATATAAATAATCAAATGTGGTGGCGAGCGTCTGGACACCTGAACTTCGATCCCTCGCTGCTTGCCTGTTGACATATGGGGCCTTGATCCTGTTGTAATCTCTGCCTAGCCCCACTTTCGATTCCTGACAGCATCGCACCTTCGCCTCAAGCCACGCAGACACTCTACAATGCTCACTGCACGTCGCTTTGCGTGTAGAGTCCGTGCTTTCATTAGCAGTCAACCAAGATCACCTTCGCCTCCTCGCCCACTCTCTACAGCCAAATACCCAGTGATTGACCCCTCCAAACTCATCGAAGAAGAGAGGGACCCATGGTATGACCCCAAGGACTTTTACCCTGTGCGACTAGGGGACGTCTTCCAGTCGCGATACCAGGTGGTTGGAAAACTTGGCTATGGAGGATATTCTACAGTTTGGCTTTGCCGCGACCTCAAGTGAGTGAACCGTCGCACATGGTGCTGCCTTTCGATCGCTGACACTACGACAATAGGGCACATTGCCACGTAGCGGTCAAAGTCTGCTCACAGAATTCTATCCCAATCAAACGCGAGCTTGCGGCCCTCGAGCACCTCAACAACCTCCCGAAGATAAAGCATATCGGTCAGCAGCATGTTCGCACCTCGCTCGACCAGTTCGAGCTTACTGCCAATGACGCGCCGTCGCGATCCTTCCAATGCTTCGTTTTCAGGCCAATGGCGGAATCGGTCTGGAAATTGCGGCATGATATGCCGAAGCTGCAGTTGCGAGAGCAGATGGTAAGGCCTATCTTGGAGGTCGTCATTATGGCGCTGGACTACTTGCATCGGGAGGCGAAGCTGATTCATGCTGGTTTGTCTCACCTTCTCCTCGCATCGCATTCTCATGCCTATATCTCATCACATCAATGCATGTTTCAGATATCCAAGAGAAAAATCTCCTTTTTTCTTTTGATGATACGGAAGTGCTCCAAGCATACGAAGATGCAGAACGAGCAAGTCCAATTGCGCGGAAAGTAGCTGGCGATCGCATTATCTACTTATCGAGGAACATTGAAGCCCAGAGATACGGTCGACCGTCACTCTGTGACTTCGGCGAAGCGAGGTTGGGCAGCACGACGTACACCGGCCTTATCCAACCTCGGCAGTATCGTGCGCCAGAGGTAATACTGGGCATGCCGTGGGATGAGAAGGTAGACATCTGGTCTGTTGGCGTGATGGTACGAAGAGAGAAGCACCTCGCATACTCTGATCGTCTGCTTACATGGTACGTTTTGCAGATTTGGAACATGTTCCAGGGTAGGGACATGTTCAAGGTCACTGGTGGACCGGACAATGAAGAACACAATCGGTACCACATTGCGCATATGGTCTCGTTACTCGGACCTCCGCCTGTTGACTTCCTCAAGCGTAGTGAAACTGGTGAGCCTTGGGAGTACTTCGATGCGCAAGGTGAGAGTAATGTGGCTGCGCATACATCTCTTGTGTGTAGACTGACTGCAAATTGATCGCTCCAGGTAATTGGATTGGTGCAGCCGACTTGCCCGACGATAGCCTTGAGCTATCAGAGGAAAGGCTGGAAGGAGAGAACAAAGCGCAATTCTTGAAATTTGTTCGGAAGATGTTGAGATGGAAGCCGGAAGATCGCTTTACTGCGCTAGAGCTACTGCAAGATCCCTGGCTTCGACCGCCGCAATGACGCCCCGATGGCTTCCGACGGTCGTGGTTGAGTTCATGTATGTGGTCGATTATAACATACCCGATTTCAAATACGACATCCGAGCACACCTGTTCGAGAATCGATAGACCGCGATAAACGGCAGGGAGAAGTGACGTCTACCTGTCTGACACCCCCGCGTCACTCCGTCTGGCGTTTGTACCTGAACAAATATCTTATCCTCACCTTGGCACTAGGCTGCAACATATCTCTACCTCTGTTTACATGAGTTATTCTCAGACGTGCTCGAGTGCAAGCAATCAGATTGTTGCGGAGACTCCAATACAAGGGTAGACCTTCAAGTTCGGGCGTCCACTTTCCTGTTTTTACTTACCATTCCTCGGCCAATAGAGCAGTGCACCCTAGAAGACCGTCTTGCAACTTATGTGGGTCCTTGTCTTACATTAATTCTCACAGGACTTCAAGTGGCAGAAAGTGTAAACCACAAACATGACTCACACAGACAGGGAGTAGACGAATTCGGGATGAACCATCTATGTTTTCCATTCTCAATCAATCTCACACTGGCGAGTCAGTAGTTGTCCCACCCATATTCAGTACGTCGCTCACAACGTTCGTTGAACACTCGATTTACAGGGTGCCAAGACTGAACTTCTTGTCAGTATGTTTATCGTCCCTTCCACCTGCCAGTGACTCTTCACTGAGCATCTCGCAGCGAGCCCTTGAAGGTCACCCCTCTCCCCGAACGACAGCACTGCGCCTGGGTCGTACGCTCTCGAAGGGTCCGTACATAGCGGGCTCCGGCGCTGGGTTCGCAGATTGCATAAGCGTCCGACATCTCGCAGACATAAATTAATGCCTAACCGTCACGACGAACGAGCGAAGAAGATACTAGAGTGGGGAAGAGCACCCCGAAAATTCTCGTGACTGTTGAGCGGTCTAGGTAGAATGATTGCCTTTGCGTGCATAGCACAACAGATGCCCCTCACGCTCGACCAAGTCGCTATCCTTGACCCGACAGTCTGGAGGATAGTATTGAGGATGCCTTTCTTCGTTGGGCAGATGACACGGCTTGCTGTCACCGTATCTGAAGGCGGACTTGAGAGCCATTAGTATGGCCCGGGCCAACGTCTTGATGTGAAAAATTGCAGTGGCCACAGTCCTAACAGGTATGACCAGCTATTTAATCGACAGGAAGGAGAACACGCGGAGAGTGTTCGATCGCGACCGAGTGTTCACAGGGGTATGTACGACCAACAGACTGGGGATGGGGCATGGCATATCGGACCATCGATCCTTCCCCTTTCCGCAAGTAGGTAGAAGATTGCTGTATATCGCCCATGTTCGATCAGCCGGCGCACCTTCATCAAGCTGACATACTGCAAACAGACATTCAACCATTCGCGAGACAGAGTTGAAATGTAGATGGGTTCTCGTAAAGGAAGACCGTGAAACGAAGTTCAATGGAGGAACCCCCGCGCAGACTCAAGATTCCGGAGTTGCGTTGTCAGTTAGCCCTCGACCATCAGCACGGGTCCGAAGGGCTTACGAAGGCTTGCAATGACGCAGTTGAGGCATACTGGTTAGCACTGCAGAGCGGCAAAAGTAGTGGGGATCATATAAGAGGTCAGCAACGCGGCTGCCGACACCAGCAACCCAACCAACTACCCACCTCTCCCACTTTTGCAACATGCAGTTCACCACCATCGCTTGCGGCCTCCTCGTCGCCCTCACCACCGCCGTTACTGCCTCACCCACCCCCGAGGTTTGCCCATCGTCGCTGCCGCAGTGTTCAGTGAGCTCACAATTCGTCTGCTTCATCAATACAGGCCAGCTATCTCGCCACCCACGACGATATCCTCCACTGGATCAAGACGACCGACGCCGAGCTCACTTTCGTCGGCCCGCCGATCAGCCCTCTGACACCCCGTGCCGCGCAGACTACGGTGGTCGTCTACTGCACCAAGCGATCCCAGAACGTCTGTGGTGGCTCGTGCACTGTATACAATGGAGGGGCCACCTGCCTCTCTGCTCCGGGTACGAACTGTATGTCGGCAACGCGCAATGTCGGGTTCTGCACCAAGGGCGAGTGCGGAGGAACCTGTAACCAGTTCTCGCCCTGCGGCACGCTCTTGGACAACAACTTCTGCTACACTCCGGGCACGAAGTCCATTGTGGTCAGTACGCTTTGAAGTCTAACGAGCCTAAAGCCGGAGCCCGGTAAGTCGACAGCCGCAGTACTTTGACATACATAACTCACCATCTCTCATCGTAGGTCCGTGTAGTACATAAACATTAAACACTGTGATTCTTGGTTGGGATGACTACGAATATAACGTACTTCTATCAAAAATGGGTGGTCTGACTGTCGTTGGTCCAGTATCCAGACGTATCATAGGTGCGTCCAGTCTTCGATGCGGGCGGGGTCTGAGTCCTTGCAACTCGGGTATATTCAGCGCAGTTAGGTCGAATAGGTGTGCCGGGGTTTATTAGTCTTTACCAGAACTAGAACACTACTATGGAAGCCGAATATGGCAGTAAGATGACACCTTCTAGAACCATGCACGTCGAGATGTCAGTAGAACTGCTGCCACACGAAAAGTACTCTTGACTCTTGACCACCTACCACCACTTTTCCCGCGATGCATAGACTCTTATTCCCACTCAATGACACCGTCGTAGTCGCGCTTCCCACTTCCGACGCGCATATACCCACCCATGTCGCACAAGTAACAGTCAAGGCCGAGAGGTGAGTACTTCGACAGCCAGTTATGCATTTCGTCAGGTGAAGAAGAGACCAATGCGGGGTGGCGGGGTGGTAGACCTGAAAGAGTGGAGACGATAACAACATATTATCTCGTGCGCCATGACTTGAGTGTATGCGTCCAATAGACCGACGACAAAAATAATCGCTGACGTTGGATCGTCCATGCAGGAGCTGATTCTAAAAGTGATCATGACGCATCTAGAAGATGCGTTGCCACAAGTACTCGTGTTCGAAGACTTAAGGTACACGCTTCGAGCAGGTAAGCCTCATTGCAACCATGAAAACGCGCCTATATCCACGGCATTCCCACAATCGCAGAACGAGTGCATTGGACCTTCGGTAAGAAGGTCTGCTTTCAATGGGGAGATGAACGTCTGGAGGCGTGTGCAGACAAGTGGACGTTCTCATTCACCACCAAGTCGTATCGGGCAGGGTCCGACGGCGAGATGGGTAGCATGTAGTGAGTCCTAGACTGGGTTTTGTGTCCCACTATGAGCATGGATATCAAGGAGTTGAATGCGTTCTGAGTCACCGACGACGCCCCATGCGTGATTGGAGGATATCGCATGCCATGAGCGCGTTGAAGTCCAGAAGGAGTACAACTCGCACATGGCAGCACGAGAAAGTCGTTTCTCTGACAATCAAGTGACTATATACCTGATTTTGAAACGTTGGCTGCCAAATTGACATGGGACTGTTCCCTGCGTTATAGTTCCGCTCCGATGTGTGACCTCACGGATGTAAGAGCATGTCACCATGCCTGCGCGGGGTTGAGATGCTTATTGCAATTGTTGCTCGGACAGGTGTCTGGCATATTGAAGAGACAACCGAGTATCTGCTCACCGTCATTGAAGCCTCAACCTCCTTGTCCCTAAGCCCAGCTATCCAGCTAGTACATCACCATCTAAGCTGAGAAGGCATCCTTCGCGGACGAGAGCAGCAGCGCACGGGCCGGCAAGATGTCGTATAATCGGTCTGTGAAATTCTCCTGAGAACGTGAATAAGTTGAACCATGGGATGCATCGAGAAGGAACAGGTGAGTCGAGTCCCTCCTCCGAGTCGCTCCCAGCATGAGGGTCGCGGGCGTCTTTCGCTATCTCTGGCGGACCGGGGCAGCACACGGCCCGGATCGCCACTTCGTTTGGTGCTTCCGTCGGGGCCGAGAGGGGTCCTTTAATAGAGCACACCATGGCAGTCGAGCTGCACCATCTCCTCTCTCCCAGCTGCCTTTACCCCTCGCCGTGCTGGAGAACAGTCGTTGGACGCAATGTCACCAAAAATTGTTGGATACAAGACACATGGTGCGTTGCGAGCGCCCTCAGATCCGAGTACACAGCTCCCAACAAACCGTTGGTTGCAGACGTCCGCTTCCCGACCTCCCTGAGCGGAGATGGGACGGATGCAATGAACACGGACTGCGACTACTCGTCGGCATATGTCAAGTTGTACACCGATACCGAACTGACCGGGTTTGGAATGACCTTCACGATCGGCCGTGGCAATGACATCGTCTGCCGCGCGATCGAAGAACTCTCAAAACGTCTCATCGGGAAAGACGTTGAAGAGCTGTTCGCAAGCATGGGCAAGACGTGGGACTATCTTTGTGCTGATCCGCAGCTTCGTTGGTATGTCGATCTATCAACGTTAACTTGTATAGCGCCGGATCCAGTACTGACTCACATGGTGTCTAAGGATCGGTCCTGAGAAGGGTGTGATCCATATTGCTCTCGGCGCAGTAGATAATGCATTATGGGACATGTTTGCGCGGGCGAGAGGGAAACCGCTATGGAAGCTTGTGGTCGACATGACGCCTGTGAGCAACACATCTGTGCGCTCCGATACCACCCTCTCACCCGAGAAATCGTGTCGCACTAGGAGGAGATAGTGAACGCCACCGCTTTCCGCTACATCACCGACGCACTCACGCCCGAGGAAGCGCTTGCCATACTCAAGGAGAAGGCAGCTACGCGCGCCGAGCGGGAAGTCAAGGTTCGCGAGATCGGGTACCCCGCGTACGTCACCTCCGCCGGATGGCTGGGATACAGCGATGAAAAGGTGGCTCGCCTGACGCGCGAGGCCGTCGAAGCGGGCTTCAACCACTTCAAGATGAAGGTCGGCGCGAGCCTCGAGAACGACCTGCGTCGGGGCAAGATCATCAGGTCGATCATCGACGACCCTCAATATCTCCCTCCCGGAATCAAACCCAGGGATCCTAACGGGCCAGCTCTCGTTGGAAAGAATGCCGGTCCCACCGGAAGCGTGCTCATGATCGACGCGAACCAGGTGTGGGACGTCCCGCAGGCGATCGAGTACGTCAAGGGCCTTGCCGATATCAAGCCCTGGTAAGTTACAGCACTTGAGCTACAACCACAGCGCTCTGCGGCTTGCTCACAGACTTGTGAATGATGTCAGGTTCATCGAGGAGCCGACTGCACCGGATGACATCCTCGGACATGCCGCTGTTCGTAAAGCTCTGAAGCCGTATGGGATCGGTGTTGCCACTGGTGAACATGCACACAACCGCATCGTCTTCAAGCAGCTCCTCCAGGCCGAGGCGATCGACGTGTGCCAGATTGACTCGTGCCGCCTTGGGGGGGTGAGCGAGGTGCTGAGCGTCCTGCTCCTGGCCGCGAAGTGAGTTCAATATCATATCCTCGTACGTTTCGGAACGGTGTGCTGACTCGACCGCGGTAGATATGGCGTCACTGTCTGCCCTCATGCGGGTGGGGTCGGGCTGTGTGAGTATGTGATTCATCTAAGGTTCGTATTCAACGCCACTACGCGGCTCGGAACTGGACTGACCGACACCGATGCCCACCCTGAACAGTCTTATCGACTACATCGCCGTGTCGGGCACGATGGAGCGCAACGTGCTGGAGTTTGTCGACCATCTTCATGAACACTTCCTCTACCCGTGTTCGATCAACAAGAACGGCCGGTACAACGTTCCCAGCAACGCGCAGGAGGGCTACAGGTTCGTTCGTTGTTACCATCGCGTCTCGGATGGCAATCTGACTACCGGTGGCGTCTTTGTGATATCAGTATCCAAATGCACGAGAAGAGCATCGACGAGTATGAGTATCCTAACGGCACCTATTGGAAAGCCCGCGCGGCGGGTACGGCTCCGGTTGCTTGAAATGAAGCAGGGTCCCCGAAAGAGGGTAACAAAGACACGTATATCTGACGTGTATGTATTGCATAGCGGAGCGTCGCGCTTCTGATATCTATTCCTATCGCTGCGGAACTTCGTAGGCGCGTCGCGACTCGCAACTACGTCGTCGAGCTTATCAAGGCTAGCTTTTCCGACCGGGGCACTGATTAATATGCTCGACATTGAATGGTTATCGACTTACATCACTAACAAACGGGGATGACCCCTTTGTCAGCAGTGACTCAATGAGCGCAAGTGTAATCCTCATAGACTAGCTCTCAAGTCCGGTAACCAGGCTTCTCCGAGTGTTGAGTCGACCCGCAGCGGCAGCGTTGCATCAGAACGCAGCACATGACATATCTTGTGCGTCAGCAACCCTATTCGATCCTCCAGGTTTCTCGCACTTCTGTTTGGGCTGTGCGCTCTGAAGAAGGCCGCGGAGGTTCATTTCCGAGGACGGTGTTATCGCGTGTGCGGTTGTTTGGTAGTAGAATTAGAACCACAGCGATGAGAGGTTCCGTGGCAGATATGATAGTACATCAGGAACATACAAGGTACAACAAGCAGGCCATCACACAACGCATGGCCATCGCCGGCGAGAGTGGGAAATTCGGACACGAACGACCAGCGAAGCGGTCAATAAGTTACCACAAACTTGCAGCAGTCGCCGTGTAACGTAACTGCAAGGAGCATGCATGCCAAATGTACATCCGCCCGGCCTGTTGAACGCATCCAAGCGCCAGATTTCAGCCCATGAGAGTCATGACCTGCAGTGTAATACAATGTATCAGTGCCCAGTCGCCCGATCGCGCGGAGGGCTTAGTCAGGGCCTCTCAAGCTCCCAACACTCACCGCAAGCCGGCCCACGAAGGCTAACAGGATTCGGACGACGTCGTCCTTCCGATCCACGAAGAGAGCGTGACTGCCTCCGGATACGACGTGTGCCTCCGCGTTGCGGAAGTGCCGGCGCAGCTCACGGACAACCGCAGTATTATCCACGAGCGCGTCCTCGGAACCTACAAGGATCAGGAGCGGCATGCCTTGTCGACCGACCTCGAGCAGCTTCGAAGGGTCGTGCTGCCGCGAGAGCACATGTGTTGTGACTTCAGCGTCTTGTGAGACGCTGCGCCCTAGCCAGGCTGCTTTGGTTGTGTGGGGTATCTGCGACGCTGAGCTTGCGAGAAGTCCGTTGACAAAGTCGGTTTTCGCTCTTCCTGAAGTCGCGGCGTCCCGTGCGGAGGATAAGGTTTGGGTAATCCCGAGCATTCGCGGGGAGACGGTGTGCGACATCATGGGTCCCAAGAACGGTAATGGCGCCATGTACACGATGCCGGCGATCGTGAGCGGTGTGACGTGAGCGCAAATGTCAGCCACAGCTGCGGCTGATGCATGTCGTGCAAGTCATGGACCAGTCAGCTGGGCGCACACCGCCGGTGCGAACGACAACCGCGGGACGCACCACCAAAGCCCCTGCAAGGGAAGGATGCAATGCTATCAGTCCGGTGTCACACTCAAACAGGGCCAAGTGCAAACTGATATAATGAGAAACGCACCATGCGACGAGGATCGGCCTTTGCAGACCGAACGCGCTGGCCACAGCGGCAAAGTCACTAGCGTAGAGTGTAGCGTGTTGACCCTCAGCACCTCGCGCGATCCCACTTCTGCCATGGCAGCGCAGATCATAGCGTACCTGTGAAAGGCACAAAGTTAATTCCAGCAATTTGCAAGCGCACGTGAGTTCGTGTGCTCCACTTACGAGATAGAGGTGGTCGGTCAGATGAGGGTCTCGAAAGAGCTCGTCAAACACTGAAGAACACAAGGTTGCTTCGTGAATGAACACGAGATGTGGGTTTCGAGGGCAGCCCACCGCCTCCGCATAGAGGTTCGTCCCGTCGTAGGCCGACTGAGGAGCCTTGACCACAGTCGCGGGAGGCATCACTCGCTTCTTCGCTTCCACGCGGTCGAGTGTGTGTGTTTGTCCTGGAGACCGGGGTACTCGTAGGAGTGAAAAGGGCAACTCGAAGAGGGCGTCCGCTGGTCGGGTTGGCCAGGTGCAGGACCCAGGGAAGATTTATAAGTAAGTAGCCAAGGGCCCAATCACTCAAATTCCACTTTTGGAAGCCCGTGCAATTGGGTGTCCCCGTCCGAACGCGAACACTGCCACGCTGACCGAGTTGCTCGCGCCGGCATGCGGGTACGACAGGAGGGATCGCGGAGCGGACCTGAGGTCGAGAGGACCCTGGCGCCCTCCTCTCGATCTACGTCCATCGGGAGATTGAGTGTGCAGATTAGATCGAGCGGCGATGGAGGCCGTATCTCGACCGCGTTGGGCACGTCCTTCGACCGTTCCACGTCGCGCGTGTTGTCTTTCTGGATAGTGATGCACTGTATGAGCGTGCAATCGAAACGTGCCGCTCTGTATCTCGGTGTGGGTGTGGGTGCGCGCGATCCCGACGCCCATGCGCCTGCGTGTGTCCTCGCTGATGACTAGGTTTGTCAGCCAGATGAGTGGCTGGGCGTGGAGTTGGGCCGCACACGGTCGGGTAGAATTCATCCCACAGGGGAAAGCGATTGTCGGACCCGAGACTGCGCGGTAGGGCGTCGACGGAGGAGTGAATGGTGCACAGTTTTCCGCAAATTCTGAACTCGCTGGATGGGTCGCGGATTTAGGTTTTGTCGTGTGATTGACGCGGCCTTCGTAGGTGACTCGCTAGATGAAGGGACGAAACACCGGCGTACGACAGAAGTCTTGCACGAACCGCCGAATAAGTGTATAGAATAGGCAGTTCTGACCGCCTGTCGAGTGTTCACGGTTCCCTAATGCATGCACTGCGGGCGCCTACTGCTCATCATGTCAGGCGCAGGATCTACGCGGTCACAATAATCAGGGAGATGATACCTATGGGCACTGCAAGATGGAATAGGACTCACCCGGACATCACGACATTGCTTTACCGCGTCATTGCGAAACCAGCATAGCCAACGGTGCTATGTGTGCTTCGAAGCGAGTGGTTGACAGACCGATGCAATGACTGTTGCGTGCTTTCGTAGGACGAGACAGGTGTCAGCGTTGCTGAGATTAAGGCAGGCATGACCGGCTACCGTGTGAGACCAGGAAGGATGCAGTCGGGAACCCTAGGTCCATTGGGGCGTTCTGGAAACCAAGTCTACCCATGCTGTCACGATGAAGCTAGACACCAAGATCCGTCGAATGCTATGATGGGACGCGCGCACCATCGAGCGGCATATAGCGACGTCAGCGAGTACGTGGGTGCTGAAATAATGACTCGAGGCGTAGCGACACAGGCGAGGGTGAGAACGCGTCTCGATCCAGCAAATGCAGTGTCCAAGATACATAGACAAGAACAAGCTAGATTAGCGAGCCAAGCCAGGGTCCGTGAGCATTTGCGCTATAGCTCGGAAGTAGAGAGGCGTTAAGAGTGAGCGTGTGAAGCTACGGCATATATTATAGTGTAGCGCGAGAAGCAGGATGCGACCCACTGAGGTAGCGGGCATCAGATCGTGCGCACGGTGTCCACCAGCTCGGCCAGCCGGTTAGACACCTCTGGGTCCAACAGGTAACACTGCAAGATTTTGAGGTATGTGATATTCGCGACATCCGGTGCCGCAGCACCCCGGCGCGCCATAACGACTCGCAAGACTTCATGTCCCGAGACGTCTCCACAGCTCTGGAGGCAAAGTGCCTCCAATCGGGGAAGGAGCCACTCCCCGAGGGTATCGGGACCCGCGGTGAGCATGTCGAAGATGCGCGTTCCGACTAGTCCCGTTGAGGGAGAGGAGATTCCGAGCCCGGTAAGTTGCGGGAGCTGGTGCAGCGCACGGACGAGCGGTACGAGGGCTGACCCGATGAAGTTGCAATTGCGGAGATCGAGAAGGCGCAATAAGGGGAACCGGGACGGCGCGAAGGAGATGCGGGTGAGCCACTGTAGATCTTCTCCGGAGTTGACGGACAGAACCTCTAATGAGGGCAGGGTTGTGGATTCAAGTAGGAGAGAGATGCTGGATGCATCGACAGCGTCAAATGTGATGCCTTTGAGGTTCGAGAGCTCGCTCGGCGTGGGTGACGCCCTGAAGATGTCTTCGTTGGAGTCGACCGAGAAGACGGCCGAGCGGAGGGTGATCCATTGAATGGGCGATGGGCTGAGAACGGTCATAAGATCCTTAAAGGAGTAGGCTATCCTTGCGCTACTATGACAACGATGGTCGCGCAGCAGGAACAGCTGGCGTAGTGCGGGCAGTGGAACTTTGATGCAGTCCAAGGGTGTATGCTCCAGCATCACGTACCCCAAACGTGGACATGGCTGCGCGAGTATGCTGAATGGCTCGAACGTTTCAGAGTCAGAGTAATCGATGCGGAGGTACAGATCCTCGAGGGCTGGCCCCAGACCCGAAGAATGCTCCTGAACTAGGCGCATTCTAACCCAATCAGGAACCGACACATTGAACGAGTAGCATCTCCACAAATGTGGCTCCAACTCGACCATGATGGTCTCTGCTTCTGTGCCTTCGACAATGCAGAGGTCCACGTCTATGAAGAGCTTACTCGCCTGGGAGCGTTGGAGGTAGGCACGCGTTCGGCGGAGGAACGCCGGGACACGCCACCCCCAGTCGGAGTCCAGGATGATATACGTCCAGAGGGAAGGGGTGGATATTGCGATACTCCGCCACCTGTTGGACACAAGGCCCAGTGTGGGCAGAAGTTCGAGAGCGTCATCCACGCCCATTTCGAATATACGGGATAGGAGCTCCGTGGGCAAACGGGATATGAGCGCACGCTCTTCGAGCAATCTCGCCCGCTCCAGCTTCAGTTCAGCTAGTTTTTCTTCAAGCAACGCAATGGAGTGGTCTAGCTGCACAATGTCTGCGGGCATTTCTCGAGGATCTCTGTCGCGCGGACTTAAACTCGGAGATGATGTAGAATGAGGACACGAAACTCGTACATTCTTCTCGGGTCATTCTGCTCGTCTATATCTGCCTCTTGAAGAATGTTGAGGTCCTCCCATGCCGCAAGGATATCGTACGAAGGAGTCAAGGCCATGGTGCATCAACAGTCGGACCGAGGACAGACCGAGGATGAGGGGGAAACGCAAGCAAGCACGTAGACGCTCCTCAGAGCCTCCTGTGGCGATGGGTGCCACCGGCCCGGATCCCTGAGTTTCACGCAGAGAGATAAGTCCCTTAACAGTGCCAAAATAGGCCTTCAACACCTTTTCAGGGCAGGTAAGTTGAAATCAGGCTTACTTATTGTCCCAACGAACCTGATGAACCTCAATCTTAACGAAGGTTTCTCATGGGCGGAGGAAACGATATGTTCGTTCCAGTGATAGCGCGCTGGCAAGTTGGATGTTGCCCGAGTCAGGTCCAAATTCCCGTTGGATGTACAACGGATCTCGACATTTGTGAGAGGAGCAGGGTTTGGCACCGGCAGGTGACGGTGGTAAGAAAGCAAAAGAGGTCCCTTGCAGAAGTTGCCGGTCGGCGCAATCAAGACATCGGCTAATAATCAGACCTCATTTGGCAATTCATCCTAAGTAACTTCATCAATGACTTGACTTCACTTTCAACGCTACTTATGCGGCTTTCAATCATGTGGTGTATGGGGAGAGGCTGAACACTAAGGTCATACCTTTTTCAAATGAAGGAAGTAGAGCATTGAATCTAGCGACTAGTAGTACTGTACTCAAGTTGAATCTCCGAGCTTGATGGTTTAGCAGTGGTTTAGCCACATTGGTATCGCAGTCATATATTCCAGTTTGGCTGCAGATTCACCACAAGCTCATTGGGAACGAACGTCGAATGGTGAGGTTGTACTGGAAGTCGTTAGCTATAGTCACTGTGAATTTTATCTGTAGTGTGAAGAATACAGCGGGTAGGCCGACATCCATCTTGAGAACGAATTGCCGTTGATGAATTGCTCACGATACTGAGACACACTTGAGTATCAGCATGAGCAACAGGCGCGCGCCCTTCAGACATGCTACATGATTGATTATGAACTTTACTCCCTGACAGGCGTGTACATACTCTTGTGCCCTTCTCTTCGTGCCAGCACTCGCTCGGTATCATCCTTCACACACGGTCTCACCACGCTGAGTGACGACCCAGCATAGCTCCTTGAACCCAGCAAGACTCAACGTATAAGTAGAGATAACCGCCATGGAGATGCGTCTGATGATCGAGGTCGAAAGACCAACCACAACCGCAGTAGCCGGCACCACATCGAGCACAATCACCGCCGATGGGCGATACTGGCGACTCACCAAGCCCCTCGACCCTGCCACGCTGCCACCCTACGCCTGCGCGTCGTACGTTTGGGGGCCGAAGCGCGCACACAACCCTATCCATCCTTCCATCGCGATGTCTGACCGCACGATGGCCACGTTCGCCGCTGTGGCGCACTACGGAGGCACACACGCGATATGGATCGATGCGTTCTGTGTGCCAACGGAGCCGCGCGCTAAGCGGGCGACGCTCGAGAGCATGGGCTTCATCTATGCGCGCGCGGCGGCTGTCGTCGCAGTCGTGGCGTCCGAGTCGCTGGCCGCGGTGCGAGAGATGGAAGCTTTTGTCGAGCATGCATCGTGCAGACACCCTGGCGAGGTGTCAACAAGGCCGCTGGAGACTCTGGATAAGGACGAGTGGATCCGGAGCGTCTGGACGTACCAGGAGGTCGTGAACGCGACCGGGACGCTGCTGTTTGTCAGCACCACGGAGACTCGCGCCGATGCACCGATAAGCGGCCAGGCAATGCTGCACGCCTTAGGAGGGTACACAACCGCCCACGGAAATTCGAGCGACGAGCCCTTCTACTGGTTGACCATACGCTATCGTCATGTCCTCGACTTCGAGAGCATCATTGTAGACTGGTTTGCATCGGCATACACGGAGCGCTCCGCGTACAGAATCATGAGTGGCCTGAACTTCCGGACGGCCATTGCACCCACGAACTACTTTTACAGCATGGTCGGGGTCCTGACCGACATACCTTGCGACCGCCCAACTAATCCCACTGTTGAGGGGCTCGCTCAGAGGTTCATGGAGCTATGCGAGCAGAAGGGTGACTACTCCTTTATCTTCAGTTCCCTACCGCGTGATACGCGTCCCGGCTTACGGTGGAGACCAGTACCTGGTGTACTAAAAACCATTCTATGGTGGCACAGCAACGGAGAGGGGCAGCCCGGGACGAGAGTGGATGAAGGAGTGTTGCTGAAGAACGTTGCGGTGTTCCAACCCATAGCTTCGAAGGACGGACAAGGCGCTTTCGAACAGAATGCTCTGTCAGTGATTCGAAGATGGATGAGGAACCCTCCAGAGGACACAGATCTTCCGACACAGGTTCACCGTGCTCTGACGGAGGCTATGGAATTTACTGGGGCCGGAGGGTGGGTGGTGACAGAGGAAGGAATATTCTACCCCCAGGACCGACTACCTGAGGGTGATGTCACAATATGCGTGTCAAGAAGTGTCAGATGGGTCTTTGGCGCACCAGGTATCGCTGCGGTGGACTCTCTTGAGGAGGGGTTGGTGTACTCGCCAGGAGTTTTCGTCGGAGAAGTGATGGATGTACCGAGCTCTGCAGTCTCGGAATTCTTGCTGAGATGAGCTCTCGAAGCCGTAGCAATGAGTAGAAGGAAGGAGCCTCAATGGCCGATAGCTACATGAAGAACTGCTATTTGGATTTCATGATTTATGCGCGGGAGCGCTTGCTCGCCGGCAGTTCCCGAGGTACATAGTATAACTGTTGTACTTATGTACTAGTAGCGCCCTCATCCGTTCGCCCTCGTACCACGACGATGCCGTACAAGACAACCGATCCACTCATTTTTGCTGGACTTGTCGACGACTTTCGATTGCTCCAACAACCAATGATGAGCGCAGCCTGAGTAAATTGTGACCGCGAGAGCGGCTTGGGATTGTCGGGCGCCTATGAACCACGGTCCACAACGACAGGCTTATCTTACCTTACAGCCTGCTAATGGCATGACCGCGCTGCTTCGGTCTCCGCACCTTTCCCCTTCCGCTGCATAGTCTATTCTCTGTTCTAGTGCATCCTGTAGCTACATCGCTGAGTACTGCCTACCATAGGGCTCGGCCCTCCCGGGCAATAAACGAGGATCCCAAAAAAAACGACAGGCTCACAACTTCGTGAATGATGACCTATTGAGAGGTGTTCTAGATTGTGCGCTCTAATCAATCTGACCTTGAAGGTGCGCTGCACTTCGGATTGTCGCTTAAGCGCCACTCATGGTTTTCTGAACTTGGCGGGCGCGAGACTGGTTTCCTTAGCAGATGAAAGTGCGCTTAAGATCAACCAGGTAAGCATGGAAGTGGGTAATCGCGCACTACCACCCTTTGGCCTCATGCTGTGAAGCAATGGAAAACACGTGGGGATTCGGAAGTAATGGAATGACCCCCTCTTGGCCATATCGGCCGACGCTTGCGCTCATGAGAATCAATTGTGTTACTGTGACCGTTGAGATCCTATTGAAATTCATCTATGGGTCAACTCATTTCCGTACCCTCCACCAGGCAAGTGCGCATGCCATGGTACGCATCCCGAAGCTCAAGGCAGTCAACCAACTCGATTTACACACAGCATCGGATGAGGTACGCCGGGCGATCGTCATGCTGGCAAGACCAACGGTAGCCTGCCTTGCACAACGCGAGGTACGTGTATCTCTCCTGCTGCTGTTCATAATCGATGGTGCGCAATTACTGTTCATGCACTCCATACTCGTTCAGCGGGTTCAGCCGTTTCACATGCCCGCGGAGCGTGTATCCCAATTACACGCCGGCCAGCTGAATGCTCTTCTCTTCTTCCCATTAATTGTCCATGCTTCGTCGCCTGTCTGAACTTCATGCCGGCGAGAAACATGACTGCAGCCACGGATACCGCTCGATGTCATAGTGCAGTTAGCCTTGTTCCGTGCAGATCGGGGGCCGGTATCGGTGACACCGGTCGAGTCGCTCCAAGGTTTCGTAAGCCCCTTCTCTCCGCATCCTGTACTGGACGAGCTGAAGGACGCGCGGGCTCATGACATTGAGAATCGGATGGGGTGAACTACCCGCCGGAGTACCGTCTCCTCACCAGTAATAAATCCGGGATCCGGTCCGATATAGCCAAAAAGTGGGGAGCCCCTTCTGACAACCGCGGTGTGTGCCAGTACGGCGGCGCTGGCCCGAACATGACGAGCAGTAAGTATTGCATCATATCTACCCTCTTTTTATGACACAACTCGGGAGATATTCCACCATAAAACCCTGGAGTATTCGAGGTGCAGCTCTTGGCTGTGTCGTGAGCTACCTCCAGAAAGACGACCGACGCTTCGTAGCGCCCAAATGTCCACCGCCCGGGTTTGTATATGTCTAATGTCTTGTATGGTGCGACAGCCCTCGGAACGACACCACTAGGGTTCGCCGCGAGCTACATCTCGAAGGTAGCCCAGGTGCATCCTGTGCCCCTGGGGAAGCAGGACGTTTGTTTGACCCTAAGTTTTTTTACTGTGACTACTGAAACAATATACAGGCCTTGCAGGGTATGCGCACACCGACGATCTTGACCACCATGACAAGTTGTTGCGGACACATACACTTACTGTAGCGTCCCCAGACCCGTGTATGTGGTGCGAAGTGTGCGTGTTGAATGTGAAACTCCGACTACACATTTGCAGCGCTCATCATAGCTTGGGTTCGGTCCGAGCGTCATGCATCAAGCGACTCGCTACTGAGCCAAGGTCGTTCGTCACTAATCGAGCGTTACGCTGAAAGAGGGAGTGGTGAGTTGTCACCCCTGGATGTCCTCAATGATGATGTGCGACATCCTGAATACCTTGCGCTCAGGACCTCGACATTCCTCAATAGATTGGTCTAGAAGCTCCACTCTTCATCTTGTCAACAATAGATCGCTTGGGACGCAGGAGCTACATCTGCGGAGGATGTAATGACTGTGGCAACCTTGGCCTTTCTTGTGTTTGTTTGTTATATTACTCACTATGCGCTCGGCGAGGGACATGCGTCAGAGCCTCTTTGGACTTCAGACGTCACTAAGGCGAATACCGTAGTGCCACGCCAATCGGAGGCATCGGAGCCTCAATCGGGTCAAACTCGATACATAATATCATGACTTCCAAGACTTCCGTGTCCTCGCCAATGTGATCATCTGCGGCCGTGGAAGGTGCGACGTTCTATCCAGATCTCTTCTACCTGGGAGTCCTTCATTCCGGTGGCTAATAGGACTAGGGAAAGGAAAAACGACCATGTCCGGAGAAAGGTCTGGAAGCGGAGCCTACAGACATATGGTCCCGCTCGCTGTCTAGGCTCGTGATCGATGACGGTCCGTTCGGTCCATCCCTTGAAGAATGACCGCACGTCTTCTGACAGCCCCTCGTGTTCGTAGAGATTCCTCCAGTTGGCTTCCGGACCACAATGCAGGTGGTCGGACGAACGTCAAACGATCGCCTATAATTTCCGGATTCCAGGTTGGCGAGCTCATAGCTCCAACCACACCGCCTCGATTCTCTGATGGAACGGTCAAGGTGGGAATGACATCGTTCTGACTGTTCTCCGATAGCGGTAATTGCCACATGTTGTGCCGAGTTCCGAGAGTCTTCGAAATCCAAGGACAGCAGGAGCGCCTTACGAATTGCCGCAGGTGTTTCCCAATGGTATAAAGCCATGGACAAGAGGTTCTGATTTCAGTACATTCCAATCCCCACACCCTTCTTGCAATGATTGCAGAGCTGCCGTCGGAAGTCGTAGACGTTCTGGTTGGTCACATCGATGACAGTCAGACGCTATGCAGTTGCTCCTTGACATGCCGACGGTGGCTACCGGCGAGTCGGTTCCATCTTTTCCGCACTGTCTCAATAACCAGCCGCACTAGTTACGATATCCTGGTGCGCGTTCGCGATGCTCCTCATATAGCCCATTCTTTCGACAATCTCTGTTCCATGGAGCTCAGGGAAGACGAAGTCAGACCGTGGCTTCACCTTGTCCCTCTCCTGCTTGGTCATCGACTCGGGCGCGTCGAGCTACTTACCTTGTTGAAATTCAGATGGCACGAATTTCCCCTTCATCCTACTTTTTACTCGATCGGTTACCAGATGCCCTCTCTGACGTCTCTTACACTCGTTGGAGGTATCTTCTTCTCCTTCACGGATTTTCGCAGGCTGGTATGTTCATTTGAAAGATTGTCAGTGCTCATTGTAGAGAGAGTGGGATGGCATACAGCTCCTTCCTACTCGCGTTGTAGTTTCACTTCCCGTCTGCCCCGTCTCAGACTACTCTGGGTTAACTCCGGGACAGAAGGTGCTATATCTGCGCTGGTAAACTGGTTGCTACGGACTCCCTCCGCTCGTAGTATTCGCGATCTTCAACTGGGGAACTACGGTCTTCAAGGCAGCTGTGACGGGTCTGCTGTACAGAGGCTTGCTCGCTCTCTTGGTGCTGCGTTGGAAAGCTACGAGCTTCCCCTAACCCCAAACACGGATGGTATGTGCTTACCAGGATCCTCTCGCCCTTTGTAACTGATAGGGTCCACCACAGGCCAGGAGCTTGATCTGTCGACGAACACCTCTCTCAGGGCTCTACATGTCAGGAACGTGGATGATGGCTCGGTCAGCTCTCTAGTACTCGTTCTCGGGCGAAGACTCTGTCCTACGAATCTCGTGAACCTCGTGCTCGATCTTCATATCAGAACACCAGCTGCATTTGAACGCCTCGCACAACTGTGGGTTGATGTCGAACAGATACTTATCCGACCCGCGTTTGCATCCCTTCAGTCAGTGACCATCTGGCTACGGGCGATCCCCGCCACACGTTCTCCGCGCGAGCTCCTACGCGCTGTAGAAAGTTGGATGCCTGCACTCCGCTCTCGAGCTATAACCCTTCATGTCAAGCCCTGGTGGAACCTAGCCTTTCACATTGCCTCGCCACCTCCCGCCCTCCCTTCACAAAACACCCCGTGCCCGGACGTCCCAACTCCAGCACAGATATAGGGGGTTCCGGAGCTTCCTCCTGTCTCTTTCCCACCACGCTGTCCCACCTCTTCGCTTACGGCTGTAGGTCCCAGTGGGCGCAACGACGAAACATCTACATCCTCCGGCCTCTGTTATTACGGCTATCGACAGGAGATACCTCCTGGCGCGAATCTGTCAGCCAATGCACGTGCACGTACCTTGTGTTCCCGGACCACAGAACCGTATTGACTGTAAGTCGAAATAACTCTGGGCTTCGTTCATTCGTCTTTACTGATCATGTGCGTTCGACATCAGCGCCCTTCGACCCCTATCGCAGAACTTTCTTTCCGTACTTGGACTCTCTCAGCCAGGGAGAGGGAACGCAGCAGGACTGCGGTAGCCGTCCTTCCCAACCGCACGCACCCCGAAAACCACGTTGTCTTTCGACACCTCTACCGTCACCTTGTTTACAAGCCCCACCGGGATGGCGTTGGTCCAAAAAGGCTCGATCGTCGCCCTCCAGAGTACCTCATAGCCCGCCAAGCCTGCATCGCTGCCCAACGCCCACGAGAGCGTACTGTTGTTCGTCAGCACCGACGTGTCGATTGTGACATTCTTCGGGGTACCGGGTGCCTTAGCGAGGGACCATAGCGCGGCGCCGTTCACCTTCGCCACGCGGGCGATGAAGTCGAAGTCGCAAAACTCGATCAAGTCGCCGAACTGCTTCTGCGTCACTGGGTCGACGCGCACATCCTGGTGCTGATGCGCGAAGTTCTCGTGCGGCTCGGTGAAGCGCGCAGCAGGGAAACCCCGCTCTAAGAATGGTATGTGGTCCCCTCCGCGGAGGAATCGGTCACGCCGGTACACCACACGTACTAGAACGCCAGAACGGTCAGTCATACTCGAAGGGGGCAGTGGGAGTACGCGTACCGCTCATGCCTGTGGCACTGTTGGTTGCGACTTCGTCCACAAACCGTGCAAGCTCACGCGCGGGACTGTCGTTCTCCCCTCCTATGGACTCCAGAGTGGAGATCCGGGAGGCGCTATCGGCAGTGGGAATGCCTTGCGCGAAGAGTCGGATGCTGAACGGATCGATGGTGCCATCGTCCGCCTTCGAGCTTCCAACGATATCGTTGGTGAACATGCCCTGGACGTCCGCACCCGCGTCGAAGAGCGTCTTTGCCAGGAGGTCTGCCCCGTACAAGCCCTGCTCCTCTCCAGCGACAGCGGCAAGGATGATGGTGGCAGACGGGGGAGGCCTCTGCACCATGACACGCAGAAGCTCGAGGACGACTGCGACGCCGGACGCATCGTCGTCTGCACCGGGCGCGTCGTCCGTGAAGTTCATAATGTCCGTGACACGGGAGTCGTAGTGACCCGAGATGACGTATACCCTGTTTGGGTCCGACGCGCCATGGATCGTGGCGACGACGTCGCTGATGTTGGTCGCGACCGGGATGCGGTCAGCGGGCTGCTGGATGTAGCTCGGGACGGAGATCGTCACGTTCGTCCCGCGCGCCGCACCCGCAGCGATACTACGCATCTCCGCCGCAAGCCAGTCGCGCGCCGCACCGATCCCGCGCACAGGATCCGTTTGGTTCGAGAGCGTGTGTCGCGTGCCAAAGGAGACGAGCTTGGTGATGATCGTGTTAATACGCTGCGAGTCGATCTGCGCGAGCATGCGTCGCAGCTCGGCGGTCGGGGCCTGCGGGACGAAAGCCTTCCCGGGACCTTTCGGCCAGATATCGTTGGACCCGCACTGACGCGCAAACAGAGGGGTCACTTGGGATACCGAAGAGATGGGCGTCGCGCCGTGTTGAAATGACACTGCGTTTGTGAGGGCAGTCGGGAGTGCGACCACAACGAGGATGCCTCTGGCGAGGTAAAGCCAAGGGGTGAACATCTTGAGCTTTGGACTTTCGCGATGATAACTTCCAGTATTGTGTTCATTTGCCTTATATCGATTTTCTCCACGTCACGTTAGCTTCAGTTGACGATAGAGGCAACGGAACGGATGTCCTCGAGCCGCTACGGCCCCGCGCTCGTAGGGCTTGCATCAATGTGAGTAGGAGTACCATATGGTGGCTGTCGCTGGTGCAGAGCAATCGCTCTCGGGAGCAATAATATCGCTGTGTCGTACCTGCAGAGAAGGCGTACGGTCTTTGAAATGTAGATCATGGGACGGATCCGGGGGGCTGCTGTGAGTATTCATAGGACCCGCACGCGGGAATTTATCTTGGTCGAGTCTGATCGGAACCTTCGTTCCATAGATAAACGGCATTGAGGCGGCCATAACGTGGGTTATCCAGGCGCCTTCATAAGCTGATGCTTGCGGGTGCAAGTGCAATAGTGGCAAGGAATGCTCCTGATGCTGTCAATTGACGCATTGGGCAGGTTGCGGGTTACGTCAAGAGAGCACGTACAGTATACACCTAGTATGATCCGTCTATTTACTGGATAGATAGCATGGATACAAATAGATCGAGCACGAGTACGTTCACCAAGGGATAGAGCGGAAGCCACCGCCGCTTGATAATGACGCTCCGGTGGTGAGCTATAACAAATCTCTCAGACCAGGTAATCGTGAGATGATAGGGCAACACTTACAGCTGTGTGTATCTGCTTATGTACCAAGCAGAGATCTATCAAGTATACAATGAGCACGAAACCACAGAGAACACATCGCGGAGACGTACAATCGAGGTAAGACATTGCAGCATTGTTCTGGTCCTCAACTAGCATATCGCTGAATTCGATCTCAATCCCGTCCATATTCTGTCGAGCGATGTATAACTTGGGCGTGTATCCGCGTTGCGCGAACCGGTGAGCCAGGATATTGCGGACTTGGGTAGACAGCCGTGTGGGCAGATGAGGGAGATAGAGCTGCGAGACCTTGTTGAGTACATCACTGTGTGAGGCGCGGAGAATATAAACGTACCAGTTGCGGGTCGACTTGAATAATATCATCGACATCCAGGAGGTCTTTCAGCAATTGAGGCGAGACGCTCGCACCAATCCACAGGATCATAACTTCCTCGTTGTCTGCGTGCGTGCAAGAGCTCAGTGCGGATACAGCATCTTGTCTGGTTTCTCACTCACCGATGAGATACACCCCATGAGATTCCATGAACAGATGGCTGTCCCGCATGAGGGAGGGCAGATCGACACGGCCAAGAGCGCGAGGCAGGGCGATCGTGTCATTAAGGTCATGCAGCGCAAGTAACCGAGGATATAGATGATACATAGTCCTCCGCACACTCATAGCAGTTATCTTGTGCACGTAGAAATTGCGCACGTCCGCCGTCACGTTGCGACCTATACTCACTCCGCATTAGATGAGGTACTGGCACTGAGTTTAGTACGCACCTTTCAGAGGCTTCGTCTTCATCATGGCCAGCACATACATCGGCAGTGTCCGGAAGGATTCCGGCAGGATGAGCTGTTTGCTGTTCAGTTCGAGAGCCTCGGGCGCTTATACAGGCGCTACATACCTGCGATGGGGCGGCAGCTGCAGCGCAAAACTTCCGGTACGCATACAGGATGAGAGAACACCTCTCCGTCAATGACTCGTGTATCTGTGCGACCCTATGCGATGTCAGCTTCGATATTGCTGTCCAACAATTCAAGATCAACGCTACACTCTTGCTTCGTCTGCGGATTGGGCTAACCTTCACGTAGCAAATGGGCCACAGTAGCGTCCATGTCCGCGTATTGGAAGACATTCCCAGCAAGCGTGACCACACGCAACGCGACGTTATGCACGCGCACGCGCCGCTCGCCCGTCGCAGTGGTGTACAGGATCGCAGACTGCACGAACGCATACGCCCTGTCGTCGAGCGTGTGCGCGTGCTCAAGTGCGACAGAGATGGCCTTGTCTGCGTCGAACGTGCCGAACTCCATGTCGCCCGCGGCGCTCTCGTAGTAGTTCCCGTACTGGCGCGCGACCCGAAGCCCTGCCGAGCATCGCACTCGCATTGAACAGGAGTAGACCGTTGTTCGTGAAACGTGCCGCCGAAAGTGGGAGGCCAGTGCTAGACCATCGCGGGCGTGGTCGAATTTCGGGTAGAAGTATAGCTCGCCTCCGCTGAGAGAGGAAACCAGGCCTACGAGAAGACATCAGATCGTGCATCCTTTCCTTACGTCGTGGACAGACTGACCTATGGACGCTATGTCTATTGGTCGTCCCATTCCAAGGAACATACTAACGCCCACGCTTTCTGCTGCGCACTGCTGGCCGATGTCCTTCCATGTTGGCTCTCGAGGCTCGAACAACGTTCGTTCCTTGTCTGTACCGTACACGGATGACTCGTCGACCAGTGCTGGAAGGGCACCGACGCCTATTGTGGGGATCGTGGCTGCAAAGACGACCACCTGTCCGCCCCTGCCTGCCTTAGGCGCTGTCAGACAGGCGAGCTAGGGAGATATGATGCACTCACCAGTGCCGCCAGACTGGCTGATAACGCTGAGCCTAAGGCAGCCTCCAACTCGGATGTTTGCTGATGCCGTGTGGGCAATGCGTTGAGAAGGTTCGTGATTGCATCCCTTTTAGACGGATCAACACCAATACCCAGATGTGCGCAACTTCAAAAACATCATACCTTGACTCCGCAGGATCGGCAAAGAGCCCAGCGGTCGATGGTAAGAAGACGTCATCTATGTCTGGTACGACTAGCATGGGTGGTTGTCCAACGATTTCTGACTGACGAAACAGATTTGCATTCTAGAGCATGTCGAAGAGATCCAGATACGACGTACAGATAAGTTATAGAACTGTAGTGTCCGATCATAAGCCAAGATAGCGATGCGACTTGATGGTGGAAAGCATGGGGGAACGGTGTCGTCGCGTCCGTAAAGCGCTTCGAGGAGTACGCTACATGCTACTTGGAGGAAGCCGGAGCGAACCGCGTCCTGAGAGACGTCAACAACGAAGATGTAGTCCATAGGTACGGGCTTGCGCCTGCTTGTCGACGATTCTGGGAGCATGGAGGTATACAAGGGACGGATGCTGGGAGGCGGACGAGGTGCCCAGTATTTTTCCGGAACAGCGAAGTCGACAGTACCCTTGTTCAGCTCAGGGCGCTGCAGGTGGTCAAGACGAAGGAAGCTTGCGTCCAGGTTGCAGAAATACTCCGACGCGACTACGCACACGCGCACACTCGGAGTTAGCGAAGGTCTACAGCAGACAGTGAGGGGAGCGCACCTTCAGTCTCATGCTGGCATAGATTGCACTTCCACCGTGCGCCGCCCGCAACCCACGTACACCAAGGATTGATGTACCCTCTACACCTTGCGCACCTCGCGGGCCCGGCCGCGCCCGTCTCGACGAGAGAAACAGGCTCCTCTCTTGGATCCTGGTCCGCAAACGGCTGGATCACTGCCGCGATGGGTATCTCGCAATCGAATGCAAGGCGCGAGGTGCTTGGCACATTCCAAGTGGACACCCGAACATACCGAGGCGATGAATTACCTGCAGGAGAGGTCGGTCCGTGGAATTCGCGGGGTCTGCTGGAGACATAACAAACGCACCTTGGTCGACCGCTACGAAGTCCGTCGTCGACAAGGGTGGGTGCTTCCCCGGCAGGGTCATATATGGCTCCTCTTCCCATTTCTCCCTGTCGACCTCGATGGTGTCTATGGGCGAGGGTATTTGACTTGGGTCGATGGCGGCACGGAGGCCTTTGTACGGCGTTCCAGCGCTGTGCGGAGGCTGAGGGATATGAGAGCTAGTACCGTGGGCATACATGAAGCATGAGAGAGTTATCCAAGATCAGAGTAGGGCGAAGCAAATGATGACGAAGTAGCAGAGCTCGCTGTGGCTGACAATGAGGACGGCCTGTAGTGCGCCTGGCTGCGCAGCCGGATTGGGTCATTTGTTTGGCAACAACTTTCGATCCAAACAAATCCTATGCTGTGCCGGATTAGGAAGGTGCTTCTGCTTCGCCGCGTGTGCGATTTTCATCATCCTTCGCATTTCTCCACAGTCCGACCTCACAAGTCTCTTCAATAATTCCATGAGTGGGGAAGAAGACTTCTTGAGCGACGCTGCTGCCCTCTTCGGCGATGCTACTCCGGGTGAAGGCGTAGTAAGATATGGCCCACTTGTTTTGACAGTCGCCCCTAAGGTCAGCTAAATAGTGGGTCTGCTGCGGTGGGTTTTGAGCTGAGCTGTCTATAGGAAGGGAAGGTATGCTAGCAACGCATGTTGAGGGGATGGATCGCTGATGATGGCAGGCAAATACCCTCCTAGCAGATCATCCATTTTCTCCATCGTTGCTCCTAGCAGAGCTTATCGAGAGAGGCATAATCGACCTCACAGGGATGACGAGTATGCTGCCGCCTCTGGTTTATTATTTTGTCTCTGAACTAGCTGCTCGTAGCGGTCGAACTGGGTGCGGGGTGTGCGCTCCCTTCCCTCCTCTCGGCGACACTTCCCAATCCACCTTCACTTGTCGTCATCACCGACTATCCGGACGAGGGAATACTAGGCAACTTGACTGAGAATGTGAACAGAAACAGGAAGCAGTACAACGAAAGCTGTCCAGTGCGCTGGGCGGGCTACGAATGGGGCAAGGATACGCGCCCTGTCTTGTAAGTTCTCAAGGAAAGGATGTAAGCGCTGCTTCGCTGAATGTCTACATCTGCTACTCTAGAGACCATCTCACCCATAATCCCGCGAGCGCATCTAGATCAGGATACGATGTCGTGATCATGTCGGACCTTCTGCATTTCGACCAGTCGCACGACGTCCTTATCCAATCCCTCGCTTCCCTTCTTTGCAAAGATGCTACTGCTCGGGCATATGTTGCAGCCGGAAAGTACACACCGCCTCACGTATGCGACCATTTCGTTTATGTAGCGCGGCAATCGGGCGTCATCCTGGAGGAAGGGGAGGTGGATGGGGTATGGAGAGGGACATTGGAGGTGTCAGGCAACGAGCTGGATAGAACGCAGCTCGGCATACGGAAAGATATGTGCAGGTGGTGGATAGGGCGATGGGTGGCCCAGACACTCAACACTTAACGACCACATCCTTCACAAACCTGAATGCTGAAAAGTAGAAGTACGGATACCGAGCGAACAATAGTACGTAGCATTCATGGGCGTTATACCTGTAAACCGAGCTCTAAGCTTGTTCGGAAAGCCTCTTGGCCTCTTTCCCTCCCGATCGTCACCCCAGCCCCGTCACGCTCCCCCAGAGAGTGATATAAGTCTGCAGTCTTTGAGTCAGACGTCTCCCCCCACTTCTCACTCTCCCCACCATTGAACTCCTCAAGCTCAAGCTTAAGCCCACCCTACTGCACGCTCAGTCACTGGTCGTTCTCACCATGGGAATTCTCACCCAAGTGATCTTCAGCATCCTCCGGGTTCTCGTATGGCTCTTCAATATTCTGGTTCTACTACTCAAGCTCTCCAGCATCTATCTAGTCTCTGGATTCGTACACCCTGTTTTGCTCCGAGTCTACAGCGCCTGGCTGTTCTTTGGGTTCAAGCGTACCTCAGGCATCTTTCTCGCGATCGTATGCTTCTATGACTTTGCTGTGCCTGGTCTCTTCAGCCTTGCACTGGCGGACAGCAATGGAACTCAAGTACAACTTCAAGATGAGAGCTCTTCGGCGCCGATATAAGCGCCGAGTCGCAGCCACCATAATTTAAATGATAGTTGACACCGATCTTCTTGTGGGTTGCTTCTATCCTGTCATTGACCATATCGAATGTCCAACAGCTCGTCGCCTCAAATCTTCAAATCCATCCAAGTTCCTCCAACAGGTGGACGCAGGTACGTTCGAGCTTGATGCCGTGGGCGGTAGATACTGAATGGTAACACTACAGTTAACTTTGAGCTACTTGAAAGGTCCATGGGGATTTAGTACTATGTGCTCTGGAGTCTCTCTCGACGGCTTCGTTGATTCCCCTCCGCGCATGTGCTCAGGTAGTTTTGGCTGTTCACGCGATGACACCTTTTCGAAGCCTTCACGTTACGACGGCGTGCGATGTCGTTGCCATCAATTCGTCTGGGACGTCCTCTTCAAGCATCGACCACATTCTGACAGGACGCAGGCATGCTGTTATTGTAAATTACGGCTTGGACGTTAACTGCAGGACGCAACTCACAGCAATGCGGCCGCGAACTTCAGGTACCAGAACGCCCCAGCCGCGCGCCTCAGTGTTCAGCGCGCGGGTTCGATGAATACTTACTTCCAAGTAGAAGGATGTACTGGAGAAGCTGGATACCGGAGAGCAACCTTGCGCTGCCGAACCAGTGCAAGTCTCATTGCCCATCTGGATATCTGGGACTTCTCCACAGATGCATCGTGATAGGGCACGCGTCCGAGTTCGCCTCGTGCACAGGTTATATTTCATCCTATCTCCACATCGTCTTGTCATATCCGGCTTGAGTATTATGATTCATAGCGGATGCAGAGCATTGCTAGGATGTTCATTGGCCTAGATCACAGGGAGCATGGTGAGAATGGGGCCACCTCCGTGTGGGATCCTTATCTGCTCAGCTTCGCGTTCACAGCGCTCTTGTGGTCGCCCTGCCTCGCGCTGGTTATGACGCCCGCGTCGGCGATTCCCCCGCTGTACAGGAACCTTCCTTTAGACCTGCGTCTACCTTGTTACGAATCAGAATTTGTCTGTCGTCGCCGCATGTATATGTGGACTCGTCCCGATGCACCTTTCAACACTCGCGCGACCTTGTTCCCCCACCCTCTTCGCTCCCGTCCTCGCAGCCTTGGCCCATGGGCGACATCAGCGTGGAGAATGCTGAGTTGATCGGGCTCTGGTTTCAGCTTCTTGCTACAGGTAAGTTCTGTACATCGCCTTCTTCGTGCATAGGTTGTCGGATTTACCTCTCTTCCTCCCCAAGGCGCTTACTTGACCTACTTTCCACAATGCGTGGCGGTCTTTCGAGCAAGCACCGTCTCGGGTAAACGGTCCTTTATGTGGTTGCAACTAGCCTGCTACCTTATCTTCCTTTCTACCATCGCTGTACGTGCCTCGTTTCGCTTTCAAGTATCTATGTGAACTGAATGACACCCCACAGGACCAGGTTCTGGCCCTCGTGCGCACCTACCAGGCATTCGGGGTCCATGGTGGGACGCAGCCAGATCCCCAGAGTTACTATGCGGACCCAGGCAACCCTCTCGCTGCTGGGAAGAACTCTTTCAACATCATTCTGACCCTCATTTCCGACGCCATAATAGTAAGTCGGCGCTCCGTCCCCGCGGCCCCATTTGGGCGTTCTCTTCAGTGTTCTTCTCGGCTTCTCTTTCAGCACCTCCGCATCATAAGCCTCCCAACTTCTGCCCGATGCCGACACCAGATGAGCGGTTGCTGACCTGTGTATAAAACTTTGGCGTCAGGTGTACCGCACCTTTGTACTCTGGAACTTCGATGTGCGGGTGATCATCCTGCCTGTCGGCGCGATCCTTGCGAACATTGGTTCGTGGTTGCTATATGCCTGACTCTGTGAGAGCGCGGCAACGCTAACATGATAGTACGTTTTTAGCTCTGGGAGTCTTGACGATAGTAGCCCTTCTCCGCGTGAATCCGGGGGAGAACCTAATAAAAAGCGATATCTCCCTTCGACTTCGTTGGTATTTCGTGCTCACATTCATTGTCAACGTTTATTGTGCTGGTGAGTATTCTCCGGATACTACGACTTGTCGTATCGTGAACGAGTATTGACGCAAAGTGCGTAGGTTTCATTTGTGGGAAAATCTGGCGTACCAACCATAGGGTTATGCGGAGCATCTCAAACTCGCGCTCGGAGGTGAATTCTGGCGGGTCATATACTGGCCATGTTCTAGAAGTCATCACTCAGAGTGGTATGTACTTGAATTTGACTTGTGCATCCGAGTACATTGCTGAATCTCCACACCACTTAGCTGGGTTTTACTGCGCTCATCTCCTCGTACTCATCATCACCGACGCTGTCGGAACAAACGCCTTCTTCATCTTCCTCGATCCGGTACGTCACCGCATCACTGTTTGCGACCCTTGCTCACGTCGAACGACACTTGTTTTTTTACGTCCGACTGCATATGCTTACACAGCTTCCTCCGATCGCTGTAAGTTCCTCAGCCTTTCCCAGATCTTTCCCTCCGCATGCGCAGGATCTGACTCCTATCCAGGCGATGATCTTCTCCATGCTCATCGTCCGCGCCCGTCATACGCACTCAACATCAGCAGCAGAGCTCGATACCATCGGCGGAGGGCCCTCGGGGTCCGCTGCCAACCGGATCTTGGGAAACAGGGCTAGCTACGCTCCGCGAAACGGACAAACTACCTCAGCCGGTGTCAGAATCGACCTAGAGCGCTACGTGCATACAGACACGGGCAGCGTGCATCAGCTCGACGACGCAAGCGACTTTGCTTCCCCGGACAGGATCTCGGCTATGGAGTCGAAGGATGTGACGGATGCTGTATAGACCAAACGGGGACCGTTACGTGCATTACTCTGTAATATTACTAGGAATCGTACTGGACCAACGTAGTGTGTATTATGCCAATTGCGACCACCTGGCGACGAACAAGGGGGTTGCATTTATCATCAGTGGGCTGTGAGTCGGGAATGTTCTACCGGATGAGGCAACGTACCGCTAGTCACCATTCAAAGTGTAACCCTGAACATATCAATTCGGCATGCACGTTATGCTGGGAAGTCTTTCGGCACTCGGATCCTCCACGTCAGAATTGGGGTTTAAGGAGTGTTTGATTTATGCTGCGTAATCGCACAAAATAACTGGGTACACGCTGCAGTAGGTAGAAGGAACGGAAACAGAGTAGTGAAAACAAACTCGCTGAAGACATAGACACAAGAACCTCGAGATTATGAAGGAGCGTTAAGAGCTGAGCAGCACACAATAACAGATCAGGCTTGAGATTGTAGTAGGTATGGGGGGCACCAATGCACACAAAGACGATTACGGTCGTACGTAAGCGGAGAGGAGAAGGCTAAAAGAGAGGGAGAGGGGAGCAGTGTGAGGAATGAGAAGGTGAGCAGACATCTACCACCCAACAAGCCCTATGAATCATGCCCAGCGGCTGAAGCGACAGTCCGCGCCGACCGCCGCGTCCCGAATCTAGAGAAGAAACCAGCACCATCATGCGACGTCGAGCTGCCCGCACGAGAACGGAACGACCACGCCGGGGACACCGGACGCTGCATATCCATGGCGTTCGGATCCAGGAGCTGCTCGTGCTGCCGCGACGGCTCTCGCTTCTGTTGTGGTTGATTGTGGTTGTGGTTGTGGTCGTGGTGGTGATGGTGTTCGATACGCCCTGACCGTCCGACGGTATGACGACCGTCGCAGCACGCGCGGACGTTCTCCAAGCCCTCGAAGCCCTCGTCCGACAAGGTGTCATCGTTCAGCTCGAAGTCTAGCTCCTCGTCGTTCGCGCCGCCCCGGACGTGCTCGTAGTCTTTGGTCGGACTACTCGGACCCTCTGCCCAGCGAAGGTACTCAGCGGCTGGGGTGCCTGAGCGTTTGCCCAAGGAACCGCCCAGAGATATCTGCGAGCGACTTCTTTGGCCCTGGCCACGCGGGGTAGTGTTCCAAGAGTCGCCGCTAATACCTGTGCGACCTGTTCGACCGGTGCGACGACTGTCAGGGCTTGACATGACGTTCGCGGGGTAGTCGTCAGAAGGAAGTTCGCCATTCACGGACATAGGGCTCATTGGCGCTGGGATCCCATTGCCCGCGGCCCCGGGGCCATGATTCCCGGGCCTCGTCAGAAGATATTGCAGGGCCTGAGCAGGAAATTCAGAACCCATGATTCTACGGAGTATAGAGAAGGACGCCCTCACATTGTACCAGATGTCATGTCTCTCTTTCGTAGGCGCTGTGAACTTCATCTCCCGTTGAGGTGTCGACACAATCATGCTATACTGATGAATGCCAGGGGGCATGGGGTTCGGGTCCATCACTTGCCGCACGGATTCGATGTACGCTAAAAACACGTCAGTTCTATCTTCTACACGTGAATGTTACACGAGTCTCTCACCGCTCTTGGCACTGGCCTCAGTGACGTTCGACGAACCCGGATCAGCTGAGCTCCAATACAGCGTCCGTGTGTATGGGTGCACCCAGAAGAAACGTTTGTGTCTCCGCTCTCCATGGCCCTTCCCGATCGCCCGACGCGTGTACTTGTACAAGAACTCTCCGATCATGGTCTGCGTGATGGCGTGGATAATTGTGGGGTCGGTCGATACAGCGGCTGCACTCTGGGGCTCGCTTGCACGGTTCTGCACGTTGAGAGCATCGACGTTGCTGTGCCGGCGCATGTGGTTCTCAAAGTGCTGGTCGGACGAGATTGACGAACGTTGTGAGTGGACGCTCTGTCCACCAGAATGTAACGACGCGGACGAAAGTTCCCGCCGTTCGCGGTCTCTGAGATTGAAGGACAATGCCGATGGACTGGAGAGTGGTGCGCGAGAAGCAGCGTTCACAGCCGAGCGGAAGCTGCTGGTCGACGGCGGCTGACGGAGGCCTTGTTGGGAAGGCGGCATAGAAGCTCCGTGTGCGCGACCAATCGTCCCTCTGCCTGGGATACCCAAGCTTGGGGTTGTAGCGCGCTGAATGAGCTCGGGAGGGGGAGGAGATGACGGGCGCGGGGGAGGCAAGTCGTAGGACATCCTCTTCTCGGGTATGAAGGGAGGCGGTAGCATGCTGTTGGGCGGCGGAGGTGCGCGGGGAGGAGGGGGTAATACCATCATCGGTGGCCGCGACTTGTCGATGTTCGGTAGCATCGACGGCGTCCGTGACCGATTGACAACATCGTCTAGGACAGATGACAACGTCGATTCAATGGACTGTCGCCTGTCGGATTGTGAAGTACGAGGGCGAGCGATGAATGTGGCATTCGCGTCCCGAATGGTTGTGTTTGGTGAGGGAGCGGCAACGACTGTTGTGGATACGGTGGCGGAAGGAACAGTGGTGGTTACTGTCGGCCCGGCCGACGAGGGCGGAATGAATTGGAACTGTTGGGAGCTCGGCCCGACACGGAAAACGGTGGGCACGGACGGCGCCGCGGCGGCAACAGCGGCAGCAGCAGCAGAAGCGGTGGAAGATGCGTTGGAAGACGTCGGACCAGAAGTGGGAATCGGGATAGGCACAACGGCGGGAGTCGTGGCAGGAGTCGCAGCAGGGACAGTAGCTAGGGCAGGGGCCGGAGCAGGCGGCGGGGGAATCCATTCATCTGTCTGAATCGATATCTCCTTCATCTCCGGTTTCGGCTCTGGAGTGGGCTCTGGAGCAGGTTCGGGCTCAGCAACAGGTTCAGGCAGGGCGACAACAGGCTCTGGCTCAGGCTCAGGCTTAGGCTCCGGAGGAGGATTAACCTGGATACCCTCCTCGGCAGTCTCCACTGGTGGTGGCTCAAGAATGGGATCCGTCTCAATCTCCTTCGACTCATACGTCGGCTTCGGTACCACAGGAGATGCCTCAGGAAAGGGGATGGCGGGAGAAGCCTGTTGGGGTATGGATGCAGTCGAGGAGATTGCGGATAAATCATCACTCCTCTGGAGATGCGACGCCTTGATACTCTCATCATCGCTGCCCGAGTCGGAGTAATCGACGTCCGAGACGGTCCTGATGGAATGGTAGTCGCTAGCAGAGTCGGTTGGCGTCTCCGGAATGGCGCTACGTGCTGACGTGAAATCCTCGGTCTGCGTTGTCTCGCCAAAGATAGAACCAGTCTCGGTCGCACCATCGTCCTCTTCGTCGAGCACGGCACGGTCGTCCAGGGGCAGCGAGGATGGACGGTGAGCAAGTGCAGTTATTCCAGAGCCTTGACTTGAGCTGAGAGACAGGCGAACTTGCCGAGCGAAAGCTGCAGCAGGAGTGACAGCTGTTTCCTGTGTCTGAACGTCTGTGTCGACCTTCGTGGGCGTGACGGGAACAGGCTCCGGTGCGGTCTGCATTTCCGTATGGGAAAGCGAAGGAGCGACGGTCTGTACTTCCGCCGTAGAAAATATCGGCACTACCTGCGAAGGTTCTTCCACTATGGCCTGGATCTCTGCATCTGAGTGAACTGGGACCACCTCAGGCGTAGTCTGCAATGAGACATCAGACGTGACGACAACGGGTTCAGGCTCGGGGTCAACCTGAATGGCCATCTCAGAGGTCGAGGGCGAGAGGATCTGAATAGGCTCGGGTTCGACCTGAATGGCCATCTCAGAGGTAGAGGGTGATATGATCTGTATAACAGGTGGTGGTGGTGGAGGCTCCTCGAAGTCAGTCTGCACACCGAGCTCGACAGTCTCGACCCCCTCTAACTCCTGTTGCAAGTCGTCCGCAATGTGGGAGGTCGCCTCGGGCTCCAGCATACCGAACCCGAGCTCCGCGGAGAGAGCCTCTGGCTGTCCAACAAGCGATGGCGGACGTGCCTCTTGGTACGCAGCTCCTCCACGTCGTGCGCGCGGGAGAGTACCGCCGCGGCCTCCCCGTGCGAGTACGCTTTGACGTAAGGGACTGCCGCCACCGATAGAGCCAGCGGATGCAGAACGGCGGAGAATATTGGCAAATGCAGGATCCATGCCATCGACGCTGGTGCGATTGGACTGTATGGCAGGTGAAGGAGACGCCTGTATATACAGTTCTTCTTCCTCTTCCATGCTTTCGTCAGGGCGAAACGCAGCCGGGATCGGTGGCACAGCAGGTATAGGGGACGCATCAGAGTCGAAGTCGTCGTTGTACTCAGAAGCAGGACTGTGCTGTGCCATACCGAGGCGTTGGATGAGGGTGAGACCACCCCGGCCCCGGCCACGACCACGACCACGACCAGAGCGGTAGGGAGTGAGACGTGCTTTAGGCTTCTCCACGCCGGCCGGTTCTTCTACAGTGTCGTCGTCCTCTTCTTCGATGGCGAAGCCCGGAGAGGCCTCCAGTTTGCGCCGGTAGTCCATCTTGAGCTCTTTCTCGCGCTGCAACGTACTCTTGAGGGTGTTGATCTGCCGTTGCGCATGAGCAAGACGCTGCTGGAGAGCCTCGATCTCGTTCGTGGGGTGATTGGGGGCAAGGAACGGTTTGGACGGCGACGGGTCAGGGGATTCATCTGCGAAGTCAAAGTCGGGCGGGAAAAGACCCGAGTTGTCCAGCTTCTTGCGCGTGTGCGTCGATGCGCCAGCTGCACTGAATACATCCTCGTCGTCTTGATCAGCGGGTGTGACAGCCTCTGACGCGGAAACACCGTTCGGAGTGAGCGGTGAACCAAAGCGAGGGAGACGTCGGCTAGCCTTTGCCACCTCCGCCTTCATAGAGTCGAGGGCCTGTTGGAGATCGGACTTATCGCGTTGGAGACTCGCGGCCTGCTTGCGAGCCTGGGCGACATCCGTCTCGTGTTTCGCTTTCAGTTCCTCGTACGCAACTTGCTGGCGGTCAGCCTCGTTCTTGTGCTGGTCGGCCGTCTCCCGTACAGTTGTCAATTGGCGCGTCAGGCGTTTGTTCTCGCCTTCGAGACGTTGTGCGGTGGCCTGTGAGTCTGCGACCTGCGTCCGTAGCTCCTGGAGAGTGACCTCAAGATTCCAGTTCTCCTCCTTGAACTTGTCTGCGGATTGCTCTTGTTCGCGGAGCGCTGATCGGAGGTTCTCGGCCTGCTTTTCCAAGTCGTCCTTCTCCTCCTTCATGTCTTGGATCGCCTTATCCCGCTCTCCTAGCAAGCTTTGCAACCGCCTCACCTCAGTCAAGAGACCACTCCCAATCTCGAATGCGAATTCTGCAGACAAACCCTGACGTTAGTGATCCACGCAATAGGTAGCGAGCCCCAAAACGATCAATCATAGAGGCTGAGACTCAGCACACATGGTCCAAACTTTCGCTTCAGCGAAGAGAATGCCTTTCCCTCAGAAGGGCGGCGACGGCGAGTGAGTGGCCATCAGCGACACCTAGGGTTATCATTCAGGCTGATTAGACCCAATTAGGCTAATTCAGACGGTCAGGAGGTCTCTTCAAACCTGCCTTAGTGTCGGAGCCTGATTGGTATCAGCAACAAACCTAGGTATTGCTGATATGAGGTGGACTCTTCTTTTGATGATGAAGTTGGAATGAAGGGTATGGAATAGTCATCCCGCGGAGGCCTGGGACGTCCCAGCGCGAGCTCTCTCAGCCTCTCTCAACACGATGAGTTAGTGTAGAGCGCGAGGGACGGGAGATCCCCAAGGGTACGTAGGAGGCTACTGTTCGGCATCCAGGGTAAACGAATCTCGAGATGGGAGACACGGGATAGCGAACAATATATCCCAGACATCTACATGCTAACCACCAGAACGGTACAGGCAGAGTCTCTGCACCGTTTCTGGTCCATAACCGTGCCCTTGATTGGACGGTACGGTGCACGGTGCAGAGGCTCACCCTACCCTATGGTGACCATAACAAGGCAAGCAGCCTTTCGTTTCGCCAAAACAGGCGTCCTTCGCCTCGTGCCAACCCCCAAATGCAGACGCAGACTCGTTCGACGTCCTTGAATGGAATCTCTGCGCATGCGCCACATGCAGAGATCCGTTGCTACACGGAATACCCGCTAACACCGATTGCAGACGGACGTGATACCGGGTTTACGAGCTCGCAGACGGAGTCGCGGGAAGTCATAGAGAACTCACCGACGTCATCTGCACGATGAGCAGCATTTTTGGCACGACGAGATGACTGTGCGGCGGACGGGCCCGCAGCTGCACCCTTGGACCGTTCATGTTCATTCCGCGAAGGCTCTGCGTGACGCGAGGCCGGGGCATGGACTCCATTTGTGGGCTAATAAAATAAGCATACGAGGTTGGGCTAGCGGGACAGATGCTGAACAAAGTTGCCACTCACTTTCGAACCAAACACGCTTGTCAAGTGCTCATTCTCCGTGTCCCAAGCCTTGATCGCATCCGCAAGCTCGCGGTACTTGTCCCCGACACTGCCATCAAGCCCGTCGTCGCTTCCAGTTCCATCAAGCTCCAGGTCCTGCATCTGCTTGATTCGATCCTCCAGTTCCGTGCGCTGGGCCAGCAGCTGGTGCCCGAGCGTCGCGGCGGATTGAAGTTGCTTTTCCTTGTTGTCGAGGAGGGTCTGAAGGTGGAGGCGCATGTTACCCTGGGTATCGTAGTCGGCCATGGCGGCCACGTCGTCGCCGTCGGAAAATGTGGTCATCGTCGCCGACGGACGACGGTGGTGAGGTGAGGACATGCGACACCGTCGTCGGGCGTCGCGTCCAAACGCGTGGATGTGTGACTGTCACGTCGTCACGTCGGCCTTTGCCCGTTTTGCTCCTCTGGCGCTACGCTGCTTCATGGGTCTACAATATTTGCAATGCTCGATATGCGACTATAAACAAGTTCTTCGGCGAGCCAATCAACCCAGAGACGCAAGGCGTTGACTGTGCGAATTTAGTCTAGTATGAACATGGACTTCTTACTAGCAAGTATCACTCGAATCAAAACTTCAACGAATTCGAAATTCGAATTCATGATCTGGCAATGATGAGGTCTGGGTCACCGTCCGGTCACGCTCACTGCACTCCCTCCTTGGCTTGCTTCGTTGTTTTGGTGTGCACAGACTGGGGCGTCCTGGGGAATCGACTCATTGTGTCAAGGGGTAAGTACTTGCTTCTCACAGGATACTATGTACTCTTGTCTCCGACGGACACCTTCTACAGTGTGGGCAGGCTTGCTGACCCAAGAATTCAGACCCTCGTGCGGCTCAATAATTGGACAACCATGATTTTACCACAAGGGAGTTAGTGTAGTCGCCTTCGCCTTCTCACTGGGCCGCCGTGACTGCTACATTATATTTGACCCATCAGGCTTGGGCCTATCGTAACCAGTTGTTGAATACAATGCACTTTCGAGTGCAATTTTACGGCAATTTATATACGAGAGCAATGCACGGAATGAGAGTGGCGCATTGTCATAGAGCTTAACACATCCCCAGGATTAGGATTCGATGTAAAGGCATGAATCATGATGTCAGAGGTGCTCACCGGTGAGACAGGCAATAACATCGGCGGGCCTCGGATTCTCGTTGTCTGGGATGATCTGGTGGAGCAAGAGCCGATTCTGGGTTTAGATTATTTCATGTGTCCCATGGGGACGGGGTAACTCACTGTCAAATCAATAGCGGTTTGTCTGAAATCTGGTCGCTCAAGACGGTGCCAGTGCTGGCGTTCAGGACGTCCTGCTTGATGCCATCGTGGAATCGCTATCAAAGACCTTACTGTGTTTCAATCGTGACTTTGCAGTCGTTCCCCTTGTTGGAATTATGCAGGCCTCTGTTGTCCCCGGTGGATTGCTGGGTGCTCCAAGCCAGCATTGCATCAGCTGCTCCATCTGCTGAAGGAAGCACGCCTCCACAGCAACAACACACATCTGGAACAGGGAGGAATTTGGTTCGGTCAAGTCATACACAACGGCCCGAGTTCAAACTCACTCTAGAGGAAAGGCGTAGAACCTGAGAAATTTGTCCGTCAGACGAATCGAGTGAGAATATAGTAGATGGAGGAAGTTGCCCATATTCGGTGGGTACAGGAGAGTGTTGGGGTTTGTCCTTGTTGCAAGAACATTCTTCTATACCCCGCCGGGTGCTGTCACGGTGCTCTGCCAGTGGTACATGTAGCTAGACAATGCGTGCTCGAAACGATACTAGATGTGGTTGCAAAGGCCGATTCAATTGCACAACGGCCAGATCTGCCCGCGCTTAGATCTGAGAGGTCACAGCACCGAGTTTTCAATTGCAAGTTGGTACCAGTCTCAGATGACAACAGTGCCACTGGCAGTGCCAGTGTGCCAGTGCATGGGTCGGTGTTACGCTGTCCCCTATGATTTTTGTGAGTGATCCAAAAGGTTAGGACAGTGCGTGAGTCAATGGTAATTATACGCAGTCACATTGTGTACCGATTTTCAATGATAAGTAGCGGTGATGCACTTGAACAGGCCGGGAGTCACACTCGAGTCGAAATATGACGGTCGGCAACTTCCGACCGACAGGACAAATTCATGGCTTCTCTAGCGCTGCCTGGGCTGCGACGTCTTTGCTCAGTCCATCTACCCTCTATACATGCCTACTACACCAGGAAGAGCATAGTCAGCGATGTGTTCTCCGGTGGTCAATCACGTCCGCGAAGAATGAATTGTGGCGTGAGCAACAAGATGATTCAATCACTTGCCTACTAAGGTACTAACTCTGCGAGTAAATACTCAATCCCTAGTGTCAGGCTATAGGCTATCTGACCTGTGAATGTGTATTCCTCGTTGACCATGTATTAGTGAGTGAAACGCTGGCTCGACCGATGAGAGTCCCTATCTGAATGACACACAGGCAGGGCGAGGTACACCAACCTCAATAGTCTCAAATGGCATTTCTAGATCACAGCACGACTTGAGCCATGAAGGTATTATGATGCCTCACCTTGTCATCTAATAGCATGCCACAGCACCAAGCCACTTCTCGGACTCACTTTAATGTCCGACCAATTACGCGATGGCAAGTCTCGTGAACTCTCGTGAGTGTCGGAATCCGCCAAGTTGATCTGTGATCAGACATGGGAGTATAGAATTATACTAGAACGACAGTGCCACAAGATAACGTAGTCGTCACCTCGCAAGACGTGGGACTTGTTCAAGACCTGTCATACCATATCAGAGACTACATGTGTTCCGAATATCAATATTCTGCACTCTGGTCAGGTTTCGAGTCGCCTTCCCGACTCGGATGAATAGACTTGATCACCTTGCCGGTGCCGTACGCCGATCATGGATGTGATAAGCCGCATGATGAGACCGTGATGTACATCCTCCACGAACATCAAGATGCCTTCGCTGAATAACTCCAGAAGCACGTGTAACCGCCGCCCAATAGTTCTATGATGATCATTCGCAATCCGTGACACACGCTCGTTCAGCACTACATAAGCAAAGAGGCTCTTGTGTTCTATCAACAACATCCTAGCGCTCACGCGTGCATATATACCCGCCTTATCATCGCAACGATCGATTCACCTCCCGTTCTTACTGTTTGCTTTCACGATTGGTCGATCCCATGTCGGAGAAGAGTATAGATAACCACTACCTTCCTTTGGTCATACCGTCTCTACGCAAACACGGAGATGCGCTTGCGTTCAGACCGTATCTCGGGCGCAACGACGCCTGGGGAAACGTGACGTACCAGGAGTTGGAACAGCGACTCGCAGTCACCCGTGCCCATTGGAAGCGCACGCTCGAACCTCTTGGTGTCAAGCCTCTAGACGTCGTTGGACTTTGGTACAGAGTACCTCTTCTCATTTCTAGCAACAACAGTACTCAACAGTTATCCAGGCTCACCGGTCGCAAGTGGACCGACCTTGTGAACAACATCACGATCTCCTCACTCGGGTACACACCACAACTCTTCGGCAGCGGAGACTTCAAGAATGTCTCCGTCATATACGACCTGATCGCGAAGAGCGGGGGGAAAGCACTGATCGTTGACCCATCCCACCTCCATATGGTTCCGGACCCTGCGGCATCCCCAGTGCCCCAATTTCCACCCGTCGAGGATGCAGACATGGTGCAGGCCATCGCTGAACTCAAGTCGGCAGGACAAGAGGATGCACTCACGTTCGACCTGGAGAGCGTTGCGCCAGTCGGACGAGACGATCTCGCGGTGTTGTTCCATTCGTCAGGGACGACAGGTGGGATGCCGAAGATCCTTCCAAACACATACAAGATGCTCCACTCTGTGCTCCAATACAAGCTCGACCACCTGTCCGCCGCGGGTGCTGAGCCAGCTACGGAATCGCCCCAGATCGTCATCAATACCATTGGGAGCACCGCTCATATCGCGTCTTTCCACAGTGCGCACCTTGTTCAGTGTCGCAGTGTCGCAGTGACTTGTCTGTACTAACATCCCTGAAATTCGTTGTCGCGGTGTCTAGTCTTCCTTCTGCTGTTGCGCGTAGGCGGGTGCATGGTCCAGAGCTCGTCCACGGCTATAGGCGTTGAGGAATTCGTGGGCATGCGACGCGTCTGCGGGCTTTCTACGTTCGTGATCTTCGCAACCTTCCTCTCGGACATCATCCGCGCGGCGAAGAAGGACGATAACGTCAGGGCTGCGCTGAAAGAGCTAAACCAAATCTCCCACACAGGAGTCGCGCTGAACAAGGAGGATGACGAGTGGGCTCACGCCAACGATATCAAGATTGTGGTCAGTGCATATGAGATGCTGTTTTGCTGCTCTTGTGTGCCACTCTAAAACCCCTCTCCTGTACTAGACAACGTACTCGACAACAGAAACAGGTATGCTAAGTTACCCCCCACTCAACCGAAGTCCTGATCTGACTGTTGACTGTAGGTCCCCTCCTGAGAGCACGTCTCGGCGCCGACCACTCTTCCCGTCTGCTCAGGCCTATCCCGGGCACAAACCCAGTGTTCCTCCCATACCAAGCCGAAGAGCCAAGTGGCGCGGAGCTGTATGAAGTTGCTGTCCCGGCTGGTGCAGACGACTGCCCGCCTCCTCCGTTCGTTAGAGAGGACGGCTACTATCACACCAACGACATCTTCGAGAAGGTTCACGATGGGTACGTATACCGCGGCCGATCGGGAGACTGGATCAAGACCGTCGAGGGATTCGTCGATACCAAGTGAGCACTCGAGATCTACTGTTCTCAGGTAACGACGCGCTGCTTGGTTCCCGCTCTGACGTGTGTGTGGGACGCTAGGACGATCGAGGATCTGGTACGCAAGTCCTGCCAGGACGTGGTGCATGATGCGGTCGTTGTCGGTTCAGGGAAGCTGTTCCCAGTCGTCATCGTCGAGAGTGCGCAGAGCGGGCTGGACGAGGCTGCACGGAGGGCTGTCGCACAAACGATCGTAGAGCGGACGGCGGAGCACTCCAGCCGGCTCTTCCCTCACGAGCGGATCGAAGACCCGAGGAGAATCATCGTTGTCGAGCAGGGGACCCTCGTTCGCACCACGGTGAGTACACACTTGACGTTCGAGTGACTGTCGTTCCGCCTAACCAAGTTGCGTCGTAGTTGAAAGGCAATGTCCGGTACGTGGTCTTCGTGGGTGAGATTGTACTACAGTGACGCATGGCTGACGTTGGAATGACAGGAGACCCGCAACTGAGGTATTGTTCGAGAAGGAGCTGGAGTCCATCTACGTTAGTGCAGTTTGAGGATACGTGTGCGTGTAGTCAGATGTAAATCAACTTGTACTCGTTCTCAAAGACTCCCGTAGACGTCTTGGAAATACCGTAGATCCCATAGACCATCGAACATCGATATTCCAGATTCCAGATTCTAGTCCTTGTCACGACGTTCTCACGTGTTCGAAAGAAGGGAATATGTTTGATGGCGTCGTCCGAGATATTTTGGAATGTCATCGAAAGATTCTCATATAATGGAAATGTCCATAAACCGGCAAGAGAAGTGCCTGAGTGCAAACGACCCAGCCTACCGCATACTGAATGCAAAAATAGGATGGGTTGATTACAGACACGCCATGATTCAAATTGAATAACATCGCGAGCGGACATACCGCGGCCAGATATATGAACATGTAGGGTGGAGGAGCCCGCACCGAAGATTGGCCACTCAATAATCCAGCCTCTAAGTTGGACCCCTCGACATCCGGCTGAAAGAGCTCACATAGAGGCAGGGTTGCCTGAGTTGGTGTAACTTGAAACAAGACAAGGATCGATGTTGGGCATTGAACCTCGTTCGAGACAGGCTGGTAAACAACTATCCGGCAGCCAGGAGAAAGAAATTGTATCAGATACTAAATCCTACGTTGTCAGGGAAACCACCCACTTCCATGAAAGCTCGGGCCGTGATACCTATGACGCATTTTCCAGAGTGTCGGAGTGCCACGCCCGTGCCAGCTTGAATAACTCCTCCGCCCACCGACCACTGGGAGTGTCAGGTATAGCGATGTACATCGCTCAGGCTGACTGCCGGGACCGCATGGAATGCGCGAACCTCGTCACCACTCACCAGTCGTCATCATCCGTCACAGGGGTCATTTCTTGTCCACTCGTCATGAGCCGTCGCGATGAGATTGATCGATAGGAATGTCCAATGAACTCTCGTCCAAAGAAGGGCGTTAACTTCAAGCGCACCGCCTAACCCCGCCGTTGGGGCAAAGCAGAGTGCCTGAAGAAGTTCGTAAACAATAACAATAGAGCTAAACAGCTAGGAAGCGCGATGTAGAGCCACGCATCATGACTCATGACCGAGCGGATGGCTCGGCATGCAATCGAGTTGGCAGTGTAACGCGGGTACCACTCCAGGTTCCAGAACACAAGGCAGGTGTAAAGAAGGCCCGGCTCGCTATTCGCACCGGGTGTTCTGACCCCATGTCGCAGAGGAACCCACCTACCCATCAACAAGGACCATTACGCGGAACCACATCTCACCCAGCGCACTGGAGAGCGTGCGGCGAGACTCGACGGCCGACCACCCTCGAACCACAATGCGAAAGGCCGAAGGGCCACCCTCGCGCATCCTTCTATCTTCCACGTTCCCATACACCACGAGTCCACGAGTCCACGACCCCACGGACGCACAACAAGATTTCCGCCCAGCCTGTCCATATGACAAGGCACCGCCCGGATCTGCTACGCGCACCCAGCATGCGCCATGTTCCATGTTCCATCGAACGTGAACAGAAGTGTGGCCCAACTCCGCCGGCGCACGATCTGCGCCTGTCTGCTGTGAGCCTGTGGCTGGCTGACTGACTGACTCTGCGCCCCGGGCTCCCTTGCCGTGCGCCCCGGTCTTCCAACTTCCAAGCGACCGTGCGCTGCGCATCCATGCCTTCATGTACGTCCGTGTCTCTGTTGCAGCGAGGCTCACGATGCGATGACGCGATCTTCGTTCCAGCACACGGGCAGAACGGACAGTAAATGTCATCCCGCCGCCGTCGAACGGGAGGCAAGAAGACCTAGACGGCCTGACTCGGGACCCTGGACGATCTGTGGAACCACAATAACGACGACGTACCACCTCGTGAGTGTTGTGCGGCTTCGGCGCCGGTGCTTCAAAATCCTCCCAACGCTCCTCCCAGAGGCTCTTATCGAGGGCCGTCACGGCACATTATAAACCCATGTTTCGACTGGAATAACCTAGGACCCGGGCCCCAGGCTCCAGGCCGTGATTGGAGACGCGCTGTGAGGGCGGCGCGTCTGTCACTGTGGCTGCATCGCACGTTGCGCCAGACGCCTGCGGGGGTTATATGGGCGTCAGCGGTCAGTCTTTGGCGAGATACTACGGTCTACGAGCTCGACTATCTGTCCGTCGCATCCGACTACGAGTACGGCGACAGGTGATCGTTGCTATGCCCGCACCGAGCGGGCATCCAGGATGGAACACTCACTCGATGGGAAAACACTGCGAGAAGCGCGTCCGCTGCGATGTGTCGTGAAGGAGGGATCAGTCGGCGGGACCTTGCTCGATGTCCGATGTCACCCCTCCGCGGGACCAAGGGGCGTCGGGAAGCCTCGGAGCAGAATTGGACCTATCTTCTCTAGCTCGCTCCAACACTGGCAGACGGGAAGATGTTCCCAACTGGCAACCCCGGAGAGGAGAGGCACGAAAGATTGCGCAGGCGGTGGAGGGCGGCGTGGTAGCGAATCTGACAGCATCTCGCCTCTGTTGAGACACTCTGGCACCCCTAGATGT
This sequence comes from Fomes fomentarius, assembly GCA_022606135.1. Classification (NCBI taxonomy): domain Eukaryota; kingdom Fungi; phylum Basidiomycota; class Agaricomycetes; order Polyporales; family Polyporaceae; genus Fomes; species Fomes fomentarius. The sequence continues at coordinate 260,627 of JABYQN010000011.1, read as the reverse complement.
GGCACACGGTCTGCACCGCGCATGGAGGACAGGGGCATCCTAACGAGCATCGCAGCGAGGGGCACAAGAAGTGATTGCGCTAACCGGGCAGACTGCACACACATGGGCCGACGACAGACCCGACAGCAGAGAATGTGGGAGCTTCGCCGCATCCGCGCACTCCGATGTGGGACGGAAGCGACGTCGACGGTCCGCCGCGGTGACGTTAGGCGACTATCGTACATCGCCAGTGCGGGGGCGGGCGAGCTGACGGTGTACTCGGGCTCGAAGCTCGTAGGCTCGGCCCTCCTATCTACGCGTGTCCCGGATTGAAGGCCGCTCGGAGTGGTTTAGTGCCGATCGAGGGAATCGTCAAAGCATTCATCCAGACGCTGCATGCTGCGTACCGCACCGTTTACTGGGAGAATCAACATGAGCATTGAGCATGGGTGCAGAAAACCTCAGACCGAGTTTCCCACCACCGCGACCGGCGTGGGGGATGGGCGATCCGGGCTTAGGGTGCCCTCCAGTTGTTCTCAGGGGGATGACCAGTACAGTGTGCCACATACGTGTTTCGTTGGGTCATACACTGGCAGCACCGGTGACGTCGCACTGGCAGTAGGCGACGCGCATGGATAGTGTACGGAAGAGTTTCCGGTGTGCATAATTTACTATATAGCGTAGTGCACGAGACCAGTGGTTGACTACACATGTGTGTCAATACAGCGAGCAGATCATGAGCGAGATCCCCGACAGCAGTCCAGTCCTTATGGTGCTGAGGAGCACATGTTGTGGGGGCCGCGTGCGCGCCACTGGCGCGGTCTGTGGCTTCAACATTGTTGGCGTGTCATCGCGCCTTCCCAGGTCGATTGAGTCCCAACAACCTGTCATTCAACGCTTGTAAAAAAAAGCGACACGCACGGACTGCTGCCAGCGTTACAAAAGTCCCTGCGTCTGTGGGGCACCTCTGAGCGTACCAGAGCTGTGGACTGGACTCCCACCGTCCAGCCACTCAGCCACCTTGCCCGCGGAGATGGAGAGAGAGGAAGACAGAGAGAGAGAGAGAGAAATTGGGAATTCAAAGGGCAAGCTGCTCACGTACCGATAAGACCCACAGAACCAAAACTCGTCCAGTCCGACGGGGACCCGCCGCAACCAGCTGCCTGCCAGCAGGTGGGCTGATTTCTAACCCTTCCGAACTTCTGTTACAAGTGCGGCGACGGTCCGCGCGCCAGCCCGTGGTATTGGTATGTTTGTGATTCTGTGGCGGCAGGGTCGCATATCCCATGCGGCGGGTGTGGCAGCAGCATGGGACTTCAGGACCAGAGACGCGGCGGGGGTGGGACGGCGTTGGTGTGAGCGTGCCTTGGGGCAGATGGAACTTCCACCAACCGGTCTGCCATGTCCCGCTTGCCAGCCCTGGGCAGTGGCAACCTCATGGCCCTCTGGAACGTTCTTCCAGCGAGACGATGTGGTGTGGGCACGCGCGCGGGCTTCATCTCTGTCCTGAGTAGAGAGCAGGTGAGCAAGGCGGAGACGCCGTTTGGTGATCGAAATCTGGCGGAATTGAACCTACTAGTATATTGGTATTACTGACCGCCCGCTAGTACCTACTGTTCTCACTCCCCAATCCGGGTGACGTCTCGCTCGCCTGACTCCCTTGGTGGAGTTTTGAACGGATGGATATCCGCCCAATCGTTAATACCCCAAGATAATCGAGGATAAGAAGGAAGTTGAATGAGGCATGTCTGTAACAATCTGAAAGCGATGGTTGCGCCGCATCACCACACACGCCGCAGCCACAGTGTTGGCGCCTGTCCAGAATAGGAAAGTCTCGTAGAACATCATAGCACCCGTGTCGACGGAACGGGAGCCTCGCCCCTTCCACGTTCCTCATTCAAGAGGCATGGCCGAAGCTGGAGCGTATGTGTGACCCCCCCGCTTCCCGCAGAGATCCACTCGCGCGAAGGAGTGGAACCTGCGGGCGGATATAACAACAACCATGCTATCTGACACAGGGGTAGTATCTCATAAGAGACTCAATGCAATTCCGGCGTTTGTAGTAGGAAGTATGCGACTTCGTACTATGCGAGAAGGGGAAGCGTGCGGTGGGATACAGGAGGTATTAAAAGACTGTTTGACATCAGAAGGGCGGCGACACTTGGCCCGGGACGTTCCACGTGCAACGGTCAGGGCTGAAGAGCCGTGGCATATGGCTACTACATTGTCTGTTCAGTAAACTCCCGGGGATCCTCTCCCATCGCAGTGGCAGGCCGGGATAGGACAACCCGAAGTGGATGGTTCGTATGCTAGTTCGTATGTATGTCTGATGGGCGATAATCAGGCGATAACTCAGTCATGTGAGGGGCGTTAATTGTGCGACGAGTCTACAGTCCTGCGGATTCTGAGTCCCGTGCAAGAACAGAGAGGCGCTTCAGCTGACGCTCACCCCGCTGGTTCATTATGAATACATTGGTATGATGAGCAGACTACTAGACGAGTTTCGCCTCGCATCGGATCCATGACGGGTAAGGCAGCTATGATGTCAGTGAGGAAGGACACTGACTCAACCGCACTGAATCACTGAGTTACTACTGACCGCTGCCAAGGAAACAAAAAAACACAAGAAAACATGGGACGGGAAGCGCGCGGTTAGTGCGAGTTTCCCGCTCTCGCTGTTCAATGTCATCGACGGACCCTTACCTCGGGAGAATCGGACATGAGTTGCATCCAATCCCAAATTTGCGCGGAAGTGACTTGTCCCCATTCTCCCAGCGTTCCGTGCACATCGATTACGCACCAGTGCGCCGCGCGCCCCCCCTGTTCTTACATACGTCGCGCGCATGCCGCTCCCATCCCCAGCACACCGGAGAGTTCAAACGTTCCAACAGAGACATGCCACACGCGCACGGTGGACTATGCAGTGAGCGCATGCGCATCGGGCCACCCGCGCGCCGCGGTCCGTCGGGAGAGCCGGGACGGACTGGAACTGGAACTGGGAGGGCGCGTCGGCGGCGCAGCCAAGGTTTTTCGAGTCGCGTTCCTCTCCGTCTGAGATCGCATGGACACAGGCATGACAGGGACGCAGGGAAGGGGGGGTGGGTCCGCTTACACGTACAAGACCAGCCCGCCAACCAGGTTGAACCACCTTCTCCTTCGCCCCCCTCTCGCCCCGCCGCCACCGCCGCACCGAGGGTCCAACCGCCAACAACCGGGCCGCCGCCGTGCGAGTGTGGGGATACAGAGGCTAGAGAGCCTCGGGGATTTACGGGCAGGCTGGCTGGCGAACCACCAACTTGATCCTGGACTGGTTATTTCTCGCTCCCGGCGGGGCCAATACGCCAGTTTAGCCACAACTGCTCGCGGCGAGTCGGGGTGTATTGCGATGCAGGGCGGAAGAGACGGTCGTGTGCGGCGGTCCTGAGGTTCATCGGGGAGGTCCCTCGTCCCCCCCCCCCCCTGCCAGAAGTTGGAAGCAGTGTACGCAGGCCCTGGGCACCTGAGTACCGTAGCCGGGTCTCGACAGCCGGTGGCCAGGAGATATCCGGCGAAAGGATGATGATGGCGCGATGCTATTGGCCGAGAGGTCGACAGGGCTGCCAGGGCAGATCTACATCCGTACATCGAACCTTCGCAGACCATTTCAAGTGGTCACATCTCCAAATATGTCCCAGTGGCCATCCCGGCCCTGGGGGTCCCCTACAGAATGGAGAGTTAGAGGGAGCGGGAGCGGTGGCGGTCGGCGGGGCGGAGTCGCTTACACGTACAAGCGTGCAAGAGCCTGGCCGCACGCGCGCAGGCCTGCCACTGTGGTGAATTCCTGCTCAACGTGGGTCGCGATCGCGCCCGCAGCCGCGCGGGAAGGTGCGGCTGAGATAGCGAAGCTCAGTACACAGACGTTTTTTTTTCTTCGCTGCTAAGTCATACACACTGACTACTGGTCGGCGCAGGATCAGGCTCGACTCGAAGTTTGGATGATACGTAGCGGCGGTGGCGTTAGCTGGCAGGGACAGTGTGGCGAGCGACGGGCAACCGGAAACCCGGTTCGCCGCGGAATGACGAGGGCCTTGTTCCCGCGCCCTGGAGAGTGAAGATGTGCGCAGCGACAACTTGCACTGGTAGCGAAATGCGGCGGATGACATCGTGTCGCCAGGGCGAGGCGAGGGACGGGCGAGTGTGTCGAACGCCGCGGCACGTTCTCCCTCCTCGCTCAGTTCCCGCATCCGCGCCCATGCACCTGGATAGTTACGCCCGAGTTCCAGCTTCTGTGTCCGCAGAGCGCGAACGCGAAGTGGGAAGATGGAAGGGGGAAGGAGCGGCGCAGCAACAGGCTCATGTCCACCCCCATTGGGCGTGTCTTGGCCATCGTAGTTCGGGGTTCCGGCGAGCTGAGAACGTTGCGGATAAACCCCCTCGCGCGATTGACACTCGCTCGGAACTCGTCCAAGCGGCCGTACAGATAATTATTTGGGACCACATTCCCCGTTCAGTGGGCGTTGGTTACCTGCGCGATACTGGCCTCGCTTGATGAGCGCCGTACTATGTGTGGGACGGCGTGTCTGAAGTCTAAAACACCCCACGGACGCTGTATGAGGATGTGCTGGACCGGTTCTGTGGAACTGAAAGCTGGGAGCTTCGACGAGTGTTGAAGAAGGACGGCCCGTAGCTGGTGGTCTTCCAGGCAATATGCCGCCGGCGACCAGTGCCAACGTGCCCTGGGGGCTCTCTTCGCGGATGATGGTACCGGGAGCTGCGAAGCCTCGTGCTCGGGAATGCGAAACTGCCTGAGAAGGGCAGGGATCTCGGAAGGCACTCGAATCTTGGGGAAGGATGAGTGCGCGCCGGGTATGGTAGAGAAACCACTCGGAGACGGGCTGTACGTCTTAAGACGCGACGCGGGTGGGCTCGGACCCTGTGCACGCGAACGAAGATCTTGATTCTTACTTACCGCCGTCCGGGGTACAAACATTCAGTGGATCGCCGGGAGTGCGAAGGGGGAGGGGGAGAGAGGAAACAGATAACCTTTTCAAGCCGGGGCTTCAAGTCTCCCTTCCGAAGTTTTCGCGACGAATCTTCGCTGCTGTATTGATGAGTGCGAGAGGGGCCTATATGAGGTACCTTGAGCACCAGTGGTTTACGTCGTACGTAGCACGGCGGATGCGATGAGAGCACGAAGTGGGCACAAGAGGCCTGCCAAACCGTTATCGGGGCGGTGTCCACGGTCATGAGAACGCGGTGGCAGATCCTGCTGGAATCCCCGCCGCGTCCGGCAGCTTCTCTGCCCTCTTTTGCCTGCGCACGACGACCTGGCCTGAGCAGGGACGCGAATAGACCCCCGAGGCGCATCGATCGCGCGTGTCTCGACAGCAGACCTGGCAGGAATCGCTTCGCTGACGGCATCAATCTCAGGTCATCTCTCCCTCTTCGTCGCCCGCGTCCCAGCTCCGTCCAGCCACTTCATGTCGTGCCCCGTCGGAGTGGGAAAGCGTGCAAATCCCGCTGCGAACCTTTCCCCATGCATCCCAGCGGCGGTGCCCTGGCACGATCAGGCTCCGCGGGATCATTATTGCTGACTCCCGCGCGGGGCTGTCGAGACGTAAGACGACCGCCACCTTGATGCTTCTCGTCCTGGACGCTGCTTCCTAGCCAATGAGGCATGCTGTCCTAGAAGATGATTTGGTCGATAGTTGCCTACCATGCTCACCTTCTGACATTGCATACCGGGCACGTGCTGAGTCTTTCTGGCGTCGTCCTCCGCTGCATGCGTCGTCCATAATCGTATGCATACGGAGTCCTGAACACGATGCCCTATCGTGCCACGAATAAGTTAGCCCTGGCGAGCGCCGTGCAAATCGCACATGTGAAAGTCGGTGCGGAAAACAGTTTGATTGACTGACGGAGAAAGTTTGACGGCGGCGACACCGCGGGCCGTGCACATGCGGAGCATTTCCAAGGAAAGACTCAAAAGTGAAAGTGGTCAGGATAGAATCGTAAAAAAATCGTGCTCTTTTTTTTTTCTTGGTTTCGGCAAGTTCCGTTTCGGACGGGGCCATGCCCGACTGAAGTTCAAGCGTCCGGCGAGATCAGTGTTACGCGACGAGGGGTGTGTGAGAGAGAGAATGAGAGGCTCTCCTCAGGCCTGGCCTCATCTCCGCAACTTCGTACCCAATCTCAGAGTTTCGTCCGGGGCCAACATTGCACCGTTGAATCGCGTGCTACGCGAGGAGTCGAGACGGGGAAGCGAGAGAGCGTCGGAAGAACTGTAACGTTGACCGGGCTGGGACTCGACCATGGCAGTGTGTGTGTGCGCGCGCGATGCGAGTGTCCATTGATTCGACTTCTACTACTAACAACGATGATCACGATCAGAGAGTGGCGGTCATCGTGCTCCGATGGAGTCCAGGAATCTGGCGGAAGATTGGGTGGTGGGATGGGGTCCGAGTTGGCAGCCCCATGACTTGTTCGAAGAGGCTGGAGCTCACCGTCAGTGCGTGTGACAGGTGAAATCCAAGTGATATATCTATCTTTCGACAGCCGTCGACTCGACCAGCCAGTGCCAAGGCTGCGATCCAGCTTGCAAGGATCTCAGAGATCCCAGATGAGCGTACGCCGCCGCCAGGCAATGGCTTGACGCGGGGAAGAAACGAGCCGTTGCCAGACGGACAGCCTGGGGCTGAAGTCTTCCCCACATCTGATTCGTTCTCCGAGTCCTCGTCCCAAGGCCTCGCGAACAAGTGCGTTCCGACGTGCCACACGGCGAGTCGTACTTGTTCGGCAACGGTCAAGGGCCGCTCGTCACGGGTCATAGTACATACAGACGATGTACAGCACAGCGGACCCAGTCTTGGAACACGGCTCAGAAAAGAATGCCGTTGCTGATAGTCAGTCAGATTAGTTCAGTGCCACCCGAGCGATCGCTACCTCCGTTGGCGCGATGCCATGTGAGGGTTCAGTAGATGATCCAAGGCTTGGACTCAGGAGTGCATCTAGCAGTGATTATAGCGACATCCCTGCGGTCTGTGATTATGCAGTCGCGCAGGGGATACTGTTTGTTAGTTGAGGTTGACGCAGCAGCAGTAGAAGTGATACAAGGTAGCTTCGAGGTTAGGAAGCCTGCAGAACCAGATTGCACCTCGTTATCACCCACAGCTTCTAGACGACGTACATCAGTTCGTTTAACAGACGCCTCGGACTCACAAGGTTCAGAGGAAGAGGTCGAACCGGGCGCTATTAGAAGTAGTAGTAGTACTTGACAGCGCATGGAACACGTCTCGACAACGGCCGTGGCGCTGACAGTATGTACCGACACAGCCCCGTAATAAACTATCTTGCGCGCTGGGGCTGGGCCGTGCTCTCGGGGCTCGGCGTGTGCTCAGGCTGGTTCAGTGCCAGCCGCGCCCTGTTCGCGTCCGTCAGACGCGGTCCCTGCCGGCGAACCTGTCAGTGAAGAGCTTCCCCGTCGCAATGCGAGAGACGTGTTGCGAGATCTGTGCGTGCCAGTACGGCGGCGGTGCGATCTATGGCCATAGGTGGACAGGATGATGAGATCTGAGCCCTGTAGTTGCGAGAGAGCAAGCACTTCAAGTTGTGCAGGCTCCAGAGTCCAGAGTCCTTTGGTTGATGCGGATGCGCGCTCCGCTGTACGCTCGATTTGATCCTAAGCCTTGCCCTAGTACGTCCGTCATCACGGTCAGTATTTCGCTTCGGTAACAGACGACTTACGAGCCATCTCGTGACACTACAGCTCTTCTTGTCACCGCGCCGTGTTCTAGGGGAGAGGACCGCTGCCTACGGTCAGTGACTGGCACCGCGCGCGCCCGAGGAAGACAAGTCGACTTGAGCAGTATACCGCGCGCTTACATGTCTGAGGCCACCGGACCAGCAGACAGTTGATACGAACCACTTCAATGGAACATTGTTTAGGGTTTGAAATCATAAGCGCCCCGTACGTACTCTCAGAGTGAAGGACATTGCCAGTCTCGGAAGACACAGGCGCGGGAGTGTGAGTAAGCCATGTGAGCTAAGCGAAGATTGCCCCTCATGGCGTACCTATGTTGATCACACTACAGGACTGCGGGAGAGAGAGACTCGGGGGACACTAGAGTAGTATGCAGTAGCCGCAGCGTGAGCTGGGCGGAATTCAAGAGCATACGCTTGTTTGTTGAACAGTCTATCAGGAATAAGATTGAACAAGAAGAAGAAGAGGGATGAGAATGGACGCGCTCACTGTTCGCACGCACCGCCCAGACATCCCTTAGCCACTGAGCGAAGCCGGCGCATCTGTCACCGTATCAGTAACAAGTTTGTGGCGTTCGCAGACACGTCCAAGGAGAAGCGCCAGTGGGTACTAATAGATACGACTCACCTGCTGGAAGACATCATGACTATCACGGACATCAGCCTCAGGCCTCAGGAGTTCTGGCGAACTTACCGCGCACCGGGTCCATCGATGCTGGTCATCGATACGTATGTATAGTACGCCTCGCATCATCCAGCATCTCCATCTCGTGATACGTCCGCGCGACCTCCACTGTGCCAGCGACTGGGTCCCAGCTGCCTGCTTTGATGTCGTGACCATGCTTCCTGCTTCCCTCGGTCCTCGTTGGCCGAGCCAGCCGTCCCAGTCCACTGCGAGCGGCGAGAAAGCGGGGGCCAAGAGGGCCGTTCTATATCTATCATATGAAATGCATATGCCTTCGCCAGTGTGTGTGCAGCGGTGAGGTGCGGACTTTGAAGCTCGACGCTTCGAGCGACATTAATTAGCCGGTCTGCGCAAAAACAGCATAGGATGAGTGTCGGAGGGAAGGGGGCGGAAAGTACGTCATCATAGAGAGGAAAAACACACACACACACAGGCACACGCACACGTATACGTGTACCCGTCAACGCGTATGTTTTAGATGTCCGCTCCACCCTGGGCGTTATCATGCATGAGCAATTGAATCATGGGATTGGGAAGGCGAACGGGCGTTTGGGTACGGGAACGCGCTGGGAGAAGCTCCCTCTCGAGCTGGCTGCGGATCGAACCACGAACGAGCGACGTGATTACCTGAGCGCCTTTTCGTTCGTCCCGCACAATCTGCGCGAATGCATCTTTCAGCCGTGGTGTGTACGGGATTCGCCTGCGACCGGGTTTGCTTCTTCCGCAGGCAGGCGAGGGATGGGGATGGGGATGGGGATGGGGCGGTGCGCACTAACGTCGAGGTGAAAAGAAGCCGCGTGAGCTCCGTGGAGGACCGGTGCGGGGTTCCCAAGGAAAAAGGGACAGAAGTCTGGAAGACGAGCGCAAGTACTGGCGACGTCTCGCTGTCAGCGAATACTGAATTTGAAATGTTGAATCGTAACGTTTGGATTCCCAGCGACTCGGATCGTGATGTGATCCATCACCCCGATGATCTGCTCGCTATAGCTCTCAGTAGTTACTTATACTTACTCTCTAGTGCGGATCGGGTGTGGGGTCGCGCCAAAAAACGAATAGCTGTTTCACAGGTCGAATTTTGCGCGCTGACTGCCCTGGAGCTCTGGAATCTATCAAAGGGGTCAAATCAAGTCCGTAGCTCTGATGATCTTCGGTGGTGCGAGACTGGGTGCGAGACTGAGTGCATACAAGCTCAAGGTAGAACGTCCGGCATGATGAGAGGGATGAGGGATATTGAATTGATGTGAAAGCGTGGAGGAAGACCGCCCAGAAGAACACAATAAGCCGAACAGCGTGACGCGCCGGCGACTCGAGCACTGCCGACACTCTGTCAGTGCAAGTACGTATCGATATCAGCCACTACAGTCAATACGTCATTCAATTCCTGTTAAGAACTTACTGCTGGCTTGCTACTGCGATGCGCTGCGGCGCTGGGCCACACGAGATCTCGAGTAGTCTTGTTTAACTGGCAGGACGGCCCCTCCCCGACGAACTCACTCGAGCCCGTCGTGTCGACACGTTTAGGGGTCTGATAATTGCCAGCCGGAGAAGGGTTGAACGGGAGTGGGTTCGACTTGCGTGATAATGCACGCCGTGGGTCGCGGTGACGCACACGACCCCACCCGGGGCGATGACAGAACGAACGCCCGGACTTGCAAGCAATGCCAGATGAAGTCGGATTCCAGCCCAGTCGATAGTCGATTGTCGCGTGATAACGAATATATAGCGCATCCATCTACCACACCCTACTGCGCGGGGCGGCCCTGGCTAAGCCCGTGCTGGCTGTAGTAGCGTACGATTGGAACGGACGGGGACAACCAGACAATTTGTTCCAATGCTTACATAGTGATAGTGTAAGACAAGACGGCAACTTCAACGCGGCGGATCAGCACAAGAGGCAAGGTCGAAGTTGGCAGATTTGTCAAGGAGCAATGGACATGAACGCACACCACCCGGTCCACCCGAGAGTCGTGGGTCCAGATCGGAGGGCGATCGTCCTGAATCTTACCTCACAGTGACATGCGTATACGTATACATCACTGAGCGCACGACTTCGCATGAGCGCTTAGCTATTGGAACGTTGAATGAGTGCTATGCGAGCTGTCACTGCGGCATTGTCGGAGGACCCTGGGGGACGTGGGGCGAGAGGGTTCTGTATGTAATACGAAATGTGAATTGGGGTGTGGGGACTCTGGGACGATGCCGGGAGCGATTTGAAAAGCAAAAGGAACCCGACTTCAACGGTGCAAGTAGCAACGTTGCGCGTAGTACGGTGTGTGTGGGTGGGGTTGGTCACAGGTCCTGGCTTCCGAGGAACGCAAAAAAGAAAGGACAATGGGGAGGTCGCGACTCGCCTCGCCCTCGGCTCGCGTCGATTAGGCGGACTGCAGCTGTGGCACATCGCGGCGCAGAGGAGAAAGGGCCAGGGTGAGTGAGGGCCGCCCATGACTGCAGGAGATGAAAAAAGAGAGAGACGCGCACACGCGTGCCCGATGCGCTCTGCATGCCGCAAGAGGCAGACTTCTGAGCCTGATTTGCGGTGGCGACAAGCTACAGCCGCATGTTTCCGCCGCCCCGGGCCTGGGAGTGTGGGCGCCTGGGAGAGGCAGGGCCCCCGTGTGGGATCGCGAGCCATTAGCGTTGCAACAAGGTGTCGTAACCGAGAACAGGTGAACGCATACCTGGAGCGCGCGATATACCGGATGGCGCGCGGTGTGTACGGCCGCGGCACCCAGGACGCGCAGCGACGTGCGAACGCGAAGCGGGTTCTGCAGAAATTCGAATTAGTTCGCGTCATCATCTGGGGCCGGCTATACCGTGTCCGTCGAATGCGATGTGCGGCGGGAACGAGCTGGAGAGGACAGAGGACACAGGAAGAACGGAAATTCAAAGAAGAGAAGAAGCCGAGATGGTTCGTCCCCACTGTTCGATTTTTGCAACGTGCACGCCTCGGCTCGCGGTGACCAATGGCCGGAGCCCTATGTCGATGGCCGGATGCGATGGCCACAAAGCGCTATGATAAGTCCAACGCGCCCCAAACCCAAACCCGAGAGCCGAAAACGTTCAACTGAGCATGAGTTCGTCTACGGAGCGCAGCGCAAGAAGTACCAGCGCGGGTCGGACGAAGACGTGTACATACCTGACACCACGCGCGCGGCACAGGCGGCAGCGTTGCGCAAGCTCGAGAGAGAAACCCCTCCCGCGAGACGTCAGATCCGGAGATCTGGACCAGGACTGTGAAGGCAGTCCGGCCTGCTGGAAGAATCCCCTGCGGTATATGGCGACGGCGAATACCAACGCGGCAACGCTGATAGAAGCAGCGAGCCTCCGACTCGGTCCCAGTGCGCATGTCCTGGCCCCTCCGTCCCTCGCTCATTCCCATTCCTCCCCCCCCACCAGCGGCCTTTCACGCCGTTCACATTGACAAGGAGCGACCACCGGCCACCGTCAGCCTCCTGAGCCTCGCCACAGCGGAGGCCGCTGGGCGGTGGGCGTGCGGCCTGTGGACAAGACATGGCGAGGGTTCTGTCTGCAGGGCGCTGTGTTCTAGATCGCGCTCGGTGTGCCAAAAGCTGATGGCAATGTTTGAGTTCGATGAGCACGCCGCGCTGCAACAATGATCCCGATACCGAAGAGCCCGATGCTGCGGCGATATAATGCGGCTGCGAATGTAACGAAGAGCGGATACCGAAGTCGAAGCTGCGAGGGCGAGGTCGAGGGCATTGGCAAAGGTCAATGGATGGCATGATGCAACACACACCGCGCACTGATATTGACGGGGGTCTGAACCTTGTGGCATAGAGAAGATGATTTTTTGCAGTTGCGACCCGTGGATGGGTAAATACTACATAGGCGGTTGTCACCTCGAAAATTTCTCTTGTGCCGTGCGGGTTGGAAACCAAGGCCGATGTTGAGAAGTGCGGTCCGGGTGGTCTGCCTGCTGATACAGAGTGCCCCTTAGGAACCCCAACGCTCTGGCAGCCAGAAGGAAGAGAGCATTCGAACGCGCTCATTTCGCGTAGGACACTGAGTGAACCACAGGGTCAGGACGCAGAACCCTGCACGTAATACGCGTACAATAATGGCACTGATTCCGGACCCAGTGCGCGATGAAACCGAGCCTGTAGGCTGTGAGAAGAGACCCACCGAGCTGGCGTAGTCGGATGATGCCCCGGAGATGCGCTGCGAGCTCCTGATTCCAGTTGTGCGGCGTTTTTATCATGATCACCTTCCCTGTACATGTGCGCGCCAGGTGACACTTTCCACTGCGATCGTGGTGCTGAGTGACAAGACCGAAGATGGCGACTCACCTGACCAGCAGACTAGTAGCCGTCCATCGCGCGCGGGCGGACATCCAGGCTGCGACCAATATGTTCCATCATGGCGCCGAATTCCAGAAGAACACTGAACATGGGTGGGATCGGCCGCGCGTTGAGAGTCAGACACCGGTTACCACATGGCGGCGAGCAAGTACTGCGCACACCCCACCACTGTCAATGTCATGAATCATGATAAACTGTCGCCGGCCTTCAGACTAGAGCACGGCTACGCCTAATAGGACCAAGTACAGCTTATATTAGTCCGAGTCCGGGCGTCATTTTAGGAGTACACCGAGAAAATGAACATTGAACTTTTGCATTCGATGCGCGGGTCGGGCAGACGCGTTGAGGTGCTGCTTATGCACTTACGGCACTGGGGCCGATGATATGCGCATTGTCGTGGATTGGGGGGACTCCAGCCCTCCAGCCTCTAGCCTGCTAGTGGGAGCGCTAGCGGGTACAGCCTGATACTTATGGTGACGGCATCTGTCAGTGCCATCTGTCGTCGGCTGGGTCTGACTCTGAGCCTGGAGGGTCAGCCAACATCTGTCCAATGTGGTCCGCATGAAATTACGGGCGACCGAGAGAGAGGGTTTCGAGAGCGGAAAATTGAAACAGTTCGAGAAGTGCTGGCACACACTAAGCTTTGCTTCAAAACCCTAATCAAAGAGGTCGGAGTCCTTGGACACCGGAGTCGCATTGATTCGCGGAAGGTGAAGAAGGCGGCATGTACTAGAGCCAGGTTAGGAAGTAGTCCGCTCTATCCGAGCGGAAGAATGTACTAGCGCACCCGGCCAAGGGCGTCTCGTCGACGGGACTTTCAATTGGACTCACGGGTGCAGAGTCTATAGAGGCGGAGAGGACCATGACATTGGCGACTGTCAAATCACTCACCAGTCCCTCGGCGCGGCTCCCGGGCCGTGCTCCCGGATTCTCACAAAGTCTGAAACGCGTTCCAGTGAGCAGACATCCGAGTCTGAAGCTGAACACCCGTCAACCGGACGCGGTTGGCCCTGACGCAGACGCGTGTACCTCAGCCTCCGCTTCCGCTGGTTCTCCAATCACACAAAACAAACCACACGAAGACAGCGCTGACTCGGACATTGAAGTTTCGCAAAGAAAAAAAAACTCTGCCAAGTCCTAGCACCTACCAGCGAACTCAGTGAGGAAGCTCAGAACGACAACGACTCACTCACGGGTCCCCCCTTCCTCCGGTTGTTCAGTACAAAATTGAATAGTTCAGGCATCACCGTCATGCTAAAGCTCGCGTATCACAGTGCAAGCTCGGCAGAAGAAGAAAAAGAAGAAGAAGACGACGAAAAGCTGAATATCACGCGCTATCGGACGGCGAGGTGCGCCCGCCCCCCTTCCTTCCTTCCCCTTTCCTTCCCCCTCCACAATTCAGCTTGAACGCCGGTTATGAAAACTGCGCGAGGAGTTGGTTCCGCATAGAGCCCCGTTTCAGGCGTTGCCGTTCTCTACGTATGCGCGAGCAAGAGCAAGAACGCGTGCAGAAGAAACGGGCCTGGTCCGGTCGCGTCCCTGAAGCTTCTTGCGCCTTCTCGCGTGCTTCGGTGTGTGCTCTCTCGCGCGCTCGTGCTTCTGGATCCTGGCGCACCGCGGAGCAGGAGGGGGAGACTCCCCCATTCCGAGTCCAGAACGCGACGTGTATGTATGCAGACAGTGCTCGTGGCTGCAGCTGGGAGCCATCGCACGACATATCCGGCCTAGCTAGCAGCGATGGCCTTTCATTTCGCTAGTTGTCTCAGGGCGCATTAAAATCGACATGGTGACGGTAATACATAGTAGTGACTGGGCTCGTCGCCCGAGCCTCGGGGTTCCGCGCTCGCGCCTCGGAGGTGAGTGAATGTTGATGATGATGATGAATCAGAGCGGCAGGTCGGTAGAACATCTGATTCTGGGTGGGCCTCGAAGCTCGCCGCGGGGACTTGTTCTTGGACTTTTTGGGCCCAGTGGGAGGGACGGAGGGAGGGACGGGCGGACGTTGCAGCGGGAGCTCGCCAACTCCGACCTGCAGGCCGTCAGGGCTCAGATCTCAGAGCTGAGAGAAGTTGAGCGACTGAGTGTAGTAAGTAAACGTGGGGATCGGACCACTTCTTGCATAGCCGCACGGGGATTTGTTAACTACCCCGTGCTGGGCAACGCAATGCTGGGGTTGGTTGTTTGAGTTCTGGGGGGCGTGGCGGAGGATCTGCGCGCGCGCGTGAGCGGTGAGTGGCAAGGTGCGCCGCACGGCACGGCACCGCGCTTCGAACATAAGACTTTGTGTGTCGAGTGTCGAGATGCAGATACGGATGCAGATGCAGATGCGCAACTGAGTTGGGGGCGCGGGCACGTGGCGTGGCGCGCATATACATACTAACTATTGGACTTCCGACGGAAGAGTTCAATTTGAGTTTGGGGTTGCCGTTGGCGTTGAGATCGAGAGTCGGACCAGGCCGTCAAGGTGCTAAGAACAAACAAAACAAACGAGTGAAGAGGCATATCGAGCTTAAGGCGAGGCATGAGTGCTGAATGTCGGTATCGGGCAGCATTAGGGAGGTCACAGTTCCCTGCATATGATGTCATTGACTCGGAGAAGGAAGCCAAACCTACACATTTGTATAGCCGCGTGTGCGTACGCCCGTTCGCGGAGGATGAAAGAAGCAGGCATTTATTTAAATTGAGAAAAAAAAAACAGAAACCGGCGCGTGTAGAGGACGGCGACTCGAACACACTCAGCACAGACAGAGGAGAGGACGCCGAACGAGAAGAAGAACCCACGGTTAATGTCAGCGCGATTCCGCGATTCCGTTCGAGCGTCCTGGCGAAGGCGGTGTTGTATGCTCGATTCTTCGGGCTCGCATGTGTGTGCGCGTTCGATGGGCGTACCGGGCGCGCGCATGCGTACGTGCGTGGTTACACGTACGTATGGGTTGCCGGCTCGGTGCGTATCATGATAGCTTCAATGAAAGAAGGCCTTGGGATTGAAGACGTCCTCGAGAAGCGTGGACGCTAGGGCGAGGGCGAGGGCGAAGGCGAACACGGACCGCGATCGACAGGACTCGTCCGTCAATGGAGAGAGAGTGAGAGCGAGAGGCGCGCGCTGCTAGAGCGGTAACCGCTGCTGTTACTGTGTCGACGTGCCTGCTGGCGCCGGGAACTCACAGTCGTCGCGGGCATGGACGAGAGCGAGAGAAGAAGGCCGGCTTGTTCGCTTACGGGCACGCGAGTGGCTGGGAGGCTGACCTGTCCGCCCTGGAAGGGCCGTGCAGCGAAGGCAGGGGGCCCCATCGCGGCGCGGTCCTGGGATGCTGCGAGGGCTATTCCAAGACGCCGTGTCACGCTGGTCGCCGCCGCCTCGGGTGCAGTCTCGGTCGCGGTACGTACATGGGTGGTACGAAAGCAGCGGTGTGTGAGAAGGACTCGAACCCAGCGGCGGTTACGTATGGGCAGCAGAGGTGAGTTGGCACCCACCCCAGAATCGCGATTCGTTGCGCTGCACAGATGGGCCGGTGATGTTCTGTTCTTCGAGAGTGTTGGGCGGCGGGGTTCGTGTTTTTTTAAGGTTGAGAGGGAATCTGGAAGGGGAAAGACCGTCGAAAGAGTATGATTGGCCGGAGAGGATGAAGCTGAGGAGAGGAGAGTCTGCGAGGATACATAGGGTTATCACAGTGGCACGGCGTGGCGACGAAGGTTTACTAGCAGTGGGTCAAGGACAATACCAAGAATAGGGCTTTCATGGTGAATGTGTGGGCAGCGACAGGTCGAGGCTAGACAGATGAACAAGTGTGGGCCGGTGACCAAAGAAAGAGAGCATGAGTAGTAGTAACCGGAGGGACGGCGCCGTTTGCGGAACGCACGGTCGATCAACGGAGGCGCCACAGCACCGACACCGATCGCAAAAATTACGTAATTAGTTGTTATGGGCGCCAGTGTTGCACTGATTGGTCACTAGACGCGTAAGTTTGACACGAAACGACAGTGACAGACAGCAGAAAATTGGACCGGACGACGGGTATTCTGAGCGGATCGAGTCGCAAGAGGTGGGCGAGACAGATGCGAGCGCTGGAGTTGGCTCATGTGTGATAGAAGGCGGGGTGGAGTAAGGGGTGGCGGCGGAGGCGGGTTGGATGAGACGGAGAAGTGGGCGAGAGGTGCTTGAAAGGCAGAAAAGCTGGGGATGATTCTCGCCGCCGATCTCAGGGTCGAAAGAACTGGTTTGCTCGGCCGCACTGAGGCAGCGCGAGGACAAATAGGGCGGTCGGTGGAACGTTGGGTGGGGGCGTGTTGTTGGACAGTGGGGAATGGGCGCGTGGGTGGGAAGGTGGGAGTGGGTATGCATTGTCGAGTGGACGCTGACGGGGAGATGTTCCTGACAGGATCGAAGGATCTGGGCCAAGATCGCGCACGGGAGGGAGGGCAGGATTCTGCAGGCGAGAAAGGGGCAAATTGGCGTAAACAAGGCGGATCGCTCTAGGAAGCCGGCCGGATAAGGCAAGTTCGAGCCTCCAGAGAGCGGCGGACGAGGGAGGAATTGAGAGAATTTGGAGGACTGGAAATGGCGGATCTGAGCAAGACTCTGGAAGGAGCTGAGGAGCGTGTCTTACGCGCGGGCTGCTGATTCGAGGACATATACAAGGAATCCCCGCTTCCGCTTGCCACCCCGTCTTCCCCCTCCAGCTCTCCCTTTAATTCGCCGGCTCTCTTCTCCCATCACCACCCATGTCCGCCATTGCCGCCCACCAGTATCCGTCCTCCACCGACCGCCGGTACTCGTCCATCGCCCAGTACGACCCCGCCACCTTCTTCTCCTACCCCCAGCCCTCCCTCGGCGCCGTCACCGCGTCCCCCGCCTCCCTCGAGGGCAGCTACGCCCTCAACTCCCCGCCCACCGCCGCCGCCTACGTTTGGGACACCGACCCATCCTCCTACTCGACGTCATCTGCCCCCGCGAACCCGAACGCCTACTCTTCCACTCCGTCCGGACCGTCTTATTCTTCCGACTACTCCTCTCATCGCACCGTCGTCTCCTCCCGCTCCAACCCGTACTCCGTCCCCGCCCCCTCGTCCTCCGCACCGTCTGCCTCCCTCTCTTCGCCTTCCCGTTCCACCTATGGCGCGAGCTCACGTTCCTACTCTTCCCTCGCCGATGCCGCCGTCTCGCCCCACCAGTCTCCGCCTGCTTCAAATCGCATCCACCATGGCCACTGGGCCAGCAACGCGCTCTACACCATCGACTCCTCCGACACCATGAGCCCTCCCCCACCCTCGCCTGACGCCGACTCACCTCCACCAATCAAGGAGGAGGACCCCGAGGGCGGGTTCGTCATCGAGGTCTCCGTCCCAGCTGAGCAGCCCATCATCTCCCCCATGCCCGAGGTCCCTCTCCGCGCGACACACGCTCCTCCGAAAATGCGCAAGATGATGTACTCCTTCCGTCTCGAGAACTTCGCCATGCACGATGGCATCCGCTCCGCCGCCACCGCACCCGGCTCGGGCGGCATCGAGGTCGGCCCCCTCAGGGAGAAGCCCGTCGAAATAGAGTGGCAGGTCGACCTCGAAGACGCCCTCGTTCCCCAGGAGCCAGAAGCGTTCCGCTACGGAACTCTCCCGCCCCCACAACAAACCAGACCCTCACGTACCTCGGACCTCTATCGCGCAGTCTCCCCCGCGTCGTCTAGGCAGAGCACGAGAACAGGATACAGCTCGACCGGCAGCCTGTCGCCACCCCTCAGCGTAGAGTACTCATCTGCAGTAGAGAGCGAGTCGTGGGACGCGTCATCAGGATACGGTTCAGTCGCCGACTCTGCCTCCACCTCGACGGCGTCCAATTCCGGGATGGCCGCGGGCAGTCCAACCTTCGCGGCCGTCATGACCCCGGCGCAGTCCCTTGGCTGGGGCCTCCGTGGCTTCGGCGCTGGGGAGATGGACGCGGTCGAATCGTCATCAACGTACCGCCGGCCTGGCTCCGTTCAGAGTTCGTGTGCGTGTACTTCCCGCATTTTTCTACCTCTTCCCCTTCCCCGCGATGACTTGCTGACATGGAAGCGTCTCGTTTTTCTAGTGTCGCGCGTGTCGCAAGCGCACGGCCAGTATGCGATTGCGGGAGGCTCGAGATCGGCTTATCAGCAGCAGCCGTCCCAGTATGGTTATGACTCGACATTCTCCAGGGGTGGCAGCATGAGCAGTCGATATGGTTCCGACGTGTATGCTTCTTCGACGTCCTCGTCCTCGGCCTGGAACAGTACGTTCTTTCCATTTCGTTTTATATGGCGTTTATGATGTTAACCTTGGCCGTGCAGGGACGTCCTAGTCGTCTGAATCTGGGACATACCTCCTTCCTCTCTCCTGCTTTCCTGGGTAGCGTTATCGGAACGCGCTCGAATGAAGACGCTTCGTCGCAGCGAGTCATTTCCGATCGTAAGAAGACACCCCGTATGCGCCGGTCGCATTGTGCCAACGCGCATGTACTCGCTACTGAAGACCAAGCCTCGCCATCTAACAGTCCCGTCTTGGTTACCCACCCACAACATCTTGGCGCAAGGAAACACGGACCTTGTACAGTACGGTACGATATCCACTACAAGAACATTACCGCTCACCTCATCTACATATACGATCCCCCCTCATGATCACCGTCATCATCTGCCGCACATATAGTCAGGGTTTCTCGTCTCTTCCATGCTGCTCGTCTATCCTCGGGTTTTCACCGTGTTTCAATAACGCTATTGCGCGACTCGCCTAGATATCTCGATATCCCGATAACCCCACATCCTTGCCTGCCCGCCGCACATATACATACCCCGCCCGCGCTCCGCTCATCCAATCGGCACGTCCCAATCTCCCATCCCATACCATCCCAATCGCATATATCCGCTGCTTTCGACGTCCGTTGTGCTGTTTACCGTTCCGTATGTGCTCTGCTGATCCTGCTACCAGCTAGCTCCTCTGTATCATATCTTGTTGCTGCTCGCGCTCCCGCTGCTGTGTTTTTGTTTTCTTGTTGCTGCTATCGTTGTCGTCGCCTCTTCTCTTGCTGTCGCTGTTGTCGGTTGGTGTCCGGTCCACGTAGATATTTCTTGGGGTTTTGGTTTTACAATCTTGTCTACCTACACGCACATATTTTTTTTTTGGTTTGTTCATTCCCCGGTCTCTCGCGTTGGTGGCAGTGTGCACGCCCTCACCCCCCACTGTGAGTTGGAACGTGAGGAACTTGGACTCGACGGATCGCGGATGCGTGGAGTATGAGATAGAGTCGGACTCGACTCTCGAGGTGAGTGTATGAAGAATTCTGGATGTTTGAACTTCGGTTTGTTGCTCGTGATATGTGATAGATGGTGCCATGGTGCCACTGGTCGTCTCGACACAACTCATACCGAGGATGCGAGGATTCGGGAACGCGCACGTTGAACTTGTGCATTCGCTTGTCATGGACGCGACGCGACGCGACTGGACTTGAACTGGTTAAGTACGTACTGGACCTCACACTTCCTGTCGCTCGGGAAAAAATCAGCTCATCGGGCATCGGGCGGAAAGAGCGTCATCGACTTGAGTACTGTCACCCACTGTTCACACACGCGGTCACTGGTAGGAGGCTGAGGACGGCGGTGAAGCTTGAAGCTTGAAGATTAAAATCATGAGGAGCGTGTCCGTGCAGCTAGGTGGAGTCAGAGTGGGAGATCTTTGAGGGATTGTGTAGTGATTTCTCTGGCGATTGATTCTGAATCATCTCGAGGGGATCGTGGCCAAGTTTGACCGCCCCGTTGTGTACTAGCGCGATTGAATCACTAGATTGTGAGGCCTCGCCGAAATGCAGGACAGTGGGCCTCCGGGGGGCCTCGCAGCATTTGCAGAGCCAGGACCCGCGATTCAGATTCAATGAAGCTCCTCTCGAGTCGCGTTTCCGAGATTGAGCACGGATCGATCCTCTGGAAATCGCTCTAAGCGTAGGATTTACGAACACGAACGAATCCGAAGCGAAGATTTCCAAAACGATTCTTCGACAGAATCACGTAGGATCCCCCACTCTGACCCCCTCCTTATTAGTAATAAGCACCGGTATCGGGCCGTGGGGTAGGTGCTGTATGCTCAGGATCGGGCTGCGGGTGGGTTGCGTGTCTACTTTTTGTTCCAGGAAGTAGGGCGCAAGAGCGAGGGGCAGGGAGCAAGGAGCTGGGAGAGGTCTTGGAGCACGAACTTGAAATACCGGGATCGGAGAGAGGGTACGGCCGCGGGCCAGGATACTATCCGCATACGATTCATGATTATCGACAAGTTGACTCAAGCTAGTACTCTGCTACTAACCACCCACGCACCGTGCACGCGCAGTGCGCGCCCTTATCAGGCTCTCTTGGCGGTGTCCCAGCATACTATTACCACTACACGAAAAGACACGTGAGTATTGCGTGGCTGGCGGACTAGTGGGTGGACGATGAGCTAAAGGTCTAGGGATGGCAGGCCTTGTATGCCTGAGATTTGGTCAAGACAGGCGAGGTGGAGGTGCGGCTGGTTCGGGTTCGGATCTCGGAGAGAGTCAGACGGACATAATAAGCACGAAGGCCGCAGCGAAGAGGCTTATTTCGGGGTTTCATACAGTGTGGAATGCCAGATTCAGAGGCGAGGTAGGTGCCCCTGGGGTGTGGTCCACACGGGTTCCACCCACCACCCCCCACCCGTCGCGCCCGGGAGGACACGAGGAGATAATGATGATGGTGGCGTTGTTGTATGTGCGTATGTGCCCGTGCGCGTGGTGTGCCGAAAAAGGAGGTAGTGTAGGGCGTTGGGAGACCGCGTGCTGGGAGGGGTATTGCTATACAGGGAAATGTGCCTGTGCCGCACTTGATTGGTACTATGTGCATGTGCGCACTGGTGCCTGTGAGGGTGAGTTAGACTTGCCTAGAGGGGAGCAGCAGTCGGAGATTTAGGAGACGCAGACGGAGACGCAGATGCGGACGGGTCGATCGGTGTATGTGTACTCGAGGGGAGCAGCTTGAGCTTGTTTAAACGATGATGAATGGATGAATATATGAAGTGGAGCGGGATGCGAAGTGGGTGATGAGATTGATCGAGACTGAGTGGGATATATGAATGAGAGGTGGATTGAAAGGTCGTGTCGGAAGCTATAGCTATTATGTGTGGATATGGAAATCCATAATTGCGCATCCGGAAAGCGTTTGCTCCGAGTTCGTCGAGCGCCACATAACGTGGGCTACGGAGGTCGCGTCCGGACGCGAGGGTACTTCGGATACGAGGACACGACATGTCCATCTCGGACGCGTGGCTTGAGATGAGATCGTGCACGGCGCGCGATCCACGATGCAAGTGCAAGAGTCACGGCGGCCCGTCGACCGATAGCACACTGCAAACTCGAGACGCGTGCTGCTGTCCGTAAGTCCGGTATTGAGGCTTCTCCCGCGCGGGTACCTATGCGTTTGTCGTGCGCGCGATACACGATGGCGATGCGCGCTGCACGATGTGCGCCAAGCACGATCGAGAATAGAGAAGCCGGTACTCAGGGGGAGGGGCTTCCGTCGGCAGGGACGGAACGCGGGTGAGGGACAATGAACGGAGGGCAGATTAGGTCGCCGTTTGGCGTGTCTTCAGGGTAGCGGTAAAGCCCGAACTCTGCAATGAAGAGGAGAGACGAGAAGGGCATCGGCTGCAGTTGATGTTCTGATAGCGGGGTAGAGACGAGACTGGGCGACCACACGGAGGGGACGCCGTGGGATGGGATGGGATATATCGATAGGTATGGTGAGCTCGTTCGTGATCGGAAATCGGGGTATAGTGGGAGCGTCAAGGGTTCGGGGCTCGCTTATGTTTGTAGGTTCCTGATATGTATGGATGGAATTTCAACGGAATTATTCCAATACGCAGGACCCTGCGTGGCGGAATGTTCGGAAGAAAGGAACAGCAACGTCTGAGTGCTTCTGAACAGTCATTGCCATCTGGGGTGTTTAGTATCCGGATGGAAGAGGGAATGATGCGTATCGAGACGTCAGTAGATCAACGCAGAATATGCTAAGACGAGATACAGGACCTACACTGAGCTGTTTACACTCTCACGCAGCAGAGGAGATGCCGATCACTCACAAGCTGGCGGCGCGATATCGATAACGTGCGTTCGTCAGAATGAAGCATAATCGTGGATATTGGAGTTGGGGATCGCTTGCGATGCTTGTGCGAATTCTCGGGACGATATCCCGGTGGCCCATATGACCACCTGAACAGAACGTCCGGGTCTTCGAGGATCTAGTCGTGCGAAATATGTCGGGACTTCTACGAGGGGGCGAGGTCAGAGTGGTTCTATCTGTGCTAGAATACGAGAATCACCGCGAGTCTGTCCAAAGCTCTCGCGCTCATCCCACGGATACAGTTAGTCCGGGAGAGTCACTGCATCAGACAGATAGAAGAGCGGTGGCTTCAGGAGCAGATCGGCTTTACTTTTCGGATACGATAGCGGGTGTTGTCGGGGTGTGCAATGCCGGCACACAGCACACGATGAGCACCGAGTTGCTGCTGACCAGAAGAGGCTGATATGCGGTATCCAGGTGTCCATACTGACACTTGAGCAAGGGTTTGGGGGTAAGTGCGTTGTGACGGCGGTGCTTCGCGTTGGGACGCAACACCGGTGTGGACAACACCGGCTTATGAAGGAGGAAACAGCTCTGCCAGTCACTTACTTGGGTGGTTTCTGGGAACCCCTTTGACAGATGCTTGTGCACAAATTAGCTCACAATGGAGACGTTCAGAGTTAGAGGGCAAAGGAGAGAATGTGACAGGGTAGAAAGGAGGACGACAGTGAACATGACGGTCGGGAACCAAGCTGCTGGTGGGCGTCATCGTGATCGACTGTTTGGGTATGCGGCGGAGCGCCCGGGTGCTTCAACCACGTGGGACGGATCGCACAGTCAGACTCACTGCCCTCTCACGCTCTTCCTCGTCCTCCAACTGCCTCCGCCTCTTCTCCCTCGCTCATCCGAGTCCTCCCTCCCCTCGCTACTCTCCCCATCCGCATCACACATGGCCGACAATATGGGACGGCGCCGCAGCGTCGATGTTGGAGGTCTCGCACTCGCTCTCAAGGATGAAGGACGTGGGCACGGTTGGGGAGGCTGGGAGGAAACTGACTGCGGTGAGACGAGGTGCGTGACATGTTCTGACACGAGAAGACACCCCTTCTGATATGCTCGCCTGCTACAGGTATGCA
This sequence comes from Fomes fomentarius, assembly GCA_022606135.1. NCBI lineage: Eukaryota > Fungi > Basidiomycota > Agaricomycetes > Polyporales > Polyporaceae > Fomes > Fomes fomentarius. Next base: position 236,698 of record JABYQN010000011.1, on the reverse strand, counting down.
GAGGTCTTGATAGACGTTCGTTTGCACACCGAGACTATCGTCAGCCAAGAGGGAGATCACATGTACGTGCAAGTAATGCTTGACTATTTCGCCGTCTCACAGCAGGTCAAGGGCGTCGTTCGTGGACATGGATCAAGATACGCGAGAACGCCTCATCCATTCGCTCAGCTCCTGGCACTTCGAGCCGCACAAGCTTCCTGAAGAGGAGATTATCGCTTGCTCGTACATCCTCTTCGAGGCGCTCTATCGAATAGAGCACATGTTCGAGACGGTTGCTGTACCCTTGAGTGAGTCCCTGATCTACACGTCACTATTACCTCTATGCATGCTCTCCGATTCGCAAGTTTTGCTCCATGAGTCACATGAATCCGAATCCGACATGTTCATATTGACCGAGCCTTATCGGAGACTGTAGCCGCAGACTGACCAACACATGCGTTTCACAGGTTGTTTGGCGGCCTTCCTACAACACCTGCGCCATCTCTACCGCCAAGGAAACTCCTATCACAACTTCCAGCATGCGCTGGATGTATTCCAAGCCGTGTATTTCTTCTTGCACTGTGCTGGCACGGTCCCTCCTGTCACCATACTGCTCGAAGATGGTCGAACTTGGGGACGAAAGAAGGAGGAGTGTGATCCGCTCGTATCATGCCTGACGCATGAGGACCTGTTCGCGCTGTATATCGCAGCGGTCGGTCACGATGTCGGACACCCAGGACTCACGAACGCCTTCATGGTAATGTATATCTCTCGTTCTCACTACCCAGTATCCGCTGACTCTCACCCAGCGAAACGCCAAGACACCGCTATCTGTTGTATACGATGACAAGTCCGTCCTGGAGCAGATGCACTACTCCCTCATTATGCAGATCATGCGTCACAATAACCTGGGCTTCTTGCTTGATCGCTCTACTCTTGGAACTCCTTTTCGCAAGTTGCTGCTGGGTACCGTATTGGCAACTGACATGGGCGTGCACTTCGACTTCATGGCGGAGTTTAGGAGTCTTCTTAATGGCGCCGATTTCCCGGAGTTAAAGAGACGTATTTTGGTTTGCCAGGCACTGATCAAGTGTGCGGACATTAGCAATCCGGTGAGTTCCACTGAGGATAATCAATCTATGTATCCTTAGTCCCGTCTAGAGTCGGCCATACCTTGTGTCACAGCATTGGGCAGCAGCGTTGGAGGCCGAATGGAGCAGTCAGCTGCTTCTCGAGAAGCATCTGCAATTGCCGCCGTCCGTTAAGCCTTCGGATAGTCGTATCGGCGAAGCGAACTGCCAAATCTGGTTCAACAAAACATTTGTACGTCCGCTGTTCGAACTTGTCGCGCAGGGCGTCCCTCGTAAGTCTTCGCGTCCTTCGCTACGTAACTTGCACTCACATGTCGCTGTGTAGCCATGGAACGCTTTGCCCGCCAGACTAGAGAAAATCTCAGTTCATGGCAGGTTCGTGCGGCTGAGCTCGCACAAGAGCCGGAGCTGTCCGCCGATAGCTCCGGTACACCGTTGGCGTGGCCTTCGCAAGCACCAAACGACTTCTTGACTGCTTTCCCTCCCGCTCTTCCCGAGTCTTTCCGTATACCTGAGGAGATTCTCTACCCATCCTGCTACCATCCCCTCCACCATCGCTACTCCAGCGTAGACCCGAGCACGTCGTCGTCATCAAGTACTGCTAGTCAGTACGAAAGCTGCGAGTCTTCATTACCTTCACCTGCATTCTCGCCCATCCTTCAGCCTACCCCGTCCCCACTTCTCCCACGAGTGCGACTCTTCCATCACGGTTAGAGTTGTCCAATCTTCCCTCCCTCGCGCATCCACATTCACCCCTTGCGCATCCACATTCACGGGCTCCGAGTGTGGTCTCAACAGCTCCTTCGGCGTCATCAGGGAGTGTTTTCAGCATAACGAACGAGGCAACAGCGGCAATTCGGGCGGCGTACAAGGCGAGCGTGCGGAAGAAAAAGAGTTTCCATCGTTCGTCGTGGAACCCCTCTCCTACGCCTTTCTCGGGTCTATCACCAATCATCCCTCCAACACAACAATCCATACCTTCGTCACATATAGGGAGCAGCCCTATGTCCCCAACAGGGGGCGATGACGGCCCGATGAGCCTAGGCGCGGTATCTCCAAGTACAGGAACCTTGACCCCAAGTCCACTCACTTCCGATGCGAATGCGACTACCGCCAGGTCGGTGCTACTCAAAACGACGATTGTCTCTGCGTCCTAGTCGTGGCTCCTACTCGCCTGGTCTTCTGACGCGTCTTCATGTCTGCGTGATCGCATGAACCCCATGTTTGTCCCAACGGACCGTATGACATCATGCTGTATTATATGTACCACCACGTACGTATGTATCTGAGTCTTGTCGGCTTATACTTTCCTGGCTCGCCGGGCCGTGTACTCTCGCCTTCCAACTATCCTTTTGTCATTGTCCCGTTGTTGACACTAGTAGGCTTGTTGCCTACGCCTCACGACCAGGACTTCGCATACCGCACTGCCGTGGAGCTCATGTCACCGTCTTACCATCCGTCTCCGCTCTGTATACATTCCCCCATCATCCCCGTTCCCGCATCTCATCGCTTTTCCTCCGTGGTACGATGCGTATCTGTAGGCCCAGGCATATTGGTTGTCCTTGATCTTGTGGGTTCATTGATATCTTCTCCATCTGTTATTCATCTCTTTCTCAATCTCCGAGCCGTCCGTCCCGCCCGTTCCTCAGCGTTTACAGGTGTTTCTTTCTTCCATATGCGCTCCTCATTGCGAAGTTCAAGGCTCCTCTGTAATCTGCAGAACTGACGATCGTGACGGCGCAAACTCTGCGTACGGCGACGGGTGTTAGTCTTGCCATGTTCACATTCGCAACTTTCGAACCCACAGAATTCTCTCTTCGTCCTCCGTTACTTCGCTATGTTGAAGTCTCGACAATCCTCGATTCGCCGTATTTATCCAGCTGTAGCAGTAATGATCCTAGTTGTCTCCATCCCCGATATCGGCTTTATTTCTCTCGATCTGTCCCTGGTGGTACAAAATACAGCACGCTTCCTAATACTATCCTATCCTGATAGTACAAACTATGCATCAGGTCGGTACTATTGCAATACCATCCGAAATCAACGCAGAAACAAGGTATTATACAAGACTTTGTTAGCTTAGCTTGAAGCTTCAAGGTCCGGCGTGACAAAAATGATCCAGTCGAAAACAACCAACCCAAGTCGTCTGCTATCAGTGTATCACTGCATCCCCGCCACCTTTATTCTGGCTCGCATCCGACTCATACACTGCGCTGCCCGTACCCACAGGGCCACGCAAGCTGTCCATGTCGGTGTGGACGACTCGCTCGAGGTTAATCTGGACACCCATAGAGTTCTGAGCGTGAGTTCTATCCCTTCTGTTCTTCCAGAACGAGCGCATAGTCGATAGCCCAGTGGTAGTGATCGGCTGTCTGCCATTTGCCTCGGTGCGTGTACGCACGATGAGCATAGTGAAGACTAGGGCTGTGACCGGCGGAAGCTGCAAGGCGGGGTTCAGTACTGCATACCGATGGGGAGATAGGAACCCACCTACGGAGTCAAGGAAGATGAAAAATACGTTCGAGCCGATACCGTCACTCACGATGAGAGCCGTGAGGTGTGCACAATAGAAAGCAGCTACACGGGGTCATCAAAAGCAAGACATGAGTTGAATTCAAATCGGTACACACCGGTCTCGATGACGACCCCAAACACCCGACTTGTCGTCCGGTCACCTCGCACCCTGGTGCTCGCAACTTGCGAGGTGACGTCACGGATCTTCCAGCAAACCAGGACTGAGGGCCAATACTTTACATAGGTGACCTTAGTGTGGTATGAATAAGTTAAGACGCACTGGCGCAGATTACATTCAGGCAGAATGTGATGATGAAGAACTGGGTGAAACGGCGGCTGACTTCTGTCTGAATCAGGTTTCCTCCTGTGGCCGTTTGGGCAAGCGTCCATGAGGCAAGGATACCAACGCCTGCAAAGCATCTTAGATAATTTGACACATGAACTGAACCCCGCGGGGCTTGCGCACGCACCGATGTCACCCAACAGGAGCCCGACCGGGGCGACAATCACGAGCCAGTTCATGTTATACACGATGTACGTCCGGTAAACCTGTCGAAAATCATCGGTGAACCACTATGTAACAGCCTGGTAGCGCGTCGGGTACACTGAGGCATACGCACCATGATGCAGTCGGAGATGATAGCGAGCACGATGGTGACAGTATTCTTGATCATCGAACCTGTCGTTGCAGGATTCGCCCAAAATGCTGCAGGATCGGCCAGAATGGCGCCCTTCGGACCCGAAACGGCCAGTGCTTGATATCCGCGGATTACCTCTACTACGAGGTCCTACGGCAGGCGTCGATGCACACCAGCCTTTAACACCAGGACGCTTACTGACAGAATAAATATGACTCACGAGTATCACGATTATAAACATGACAAAACATGTGATCGGCATCCACAGCGAGAGCCCGTCGCGCATTTTCCTCCTTAGAATAAGAAGGCATTGCGGTAGGTACACGAAGTATGCACCTAGGTAGGCGAGACGTATACCGCATCAGCACTTAATCCTCATATCATATAACTCACAGGTCACGCGGCTGACATACCCGTGAAGAATATCTGGAGCCATAGACCGACCAAATGCGCATTGGGGTTCAGGATGTCGTCCATGGTCAGCTGCTAGACTCGTCAACGTGTTGCTCCGTCGAAATGAAGACGGTAAACAATGAAATAATCCCAAGAGACCGGGATGTCGAGAGCACGCGAAAGACGAATTGTACCTGCGGAGCGGCATCGCTCAGCACATATATAAGATGTGGAGAAGAAAGGACCACGCACGGCGTGTGCTGTGCCTGACAGATGCACAAGGTAGAAAGATGATGCACAAACAAGGAGTGGCTGGAGTTGCACCCGTCTAGGAAGCGAGTTACTGTGCAAAACGTGTGCGACGCCACCGGGGATACCTTGAACGCCGGTAAGCCGTTGAACAAGTCAATCTTTGGCAGACTCTGACATATTAAATGGAACGTACTGCTACGTGCACCCGGGTATGTCCCTACAGAGACACTATATAGGTATGTGGCACGTGGGGTTGAGCCAATGAACCAGACAGACAGGCAGCCCTTGAATGCAACTAGGCGGTCAAAGACGACATGCTGGCAACCGTTCCGGCATGGAATGCTACTCCTCGACGTGCGGAATGCACGCGCTCTCGAATGAGGGTACCGTGGGTGACTGTTGGGAACTTCCGAAGCGACCCGTGCTGATCGCCAGGGTATACGCAGTCCTCAATAGCCTGGTTGCATGTCCGGTTCAACACGACCCACACAGCTCCTCGCGGTTATCACCCTACAAGCGACGGAGCTGAAACGGGACCCCGCATGGTGCATCTGTTACAAAGAGGATCTGGACTTACTTCTCATTGAAGTGAGCGTTCGCGATTGGTAACAACGTTCCGGTCCGCCGCTACCAGGCATGCCAGTGCTCCTCCCTATCCTCTCGGATGATACTGCGATTCGTTCCTCACGTAGGACTATTCCATGCTGAACGGTACTACACCGCACCATCACAAGTAGCAGTAGGTCCGTCCGCCCTGCCTTCTGTCGTTCGCGGGTCAGTTAGATATGGAGAGCATCCGGGGAAGTCAACTCACCTTTGGAGTGCAGGTCCCGGATCCATCCCATGCCTTCGCGGGATACATTGGGGTCACAATGTCCAAACGTCACACCCATCGGCTCCTGAAATAATGGGCTGGATCAGTTAGAGACGCAAACCGGACGGAGGAGGCGCCGCAGCATGGGGCAAAGTTCAGAAGTACTCATCTGCCACTGTTGCCAGCTCGAACGTACTGATATCAAACAGCCGTGAGGGGGCGCATCGGTGGCGAACATGCGCGCGAGTCCGGCGAACAACTTGACGCCACAATGGTCGCGAGCATGATGAATTTGGAGTCTTAATAGAAATTCGACTCCTTGATGCAGGAGGATCCTGTGGAGTCCTTCGTGAATATTCTAATGATGGCGATCGTGATCAACGAGCCCTCAACCCGATAAATTAGGATGCTGCTGCCAGAAAGAAACGGGTGAGGCGTCTACATTGGAGAATACGGATAATCAACAATCAAGGCGCACGACGTTGAATCTGACACTGGCATCTCATGTTTCGTGTATACCGCATGATGTATTGATACAACGTACAAGCAATCGAAGCCGATATTCGTCGCACATTCTGTCTGCTGTGATGTACTTCGCACCAGCAGCAGTGTTACGACTACACAACCTCGTCCACCTTCGACCGATGGATGCAGAACCCCTACGCTCCCGCGTCTCACCGTGAGCATTCAACGCAAGGCAAGAAAAGACATAGTATCACCCACCGGCACGACCCACTCCTTACAGCTACAACACACGCCCGCCCAATCATAATTCCCCAGCTTCGCGCCACACTTCTTGTTCGGACAGATGATCTTACCCGCCATATGGCCTGCCTCGAGGAACGGCTCCATCCACTTCATCTGTCACCCGAAATTGCAGACCATCGTCCTCGTCAGTCCTCCGAGAACAATTCTGCGGAGTTCACAAGACACAAAGGACGGAAGAACGACACGTACCGGCTCGACGAAATATCCCGAACACTTCGGGTTGGCCAGAATCGGCGGACTGATTGGCGTAAAGTAATTCGAACTCTTCACCGCGGCGATCCCCGGGGTCTGCGGCAGCGAACGCGTAGGTGAAGGTGCCCCAGGCGCTGACATCGGAGTCATCGCAAGCCCAGAGGGCGCACGCAGAGCAGCGAGCTTCGGGTGGGATGAGAGTTGCGCTGCGAGGTCGGAGGGGGACGCGAAGGAGCTCGAGACGGTGAGTGGGGGGCGTTGGGAGGATAGTGGTGCTACGACGTCTGTGCTTGCTGCCGCGGCACGTGCGGGTATTCCCGAGTCTTTCTCGCCTCCTGACACTGGAGGAATCCCCCCCGCGACCGTGCTCGCATCCGTACTCGCACCAGAGGATGCACCTCCGGCTGCGGCCAAGGCTGGTCGCTTGCCGTTCTCCTCGACTTCCCTCTCAGTGTCAGACTTCGTCGTCTCCTCGTCAGTCGAGTCCTCATCAATAGCAGAATCGGACAGTGCATCCGACGCAGACCGTCCAATCTGCGCCGACGTAAGATCGAGCTCAAGCAGCGCCTGTGTCAGAGGCCTGTTCTCTGTGATCGATCCCAGTCGCGCACGGCTGTCATGGATCGACGGTCGTCGTGACATGCCAGACGAAGGGGAAAGTGGTGGTCCAACAACTGGTTTTGCTCCGCTGGACGAAGAAGCGCGTCGAGCAGGTGCACCGGAAGCTAATGGACTGAGAGGTTTGGGGTCGTTCATGGATGGTCTGCGCGAGGTTGCTGCTGATAGAACTGCAGGGGTTGGAGGGCCTAGCTGGCCGTGATCGAGCATGTGTTCTCGCGCCGCGAGCTCCTGCCTGAACTCGAATCAAAATCAGCGTAACATACCAAGGAGTATAGAGCGCTAACCTGCACATCTTGCACCGAATTCTTCGACGAGGTGGAGGCGCAGGAGAATCCGTTGGGCTGTAAGGGAACTTTGCGAACATGTCCGTTTCGACATCACCTTCCCCGTCTAACAATGCAAGTGAGCAGAACGTCGATAGACGTTGACGGAAATGCGGATCAAGGAACAAAGCGAAGTTTGCATCTATGACCGAGCTTTCACACGTGCTGCGGCAGCGGACGTGCGAGCTTCGGGAAAAGGATATGAATGATAGAAGATTGGTGGACTCACTCATCACTTCGTTCACTACTCTCTCGAGGTAGAACATGCGCGTCTCCTTATCCCGCTTCGACACTTTGAACGAGGTTTGGTAGAAGATATGAAGTTGGCGCATGAAGCCTTCATTCGGTCTGATGGCTGTACGCTTTAGGCTAATAACACCACTTTCACTAGACGAAGGGACGTACTGCACATCCGGACGGGCTTTTCGAATCGTCTCCAAAGCGCCTTCTGGATCAAGACCTTGTGTGACCATCAGGTATGCCGCAACGATGGCCACACTGCGGCCTACATTCGCTTGAGAAAAGCATCCGGGAAGGACAGCAGGCTCGTGAGTACTCACTCATTCCCGCCTGGCAATGCACGAGTATGCCATACCCCCTGTCGAGTTCAGACTGAATGAAGGTGATGGAAGGCACGAAATGCTGCAGGATGTCTGCAGTCTCAGTGTCGTCGATGTTGATTTGGTGCCGAATGAACGTCTGTCTTGCAGTATGTCGGGAGCTGATCGAGCCTGAAGATGCCTATATGCGTACCTCGTTGATCGATACTCTGCCCCGCATGGCAGACAAGACACTGCGGATATTGTGCGCTCGCAAGTTCTCTGGGTCGAGGGCGCTTGGGAGGTCACCCAGCCAGAGATTGGAGACGATCTCGTCCATCGACATCGCGCTCGTCTTCTTCGTTTCTCAGGAGGTCGTGTTACGTGCTGGAGGTACGCGCAATGATGGGGAGATAGAAGAAGGGGTGTGGTGGGAGAAAGCGAGATTTTAAGGAGGGAAAGTGCTGGACGTCGAGGATGAGGTCATGCACACCGGGCGCGTCAAGCGCCCTACGCGTCGTGACTCGTATGTTCCGCCACCGTCAGACTCACTGCGCTCACTGACATACGTACTCGTACTATTAGCCCCATGATGAACGGCGTCGCTCCTCCCAACCCGCCTCCTCCTCAGCAGCCTCCACAACCACAGCCTGCCTCAGCTCCGCCCGTAAGTAATTCACTGACTACGTCATTCCCGACAAACTGACTGCAAGAGTTCACAGGCGCAGGCTAATCAAGGAACATCTTCTCGCGTCTCTCCAGCGCTCCTGCACGGCGCTGAAAAGCTCAGCCAGCTCCTCGACCGGCGTGTCAATGCTGTCAGAGCGGAATATGAAGAGAAACTGCGTGTCGTGACGCGAGAGCGCGACGCTCTCCTGTCTGGCAATGCCATCAAGCCAGAGGCTGCACTGTACGCCGAGCTCGCGACACACCGTGCCGCACGAGAAACCCGGGCTCAGGAGCATGCCGGATGGGCAGAGGAGAACAAGAAGCTAGCAGAAGAGATCAAGAGGTTGGCAGAAGAACGCGATTCGCTCGCTCGGGATCGCGACGACCGGTCCAATAGGCTCTATGAGGCGGAGAAAGAGGCCACACGCTTGTTCTCCGAGATTGAGGTGATGAGGAGCGAGAATGAGAAGCTGAAGAGAGCCCTTGCCGCCGCGTCGCACGCTCAGACACAGCCAATGCGCGCGTCCGAGGTGAGTGGCTGTCGTCCTACTATCCTGTCCCATCCTCAAGGTGATCCGCAAGCCCAGCAACCCCCCTCGAGTCCCTTAGAGTTCATCCACTCTCCCACGGCGCGTTCCTCCACACTCCCTACACTCGCCGACTCTAGCAGCACCCTGTCCCTGTCCTCCACCTCGTCCACACCCAATCCCCACCCCGACCCATCATTTTCGCAACAGGTGCGTTTCTCCTCTCCAGCAGACCTGGCACTCGAAGATCTGATTACTACCATGTCGTCCGACCTCTTCTCATCGATCACCGACTCCGTCATGCCGGCAATCGAATTGGACGACATACCTTCTTCCTCTCCCTTGATGCGGTCACCTTCCAGCCTCCCTCCTTCGCGCCCAATGCAGCATCTGGACTCGCAGGATGTCGAAATGGCTGATGCGGCGGCGGCTGCTTCACCCCAGCCGTCTTCTTCACCAACCACCGTCGATCCTAGGACGCTTGCTCCTCCCTCCCCACCAACCAGCACCATGTCCTCGAGTATCACTCCAAGGCAGCTGATTATCACAGCACCACAGTCGGCCATTAAACCTCGTCCGTCGATCAAGCCGCGATACTTCCCTGCCCCCGGGGATACCACGGAAATTGTGCATGTGCCACGCGATAGTACCCCTGGGTCGTCTTCCCAGTCGCTTCAGCGGTGACCGATCTGTTCGTCGGTGAGACTTGATCAAGAACCCCTAGTGTGTTGCATTCTGACTTGTTTATCGTCAGGGCTTGTGCTGGGATCATGACATCTGTCGTTATCGCCGCTACTATCACCGTTGTCGTTTGCACCGTGCAGATCATGTACGCTTACATCTCAAGATCGTTGCAGTGCGGAGCTTCATCTGCATGTATTACCGTCCAACATTTCATAGCGTCATGCCACGAATAAAGCAGTCTCACGCGGCTCGACTTCATGTTTCTTCCTCTGACCCGCCTGCCTCGCGTTCAGCCTCGTGGTTGCCGGAGCCTCCGGTCGTACGTACCGTGTATATACAGTTCTTACAGCCTTCCATTCTTCCCTCCGGGCTCGTGTTCAGTGTGAACAGGACACAGCCAACATACTGAAGTACTAGCGCTCTCCCAGTGCCAGCACGGGTTTAATCGCATGGCTCAAGCACTTCCGCTCCGCTCGGTGGTCATAGAGCACCGTCGCAAATGTCGACTCAACGCATAATCGGTAAGCGCAGATATACACAAGGTCCGGGACCAGTGGAAGGTACGTCGGGCATTAGCACGACGGTATCTCTATTGTTTGAATGGGACGAGGTGAGTGGCACGGTGCACGTCTGCGACTGATCCTGGTCCCTCGTGTCTATCTTGCAGATCATGGGCGAGCTTGACCTTTACCTTTGCCTTCGGTTGCTGTAGGTGCAGAAAGATGGAAAAATGGACGTTTGAGTGCAGTATCGATATGCACTAGTCCCTTGCATGATCGGGACTTCACTGGCATCATGTCACCTCTCAGAATACTCAGAGTCTCTCATCAGACGTGATATATAGTACAATCTCAGTACAGTCAAGCTCGACGATACAAAACCAAGCCGCGTCTTCTTGCCCTTGTGATCTTCTGGCTGCGATATCGTTCAACCCAAGGCGATCCTACAGATCAGGCGAGTCTCAGCCGTCTGCCCCACTCATGATACAAGAGCAGGAATTAGTCAAGGTACGTACTTCTTCAACCCATCCAAAGATCCGTTGAACTCATCTTGATCGCCAGGGTTCGGGCCCGAGTCTGCGTACTGCCAGAATGTCGCGAATCTACGTCGCATGGGGCACGATGGATCAGCGGTCTGCTACCACCTCACAGGTGCATGTAGATGCGACGACGTACGACCAGCCAGCAGGGAGTGCGCCGATGCTCGAAGCGTAGCGAGCGACCCAGAGCGGGTTTGTAGACGCGAACGCGGCGCTGTTGCCCGTGCAAGTCTTCCACCAGTCCGTCGTGGAGTAGATGACTGGCTGTTCATGAGCATGCCACTTCTGGGCGGTCTATGGAACGGTGATGGAGAGCGACTGACCGGGGTACACGCCCGTGGCTGCGTGGTAGGTGTTTGAGAAATCCTTGATCCAGGAGACCATCGCTGACGCGCTCAGACCGTAGCACTCAGCGCCGCTCGGGTTGTCTGTTGGCACCGACTGTGAGCGCACGTCACCGGAATAGTGTATAGGTAATGAAAGTACATGCATTCGATGTCGAGCGCGCCGGGAAGCGTGATGCCGTCTTTGGACCAGCCACCGCCGTGCGCGAGGAAGAACTTGGCTTGCGTGGCACCCGAGCTCAAGTTGGGATGGGCAAAGTGGTACCCCCACGAATCAAGCCTGCGTTAGTCGCGCCAACGTAGTGGCTCGAGAAGCTGGGGTCCGTGTACGCTGAGGCACTGGTGAGGTCACAGCTTCAGATAATCCGAGCATAGGGACTACTCACTCGTGCCCTCGGTAGCCTTGATGTACACGAAGGAGAGCCCGTTGGCCTTGACGGTGTTGAAGTTGACGGAGGGTTGGTAGTGCGAGATGTCGATGCCCTTCGGAGCGGCGCGCTTCTCGAGGGTCGGCGAGGCCGTGGACGCGGCGATGGCAGCAGCCAAGGCGAGGAAGGCCGTCGACAGCTTCATCTCAGGTGTGTGTGCGAGCGTGTGCTTGATACTCCACGCTCTTTTGCGCCGCTCTTGACCAGCTTTTATACGCTGTTGACAGAAGCAACGGGCCCGGGTGCGTCGTGGCACCGGGAGCCATCTGCTATACCGTCTGGTGATCAGCGCGCATGTGCGTGCTGGGCATCTTCGAGGACGCACGATGGTCGTTGTACACAAGGTGGAGTGAGAGAGATACCTGGAAAGGATTGTCGGAGACGGGTCGGGGTGCCTCTCGAGAGTTTAGAAGACGGGGAATTGACAGGAGTGCGTGATACAGTGACGTCGGCCGCGTGCGGCAAATAGCGATAGCGGTTTGCTCTGACAGGTCATAGTGGGTTCTACCATCGTCGTACGCTTCGACTTGATGGTTGAGGAAGAGTCCGTCTTGATGGTATCCCACAGCTTCCTTAACCGGCTGCGACTCGAGCCTGCTGGGTCTCGACGGGATCGTCGTCCTGGTCATCAGGAGTAGCGTCTGTCTGCGGGGTGCAGGATGTGTGTGTGGTTCCATGTTTGGTTGCAGGTCACTCAACTGCTATTCCAAGCACAGCGCTATCCCGCATGTCCACCAGGCGGTTCAACCTCATGATGCAGGCGTTCGGAGTATTGTTGTGCATAAGGTAGAGTGTCAGATACGCTGAGAGTGATGCAATTTATCAGGCCAGCTGTCAGCGCACACGAAGCTTCGCCCAGGATCGCGACTGCTCGAATCACCGTGCGTCGGATGTGTCAGCCCGGTGAGTCTAAACACCCACGCTAATATGACGCTATGAGGCAAGATTGCGCGCCTGAGTCATGTAGCGGCCTCAGTCACTAGTGCTCAATAATTCCAGGCAAACGACGTAGAACATCTCTTTCAGTAAATCCAGTTCTCTCTGTCAACTACCTCCTCTTCAACGAGACGCATGCCGGTGTTTGCTAGCGTGGATGGCTCGACTGTGCTGCATAGATCGGTGCGGCAGGTGTCTTCGGACTGCTGGTAAGCACCTTTCCCTCAATGACAACAGGACAAGCAGTGGACTCCTTTCGAGATCACTCATCTTGCCAAACATCTCTGCTGGTTCGTCCACTCGCCGCCTTCATTCCTAGAGGCGATTGACATCATCATACCTGTCGGATCCCATTTAGGGTCTTCGTTATTCGTGGAGGCCACCTGGCGACCGTCGCATTCCAGATTCCGTGTCTTCTCAACTCCGTACGTGTCTGCAATGTTCCGCTGGCACTCAAAGTTGCTCATCGAACATGCCAACTTCGGGGGCGCATGGGGACGAGATGATACTCAGACCATCCTACTACACTGTCTCGCCATTCATTCTCAGGTGTGTTAGGATAGATTGGCCGCCATTCGGGTGACTAAACTCACCCTCAAATCACAGGTCAATGTGGCATCCGCCTTAACGCGCTGGGTCTCCGTTCGATGTGGCCGATGCTCTTCTCTGAGTCGGAGCCCAATGATTGCTGGATCTCTGATTCTCTGAAGCACCGTGATCACGAACTCGGGTAACGTCTCTTCCTGTGTTTCTCCCGAGGGATGCATTGGTCAGGTCTGGCGCGCGAAAGTCACGCACAACCCATCAAACGTCCATACACCATGTGAACAACGCGAATGAGTGGATGAGCGCAAGTAGATGCCGGCTAACCCTGTGTCTTGGAATCAGGATCTACGCTCCGTTTAAACATGCCGCTCATCGGATTGTATGGCCTTCTCGAGTAAATGGCGGGTCGTAGTACTGCCTCCAGATGAATTCTGAGAGACGTAGACACGCAGTGACCCCCCAAACCTTCCATATGATGAGACCTACGAGAAGGGCATATCAATATGGGTGGACATGGTGGAAGGACGTACCGGCACATGCATAGGGTCAAAGCCATGTACTAGTAGCTACAGATTATCTCCACCACGCTGACGGGGCCCTTGGTCTCGAAATTTCCATACACCAGCGCCATGATTGCAAAAGATAAGGACACGACCATGAACGTCCCCAGCAAGTGAGGAGTTGTACGGGAGCAACTCGATCACATCGGTAATTCCTCTCCATCTTCGTTAATCTGTGACATCACCGGCACACAATAGTGAGGCGTACGTGTCCATGCTCACGCCGGGTCTAGACTGTGTCAGGGGGTGAGGCAGTGGTCACAATTCGCATTGAGTGGGAGTCCGGATGGCCCGTTCTGAACCAGACTGCATGATCATCCTCGAGCCGTCTCACGTCCTACATCACCCTACATCAGGATATGGGTTTTATTGAACTTTGACCATCCTTTTGACGATCCGAGCGGTCTTGATCACCATGGTCCGACCACATAACCGAGAGCCCTATTATAAGCATTAGTTGTGAACACGCGGGAAGCCGCTCTTACCGAAAGATTATGTATTATCCGATAGTGAACCTGACTAGACGTCATGTCTGCCCCGTATGCATCCTATGGTTCCCAGTGAAGATCACGGACTCAGCAGAAACTTCGTCTTAGAAGTCTTGCGCGCCAAAGTAGACCCACAAACGTATATAAGGACGCCCTCGACTCAGTACCGAGCTCAACACCATCGCATCTCATCATCCACAGCTAGTCTGTGGCATACTTCATCACTTACCTCGATTCAATAATCCACACCGCACCTACCTTACCCCTGACTCAATCCTCACCCCTCACCCCTCAAGTCCGCACACCATGACGCCCACGTTCGTCCGCCGCTTCACCGACAGCCTGATCCTCGTTGAGCGACCCTCCGCGTTCTTGGCGACCGACATCTTCGCGTCGAGGCCCCTCGCATCCTGCATGCGTCGGACAGCCACAAACCGAACGCCCGCATCGGTCGACCCCACGAAGTGGACACGCAGGGCACCAAAGGCCACGTCGACCGAAGCGGTCAAGCTCCAACCCGTCCCCGAGGACCCGGTCTACACGACGTTGCGCATCCGCTCGGACCCCCCCATCGCCCAACGCAGGATGGGCGGTGCAATTGGATTCCTCATCCTACACGCCCTCATCTTCGTGATGCTGTCGATGACGACCCCACCGTCGGGAGTAAACTGGGTGGCTGATATGCAGTGGCCGATGCTCCAGTTGATCAACGCCTTCATGTTCACCGACACCGCGATGGTGGCCACGGCGGTCCCGGATTCCTACTACCCCCTCGTCATGGACACCGAAGAGCCGGGACGTTACTAGGCGCAGAAGGAGCTGACCAGGAGGGCTGGCTGGCCGGATGCACCCCAGTGGTTGGCTGAGTAGTACCTGGCATGCGCTAGAACTCGTTTGTCATATTAGATGTACCACCCAACCACGTATCATCGAAAGCTCTATCGGATGTTTGAATGTGTCCATAGTTATCTGTGACACGTTCAAGTTGCAGGATTCGGCATGTGACCATGGGCAATGAACATTGCGTAAGTACCACAACTCTCTGTGACCTACCATAGTCGTCACAACAGCGTATCGAGTCTACGTAGCCTGAAAGTGGGAGCACGAGAAGCGTAGAGGTTCTGAATCCGAGGAGTGGCTAGCCTAGTACATAACAGCAGTTGAGGCTTACACTGCATGAGCGCCCCCAATCCACGTGGCACAGGTTCTGGTTCGGTTCGACTGGACTGGACTGGTTCAGCTGGTCTGCTCCTGGCACTGCCCGCCATTCCATTCTCTCCAGAAGATGAATCATCAGCTGCAGGGTCCTTTGTGCGGTATTTGTGATACATCATACATCACTATACCCAATAGATACGCAGTCCGCCCCTCGCACGCTGTCCATCAAGAGGAATTCTCTGGATTCCGCCCAGTCAACTTCTCCAGCACCGGATCGGAATCGGAAGCACTGGGAGCTAATCATGATCAACCGCTGGGCTCAGCCTCAGAGCAGGACTTTATATCTCTCTGTCGACGACGGTTATATCAGCATTCCCCGCTCGTAACACTAACACCATGGCCGAGCGTAGCACTGACAATCACTACGTCTCCCTGCTCCTTCCGGCGTTCCGTGAGCACGCAGACAAGCCGCTTTTCAGATCCTACACTGGGCGCGACGATTACTGGGAGAAGGCCACATACCGCGATGTAGAACAGCGTCTAGCTGCGGCGCAGAAACACTGGCAGCAGGTCCTCGCCCCTCTCAACACCAAGCCCCTGGATATCATTGGTTTCTGGTACGGGCGCTGTCTTCAAACCTTTCGGACAATAACTCACCACCATCATTCTTGTAGGCTCACTGGTCGGAAGCTCTCCGACCTGATCAACTCCATCGCCATCTCCGCGCTGGGATACACGCCGCAGTTCTTTGGAGGATACTTCAGCAATGTCAACATGGTCCTCGAGCTGCTCGCGAAGAGCGGCGGTAAGGCGATAGTCACGGACAGCACCTACTCCGAGGAGGTCCTCTCCGCTGGAGTGAAGGTGCCTCACTTCACGCCACTGGAGTACGATCAACTCTCGCAGCTCGTCTCCGATGCGGCTGCGAATGGGAAATTGGAAGAGCTCGTCTTCGCTCCAGCGCACCCTGTCGGCGTCGACGACCTCGCAGTACTCTTCCACTCCTCGGGAACGACGGGTGGTTCTCCGAAAATCATCCCGAACACGTACAAGATGTTGAAGGCAGTCATCAAGTACAAGTGGCCGAACGCGCAGGTTCCTAACGAGAAACCCACTCAAGTTACTGTTAACACGCTCGGCAATCTCGGCCACATTGGCGCCTTTCATAGTGAGTATTCCACCGATCCTTGATCCTGTCTCCTTGACCGACGGACTGTGCTCTCAGCGTTCATTGGATCACTCGCCAGAGGGGACTGTGTTGTACAGTCATCGTCTATGGCAATCAAGGTTCCAGAGTTCGTCAACATGGTGCGCGAGTGCGGTCTCACCGTCCTCGTCCTTTATGCGACGTTCCTCGCGGATGTCATTCGCGCTGCGAAGGAAGATCCGGCCGTCAAGGATGCGCTCAAGAGTCTGAACCAGATCATCCACACTGGCGTTGCTCTCAACAAAGAACAGGAAGAATGGGCGTACGAGAATGGCATCCGGATCACTGTATGTGTAGTTTGTGCGGGTACCTCGCTGACAATCACTCCTGATCTTGCCATTGACAGACATCGTACGGAACCACCGAGACTGGTAAGCATCTGCGACCACCTCCTACTTGGATAGAGACCAAGCTAACTCCCCATAGGTCCGATGATGCGCTCGCGCATCGGCTTTGACGCGTCATCCCGGCTCCTGCGACCCATCGAGGGCGCGCAACCTCTCTTCCTCCCTCATGGCGACCAAAACAACATCCAGTCTTCCGGCGGCGTGCAGCTATACGAGATGGTCGTGTCCACGTCCGCGGACGACGCGCCCCCGCCCGAGTTCTGGTCCGACGATGGGTACTATCACACCAAAGACCTTTTTGAGAAGATCGAAGACGGCTGGGTCTATCGCGGGCGCGCGGGAGACTGGATCAAGCTCCACGATGGTTTCTGCGACACGAAGTGAGTAGCACCCCTCCGTCAGTCTGCAACCCGACATGGTGGGGGGTATGTCGGCTTCGGGGCGTCGACAAGTTGCCCTGCTTCCATTTCTGACGGTCTGCCATTCTAGGTCAATCGAAGACAATGCCAGGAAGACGTGCGCAGACCTTGTGAATGAGGTCGTTGTGGTTGGCACGGGGCGTCGCTGGCCGTGCCTCATTGTTGAAGCCAAGGAAAGTGGTCTCACTCCGGAGCGGAAGAGCGCCCTCTCGGAGACGATCGTGGAGCGAACAAAAGACTTTTACAAGAACCTCTTCCGGCACGAGAAGATCGAGGACCCAAAGAGGGTGTTGATCGTCGAGAAGGGGACGCTTCCGCGCACGAAGGTAAGCCTCCACGAAGGCGTGTACACGGTACGTTGTAGCTTGTTGAGCTGACGAATGTTTTTGCTTTGCCTTGACTTCGATAGGAGAAGGGCAATGTGAGGTGAGTATCGTTTGTATCAATTTCGTTGTTGAGTTGGCTGATTGGCTCTACGGCAGACGTGCTGCGACGGAAGAGCTGCTCGAGAAAGAGCTAGATCTTGTCTCCGAACGGGCCTGAGATTGCCCAGATAGCAATCGCGATTTGCTGCTAAACGTGTACCCCGTTGTCATACCGAATGTAACACCAGGAGCCGATATGCGCTACTTCATTACTCTGACGAGCTTGCAAGGTGCTCGTACTTGGACAACATTGAAAGTTATAATTAACGAGTCAAAGACAGGGGGCGTCGGTAGATAGTGTGGAAACAGGACAGACACAGACCAACCAAGACAGTGGTGGCAAGCAGCGTACATCATATTTGTACCAGATACTCTCGTTCGAGGGTATTGCACTCACCGGAGCATTCTCGCCCTCCTTTGCCTTCTCCTTGCGCTTGTTCTCCGTCAGCCACCCAATGTTACCGCCCGCGGAAAGGAGGATCGCGAACTGGAACACGAGCAGCGTGATGGTCGCGGAAATATACTTTGGTGCGGACGAGATCGCGCCCAGGAGCCACGTCGAGAGAATGGAGCCGAGCTTTGTCATCGTCGTGAGGGGCGCGAGGTACGTCGCGCGGCGGGTGAGTGGTGCGGAGTTGTTCGCCATCCAGTCGCCACAGTCGCCATCCATGCCCCGAGCGGCGGCCCCTGCCCGATGCAGTACGTGCCTGGAACAAGAAGGAAGAGCGAGGTCCGGATCTCAAGTTCCACGGTTCCGGTGGAATGAGATGCGGTAAGGTTGCGTTACACGTACCATCGAACATTCCGAATCCAATCGCTGCGACGGCGGCGAAGAAGACGATGGTTCGACCGCGCTTCCCGTAAAGATTGAGGTGAGGATGGAGACTAAGGGCAGTGCGAATGAAATGTAATAATGTAGACATGCGATGATGCGATGAGAGTGTCGGATGGATTGTCAAACGAGTGTCGTAGTGAGCGCATAGCATGGAATGGAGAATCCAAGAATACTCACGGACAGCGCTGACTGCGAAGGGCGACACGCTCATGAGCTGTGCCTCAGGCCCCGCATAGCCCAATGCGGCCACAATGCTCGGGAGGAAGCTATGCAGGACGGGTGAGTCACATATGATCCGTAGAGACACAGGCAGAAGTGAACTGACTATGCAAGACCCGATAGAGGATAGAGTAGCGCCTATGGAAGTCTGGTAGCTTAGACAAGCGCGAGACTTTACGTGAGAACATACCGATGAAGAAGCCGGCGAGGGGCGAGAAGAATGACGTGCGGCGCCATTAGGCCCATGTGTACTCATCGCCATGCTCGTTGTTAAGGATCCTAGTGGAGGGTCTGCGCGATGAGTCTCTTGTCGCTCTCATTCAGCCTGGGTACCGCAATCGGATCCTCCGGGAGCAGTGCGAATGTTGAGAGACCAAAAACCATGGTATGCAAGCCCTCTTGCTCGTCGATGATGAGTCAGACTACGGAAGTTCATGAGAATAGTTCGTCATACGGACCAGGATGAATAACCAAGCCCAACCCGGCGGGTCTCCAACCCCGTCCATCTTGATGATGGCAGCAGCCAGAAGTCCTGAGAATGCCGACGCGGGATGCGGTAGCCGAGAATTGAATGGACATTCTGTTGAGGTGAGTTGAGGTACGTTCTAGTTCAGCCGGGTTGCCGAGGACAGCGTTCGGATGAGACTATACTACAACCGGAGCTGCCTACCCAGGTAGAATGAAGACAAATAGAGAGAGATGCCTTGAAGAAGACCACTTACATAGAGAACACATAAGACGCAGGCGCGATCAGATTAGAACCAACGGTGCATGAATCAAGACACAGCCGTACCCTCGAATAGCCCAAGGAACAAACCACATGCCAAGAGACCCGGATAGTTGTTCACAAGGCCTACCTGACATGTGTCAGAAATACTGTTAGGTGCAGCAAGCGGTTGCAGTAACGGACCTTGCAGTGCTCCCCAGAGCACGGCCGTGCTGGGAAAAGGAGGAGACGGGGGCCGACAATCTGCTCTCGTACATTAGCCGTGGCGCCCCGTCGTATGACGAGAACTGAAGCGATGCAGACTTTCACAGGTGCATTGGATTGTCCTATGAAAACGCTGCTTCAGACCTGCTATGCTATTTCCAATGCTTGACCGATCCTGTGACAGCAAGAGCGAATAGATCAGTGTCAAGGCCGCGCAGTATGAGAAGGAGCACCCTCAATTGCCTCCGAGTACACACCGGTACCACGGGAAGAACGTAAAAGTCGACCTTTGCCCAGACGCTTGCAGGGACCAGAGTATCGCCTTTCTGTAACTCTGGCAGCTCTGCGACAGAGGGCGCATCGCTCGGAAGCTTCTCGGACAGGGAATGGGACTTGCTCCCCGGCTCAGGTTGCACGACAGCGTCGGTCTTGGTGGACATTTCGACACTGATACCCTTAGCGACGAGATTGAGACTGATGATTTAAGTGAGATCAATTGCTGTGCCGGTTTCGACATTGCTGAGTGCGCAGAACACTCTTGGGCGCGCGTTCCGGGGATTCATTTGATACATCTGAAGCATGGAGAGTGCTGGTTGATGGTGGGAGGATCGTGCGCGGTTCCCACACAGTGCAGCATGGACGATGAGCGGTTGGCTCAGATTCAAAACAGATTCAGAATGAAGAGAGAGAGCCAAGTCGGCTGTGCCCATCATTCCCACGAGGTAGCGCCCCCGTGACTATTCTAGCTCATCGCTTCTCAGAACTGGCACTTCTCGCCGACTCGCTGCGGTCTCTTTATTATCCGACTTCTCCAGCGGTCCGATCTCTATCCCGCGCACGCAGGTTCAGGCGATGTCTGACGGGCACAATTGTCAGACGTGATCCTCCGTATGGCCTCCTCACCCTGACTAGCCTGCGCGTGGCATCACCAAGTGTTCTAGTACAACAATTGCGGACATAATATGCATGGCCTCTCGTGGCTGTATGGATCACCGCTCAGCATCTGACTGTTTACCGAAAATTTCGTTATACACACATCAATCTAGGCGGTGACGCCTCACTAGAGCAACGAGGCCGTCGGCCACACTACGGAAAGCTTAAAGCCCGAGCCGAAGCATGTTATGACTGCTACCCATAGAGCTTATCCCCCATGTCTGTGCGCAACTATAACGCAATTTCTACCTCTGGTCCTACTGGTCCCAAAGCAGCTTACGACATGTCTACAAAGATTAGAGGCTACTTCGAGCTTACCCGCCTCCACAAGCCCTTCATGGGCAACACTCTCATGGTCTGGCCTTGTGGTGAGTACACTCCCGACTGACCTTACACTCCATGCTCTCGCTCACGAACTTTGTACAGCATGGGGGCTGACTATCGCCGCCCGCCAAGTCGCGCTTCCCCTCCCCGAGTATGTCCGGGTGTCCGCCGTCTTTGCAGCGGGAGCCATGTTCCTGCATAGCGCTGCATGCGTGCTCAATGATATTTGTGACGTCGAATTTGACCGTCAAGTCGGTAAGCGAAGCTGAAAATGAATTTGTCGGCGCGCACGTACCATACTAAGCCTAGCCAAACAGAGCGATGCAAAGAGCGGCCTTTGCCATCAGGCAGAGTCTCCGCTTTGGGCGCGTGGATTCTGTGCATCTCGCTACTAGTTCCCGTCCTATACATTATATCCTACGGAGATCGCACGAGGTATGCATGCAAGATCATGATTCTTGTCGCCAATTCATGGACTCGATCACCAGCTTCCTCATGGGTTGCCTCGGCATATTCCCCCTCCACGCGCTCTATCCCTTGATGAAACGATGGACGTGGTGGCCCCAAGCATGGCTCGGTACGTCTTGATCTCTATGCTATCTTTGGTAATCCTCACGCTTCACTTAGGACTCACTTTCAACTGGGGCATCCCTGTTGCATACGTATATGTGACCGGTCGCCTTCCACCACCGGCGTTATGGGTCATGTACTTCGGAGGTGTATGGTATGTGCTCGCGACGAACTAGGCATCTACTATTGAGGAATCGCTCATGTTCGCACGTAGCTGGACTATCGTATATGACACCATCTACGCCTGCCAAGACCGCGAAGACGATCGCAAGGTTGGCGTGAAGTCCACCGCGCTCCTCTTTGGCGAGCACGTGCGAGAGATCCTCGGTGTCATGGTCGCCATCCTCCTGGCATGCCTTATCTATTCGGGGTTCGCGCTTGGGCAAGGCATTGGCTTTGCGACGCTCTCGGTGGGGGGAACATTTCTCCACACTACCTGGCAGCTCGCCACGTGGGAGGAGGCAAACCTCAAAGACCATCGTGCGAAATTCGAGGTACGGTTCTCGTTTTCGCGAGATTGACACACCGCTGACAGAATGGCACGTAGTCAAATGGTCTTGTCGGAGTCGCCATCTGGCTTGGCCTGCTCTACGACTATGTGCAGTCGTTCTGAATTCTGAGCTGTTGCGACGCCGACGCCAACTCCGTGTGCGGTTACCGTACAGGGACGTTCCCTCTTGCGATCTAAGTCCCTGTAACGCTTGAGTAACCTGTATTGTTCCTGAGCCATTGCGATGTATTACACCTTGCTTCTGATACCACTGTTGGCCATCTCAGTGTGTCGGTAAGGCCCCTGCATCATGCTTCTCTCGCAGCTTGGGAAGCTTCTCATGAATATCATCCCCATGGAACAGTTCGCGACGATCTTCCGACAGATCAACGAAGACGTTATCGGCGGTGTTCATGGGGCCGTCCTTCAGGGCTAGACTAGAAGTGGGAGCTGGGATCTGATGCAGCTCACTTTGCCTGCGACGGCGCAAAGATACCACCCAGTGCCGAAGCCCGACATACGCTCGCAGTGGCAAAGTAGGGAGTCCAAAGGAGCGAAACAGTTTCTCTAGTTGAAATGAGCGTGATGCACAAACACGTATTCCTACACCTACACGCAGGTATACCAAAAACTCCAAAAAGACAACAACAGGTGATGCTACAACATGACAGCCATGTATACAGAGTCCCGCTCTTCAGCCTCAGAACGCCACCCCGCCTTTGTCCTTGTCCTCTGATATATAAGTAGCTGCGTACGGGTGGTCAAACCTCGGCGAGCGCGGGCTGGAGTGACCGTCGGTGTGCACGACTCGTTCGAGGTTGATCTCGACACCGATGGTAGACGTTTGCTGCCTGATACCGGTCATGGCACTCGCCCTGTTGCCGATGCTGGTACCGTACCGTATTGAGCTTGGGAGCGGGGTCGAGGTCGAGAGGTTCTCGCGGGGCCCTTGCGCGCGCACAATGAGCATGGAGTACACGATGGCCTGCACCAAGCATCATCGGTTAGCGGATACATCTACGATAGAAAACTCATGAACTTACGACTACGGGAGGCGTCTGTTGCGTTCACAACAAAATTGTCAGATGTAAACATACCATTCGCGATGTGGACAGACATACCGGGTCAAGGAGAATGAAGAAGACATTGGACCCAATGATATTCGTGATAATCATCACGCATAGATAGGCGCAGTATATACCCGCTGGAGAGGTGTGTAAATAGCTGTGGCATCGGATGGTGTATTGAGGCTCACCTGATTCAATAATGATACCCATGACACGGGAAAGAGGGCTGTTGTCGGGCAAGCCCCTGGAGCGCTTGAATCCGAGGCGCCATATCCTCCAGCAAATGAGGGCTGCAAGCTACATCAGAGCTTGCGATAGCGAAAAGGGTGTACGTCGTACTCACATGCGCACAACAAGTTCAGACAGAAGGTGAGCACGAAGAAGTACCGGACTCGGATGGTGACATCCGCAAGGATGAGAGCATCGCCGCTCTTCGTCTGCGAGAGGGTGAGGACTGACCAGATCCCCATGCCTGGTCGCAGAACGGCGTGAGTCACCCTACACGCACACAACAGCTGACCGGACTGTACCTGTTTGGGCAAAGAGTGTAAGGATAGGGATGATGATGATCCAATAGTTGCAGTTCCAGACGATGTACGTGCGATACACCTGCATGGACAAAGTCAACGGACAATGCTCCGGTCTGATTGAGTATGAAGCACTGCGATACTCACGATGACTGTGTCTGAAAGGATGGCTGTGATGACGTTGATAGCGTTCTTCGCAAGCGATAGCGGGCTTGCGCCATGTCGGAAGAAGGTAACTGGGTCTGCAAGGCTGTTTGGACCGTTTGCACCCCACGCATCGTATGCACGAATCATCTCGACCACCAGCGCCTACACCCACAGATCCCCCAATCTCGTCCGTCAGTCTCGACACACAAGATGAAGATATGAGCACGTACGGTAGTCGTCAGCAAAAAAAATACACCGCACATCAAAGGGAGCCAGATCGACATGCCATCGCGAACCTTCCTCCTCAGAATCGCGACGCATTGCGGGAAGTATACGTAGTATGCGCCTACAACGCCCTATGTCACAAGAGGTGGTGCACAAATATTGGAACGCCACTCACCGCTAAATAAGAGGAGGAACCAGAAGCCAAAGAGGTGCGCATTGGCTGGCTTGATGTCTGGCTGCGAGGGACTAGGCATCTTCGACTCGCGGAAATGAGAAGTCGACTGTCGCGCAGTGGCAAAGCGGAAGCAAAGCTGCCCTACAGGAAAGAAGCCTTCTCGTGCTTGATATCATATACACGTCGCCAAGTCCTAAAGGCCTGAGAATGCACAGCTACGCACACCGCACGGGGTGTACTCGGATACACCGTGTGCCGATTGATGAGACTGGACCTTCTCCTTCTGGACATCCTATGCCCGACGATGCCAATGTCATTCATAACGGGGTTCGGGATCATGATGGTTGGCGATCCCATGTGCACGATGATGAGTATCTCTTCCGAGGACCCTGACTCCGCACCCCACTCATCTGGGTGCGCGCCCTCGAGCGCGCTCAAGAAGCGAGTCTGATGAGGAAGTCTGGACAGACGCTGAATCATGCTAAGTACAGCATCATCAGTTTGTCTATCGAGGACATGACGCAACATATGGAAAGCAAATTTTTATCACTCCGTCTGGAGCGCCAAGGTAGAGCTGCGAAAGACTTCAGATGCGACCATAGCTCGCTCGCTGCTTGAGAACGGCGTACGTACTTAACTGTCGCAGGTGTGAGTATCTCATGCACAGACCATCAAATTCAGATCAAAGTACACACCAGGTTACCGGAGCATGTGCAACCCACTTTGCAGGACAGCACTTAAGGAGCCGATCACTCCCGTGACGGAGATAGTCATTCCGGCATCAACCAGAGACACGCTAGTGCGATTTGAACGAGCGGTGACATGAGAACGCACAGAGACCTTTCAAAGTCCGCGATACGCCTTAACCTACTCACCCTACTTACGAGCTGATGTGCAGTGAAGCTCTGAGGGATGGATGTTCAGTAGCGCCGCAGGGCCGACCATCGGGGGAAGGAACAGATGCCATATCTCACCAAGACATGGACCTCGTCTTTTCGGTTGTGTCTATCAATCTTCTTTGCGAGGCACGTCGTCAAAAACCTAAGTATAGAGGATAAGTAGACAATTGACACAAGATCTGTCGCATCCAACATGTCATATGTCAGAGGCCGAGGCCTGGGGGACACGATCATCGAGCCTGGGAGCATGTCCGAAGCTTGATTCCGACTCTTGGACCAGACAATGAGACTGATGCCAGATGGGAAGTACTGATGCCTGGCAGGCGAGACGATGAGCCTGATGAGTTCACGACCAGTCTATTATGACTCTCTGTTTTCAGACTAGGCCGCGTGGTTCAGGATGATAGGCGTTGAGAGACCGGATCGAAGGGAAACGTAATGAGTGTGATTGCTGTACTGATCATATCATCGAAAAGCTCAGCCTTGCCAGATACGAAAGGTCATACTTACCTCGCAGTTTATGACGCATAATGATGTAGAGGAGAGCGATAGTCTGGGGCGTGCACAGCGTATTGAGTGGAGCATAAGAAATGTGAAACAACCAATGAAATAAGTCGAAAGAAAGAGGGGAGCTCCTTCGACGTTCGCTGTCATCCAACCTGCCGAGTTCCCACGCTTCTGATCCAGGTTCGCTAGTGCTCTTCCTCGAGAAACGAAACGGTCTGCAAGGTTCACATACCAACCACAAATGCAGCACTATGCAAGCATTCTAGGCTCTGAGAACCTAAAATTTCTGGTGAATATACGACGCCTGTTCGATCCCAGTGTTCATATAATATTGATTGCATGGCTCGACAAAACACTGTGTCGGTCTCTCCGGCTCCGCCGAGTTATATTCTCAATTTCCGGAGGCATAGTCAGCTGCACGTCCACATTTGTGGTAATATGGCCAGTGTTGGTGTTGCTTCCGGAGCCAGCCAGCGAAGCTGCTTGCACCCTGGTAGCTAACGCTACTGCTAGGATCGGCTCTGAACATGACCACCGAGAATACGAGCCTTGAAAAGGGTATTGGCATACGGTACTAACAATAATCGGTGGAATGTATATCTACGCTTACCGCTACCGGAGGAAGCTGGATGTAGTCGCGTCGGAGTTGATGAATCGAACACGCCGATGAGGAAGTCATCTCATGACCCGCCGAATCGAAGAAGAGGAAGAACAAGTTCGACCCCATGACAGAAGTGACAACGATTGTTGAAACTCCACCTTTTCAGCTCAAGAAAGCGCATGAACGGTCGGTGGAGTGGTCAGCGCGTCCGAGGTCAACCTCCATATATCTTGCAACCAGCCAGACCCAGATCCATATCCGAGTCAACTGCGGACGATCCGATGAGCAGAATATACTCACATGCACACAGGACATTGAGAGAGAGAAGGCGACAACGCAGAAGTAACGCCCCTGTGGGATCACTCGAGCACGGACTGGATCTTCGCCGATCTTTCATTGCGACAAAATCCAGACTGACCATATGCCTAGTGCGGAGGACATCGCATGGTTTGGACATCGCGAAATGTGAAAATGGTGCACGGTTCTGCCCGGGTCCCCTCCTGCTGGGAGACATGCTCACCTGTGTCCGAGAGCAGGATACCAACAGGAATAGCTAGATCAAAGCCTGAGATCACGAAGGTACGATATACCTATTTCCGTCGATGAGCATTCGGAGAGTTACTTATTTCCTGAGTGCGACGTACGGACGGTGCGGTCACCATGATCAAGCCGGATATAATATTGATCCTGACAGGTGCCGAGTTTCTTGACGTACGAGATAAACGGGGATGATGATCTAGCATACGCAGAGAATGGGTGCAGTCGTTCGGAAGCATGTACCGGATACCCTCAATAGGCGGGAATCATGGTTGTTCCGTGAACTGCCTGGAACTCTGGATCAGCATAGCGGTGTCCGTGGTGCATGGAACCGTACCAACCGACATAGTGCTCAGAGAAATGATCAGGCAGACGATGCAGCAGCGACATATTAGCAGGCAGCTATCGTACTATTACATGGCTGTGGGTCCCGTACCCTTCTGAATCTGATGTTATTGCGTTTGTGGCCTATTGAGTGGATGATATTGTGCACCAACTTCGAGCGGTGATTGAGGCCCTACGAGATGCCGACCCATAATCGCATTAGTGACCAGAAAGACGGCCTTCCACCGGATTCGACCAGGCGTTCAATCTTGCCTATTAGCACTCGTAGTACACAGGCCTCAATGGTTCATGGTTAGAGAAAAAGAATACACTCTCTCGTGGGACAAGGCATGAACGCTAAGTCAGGCTGTACGGAAGTGATGGCGAGACTTGGCGCCGGTTGGATGTTATTCCCGGTAACGGTCGGGCCGAGCCATTGATGAATAAATTTTCGACTTCAGACTGCGGCATACAATTTCATACAGTAGCATAGCCGCATATTGTTCCATACTTACACACTCATCACGTAAGCACAGTAACATGAGTAAGTAAGTACCCGAAATGGGCGCCCTATCCAGATCTCTGTCACGGCCACACCTGTACCCTGCCTGTACTTACCGCAGATGAGCCAGCAACGCGCCTGCCTGTCCAACTACGTATCTTGCTGTGCCTGCTCCTTTCACACAATTCCAGCTGCGCCGCAAAGGCAGGAATGTATGGCCCGGAGGCGCGGCTGTTATAGCATCAACTTCTCGCACTGTCCGCGAAGTCTCGAGAGATACTAGAACGCGTAAGAGCGCTGATTGCTGTCAACCTGTGCAGGCGCAGTACGTGTGCGCTCCGATTCTCCGAGGCCAGTCCCCGTCCTGGGAGTCAATGTGGGCTCAGCTTGTCGCGCTGTGCCTGTCGTGGTGCAACTTATCTTTGCTCCTCCACGTCGAGCTGAACACTCGGATTCTTCAGGGGGAAGTACGGTGGACGTGCACGGTGGGTGCACTCCTGCTGAGGCTGGGCGATGAGCTTACAAGTTGTGTATCACCCGGATCAGGCTAGCTTGACTTGCAGATGTCCGCGACGATATCCTTGGCGGTCCTTGCGGCCCTGGTGCTTGTGGCTGTCCTCCCTGCCATCCAGAAGAGGCTCAAGCAGCGATTGCTCAAGAATGTCCCTGGTCCGCCTTCCACGTCTTTCCTGAGTGGTTCGTGCCATCTTGCGTACGCTGTTAACGGGGTCACTTTGCTGACAACGAATCGTACCGGTGTCGCAGGCGCCACGAAGCAGTTTCACACGCCCAACAGTGTACCCTTCCGAGAGCACGTCTTGACGACATATGGACGCGCCATAAGGATACCGATGTTTCTGGGTGTAAGAGTGCATACACCTGGGCATACGTCGTACCACAGGCTGACTAGTGTGCGGCGGATCTGGCAGGATATCGATATCGCGATATCGGACCCTGTGGCGCTGCAAGCGTTGTTCATCAAGTATCGTGAGGTGTACGATGTGCCTGAGTGGTTTTCAGAGTACGTTCGTCCGTGGCTAGTTCACACATGATCTACTGAAGGGTGTTTGTAGAACAATGAACGCGGTCCTCGGTCCTGGATTGATGTCCGTCAGAGGCATGTGTGTATACTATGGGGATCAGTGCTCAGATCGCTCATCGTCCGTACGCAGGGCGAGTGCACCAACAACAGCGGAAGCAGCTCAACCCCGTCTTCTCGGTTCGCTACCTCCGGGACATGGTCCCCACGTTCAACAAAATTGCTGAAGAGGTAAGACACTATCCGTCGACTTGGTCTATGTCCGCCGAATTTTGAATTGGCGCCGTGCAGCTCATTACTGTGCTGCGGAAGAAAGTCATCGTTCCGCAAGCCGAAGTTGACGTCTCGCAGTACTGCTCGCGCTACTCACTTGAGTGTATCGGGCGCAGCGGCCTCGGATACTCCTTCGGGTCTCTCGATCAAGACGGGACAGATTACAGTCGTGCGCTCAAAGAGTTTGGGTAGGGACATCCTCGCCTCCGATCCCAAAGGCACTGTTGTTTGTGAACGCTCACTCTCTATCGACGTTGACAGGCCGACGCTTGCGAGGTTCCACATCTGGCGCCGTCTTCTGCCCTGGGTCCGACGTACGTTCCCGCATTCGTGGCTGCGCCTCGCGACAGAGGTGCTGCCGTGGGCTCCTCTACGCCATATTCGCGGCATATCGGACAGTGTCTGCATGACGGCGCAGCAGGTGCTCCGTCGCAAAATCGAGCTTATGAAGCAGGGAGGCGATTCGCTGGCCAACGATATCGGGGAAGGCAAGGACCTAATGAGTGTACTCTGTAAGTGTTGAACGCCGAGTAGCCCGGGGGCATATGACTCACAGGCGCCCTGGTGTGTCAGTGAGACAGAATATGGGCTCCGAAGAGCTGTCTGAAGAGAACTTGATTGGACACATGTCGTACGTCACCTTCGTCTAGTACTGTATCTTGACTCAGCATCTGAGCTGTGCCCATAGGCTGCTTCTCCTTGCAGGCACGGATACTACATCAAGTACTATAACTCGCGCCATACAGGTGCTAGCACATCGTCCCGAAGTCCAGCAGAGACTGCGACAGGAGCTGTTGGACGCGACAACTGGCACTGGGCGCTCTCTTTCTGACTTCGACTACGACAGCTACACCAACCTGCCGTACCTTGAAGCCGTTGTCAAAGAAACGATCCGAATGTACGTTGCACTGCATTCGACCGTATTGTGCGATCCTGACGATGTTCCACCATAGGTATCCCGCTTTCTCCTTAATCCCAAAGGTGTACGTGCTGCTTGATGTCCCACTGTCGACCTGAGATCATATATACTGTTCAGTGCGGAAGTGGATACAGTCCTTCCACTCGGAAGACCCGTTACAGGAACAGACGGGAAGCCCGTACATGAACTGATCGTGCCTGCACACACGATGATGTGGGTGAACATCCTCGGTGTCAATCGTGACAAGGAACTCTGGGGCCCCGACGCGGACGAGTGGAAGCCCGAGCGGTGGTTGGCGCCACTGCCTACTACTGTTACCGAGGCACACATCCCGAATGTGTTCGCCAATACGTACGCCACCATCTTCCTGACGTAGCATCGAAGTCACGAGACTGACATGACATATAGGATGACTTTCATCGCAGGGACTCGGTCATGCATGTACGTTCTGCGTATCCTTCGCTGTAGGGATAATGCTGACGAATGTGACGGTTGCAGTGGCTACGCCATGGCGCTGACGGAGCTAAGTAAGTACCCCGTGACGGATCGTCTTTGCCCGTGTCGTAACTCAAATATGCTTCGCAGGGATTGCTATCGCAAACCTAGTCTTGGCGTTTGAGTTCGCGCCTTCTGACAAGGAGATTGTTTGGAAGCTAGGCGGAATTGTGTCGCCATACGTGAAGGGCTCAACTTCCGCGAAACCCGAGCTTCCTATCTTGATATCTTGCGCATCGCTATGATTCATGGATGTAATTCCCGAGGACAACGGTCACCTAACTTTGGGCCTATAGACAATAGTTCACACGTCCTCACGGTGCGAAGCTCAGAAGCACGTACCAGCGCTCTCGTTGCAAGACCTCGACATTCGAAGTTCAATTCGCAAGAGCTATATTGCTCACGTCGGGCTCCTCCGCGACATCTCAGCATAGAAGACGGGAGTTCGCTGTTTCGTGGCTGGTGCGGTAGCTCTTCACTCGAGCTCATGCAGTCGTGATAGGTAGCGAGTTGTGGCGGATGGGCCAGGTACGGACGTCTGACAGGGCAGCAAACTTAACTTGTACAGACCGCGGGAATTTGCACGCCCCGACGTCTTGTATACTTAGCCTTCGCCATGGGGTTGAAGCGCTCCTCCAACGCTCCTCCCATCTCCTCCCAACCACTCGTCGCCCCATTGTGCTCGCCTCTCGACATGCCTGGCTCGTCGGAGGCCTCCCTGAGCAAGCTTGGGTCGCCGGTCTCTGAGAAGATCGTCGACGATGCACTTCCGTCTGTCGTTGGCGGCGAGGCGCCCTACATGGGCAGAGGGAAGCATATGCGGCGAGCGTGGCTCAAGATGGATCTTCTAGCGCTCCCCATCATTGTCATCTCCTACGTCCTCAATGTCCTCGTGAGTTTCTGCCGCATATAGCCTCAGTTGAATGTCTCTGGGATGTTGAATCGTCGCAACAGGACAAGGCAAATATTGGGAATGCACGTGTAGCAGGGCTGCAAGATAAATTGCAGATTGACGACATACAGGTATCCACAGCTTTCGTTGTGAATAGCAAATGTCCTACTGAGAATGAATTGATGCTCCACCCAGTTCAGCCTTGCATTGACTACTACGCTCATGCAAGTCTTCCACAACTTCTCGGTCTGATTGAGATGCACTGAAACTATTGATGATAGCGCATCTCTGTGGATACCCATCACCATGAACCACTTGATTATGGTGAGGGGGGCTCATTCAGGCCCTTTAGGCTCGTGCGACACTCATGGTAACCCCAGCTCGTCGGACCTCGCATCGTCCTGCCGTGCATGCTTGCTTTGGGTGGGGTCGCTTGCGCGATGCAGGGTACGTAAATTACTCAGAGTGTATGAATGATTGAAAGTTGAGTTCAGCGCATCGTACTAGGAGTCGTCACGAACTTTGCGGGCTTTGTAACATGTCGAATATTCCTGGGGATCTTCGAAGGTTCGTACTCCGTTTGCAATTCGCCAATGGCGATGAATCTGTCGCCAT
The DNA here is from genome assembly GCA_022606135.1 of Fomes fomentarius. Lineage (NCBI taxonomy): Eukaryota > Fungi > Basidiomycota > Agaricomycetes > Polyporales > Polyporaceae > Fomes > Fomes fomentarius. The sequence continues at coordinate 204,751 of JABYQN010000011.1, read as the reverse complement.
TCAACATGTTACAGGTGGTATCCTCTCTGCCGTGAACCTATACCTTGCGTCCTTCTATCCAAGGCGGAAGCTGCAGTTCCGGTGCGTGCACTTGGTGCTTGTGAGTAGGGTATCCGGAATTCTCAACATCTTGATTTTTCCCATGCGCGGACAGGATATCAATCTTGTGGTCTGTCACCGCACTTGCGTTGGCTTTATCTGGCTTGCTAGCAGCAGCAATTCTGAATATGGATGGCGTAGCGCACAGACCAGGTTGGGCGTGGCTCTTCATATTGGCAAGCACGCATATATGCTCTCCTTTTGCAATCTATACTCATTCAAGGATAGGAAGGAGTGGTTACTACCGCGTTCGGCCTGGCTGCCTTCGTCCTGTTACCGAACTCTCCAACCTCGGCATGGTTCCTCACCAAGGACGAGAAAGCTTACGTCTCGGACATTCTACATAGCGACGGAATTCTCGCCAGAGCGGATGAGCAACCCACCAACTTCTGGCACGAGGCTCGCCGGATCGTCGTCCAACCACATGCGATCATGCTTGCTATAGCAGCCATGTTCGTTGGTACGTCGTGCATCTTTTCCCGGGCCGCTCACGAGCTGACGAACTGTAGATTTTACTGGCACAAGTCTTGGATAGTAGGTCTATCCATCACGCTTCTTTGACAGGTTCTTGATTTTGAGCGCTGAACGCGAGTAGCTTCCTGCCGAGCATCATCGTCGGCCTGGGCTTCGATGGAATTGATGGGCAGCTCAAGAGCGTTGCTCCATTCGCAGTCGCTATAGTAGGTACGCGAATACCCGCTTTCCCTCCTGTTCTCTGTCGGTCCAAGAATTTACTTACTAAGCATATGCTCCAAGTTGCTATCAGCACTGCAATAATCGCAGACAGATATGCCGCCCGCGGGGCAACGATGATTGCTTTGGCGGCCATGTCCTCCACAGGGTTCGCTATCTTTCTCGGTATGTACATCACGCTTCTGCCAGGCGTCGGCGTCGGCGTCCATAGAGCTGCAGAACGCTCATCTTCCGACTACTTCCCATCTTCCATAATCTGTGCGACAGGGTCGAACTCCAACAAGGTCCGATATGGCTCGCTCTTCCTCTCTGTCCCGGGCGCGATTGGGGGCGTCGTCCCGCTGAGCACATGGGTTGCGAACAATTCTGCGCCGCTCACGCGCTGCTCCGTCGCAATCGGCCTAATCGTTACCGCAACGAATTTCAGCTCGACGCTCTCCGTGTGGATGTTCGGCCCAATATCGAAGCCGCCGCTGTACCGCGAGGCTGAGATTACGCTCATGGCGTTCCAGATCGGCACCCTGCTGTGCGCGGTCGGGACGTGGGTGTGGCTGTTCTTGGAGAATCGGAGGAAGAAGCGGGCTAGGGAGGCGTTGGCACGCGAGGGGAGGGAGAGGGAGGAGCGGGAAAGAGAGGAGGAGAGGGGCCCACTGACGAATGAGAGCATATGGTTCACATACGTGATGTAATGTAGGCTGACAGGCTGTGGACAGAGAACAGTAGTAGTTTGCACTCGCACTTGCCTCGTGAAGGCCGTTGGACTTCTCAGTATCGCAGGAACGCGCCTAGCGATGCGACTTGAGGGCATGAGGCTCTCATAACGAGTGACAAGAAGGTAGAAGCACTGTATTCTCAAACTGTAGCATGCGGATATGAAGGTCAGAAGGCTTCAGACGGGGCGCGCGGCGCACGGCACGTACTATAAGCTATATTGTATCTCTCCATGACGAGACTTGCGACGGTATGGAATCTAGAGCCACTCCTCTTCCCAACCTAACCGCCGTTGCCCTGCGAGTTTTTGCTCCTCCATCTGCCTAAGGGGTAGACATCGTCTCGATTCGCAGCGGTGGCTTCTGAGCATGTCCCAAAGTCGGCGGGCTCTAGATCGGTCGTTGTGCGGGACTCGGGGAGTGGCGTACCCGTGTCCCAGAACCGGAATGTTGTTGAGAGCTCGATCGTGTCCGAGGTTTTGGTGTTGGTTCGTGTGCGTACGATAAGCATGGAAAAGACTAGCGCCTGTGGGCGAGGGACGGGACGCGTCGTCAGTAGTAAGTTTCACCCGAGATCTTGTGCCGTATGACAAGGGAGGGATGAGGCTTACCGTCACTGGTGGGAGCTGAATGGAGCACCGTCAGTCTCAGATGCCGTGCGGGCGATGAAAGATAGGGGCTGGACGTACTGCATCCAAGAATACGAAGAACACGTTCGATTGCACGAAAGCGGTGATGATGAGGACGAACAGGTATGCGCAGTAGAACGCCGCTGTGGGAAAGGGTGCGGTTCAGCAAGGGATGATGATGATGATGATGATGAGTGGATGCAATGGTTCGGACACACCACTCTCGATGACCACTTCGAACACTCGGGTGGATGTCTTGCCGCCGAGGCGGCCCAGTTCTGCGTTCACGCGCCAGACCCTGAGACAGATCAGTCCTGTTGGGCCGCGGTAAGGTCGTCAGCGTCAGCGCATGGGTGGGTGAGGGAGTGAGAACGGTAATGCTGGTACGGGGGGAGCGCACACGCACCCGCGCAAAGAGAGTTGAGGACGAACGCTACGATGAAGAAATAGCGCACGCGGACCGATACGTCTGCGATGACCAGAGATTCGCCTCTATGGGTCCGCGCCAGAGTCACTATGGACCAGATCCCGAGAACTGCGAGTGGTCAGGTACTGTGGCGGACGGGTGTGACTTGTCGAGCGCACCCATATCTGCCAACACCAGGCTTCCGGGTACGAGCATGACGAGTAGATGGTACCCGCAGACGTTCAGTGTTCGGTAGACCTGCAACGAAGTCAGTCACACAACACGACTACACTACTCGGTGGCGTTCTGCATGCCATGATGATGTCTGAGATTATTGCGAGAGAGGTTGTCAGGCTATTTTTGACCATGGACTCTGACGTTGCCGGATCTGCAAAGAAAAAGGCGGGGTCGGGTCGTTCAGACCCGTGTACACTGAAAGCGTGGTAGCCACGTATAAGCTCAACGATGACGTCCTGAGGGCGCATTTTAGCTCGGAGTAAGCAGACGTACTAACCGAAAGGCGGGAGAGCTTACGGTCATGGTGATGAGGAAAATGAGGGCGCAGAGGGCAGGAAACCAGTAGGAAAGCCCCTCGCGCATCTTGTGCCTCAGGATGGCGACGCATTGAGGGATGTACACGAGATATGCGCCTAGCGTAGTAGCGATAGATGATGACAGATGTGAAATTGCAGGTTACTGGCGAGCGACTTGACTAAGTATCTTACCGGTGGCGACCATTTGCAGCCAGAGCCCAATTAAGTGCGCATTGGACTGCAGGAGCATTACCGTGAACGGTGAAGGAGGACGAAGTCGGACGAAGTCGCCCAGCTGGAGGTCGCAGAGAGCTCACGTATCCTCTTGCACTGGTATGCTGGCGGCGTGCGCCCAAATGGTATGTATCGAGACTAGAAGCTCTGTTTACCCGAGCATCCTCGAGTTACGTCATCTGGGGAACGACGCGACATGTGTAGCTATGCCCGCCGCACCCACTGGCAGTACTACTTAGTGCCACTGTGGTGGCTAGGACTTGGAAGAATGTTACAAGTTGGGCTGTCTGGCATGTGCCAACAGATGCATGTTGGTCCGTTGCACGGAAAGTGTGGGCTGATAGGTATCGAGAATGCTGAATCAGATGAGGTGGAGTATCATTACTTGATCGGGGGGTTAAGCGGGTCGGCTAATACGAACAGCCGCCTGGCGCTCGCCCGACCAGCTCAGGGTGGCCGTTTCGGAGTCTGGACCAGTGACCACGATGACTGCGATTTGCTCGTTCGGGCTCTAAGTATGCACAGAAAGTTCTTGGTTCTGCTTCACTTGCTCACCCATGTGAAATTGAAAACTGGGGGGGTTCATGAAGCGTGGGTCAGTAAGTGTACAGCTGTGTTCAGAGTGCTTCTCTGGCTGAAGCGACCACAGTGAGGCATTCTCGGCTCCACTCTTCTTGGTTGCCTTTGCTTCGGTGGCGTAAACCGGGCGCTGCTAGTATACTCTACCTAAACCATCTACATCAGGCAACTTCGCTTCAATGACCCTATGCTGCATCCCGCGCTCGAACTTAAGGGTACGTCGGATAGTCCTACACCCTCAACCTCTTGCCGTCACGTTCAACATTGTCTTTGGCAGCCACTCTCCCGTTCCTGCTCCGAGCTTTCATCATCTGGTGGCCCGAGGTGATGCTTTCCCATGCAAAACCCACTCATCCTCGGCATTTCTTCACATGGTATGTTCAATTCCGCATACATCGGTCAACCTGCATGGTTTGTGACGGAGGTACTCTCCCCTCCCATCTGCTTATAAAAGGGGTGCCTCTTCGCCCCTAGTTATCATACCGTCGCTTCACCACTGGCAAGATGATCAGCTCGACCATACCTGTAGGAGTCGAGGTACGTGCGCCTAAGGAGAAGCCTGGCACGGAGGATGCTACAGTCGAACATCTGTCCGTGGTCTCGAGCATACAAGTGTCCGACGATGCCGACAGCCTGGCCAAAGCCTGGCAGAAGCTCGACCTTATCGTCCTACCGTGGGTCATCGTGATGTACCTCATGGCTATCCTGGTCTGTCGCCTCTCCATGTCTCGATCCGAACTCTCATGTAAATGGCCCGTGTCTGTCGTCAGGATATGGCGAACGTTGGTAACGCCCGCATTGCGGGGCTTCAAGACTCACTCCACATGTCAGATACGGAGGTGAGCTAGAAGCACCTCCAACATACGGCGTCGAATTTGACACTGCAGTGACACTACTACAGCTCAGCATCGCATTGACTGTTTCAGTCATGTGCGTGTCAATCATCCGCAACCCCACGATAATATCCTGATATCTGCGTAGATCTGCGGTACTCATTCAGTTTCCAGCAAATTATCTGCTGATGGTACTGTCGCAGACTCTCCTAGAACCGTGATTAGTCTCTGACTCGCCTGGACAGCTCGTGGGCCCACGTCTCCTCCTATCTGCATCGATGATGCTCATGTCTATCACTCTCATTTGCCACGGTGAGTCGAATTGCACTCTCTAGCGACGCTGTACAGACCCCTTTCTGTGTCTAGGACTTGCTACTAGCTATGGTGCATTCGTGGCCTGTCGCGTTGTGATGGGGATGTTCTCAGGTGGGCATCTAATATCTGCTTTCAGACGGTGCTTTCATCGACGCGCTGTTGCAGGCGCCCTGACCTCGGGGACCGTTGTCTTTATGAGCTGTTTCTATCCTCGTCAGATGCTACAAACTCGGTGAGCAAAATCAGCTCATGGTGGTCCAACGTCGAGAATGCTCATGTTCTCCAGGCTCTCCGCGATGACTTGCACCGTGGCAGTGGCAGTGGCTTTCTCAGGCTTGTTGGCGGCTGCGATCATCGGCATGGACGGAATTGGTGGAAGACCTGGATGGGCTTGGCTCTTCATCCTGGTGAGCCTCTCGGAACTCGGGGTCGCAAGCTTCAATACCACCCAGACTGACAGGTTTGCAGGAGGGTTGCACCTCGTTCCTTATCGGTTTCATAAGTCTATTCTTGATTCCAAACTCTCCAACTGAAGCCCGCTGTATGACGGAGTCTGAGAAACAACTCATCGTCGATGCGCTTCATATTGACGGTCTCTCGCTTGAACCGAATTCGCGCGAGAATTTCTTGATGGAGCTCAGGAGTATGTTCACTCAGCCACATGTCATACTCATGGCAACAGCGGGGTTCTTCTTTGGTATATATCCATCGCTCCCTGGAAGACTTTACGATGACTGACACACAGTAGATGTTACATTGTCTGGTCTATCATTGTGCGTTTGATCCTCGGCTTGAATCAAGATGATCCGACACTGACTCGCCCTAGGTTCTTGCCCAGCATTGTAGTAGGCCTAGGCTACGAAGGTTCTCAAGCTCAACTCATGAGTGTACCCCCATTTGCCATTGGCGCAATTGGTAAGCCGGAATCTCATTGTACCCTGATCAATCGCTTACTCTTCTTAGTGTGCATGCCTATTTCTATCATCTCCGACCGATACGCTGTGCGTGGGCTGACCTTGTGCATACAAGCGATTATATCAATCATTGGGTACGCTGTATACATAGGCAAGTTACCCACCTCTGAGTCAAGTCAACGACCCATTCACATGATAACACTGATATGATTTATGGCCTTCTGCAGTCTCGGAAAACGCTCACGTTCGCTATGCCGGCCTCCTGATCGCCGCGCCCTGTATCTTCGGCGTTGGAACCGCGGTCATGACATGGATCTCGAACAACACCGCACCCTCCGCTCGCCGCACGAACGCCATATCTTTTGCCTCCATGACGATGCAATTGGGAGGCTTCCTCTCTCTATGGCTGTTCGGTCCGCTCTCCCCTGGGCCACGCTATACGGCCGCGACGATGGTACTGCTGGCGTTCCAGGTCGGGATTCTGCTGTGCGCGATCGCGACGATGGTGTACATCGCGGCGGAGAACCGGAGGAAGGCACGGCTGCGCGCCGAATACGCAAGTGCGCAGGGGACTGGGGGCGCTGTGCTCGCGCCGCCGGAGGACAGGAACACCATGGCGAACGACAGCATCTGGTTCAAATACGTCATGTAGTTCTAGAGCTACTTACCACTCCTTCCGGCCATTCGACATCCTTTCTCACTCCGACACACACACGCACCTTCCAGTAGACACTCCGCGCCTTGCTTTCCTCACTCGTTTGTGGCTCTAGAGCTTTCTCGCACTCTCTTTAGATCTCACACGCCCATTTCGTTGTTTCTGTTCAGGTTTCCATGCTTTATGCGGGCACTGAATATCGGAAAGTTTGTATAGTAGCCGCCATCTTCCCTGTCATCCATTACCGGGCCTGAGGGTCGAGAGAGACCTGATACTCTACACAACAATAGAAGCTTATTCTAAGCCTTCTTAGGCTGCACCACTCACAGAATCCGAGGAGATGCTCTGCAGGGAATCTCTTGGTTCTGTGCTGCTGAGACTCAAGACTGTTGACATTCACGTGCCACCACGATCTGAACGCCGATAAGCATCGAACAGACTATTGCCTGCCTTGGCTTTTCTGTGACTCTTCTTCATGGTGCGTACTCACAGACATGGAAGGAAGCTAAGCGAAATGGTTCGGTATCTCAACGAAGGCATGCATGCAGAGGGTGTACTAATAGGACTCACGGGGTCGACGATGACGAAGTAGAAATTCGTGTTCTAGCACGCTACTATGAGCGCCAGCCTGAGAAGTTGAGCACAGTATATTCCGGCTACACGCTCAATCCGTCACGGATTGAGCCAGGCGATGCGAAGGCGCACTAGACTGCAAGCAAAGTCATCTTCAATATGTTGAGCCTACTCAGAGCCTACTATGCACTACTAACGCAGGCCTGCCCCTGAGGAGGATATCGGATTCGCTATGACCCCTATATTTGTCACAGATCCATGTCACAATTTGCGCGAGGCTGCTACTGGGAAATTGACACACCCGGCGGATTTAACCTGCGTTTCCGTGGCAGAGTCGATCGAGCTCAGGCTCTGTTCTGACTATGAGGACGTAACTAGATTGATGCATAGCAGGCTGCAGGGGTGAAGGAACTGGATAAGTATTAAGCGTTTGAACTCCCCGGTCGGCATACTGTCAGTTGCCGGACAACCGATAATCAAGAATTCAAGACCGTCTGCCGGCGTCCAACGGTCCATACGCACATGGTGTGTTGGAGTGACCGGACTTCGTTGCCGGAGTCGAGCAAAAAGACGAGTGTATTCCGGTTGTCCCGTACAGTGGTCGTGGTACGAGGACAATCGTATGCTGAGGACCAAAAATGCGCTACGCCGCACTCGGGACGGCGAGCTCGCATAAACACAAAATCAAATTGGTAGGATATATTACTTGTGTAATGGTCAGCTCGTCTATCCAATTGTATGTAGTAAGCAGCGGACGAATGTAGTTTCCCTCTAAAACTCTTCTAAGGGAGCGCTCCCGGACACAGTGCTCACTGTGCCGCCGACACCGGATACAGTACCAAAACATAATCGTACAGAATCCCCAGCCAGATCACACACCCCAGTAGCCCGTTGGACTAAGTAGGTAGATGATGTCGCAGACGCAGGACGAAAGCTTCCCTGTCAGCATACAATGACTACTGCCAGTAAAGGGGGACTGACCTCGAACTTGGCCCGGTGGTCCTTCATGTCCGCCTCGTTCCAGGTCGCGACCTGCCACGCTGTGTGCAGAAGCGTGCCGCCGCAGGATAGGAACGCGTAGCCGACACCCTGGGCGAGCGCGATCCCGGCGTACGCGAGGCAGAGAAGGAGAAGGGCGGCGAGGACGGCGAGAATGGGGCGGACGTAGGATCCGAACAGAAGCGCGGTGGACTTGATCCCGACCCGCCGGTCGTCTTCGCGGTCTTGACAGGCGTAGATCGTGTCGTAGACGATTGTCCAGCTGGTGGGGATGTCCATGTCAGTGTCAGCATCAGTTTCGAATGGATCGTGTGAGCAGGCGTCAGGATTGGGGGGACAGACATTGGCGAGAGGTGGCAGTGTATGCCGTGGCAGAAGGACGAGGCGGACTCGGAGCATTTTGATGCGCTGTTTACGTACCATACGCCGCCGAAGAAGAGCACCCAGAGCGGAAGGGGAGGCATTGTGCCTGTAACAGAGATCCATGCAACGGGAATTCCCCAGTTGAACGCGAGCCCTGTGTGGTCGAGACGTGGATGTCAGTATCATAGGAACTGACTGTCATCATGTCACTGTCATGAAGAGACACCGACCGAGCCACGCCTGGGGCCACCATGTCCAGCGCTTCATGAGCGGGTATAACGCATGCAGGGGGAATACGCCGATAATTCCCATAGCGATCCTGCGGTCATCACATTCGTGAGCATGAGAGAGTACCTAGAGCGGCATCGCGGTCATACCCTAGCCTAGTATTGCAATGGGAGAGTATGTAGAGGGCCGGGGCCACAAGTGCTGCACATAGAATCCACGCTCCGTGGATAGACACGACTCCAGAAGGGAGAGGTCTGTCTTTAGTTCTCTCTGCATCCGAATGTAAATCGGATGAGTAGGGATTGCAACACAAACGAGGAGAAGACGTGCCCACTTGACGGTCGAAATCAACGTCGCAGATGTCATTGAGGACACAGGCGGCGCTGTGCAGCAACATTGAGCCGACAGCAAACCATAGGAGCTTCTCGGCATAGAGCGCAAGGGGGAGACTTGTGGCGCGGGCAGCGATTGTCAAACCCCAGGCTAAGCGAGTTGAGTGATGGGCGTGAATCAGGAACGCCAGCGGACTTGGGGGTCAAAAACGTACCGCAGGGCCAGAACATCAAAGTGTTTCCCATGAAGGGCTTGTGGAGGCGAGTGAGCTGGAAGTATCCGCGAGCCGAGGGCATGATGGGCATCTCGACGTCCACGAAGCGGAGAGAAGTCGAGCGCGTCGGAAGTTTGGTGTAGGTGAGGAGACTGTGCGGCGAAGTTCATGGTGCTTTATAGACGGTTCGGGCAATGCGGACGGGCTGAAGTCATTTTCCGTCTGGAATGAGAATGTGTTGGAGGATGGCAGATTTCGTGTCGCAAAAGGCTGCGAACATTCATGCGGGAGTCAGTAGTCTGTGCGGAGTTACGGATTCCGGAAGGATCCGAGAGTGAATGTGTCACTAGCAGACGCTGGTCAGGGAACAAAGGCCAAGAACATATGTACATGCGAGCGGTGTTGAGAGCGAAATTCAAGAGCTGATTCTGACGGGGTCAAAGATGTCACCGTCCATCTGTTCCGAGCGTTGATCAGCGTGGGAAGAGAGCGCAGGAGGCTGGGAGCGTCGTGGCGTCAGACGCCGGGCGTGGGTGGTTGGATGGATCTGCTGGATCTGGGACATTAATATTGCTCGTGCGCTCTCTCTCACGGTCACTGTCCTGTTCCTGCGCTCTGGTTTCTACCGATGGCATGTCCTTATCGGGCAGCCAGGTCTGTGAGAACTGGGAGCGCGAAACAAATTGCGAACAAAGCCAATCGGACCCACGGTCGCACGGCCCTCGCCAATGTCGATATCGGCACATGCAAGATGGATCATGGGCCATCGCATTGGCAGCTGCATGACCTCCACAATCATCCAATAAGCCCAACTACTACTAAAACGCCCACCGCTCGTCCCTCCTGATCTCCACATCCCTCCTTCTCCTCGCGCTCCGACTCAGGCTTGCGACCATGTCCGACGCCGACAAGTTCACTGAGCCCGCCCCCGTCCTCGAGAAGGGTTCCTTCGATGACGACACCGACGCCTCGGTCCCTGACTCCCCCGCCGCGGACGCCCGTGGGACGGCCAGGGTGTGGACCAAGATGGATCTCTATGTTCTCCCGGTCGTCACCATCCTCTACTTCCTCTCTTCTCTCGTACGTCTCCCTCTCATCCCTCCCATACTCATCACATTAAAAACTCGTGCTCTCAACTGAATGCAATTCTGCCATCCCCCAGGATCGATCCAATATCGGCAATGCCCGCATTGCAGGCCTTCAGCAGAAGTTACATATGTCGGATTACCAGGTATGTACACCCCAACCCTCGTTCGTAGCAACATCCCCACTGCATATGCTCACGCTCCCTACAGTACACCATTGCCTTGACTGTCACCCTCATGTGAGTCCCCTTCCCGGTCTTCAATCCAATTGCCCACTGATCTCGTCCGTTTACGTTCACGCAGTCCTTACACGATCATTGAGATTCCATCAAACTACCTTATGATGGTAACATTCTTCATTCATTCTATCATACTTCCATACTGATCGTCATCTCCGCCTAGATTGTCGGGCCTCGGATATTGCTTCCGACTATGGCATTGCTCTGGGGCATCACATGTACCCTCCAAGGTCTGTCGACGCTCATCGCATTCGGCATGTGTCCACGAGTGCTGAATCGTGTGCAGGTCTTGTAACAACCTACGGAGGTCTCATTGCATGCCGTTTCTTCCTCGGACTGTTCGAAGGTGCGCACTCTCCACATAGAGCATTCAATCCTCTATAGGCTGAACTTGTGCATCTTATAGGTGGTCTCCTTCCCGGCATGACCTTCTACCTGGCAACCTTTTACCCTAGACAAATGCTTCAGCTACGGTATGTCCACGTCTGCGCACATGTCCATCAGGTCACGCAAATCTCATACAGCCCAATGTTCTAGCGTGTCTATAATGTTCTCCGCAACTTCAATAGCATCCGCCTTCTCTGGTCTCCTCGCGGCAGGCATCGTCAAGATGGACGGCGTCGGCAACAAGCCAGGATGGGCTTGGATCTTCATTCTGGCAAGCACCCTCCATCAGCAGCTCCTCTGCTTGAAGATCTGACGTGCATACAGGAAGGGCTTTTCACTGTCCTTTTCGCCGCTGCGACCTTCTACCTGCTGCCTAACGCACCCCATTCATCGTACTTCCTCAAGGAGGACGAGAAACGCCTCATCGAGCGCGTCTTAACCGACGACGGCATTATTGGAGAGGGAGAGAAGAAGACTCGGAACTGGGCCGAGTGGGCCAAGACCTTCGTGCAGCCGCACATCATCCTCCTTGCGATCGCGGGTTTCTTCAGCGGCGCCACGCTCTCCGGTCTATCATAGTAAGTACTTGCTCATTCTCTGACGTTTCAAGTCGTCTGACCATGTCCACCAGCTTCCTGCCGAGCATTGTCGTAGGGCTAGGCTACAAAGGATCCCAGGCGCAGCTGATGAGCGTCCCGCCCTTCGCCGTCAGCGCAGTCCGTAAGTCCCCCCCCACTCTGTCTCCCTCGCGTACCACAGCTCCTCACGCTCTACCTCCCTGACAGTCTCCATCATCACCGCCATCTTTGCCGACCGCTACGCGCACCGCGGGCTGACCATGATCTTCTTCTCGCTCATGGCGACCGCCGGGTTCGCCATCTTCCTCGGGTCGACCGTCAACCACACCCGCTACGGCTCGCTCTTCCTGCTCGTGCCCGGCACGTTCTGCACCGGCCCCCCGCTCGGAACGTGGATCGCGAACAACGCGTCCCCGCTCATCCGCCGCGGCGCGGCGCTCGCGCTCCTGACGACCATGACCAACCTCGGCTCCATCCTCTCCACGTGGATGCTCGGATTCATCTCGCGCGCGCCGCGGTACACGAGCGCGACGTGGACGCTGCTGTTCTTCCAGGTCGGCATCCTCCTCGCCAGCGCGCTGACGCTCGGCTTCCTCGTGAGGGAGAACGCGCGGAAGGAGCGCGTGAAGAGTAACGGTGGAGAGACGCGCCCGGAGAAGGAGGGCACGACGCCGAACGAGAGCGCGTGGTTCAGATATGTCTACTGAGCGTGGCGATGGGCGATCTGTGTTGTCACTTGTGTGCCGGTGGGTTCTGTGTTAAAACAACCCTTGTTGTGTTCTAGTGGTACTGGTGGCGCTGTGGAGGTGTACGTGTATGCCGGCCCTGTAATGTTGGTTCGTTTTTTGGGTAATGTCTGTTGTCTTATTTGAGAACCTCGTTAATGAAGTACGACTTCACGGATTCGGAAGTCTATGCTCCTATCCTATGCGTCCGAGCCTCCTCATGCATGATCGTAGACGAGTCTAGGCTGCCAGTCCCCATGAGACTCAGAGCGTTTCGAGAGGCTTAGTCTGAACCGGTTTCGGGCCGTATACGCATTGGAGCCCGATTGTCGCGCGAGGCTCATCTCAGTCTAGGCTCCCTTTGAACTTGCAACGCGTTCACAAGTCTGTCGCGAAGTCCGATAGACTCTCTCTCTTGAGTAGGTACTCGGGTGGCAGCAGAACTTGGACTTCACACTACTTGGTATGTAATGATTCCGACTGTCATCCGTGGAATCGGACAGGAAACGCCTCTGTGCGAATTTGATGACGATGATAAAGTCCATCGCAGCCTCAGTCTTCGGATTTGCGCTCATGCTTCTTTCGACTTGCTTCTTGACCGGCGTGTTCCTGGTCTTCTGTGCCTTGGTTATGTTGAGGCTGCAGCTCATCGTGAGCCTGTATCTGCACTGATCTACTGAAGTTGCAGCCGACGACCATTCAGCGAAGCCTCGTCCGAGGAGGGAGCGACTGCTAGTACGTATACGTACTCCGACTTGACAGCAGAGATCCGGCCTGTCGCTTGAGGATTGATGACCGTGAGGAAGTCGATGAGTTCCTGACGCACGCCGAACAATGTCGGCGGTGAATTTCGGCGGTGAATTGGATACGTACCGTAGACCCCTGTGAGTCTGATATTACCGGTACTCATGATCATTTGCCCCCGAGAAGCAGGAAGAGTGAGAGTGTTCTCGTTGCAAGATGCGGTAGCACCGCATCTAATCTGTGCGGCCCTCGGAATATCCTTCTAGGATCACCCTTTCTCTCCCCACATGGCCAGAGTCATGTCTGAAGGCTCATCTCAACGTTTCTCTCACGCTGCGCCCCTTGGAGTGGCTGTTAAATTCCCCGTACTTAAGGCACGCATGACCTTACATTAATGCATCCCTCAAAAGCCACCGGTATCGCCCCCGTGTCTCCACTCTAGCCTCTCAAAGACACCTCTGGATTTCCGTTCTGTAGGCATCACTGTTCCCAGCATCAGGGGCTAGAAGATCAGCAAATTTCACTCTTCCCAAGGTCCCTCGCATCCTCAAGCCTGCCAGTGTCTCAGGCACTCCTTGGGACTCAGCGCGCATCGTTTTGTTATGTTGATATAAGGTCGAGGGCCCGGGTGAGATACCGTAAAGCACAGAGGCTCGTTATTTTCTAAAGAGAAGAGGGCAAATGCGCTGCGATCTGCATATTCTGTTCTTCTCGGAGAAACTGTGCCTCACTACTACTATTTGCTGAAGATGCTTCGGGACAATACCGGCATTGTCGTGAGAATACATACCACTTATTGTTGCTGCATGACTGCAAAAAGCGCACTAGACAGTGCGGTTTGTCCCATGTGCTTGTGGTACCTCTCCGTGAATCGGTGCCGTGCTGCGTGCGTGCAGCCTGGTATGATATGTCGTGTGCTCAATTTTCTGAAATGTCGACGAATGACGAATGGCTGGCATGCAGCGCTGTGGCTCGTGGACAAGTCGAGATGTAGGCTTGAAACTCAAGAAGCACTGCTCCCATGTCTGCACCTGCATTGGCCGGTTCCCATACCGCGAGAGGCTCGGAGGTGCGTCTGGCGGCTGTCGAAGGCGTGGTACGGCCTGGATTGAGAGTTCTGGCACAGGTGTCTACAACAGGCAGTCTCTCGAGGTGATCGGTGACCATCGCCAGGCCAGCTCAGAGATGGAGGGTATATGCCGTACACGTCAGTGAAGTTGTGAACAAGTAAGCTGCAGGACTCTCTCGGCTCACAACCAGTCGGACATTACAGATCATTATCGCTCTGCTACTTCAGTGCTCGTCCGTTATCAAGCCCCGGAGAGGATAGATACCAAATACAATTATGCCTCTGATGTGCGGGGCGTAACCTGCTCAAGAGCAATGTCACCCGCGCCCGACGTTCGAGTGCGAGGAGGCTGAGAGCGAGAATCACGTCGGCTGCGGGCCGTAGTCCGTATGCTCCAAAAATGGGTGGGGATCGATACCGTCGCATTGGAGGGGTCCTGTTTGGGACCCCGCGCGCGCACGATGAGCATGGTGAAGACGAGTGCTGCTATTGGAGGAAGCTATGCAGACTCACATCAGTGGGGAATGGAAGTAGTCGATAGCGTGCTGAACCTACCGGACTGAGGAAGAGGAAGAACAGATTCGAGCCCACGCTGTCGCTGATGATGAGGATGAAGAGGTGCGCACAGTATACCGCGGCTTCGGGGAAAGTCATGTCAGTCGACACTTGAGGGCGACCCAGAGGTAAGGCATGCGCACCTGTCTCGATGATTACCTGAACAGCACGCGGTGTTGGACTATCGCTCACGCTCGAGGCCTGATTTGGACTGAGCGAGCGGACCCTCCAAGCCTTCCAGCTTATCAGACCTACCCGAATTGTTTAAGCCCAGGTATCCGTCCACGCAGAAAGTATCGTACGTACCCGCACATAATACATTGAACGCGAAGGTGAGGGCAAAGAAGTATCTCGCTCGCACTGTGACAACCGCGGAAATTGGAGCCTGCCCGAATGGTGTCTGTGAAAGGCTCGTAGCAGACCAGATCCCTAGACCTGATGTTGAAGCAAGGACGTTAGTGCATGCGGCACCAGCTCACACACGAAATGGTCCAGCACCTATACTGGCAAGCAGAAGCAGGGCAGGAAGAATCATGACGGGGATGATGAAGTTCCATACTACGAAGGTTCTATACACCTACATGCGTGGGTTAGCTTGCACACTCGCTCTGGAAAAGCTGAATAGTTCATGTCAGCATGCATACCATTATGAAGTCTGAGATAATGACAAGCGCAAGAGTGGCGGAACCCTTGAGGACAGACAGCGTCGAGGCGTTCGCATACACTGTCAACGGGTGTCGTAGCTCGCCAGGCCTGTGTACAGAGTATGCATGGTATGCGATCACCATTTCAATGATTTGGTCCTAATACCTCGGACAAGCCTCAGCGTATGTATCCCAGAACCAGAAGAGAACGATTGGAAACGAGACGAACCATCAAAGTGATGACAAAGATCAGCAAGCAGGCGACAGGCAGCCACAGCGATACTCCTTCGCGGAGCTTTGCGCGCAGGACAGGTATGCACTGCGGGAGGTAGATGACATATGCTCCTGGAAGAGTGGAACGAACGCAAAATGTGAGGCGGATGGGATCATCAAAGGCGAGCCGAGCCGAGCATACCGGTTGCGCAGAGCTGCAGCCAGAGACCTGCAAGACGCGCATTCGCCAGGAGGATGTCGGGCATGTCACATGAGGGAAGGAGAGGAAGTCTGGAGGAAAACCTAGCACCGCAGGCAACGCCAGAGGAAGGCATTTACCAATATTTATCAGCGCTGGGTGCCATCATGACCCAGTAAGTACAGTCGGGTGAATGGGAGAACTTCGCAGTATCCGCAGCACGCCACTAGTCCATCTTTGTACTTATGCTGACAAGAGTGTGAGTGAGGGTGAGTGCTCATGCACGCTCATGGCTTCTACAAGCCTCCTGCGTCTTACTACACTTGAAGGTGTCACTGTCATGACGAGCCCAAGTCTGGAGAGCGTCCGGTCGCGCGACGCGAGTTCGATCACCGATCGTCACCGTGGCGTTCCATCAACAAGCGCCCGATATATACATTGCTTACTCCGCCACGTGGCAGTACAAAGGTTGTATCTGATCAGAGAGTTCAAGTTGTGAGTATACGTGAGTGAGTATGTGAGTATGTATCTAATCTCTCATTAAGTGAATCCTGACACTCGGATGGTGTAACCCACTTATGCAGAAGTGTAACCATCATGATATCGTCCGGAAATTCTAACTTGCCTGCGCTGCAGGGCGCAGATCCGTGACGCTGGTTTCACTGACATGAGGTACATGTGGAGATTCAAAACCGACTTGACAAAGAGCATCCCAGCGTCGGCGTCACGGCACGATATTCAACCACCTCCGTGAGCGGCGCGCTCGACTCACATTGTACGCCGATACGACTCATGACCCGGAAGATTTCTTGCGAGGCGGCGTCAAGCACCTGTACCTGTACATCTGCGCGCTCGGAGCTTGCAGGGGGTGGATACCGTGTGGTGTGGAATGGCCTCGGTGAACCCAGAGATGGGCGCGGAACCTTGAAGTCAGGGCCTGACGAGCGGTCTGATACCTTTGTCACCGTGATGCTATGACAGAGCTCTTGCGGAGAAAAGGTTCCTCACGTCCAGAGCTTCGAAGCAGGTACGTACTCCAATGGTCGCGAACGCACCCTGGCATTTGCATATCGCGCGCGGCACAGCCCAGTATTCATCGCGCGCAGTTGGCGTTCGAGTTGGCGGTCAACTCTTTTGCATTCGTACTTTGCCCGCGATACAGGTGCGAGATGATGGGTGAATGAGTGGATTTTGATAACGAGCTGTTAGACATCTATGATACATCCTCCATCGGTCTCCCAGCAGTCGTTAGTACATAGGGGAATGCTGGCACAACATACATAGCAGAAGCAGAATAAGAAATAAGTCAATCAAAGATGAACCTGCCAGCGTCCATCGACGTCCTCCAGGCCCCAGGGGACGACGGCCAGGGACTCAGAGTCAGAAGTCTGCCTTGTTCCGCTCGCTGTCGTCGTATGTGTCCCGCGTGCTGCGGAAGACGTCAGAGTCCGTGTGCACGACGCGCTCGAGGTCGATCTCGACCCCGATTGGCTGGTTCGCGGCCGTCGCCGACCCGCGCGTCGTGCTCCAGAAGCGCAGGTTCGACGCCGCGGCGGTGGTGGAGGTGAGCTGCGCTTGTGTCCCCGTGCGCGCGCGGACGATGATCATCGTGAACACGAGCGCGGTCACGGGCGGGAGCTGTGGTGGGTGGGCGAGTTAGTAGAGTATGAGGATTGATTGTGGGAGGGGAGGGGAGGGGAGGGGAGGGGGGACGTGAGGGGCCAAGCTCGGGAGAGGGGACGTACGCAGTCGAGGAAGATGAAGAAGACGTTGGAGCCTATGGCGCTGCTCACGATGAGCGCGAAGAGGTGTGCGCAGTAGAAGGCAGCTGCAGACGGGTCAGTGGCGCGTCAGCGTGGACATGGGCTATTGAAGTGCGCGAGAGCGCATACCGCTTTCGACCATGACCTCGAACACGCGGGTCGTCTTCCGATCGCTCGAGGAGTAGGACGCGACGCGCGAGCTTATGTGCCAGATCTTCCAGCAGATCAGAGCTGAGCAGGGTTTGTCACTTCGGTCGAGCTAAGAGGGATACTGGGGCCGAGGAAACGCACCTGCGCAGAGCGCGTTGAGGCAGAAGGTGACAATGAAGAAGTATTTCACGCGGATCGTGACCTCGGCGAGGATGAGGATGTCCCCGGCTCGAGACCGGGAGAGCGTCCATGTCGACCAAATGCCCAATGCTGTTAGAAGGGGACAACATCCGGTCAGTATATATCCATCACGCCAGTCGATCTGCACAGAGGTGGACGTGCCTACGTCGGCGCAGAGAAGTCCAACGGGCACCGCTATGATCAAGATGCTGAAGTTCCAGACGACGAATGTCCGGTATACCTGCACAGTGATCACCGACAAGATGAATTTTTCTCCTTGCGTACGTACGGGCCATAGCAGACGCGAGGACGTACGATAATTCCGTCAGAGATCACCGCGAGCGCGACGGTTATGGAGTTCTTGACGAGCGACTCTGGCGTCGCCGGGTTCGAGTAGAATTTCGCGGGATTGGCGAGGACCTCGCCCTTCGCGCCCGCAACGCTGAATGCGTCCCACGCGCGCACCATCTCTGTTACGAGGTCCTGTCACGGACGCGTTCAGAACTCGCGCAGAATGGATCTTGAGAGAGAGCATGGACGTACGACGGCGACTATGAGAAACATAAGCACGCAGACGATGGGCAGCCAGATGGACAGGCCATCGCGGACCTTCTTGCGGAGGATGGCGAAGCATTGGGGAAGGTACAAGAAGTATGCGCCTGCAGAGCCACCGTACGCGTCAGTAAAGGAAGAGGCTTCCGTGCGTGCGCGAAACCTTGGATGACGGCGCGAAGAGGCTGGAGAAGCCTGGGGACTCGGAGCGAAGACAAGAGCTTCGGCGGGTGAAGATGACGAACTTACCTCCTGCGAAGAGCTGGAGCCACAAGCCAACGAGGTGCGCGTTGGCGGGCACGATGTCGACCTTGGGCGGCATAGCTCCCACTGGCAGTGTGCGATGATGGTAGCCGTACGCGTTGGCGGCGAGTGTGAGGGTAATACAAGCAAAGCAGCGCGCATGCCGGTGAACTCGCCGGTGGGCTTATATCACGCTCAGAAAGAAGGTTGGGAAGGATTCGTGAAGCCCGTGGGCACCATCATCAGCCTCACGGTCTTTGGGACCGAACGAGCAGGCGTTCTCTTCTGGCGCAGTAAGTCATGCATCATATGCAACCATCGACATTGACAGATTGCAGGAGGGAACCTGCCATGATTCCCCCCGACTCCGGACGGGCCCCGGGCCCGCGCCCAACTTGAACTTGCGGGGCTCCGCGCGGTAGGCATCCGGGGACTCGGGGGCGTCCATCTCAGCCTCCGTCCGCCCTCGCGCTGCTGCTCGTCCCTCCGATTTCGGTATGCTGTACTCGGTGCCCGACGACGCTCGTGCCAGTGATATAGAGGAGTGTGTGGCTTCTGAAATACGTGATGCGTTCACCATATGTCCGAATACTACGAATCGCCGCGGCGGGCGGCCCCATTTTCGTGGTTGGAGTCCGGAGATCCCAAGGCGGGGTGGGATTCTGATAGCAGTATCTATCAGCTGGAGCCTGGCGTTTAACACTGTATTGAGATCTGGGAAGGGTGAGAAGTACTGAGATGCAAGGACTTCGAAGTTCTGCGATGGTATCAGTGACTTGCGGAATTCGAAGGCAGGTCACCGCGCTCTCACCTCAGTGCTCACGCAAGTCGGCCGCAATTGGAGCAATTGCATGTTGGAAACCCTCCCCCCCTGACAAGAGCGGAAGATAGTCGTCCTGGCATCCTTGGCCGCAGCAGTAATCAGCACCCAGTGTTCACAGGAAAAGTCAAAGACCGTGGGAACATCTCGAACACCTCAAGTCAGAGCAGTAACTTTGTTTGAGTATGTCAACGTAGCAGCGTCGGCTGGTTCAGGGAAAGAGAGAGAACGCGTGGATGCGTCGTATATATTGACGTGGAGCATCAGACGTACAACGGAGCTCTGGCGCGGGGCTGTCAGTCTATCACCGGTACCATACACTACGTAAAGTAGTGAGGACTGCATCCCGACGACTGACATTTGCCATTAGAACAGTTACAACACCGGTAGATGGCCGGAGTGCTCAACAAGTGGATGGTCGTTGTGTTTGAATGCAGTAATAGCCTCGTACAAGGTGTACACTATGTATCGACGCGCGACCAGCGCGTCGTGATCAGTCCGAGCTATGTACCTGAGCGAGTACGTATGTACCTACAGAATCTCTAAAATACAGGGTGGTATACGGTATACAATGCACAACGGCGATGGTGACAAGACAACTACTAACAAAAAGCGAGCAACACAGCAAAAGGAGGTACTGCCTCCGTACATCGCAAGTATATGCGCATCCGCGAACGCAATGTAGCGCGCGGGCTAGAGGAAAACACGGACGACCGACACAACTGTGCGCGCACGGCACGACAATGGGAACACACCAGAGCTCGATGGGGAGCCAAAGTCCATCCTCAAGCGGCTTCTCCTCCGTGGGCTTTCGGCTCTCAAATGAGAATTGGGATCATGCATCGAATCCCGCCTTACTCCGCTCGCTGTCGTACGTATGGTTCGTCGTCGGGAAGCCGTCCGAGTCCGTGTGCACCACGCGCTCTAAGTCGATCTCGACACCGAGGGGCTGCTGCTGCTGCGTGGCCGCTGCCGCGGACCCGCGCGTCGTGCTCCAGAAGCGGAGGTTTGTGGACGTCGGCACTGTCGGGTGCAGCTGCGTGTTGGTCCGCGTGCGGACGATGAGCATAGAGAAGACGAGGGCTGTTACAGGGGGGAGCTGCAAAAGGAGAGGGGTGTTAGTGAGTGGGGAGAGAGGGGAGAGGTGAGCGAAAGGGAGGGGAGGGAGACGTACACAGTCGAGGAAGATGAAGAAGACGTTGGAGCCGATGCTGTCGCTCACGATGAGCGCGAAGAGGTGTGCACAGTAGAGCGCAGCTGCATGAGAAAGGCACGACGTGGTCGGACAGTTGAGGTTTGTTCATTCGCGAGTGCGAGTGAGTGGAGACGACGGGGCGGGGAGAGAGGAATGTGTCAGCGCGAGCTCGCACTACAGGGGAGATAAGAGGCTAGCAAGGACGTACCACTTTCAATGATGACCTCGAGGATGCGATTCGTCGTACGGTCGGTCGAGGTGTAGGACGCGACGCGCGACGTTATTCGCCAGATCTTCCAGCAGATAAGACCTAAGGATGTTCCCTTCGTCAATCCGAGATTCGCAAGGGGTGATATGTAGACATGCACGCACTTGCACAGAGCGCATTGAGGCAGAAGGTGATGATGAAGAAGTACTTGACGCGGACGGTGACGTCTGCGAGAATGAGGTTGTCCCCGACTTTGGTCTGGGAAAGGGTCCACGTTGACCAGATGCCCATTGCTGCATCGTACATGCGTCCAGAGGTCAATGATCAGTACTCATGTGTATGTATTGACGGCCCGATTTATATTTATCGACCTGGACATACCGATGTCAGCGCAGAGAAGAGCACTGGGGAGGAGGATGGTCCACATGCTGAAGTTCCAGACGATGAATGTCCGGTACACCTGCATATTCATTTGCGAGCATAAACACGACAGACCGTAGAAGGGCGAGAGAAGAACGCACCATGATGACGTCCGAGATGATCGCAAGCGCAACAGTGATCGAGTTCTTGACGAGGGACTCGGGAGTCGCCGCGTTCGAGTAGAACTTAGCGGGATCGGCGAGAATGTCGCCCGTCGGGCCTGAGACGCTGAAGGCATGCCACGCGCGCACAAGCTCAACTATCAAATCCTGTGTGCGTCGATCGAGAGTTACGGTCACGGTGAGATTGTCGAGGAGTCGAGGGGAGGTTGAGAATTGATCGGAATGATAGGAGTATGAGGTGCGATGGTGGCGTTGCAGTAGGGCGGATGCATGGGCAAGTGCGATTGCGATGAGATGGTGGCGGCGTTGTGGGCGCGTGTTGATTAGACGATCGAGGGACAGAAGATGGGGAAAGGGATTGAGGATACGGGTCGCATAGAAGAAAATTGGAGACGTACGACGGCGACGATGAGGAACATGAGGAGGCAGACTGCAGGTAGCCATATTGACATGCCATCGCGCACCTTCTTGCGGAGGATGAGGAAGCACTGAGGTAGGTAGACGAAGTATGCACCTAAGGAGGAGTGCCAGCGGGTGTCAGTGTGTGTACAGAACACATAAGAATGACGGGAAGCTGATGCAGAAGGAGGAAGACGGAGAAGCCATTGCTGCTGTTGGGGGAAATTTTGCTTACCACTAGCAAAAAGCTGGAGCCACAAGCCAACGAGGTGGGAATTGGAGACAAGGACGTCGGCCTTTGGCGGGGGCGGGGGCATACTATGCGTTGCGCGTACGATGGCTGGCGGGGCGTACACGCGCGCGAGGCTGGAGCGAGCAGGACGGAGGGGTGGTCAGCGGGCGGGTTGAGAGCGTAGCAGCGCTCATGGAGAGCGCGCGGGCAGGGCTTATGAGACGGTGCTAGGGCGGAGGCTGGGCAGAGGAGAAGTCGGGGGGGACAAGGTGCTCGTGTGGACCGGAAGTCCCAATGGGGGGTCAATAATCCGGCCGACGTTGGTGCTCACATGCGGTCACACGCCGCCCCGGAGGCCTGCAAGTACTAGTCCGGCCAGCGTCCACGGACTTGCATGAAGAGGGCTGGCCATCGTCGCCCTCTTCTCCGCCGCGCCCGACCGTGACTTTGCGTGGACAGCGTCGGAGGCGATGATCGCGATGGGATCCCGCGTCGGACAACCGATTTCGGGCCCCAGCCGTGCGCCTCCACGGCATTGTCCGACCCAGAATAGGCAACTTGCAGTATTCACGTCACTCAACGTACTCGGCCCCCACGGTCCGTTGCCCTCAGGCAGCAGAAAAGAAGAGGATCGCTAGTGAGGGTTTCGCTGATGGGTTGTCCGGAACAAACGTACAACATCAGCTTCGTAGGCTGTAGTCGCGGCTGCAATTGTCTTTTTCACTGCCTCGAGTCGTATATCTACCGCTCGCACGCCTAGATTGGTCGTAAAGGCCGACGAAGTTGTCTCAGAGCTGTCGAGATCCGCCTGATCAGCTGCACAGGCCTCTGGGCGAGCGCGATACGTGTCCGTTAGTACAAGGTCCAAAGTTGACGAGTGCGCGCCAGTCAGTATGGAGAGCCTGTTTGGACGCCGAGAATGTGTTTTCAGCCTCGGACCCCGCAGGCCGAACACTCCGCGCGCCGAACAAAGACACTATCTTTTCAACACTGTCTTTGACCAGCGATTCCCTCTTCAATTGTGATGTTTCGTATACTTACCGATAAGATTGCCCAGTGAATTTGAGGTGAGCGTCGAGATCTAAGCGGTGGCTAGCGTCCTAGCCGACGCGGACAACTCGCCCGACGCTAGCGTCGGTACTGTGTAGGCTAAGCCACATGCGCCGATGTTCACACGCCACGAAGCCGAGATCAAGTTGTGCGCATGCCTCCCGCAAGTGCAACACGTCCGTCCACCCGACGCCATCATCATCACTCCATCTCATTTTTCTCCCCGTAGGAGGCATAGCGCATTGGCATTGATCCATGCAGAGCTCGGAGCGCGGTTCGCGGTGGGTGCTCTTCTGCTCCGCATCTTGGAAGTTGGCCCTCAGCTGACTCGCGAGTCTGTCTGATAGGACAGCGCGAGGCTCGCACGCGAGAGAAGCTCCTAAATCTGGAATGCATGCCCGAGTCGCATGAAATTACACTGCCCGCCCGGATCCGAGAGCGGACTCTGGGGAGGGAGCTGCCGCGAGATAAGTATGCAGACGGAACCGTGGTCGAATGATTTGTCTGTTCGTCAGCACTTCGAAATCGAAGGCGGTCCTCGTGGGCTCCGCTGCCAGACACAGGCTGTGAGCGCGGGCGGGAACTTGCGACGCTGCAACGTCGCATCCAGATCCGAGTGGACCCTCCAGCAGGCGTTCTGCTGCCGATACGTATGTAACGCGCCATAAGTATGTGGCATGCGCCGCGCCGCGCTCGCTTCGGATTCCCCATCTGAGCCTCTTGCACCACAAGGAGCGTCTGTGCTCTCTGTCCCCTTCTGCTATGTCGCGTCCAGCGTCCGCTGCCCCGTCCCTGCCCGCGGAGAACGTGTCCGAGAAGAAGGAGAGTGCCAATGACAACCCTGTCGTTCATACTCAAACTGAGCAGCCCAAGTCCGACCGAGGCTGGCGGTTCTGGCTCATCTTCTTGGCGCTCTGTCTGGCGCTCTTCCTTACTGCCCTCGATTTGGTATGTTTGCCCCCCCCCTCCCCTTCTCCTGCTGCGCGCTCACGGGTTCTGGTTGTGTTCACTGTTGCAGGCATCGATATCGACAGCGTTGCCCTCGATCATCCATGACCTCGATGGCAAGGACTCGTTTGCTTGGGTATCGTCTGCGTACACCCTGTCCTGCACCGCCATCTTGCCCCTCAGTGGCCGCCTTGCGGATATCTTTGGCAGGCGTGGTGTCATGCTAGTCGCTATTGCCATCTTCGCCGTAGGCTCTGCTGTAACTGGTGCCGCGACGTCCATGGGGATGCTCATCGCCGGCAGGAGTAAGTTTTGCGAATATCCGGTTCAACGTCTAAACGATTGCTAACTGTGCACTCGTTTTTCAGCGATCCAGGGTATCGGCTCTGGGGCCATCCAGGTCATGAATGCGATCATCGTCGCGGACTTGATTCCCTTGAAGGAGAGAGGCTTCTTCAACTCTCTCACCGGAGCGTGCGTTGCTGGTTTGCCTTGCACTCTGGAGCAGCCTCGCTAACGGTCCCGCTACAGTACATTCAGTTTGGCCTCGGCCACAGGTCCGTTCATTGGAGGCGCGATTGCCCAGCGGACGACATGGAGATGGTGCGTGGCTACTGCTGCCGTGTCCTGCGTCTTTAACTGACTCTTCTCAGGCTGTTCTGTGCGTTTGTCTGTGTTGCAGAAGCGTTGTTCGTAGTGCTCACGAGTGACAGACATCAACCTCCCGCTGTGCGCCCTGGCGTTTGGCGTCTGCCTCGTCTTCCTCCGCCTCCGCAAGCCCAACATCGAGAGCTACACAGCCGCCTTTTTCGCCATCGACTGGATGTGCGTTCCCTCTCCCCTCTTCTTGGCCTTCTGCTCACGGCCATTTGTGTTTTGTGTTTCGTTTGCGTCTCGGCTGGCAGTGGGAACGCGATGATTATCGCCAGTGCAGCGCTGTGCATCGTCGCCCTCACCTGGGCGGGCGTGCAGTATCCGTGGTCGTCCGCCCAGGTCATCGTCCCGCTCGTCATTGGCCTCGTTGGCCTGCCTGCGGCGTTGTTGTACGACAAACTCTACGCGACGCACCCGGTGGTGCGTACTCTCACTTGTAACTGTCGGAACTGTTTGAAACTGATGCTTGGTGTAGGTCCCGACCGCGATTCTGAACAATAGGACTAGTCTGGCTGGGTACGTCAGCGTTCGAGAACGCATATATGCGCTTGCTAATGCCTGATTGGGTGTGTAGATATATTGGATCATTCCTGCATGGCTTGGTCATTAACAGCGTCCCATGTGAGTGTTCCTTTGACTAGATCCCGTCTGTATTCGCTCTTGTTGACGGAATTTGCACGCACAGTCTACCTGTAAGCCACACTTTCTGATGTCTTGCTCGTTGTGTCCTGACTTTGTTACAGCCCGACGTACTTCCAGGCCGCAAAGGTCGCGACACCGATCCTCTCTGGGTTGTATATCTTTCCGACTGCGATCGCTATCTCCCCCTCCGCGATCGTCCAGGGCATCTACATCAGCAAGACAGGGAGGTACCGTCTTGTCGTGCGTGTCCTTTCCCTACTCGTCCACCTCTCCCGCCTTGTCTTCCTTTCTATCTCTTTTCTTGTGAACCGATGGCTGACATGTCTAACGCAAACGATAGAACTATGTCGGATGGTGCGCGATGCTCGTCGGCGTGGGGCTACTCACCCTGCTGCACGAGGACACGCACGTCGCGATTTCGATTCCGTTCCAAGTCATCGCAGCTGTTGGGTTCGGGTTCCTGTACGCCACGACATTCACCGTCCTCGCGCCGCTCGAGCCAACCCAGAACGCTGCGGCGCTCTCCTTCCTGCTATTCGTGAGGACCCTGTCGTCGGTACGTATCACTGCATCAGAACATCCCCTCGCTTGTGCTAACCGTCAGCACAAACCCCTCTGCTCCGCAGGCATGGTCGATCGCCATCTCAGCAACGATCCTCCAGAACCAACTCGCGAGCCGCCTGCCCGTCGAGTTCCTTGCGCGCATCCCGCCGGGCCACGACATCGCGTACAGCGCGATCCCGCTCATCCCGTCCCTCGCGCCCGCGCTGCAGCAGCGCGTCCGGGCCGCGTTCGCGGACAGCATACGCCTCGTCTGGTTCGTCCTCCTCGCGTTCTGCGCGGCGGGCCTCGTGAGCGTCGCCGCGCAGAGGCATGTCGTCCTGCATGCGAAGATGGACGACAGGTGGGGGATGGAGAAGAGGAAGAAGGGTGGGAAGGAGGGGAATGTGGAGGCGGGAGAGGCGGAGGCGGAGACGGGAGAGGCGGGGGCGGAGGTGAAGGTGAGGCCGTTCGCGTTGGCGTTGGGGGAGAATGGGAGCGCGGAGGCGAGCGTGCATACGATCGCTGCAACCGGGGAGCCGGAGAAGGCTGACAGGGTGGACGAGCATGTCGTGCCCGCGCATGCTCTCGTTGGCGGTGGAGGGGGCGAGGTTCAGGTTGTGGACCTCAGCGCGAAGGTTGGGAAGTGAGTATGCCACTGCTTGGTGCGTGCTTCGTGTCCCTCCCTCTTTTCAAATTGCCTTTCGTCTTTGTCCTTATGTCCCAGATATGTGTCGACACGGGCACTCTTATAATGCTGTTGTGTGTGTTCTAGATTGTAGATATTCCTCCCTCCCGTTGTCATGCAACGTCTGTCCCCTACCCTGTGTTCTGTTATAGCCTCCCGCGCGTGGTCGCGAGCGCGGTCTTACATTTGTTCTGTGTTCAGATATGTGCTCGGGTCCCGAGTCTGTGTATTTATAGTCTACTCCTTCCCCCTCTCCGTCCTACGTACGTGTGTATATACTTACCCACCCTCGTCACTCGCTCGCTGTATTCCCTCCTCCTCGAAAGTTTATGTAGCTCTGTACATAGCTACGCACGCTCTTTGCGGGACAATTGGATCATCTGGTCCGTGTTACAACATCATATACATCGCAGTCTGTGCGTACCCGTGACTCCCACAGTCCCTTGTCATGACGGACAGGTCTGTGGTCCTTCTATTCTGCTTCTCGAGATACAAGTACATGCTCAAAGTATCCATCTCTAGCGGTCCGCTTATCGTCGCGTCTCCAACGACGGGGACCGACCTCGCCAGTGGTCCGGGAAGACGAGATGGGTTTGCGAGCGCGCGAGGTTCAAACTCACGCGCGGGCCCGAGTGCGAGTGCGAGTGCGAGTACGAGGACCGTCGAGGAGGGAGAGGGCGGAGGGGAAGGATCCTGCCCTCGCGCTCAAGTCGGGATGGTCGCGATGCAGCGGGCGGCGCGTCTTCGAGCGGGGACAGCTCGAGGGATGCTGCGGACGCGGACGCGGAGCCGGGGGCGGAGGCGAAGCGGAGCTCGGAGAGGACGTCGCGGACGAAGAGGGAGAGGAAGTCGTCGTCGAGGGTGCGGTTTGCTGCGCGCAGGCTGATGAGCATGCGCGAGATGAAGATGGAGGTGAGCCTGTGAGGTGGGTTGATGAGAGGAGGGGATGGAGCTTGTTCTTAGCTCGGTGCGGCGAGGCGGAGAGAACGTGGGTGAGTGGGGAGTGAGGGCTTACGGGGAGAGGAAGGGCGCGACGGAGACCGGAGCCTGTAGGAGAGGTGAGTGGCTGGTGCTAAGCGGAGGTAGGTGTTAACTCACATGGAAGGCTGATGCTATTATCTGTGCACTGTTGAGTAAGAGCATTAATCTGCCACAGTTAATATGTGTAGTGAGTGGGCTGTAGCGGTCGGTGTAGAATAGCTTCAGCTCACGTGAAGAACTTCAGGCCTGAGTAGACGTTAGCTTGATGTCGAAGAAGGTCTGGATGAAAATACTCACTGTTGTTCATTAGGGATATCGTGATGGGTACATTATGGGCACCGACCGTGGTGCGCGTGCATGGCATACCGACGAATCTGAGCACCGCGATGATGACGAGGAGATCGCAGAGGACCACAGAAATGCGCGCAATTATGATGACTGCAGAGTATCAGTTGCTTCGCTGCGGCAAATTACACTGGTATACGGTACATACGCCTGGAGAGCGGTTAGACAAGGTATTGTATCTTATCACGGGGATGATCTTACATATCATACTTCACTGGGGATAGCAGAGTATGCAGGCCGCAGCCCTTCTCTGGCGAAGGCGCGGGGAAGCCAGCAGAGTGGATGTACGTGTACTATGTTGGCAATTGAGTGGCAGCGCGGGAATCAGGAACGGAGGGTGAGCCTACTATTAGTATTGCAGGTGACAGTGATGCGACAGCGAAGACGATTGCAGGGGGCCAGAAAGAGCGGTTCGTCAGAGCATACACGCGAAGAGTAGAGAACACTGTGTTGCATTCGTCAGGTGGGGATGAAGTAGTACCTGGACGGAGACGTCTCACGAGCAAGGAGCAGTTGCGCTAGCACGAGGTGAGCAGCAAACATCATTTCTAGAACTTGACAGCTGTTCACACTAGGCTCAGAACTCTTCAGCCGGATGTCGAGGAGGGAGAATTACTCACATCTGCATGGGGGACAGGGCGTTGTGACGACTGGAGGAAAGCGGGTCGGAGCAGGGGTAGAGCGACTTACAAAGGTGTTGCTCTTCGTCTCAACTAGTTGAATACCAATATTCAATACAGACACGAAGATGTTGGTGTACCGGTTGGCGAAGAACAAGATGGTTGCGCCAGTAGTGCGCGTCCTCCAGAAGTACTCGACTTCGAGATCGAGCGTCAGCAGATAGTCGTACAAGAACAGAGCTGCCAGAGTACCAACCATGCGGATATGAGTTTGCTCGCCACGAAAATCAGAGACGGGACGTACCTCTAGCTCCCATGGCGCATCTCCTCGTCAACACCAAACTGTCCATCCTCTCGGCCGTCTACCTCTGTGCGGGATATCGATAAGCGATGCTCGACAAAGCATGGACAGAACGCGAGTGATTGAAAGGGCCCTAGAGGGGTACACTGGGCGGGTTGAGGTGTGTGGAGAAGTGTAGTAGGAGAGAGATGGCGATGGCGAAAGGTTGGAAACGCTACCAACACCGGCCAGATTGCAGTGGTCTATGTCCGGCTTCCATTGGACTCTTCGGCCTAATAAAGAAACCTGATAAGTATTGACATCGGCAGTCTCAGGAGTCTAACTGTCTATGTACCTAAGCCATCGCGATCGTTTATTACAGGGCGTTGATGACGCTTGTCATTTACCCGCCGACGGTCCACTGCCGACTCGATGTCATGACGCTAAGCCGTGAAGGACACATGTACAAGTTACCTGGAGACGTGACGCTTTGTGAGACTCTCCAGCGAGTTCCAAGTGCGAAGATCATGAAAAGGCAACCAGGGACTCCTTCAAGGGGACAGATGTCGTCAGTTCGAACGTTGACGATCTACATACCAGTGCTCTACTGTTGCCCCCAACTTATCGGGTTATGCGGGCCGAACAGCTTCTCGGGCGGCTGTCACATATGCGGTGAGTAGTAAGTATTGGTGGCACCCCTAGCCACACTACACACTGGTACGGTAAGTAGTAGTGTTGTTCTGTCACAAAGTGCAAGGTTCCAGAAGTCTCAAGAGCATCGACTCATCTCTGACGACCTACTAGCCTAGTCTGATGCTTCACTCACAGCCTGAGATTTCTTCTGAAATCCCCGTTTCTTGCCCCAGCCTGCAACTTCAATGGGTACTTCATGGTACGGCACAGTCTCAGAGTTGAGTCAGAGAGTCGTGGTACTTACCCAATCCTCATCGTCTGTCGATTCGTGCAACTGTGGACACATTTAGGTGAGAGAGCTTATGATGAGACGTGGTTGGGTGATATATCTAGTATGACAAACGAGTTCACAATATAGCGCATGTTAGGTACACCGCCAATGACTAGGGTGCATCCGGCCAGCCAACCCTTGTGGTCATCTCCTTCGTCCCTCAACGTCCCAGTTCTTCGGTGTCCATGACGAGGCGGTAGTAGTACTCCGGGACCGCCGTGGCCACCATCGCGGTGTCGGTGAACATGAAGGCGTTGATCAACTGGAGCATCGGCCACTGCATATCGGCCACCCAGTTTACTCCCGACGGCGGAGTCGTCATCGACAGCATCACGAAGACGAGGGCGTGTAGGACGAGGAATACGAATTCACTGCGCATCCTGCTTTGGGCGATGCGGGGGTCCGAGCGGATGCGCAACATCGCGTAGACCGGGTCCTCGGGCGCGGGCTGAAACTTGACCACTTCGGTCGATGTGGCCTTCGGTGCCATGCGTGTCCACTTCGTGGGGTCGACCGATGCGGGCGTTCGGTTGGTGGCAGTCCGACGCATGTAGGATGCGAGGGGCCTCGACGCGAAGATGTCGGTCGACAAGAACGCGGAGGGTCGCTCAGTGAGGACCAGGCTGTCGGTGAAGCGGCGGACGAACGTGGGCGTCATGGTGTGCGGACTGGAGGGGTGAGGGGTGAGTGAGGGGTAAGGTAGGTGTGGAGTGGATTGTTGAAACGAGGTAAGTGATGAAGTATGCCACAGACTAGCTGTGGATGATGAGATGCGATGGTGTTGAGCTCGGTGCTCGAAGGGGTCCTTATATACGTTTGTGGGTCTACTTTGGCGCGCAGGACTTCTAAGACGAAGTTTCTGCTGAGTCCGTGATCTTCATTGGGAACCATAGGATGTATACGAGGCAGACATGACGCCTAGTCAGGTTCACTATCGGGTAGTACATAATCTTTCGGTAAGAGCGGCTTCCCGCGTGTTCACAACTAATGCTTATAATAGGGCGCTCGGTTATGTGGTCGGACCGTGGTGATCAAGACAGCTCGGATCGTCAAAAGGATGGTCATAGTTCAATGAAACCCCATACCCTGATTTAGAGTGGTGTAGGACGTGAAACGGCTCGAGGATGATCATGCAGTCTGGTTTAGAACGGGCCATCCGGACTCCCACTCAATGCGAATTGTGACCACTGCCTCAGCCGCTGAACAGTCTAGACCCAGCATGAGCAGGGACTGTAATGTGAGCCTTTTATGTCATGCCACTGGATGACCTTAGATGGAGAGGAGTTACCAATTCAAGAATGTCGATTTGCTTCTCATGCAACTCCTCTTGGCATTTACTAGAGACGTGGATCGCCACCCGAAACGGATTGAGCACAGATTGGGTACAGTTTGCATTGGAATTGAAATGAAGATGTTCATGGTGTTGACACATAGGTAGTAGTACGGGCAAACGGGGTTTGAACGACACGGTGAGTAGTCACTAGCGAACTCGGAACAATACACAACTTTGCGAGACATCGAACACTGAGAGAATCTGATTCACCGTCATGTCTATCATTTCTTCACCAGAAGCCTGCCTTCACTAACGATGGCCATCCATCCCTGATGGATTCCCTCTCAATGATCTCGGTGGAGCCTGTACGATGTGCATAGTTATGAACACAAGCATCGGAAATGATAACGAGGCGACGCACCGGGCTCCGACTTGGTGAGCACGTAGTAATCACCACAGAAAAAGTAGGCTTGGGAATGGTCGTCCGGGTTGAGAAGCACGGTATCGATGACCTTGAAACCTGCTCTCTTGAGTGCCGGCCAACCGTCTACGATAGGCTTCGGGTGGTCAAGGAGTTGGTCCTGGCCCTGATCTTCAACTGTACACAGTGGTTCAATTCATATCAGAACGACCTTAACATCAAAATCGAAAGTTTGAGAAAGTACTTGTCTTGCTCTTGATGAGGATGTAATTCTCGCCACTGAACACGTAGGCTTCAAGACCATGGTCGTGTTCAGTGCGCGGGAGCACAGCGTCAATCCTATTGAAGTTCACCTCCTTGAGAGATGTCCATTGCGTTACGATGTCCTTGGTCGCGGTGTGTACGACATCGGTACGCTGGTTCTGAACTGTGCAAGCGTCAGCAGTAGGCACGACTCCCTAGACGTAGCAGATGACACACGCACCCTCCTTCATCTGGATCGTAGCACACAAAGTGTCCCAGAAGATGTACAAGAGGTACTTATTCGTAGGGTCTGGGAGCACTGCATCCAGATTACCTCGCCCTGTAGCCACAAGAGACGGCCAATTCCCGATGATAGTCTTGGATTTCGCAAGCGTCTCCAAGCTGCTCGGTCCAGAGCGCGGGTTGTGAACGGGTACAAACCGATTGGCGCAGAAGAAGTATGCGCCTTCGTTGTCCCATGGGTCCAAGAACGAGGCGGTACTGGTATGCCCGCGATCGACGACCTCGTAGGAAGCCGGAGGAGCAGGTTCCGCAGGGTAGCCAGGCGGTCCAGGGTAGCCAGGCGGTCCAGGCGACCCAGGCCCATCGAAGGGGTCTGGGATGGGACCATCGGGAGGAGAATCGTCCTTGGTGGGGAAGAACACCACTTCGACACCATGCGGACGAATCGGAGCTGGGAGTTCCTTGAGCGGCGGGCTGAGGCGATCCCCACTGGCGGTATTGTCAAAGTATGGATTGTCCCAAACACGCTCGAGCTGCGAGCCGCGCCATTCCCGCGCTGCCCGGATGAACTCCCGACGAATGCCCCCGGGGAAGGCGACCTGGTGTTGGTCGTAGCGAGGGTTGGAGTCACCGTCACCGAGGGTCTCGTTGATATCGATACCTCCGTGTCCCAAGATCTCGTATTCAAAGAGGCGGACGCCTTCCTTCATGAGCGGCTTCCAACAGACAGACCGCCCGTCCAATTCGTAGAGCTGCACGGTCGCGACGAACCCCGAATCCGCCCGGCTGTTGACGTCGATGTAGGTATGCAAGCTGTAAGCGGTATGGGGCGAGGTGTCGTCAGCGATAGGGACTGGGGCTTTGAAACCAGACTCGAACACGGTGCTTGGGTGAGAATGGTCCTAGCGGAAGAGTGATCGCGCGGCGGGAAGCGCATGCCCCTGCGTGCTCAAGCCCGTCTCGTTTGGGGTGCGGAATATGACCTCGCCAATTTCGCTGGCCTCTTTGATCTGTTTGACGATCCCCTCCACGTTGTCACTGTCGCTGATGGGGATGGAGATCAGCCTCGCATAATCGAAGTCGGCCATCGCAGTCCGCTGAAAGGGTCAGTCAAAGTTCACGATGCAATATCACGCCAGTCTCAGCAAGGTGGCTCGCCTTGAGAGGGTATAGACGACGATGTAGGAGTAGCTAGTTGAAGGAATCTAGAGAGGATGCTGCTGCTGTTGGAAGAGGTGGGTGTACGCTTTATATACCCAACGAAGGGAGATGAGCAAGTTGGCCAGGAGCGCGCGTCAGCACTTGTCAGGGGCGGATGAAGGACACTACCATTCCATACCGCGATAGGTAGAAGTCAGCGGATGCACTCTCTCATAACCCTTCAAGCACGTTGGGTGAGATAATTGGTTACATGCCGAGGAAGACTGCAATGAGGGGACCAGGAGGTGGTTCACAACTGCATGGTCAAAGTGAGCAGTCGAAAAGAATAAGCCCTGGAAGTAGTATTATGCCAACTGCTGAGTTCGCCGTGGCCCATGCAGCGCGTTCGATATCCTGGATGATGCATTCTTCCTGCCGCACATGTGGTTTCAGTCCACCATGAGTTTTACATCCGATTGTGAAACACTTCGTTGAGTGCAGGAGTCGAGCAAAGCCCGGTGGAAAGCACAAGGTCATCTGGACGCAAAGTTCAATTCAGTTTTGGGGTGCGAGTTCTTGAGAAGAAACTATGTCAGCTACCCAAGTACTTGCTGCAAATGGACTTGATGCTCAGATGCCCCGCTTCTCGATAGTCCTACATATCGTTGGACGGACACGGTTCTCATACACCAGTGTTGATCTGATTACTTGAGCATCTACATGGAATGAAAGAGACTCAAAGGGATGCGTTCTCAAAGTAGCAGAACCCGTAGCACCGTCATGAGATGCAAGAGGGAGTGGATAGTCGCAGCCTCGTGAGCGAAGAAGTACCGAAAGCGCCACGGAAGATGGACCACAGAAGAGGATGAGCGTTGATCATGGCAGAGAAGAGGCGACCCATACGTAACACCATGAAAAGGGGGGGAAGGTGACGGTACGAGTTGGGTGCGAGTAAAACCAAGCCAAGACCAAGCTACGTTGCCCAGGAACAGCCTCATAGAGTGCATGCACGCCAACATTAGAGACGACTTGTTGTTCTTGCAATCCGCTACCTTGCCGAGGCGGACAGCGGACTCATGCACACATACAAACGGTTAAGCCTCGAGCGGATGGACTGAACCAGCAAAAGACCACTCAGCATAGCATTGACATTCTTTGCATACTTCTCCTACACGCGTCCAAGCGCTAACCCCACCGACTCCTCTCTCTCCCCTTCCCATAAGCGCCCCCGCCCAACACCCCTTCGCTCTTCACTCCTCCGGAACGGTACGGATGGTGCCGCTTCCCCCCACCCTCACTCCCCGATCGGTAAGAGTGCGGTGGAGGGAGGGCAGAGGTTGACGTTGCTGAGGAAGAGGCGAAGTCGATCCGGGCGCGCTTAGAGGAGTGTTGAGCGGCGGCGGTCGCTTCGGAGCGCGCTTTTTGGGCTTCAGCTAGTGATCCAGAAGGATTGAGGACGGCGTAGATGGTACGAATGTGAAGCCGGAGCAAGGTTGTGTGTCGGCAATCGGTGTTTGAGACCGGGTAAGTGAAGATGTCGGACATCGGGCGTCGGAGGGATCAGGTGATGCCGGCGTTGTGTGCATAAAACAGAGTTGGACGGAAGCACCGGTGTGACGATCAGCACGAATCGGGGGAAAGGAAAGATGTAAGCGGCGAGTTGTTTAATTTTGGAGAGTTGAGAAGAATGATAGCGGTTCAAACGTTCATACGAGCCAGAGACGCATTGCATATTCTAGAAAAGAGGAGGCGCACCTATGCGGTCGGCGTACCATTCTTCCTTGACGTTGAGCGGGTCCCAGAGGGGCTTCGGAAAGTTTGTCGTGCGCTCGTCGACGTCGACAAACTCTACAAGCTTAGCGTACAGGTGGGGGTTGCGGAAGGCGCGGTTTTCCATCAGGGAATCGTTGAAGTGTCGGGGGTTTTGTGTGTCGCGCTTGAGGGCGAGGAAGGTGGATAGCTTGACCTAGGGTTCAATGACGCGTTTGAGAGCTTGGGTGAAGGCGTGAACATATATTACGGTAGAGATAACTGGTACCTTGATGGCCTCGTCGCATGGTTCGGTTGGCTCTGGTGGAATACCCCAGTCTTGGACTGCAGGTATGGGTGGCGGACGCAGGATTTGCCGGATGCGTGTCACTTCGTCCGGCATTTCATGAGAGAGTGGGTCAGTATCTTCCTGCATAAGAGGTGTCACTGGTTGAAGAGAAGTTGATGTTGAGGGACCCGGGCTATCGTCGTTGTTGACATCATCTAAAACGCGGGACCTCAGGTGCGGCTTTGCGGGAGGGTGGCGGCGGATTATGACGGCTGGCTTGGATGACGTGGCGGTGGTACGAGAGTTGTGGTCTGGATGAGGGAAGCTGTGTGTAAGCGATGTGTATATGGGACGAGGAAACGGGAAGGTCGACTGACGGTCTGAGAAGAGGACTGAGCGTGGATGTAGGTTGTTGCCCTAGCCAAGAGAGAAATGATGGAGAGCAAAGAGGGAAACAGGGAAGGCATGAAAGCGCGGTGAAGAGTCTCACATCGGATGTAGAGCGAGAGGCAGAGATCGCGGACGAACTGGTGCTTGCTGAAGGTTGCAGACGTGATTGTTCGGGAGAGGATGAGGAGGGATGGTCTTCGGGGTCACTGAGCGGGTCGTCGCCATAAGCAACAAGGCCTACGTCGTACTTAGAGCATGTAACACAGAGTCAGCAATTTCAGTCGTGCGCACCAGGCATCGGCATTGCGTCTGCTGCGGGAGGCTGAGCCAGGGCTGAGTGGGTGAGGAGGACGGTAACCGGAGGCTGAGGAGGACAACGCGCGGGAGGCCGAGGAACTTGAAGGAGGACAAGTGACATGGGCGCGTATTCCTGTGTCACGTGGCTTCTCTGAATCGTTGGCGCTAAAATCAATGTTTCCCGACCTGTACATGTGCACCAGAGACTGCTGAACACTACACGCTTGCACGACTTGCTGTATACTTTCGCATATGCTAACTGTCGAGGATGGAGCGCGGAATGGCAAAGGTGCGAGAGTGAGAGCAAGATGCGCGTAGTGGATGGACGCGCTGGTGTGCTTGTACGGACTTGCTATAGGCTCGCTCAGGCTGTCATATGGAAGGGCACAGCCGAATCTCGATCTGCGCTCTCAGTCTCTGCTCAAGCCAGGCTCAAGCTCTCCCTGAGCTCTCCTCTACACGCCATGCGTCCATGACCCCGACATGCCTTCAGATTGGCCTTACGCACACCAACAACCTCCCACTTCTGCATCGTATTCTGCTCACGACCCCTCCTCTCTTTTCCTCTCCCAATCTCCCCTCACTCCCTCAATCTCCTCCGCGACACCCCACTCTACCTTTCCTGACTCCTCGCAATCGTTCTCTGTGTCCACGCACCCGTCGTCCTATGTCAATCCCTCTCAATCATCGTCTTCCCACTCTCAGCCTTCCGAATCCTCGGTCGACAACTGCCAACAACGATCTCCTCACGCAACGGGCACACAACAGACTGCCTCTCCGGGAGCTGACCACTCTGACTCCACGGCAGCTAACAAAGCTCGTGTTGACAATTCCACACTCCCGCCTTTGACTACCCATGGCAAACCTCGCGAGCGTGTCTATCTAGCATGCCTCCAGTGGTAAGTCTCCTCCTCGCCCTCATTCCACCCTGCCCCATCCAGCGCGCATGCCACTCTCAGCTTCCGTGTCCCCGCCCGACCCTCATAATCCGGTCGTCAATTTTGTCCGAACCATGCAGGCCTCCATCGACTCCATGCGGTTTATATCACTGCATCCGCATTCCCTCACTGTCGCTGCGCTTTCCCGTATTCTGCATCCATCGTACAATATTTTCCTTCGTGCTACCAGCGAAAGTGGTACGGGTATGTCGGAAGGTCGTTCACGCGGTTGTCAATCTATCCGCGCGACTTCACTGCTACTTACTCGTCTTGGCTAAATTGCCTCGTTCTTGTGTCCCGTGCCAATGTTCGATGCAGTTCAGAGAAGATCGAGAGCACATTGAATCCTATCTGCCCAGGCAGAGCTTGTCTGCCTTTCTACCTTTTCAAACATAAAAATTCTTCCATGCTCTAAATTTCATTGCTCATCCTTCCTACAGCCGCACACGCAAAGTCCGCTGCGACGGCGCGAAGCCAGAATGCTTCAACTGCATCAAACGCGCCGACCCGAACGCAGGCCCATGCTCGTACGACACAGCCCCGCGAAGGCGTGGCAAGGACCGCACTCCAGGTTCACGGAAGTTGGCTCCATTTGTGCAGAAGAAGACACGTACGACGCGTTCCAGGATCGAGGAGGAGGCGAAGCGCAAGAAGGCTCAGCTCCAAGCTGCTGCTGCTGTTGTCGTTCCATCACCGACTTCCACTTCCGCCAGTGTACCTGCTTCGGAGACGCACATCGTGCAGGAGCCGTCAAGTAGCAAGTCAGTACACCCACACCTGCATGAGCATGCGCATCAGGCTCCGGCAGTGGCCATCCCAGCTACAGCGACCGTAACGATCGTCCCTCCACAAGTCCGCCGCTCGCGATCCACCAGCTCGTCGTGTACGACATCGTCCGAAGTCACCGTCCAGCCCTCGCTCCGCTTTAACGTAGATCCAGTCGCGTTACGCCCTCCAGATGTGGCATACGTCCCACACGAGGCGGTGGTTCTCTACCGGCGGAACGAAGAGGAGGAAGAGTACGACTCATCATTCGTCAGCCCTGGTATCGGGATCGCCGCTCCCCCAGGCATGCAGTTTACTCGCGAGACGTGGTGGGACGCCCTCATCGCGTTCTATGCTGACCTCAACGCAGATAATTCCGCGCTCGGGCTTGCCAGTATGCGTCATGGCGGGGATGGTACCCTCGCTCCACTCACCCTCACTTCGGACATGCGCGACGCAACAATGGCGCTCATCGCTGCTGACCTCCGCTTCCTCTTCAAAGTGTCACTGCACTGGTTCGCGTTCATGCACGTCCCGAGGTTCTTTGGCGCGCTGTTTGACCCGTATCGGAGGAGGTTTATGCAGCCGAGTCTGGTCCTGGGCGCGCTCGCGTTGACGACGTTCTTCCAGAGCTCCGAGCTAGAGAGGGGCGCGAAGGGGCGGGAGATAGCGTTGAGGCTGCTGGAGGAGGCGCATGCACTTTTCGACGCGAGTCTTGCGAGCGGGTGGGTCGATTTGGGGTTAGTCCAGGCTGCTTGGGTGCGTGCCATCTGAGTCTAATGGGTTTTGAGATCTCGACATACTAGTACTAACGAGAACGGTTTGGACCGGGATAGTTCTTCGCGATGTTCGAGATCCAGTCGCACCCGCGGTGCAGTGCCACGCGCTCGCGGTCGGCGTTCTTGATGCTCGATTCGCTGATTAGGAGCTTGGGGCTCACGACGCTCGATGTCGACGACTCGAGAGTGACGATGTTCGCTCCGGGCAGCGTGCCTATCGTACCGCCGTCGGAAGGCCACTCGCCGGGGTTCAACCTCCTCGCGGATCCGAGCTCACTCCTGCCGGGGGCCGGGTCTGGGTACGAGGCGCAGGGGTATGATGGACTCGAAGGAGACTATGCGCGGGCGTATGGTTCGTATGGTTCGCATGTTCATGGCCAACCGCACATACACGCATATCCGCATGTACAAATCGTGTCACAACCCGATCCAATGCACCCGGTATACAACGTCGACTATTCGGACCCGTACTCGCACGCGTTCTCGAACTCTCAGGGGTACGAGCACGAACATGAACAGCCGCAATGGCAGTGCGGCTGCTCGGCGTACTCCCTGGGCAACCACTGGCCGCTCGCGTTCGACCTGACGCCTGCGTGGACCAACATGCCGATGTGGCCGCATGACGCCGAGGGAGGAGCGGAGGGTGAGATGAT
This sequence comes from Fomes fomentarius, assembly GCA_022606135.1. Lineage (NCBI taxonomy): Eukaryota > Fungi > Basidiomycota > Agaricomycetes > Polyporales > Polyporaceae > Fomes > Fomes fomentarius. Next base: position 165,827 of record JABYQN010000011.1, on the reverse strand, counting down.
GAAAGAGGAGTGCAGGCGGCTGGTGTGGTCGACGGTCATGCTGACTGTCACGCATTCGACGAAGACGACTGCTGGGACGAACCGGGAGCCGCAGCATCTGTGGATCAAGGACCCTGCGAATGTACGTGTTTCTGCACATCTGCTTCGGCAGCATCTTGTGTAGAGGCTCATTGGGCTGGGCCGGGACAGTACGCGCTGCTGTTTCCCGGTGAGAACTTCACGCCGCCGGGGAGCCCGGGCGTGCCGTCGTCCTCGAAGGACTCGATCTGGGCGCTGTACATGCGCACGCTCTTCCTGTGGCACAGCTGTCTCCGCACGCGCGTCGACACGGCCCTGACGGACGCGGAGCGGGCGCAGTGGACGGTCCAGGCGTGGCTCGAACTCGATGCGGTCGAGGTCGCGATGGACAGGCATACGTGCGATATCCAGAGTGGGTTCATGTTGCAGATGCGGGAGGTGTTGTTTAAGTGAGTCCTCCTGCTGTGTCGTTGAGGGAGATGATTGCTGATAGGACTCGGCTTGAAGTACGAGGATGGTGGTATCGAATGAGTTTAGGAGGTATATCCCTGAGGCTTCGACGTGAGTGCGCGTTGTGATCCTGCTGTGATTGAAGTTGTTGCTGATTACAGTGACAGGGCGTCCGGTCAGCTCCTGTATCATGAGAAGGCGGAGTGGTGGAGTGCGTCACGCCATCCTGTGGATCTTAGAGTGCTGACGCTTACGATTACTTTCGTCTTCAGTGGGCCACTTGCTCAAGCTGGCGCATAGCTTCCGCGATGGCCAGTTGCGCGCGGCCAAAGGCTCCCCGAGTGAGAACGTCAGGCGGAGCTTCCTCATGTATTGGTTCATGTCGCAGATCATGAGGTGCGTTCTGTGCTGTAATGGCGATAGTTTTATTACAACGATCGACCTTGACATGTGACAGGGCACTGGCGTTGTGGTACGCCGACCCGTCGCTGTTGGTCGCATTGGAGGTCGCAAAGGCGTTCGCGCCGTGCGTGGAGTTCATGATGATGATCTGGCCTTCACATAGTGCGTCTCCATAGCCACTGTCCAACGTGAAGTTGACACGACACTCATGATGGTGTGGACAGGCCAGCGTCGGGAATACGAAGGCCTCCGTAACTGGCTCGCTCGCTCGTGCCAGATCGCAGGGATTCCACCGCCGATACGCGCTGTCCCCATCCCAGCTTCTCGACCTTCGCACGCTCAGCCTCAATCACAGGTTCATGCAGCAAACAATGCCAGCGCTCCTACCGCGGTGATACCGGAAGCTGAGGCTGAGGCTGAGGCTGAATCTGTCCAGGTCACGGAGCCGTTGCCGAAGGCGCCTTTACCTATTCCTGCGTTGACGCGATCTCCGGGTGTAAGGCAGATTCCGACGCCTTTGATTCAGGCTACTTTTCAAACGCAGACGCAAGGACAGGTGGCACAGGTGCAACCGCCTCTTGAGGCTCAGATACAGATGCTATCCTCGGAGGGACCTCAGGCATACCTGCACCGGTCGCAGTATCCTTCTGGGGATGTGCTGTCCGACCCGTCGTCCCATTTGTCGACACTGCAGGGTCAGCCGGGTCAGCCGCATGCGGAGCTTTACTCGCCCCATGCTCTCGAGCAACCGTATCCGCAAGCGCAGCAGTATTCATATCATTCGCCACATCCACCACAGCCCCAGCCCCATTCACACCATCCGCCACATCCGCAGCCTCAGCCGTATCCGCATACTCATCCACATCCGCATCCGCATCATCGGTAACTTCTCGATCTCGTCTGATTCATCGTTAACTATCAATCTTGCGCTATGGCTTTCTTTGGGTTTGTCGTTGTCCGTGCTTCCATTGCTTTCTGTTAGTAGTACTTACCTTCTAGTTGGCATTCGTCCCATCCATGAAAAAATTGGGTTTGTAGACACCTGTATTGTAGTAGATCACACACATGAGCCCCGATGGGACAGGGGACGAGGACCGCAACTCTGCGGTGGTGTAATATATCTGTACTGGAATCTTTGCTGTATATGAGCACCTTCAACATGCTACGGATGACGCTGCTCTGAAATGAGGGCCCTGAGGATGTAGTGGTTGGGAGAAGGGCGCAAAACGTATGTGTCAGTGACAAAGCACAGCCGCGTTGTATTGCATTTGCATGATGCATGGGAGACGGGTGCCGAGAAGCTCCTGCCGCCGGGGAGATTATGTAGAAAGTGGCCCATTGGCTTCTAGCATTGATCGCAACGACCCGCCGAGAACGTTATGACAGGCAGTATGTAGACGACATTCGTGTGTCGAGGTGCCAGCCGGTGCCGCTCGGGGCGCGCGTGCCGTTTCGTGCGTGCGCGGGAAGGAGGGCAGATCAGAATTGTTGAAGAGCGCTAGCATGGACGACGGTGATAGCCTCGAGAAGCACGGTTGGCTGTGCTAGAAGCCGAGCAAGGAGCGGGCCAGGAGGGCCAAGTACTTCAAAAGTAAGAGCAAGGTAGAAGAACCGAGTAGATGCAGGTCAGAAGGTGCGGTGCGGTGCGGTCGAGTTTGTGTGGCGGCCGGAGTCGAGCAAGAAGTTACATAGGATGCAGTTCGAGTCGAGCTTCGGCGTTCTCCGTGTTGGGTGCAGCAAGTCGGGGATGGTATACCTCCTGGTCTGCTTGTAGCCTATATGACGTGCGACGTCCGTCCGCGACTGGCCAGGCGGCTCGGAATGACGGGCGTGGGGCCAGGCACTGGGAGACTTCCGGAGAGTATTGAATACGCGTAGCGAGAATCGGGAGTGGCCGACACATGTCAATTGTACAGAACGGCAAGAACATGCTTGACTCAGAAGACCCTGGTGGGGGCCGAAGCGAACCCCCACCGGGATCTAGCAGGCTGCGCTTGAAGTGGGCATCGTGGCCGGCAACATTGGGCCTCGTGGGCGTAAGGTGGGGAGGAGGGAGGAGGGTTGGAGGAGCACGCGGACTCGGATTGGGGCAAGGCCGAGCTTCTTGGACATCTTCCAGATACGCGGAACACGGCGAGACGCGCGCGGTCGAACCACCGTTCAAGCTGGCTTCCACCGTCGAATGCCGCTGGCCTCACGCGGGAGTCCATCGTGGCCGTCGGCCGGCATGCGTCCCAGGCGCTGCACGTCATGTTTTTCAATGCGTGGTGGCGCCTGGCACATATGTAGATCGCAACATTTCTATCTTACGGAAAACATCATGAATGCTAGCATGGGTGTGCTCGTGGCCTTGGCGACGGTGACGTTCCACCCGCCGGCGGGCTTCGTACTTCGAATGACTGTATACGGATGTGCGTCAGTGAGGGCATTCAAATGGAAGTCATCGGCGCAGGTTTTTGACCCACGCGAGGGGCGTTCATGTCCGTTCAAGCTATCGTGTGGATTTGATAATGTGTGGATTTGATGATTCCCCGTCGGATGACGTTGCCAGGTCGAGGTCGACGACCTGTTTACTACAATGTCGGGAGCGTTGAAGAGAGGACTGCGGACGGAGATTCGCGGGGCTCGGGGAGAAGCACGAGGCTCCAAGGGTGGGCGCACCGCGTTCTATCTCCGTATTATGTCTCTTTCGTGTGTGCGCGGACAGCTGTGGGTGTGGAAACACGCATTTTGGCATTTGGGATACGTACATTTGATCTAGACACGGCGTCCAAAGTATACGGCGACAAACGTTTGACGTTGAACGTGATTGGTCAGCCTGATTCTCCGGTCTTCTCGGGGATGACATCGTATCAGCTGGGGTTCTTGTATACGTGGATGGTGATGATGATGCTACATGCGCGTCAGTGGATATCAGACTAATATGGGGTCACCTGCGGCGCGGTGGCCTGTTGGGTCGCCGAGCGGATGCATTGGACGGAGGCCGTTAGTTTGCTGGAGACTCTTGCCTCGGGACCAGTTGGTTGAGTTGGATGAGTTAGGCTAGACCGTGAGGCGCAGACCACCCCTGGTGACGAGAAGCTTTGGCAAGCGACAATAGAGAGACCCGAGTCAAACCTTTCACGATAGGAGGGGATGCGGGAACGAGTATACCTTCGGACGTGAGAGTGCTCGTCCTTTCTGAGTCCTGACAGTGTGTCGTTGGAGTGAGAGACAATAGGCCAACTCCGCTCCGGGCCGCTGAGTCTCGAGGCCAGTGTACACAGTCGGAAATGGCGCCCCCTTGCTGGCAGAGAAGGCTGCTTGGACGGCCGACGTTCCGGCTCGCACGCAGGCCTAGGAGGGTAATATTAGGGAGGGGTGGGAATCAGGAAAGCGGTGTCAGGGAGGAAGAGCGGAAGGAGGGAAGGGAGAAAGGGAGAAAGGCGGGAGGGTAGAAGAGTGGACCGAGCGGTGTCGTGTCGCCCGGCGCGCAAGAGCCCACGGTCGTCCGACGACTCGGACGGGATTGGGTTCGGATTGGACGAGGAGTATGAATAGGTCGCCATGGCTTGGGAGAATCCCACGGGAGCACCGGTTCTGATTTGGCGTGTAGGGCGGGTTTTGAGACCCAGTCGTGCTTCCGGCTTCTTTCCTGCTGTCATCCTGATGACCGCTCACCTGGGCCGTGGCTGCTGGCAGAGTGGGACCGGGTTCCGGGAGCGCGGCCGAACGCACGAAGAAGCAGAGGTTGATGAGAGAATGGAGGGAGAGGATCGTTAGGTAAGACAGATGGAGTGCGACGGGGCGTGTGCCCAGTGTGAGCCTCTGGAGGCCATGGCCCATGATCGCGGAGTCGGAGTTGGGAAGAATCGTGCACGATGCTTCCCTTCCTGTTCTGCCTGGCTCTCGGGCTTCCATGCATGCGCATCTTGAGACTGTTTGAATCCGGCTTTGGGGGAGGATTCGATGGCTGGCCTGGGCCTCGGACGTCGGGTTGGAAATCGAGGTTGGGAGAAGGGTCGGATGCGGAACCGGTGCGTAGGACGGCCCTGCGAAGAGAATCTCAAGCTGCTGTCTGTGGGGGTGCAAGAATCTAGTGCAGCTGTTCGGGCCCAGGCTATGGGAATGGCGCAGGAAGTTGCAAAGTATGCGCTGCGTGAGAGAACGGGCTCGGAGGAACAACGTCGTGTTTGCAATGCATTGGATATCAGAGTTGCAAGAGCGATCGTAGTGATGTACATCAAGTGGAGCTTCCAAGTTGGAGACTATGTAGTATGAGGTATGAAGCTTTGGGCGCGAGGAGGCGCTGGCATCCTGCCAAGGCAATTTGGCGCTTGAACATCGCCGGGTCGTGGTTCTCGGAAGTTGGCAAATTGGAAGCTAGGACGCAGACGCGAAGGTTTGCTTGCCGCCCTGGCATCTCCTGGCATCTAAGTGTTCTCTGGCATGTGGCAGAAGCGCCGTGTGTATACGTACGCAGGCGGTGCGTCCTGAGAGTCGATGAAGCGATAGATGAACCATGATAAGTTGCGAAGACGGATCCGGAGTGGAGCCTGAGGAGGCCTGCGCGCGCTACGAACACAGAAGAATAGGGCTGGATAGCCTGGAGACAGTCTTGCTCTTCGCTGCCGGAGACGACGGCTGCGGCTCGGATTAGGACTCTGGAAGAGCTCGGAGGAAGACGAGCGGTCCACTCCGAGCCGAGGCCCTTGCGCGCTGAGAAGCGCAGGTTGGAGGGGACCGTGCGCGTGGCCAGATGATACACGATTCTGTGTAGGGATATCTGCGCGTGGATCTGTGTGATACCTGGGATCTGTCAACGACTGATGACTCGAGGTGGACTCGGACGGCTCTGCGTCTGAATGCACTTGTCCGAGTCGAGGTCGCGTGTGCTGCGCAAGAGACGTCTGAGCCTAGGCGCGATGGTTGGCCCGGGGGGATATGGGAAGCGTGTCCCCGGGGTGGGACCCTCGCCGAGAGATTGTGCCCCTTCGAAGGTTCGGTCGGTAGTGCAAGAGTTGCGAGTGCGTTCGAGAGCAGGTCTGAATCCGAGTGAGAGGCGATAGGCGATGCGGGTCGGGGGGTTTGCTCTGGGGGTGTCTTGGTCTTATAGCTTCCGAAGGGGCTAGTGATCGAGAATAGAGTGACCTGAGGCCCTCGGAAGTCGGGAGGGCTAGGGAAGTTAGGGTCTAGGACTAAGTACTTGGTATATACAGTCGAGGTAGATCTCGCGGACGAGCCTAGACTCGAGGGGGGGAAGCTGTGTTGCCACGTTCCGAGGGTGCCGGAGGAGGACGCCGGGGCGTGGAGGGTCAGTCATTCTGAGATGCTTTGGTATACGGGAACAAGGAACATAGATGGCGTTTGACGGGATGATACTGGATAGACGCTAGCACTGAGTACTTGGAAGTGTGACAGATGCGATTGCAGTGGTATGGGCGTTTGTATACTTTGTTTACTGCAAAGGACGGCCGAGAGTGGGTCCGAAGTCACCCGGAGGCGCTCCGATGCGATGCGGGGACAAGCGTCTGGAGGCTGAGACTCGTGTTCGACCAAGGTTGGGTAAACGTTCGCGGAGTTTGAGAAGACCGCAAGCGGGGCGCGAGCGTGGGTCCGGCGGATAGTCACAGGAACAAGCCACTTTGTGCGAGCGCGGGAATTGTGCACGGTAGATGCGGCGGAGGACAAGAATAGGACGGGCGTGAAAAAGAAGGGTAGGGCCAGTCAGAACAAGCCTTGGCCTTCTCTGGGGACATAAGACTGCCCGCGAGAGAGCGTAGCATAGCAGCGGGCGGCGGCGAGGACGACTCAGTGGGAGTCACGTGCGGCGAGACGACGAGGAGCGAGCGCCTGGGACGACGTCAGTGGAAGCAGCGATAAGATCTGGATCTGGTGGCCCATTATGGAGGATACTTTAGATGGCGATCCCGGCGGGCCCGGTGTGTGGGTGTGTGAGCGAGATCTGAGATGGGAGAAGGAGACGGCCACGTGTTTGGGATCAGAGAGGGCAAGGGACGTCTTAAGGCGACGTCCGCGCCCGCGCTTCCCTCTCAATCTCTCCCATCACCCTCCCCCTCCATGTCCTCCACAATATACAACGTGAGCAGCCCCTCCTCCCCTCCCTCTCTTCTCCTCTCATTCTTCCCCTTTCATCACAGCACAAACATCTCCAGCCCACCGGCGCCGGCCCCCAGCCTCCCAACATCTCCACCCTCAACGCTGCCTTCAACCAAATCCGCGACGAATTTCAGACCCTCCAGGAGCAATGCGAACACCTACGCAGCCAACGAGACGAGTACGAGAACAAGGGTCCGTTCATCTCTTCCCTCAACTAGACGCCCGTCTCATCGTGTATTCCCATCTTCTTCCTCTCTTCCCCAGTCACAAGCCAAGTCAATGAACTCAACATCATCCGTCAGTCTCTCTACGACCTCGAGACACAGCATGGTAAAATTCGTCAACAGTACGAGGACGACGTTCGAATCCTACGCAACGAGCTCGACTCTTACAAGCGCCGTGGGGCTCCCGAACCTCTCGGCCTCGCTTCTCTTGGACGTGATCGTGAACGCGACGCCCGCGAAAGGGACCGCGAATTAGCCCTCACCAGAGAGCGTGAAGTACGCGAAGCCCGTGACAGAGAGGTACGCGACCGAGAACGCGACCGTTCCGACAGAGACATCGTCATGGGCAACCCCGCCCCCTCCAGAACTGACCCTCTCGGACGCGAGTCACTTGGCCTTGGTCGTCCCCCAATTTCCATGTCCGGCGGCCCCCCTTCCGGTCCTGGTGGTGAGCCTCTCGGTCCCTTGGGCTTGACACCTCACGCCGGCCCTGTCGGACTTGGTGTTGGTGCCGGCCCCGGTGGAGGAGGTGGAGGGTACGTCGACCCATACTACGCACGCGAGAGGGAGAGGGAGCGAGAACGAGAGCGAGATAGGGACCGCAGCGTTCTCGATCGTGAACGTGAGCGTGACAGGGAGAGGGACCGGGACGGTCGCGAGGTCAAGCGAATCAAGACCGAAAGGGACAGGATGAAGCCGGATCGTCCAGGTACGTTCTTCCTTCCGAAACTCTAGCGTTTTACTCAGTCTCAACGCACCCCCCCTTCTCCTCTCCTGTACTTCTCTTCACCTTCTGATAACTTACTTGATATACGTCCTTCTCACGCCCACTTACCCACCCTCGCCCTCGATCCCGCCATAAACGACGCCGCCTGCCCGACCCACCCTGTGTCCAGACCCGTTCTCCCCGTCAATGGGTGCCCAGCCGCCCCCGTCCCACCTAGGGCCTCACCACCACCACCAATCAATTTCGCTCGGCCCAGCGGCTCCGCCACCCTCATCCAATGGAGCGCCACCAACACCATCTGGCGCACCGCCTTCCGCGACGCAAGCGACACCAAAGCTGCCTCCGACACCTAGCACTGGGCCGCCGTACACTACTGGGCCGGGTGGACCGGGGCCAGGAGCAGGAGGACAAGGGCCAGGGCAAGAAGGCGCTAACGGGGTCGTGGGTGAGTGATGGACATTCTTCTTCAGAGTCAGCCACTTCTTGCCCTACTATGGCTGACATTTGGCCGTCTATATCTGCGCGTGTCTGCGCATGTTTGCCGTCTTCTTGCCTCCTATAGGTCCGCAGCCATATCCTCCCACCACCGCATCCTCATCAAACGCTCAAGAGCCTTCTTCATCGATGGCTGTCGCTGCATTGCCCCCACCACCATCCTCTTCATCCTCTACCATCCCTTCAATGTCGGTAGACTTGAGCATGGACCCGCATAGTGTTCCGCCAGAGTTGAAAAACGAAGGCTCGGATTGGTTTGCGATCTTCAACCCTGCTCCGCCAGGTCCAGGAGACGCTCCGGGCCAGGTGACTAAGAAGCGCACTCTCGACGTGCAATTGGTGCATACATTGATGCACGAGAGGTATGTTCATTCGTTGGTGCATCGAGATTGCGGCTAATGTTTCGCATCCAACTTTAGCGTGGTCTGCTGTGTACGATTCTCCGCAGATGGTAAATACCTCGCCACGGGATGTAATCGTACTGCGCAAATATACGACACAAAGACTGGACAGAAAACTTGGTGCGTTTGTGTGCAATCAGGCAATGTCTTTGTCCCTGACTCGCTCCGCTTGTAGCGTTTTGGTGGACGATGCAGCGAGTAAAACTGGCGATCTGTACATCCGTAGCGTCTGCTTCAGTCCCGACGGCAAGTTCCTAGCCACTGGTGCAGAGGACAAGCAAATCCGGGTACGTGTCACGAACAACCTATATTTGATCTAGCACATTCGTCATTCGCTACTTTCCCCGCGGCCGCTGACTCTTGATATTCTGATCTCGCTTACACGATCGCTTGCACACCAGATCTGGGACATCCAGAAGAAGCGGATCCGGACGATATTCGAGGGCCACCAGCAGGAGATTTACTCGCTCGACTTTTCGCGCGACGGGCGGCTTATTGTCTCTGGCTCGGGCGACCGGACTGCACGCATCTGGGACATGTCGGACAACGGCGCGTCGTGCAAAGTTTGTGAGTGTGCTCCGTCATTCGGCCCAAATATTCTCGACCAGGAACGGCACTGACCGCCGATGATCTTTCCCACGCTTTAGTGAACATCCTCGAGCCTGACAATGTCGACGCTGGCGTCACCTCGGTCTGCATCTCCCCGGACGGCCGACTCGTCGCCGCGGGCTCGCTCGACACTGTCGTACGTATCTGGGACGTGCAGTCTGGCCAGCTCGTCGAGCGTCTCAAAGGACACCGTGACTCGGTGTACTCCGTTGCGTTCACTCCGGACGGCAAGGGGCTTGTTTCTGGATCCCTCGACAAGACGCTCAAGTATTGGGACGTCCGGCCACTGCTGCGTACGCGCGAGGGCGGCGCCGGTCCTGGCAAGAGCGGTCCTGGATCGGTTGGCGGTAAGGACGGAGCTGGAGGGAGCGACAAGGGCAGCCTGTGCACGATGAACTTCACTGGACACAAGGACTATGTCCTGTCTGTTGCGGTGTCGCATGACGGCAAGTGGGTCGTGTCTGGGTCCAAGGATCGGGGCGTACAGTTCTGGGATGCGAATACGGCGGTGGCACAGTGTATGTTGCAGGGACACAAGAACTCTGGTGAGTCGCGTTCTGTCCTACCATTTATGGGAAACATCGTGTCGATTCGCTGGGACCCTGCGCGGGTGTATATGTCGCGAGTCGAGATCAGTGTCGATCGACCCCTATAGTTCTTGCTTGGCTGATTGCTGATGTATGCGTTTCTCAGTGATCTCGATCGATCTTAGCCCGGCAGGCAACATCCTTGCTACGGGCAGTGGTGACTGGCAAGCACGAATATGTGCGTCGTTTTCTTCTGGTTTCTGCCGAGTTGTGTTGCTGATGGGAGCTGTATGATGTGTGTGGTGTATAGGGAGCTACACGACGCTATGAGACGTTTGTGTTCGTGGATGGCCTCTGGTTCGCTCTTGTATAACATATTTCATCGCTCGCTGAGTCACACGCTTTCGCCGCTGTTCTTCACCCGCCCCGCCCCGCCCCGCCCCCACGTACAATTCCGTATAATGCAGATGTCCACCCCACCGCTCCGCCACGTACGTGTACGCCTTCCGCACCTGAATCCAAGGCATCGTCGCCAATTCACTGTCTTGTCGTCTGTACTACGCCACGTACGCGTCGCTCGATCTATATCGTCTGTCTCGCTTCCCTACAGTGTAAAGTTTGTCTTCCTGCCAACGTCAACGTCCTGTTTCCCTCCCCTCTCTACCACTATCTCTCTCTGTCCAAAGCGTATCTATACATTTACCGGTACCTAGTGCGTCCGAAGCCCCCAAGTGTATCCGTTCTGTGTCCCGTACGTGTTGTGTGCTCTTGTTATCTCGCTTCTGTTCTGATTGCTCCCGAGGTACCGGCGTGATGTGTAGGACGAGGTGAGGGTGCCAGCTCCGAGCGCCTGCTTCGCATTCTATGAAGAAACGCTGTCTGTTCATGTTCTTGCTGTGGGGCTGACCGCGCCCACATTGTCAAGCGTAGCTACAGCAGACCTTGACGATGGTTCATCTACATCGGTCGGTTAGCTCAGTGCTTCTGAGCTTAGCAAAATACAGTGTCTGAATGAAGATCCGTCGACGAGACTTCAAACTGTATGGCCGAAGGGGCTATCCGTGACGTCTCTCTTTCCAAGGCTGCGGTGCTGCAGCTGGCCAGCTTCTCTCGTCCCACCATGTCATACCCGCTCTACTGGCCAGGAAAATACTTTTTCTATGCTATTGGCAACACATCTGCTGTATGCTTGACTCGCGACCTTCCTCCGGAACAAGATGCGGATATCCTACTCCTTGGCTGCGGAGACCCGCGCCATGTCCTCTACACCATCTTCTCCGAACCGGACGGTTGTGAGTTGTTCTACGTCTCTGTCCTCCATCTAGCTGACTTGGGACATCATAGCTAGTCGAAAGCTGGACTTTACCTGTGTTGACTATGAGCCGGGCGTCCTGGGTGAGCCGCAGCGCCTCCCATTTACTTCCGAGTTTCATTGACAAGCAGCCCAGCCCGCAACGTCCTGCTCTTGACTCTGATAGCAGACAAGATTCCTGTGCCAACCATATGGAACATCTTCTATCACATGTATCTCGACGCTGGATCGCACTCGATCCTACTCGCCCAATGCAAGAAGCTCATTAATGCTTCGGACAGCATGGAGTCATGGCGCGCGTCCCCATACGCAGCATTCTTGCGTTACTCGACCGAGTACTCTCTCGTGGAGCTTCGCCGCCATTGGTCGCTGTGGGTCGCCATGCCGGATCTGCCGTCCAAAAGGAAGAAAGCCATACGCCAGGCGTTTGAGAAGGTCTTCAAGACATCCGGGCTAGAAAAGTGGGCCCAACCTGGGATTTCACCCGCGCGTTCTGCCGGGCCGTTGGTCGCCTCCGCAGCAGTTCCAGCGAGCACACAAATCAAGAACTACTGGAAGACGGGAACCACGTTCTTCCAGCAGAAGGACGTTGCTGCCGCGAAGCTCGTGAACCCCACGTTTGCCTATTCCCTTGCTGGGGAAGGCTGTGCGCTCCACTACGGTACAGACCCCATGATGGGGTTCCACTTCGCTGCGTTGTTCGGAAACGCGAATGGCCGGGTCGCTGCGGCGGACATGGTGAGGACAGCAAAAGAGGAGTTCTATGCATGGTGCGCTGCCTTCTATAGGGTGGTGTCCGACGCTGCTCGAGCTCCTCCCCGAATTTGCTTCTTCTTGGCAGAGGCCACTGCGGCTTGCCGCGCCCTCAGTGCGTTCAAAGCAACGGAGACACTCAACCTGGGAGTGCCCGTAGCTCAATTTCGCATACAACTCATTCGCCTTGACAAATCCGAGTACGCAGAAGGTTGCGCCAAGGCGTCCTTCAACGTCATCGAAACTTCGAATCTCGTCGACTACGTCGGTCTGCTCAACATCCTGGTCGCAGCCTCCCCCTTGATGGCATCGTCACCCTTCAGCGTCCTTTATACCGAGTCTCTCCTCTTCCGCGGTGAAGACGGGACGAAGGAGTTTGCGCAGGCGCTGTACGGAGACATTGGTACGATGGGACTACTGCTGGATCTCTGTCCTATCGACTACCTCTGCGGCTTCACCACTCGTTCGAACACGCACGAGATCATGATGTACGATGGGACATCGAAGAAGGATCCGGTGTTCACTCAGTACCATCAGGTCACCACTTGGAAATCCCCTACCCTGTGCGATAGCTCAGTCGCATTGCATGGTTCTCAGCCGTGTCTTCCTCCTGTCTTCGATGCGCGTCAACTAGGCACCTTCCTCTTCGATCTGTACCATGCGATGTTCGAGCAGGAAGACACGCCGACATTCTTGGCGCAGAACGAACGGAACATGCACAGGGCGTTAGCGTGGGCAAACAAGATCCACTATATGCGCGAGAGCTTCGTCCTGTTCCTCAAGCGGATCCGAGAACGATGTCGCCTTGGGCCTGCACCGTGGAGGGATGTGATGGACCGGTTCTTCGAGCACGAACTGGGGGACATGACTATGCCCATGAACACTGTCAATCGCAACGATCTATACGCACACCTGCACAAACAGGGCGTGTACACTGTGGCCTACTACACATGGCCGCCTGAGAAGCTCGGCCCGTTCGCTGGTTGGGAGATTGTTCCTCCCGTAGTGCGTATCGTCCTCTCTGTTCCACGCGAGAAGATCACGGCATTCGAGAAGATCTTGGACGAGTGCGGTGTTGGCACGCCTCTTTTAGAGTGCGACGTGATGGGCGCGATGTCTCATAACATCTTCGTTGGCATACATGTCGCATATGGTCGCGCGATCTCTGTCGGCTCCAAGAGCGACCCTCGCCTTATCTTTGAAGAGGATCCTGAGGGACCCAGAGGCTCAAGTTCGCTGGTCGTGTCTTTCCTGCTGTCCGCGAGGCTCCTTACGGACGTCGAACCACCGGGGAACCTCAGAGTTCGATTCCGCGTCAGGTGGACCCCAGGAATTGACAGTACCAAATTGCGGTCGAAGCTGGGTTTCTTCCTGGAAATCTTTGGCGCGAACCTGCTAGACAAGGAGCACGTCCACGTTCTTCCTGAGGCTGCGCTGCCCGCTGTCGATTACGCCGACCCGTCGGCCGCCAACTCCATCTTCTCACCGAATGCAACACATCATGTGCAGGTTGGCAGGCAGAACGCCGTCGAAGTCGAGTTGGACGAGCAGTGTGAACTCGTTGGTTCACTCGTCACAAGGGTTGACATCGAGGATGAAAATGTGATACGCGACTTTGGCTCCGGCGCGATGCCTGAGATTGCCCAAACGTCGCCATGCGTCACGCGCCTCACAGTTGCCCGGCATGTCCAGGACGTCATCTTCCCGTTCCCAATCGTCGGGAGTCAGTTCAAGCTGCGTCTAGCCCGGAAGTCTCGGTACATTGAAGTACGTAAGCTGTGTAATTGTTTTGGTCGTCGCTGAGCGCTGAGCACGCACATCTTATAAGGTTGTCGTCCCGACGGCCGGCCCCTTCCTGAAGCCGGACGGGATGAAGCTCAACCCCTTCCCAATCGTCAGAGCCGGCAAAATTTTCGCTCCATGGAATGTGCATCGTCTCTCTCTTTCCCGACTCCCAGTCATCACCTCCATGGGCAAGCAACTTGATCGGTGGCTGAATTCGCACGTCAGCTCCATGCTGTCTGTCCGTGAGCGGAAGATGCGCAAGAAACAGAAGGCCGACGGGATGCTCTATGTGAAGAACACTCTGCATGCGATTTTTGCGTGTTCTGGGGGCATCGCAGAGGGAGGAACTAAGCGCGTCTTCGCGCTCCGCGATGAGGCTACGAACAACTGCGATACTGTCTTCTTCATCAGTGACCTGCGCTACGACTTGCATTCACATACCGTCGTCTGTGATGGCTACATCCTCCCGCTGACCCCCGCTCTCATGCCAGAGATGACCAAGTTGGGCTTCGGGAACCTCGTCCAGGGCGGCACTATGGTCAATCTGTCCATTTTCGATGGCGAGATGGAGGCGTGGAAGCAGCTGATTCCCGCCTTTGTCGAGCGCTGCCGGACCTGGGAGCATACAGATGACTGTGGCTACCTCGCGCAGAAGGAGGTGCCTCTCACGCAGAAGATGGAGGTCGATCCGCTCTGCAGTTGCGGGAGAGGGAAAGACGTCGAGGCGCTCTGCAAGGTTGCGGAATGGCGCAGGTATGCGCCGTATGTCACTCGGCTCGCGCTCTCGCCTCTCTTTGCGGTGTCGTATCTCGAGACGGTCGGGCGCGATCCGGCGGCGCACAAGTGCTCGGTTTGTAGAGGGAAGGAGAAGCCCAAGTTGATGACTTGTAAGGGGTGTAAGAAGGTGAGGTATTGTTCGGCGGCTTGTCAGAAGAAGGATTGGCCGCGACACAAGCCCAAGTGTAAGCTTGATATATGAGTTGGCCCATCATGCCTACTACCGCTGCTTGAAGGAATTGCATTGATGACAACAATAGTGTATGTAGTAATAGCATCACAGTCACATGTATTCAACTCGTCAAGGCATACTTAAGCTTAGGCTGGGGTTGCAACGCTACTAATTGCGGCCGTTCAAGATGGATTCGAAACGTGGACGAGTTATGCAAGAATCGAGTACTCGATCGTTGAAATTCCGACTAAGATCGGTCCCAAGTTTCTCTAGCAACCATCTACCGTCGTATACTAAGTGCAGCACCAACGTTCCGCAAATTCACTAGCTAGTGTAATGGACAGGCTGATGCTTCCGGACCAAAGTAAGTTGTTAGACGCGGGAACTTCACCCATCCTCCGCATGTCACTCACACGCCGCCTGTGTTTCAACATCGATTCTTTCCACGTCACGGTCCTCCCAACAACGAGAGTGAGAATTGTTTGATACTACAATTCCCAGTGAGACTAATTTCCATCCAATACTCAACCACCTGTCTTCTGCACTGCATAATAAATAGCTATCCTGGTACGTTATATTCGCAGTCATCCCAACCAACAATCACAATTGAGGTTGAGACCCACGGAGACCTAAGATGAGCGATGGTGAGTCTCAGGATGCAAAAGTCCTTCGGCTGTCGACTTACCGAACTCCGGCCCCAGGCTCGATTCTCAGACCTCAAGCTGCACTGACTAAGATGGACTTCGTGCCCGGAGTGAAGCAGAAGTTGTTGTCCAAGCGCGTGCCGCACGACGCGAACTGGTTGCAGCTCCCCCCGCACCCGCCTCTGTCGCAGAACCCGACATTCTGCGTCGCCGACAGACAGCTCGTCCCCGGCGCATCGAGGCAGGCAGCCCCTCCGTTGTATACAGTGCACGAGCCACCGCAGACGTTCTGGGACCGCTTGTTGCAGTAGACGACCATCGTGTTCTGCGCGGCACGGGGCGTGAGCGGGTTGATGGGCGCGCCGACGAAGGTGAGCTCGGCGTCGGTCGTCTTGATCCAGTGGAGAATCTCGTCGTGGGTGGCGAGATAGCTGGCCTGCGTTGACGAAGCAAACAGATTGTCAGCGCACTGAACACCGCGGCGGCGAGGCGACGGTGGGCAAACTAACCTCGGGTGTGGGTGAGGCAGTAACGACGGCGGCGGTAAGGGCGACGAGGAGGCCGCAAGCGAGGGTGGTGAACTTGGAGGTGAACTGCATATTGCGGAAGTAGAAGAGGTGTGTAGTTGGTTACTTGGGTTGTAGCTGGCTGGTGTCGACAGCCGTGTTGCAGACCTTATATATGACACCCCCGCTACTCTTGCCGCTCTGCAGTGCTCGCTAGTATGCATCGACTGCGTTCTTGCAAGCCTTCCGAGTCGTATGCCCTTCGAGCCCGTGCTGATTGTGGAGGGCTAACTGTCAACCCAATTCCGTATTTTTGAGTCTGCGCGGCGCTTCCTGGATATCGGCAATTCGTTTCAGGGTCTCCCTTTACGAGAGTTCACCTACATTATTCCTCGTGAATGCTTCAATGTCTATGAGACCGATTAAATTGTGAAGACTTGCAGTACGTCAGTACGTCAGCTCGTTGAAGGTGCGCCCGGCTGATCGATCCAACGATATATTCACAAAGTGAGGCTCCAATATCTCGCACAGAAAGTGCGACATGGGATAGCATTCCACCTACTTGAACGACAAAGATCGATCGTTGGATTCAAGGTGTTTGCTAAGGACAAAAATGATCTTAACGTACGTACTCCGCTCACTTGATTCGGTATGAAGTACCTATAAAGTATACACTGATACTCTACACATACTTTAGCCCTTGACTCCATTCTTATTCAGAGTGTGAAGTTGCACGCCAATGCTGGGCTTCTATGACAAAGTCAAGCAGCTGCCCGTCGACAGTGACTCCGGCAAGTTGGAGACTAGATGTATAGCAACAGATCAAGCCCCTCGGAGCCATCAATCTGCCCAATCGCTATTGATTCCGTGTTCGAAAGCGTGAAAGCAACGGCGTCACCTGTCCCACATAGAAAGGTATCCTCAGTGCTACTCTCCAAGCCGTCGGGTCGAGGATAGAGAAAGCCTGTGCTAGACCTTCTCATGTGTCGGCTGCCGACCAAGGGCGTCTGCTGCGTATCGTTTGATATATTCCCACAAGGCAAGTCTCCTACTAGTACCTAGACCACTCAAAGTCACCAGATTCTCGGGGTGCCCTTCCCACTCTAGTGCCCGAGTCGCATTCGCTCTGTCACCATGACAGTTCCCATCACCGCCACCAGCTCTCTTCAAGCATCGCTTTGGTCTGCGAGATGTCGGAGGCTTCTGCAATCTGCGAACCAGGTTGACCTGGACCAGCACCGTGCCCGCTATTATTACGAACCCCTGGAGATATACGACTCAGCCTCAAGCACAGTGCTGTCATGTGGGGAGGCTCTGGGAGACCTTCGAGGCCTTGCTGCGAGATGCTAAGTGAAGAGGAGCAGCACATCATCTCTGGTCATGCGGATGTCGGAACAGTTCACATATTCACCAGAGAAGTTCAGTATCATCCTGGTGAAGGACGGGCGCCGGGACAGCTACTGACTCGCCAGAGTGATTGAGAGGGAAAAACACAGATAGCTCATCCCGCTTTCGTCCATGTTTCTACGATGTGAATTATTTGTGATCTATACCACTCGGACGGAGTCCAGTCGGAATTCTCAAGGGCGCAGCATTTCATGAGCTAGTCTCGTGGACAGTGCATCCAGGGTTCGACGATGTATTCCTTGAGCGGGTTCTCGTAAGGAAGGCCGTGCAGGTTATTGATTCGGCGTGGAATCCATGCTAGAGGTTTTGAGATTGCTCCTGACAGTCGTACGGCAACAATCAGCACGGGTCAAAAGACAACACGTTATGTTTAGAGGGGCACAATCAAGACGGGATAGGTATGGCCAGGGCGGAGCGTACAAAGGACATTGATATCAGGTCACTACGCAATGCACAGATACATGATACTTCTCTCAAATTTTTGACATACCTTACAGTGCCATTTGCATTGCCAACGTACAGTGTAGCCCGGTGGAGATCGAAGACATACTGGGCTTCAACGACAAGTAGACCTATATATGCGAATCAAACTATGACAAGGTATTGTATGTATCCAATGTGTTCGTCTCAAGCAGTGCATCTGTTCTAAAAAAGGACAACGTTGGCACTGACATGAATTCTCAGTATGATTCACCTGAACAGAGATGGTCAAAGAGGGTATCATCCCTTCGAGAATAAAACCTCCAGTCGACTAACTTGACCACACCGTAGATCGATGCACGCACGTTACTATCTGTACATTCGGACTCGCCTATGATATTTATAAGCTGTCAACCTGTCGTACGATGAGCATTGGTGGCGGGATACCAATAGGTGGACGGTATATAATCTATGGATGTGGGGGAGGACGATTGGGCCGGGTCAGCCAGCTGTCGAGAAAGGTGTGAACGAGACTAGACGCCCCTCTGCCTTGGTTAAAAATCGTGCATTCGGTCTCATAGCCGGCCGCGACTTTCAGCACACCCACACGGGGATCTGTTTCCTACGTATCTGTGGCATAGTCCACACAGTGTGCACTGACGAATCATCTGACTTGTAGTTCTGCAATCATGTGTCGGGGACAATCAACTAGTAGAAGGTTTTGGAGAACCCGGGTTCCACTATTCTGACAAGTTGCGCTATGGCATGACGATGCGCTGATGAACTCGAGAAGCCGTCGATGGTCGAACTCGTGCGCGTTACGGTGCACATCACACGCCTGACCAAACAGGGCATTGTTCTGGCAACAAGCTAAGTTCCGGATACGAGCCTGTGAGGTCGACTCGGCATTGCTATCCACAATGTGATGCTTTTGCGCTAGTGGCAGAATGTAATATCAATAGAACGACCGGCCCGTCCCCAGTAGGCGTTGTACATCTGCAAGCGCCGATGCATCAGTATCCGATGCCTAGACACCGTAGAGGTTCCGGAGGTTCCGTGCACAAGACTGCCGTCCGGAAGTATCCGACATTGTCCTATCCTCGTCCCAGGAACACAGATATGCATCATGCATTGCTAAGGAAGATGAGACTTCCTCAATGAGTGAAGGGTAAGAATTGAACGGGGTCTTCAGGATGGTCGTGCAAGCGCATTTCGGGCTTTACGCCGTTCCACCATTCCTTCGCCTTCAACAAGGTACGATCCTGCTGGCGCACCTAAGGAAAGGAAGTAAATCAACGCGATCTCCAGAGTCAGAAAACAGGACGCACCTTGAGCACGCTGAGGTATGTATCCTCTGCGCAGCGCACGATAAGTGCGCCACTAGGTGGGTGATACGTTGCCGTTCCGCCCACCGGAAGCTCTTCTTGCAGTGCGGAAGAAGGATCAGTGAGGACGCGGGGATCGTGCAATTGCAACGTGCGCTCTGTCTTGAGCATGGTCGTTATCGGCTTCTGGTGGGATATCGCACGGTGGGTCCCGACGATCCGGGATGCAGTCATGGTCCTAAAGTCGATCTTTGAGTGTTCCGCAGTAATCAGGGGCGCGCGGGGTGCGAGTGGGTCCTCAGCTTGTGGTCTACGTGTGTCCTGATGACGGCAAGGAAACCTGAACAAGAACGTAGGAACGTTATAAAAGCGTAGAACGGACCTTCCCCGCAAGCATATCCCGCATAATCGATACTAGCAGCTGACCGCCTTTCTCTGCGAGCGAGTCACGTAGTTCTGAGAACGCTGCACCTTCCGGAATGGCCTGTGCGAACACGTGTAAGAGGGACCAGACAGTCTGAGCCAGATGCTACAAGCTTACCATACGCTCGGAGGCCCATATTGCGCCCGAGTCGATACCCTCTTTCCACTTCGTCATCTCGATGACACAGACTCCGGTCTCATTCTGGCCGTCGATGAGGGCATGTTGTATAGGCGCTGCGCCACGATACAGCGGCAGGAGAGACGGGTGCACGTTCACGCGACGCGAAGGACTAAATAGGTTCAGCAGAGAATTTGGTAGGATGCGCCCAAACGAAGCCGTAACTAGGAGGTGATTCAGGGGTGGTGACTGTGGCTGGATCGTTTCCACATTATCTATCCTGTCGAACGGGGCCGGCACCTGGATGGTCGGAACGTTAGACCCAACATAATGCAAGACATCGTAGAAGTGACCATAAATATCGTTGATGCAGAAGTTCTTCCAGCCACGAATGCATCGGTGACTTGGAGTGGTGGTGATACATGCTCTTCGACCATGGAAACATACGCCAAGGAAGAAGTAACCCTTTACGTACCTTCCATGTCCTGAACTCCGAACGCTCGTGAGGTATCGTGTGGGCCCTGAGCCTGGCATCTTCAGCAAGCAACTTAAGGGGTGCTAGGGCATGCTACTCCATCGGTGACGAGGCAGGAGTAGACGAGGAAGAGGGCTCACATATTGACAACTTGGATCCACGACGGCCGGACTTCGTGTCTGGCTGTGTCACGATCTCAATGTCTTGCCACACGTCTGACGGCCTGAACAGCTGCAGTTACAATCGACTCTTGTTTGAGATTGGTTGCGCGCACCTTTGGCTCTGAGAAGCTGTTGGAGAACCGTGCAGGAGAACTCGTCACGTCCGAAGAATAAGACTTTGAACGGGTCTGGCGCAAAGGAGTATGATCGTCTTTGCCTGAGATACCGTCCGAGCATGCAGCTAGGCTGAGACAAAGGCCACATGGCCATAGCGTAGAAGTGAAATGCCGTCGAATATGATCAGTGTTGGCAGTCTCAGTATCAGTCCGAGTCCGAGTCCATACGGCGGACCGCGCTCACAAGCGCTGAGGTTGAGCGCCCACCTCTGCTCCGAGTCTCGGTTAAATTAAAGGGGATCGACTCGGAAATATAGGATACATTGTACAGTGTCGTTGTGACAGGATAGCAAAGGGACATCGAACTGGATACTGTCCGTACAGTGTTCCCCGTCGATTCGCTTAGTTCATGTTTCAAGTCCGTCCTTCGTCTGAGTCGGTGGATCGAGTAGTAAGTATGTGAAGAAGCTTCTTACTTAGTACTACTAGGCATCAGGAAGGAGAGTTCCGTTCCGGTGGGTGCACCAATGCGGTCTCGCACATGGGGGTCCTGCTCCGTCGGGCTCGTTTCCGGCGTCCTTCAGCAGCAGTGCGACAACCCCGTGGGGAGGTACTGCGTGGGCTGTGAAGTTGCGTACCGCTGTACCATTCTCGGTATGCGTCCAGAGATCCTGACATTGATGATAAGGTATGAAGAATGTAATGAGTTGCTAAGAGACTCACGCGGACGGAATATTGCCGACCAGCTCTGATCCAGGGGGATTCGGTGAGATTGAAGGACATGTCGGCAGTTTTGTCGAGAGTGTTGATCTGGCAGTGTCCATGTCAAGGTTAGTCTCTCATAATCTCAGTGTACGTCATGTTCAGAAACTGACCAGCATGAAAATAGTACCGTTCTGACTCTCACCGCTCCAGTATTGTGCCGGATGGGTTGAATTGCTGACCCAATCGGGCTATACAAGGTTCAAGTAAACGGACGGATTGTCAGAGTTCTAAGATATTTGACGTACGTTGATACCCCAGCGGAACGGAGTAACCCCTGTTCCGACGACTGGATCTTGGTTGATAGCAATTATCTCTTGGTTCTTGAGGATCGACAAGTTGTCATCGGAAATATTCGAGAGCTGCAGGATGTGTTTGTCCAGATCATTCAACATGCGAACGCGTTAGGTCATGCACCACCCACATCGGCCGAGATCAGAAGGGGAGACTTCATGAATGACCAGACGGTGAAATGTGTCTTCGCCTCGTCATAGGTGATGTCCCCATTTCCGCTGAGGACTGATCGTAAGATGTAAGCTCTCCTTTGAGCTCTACAAACTTACACCTCGAGCTATTGATCCTATCAGCATGAAGAGGACAAGGTAAGGAGGTGAGATACTCACGATATCAAGGTCATTGTGACCATGAAAGTCTGACGCCCACGCGATGAACGAGTTCCTGAAAAAGATGAGCTCTGGCGGTTAATCTTCATGGGGTATCAGGGCATGACAGACTGGTTTATAATGTTTGCTATTGATACCCAAGTAGGATCTTCAGAAAGATTGACTTCGTGAGATCACAACGGATGGCAGAGACCCGTGTGTATCTCACCAATATCCCCCGTAGTCTGCAACCAACGTCAGTACGGCGGATCTTGGTACTCAGCCCCTAGACATACCCTCCAACTTTGGCCGAACCTGCGTGCCCAGAGCCACGGTTGTTCCTGAAGGAAAGCACATGAGTGGACTGATTGAATGATATACCCGAGCGTGACTAACCTCGCCCCATTCGCATAGGGAGAGGATAAGGGGAGGCTTCCCCGAATCGTCTGAAAGCTGAGCGATCGCGTCGGCCATCCGCTGGTATTCTGATGGGGGGAATTAGCAACATAGTGCAAGTGCATATTTCCATATAGACATGAAAGGTTAATACTGACTGCCGACAACGCCTTCACGGATAATATCATCATACGGAACTGGTGAAAAGAGATCAGGGTGGACAGATATCGTCGCAACAACTTGAAGTTGCCATACTAGCACAATTGTCATATCTGAGATAGCATTTCATGTGAGTGATATATGACTAACGAGAAATAGTTTCATACTTCAAGTAGTCAAAACCCCAGTCCTGGAACAACTGTGCGTCCCTGGGAGAGGACGCTTAGATTTGACGGAAGAGAGACGATTTCTGCAAGTTCACCTGTATTCGTTCCAGAACGAGCCGGGGTAGAGCGCACATGTGAGCCACCCAGACGAGCTGTACTATAACATGAAGCTGGTGAGCGTGCATGAGACTCCCAGTAGAGACGACTTACTATCCCAGCCTTCCTATATGGCGACATCAACATTTTGAGACTCTGTTAATCGTCGAGCTGTGTTACACAACATACAGTCCAAGCGCATGAAGCTGGTCGGTAAGCTTGTTCATCCCAGACGGGAACCGCAAGTGATCTATGGGCTCGACGTTAACAAGGCAGATCATATTCGTTCAGCGATGACAGACCTGCCACAATATCCCCGGTAGAGCTCCTGTTCCTCTCGGCATAGCAGTCGTCTATATTGACATGGGTATAACCGACATCCTGGCCGAGCACATGAGCCGTCAGTGCTACTCCAACTTTACCAGAATCATTTCTCACCCGGAGGCCGAGCTCGACCATATATACCCCGGTCTCAAGGATGACCGACTCGTTGATGTTGCACTGTTGAATCGTCAACGAAGGATGGCGGGAATAGGAAATCTGCCACTGACATGGTACGCGTTCCAGGCTGTTAGAGGGGGCACGAATGAGTCTACAAAGCGACGGGCAGGTAAGGAAAACCTCACTATTGTAACCCAAGGCTGTAGTATGGATGCGCGGTGAGTACGGGAGTATTAGCAAGAAACGGCGAAGGTACGCACTTGGCAAACGGCCCACGCGGTTGTCCAAGGTTTGTGGCTGCGACTGGACCCCCTTTGAGTAGTACAGTGACCAGCCGCTCAGGAAGGACGTGATGATAAGTGTGCAGGATCCCATCAGTATAGCCACGGAAGCCTTAATGAATAGAGCTGCGAATCCACGAGGATAAGTTCAAGTGTATGTACTAGGATTCGAGGTGGGAACTTGAATGGAAGCGCACGTCGGTAAGACCTTGGAGACCCCGCCACAAAGGACTTGTGATGCACCAGAGAGAACTCCGAGAGTGTCTTGCGGTCCTCGCCAGTTGTGTCATGTTGCCTGCTAGTGGCCACTGGATGTAGAGGAGAGCGAGCACCTACGAGAAATAAGTACGTAGTACTACTAGAGCTCAAGTTCGGGATCACGGTGACTTTGATCCGAAGGCTCACTGTAAGGTGCCATGAGGCGGCAAGAAGGTTGATCAGAAACGTCTTTGCCCAAGGAAGTGACCGTCTACTATCTAGAGTCGTCTACGATCCAGAGTCGCAACGCACGAAGGCTGGGCCGTTGGAAGAGGTGTTCGGATGTGCAGGAAAGAAAGAGGCGGTTGCCTTATAAATGCATCATGGCTCACGCTGTCACATGGTCAATTGCCGTCACCCAAACAAGGAAGCCGCTGCCCCACTCAGTCGGTCAGCGCCATCTTTGCCTTCTCTCGCTGCGAGCTCGGAGGTTTCACGTCGGCAAGGTGCTTATGAGCCTCGGTCGTCGTCCCAATCAGAACACGTGGACTTCCATCTGCGCCAGGCTCCAGCAGTGGGCACTCCAAACATAGGTAGTGGATGATGATACAGTCCAGCAGATGATAGTCTACACAGAGGGTAGAAAGTACATAAGCCACGCGGATCAGTTGATTGCGGCTGTCGAAACACCGCTTCACCGCTGTCCATACGACTTCGTCTCGTACTTGCCTGTACACCTTTTGAGCAAAAGTAAGACTAACGAAAGTCGATCAAAAGGACTCACCGACTCCGATGATGACGTTAGCCGGCTCCTGCGGCTTCCCTTGGAAGTAGTTCTCCAAGATCTTCTTCGTGCCAGTTGCGTAGCGCGCCTGTGCATCCAGGGTCGTCCCGGAGTAGTGCGGTGTCATACCGTTACCGCCACCAAGAGGGTTCTTCATGTACCGCCATGGGTGGTCTTTGGGTGCGGGCTGGACATTCCATACGTCACCAGCATAGCCGTTGAGCTGGCCTGATTTGATCGCTGCTGCAACATCCTCGGCGTTGCAGATCGCACCGCGAGCAGTGTTAACGAGCCAAGCACCCTGCATGAGGCGTGAGCTAGATCCACCCTGGTTTGAGAAGCGTACGACAAGTTACCTTCTTGAAGTGCTTCAGGAGGTCCGCATTGATCAGACCTTGGGTGCCCTCGTGAAGAGGAGCGTTGATAGTGATAACATCGCACTACTCGCATCGTAGTCAGCCCACCAGTCGACTCACAGTGACGTGAAACGAGGCACTCGCCTGAGACACGAAGTCCTTCAAGTCCTCGACACGGCGGACAGCGACCTTCTTCGCGGCGGCTGCAAAGTATTGTCAATACGACCTGACTGGTCAAGGATGATATAATCGATGACCTTCGGGAAGAGCGTTGTAGTCGTAGTACAGTAGTTCCTTCGGGTTGAATGGCTGGAGACGCTCCAGGACCCTGTAGCCAATGCGCCCGGCACCTAGGGTGCCAATTACCTTGCCTTCGAGGTCATATGCGTTGCGTGCAACGTCAGACACTTGCCATTCGCCACGCTCTATCATCTCGTGTGCGGGGACGAAGTTGCGGACCAGCAGGAGGATGTTCATGACCACATGTTCTGCAACAGAGACGACGTTCGAGCCAGTCACTTCGAGAACTTGAATACCACGCTCGACGGCGGCGTTCAGATCGATGTGGTCTGAGCCTACACCCGCCGTTACGCAGAGCTTGAGGTTCTTAGCCTGAAGGCGTACGTTTAGTGCATTGATGCTATAGAGTGACCACGTTGGGCATACCTTCTCGACGAGCTCACGGGTGAGGTATCCCGGGTGGAAGGGTGTGGTAATAAGCACTTCAGCCTGTGGCGATTTCGGTATAAGCGGAAGTCTCGTGAGAGTTTTAGATTGTGGGAGCATACTGACATCCTTGAGGTGTTGTTGAAAGACACTGTTTGGTCCCTCCTTGTCATCAGTGACCTATAGAATACAGATTTAGCTGCCGGGTTCGGTACATCGAAAATTGAATGCTCCATACAATGAACTCATGTCCCTGGGACTCGAGCCAGCTGCGGATGCCGAGCTGCAGGAGAATCTATCAATATGCCGTACTTGAACCGCGAACACCATCTGGTACCTGGTTCTCGATTGTCCCGAGAAGACGAGGCTCCTGCTTGGCTGCTTCACCTCCCTTATAGAGAACAGCGAGGATCTATGCGCAAGGTCAAAACACCGTCGCCGAGGACACCTTGTTGCAACTGCATCACCTTCATGCCCGCGTTGCTGTTGTGGTTGACTGTCGGTGCAAGAGTGCGGGCATTGAGCGCACGGGGCGCGTGAGTGGGTGCAGACGAAAGTCCACGTTTGGTAGCGGCAACAGATGCACTGAGGAACGACATTCTGAGCTGCAGCGACTATCGAGGGATCAGTAAGCCAGACACGAGGAGGAAGGACAGGCTCTAAGTGGAAGAGGCGAGAGGCGTTGTTGGACAGCAAAGGGAGACTACGGAGATGTTCTTATATCCCCCTCCCGCACCTGCGAAGACTGTATTGTATGCATGGCGTCCGGCGGGCTGTGGGATTGATGTAGAGCCTGGAGTAGACCTCCGAGAACGCGCGAATGCTGTTGAGCGCGTAGGCATACGCGCACCTGGACGACACGGTCATATGGCTGTTGGTCCGTCTATGACCGGTCAGAAGCAATGCTGGGAGTCACGCGGGTCAAGCAGATACTATGGTGTCAGAATGTACGTCGGACGTGTTCCGGGATACTACGACGCAGCCTGGATGAGCGCGTTTTATAGAAATTGCTGAAAAGGGTTGTTAGTATGATGAATAATTATATATGGCGTTGCCAGTGCTACCACGCTCACCAGACACGGGCATGTTGAGATGAAGCTGAGAAATTCGATAGGTCGAGTAGACGGCAATGCTCGCGGACAATTGCGGGGAGTGTAAACAGGCGTCATGCAAGTGTTACGTCAGCATCAGTGGTCTCCCGATCCTTCCCGGCTTGCCTCACGCTGTCTTGAAGTTGACGAAGATGTGAGCGACGACAATGACATAGCGCGCGAGTTGTATGCGCAGTCCCTGGGCGACACTACATTACCTGCCCTAATCCGATTCCAAGCGCGACGCCTACCATCGCCGCCGCCGCCCACCACAGCACTCCATCCCCTCCCTCCGACGGCGCATACGGAGTTCCACCCAGATAGAACCTCAATGTTGCCCCCATTGTTCCAAGCGTGTAGTCGATGTCTTCACCCCTGGAGAGGCGTCGAAGCATGATGTTGTACCAATTCACGTTCGCCGACGCCCCGACGATACGCGGAACCTGTGCGGGGATCATTCTCCAAACCAACGAAAGGATATAGCAGAAGAGGCGCTCCATCCCTCGCAAGGACAAATAGGAGCGCGGGGGCTCCCCGAGTTCCGTCGGAGACGGCGGGTCCGCCATGAATGTCGGGGTGTGCGTGGCAAGTCCCGACGAGATCTCTTTCGGGAGGGACGGGTTCACGACAGAGAGCCGTCCTATCCCGAGGAGATGCGCGTGGTCGTGCGCGAGAACCGAGGCCATGCGTGGTAACGTGTTTAGCCCACCAGTAAGCATTACCAGCGGTGGTTGGCGTTTCGTAGACGTTGGAGTGCAGCTAGCGAGTACCCTCACGCTTTGCTCGGCGAAGGACTCGAAGATGACTTGTCGTGGCGACTTGAAATTGACAGCGTCGATAAACTCTGAGTGGGCGTGATTAACTAGAACCAGACGGAGATAGAGCAGGGAGAGAACACACTTACGAGGGTCTTCGTAGTCACCGCCGCTCACTTCTATGAAGTCCACCAAGCCCCACTTCGCGATCTCGCGCACGTGATTCAGGGCTCGATTTTCTTGGAGTTTACTGTCGCCGGCGTAGTCCGCGGAGTTGAGTTTCACGCCAACAACAAAGTCTTCTGGTACGACTCCGGGAGCACGGATGGCGAAGACAATGTCGCGCAGGAAGTGCAGCGGATCTCGCTCGCCAGAATACTCGTCTGTCCTTAGATTGCTCTGCCAAACGGTGAGCATACTGACATGCAGAACTGTGATGTGAGCCACGCTTACCTTCGGTGAGATGAACTGGCTGACAAGGTCTACATGCATCATATCATGAGCAAGAACACTGCAATGTCAGGCTGAGCGCTTACATCCGTGTGCAGCGTGAACCTCAACTCCGTCGAAGCCACTCTGCGCCGCCGTCTGTGCCCCTCGTACGAACTGCCCGACTGCCTGCTGGATTTCCAAAAGGGTCATCTCGCGGGGCACCTGAAGCATGAGCCAGTATGCCAGACGCGATAGCCACCCTTCGTCGCGGCTCGTATGAGCTCCAACCCTGACTGGACTAGGGGCGAGTGGGGGCGAGAACGGAAGTCGCCCGCTCACAAAATTGAGTGACTGCCGCCCGCCATGCGAGAGCTGGATGATTGCCAGCGGCCCCTCCGTCTTCTTCGATTGTAAATGTGCTGTAGATGGGTAAGAACCATAGTGGATAGCGTTGGCAAGTGCACGCCAAGGCTCGAGGGTCTCGTCAGTCAGGACGTCGGGAATGATCATGTCTCGACCGAGGGGCAGATGATCCTTGGCAACTTGGACGTTGCCAGTTATAATCATCCCCCAGTCACCCGCGGACCATCGTGCGTAGAGCGCGAGGACACCTGAGTGCGGTGCTGAGCCCCACATAGGGCAAAAATGTTCGTACAAGGGTGCCTGTGATTTACAGTTAGCGATGCCATTACGATTTACGACCAACACGATTTGCACGGGAGAACGATGCATGGAGAGATTCAAGCAAAGTATGGCACACGACGAACGGTGCTGTCCGAGCCACCATATTATAAGATGGATAGCACCCTCATAGTCAATACCCACCTTTACTAGTCTATTCGGCACGATGCGCCCACAAGGTAGGGTTACCGGGGTCAGGATCTGCTGCGCCTGTGCCAGCACTTCGGCCTCTGTGTCAGTGTATCGTTCGTCATGGGGGGCTTTTTAGAGGCTTGTCCGTTAGGAATACATTTCGTTTCGTCGATAGAGAAATACGTGAACGCACCTGGACCAATGCATGACTGTGCCATGATGGCGGGATTCAAATGGGCTGGAGCTGGCGTCGACGTCACAGTCACAGGGAGAAGAAATGACGGCTCAGTTCATTGTTGGACTTATCGAGCCATACTGCGATTTGATCTGGTACTTATATCATCAGGTACATGGCCTCTGAGGTGTCAGGCTGGTATCGTGGGCGTATATGTTACCTACCGTAGGCCTTGCTGTAGCAAAGTGCGTCTGCCTTCAAGTTGGCTTCTACCACGTAGTAAGATTCGAAGCATTTCAAAGTGTGCCAACTCGGGTTCTGTTACCAGTGGTCAAAATCGAACCGGTTCAGTTCGGTTCGCCAGGAAGCCAAAGAAAGCGTCCAAACAAGTCCGATGGGGCGCCTGTTGCCAGTGTGCTCTTCGAAGTTCTTCCACCCTCGCCGACTTGGCTGTGACGGATCTTGCGGCACGATGGACTCTGGCAGGATACGATAATTGGAGTCTGAGAAACTGGGCGAATCCCCAGTAGCAATACTGCGTGGCAAGTCAGTCAGTCATTTCGAACCTTTGCTGCTCCGTACATCATCCTTCATCTGAGTTCGCGCTTCCACCGTTCTTAGCCTGTTCGTCTTGGCTCGCTCGGAGTGTGTATCGTATATCCTTTGATAGACCCAATTCAAGCTTACATGTAGGTACCCAGTGACTCATCCCCGCAATGCCGAATTAGGTTACACATGTCGAGTCAAGTCCTAAGTAGGACGCTTCTGCGGCGCAATGAAACAGGTACTTTCGGTTGGTACCGGCTGTCAAAACCCTGGATATATTCGCTTATAGGGAATAGGGAAGTAAGTAAGTAGCTTACTAGTAGCTAGCCCGACTCACATACGTGCCAGCTGTCCCGAAGCCATTGCATTTGGTCAGACGTACGTTCGATGTGACATTGTGGTCAGTATACCATTACTGATGTCCCTCTAGTAGCCCAGCAAATAGAATGTAGCGCAGTCAGAAGGCATGTTTGCCTGATGACTGCCTCCGATAGCACCTGAGAAGCGAGTCAGTGCGAATGGTATCGGAGTCATGATCGTTTGCCTTCGGATTCCCGCCGGATTCGAGTGTTTCGGGCGAGAGGAGGAATGAGTCACGGTATCACGCCTGAATTGGCATGGTGGTCACGACGTGACGGTGACGTAACGTCGGCCAAAGCCGAGGAGCACGTCGGACACGGCTGGTCTGCGTGTGTCTCCTGACTTACAACCTTCTCCTTCACCGACCCGTCTCCTATACTTGCACTTGCAATTCTCTCCCTCTCTCGCTCATCCCTTGACACATTGACATGGCGCCACGATATTCCAAGAAGAAAGCTAAGTTCACATACACCGAGCGTCAGTCACCCCCGCGTTTCCAACTTCGCCCCTGACTCACCCAAGTTCCCGTACATCGACGTTATAGGTGTTCTCGGTGCTCTCTCCGAACTTCAGAAGGAACATCGCAAGCATGCCGTACATATGGCTACCCTCAGGGCCCACGGTACGTCCGAGCGATGCCGGTCTTCTCGTGGTTTGGCCGCTAACCATTGTGTTGCACAGTCCGTAAGACTGCTGATGCGCGCAAAGATAAGATGGGTCCTCAGTGGTCACAGTGGGTATCTCGGACAGTTGAGAGATTGGTGCGTGTGGGCAAGCTCATGGTATGGGTTGCTACTAACTTAGTAAAGGCCGACGATGGTATCCTTGACAATTCTGACCCTCATGGCAACGTGACTTTCACTCCTGACGCGAAGAAAACGTTCGTGCGAACCATTCTTGGTCGTCACAGTGTACTCACGAGGTTTCAGGATCACTTCTGTCCGTCGCGAAACACTTGGTCCAGGCGTTGTTCCTCAAACCAATCTGGAGAACAAGATCTGGAAGGATATGCAAAAGAGATTTTCGACTGTAGGAGTGAAGCGTTCAAGGAGGAGGTCCTCTGCCATTGGTCTTGCCGAAGATGAGGGCAGGCCCAGTAAGAGACAGGCACGCCAGTCCTTCTCCAGGTTGACTAAGGCTGAAGTACGCAGTGCCATCTCCATGTTCAGGTCAATAGTTGACTGACGCTCCACCAGCTCGAGACGGAACTCCGCATCGCCCTCAGGCGGCTTCAAGAAGCTGAAGAGCCTCAGGCTGCAGATGAGGAAGAGATAGAGGCACTGCGAGACGAACTCAAGGGTCGGGAACATGAGGTTGAAGAATTACGAGATGAGGTCGCTCGGCTCAAAGGCAGCCGCTCCACTGAACGTGTTACCATCGGAGCGACTCGGTTGCTTACACCCCCGCCGTGCGTAACAGTAATTGACTGCTTCGTGGCTCATCTGACTCAACCCTGCACAGAACCAACCCATCGGTACCGTGTACTCCCTCTTCTTCGAAGACCGCTAGAGCAACAAACCTTCGTCCACGCACTTCTGCCCATGGCATGACTCGTACCTTATCTGGTTCTCTCATCTCTAACCTGACCAGACGACCCACCCCTGAGCCGAGCGACTCTGGCTCCCACGTCGCTGAGATCGAGGATATGATCTTCAACCATGATGTCTCACCGGCTCGTGCCTATCGAGAAGACATTGATGATGACACGCTCTTCGAGTCTTTGCCTGATCACGGACTTGGAACACCACAATCATCCCCGATGCTGGCTGATCAAGCAGACCTCGGTGCGGAACCTGATTCTGGAAACGACGATCGCTCGGAGGTATGCTTGCTGTATCTTTCCCGAGTGAAGTCCGCTGACCCTTGACTAGATCACCTCTCTCAAGGTCGCGCTTCAGGCACGTGTGTCTGAGCTCGACGAACTGCGGGACGCACATCGTCTCCTATTGGTGCAGCGCGACGAGCTTCGCGGCATAGTCACCGCCCGAGATTCCCGGCTTCAGGCTCTTGAGGCCGACCTTCGGGCCCGAACGGATGCCTTGTCGGCGAGTGAGCTACGCAAGGCGGAGCTAGGCATTGAGCTTTGTGCGGATAAAGGCCGATTGCAGGATGTCGAAGCGAAATTACAAGCATCGTTCCAGGCCCTCGACGCAGAGAAGAGGTTGCAGTTATCTTTGCAAGAGAAGCATGCCAACCTGCGAGACATGGTTGAGAGCCTTCAGGGCAAAGTCCGACAGCTGAGTCTCCATTCCACGTCGTTGGAGTCCGATCTTCGGGATGCCCAGCGGCAGGTCTCTGAGTGGCAGTCTGCTCACCAAGAGAGTGAATCGCACCGCGAACAGGCGACGTCCGAACTCGACAATGTCAAGGAGAAGCTTCTCGTTGTCGGAGACGCTTTGCAGAAGGCTGAGGCGAGTCACAAGGTCGAGATCGCGCAGCTGAAGCTCGACCGTGAGAACCTTCAAGCAGAACTAGCTGTCGCTGCGCAGGCGATCGAGGTAGAGAAGGCCACGAACTTATCTCTGTCCAAGCAGACCACCACGTTGGAGCGCCAACTGAAGGACGATCAAGATCGGAATTTGGTTCTCGTCGCTTCAAACGAGAACCTTACGCAGACAGTCACGCATCTGAAGGACTACGTCGAAGAGCTCAATGGAGATGTCTCTCATGCCAAGGAGCAGGCTAGTGCGGTAGAGGCCGCACTGCAGAAGTCGCAGGACCTCGTCGTCGACCTCCGTCGGTCCCATGCGCAGGCTCTGTCCGACGGGTCTTCGTCCGCACGGCAAGCGGCTGCTTTGCATATCACCGTCTTAGAGCTGCAATCGTCCCTCGACATGCTTCGTTCCCAGCTCAGAGACACGGCGGCCGGAGCTGCGGAGGTGCGCGCACAGCTGGAGACGGAGCAGGCTTCCCGTAGACGTGCGGAGTGCGAGCTCGTGGCGACCAAGGAGGAGTGTAAGTCTCTACTGGCCGACATTGCCGACAAGACCGCGCATGTAGGGAAGATCACGGAAGAGCTGAAACAAGTGCGACAAGCTGAAGAGGATGCACGTCGTGCGATCCTGGATCTCGAGTCCCAGTGGGAGAAGGACGTTGCTGTTCATGTCACGGAGAGGTCGGCGATAGAGAGTAACTTGGAGACTGCGCGAGCCGAGGTTGCAGCATTGAAGTCTCACCTCGATGCAACCCGGTCCGATGTCTCTGCTTTGAATGCCGAACTGCAGGGAGTCGTTGCCGAGCGGGACCAACTCTCGCTGAGTTTGAAGAACGAGACGGCTCGGACTTCCAAACTCGAGGAAGAACTTTCGGTTGCGTTGGATGACGTTCGTGATGCTGAAGATGAGATCCAAGAGCTCAGGCAAGCCAAGATGACGGACGAGGGGAGTATCACGACGCTCAAGGAGGCATTGGAGCGTTTGCGGCAGGTACAAATCAACGCTTTAGAGGAGGTGAACAAGGTGCGTGAGAGGGACTACTTGTCCGCTGACCCGGATAAAGGCTCATCTCATTTCAGGCCGCTTCGGCACAGACAGCTCCCACCCCCGGACATCGTCGAAGGAGCAGTGTTGCCTTCCGTTCAGGCGTGGGCAGACTCGCTTAATCCCGTTGATATGTCTGGGAAAGACCAACGATGTTCTTGATACGTTGGATCTAATGTATCAGGATCTTTTGAGATCTCGATGATTCACGGATGGACACGATGCTTGATTTATTGTACAATCTATGCATCCCTTACGTTCTGGGCTATTGAATCCTAGTACAATCAGCACGAGCGGTGTGATAAACGACAAGCGCTACCAGGCCCCAGCTTGACCAGTTGGAATAGCAGACAGGGTATGTCGCCTTGACAATTCGTCTTTGCGGTCATGTCCTTTCTCCGCAATTGCGACGATCCCCGACATGCCCACCCGCTTGCGCTATAGTATGTTCCTGACCGGCGATAACGGTATGACATAGGTCCTCTTTGCGGATGGGTGGCTTGGTCGCGAAGTTTTCTCTTGGGGCTTCGGAGACATGCCAGGAGCTCGCCATGACAATTGAGGTGTGTATCTAGTAGCATACTTCGGCGATTTTGGGATTGCCCTTTATTTCTTTGTGACAACGCGCTGAACTGGGGCGTTCACAGAGGCCTGCGAGGCGCACGCAAGCCGATTTCTTCCCAAGTCCAGTTTCCGCGCGACGGGCTCAGTTGTTGCGGAATGCTGGCCGGCCATTTAAGAAGCCTCATAAAAGTGGGGAAGTTCTTCCGCACAATCAGAGCTCTCAGCAGCGATGTTCCGTTTGCCTACACACCTCGAATCCTTGGTTCCGCCGCCGAGGGACCAGGTCCCACAGTCGCAGCCATGGAGAGGCGCAATCTTGCTCCCGGCGTCATCCCCTCATCCTGCTGCACGACCACGTGAAATCGCGGTGACCGCCGCAGAAATAGAGAACGATAAGTAGGTTCTACCTCGGATCTATGATAGTCCTGAAAGTGGTGCGCTGACTTGGAACTCGATTTGCCTGTTGCGCACAAGTAGCCAGCAAGAAACATGGCCGAGGCACTTCCAGATACAGATCATTAGGCAAAGAGGCATCCTACGCGAAGTTCAGGCGTGGCTCGCTCAGGTCCAGCTAGGCGGCCATCTGGCGCGTTGCATGCTCATGCCCGACAGGCTCCAGGAGCGAGCCGCATCTCGCGAAAATCATGCGATCTTCGAGTCTTTTGCACATCAACTATTGGAAGAAGGGATGGTCAGTGTGAACAGACTCTGAATGGGGAGTAGAGATACTTTAACTCATAGGCTTGACTATTGCATCTATAGGTCGCGATTGCTCCTTGGAGCGTCACTGATCCCACTTCGTCTGGAGGAATCCTGCTTTATCCCACAACCACAACTCGCGCGCTTCTCGTTGGAGTCGTCTTCTTAGGCAGCGGCTTCCCAGAGTTCATTCAAGGTTCGACTTCGCACAGTCCCATCGCGGGTCCGTCTCGTGGGCAGCAGAATATCAACCTCTTCCCCCGCAACAACTCACAGGGCTTCCAACCGTCATTGTTCGACCCACCACCTCCGAACATTTCGTCATCCTCGCGAGGCTATCCGACCGCCGGATATTCGGACCCATCCAGGACCAGGTCTGGGAGAAGCAGCGGTTAATCTCCGTAGAAGCCTTGCTCGGACACGTTACTCTACCGCACCAAGAACCTTCACTAGCCTCTCATTAAGGCCGCCTACTGATTCTTCTTATTCCTTCCTTGGCTTGAAATTCCTCTTATTCCTACTTTCCCAGATCCACATAGATTATGGACTCGGATCAATCCAGCTTCCCGCCGCGGCGACCTGTGCTTGCTCTTGTCTACCCTCTTCTTCGTCTACGTTGTAGCAATATGCCCTTTACTAGCCTCGAACTTTATTCCTCCTGGACTCACTTTACCATCTCTACTTTTTCATCATCTTGTATCGTTAGCCTTAGCCCTCTTCACCTACTTGACCTCTCCGTCGTACTGCTTATCTGAACACTGTTGCTGAATACCAGAGCCATGTTTATCACAGATCAGATCAATGCAAACGAACGTACATGCACAAGTATAGAAAGATAGACTGAAAACATAGGATCAGCGTCATAGGCACTCGCATGACGACGAGTCTCGCCGATACACAGGCGTGTGGCTGGCTACTCCTCGAATCGGAGGATCCGCCGCTTCTTCGGCGGCGTGCCCAGTGCAGTCTCGTCCATCTTTATTCTCCGCTTCCCCGGGCTCGGGTTTACGGCCACGTTCTCCTTACTAGAGACGTCATCCTCCGCCTCCTCCGGCACATCTTGGCAATCCGGGTCAGGCCTGTGCTTGCGCCTAACACCCTTACTGCGCTCGTTCCTAGAATGCGAACGGCGGTGCTTCTTCGGAGAGGGATCGAAGGGCTGGTTGTTCTTGACGGCCCATTCAATCTCGATGATCCTAATTTAGGATACCCACAGATGTGTTCATACGACGATGTACACAGACGTGGCAGGAGGTAGCGTAGGTGAGATGGAGTACCGACAAGAGGGTCTTAGGTTTCCTACCTCTCTTTGAGCTTGACGTTGTCAGGAACGTACGTCTCGGCTTTGCGATATAGATCGAGTGCAACTTGGAAGTTGTTCCTGTTGCAGTTGCAACAAGTATGTATAACGGTCAGCGTATGCAAACAAAGGCGAGCATAGGGTGCACCTCTGGGACTGGGACCGAGCTAGGGCAACGTAAGCACGCCCGGTCTTCTTCCTGGAGATCGGCGAGAGAACGTCAGCGAGGTGGCCCGTCGCCGCCCTGTTCGCGCGTTCGCTACAGTGACAGGTTCCGCAGGAGTTAGTCGGTGTTGCGACTTGCTATATCGATATAGAGATCGCACAATCTGGCCTCGAGCTCGTCCAGCCGGCGCTGGAGTTCATCTTCATGGCTGTTGCGCGAGGACTTGAGGAGAGGCGTGAGTAGGCCGGAGGGTAGGGACTGCAGGCTTGATGACGATGATTCGTCACGGTCGTCGTGGGTGCCACTGCTGCTACTGGTGTTGTTGCTGCGGCAGGCGGCGGCGGCAGCGGCTTCCTCTTCACGTCGTTGTCTTTCACGCTCGCGCTCTTCCTCCAAACGACGCGCGACTTCGAGTTCAACAGCCTTCGCGATCTGGGTCGACGTGAACATCTCAGTTACTCGAGTACATGAGTGATAAGATGGATCGTACACGAGCATTGATTTCCTCTTCTGTGAGATGTAGTGGGACGGCTGAGGTATTGGGCTCGGCCTTGATGATCTCAGGCATAGTCGTAAGGGGCAACGAGCTCCGCGGTCCGAGGGGCTCAATACCGGAAGGTCTAGGCACACGAGACGGGCGAGGAGCCGGTAGGCGAGATGCACCGGAAATAGAGGTGGTCGGTGCCAAAGAAGGTCTTGCAGAAGATCTAGAAGGGATCGTTGGTGATACGGTCGAGGGTCCTGCGACGGTGTTG
Organism: Fomes fomentarius; assembly: GCA_022606135.1. Taxonomy (NCBI): domain Eukaryota; kingdom Fungi; phylum Basidiomycota; class Agaricomycetes; order Polyporales; family Polyporaceae; genus Fomes; species Fomes fomentarius. The sequence goes on along the minus strand of JABYQN010000011.1, from coordinate 129,438 downwards.
ACCTGGTTCACCACGGGTTTGTTCTGGATGTTCTTCGTGCGGACTGCAAAGCTGCGCGTGATACAGTTAAAAGAAAGGAGGGTGGAAAGGTCTTGTCGAGTTTCAGGAGCACGTACTTCAGCGTATTGAGGGTATCTTGGCGAAATTTCGTGCCAGGAGCCAAGTTACAGATTAATAGCCCAACAGAACTGCCACCTAGAGCATCTTGAAGTATGCGAGTGAGCTTGGAATTTCGATATGGAATTCGACTCTAAGTGGAGAAGTAACAATCAGTGAAGGAAGTGGGTTCATGTACAAGTTCACATACTGCGCCTTGGTTAAGCGCATGCACGACCTGACCGAGGACGCTGAGGGACTTATTAATCGCGGCGGATTCGGCCATCCGTGATGCATCGTTCCCTGTGAGCTAGTTTGGCGTAAGTGCTGCTAGGTTGCTGCTTCAATCAGGAGAGCTGTGCAGACCTTGTTATTCTCGGAACCAGCAAGGTCAACCAAGTTGAGTTTGCCAGACAAAGCTATAAGGAATGAGATTCAACTCCGCGTCAACGACTATGAGGAACTCACTGATATTCTGTGCGCGATCCGTCACCCTAACATGAATGGTGAGGATAGCATGGGAACGAGATGAGACAGCGTTGAGATTGGTAGAGCTGACGGAGCGTTGCTTATTGGCGCGTCTGTAGAGAGACGTGGTTGGATGTGAATATGTGAGTATAACGACGGACACTCACGTGAAGATTCGGTCAAAGTCTGGCATGTCCTCAATGGCTATAACAGATAAATTGGCGACGAAGACTTGACCAGCTTCGTTTTCTCGAACAGGCAGTTTGACAGCCTGAATTGGGGGTTGAACAGTCATTGTTGAAGAGAGAAATGGAAGACTCACTGTGTCCCTGTCAACAAGTAGATCATACACTTCATCCTTGTATATCTCCATGTACGAAAGGGCGAGGGAGGCATGACAGTCCAAAGCCGCGGCGCGTGCAAAGATGTCCTGAGATAATATTGTGGATAATGGAGTTCGGAGCACTTTGGCTGTACGCTCACCTCAACTGCTCGAGGAATGATTCCTGGCTGGTCCTTGCTTCCCTGCATTGTGTGAGTCTTGCCCGAGGAAGTGACGCCATATGCAAAGACGGTGACGGTCTGGGGAATGATTGGTATAGTATACAGAGAAGAGGGGATGAACGCACGAGTCCGGAGAAGGCAAGCTCGAGTAACGGTTGAACATCACGAGTAAAGATCTCGTCCTGAGTTGAATATTCTCCGTAGCAGGATGTAAAGCTATGTGTGAGTCAGAAGGGACCGTGATGGGGATGAAGGCGGGATACTGACGGATACTTGAAGGTTTGTGAGGGATCGCGTGGGTTGTCAACACATATAGCAGCGCCTGACTCGGTAGAGATAACTCTTATAGCCTTGTCGTGCAGTTCTCCGGGAATAGGCGGGCGGAGGCGGGCAGCGATCTTGACCCTGGAGTAGGACATGGTCGGTTACCAGGCGGAGCAGAGAGCGGCTGAAACGAGCGCAGACAAACGAGTGACGGCCAGACGAGAGGGTTCGGGGTGAGCGCGAGGAGAGGAAAGTGGGAGGAAGAGAAGACGACGAGCACTATCACAACTTCGAGTTGCAACTTCCAGTACAAGTCCGCAGACGCCCACCCGCGTCAGTCCAACCGTGGGGACACAGACCACGTGATCGCGTCATCCTATGTACGCACGTGCAGTGTATACGGGCTTGGCTTGGCGATCGCTATCCGGACGCTGGACGCTGTTGACCTCGGACGACTACGATGTCTGCAACAGACCATGATGCAAAACACACCCGCCCGCTCGAGTCTCAAGTTGGAGGTCATCCTGGAGTTCTTGCCAGCGAGGACGGTTCCCTTCTCATAAAGCCCGCGCTTGCCTCAGAGGTCGCCTTCTACCAGTCCGTCGCCGCGGACCCTGACTTCGCCTCATTGCGTCCTTTCGTCCCAAGATTCTACGGCACCCTCCGTCTGGAGGGAAAAGTGGAGGAGACTGAGCCGAAAGCAGAAGGAGAGCCGATCAGGCTCGTCCAAGCTCCGGTGTCTGCACAGTCCCTAGTCCTCGAAAACCTCTCCCACTCGTTTTCGAAACCCAACATTCTCGACGTCAAACTGGGAACAGTGCTGTATGACGATGAAGCAAGTCCAGACAAGCGCGCGCGCATGGAAAAGACGGCGCGCGAGACTACCTCCCTCGAGACAGGCGTGCGCCTGACCGGCTTCCAGGTACGTTCGTCTTGCCTCTTCATCTTCCTGCCGCCAACATACCCGTGCCATAGGTCTACGATCTCGTGACTGGCAAAGCGGTCAATACCCCAAAGTCGTATGGCAAGTCAATCAAACCATCCGATCTTCCGGACGGTATCGCGCGCTTCTTCCCCATCGGTCCAGACACCCTCCCCGAGCCCGCACCTCCTTCTGCGGATGGTGAAGAGCTTGCGCCCTCACAAGGTACTGGTCTCCCCGCCGATCTCCTCTTGTCTGTGCTTCAGTCTTTGAGAGAGGACATCGCGGAGATACGTGCCGCGCTCGCTCAGATGCACATGCGCATGGTGGGCGGTAGTCTCTTGATCATCTACGAAGCCGAATGGCAACGCGCGCGAGATGGCGTCAAGTGGTTGGAAGAACACGTGGAGGACGATGAGGATGAGGAGGAAGAGGAGCAGAATGATGAAGATGAAGGGAAGCGTGTCGGCCCTCCTTACTCCGTCAAGCTTATCGATTTTGCGCACACGAAGATCGCTCCTGGAATAGGACCTGATGAGGGTGTTCTGAAGGGTGTAGATACTGTCTTGAGTCTGTTTGACGGTCGTATTGAACAGGTCAAGTCCGTTGCAAAGTCTGAGGGCTGACAATTGGCCCAAGTACCAAACACATACAGTAGTATCTGAATGTGGTCACTATGGTTGTATGTACATGACAAAGCCCTAGGATCCATCCCAACAAGAACATCTGAACACTGACGGGGTTGTCTACGGACAAGTCCGCGGACGACTAAGAGCTTTCCTTTCGGTCACAAGAAGTTCAAGTTGATGGTCATGAGTTACCTCTGCCACTTCCAATTGTGACAAGTTGCACCCCGTCGGCGCGCGGTGGCCATCTACTAACCACAGTGCTCATGGGGATGGGCAGCGCCCGCCTTAGCGAGCTAGCCGGTGTCCGGGCGTCTAGGAGCCGCGTAACGGTCAGATAAATGTCAGGACTCTTATCTCCCAAGTGATTACACGGCCCCTCGTCGGCATGGAAAAACTCCGCTCGCTTACGGCGGAGTAGTGGTACATGGCTTGTACAGCAGATCCCGCCTCCTGTTGCTCACCATTTCATGTTCTAAGTAGTAGGATCAATACAGATGGACACATTCTACAACATCAGGAGATCCCCAATTCTTTGAGTTTCTTAGGACTTCTTAGTTCACTAGTGTGCCAAAAAGATTCATCTACTGTGACTTGTGACATAAGCTCAGATCCTTCTGAAAATTTGCACGCCTATTGAGCTCATCTCCTCCATTTATCATACAAATTTTGAGAGTGAAAAACGAAGACTTACTGACCGAGTGCAAGTGGGGTCTGCAGAGTGCTTAGGGAGCCCAGTGGCTGTGCATAAGTGCTGGGATTTGCTTAGGTTCTTAGGACTTCTTAGGACTTCTTAGGCACCTAAGAGACCTAGGAGAATCAGGAAAGTCCTGATGAATATTCCTTAACTGATTGTCTTTGCATGTAGTATTACTGAAGATATGGAGGAACAAACATATCAGTCATATAAGTGCACATGCTAGTGTGCTGTATGCAGAATGACAACTGCTTTGACTATCCCAATACAGGTTTGTTCAGCAGAAGATGCATCATACTTGTGCAACAGCAAACAAGGAGAATGAATAGAGTCCACCTCCAACTCCTACCCCTCTCTGCCATGCACCTCTAACAACTCTCACCGGCACACCTCTCCCAAGTTTGAGTCAGATCCCTACCTTGGATACTGACCTGCACCCAAACACCCTTTGTGCTTCAAAGGACACCAAGCTGAGGCTTTTGGTCGAATGTCAGCAGCGTGAGACACTGGAGAAGGAGGCCCAGAACGGTGCCAGGAGAGGTGACTATGAGCAAGATTGAGAAACTCATAGACCAGTTCCATATGAGCAAGGCACATGTAGAAGCCAAATCCAGCTGGAGAGGTTCCAAGCAGAGAATGCCTCACTGCATGGAGCCCTCATGGTGAGTCACCACACAGCGTCATTTGCAGCCTGGGCAGCCCAAGATGTCTTGGCCAGGGCACATTGTCACGGACACAGTACCACACCCTTATGACTCCCCATGACTCACTCCCCATCACTGTTTGGCATTGTTTGACCCCCAGTAGTATATAAGACCAGTTAGTGCCCTCCCTAGTCCCCATCTCAACCTCTTGGTCACTGGGACTAGGTGAGTAGAATACCCCACCTGTATGTGTATTCTCCATACTGATAGATATCTTGGTCACTGGGACTAGTATGTTGCATTGTACTTGAAGACTAGCTGTCGACGATCTTGTGCCTTGGAGCCGGTCGTCACTTTGTCCTTATCGAGTTTGTCTCCTCTCTCTCTATCTCTCTCTCTCTCTCCTCCATCACTCTGCCTTTCAGCTCTTTGCCGCCTCACCCTACAGAATGTTGCCAATCAGCGTCTAGTGGCTCAGTGTCAAGTCACCACGATACACATGCAGATGTTGTTGCAGCATACAACGATGCGGCGGAAGCATGGGCAGAGGCGAAGACTGCCCACAAAGCTATGGCTGCAGCTCAATGAATGTACCTGGTGATGAACTCTGAACCTGTAAGGCAAGGAGCGACTGTAAGTCACAACAAAGAGGGATCTTCAGTCAGTGAGCGAACAACTATATTGCATAGTGAAGTACCTGTAAGTCACAACAAAGAGGGACTACAAGTACTAAGTCAGTAAGAAGTAGTAGAGCATATGTAGGTAAGAGACTTACTCTTCAGTCAGTGAGCGAACGACTGAAGAGCAGAGGCGAAGAAGGGACTGCTTTTATACATGAGGGATGAGTCCATGAGTCAGCGAATGAAGCAGTCACATGTAGCCATAAGACGATCAGTCAGAGTCCGTATCAGCATATGAGTCAGATACAGTCATAGCATGAGTTAGACATAAGGTCTAGAAGAGTCCGGTGCAGTGTAGAACGCACTGGTACGCACAGGAATGCACAGTAACCATATGGTCATGGGAAAGTACAGTAGGAGAACAAAGAAAACCATAAATGGTAAGTAGGAACACAGCCTATCTAATCATATGACCATAAACAAGTGTACACAACTCTGGTCTGAGCACAGCCAGTAGTCCGGAAGTTCAACACTCCCACTCGTTCAAGATGCAACAGAAACAAGACCAATTTCATCAACGAACTTTGCCAAAATGGAATAAGGCACGTTCTTTGTGAGAGAATCAGCCAACTGATCTGCAGTCGCAACATAGAAGATCTCGACAGAGCCAGACTCCACTTGTTCACGAATGAAGTGGTAGCGAATCTCTATGTGCTTGGTACGCCGGTCGACTACTGGATTGACTGACAGGAAAATCGAACCCTGGTTGTCTAGACACATGGGTGTCGGCCTGGTCAAGTCATCACCAAGTTCATCGCCAAACGTCCTCAGCCAGATCAACTGACGACAGGTATCAGAGGCCGCTTTATATTCCGCCTCAGTAGAGGAGAGCGAAATGGTAGGCTGACGCCTCGAAGCCCACGATATAGCACCACCTGCCATCAAGAAGACGAAGCCAGAGGTAGAATGCCGATCATCACAGTCGTCGGCCCAATCTGAATCTGAATAGGAAATCAGACCGTCATTAGACGCTCCCTTGTAGCGCAAGCGATACGCCTTTGTCCCTTGAAGGTAATGCAGGACATACTTCGCATAACTCATGTGCGCTTCAGAGGGATTGGCATTGTACTTCGATAACCGTGTGACAGCAAAGGAGATATCAGGACGCGTTCCGAGCATGGCGTACAAAAGACTGCCAATGAGACTCTGGTAGCGTTGCCTGAACTGATCGGAAGCTGGTTCGTCGGCACTTGCCAAGACAGCACCAGCAGGAAGGGGTGTACGTGAGGGTTTACAGTCAGCCATCTGAAAGCGCTTGAGAACAGACTGGATGTACTCTTCCTGGTCGATGTCGATCATACGAGTAGATCGATCACGAGTGATGCGAAGACCAAGGAAGCGCTGTACAGATCCCAAGTCCGTCATCTTGTACTGCTTAAAAAGCGAATGCTTGACTTGTTTGATGTGACTAGACTGATCGCCCATCAGAAGTAGATCGTCGACATAAAGAACGACAATCGTGACGTGATCCCCCCTTGTTGCTGATATACGTAAATCCCAGCATCAGAATATGTCCGTGTAAATCCCAGATCTAGAAGCAATTGATGGATTTTCGCATTCCACTGACGCGACGCCTGCTTAAGACCATAGATAGCCTTTTTGAGTAGACAGACATGATCTTCCTTCCCAGGAACGACCCAGCCTTCCGGCTGTTCCATATAAATCTCCTCATCTAGATCACCATTCAGGAATGCGGTCTTGACATCCATTGACTCGATGTCCCAGTCCTGAAGCGCTGCATGCGCGAGTAAATACCGGATAGACTCAAACCGCGCCACTGGAGAGAACGTCTCATGGTAGTCCTCTCCCCACACCTGAGTGAAATCCTTTGCAACCAGATGAGCCTTGTACCGCCCATCATGTTTGATGTCATAGACCCAGCGGTTAGAGACAACATGCTGGCCCTTGGGACGAGGAACGAGAACCCAAGTCTTATTCTCCATAAGCGACTCAAACTCCGACTTCTCAGCTTCGCACCATTTCCCAGCATCAGGTGAGCGCATGGCTTCCTTATGCAACTGAGGTAAGCCAGCTTTATACTGAGCAGCAGCTAGAAAAGCAAGTATCGTCTCCGCTTCACGCAGATTGCCATCCTTGTCAATCTGATTATCAGCACGTGCAGGATCGTCATACACGTTGTTATCAGTCCTGTCCTTGTGGGGAATACCAGCTTTTTTGCGACGAGGACGGTCACGAGCAATGCTTGGTTCATTAGCTCCCACTGGAGGGTGATGACCACGTTTGTGAGGAGGACGAGGAGGAACGACAGGAGGCTGCGTAGGAGGACGTTGTGGAGGAGGAGGAGGCTCAGCAGGAGCTTCTGCAGGAGGAGCAGGATCAGCATCCGCTGGAGGGTCAGGTTGTGGTGGTTCGAAGAGGTTGGGAGGAATGAAAGGAATTACATCATTGGGATCGACCGAATCAGAGTCATCGTCCGAGGAATCATCCGGTTGATCATCTGAGAATGGACTGTTGTCCGGGGTAGAAGGATGGTTGCCAGGTAAGTTACAAGCAGGGAAAGACTCTTCGTCAAATGTTGCATTGCGGGACACGACGATAGAGCGGTTGGCTGGATTCCAAAACCTATACCCCTTGGAACCAGACTCATACCCGATGAAGATCATCTCGACAGCCTTCTTGTTGAGTTTCCCTTCGCGCTTTGCCTTCTGCACGTGGACAAAAGCTTTGCACCCAAACACTCTGAAGTAAGAGACATCCGGAACGGTACCATCCCAAACAGTGATGGGGCACGACCACTTGTGTCGTCGCATAGGTTGACGATTGTAGATATGAACGGCTGCGTCAAGAGCAAGTTGCCAGAAACCGTGACTAAGGCCTGCTTGGTGGAGCATAGACAGAGCCTTTTCAGTAATAGTACAATTCCAGCGCTCAGCACGTCCATTCTGTTATTCTGTTGAGGCGAACCCAGTAGAGTCTTCTGGTGCTCGATACCGTGTGAACGAAGAAGTGTAGAGAACTCGTCTGATGTGTATTCCCCCCTTGATCTGAGCGGATCGATTTGATCTTCTTGCCGGTCTGGTTCTCAGCCCACGCCTTATAGTCTTTGAACGCTTGGATCATGTCAGACTTGTGTTTAAGGAAGTAAGCACGAGAGAGACCAGAATAGTTATCAATGAAACCGGCCAAGTATTTCCAACCTCCGATAGCCTGAGTGCGCATCGGTCCATCGAGGTCCGTATGGACTCGCTCGAGAACTTCAGTAGCGCGCTTCTCAGAGGGTGGAAAGGGGTTACGAGTGGATTTGCCAAAAGCACATCCATCACATGGTTCTTCGTCTGCAGGATCAACAGCATCAACCCCTTTAGTATGCTTAGGAAGGTTGCGCAGAACATCCTTGCCTGCATGACCAAAGCGACGGTGCCAGGTCTTGAACTTACGGACATTGAGATGGACGCGCTTGCTGTTGTGAAGCTCAATAATAGTCCAATAACAATTAGACGAAGGGTTGTATCGCGCCTCCAGGATCTTACGACCCTTGATATGAATCGTCGAACCATGTTTGACAGCGCCGTCAGGCAGCTTGTCGGAAATGCACATGTGCCCATCCCCTTGAAAGAGGGAGTAACCATTGCGCTCAATGGAGCCAGTCGAGAAGATGTGACCGATGGTGCCTGGTATGTAGTAGATGTGGTTCAGAGTAATTGCTACCTTCTGACCGTCTAACCAGGTTTCTCTAGACAGAGTTCCTTCCCCAAGTGCCTGAATGCTGCTGCTATCACCTTGTCCAGCAGTGTTAAACAGTACAGGCATATCGAAGGGTTGGTACTCAATGAACTCAGAGAGATCACCAGTGATATGTTGAGAGGCTCCAGAGTCCATCAGCCATGCAGTCCAGTTCACACTGTTTGAGGCCATAGCCTCATCGTAGAAAGAAGCAGCGATGTTAGACGAACCGGCTACAAGTACAGATGATACAGACTCAGTAGTGACGTGCGCATGGTTATGAGAAGTGTCCTTATTCTTCCCCTTGTCCTTATCCTTGTCTTTGTCCTTCCCTTCACCCTTGCCCTTGCCTTTGGGACGCTTCTCAGGATACTTCTGATAGCAGTTGGACTCATGATGAGAGCCACTCCTGCAATGAGAGCAGGGACCCTTGGGCTTTGGCTTGGTCTGGGAGACCTTGTTTGCAGACTGGCCGTTCTTGCGCATGGACTCCTCAGCCAAGGTCTTCGACTGGATGTCGTCGAGAGTGACCTTGTCGAGGTCAGTGGTCGCCATAAGCGCAGAAACCATGGACCAGTACAACTCCGGAATTTTGGACATCAAGAGAAGGGCCTGCATGTTGTCAGAGAGCGTGATGCCGTTGCTACTAATTTCGCGCAGGCGTGTGATAAGACGCATCATCTGATCCTGAAGGGGCTTCTGTTCGTTCATCCGAGGCTCAGCGACGAGCGACTCGAACAAACCCCAGACGTGGGCACTGTTAGGCTTGCCAAACTTGTTCTGTAACACTTCCCAGGACTCAGCAGCAGTCATGTCCCTGGGTTGTCTACCCGAGACAGGAATCTGAGTGTCCAGAACATAGTGAAAGTTTGGTGCGACACGCATGTACATCATGCCGTGAGCTTGCCCATCAAGTTTATCCCACTTGTCCTTGGCAGCTTGCTCAGTAGGACAAGTAGCGCCTTTGACAACACTCCAACAGTCCATGAAGATGAAATAGCCCTTCATCTTGGCAGACCAGTCGTTGTACTGATTTGCCGAAGAGAGGACAGGGATAGAGTCGACTTTGATATCTCCCATGATGGATAAGAGGTATTGGGGAGAATCGAGATATTCCTCCTTGAATTCTAGAGTGAATGTGATAGGCACGACAGGGGGCGCAGTGATGATAGGAGGAGGAAGGTAGACTGGAGGAAGAGGACTTGAATCGACAGGAGGGGAGTTTCCGAAGAGAGATCGGAGATAGAAATTAGGACGAGATGAGGAGGGCTGTGCGTGAGTTTCTTCCTGAAGATAGGGAAGAGAAACTCCGTGTTGTGGGTCGGTGTCCTGCTGCCAAGTTGCTGGATATGCCCAGTGGAAGGTCGGTTCATATGGAAGAGGGAGTTGATTATAGCGATTGGGACAGAGCTGTACGTCGCACTGGTCCCACTCCTGCTCTCCGTCATTGTAGACGTAGTGATAACGATCGACCTGATCGTCTAGATCAAAGAGATGGGGCTGTTCTGAGCAATCAAACGCTGATGCAGTAGAATTATGTTCTGCAAGTTCAGCGTTGACTTCAGCTTCAGAGTCGGAGCTGAGCTGAGGACTATTGGCAGTAGTAGGCGGCTCCAGTACAATGGTTCAGAGAAAAACGCGATGATTGACTTGCCACGTGCGAGATCTGGTAGAGAGGAACACCTATTGAAGTGAGCCAGAAGGTCAGGAAGCCGATATTCCCAACAATCCAGATAGAAGTCGCCAACTGTGCCCAAGAAAAGCTATACAAGTCTAGGTATCAAAAAGAGTATAGTAAGGAGGGTCCGAACGGTTGTCCTCCAGTCCAAAGGTGATAACTACCCCGGCTACAACAGCTGGCGGGCGCAAGTGCGTGGCCTGGCTGAGGATACTTGAAAACCCATGTGCCGCGAAAGCACCAAAGGTTGTACAAAGATACTAGATAGCAACTACTAAAAGCGCTCAGGGCTGCGTCACGAGCACAGTAAAGTCCCCCTGGCAGCAGTGTTGGAGGGCACAGTCAAGAGTGAGGGAAAGTGGAGGAGTGCACAGGCAGAGAGTCGACGAACAGAGTTTGCGCGCAGAGTGTCGACAGAGGAGCAACTGATTAGAGTGCAGGGCTCATAACCTGATGAACTCTGAACCTGTAAGGCAAGGAGCAACTGTAAGTCACAACAAAGAGGGATCTTCAGTCAGTGAGCGAACAACTATATTGCATAGTGAAGTACCTGTAAGTCACAACAAAGAGGGACTACAAGTACTAAGTCAGTAAGAAGTAGTAGAGCATATGTAGGTAAGAGACTTACTCTTCAGTCAGTGAGCGAACGACTGAAGAGCAGAGGCGAAGAAGGGACTGCTTTTATACATGAGGGATGAGTCCATGAGTCAGCGAATGAAGCAGTCACATGTAGCCATAAGACGATCAGTCAGAGTCCGTATCAGCATATGAGTCAGATACAGTCATAGCATGAGTTAGACATAAGGTCTAGAAGAGTCCGGTGCAGTGTAGAACGCACTGGTACGCACAGGAATGCACAGTAACCATATGGTCATGGGAAAGTACAGTAGGAGAACAAAGAAAACCATAAATGGTAAGTAGGAACACAGCCTATCTAATCATATGACCATAAACAAGTGTACACAACTCTGGTCTGAGCACAGCCGGTAGTCCGGAAGTTCAACACCTGGGTGGTGTCTGGACTTGAGAGCTGTATGGCCAAGGTTGCTCATCTAAGGGCGTACATACTTAAATAAACCACTGTGTGCAGTTGAGGACCATTGATCCTGATCGGAGTTTGAACAATTGTCCACTGGATCTGGTATATCTTGCCTAGATGTGGGTGAAGGAGTTATCTTTCATTGGTTCATGGGCACTTGAGCCTGTGTGAACCAGACACCAGCTAATGGGTACTGCCCATCCCCAGTGCTCACCAGCAAAAGTGACAGTGCCAGGTAAGTGCGGGTAGCCCTGCGAGATATGATGAGATAAAGCCTGGTCTGGCATGTTACACCCCACCCATGGCGGTGCAAACAGTTCATCAGGCATCAGCGATGATTGTTCTCTTACAACTAATGAATGGAATATGAGGAATATGTGAATTGATACAGTAATGCAAAACTTGGGGAAACATGGTAACACCAATGTCACAGATGGCATGCTTCTTCAGCATGTAGGCAGGTCTGTACTCTAATGAGGCAGAGAGGACAAATCTCATGATCTGCATCTGAGATTTTTGAACTCCAAAGCCACTCAGTGACTGAATGTCACACATTTGCACCCAACTTGTTGCACACCAAGAGAACAACAACATATTGTCTCAGAGGATTACACCAACATTGTTTGCAGTACTATATACATATTTACTAATTCTGGTGACAGTTTGTCAGGGATTACAGTGAGCCTGATGTGAATGAATTCTCACAAAGAGAGAGACTGCGCTGTTACTTATATATCTCTTCAACTACACACCAAAGTGTTGTGTATGTGTGCCCAGTAACTTATCAGAGATCATCATACAATGTGCCCAGGTCTTGCCCACAATATCCCTGAATATCTCCATCCAATAAGATTGCCCAGTCACAGTCACTGACCTATATATATATACTGCAGCATCTCATACATAGTATGGCCCAGCTTCTCCACCATATAACACTCAGAATATCTATAGGATATGGCAACCTGGCCCCTCCAACTTATAACACTGGGAGATGTTTACAGAATGTACCAGCTCATAGTATAGAGTACTTATGTACACGCCCAAACGAATATAGTATCTGGGACTTATTGAGGTCGACCGTTAATTTCCCGATGCAGGTCCGATCACCTTCCCATACCGCGGCATGTCATCTACAGATACCATGAAAAAAGCATATGTCACGCATTAGCGGCGTAAGGTCACTGTAAGTAATGTCACATATCACCCACATCTATTCTCATGTAATGTGCAGGTATGGTATGGGCGCCTGATGACACTGAGAATCTCAAGTGGTGCCTTCAATGGGTACACCTTTGCTGCTGCATCTTCTAGCAGTCTGTTGTTGGAGATCAATTTGCTGTAGTATATTAGCATATATGTACATACTTAGAGCCAGAATCAACCAGAGCTTCCTCGTCTAGTGCACTTGTTCTGGTGGGGGAGAACAGAAAAATTCGTTCAAGTCCAGCAGAGGTGGTGATATATGCTATACAATCTTTATGTACAAGAAGCCAAAGTGGTGTAGTGGTAAGAGGTGATGGGATAGCAAGCCACAAGCTAATGACGTGGGTTCGAGTCCCAGTGGTGTGGTCCATTTTGTAATCCTCCTCTGTGCTCAGGCTTGCCTTTTGCGGCAATCAAGCGCCCGCATCCGTACCTCACACTTAACGGTTTCAGATATCGGGCCATTATATATATATTTGTCCCCCCAATGCTCGGGTCGACGGATAATTGGGGCTTACAACCTGGATACCTCCCCAATGCTCTTTGTCTCAGTTATACACAACTTATAGAACTCGTTTGGGCGTGTAGTCTACAATGGGGAGATATCTCCTAGTACAGGTCAAGAAAAAGACATCATATAACTGGGTGATAAATGATAACAAAATACCATGCAAATCACCTTGATGCATGACAACTTGTTTGAAGCTTATCTATTAAACTTGTTCTGGAGCCTGGAGGAGTCAAGACACTGAGTTTCTGTTCCCAGTGCAACAGAAACTACAAAGTATCTTAGTTAACTACATATGTTTATAAGGTATTTTGGGGAAGTGGTCAGCATCATCTCATTGAAAATCAAGTTGCAGATGATGGCACAGGTTTGAATCCCACTGGTTTTGATTTTTCACCTGTGAGCTTTGGGAAATTAAGCACTTGCTCCACTATCTCCCCAAGATCTCAGCCCAGATTGTGGGAATATGGAGCTTGGGATATTGGTTGGATTCCTGCACTGGATATACCCGATCAAGATCATTCATACAATATATGGGCAAGGGGTGGGTGGCAACCATACAACCAATAACTACTTACACTGTTGGATAGGTATACAGGTGGAAATCATAGGTTGGATACACTATACATTACATAAATTCATGGGTCAGTGCAAGGTACACAGGAATGTGTGTGGGGGGCATTTTGCACTCTGTAATGGTATATGCAGTTTTGCATTACTGGTGCCATGATAGTATCTGACACATACCAGTATGGTTGAAATATGTCATCTCACCCCAGTTCTGTGGGCCCTTAAGTGCTCTCATGCCATCTAATGTAGTAGATTGTCCAAACTCTGCCATGACCTCCATTGATGTACTATGGCCTTTGTAAGCCATAGAATAGGGTTACACCATTTTTTGCCCAAATTGTTGTGACTGAGGGTCTAGCAGAAGTAGGGATAAAATCGAAAGGCAAGCAAGGGTGAGCTAACAAGTCTTGCACAGTGAAGTGGAGCAAGGCTTGACACCAAGGGCTGGAGACAAGAGGTCAACACTGTGTCTCCAGGTGGCTCACACTACCCTATATATCTAGGACTGCATCAGGGGGGCAGGCTATCTACATCAATCATCAGGGCAAAGAGTGCTAAGCAAATTGTGCATGTGAATGATGGGTGCACTGCACCCAAGGTCTTGCCACACCATCATGGACAATGGGTGCTTTGCACCTGATGTTCACATGCAACCTGAATGGCATGCACATCAAGCATGTGTTGAAAACCTGTTTGTGACACAAATGGCATCAATGGAAGAGGCTGTATGCCTGAGTCTTGCAACTATGCCATCAACTTTGCAGCACTGCCTGATGCTGCTGAGCCTTGGCTGTAGTCATGGGCCTTAACATGGTTCCAGCTTCTCCTGCTCATTCTGACAGCACATAAATGGGCTTTTAGTCCTATCATGCCAGCACTGTGTCCAGTCACCTAACCCTCTCCCTTGTCTCTCATGGTAAGTCTGCATTCATACTGTAAAGTTCATTTGCTTCATACAAGTCTATCCATGAAAGTATGTACATTCATGCTTTGTGCTATGAACCTCTCCATCTAGTTGTTATATTCTATAGATGCCATCTCTGTTCTCTTCAACTTTGATGGTGAGTCTGTTTGTTGTTCTCACACACTTCATTATAGTGTAGGTACAATAGCTATCAGTAGTGCTACAACTCACCATATATTTGATATTCTCTCAAAAGTTTCTGCATCCTATGTGAGACCCCTGGGACCTCAGAAATGGAAAGCAATCAATAGACTATAGCTGAGTGTTTTGGGAAATCAGGCACCTGACAATGTGTGTACTGGTGAGCCTGGTGATACCCACAATAAACTGCCAGGCAGGTGAGACACCACCAACATAGTACAGTATTATCACTTTCAGAGGTGAGTCACAAGTGGTAGTAAGTGTGATCACTAGCACTGGGAAATCTGGTGAACCTGGTGATCATTACATGTACTGGTAAGTATATTACCAGCATGGGATACTTTTGCTGATGACCTTGCTTCTCTCCTATCAAGACTTAGTTATCTTTTATGGTCTTGTACTATAATAGCTGAACTTGACAAGATCACCAACTCTACTCAGCTTCACATTAGTACACTGTCTTCATTACTACCAACTGGCAATACACACAGGTGTGATGCACATTTTAGGGGCCATAGAATCCTGAATAAATTAGACCATAGAATCTGTACTTTTATCACTGCCTAATGAGTTTTATAAGTGGGCTGTAAGTGGATCTGACAAGGACACTGAGGAAGTATCAGGGTGGTAAGCCCCAGGTATCAGTTGACTGGAGCAATCTGAGGGCAAATAAATATTTACCAACCTGGTATATGACACCATACCCATGCCCAAACAAACATAGGCTGGTGGACTTATCATGTTGGCAGTTATGTACCAGTCACCAGTCTGATCACCACA
This sequence comes from Fomes fomentarius, assembly GCA_022606135.1. NCBI lineage: Eukaryota > Fungi > Basidiomycota > Agaricomycetes > Polyporales > Polyporaceae > Fomes > Fomes fomentarius. The sequence goes on along the minus strand of JABYQN010000011.1, from coordinate 113,970 downwards.
CCATATCTTGTATATCTTGTGTGAATAATGTGAAACAAGGATGTGTGAGGTAATTCACATAATAAAAGCGAAATATCCCATCATATAGAGGGCAATGGAACTATGATGCACAGTCCAGTGGATTCCGATGAGATCTGGTCAAATCTGCCAGACTAATAGTGATTAGCACCCAAACCAAGTCAATGTCCATAGAAGGTATGGGAATCATCTCTGTTAGTGGAACCTACTGTAGTAGTTACTAGTCTTTCAATGTTGCCTTCAAAGTCCTCCCCTCATGTTCTGTCCTCCTCTTATATTCCACACTGCATTCCACACTATGTTGGGTGAGGTATATATTTGAGCACAACTGCTCTGCATAGCCTTAGTGTACCTCCTTCATTCAGCAGTGCTGTTCTGCATTTGTTAAGTTTGAGGTGTCATTACTTGTGGCAATTGAGTGTAAAAGCAGGGACATAAGGTGATGTCAAGTAGAAGAAGGTTCTATTTGCAGGAAGAAGACAGAAATGTTGTAAGTAATCCAGGCACTTGCACTAGCACTCATTAGTACTATACAGTTCAGATTCACCTGGAACCTTATTTTGTAGATACTGTTTGTACATGCAGATACAATAGGAAAACCCTAGGCTGTTATTATCATTTGCTTCACTTGCCATCACTCTTGCTCAAGCGCCCTAGCCTGTTTCAACAGGTTATGAGCCCTGCAGCTTAACTGCATCCTTGTTGCCACCTCATCCACAAACACTCACAAACAGTTGGTAATCTCTTGAGCAACTGCAAGTCAACATGCATCCCTCGACATTAAGTCCCACTGTCTCTACTCCTGTCCCCTTCCCTTTTTCCCATCCACTTCCCCACTACCTGAAAAGATAGATGACAAATCAGGCCACATCTATTAGACTAGAAAGCTCATTGAAGGCAACTATGAGGTATGGTGCATCCAGATGTCTGCTATCTTTGTTGTGTTGGACCTTTGGAACATTGTCCATCTGGCTTTGGAGGTCCTGAATGAGGACATGATGCTGAAGGGGGTACAGGTGCAGCAAAAGAAGTGGGAGATGACAAGATCAAAGATCATCATAGCTATTGATCCATTCTAAATACCTGTTGTGATGGGTATGGAAAACCTTTGTGAGATGTGAGAGGCACTCGAGCAGGTGCATTGTTTGTCATCAGTCAACTCCACTCTCTCTCTCTGTTGCTCCTTTCATTGCATGGTCAAGACCAAGAGCAAGTCCACCATTGGCTGAATTGGCCATGTCTGTGCTCAAGCTCTTGAGCTCACTTAGGCTCCCTGTCCTGCCACTACTGTCAACACTATCCTTGTTATCACAAAAGGTGTTCCCCTGAATATGCCCCTGTCCACACACAGCTCAAGTTGCTCCCACTCGAATCACTCACTCTCAGTGATGTGACCACTTGTGTCATGGCATCAGCAAACACCATTTCCTAAATGCACTAAAAGAACATGCTTAGACATTTTCAGATTTTCTTAGATTCTTTAAAAAGTTAGAAGTTATAAAGGTGCTGTGAAAATTTATATGTTGACCTTCTATTGAACACAATCAGCTGAGTAAACAGGTCATTGTAGATCCTAGACATGACAGGTTGTGTGATGTGTAGAGGACAGAAATTCAAAGAAACAAACAGGGAAAATCATTTGCTACTATGGAAAATTGAACCACTGACTTGAGCTGTCACACCAGATAAGATCAAATGAAGCATGCCAACCACTGCACCACTTTGCCTTGATATAACACTATAGTATATGCCCATCCACCTTGGGTGGACTTGGGGAATCCTTGTTAATCTGAGTGCAGAGTCACTTACATGTTAGCCATATGCTACAATAAGTGGTAGAAAGCCATCAGTGCTACAGTACAGTGCAGAGATACTGACCTGTCAACTGTAATTCACTTTAGCATAGTGCAGGTTGAATTAATGCTAGAAAACATCAATATGCTACAGTGAAATGCAGCAATGAGTGCTAAAACCCATCAGTTCTTTGCAGTGTAGTGCAGAGACACTGACTTGTCAACAATAGACTGCAGTGCAGTGCAGCAATAGCTCTGTACACTGAAGCAGTCAGATTTAAAAGAAATCTTCCAAGTCCAGCAAATGCTAGTGGGTATATATTGACTGTGCTATGGTGTTATATCAAGGCAAAGTGGTGCAGTGGTTGACAGGCTTCATTTGATCTTAGGGCCTGGTCAGCTGCACAGGATCTTAAAATCCACATGGATATGGATATGGGCCAAGGTCCCTGAAAAGGCAGAGATCCAAGTGCGTGGATTTGACAAGTTGCATAACACATAGTCACATAGTGTAACAAGTAGTCACAAAATGCATGCTGGATGTGCAATCAGCATGCAATCAACTCTTTGTGCCCTCCTGCCATGACACAAATTGCCTCTAGCACCACTGTAGGCAAGATATCTGCTGCTAAAGCTTGTCTGCAACATTCCATATGCTCAGCAGCTCTCATCTCAACCATTGCAGCAGCAGCAGCCACCATGTAGCACCCTTACCATGAGTCAAGTGCCAGTGCTTGCCTTTGTCGGATATTTCCAGTGCCCATCTTAATGCATCCAGATGCATTTACTAGCTAGTCACTGAGAGTGTGTTCTGGCTGTATATTACTCAAGAACTCTCTATAGTACTGTATGACTATGCTATGTAATTTCTACCCCAGAACTGATGGCATAGCATTGTCAGGAGGAGGCAGAACATGGGCACTTCGAGGTGGCTCCTCCCAATGCTTGTAGAAAAGCTCTGACATTATTTGGGTCATGGCAGAGCCTGATTCAGCAGTGTCTAGGCCTTTCTCCTGGGTGCTCTTAGTCTCAGGGTGAGTGTGGCAGGGCATGATTGCAAGAGTGTACAGGTAGATACAGGAGATAAAGAGATAACGAGCAGGAAAGGAGCAGAGAGAATGGTGGGGACAATGTGCAGCTGTCCAGCATGGCCATGGATCTGTGTCTCTGCAGGGTCTGCCAAATGGTTTCCCAGATCTGGATTTCCCAGGTCCCAGCGCTTACTCATGACAAAATCCATATCCATCATTGTTGCTGTACCCACATCCAAGATCCCATGCAGCCAACCAGGCCCTTACCTGGTGTGACAGCTCAAGTCAGTGGTTCATTTCTCCATAGTGGCAAATGATTTTCCCGTTTTGTTTCTTTGAATTTCTGTCCTCTACACATCACACAACCTGTCATGTCTAGGATCTACAATGACCTGTTTACTCAGCTGATTGTGTTCAATAGAAGGCCAACATATAATTTTCACAGCACCTCTATAACTTCTAAAAGTCTTAAAGTGGCATCTAAAGGTTCTAAGTCTCTAAGAAAACTAAAAGCATCTAAACATGTCTAAACCCTCTAAACCATCTTAATTAGTACTTACAGTGTGTTTAGAAAATGAGAAGGTTTGCTGATGGGGTTTTGAGGCTCAGCTCAGCCAAAGTCATGCCAAAGCTGCTGACTGCACTGACCTCACTGCAAATGTTGCTTGTTCAGATGTCATTTGCCACCAGTGCAAGAGGTTTGGCTGTTACACTCGTGAATGTCAAATTCTGAAGTCATTCACCAAGCTGAAGAAGACTTGAGGAGCAGAGGTGCCTGATGGTGATGAGAGAGATGTGGCAAGTCTCTCAACATGTGTGGCAAGGCTGGGTGTGGTAGACACTGAGGTGATCTATGCATATTAGCTATCTGGCATGGTTGCAGGATTAAGAAGCATGTTGTAAGTAATCCAGGCACTTGCACTCATGCTTGTTAGTACTGTACAGCTCAGTTTCACCTGAAACCTTATACCATAGATACCAATTATATGTGCAGGTGCTGTAGGAAAACCTTAGGTTGTCATTGTCATTTGCTTTGCTAGCTGTCACTCTTGCTCGTGTGCCCTAGCCCATTTGAACAAAGAAGTGAGGTATAAAACAGAAGATCAAAGCTAAGATTCCTTGATAGAAACCTCTGCTGGTCAAGTGAATAGCACAGCCTCTGCTGACTAAGGTAGCACAGCTACATAATGACAAAGATAGGAACTATAAATAGCTGGTAGCTAGGAGTTGAGGGATATATTTAGTACAGTTGATGAAGACCAGGCATATAAATAGTATGGATGATGAAGGCTGGATATGAATAGAACTGCAGTGTAAGACTGATAATGAAAGAGTGAGATGATGATGAAAATGAAAGGTAATGGCAAAAAACAACCAGGTGCTGGGATTGTAACATTACCTCAAGGCTGAAAGTCCCAAGAGGCAAACTAAACTTGGTTTTCATTCTTGTTGACATAGGATGTGTAAGGGTTTGCCTTGGAAAACTGCACCGAGCCATCCTTCCTCTCAATCATATCCTGGTGTGGCTTGACCAATGCTGTGAGGCCCACCAGGGTCTCGCAACCCTTACATTCCCCCTCCACCCCATTTCAGATGCCAACTGTGGAGTCAGTACTGTTGCATACAGACAGCAATGTCAAAGGTTATGGGAATAGGGCAGGGGGAGAGGTGTAATATGGCAAGTGTGAGAGGGCAAGACCTCACTTGTGAAGTAGGTCAATGCATTGGCATGCATGGAGGGTTCAGATGTTGTTGAATTCCCCCATGTACCCAACTTAGGATCAACATCATTGGAACATGATGATGGGACATAGAGGTTGACCACATGCTGGATATGTTGCTGAAAATAAGGCTAAGCTTGAGCGGTGGAAGAGAATCCTTGTTCTCTTTGTCTGAGTTCTTTATCATCCAGGGATGTCCCCATCCCCAGCTACATCAGAGTAATCCCCCCTAGCTGATTAGCACTATTGGGGCTGTCATATCTAATGGTCTCCATTATGGTGGATAGTAAAGCCACCCTTTTTAATTGACACTAGTTAGAGTTTATTATCTCAACTTTTTAGCCATTGTTCACTAACTCTTATGCCTTCTGTTTATTGTCACTATTCTATCACTCATCATGTACCATTATCACCAATTTATCAAAGCTTGAAGATTCAGAGACATCTATGCATTATTCACACAGAGTCACTAAAGGGGCTTACCCAGAACTGCTCACAACAGTCAAGCACTGTACTACTATTAGTAGTCCAGTAAGGAGGAATCAATTCTAAGTTGTAGTAGGGATGAGAGTTGACAACTACTATGATGGGACTGCCACTGCCTGACCTCAACAATCATGCTAGCAAGCAGGGCACAATTGTAATAGATCTATATTGTACTTATACTGGTAGCACTCATTGCTGCATCCTTAGAGCAAACAAAGCTTTGTGATAGATAGAATCTATTAAGTTGTTTGATACATCTATAACACATCCAAGTATGGAGCAGTAGTAAGGAAGGAATAGTGTGCACATACCTACTACAATGTAGCAAAGTATTGATGCATTCCACAGTCAGACCTACAAGAATCTCTTTAAGTCCAGCAAGGATGGGCATACTTTGCTGGTACTGCCGGAAGTTACAAGGGAACAGTGGTGTAGTGGTTATGAGGCTTGTCTGGTTCTGACAGTGGTGGTGGAATCCCATAAGGTCACTGGCCCCACTCTCGATGAGGGCACAAAAAATATTTTCTTGATTCCCATTTCTGCCACCTACATATCACTGAACCTGTATTAGTTCAATCTGGACACAAATGACTGATACACTCATATTACTATGATCTGAAACATAGTCTCACTAACTGTCCACAGAATGACACTAATTGATACTAATCAGTGCAAATTAGTGTATCACTTCATGTACATTGGTGACTGTGTGCAGATTGACCCTAGATGAGCAGATTCTTAACAAATACTTCTAATCAGCTACACGCCCAAACTAAATATACCCCGTGCCTATACCGTGCGGTTTTTTATCGAAATGACCCGATTTCGACACCGAACTGATCCATCATCAGTGATCCAACACATAATATTTACAATTATCCAAGTGATGCCTGCCGATGGCGTGAAGAGCTGATGTTTGATTCCGGCCCTCTGCTCGACAACCTCCTGGACATCCAGCAGATATCAGAGATGGGCGCCTGTTGTGGGACCACAGAAGGCTGGGTACAAATGGACGATTTGATCTACTACTGGAAGCATAGGATGTTTAAAGTGGTACACAACAATCAGACAATTGATTTTCAAGTGATTCCACCTACAGTCCAAGCACATTCACGAGTGGATAGGTTCTCCATAGGGTGAGAGAACACAGTATAGTGTATGTGCAGTCAGTACATAGCAAGGTCATTTGGATTAACGGTAACAGGTGCTGTGTTGGATCCTTGGGCGAAGTTGATCGCTGGTTCGAATCCGTCAGTGGTATTTTTATTCTCATGAATCTTTCCCGTGAGAACTTCTTTCCCTGAAGCGAGCGCCTGTGCCCTATGTCGTCTCGATATCGGACTCGATGTCAGTGGGATAAGAGGTATTATTTACCCCTCGGTTAAGTGCTGTTTTTTATCGATTTGGGTCTTGTCGGACATCTGACCGATGTTCGGCTTCCCAAACCCGACCCGATACAGAACTCGGCCAGTCGTGTAAGGAGGTTTTTCCTGATGTGGAGGTTCTAGTGGGACAACTACCCAGTTGTTCTGTTTGTGCCAAGGGGTGCTCAAGATGGGCAAGCCCTACCCATCATTGGCATTATGGGTGTTGTTGACTGGCTCACCATAGCCATCTGATGCTGGTGTATATTGTGGGGCCAGTGGGATTATATTGTTTTCTGGGCTGGTCTGTCCAAGATATTCCACAGGCCTCTCAATCCCCATAGTCTCAGGGGAAGTAGGTCCCCTAGCAACCTTAAGGCTGAGCCCAGATCACATCTATAGGTTTTGATCTCAATCTATGGGTAATCTAAGAAACCACTCTCATGATTGGGAATTCATATATTTCTTGATCATCTTGGACCTAAACCTATAGCTCCATACCTAAGAATTACAGGTACACTCCCAACAAGTAATATAACCCAGACATTAGCTGTGGAGAGTGTAATCAGAAATCATGTAAATCATAAGCCTCCCAATAGCTGTTGACTGGTAGTTGCCACAAACAAGGAATTACATATCACTACAATCTGGGCTTGGCACTATGAGAAAGTAACTGAGCAAGCACTCAATTCCCCAACATAAGCAGCTTGGACATAGGGCAGATTGAAAAATGTAATGCCCTGCATGGATTTGAACTTATGCATTGCACCCAAATAAAAGTACACTGAGTGTGATGCATACCACTGCTCTATGCTGCCTCAAGAAAGTGCTGTTGTAAATAAGGTATGATATCATTGTTGCTGGACTTGAACAAAATTTCTATCCCTTCCCCCAAGAACAAGCTCAATGGAGAGGCCAGTTCTTCTTGATTCCAGCTAAAAATTTGTATATAGACATAATAGGCTACATAAGCTTGACAACCAATGATTAATTGCCAGAAGATGAAAGGGGAATAGTGCACTCATAGGAGACACCACTGAAAATTCCTCAGTGTAATCAAGCACCTGTCCAATAACTGCAGAATACACAGTAACATATAGTGGGGAGATTTAACTTCTATTATGATGTCATTGGGATGTGGATTACCTCACACATTCTGTTCTCACATTATTGACACAGGATATGCTGGATAATGGGGCTGTGATCAGCTTCACACCAGTCAATAACTGTTGACCTGATAAGTCTGTAAGCACATTTTTGTTTGGGCCTGTATATCTGTAGATAAATCTATATCTACAATTATCTGCAGGTATACACTGATTTAATAGATCTTGCATGTGTGCATTCCCAATTTAGTAACTCATGTGCATCCAGTGTTGTCAGAAGAACAGTGATGGCAGCTGCTGGGTGCTGCCATTTGGCACAAGCAGTGATCAATGGATGACATAGTAGATAGCTCAGATGGCTATCATGGCTTAGTTGAAAGAATTGCATGAATGGGTGCAGGTATTGCACTGAGGGAGCTTGTACTTGGATACATGATAGGACACAGAAGGCTACATGCAGTCCAACTTGTCACATATCATGGATCCCTCTGATGGTTGAATGTTCAGTGCTTGTAACAGGTCACAGTGACCTGTGTCACATTTGAACTGTGGGCACTACATACTGTTGGGGCAGTGCGCTGATGCACACCCCATATATGCTAGTGATTGGTCAAAATCTGACCTCCATCATCCATCACACCAGTTGTTGCTGTATTTTGCAGGTTTGGAGGTATCACACATCACAGGCACTGTCAAATTGAGTGAAATGGTACAGTACAATGCACAGAGTCTCTGTAAGTGTAAGCATCTAGTCATTATCCTCTGATGAATCACTGTCTGACCTGTCAAAGTCTGTGCCAGATGTCAGCAGACCATGCATGCTATCATCACAAGGGATGACAATTTGAATGGGCTCATTAGGACCTGTCACCAGAGTCCAATGACTTGTTCTCAGAACTGGAGTCATCTGCACCCTTGTTCTGCATCTGGTTTACATGAAAGGACCTCAAGATCTTTTTCTCCAGTATGAGGTTTGGAGTCTTTTCCCAGGAACCAAGCACAGTACTTATGCACACAGACAAGTCTGACAGCACATGGCACAGCTGTGAGACAATGACACACCCACTGGAGAATGATTGTTCTGCCTCAGTGGAGGAGGCTGGCCAGTTCATGTTAGTATGCCAATGCAGCACCATATGATTGGGGTTAAGTGGTGACATACCAGGAGCACTGAGGAAGTCAATTGCCATCTGAGTAAGCTCACAGTCCAAGTCACTCTTGAGCAACAATTCCAGTATGCAATCAGAATGCATATTATTCAGTTTGGTGGGAGCTGAGGTAAACTTCAAAAGCATTGTAGCTCACAGGATCTTTGTTGTCCATCATGTCTGCAAACAGCTCATGAGCTGGCTATAGTCACAATAATTAGTTATGTGTTGTATGAGCAGCAAAAGAACAAGTACACATGCAATTGCCTCTGACAGTGTTGGAGGTTATGCTGCTCTCTGAGTCTACATTAGAAGGGTTGCAGATCACTGGGGTCACATCTAGCTTACAGTACTAGTTGCATTCATCTTTGACAAGTTCTCTAACATGTTTAATTCAGTCCTCTTCCCAGTCATGCCTCCAAAAGGGTGCAAGCTTGTATGTAGGTTGAGAGCTGCATAGGGTGTATCAAGACATCAGTTTAACTGGGCAATCTGAAATGCACAACATCACTAGTGAATGCCAGGGGGATACCCTTGGGTACTACCACAGTGACCCTTCCTTGCACCTGCAGTGACCTGTAACCTGTGACCCATGACCCACAGGTCACTGTGGGTGCAGGAATTAAGCACTGGGAGAAGGGTGGCTATGAGCAAAGGGTTTGAGGACCTTCTGTGGGTTTCATAAGTGCTACAAGTGGAATAGTAGCACAGAGACAATAGAGCATACGCATATACTAGGTATAAAGACACATAACTGCATGAGTGGTCTGTGCACTCATGCAGTTGCATATAAGTGTAATGACAAGCCTGCTGCAGCTGAACATACATTCAACCTTAAGAGTGTAGGGAGGGTCCTCCAGCTCATCCAAGTAATCATGAGTGCCAGTGGGTCCGCTGAATTTGCCAGTGTAGCTCTCAATATATGCATTGATAACTAGCTCCTGAGTGGTCTTGCACCAGGTGTCTGGCCACTTCATCTACTTGAAATAGTTGCGCTTGAGGTGAGGGTGGAGGACTACAAGTATTGCGGCCAGTATTCAGCCATCTGAGTGACAGATAACTTGGACTTGTCACAGCCCACTTACCCATGGCAACATGGTATGTTGTGGACATGTTGGTAAAAGAATGGTATTTATTCAATGTACATTTTGCTAGGTTGCAGGCAACACAGATGGCACTGTCATACTTCTAATGATCAATAGATCCATCTGTGAGGGAGTCAAGGTGTTCCATGTTGATGGCAAGGTTGGGGATGTCATGAGAGAGATAGAGTGTTGCTTTCTTGAATTTCTCAGGTAGTGGCACAAGCAGACAAGGTGAGGATGACAGCAGTAGGCCCAAGCATGGAATTACAAAGAAAGTTAGAGTTCAAATGAAATAAAGTCTACATTGGCAGCACAGAATTTTCATCAACTGCTTGACAATATTCCACTCACAATTTGGCAGCTCAAACATCCTCAACCATACTGCTTCTCTTCCATCATATGATTAACTACCCTCTGGTATGACAATGCAACACTGAACATAATGTATGTGAAGTTCCATTGCATGTAGACATCATCAGGGATTAGTTGATCTGTCTTCCTGATTGCTGTGCTTGTTGCACACCACACAGAAAGGAGTTTAGTCATGGAGTAAACAAATTTGAAGGCCAATGTCCAGATCTACAATACAGTGAGCTCCCTTGTGAGTTATCCAACACCTGCACAACTGACCTTAGCCATCACTAACTTGGATGTCCTCCTCAAGATGTGTGATCTTGTCCACATTTAGGAACTCAAGCATGTCCACTTCATCATGAATATCATCATCATTCTCCCTCTGTTCATTTTCCCCTTCCTGCTCTACATGTTCCTTAGCAAACTGGATATAGTATTCCTCATGAGCCTTTGCCAAAGTGGCTAGCAGGTGCTCATTGGATTCCTCATCCACCTTGTCATCATTTGTGCAGCTATTAAATTGGCAGATTAAGGCTTTTGCAATGAGGTGGAGGATGTGCAGAAAGCAGCACACATAGCCATGCTGGCCTTTAAAATTAGGCCCAAGGTTATAGTCTTTGGTGAGCTCATTAATCATGGTGTTGTTGTTGGAGGTGTTATTGCACACAATGGTAGGACATTACACTGCAAGGTGAGTCTTGGGGATTATACTGATTAGATCACACTGCTTGCCTTCTTTGCTATCCCAAACTCTTTCAGAAGGCCCACAAAAGCCCCACAAGGTTGGTGCCAGTGTGCAATTTCACAACCTTGACAAGGTCAAGGAGCAGGCTTATCAGGTTGCCATGGTGCTTGAAATGGACAGTAACAGCCACAAAAGCACAGTGATTGGGAGATGTCCAGACATTGGTCACAAAAACAAGCTTGCCTTTGTACTCCTGCATCTGAACATAAGTAAAATTGGGATCTCAATTCCAGTACTTGCACTAACACCTGTGCCACTCATCTGCAGGACCTTTGTAATGCAACTCCAAGAATGCACAAAGACCATCTTCATATCTTGCAAGATGGTTGCTGGAGATGGGATGGTACCCAAGCTGCTCCATCTTTAGGAAGACAAGGAGACTGCAATTCTTGACAATTTTGAAGGGGTGTACCCTTTCACACACCCATTGTACAATCTTCATCCTCACTTCAACCCTTGTATGTTGGTGATGCATGTAGAAGTTTTGGTCCTTTTTGTGGGTGATATGAGCTGTGATGGTGCCAGTTTCCATAATGGAGTCCACAATCTTATTGTGCACTTTGACAATACTGATAGTCTCTCATGCAGCCTTCATGACCTCTGTCCCCCAACATGACTCAGCATGGTGCCAAAGACTTGAAGTTGACAAGTTGACATCACATCCTTCATGTGCAGCCACTGCTTGACCTTCTTTCCACAGCCTTTAGCTGCACACATGAAGACATGGGTTCACTTCTCACCTTCCTCCCTGATTTCAGGGATGGGCTTGTAGAAGGCATAGACCATCGAGTCCCACTATGGCATGAGATTCTCTACTCCCACAGTGAGGACCATCATTTTGAAGAATATATTGTCTACTGACTAACTAAGCTTTTCTTGTGCAGTAGCATGTTGCTTCTTTCAACCCTTCCCCTCCTTTGTCACACCATCTTGACCCTCCTCTTCACCTATAAACTCAACTCTGTCTTTCTCCAGTGTTGCTGTCTTACCTTTGGCAGGCTTCTTTGACTTCTTTGGTGGCTCATTTATAGCTGATGTCTCACAATTGCTATCTTTATATCAACTTGGATGATTCTTGTGTGATTTCTTGGACTGCTTAGATGCTTTTGTCTTTTTACTGGGTGGTGAGCAAGTAGCAGTGGTCTTTCAGATCAATGGTGAGGTGGCTCACTGATATGGATATTTATTCTGCTAGTGGTCTTCAAAACCTCCAAATCTGTACAGAACTGTACAGTATAATGCATCATTGCCTTTTCAAGTAGAGTATATTTTATCTGAAAGAGTCTGCATGAACTTTGCACTGTAGGCATGGCCCACAGACTTTGTACCATTGGCACATGTGATGGGCTGCAGGTTTGTTGCTGGCACAGTAGTGTGTGACCCTTGCCTGTACCCCTGTGGACCCTCACACTTACCCACAGGGGTGTGTGACACCTCTGGCATTGCCTACACATCACTTACCTATTCTGATTCAAATAATTATACTCTTGTCTGTCCTTGAGTAATATTTGTCTAGAACAAAGCTTCCCTACTTTGCAGACTGCAGTGGCATGGACCACTGGGTGCTTCTTAAGATTGTTGTGGGTATGTGCACAATCAGTTGTTGATGTACTGTATGATCCGGTGGACCATTGAACCAGAATTGGTTGACATTAACTCTATGGAAGCATCAAAGGCTAATATAAGAGATCAGGTTTAAGTGCATTCAAGGTGCACACCAGGGTTGCAGAAGAATGCCAGAGATTATGATGTACCACAAGAAGTGCTTGGAGTTGGTTGAGAATCTCCCATTCTGGCTGGTTGTTGAGTGCAAAGTGTTGAAGATGCAAGCCATGATTGGCATCACCATGAACAGCCACATTGAACTGTCTTTGGTTGTATAGTTCAGCCAGGACTGGCTTAAACATGAATGCATACTTGAGAACAGCATAGATGCCAGTACCAGCTTACATAAGCCAAATCAATAAAGAATTGAGGAAGCTAGAGGAGAAGGAAGTGAAGCTGTAGTGAGGGAGAAGGGAGGTTCCCTAATTGGGATGGGGAAGGCACAGAAAAGGCGTGGGGAAGTAGGTGCTGGATGCACATGGCTGATATTGATGGCAAGGCAGCTGCCAAGGCTGTCTAGTACAGAGATAAGCAGGGATATGCTATCAATCAAGGCTTCCAGTGGCTGCCTACCAAATGCAGAGGGTCCTGGCACAGCTCCCAGAGGGCTAATGATATATCCATAATTATCCATCATTTGATGTATAGCAGTGATTGCAAACATCTGGTATGTGATACATCAATCTTACTCTATTTGGTGAATCTTTCTCTCTCTGATTTGATCTGATGCTCTCATATCCTTAGTTGCATGGAATAACTGTCAACAATGGAGAGAATAATATGATGATGATCAAAGTGATATGCTTAATTCATGCTTCTGTGGTCTACTCTTTCAAGTGTGCTGCTTCAATCATGTTGTCAATCTTATCTCCAGTGTTAGCCATAGTGTTGCAGAGTCCTGTCCTAGGACTGATCCAGGACAGGTGTCCTGTCACGGATGCAGTACCAGCGCCTCTTTCAGTGCCTTTTTTTTGTCACTTTGTCACCACTTTGTCACACCCTGTCACCTTTTGTTACCCCAGTCACTCTGGTAGCTACCCACTTCCCCTTTTATCCTTACCCTTTTCTTGGTTTTGATCCTCCCCTTTGGTTTCCTGCATGACTCACTTTCATTCATTCTGACTTCCACACCTGTATAACACCCCATGACTCACTCCCCATCACTGTTTGGCATTGTTTGACCCCCAGTAGTATATAAGACCAGTTAGCGCCCTCCCTAGTCCCCATCTCAGCCTCTTGGTCACTGGGACTAGGTGAGTAGAATCCCCCACCTGTATGCATATTCTCCATACTAATAGATATCTTGGTCACTGGGACTAGTCTGTTGCATTGCACGTGAAGGCTAGCTGTTGACAATCTTGTGCCTTTGAGCTGGTTGCCGCTTTGTGCGCGTCGAGTTTATCTCTTTCTCTCTCTCCTTCCCTCTATCATCCCCACTCTGCCTTTTGATGCCTCATCACCTCGCCCTATCGATCACTGCCAATCAGCGTCTAGTGGCTCCACATCAAGTTGCCACAACATGTCCAGACCGGGACACATATGCCCTAGGACGGGGGGACTGCTAAATAGCGGTCCTGTCTTGCAGTCCCTGTCCTGTCCCAGGGTGCCAGCCCACCACACAAGGACAGGTGAGGATCAGTCTGGACCAATCCGGACCAGTGTTGAGGACCAATCTAGGACTGTGGGAGGATCAGTCCTGATCAGTCCTCTAACATACTGAACTACATTGGGTGAGTTCACATTACAGGTGCTTGCAGCAGTGGCCAATGGCTGTGGACTTCACACATAGATCATTGCAGTTTAATATTAATTTATATAGCATTACCGTAGACTACTGAGTGCAAAATGTGTATATGATAATGTAAAAACATGGAACCATTGTAGCTACAATATCCAAACCTACTCCACCCTTAAACAGCCACTCTACTCCTGTGACAGCCTAAACATGCATACAGCATGTCCAAACGACCTCCCAGAACTCACCAGGTACCCAAAAGATATTGTGTGGAGTCAAGTGATGAACCCAGTGTACATGGCAGTGACAGTGCAGAGGAGTTGTCAAATGTGAAGGGAAAAGAGAAAGCTAAGCAAACAAAACACAAACATCCAAGGAAGAAGAAAGGCCAGACTGAGGTTGTTGAGGTGTCAAGCAGTGAGGAAGGAGGCATTGGGGGGATGGCAAGATGATCAATCTTGACAGTGACAGTGATGAGGACAAGGACGGGATAGGTAATGGGGATCAGGTGAGCTGGGAGATCACTAGGACATATGCAAACACTAATCATCAGTTAGATGTACCAGATAGCAGATGATGAGCCTCAGCCCCTTGTGGAACCCAAGTGTGTGGTGCAATGTGTCGAGCAAACCTGGGACCTGCAATTGATCTTCAGTCCTATCATGAATGTCTGCTTCTCAGGCAAAAAGAATGGAAAGACAAACATGACGCAGGAGAAAGGAAGGTGGTGTAACATCTGTCGGTGTGTCAGTATTCTAGTCATCAATTAAAAGTGGGAGGCTTACGTGATTGAGTAGCAAAGACAAGAAGATCATTGTGGGAGAGGGAGATCAGGCTGGTTGGCATGCAGGGGCAAATGCATCGTGCCGTCGCCATATCAGAAGCTATCATTATGCCAAGTACTTGAGATTGTGCAAAGAACATGGGATTGATGAGGTCAAGGGGGCATGGCCAAAGGCCAAAACGTGTGAAAGGGAGAGGGAGAAGATGGCAGCTGCAGCAGTGGGGAAGAAGGGAGGGCAGTCAATGTTGGACTTGGTTGCAGTTAAGGTTCAGGCCCTGACAGTCTTCTCATCTGAAAGCATTCTCAGACATGTCACAGTGTGAATCATGAGCAGTGACCATGTATGTCGTAATATTCATGCTTCTTTCAGACACCTCAGCTTTCCCCCTAAAATGTGCTTGTGAACTTTAATTGATGTCACTACCCCACAGGCTTTGGCTCATGCAGACAATGTGACATTCCACAACTGCCTGGTAGCCATGCGGCCCAAAACCAAGGTGTCAGAACTGCCTACCCACTCGACCATCTCCACTTGTATCACAAATGAATACTGCAACTACCTCGCACAGCTTTGATGTGATATCAAACATGCACCTGGTGAGATTTTGTCACTGTGGGATATGTGGACCACCCCAGACACTTCTGACCCCTATTTTGGCCTGATTTTGGCCTGATTTTACAGTGGGTTGATATCCAGAAAGGGAAGTGGGTGTTCTGTGACAAAGTCGGGGTGATGCATAAGATCCTTGGGCGTCACTCTGGTGACAAGCTTGGGAAATACTTGATGCTATTCCTTGACTGTGTTGGTGTAACTGGCAAAACACAATCAAAGGCCAGTCCTTTCTACATATTTTGTTCTTGTGCTAATCCTCATCATGGTCATTACTAGCTTGGGCATGTCACAAACAACAATGCGAGTTCCAATGACACGACCGCAACAGAGGTCAAGAAGTGTCTCAGGCAGCATGGCTTCCCAGGGGGCAATTGGAAGGCACAGGATAGGAAATTTGGGTGAGTACATGCCTGCCATACATGGGTTCTTCACTCTCACACCATTTACAGTTGCTTCACATATATCATTCAACTCACAATTGAGGATTTCATGAGCGAAATCACCCAGAAGGTGGCACTTGAAACCAAGCAAGCCATTTGGGATTATAATCCCTGTGAATCGTCCAGCCTGCTTAATGGTGGACTCGATGTAACTGCGACCATCCGTACATTGGCTGTCAAGGTGAGTACAATTCATCAATTTTGGATAACACTTCTTTTGGCACTGTTGGCATCCAGCCCAAATGTCAAAGAAGTGTGGCCCATGTGCCCTAATCCAGCACACTTGGACATCGAGTGGCATGCTCAGATGCTTAGTGGGACATTTCAACTCCTCCCCTCTCTTGTGACCCTCTTTCCCCTGTGGAACGTTTCTACCAGTTCATCCTCACTCATTGCACCCTCCCTACTTGCCTACTCCCGCTCTACCCTCATAGATTCAAGCCTCGGGGCATCACAAGAAAGTATTTCAAGATTTTCAAGTCAAGCACGGCTTCAAGACCCCTTGAGTCATCCCTCTTTATAGTAACATTTGATGGGGATCTGCATCTGCAATGCTAGAATATGTATATGAACTGCACGAGGTGAGTGCTGCTTCTGGCCTTGGAGTGTGACACTGACTTTTGTAACTCACCATCACCTGCAGGTTATAACTGCATTCATCCACATCGCTGATGGCAAGTTTGCCCCAATCTCGAAGCTCTGCCATGTGGGTGAAAAGACCAAGAACATATGTTGGATGGCCTTTAACCTCAGCTCAGCACACTGGGAGCAAGTGCGGCTTGGCATCAAGGTACTCAAGGTGAGCATCACGTCTCAATGTCTCCCATCTGCATGTCCCCATCCAAATCCCTAAATGATTGCACCACATGTGATAACTGATCACTTCACCTTAGGATGTGAATTGTTACCATCAAATATGCTTCTCAACATGAACACCCACCCTCCACCAAGTCATACTAACCTTCAAGACTCTTGCATCGTGCTGGGAAGCCAAGGTGGAGGACCCAGACTATTCTGTGTTCCACGATGCACTCCAAGTCATGCTCAGCAAACTGACAAAGTACTACAAGAAATTGGACAATTCTGACATCTATATACTATCACTATGTATGTCCTCTTCCTCACACCACTACCTCTCATTTATTCTGGTGCCATTCCACTTCAGTCGTCCATCCATACTACAAGCTTCATTACCTTGAGTCACAATGGGGAGGGGAGGCTGAATACAAAGCTGACCTTGCAAATGGTGTCCCTACTGCATGCAACTGGGTGGTGTATGCCCGAGAGGTTGTCAATAAGACCATGAGTATATATGTCCCCCAAACTGCATTGATGTTGCGCTGACCACTTACCTCCTACATCAAATGGAATACTATTGGCCCAAGCACTTTGGGACATTCAAGATCTACAATTCTGCTGACAACACAGATCCCGACATTGCCGCTGAGGCTGCCAATGCTCCAGATGTCACGGGTCCTGTGGGTCAGCAAGCACCAGCCTGTCTTGCTCGTGGTGGTGGTGTTGATAGTGGTGATGAGGACAGCTATGACTGCACTTGGGCTCAGTCACAGGCAGATCAACCACAAGATGGGTGGAGGGAAGAGCTGGAACCGTACCTGTGCGATCTGTTATCCAACTGTGGCCCATATCGCTCTCTACATCCTTGCCATTGCAGCTGCCTCGACCGGCATTGAGTCTGTGTTCTCCCATGCCTAAAGAGGTTACCACAGATCATCACTCCTGCCTCAATCTGATGATCTTCGAGCAAAAACCGAATGCCTGAACTATCATTGGAAGGGCAACATTCTGGACTATGCATGTATCAATGAGCAGGAGGTGGAGGAACTTGAGATCAATATCAAGCTGTTTGAGTGGATTGATGCCAAGGAACATCTGTTTGCTGATGCTGACTCTGGGGAGGACAGCAACAATGGGTTCTAATTGTCCTATATTGCTCAATCATGTACTACATCTCTGTAATGCCCCAGGTCATCTCTATGTGCATTCTCCTATGTTCGTTTTGCTAAATGTATAGGTAGGATCGATCCTAGACTGATCCTGGATCAGTCCAGGACATATGTCAGTCCAGGATCAGTCTGGACACAAGACTGGACTGAAAGATGTTCTGTCCTGGGAAGACAGGACTGCAGTCCTGGTCCTTGAATCTGACATGCAGTCTGGTCCTGGTCCTGTCTTTGGTCCTGCCATTTGGGGTCAAAAGACCAGATTGGACCACAGACTCTGCATCACTAGTTAGCCATCTATTACATCACTACCACCCAATACTGACATGCATGTGTACTAGGCTATCCTCTCTCAATTCAAGCAGATGCACAAATGCAAGGTGGTTAATGATTGGGCATTGACAACAATGAGGGAGAACCTAACAATCACCCTGACAGAGATGCTGCTGATTAAGCAGTCATTGATAATCTTGAAAGCAGAACCCAAAACTTGAGGTCTCACCAGAGGCCACACACACCACCCAGCCTGCACTTGAAAAGGTATGTCTTTGTGCATGAAGGTGGCTGGGCTTAAATTTAACTAACTTCATCAGCAAACCCTTTCATTTTCTCAATTTTCTCAAAAGCACTATAAACACTCAAAAGTTGCTTAGACATTTTTAAAACTTCTTAGAATTCTTGAAGTCATTTGGGGTTTTAGAGGTGCTGTGAAGGTCTCATGCTGGCCTTCTAATTAACACAATCAGGGTCACTTGTAGATCTTAGGTATCATAGGTTGTGTAATGTGTAGAGGACAGAAATTGAAATGAACAAAAAAGGAATGAATGTGCAAAAATGAAGAATCAAACCACTGGCTTAAGCTATCACACCACACCGGGGGCATAGATTGATGGGACAGCCTGTTATATTGTAGAGATTTTGTAGAACTTGGCAAAATAAGTTTACTGTAGCACATGGTGTTATCTGGTAATCAAATGCATGGCCCATTTTGGATAGAAAAAACAAAGGAATCTCAATGGAACAGCACTGTCCTATCCTTTGTCCATTTATCCTTGATATACTATAGAACAGGGTGTGGCACATATGTTCCATGCAAATTGAGCCACTGATGGTGTTAGCATGGCACAGACTGTCCCATTGATGAGCCACTTCAAAAAAAGCTGGCAAAATGATGAATAAAGAGTGGACCACTCTGTCCTACAGAAATCCTTTTTGACAATCACCAGTGTCCATTTTTAAATGGAACAAGCAGGAAACAACAGTAGAGCTAGAATGTAATTCCATGTTCTATGGGTGAATCACCCTGTATTAGTTCAAAATGCAATTAAAATGAGACATCTTGCCTTAGGAGAGAATAGTGCTAACAAATAATCCCTAATGGTGGCTTGGATACAGGGGGACAGATATTAGTAGTGAAGGTGATGCTATGCTCCTTATGGTATCTCAGTGTCCATGCTATATATGCTAACACTGGATGGTGATGCTAGTACTGCTCAATTTGCTAACACTAGCTGTGATTGCTTGTACTGCTTGGATTGCTAAGACTGATCGACCGTGCTTGTGTTGACTGCAGTGTGCCTCAGAGCAATCACAATGGCCTATGTCGAGCTCTGTGAAGTCTGATATATTACAGAAATAATACTACCCACCTATGTCAAGCTCTGTGAAGTCTGAGAGACACCAGAGCTTGACATAGTGACTGTCTACAGTGCAGGAGCACGTGGGACAAACTGTACAGTACTTCCAAACATAGGAATCAACAAAACATACAGAAGTGCTCAAGGAAAAATTCATGGAGGGCACAGGAGTCAATGCATGGCCTAGCGCTCTTAACCGAGGCGCGGGGCGCCCATCATGACCCTGTGTGAGAATTTGCATAGCCACAGGTTGAATTGGGAAAGAGGGAAAAATCAGTGAAGATAATGGTGCAGTGAAGGAATTAGGGAATGTGCAGAAGGCTGAAAGGGAAGTAAACCACGGAAGGAGTGGGCGGTGCCCCTAGAGTCCAATCTGGGGGCTTGGCTAGGGCACAGGACCCATGAGGTCCAACACTCCCCCCTGACCAGTCAAGTCCCCAGCCCAAGCATCTTCACCATCTCCAGCACCTTGGGCTTAGGCAGCAACTTGGTGAGAATGTCCACTGGCATGTCCGAAGTGTGGAGGTGCTCAATCTCAATCCACCCTTTTGGCTACTTCATCCCAGAGCCAGTAAAAGTGCAGATCGAGGTGCTTCATGTGCCCATGGTGCTCAGGATTTTTCGCAACAGAGAGAGCGGAGAGGTTGTCGATGCGGAGCCTGGATGCAGAGGAGACATCAAAGCCAAACTCCGTGAGCAGGTTGCGAAGCCAAAGCATCTCCTGGCCGGCGGAGACTGCTGCAACGAATTCCGCCTCCGTGGTGGACAGCGCAACAATTGTCTGCAGACGGCTCACCCAGGAGATCGCACCAGTACCCATCTTGATCACATAGCCTGAGGTGGAGCAACCAGTGTCGGGGCAGCCAGCATGGTCTGCATCGGTGAAGGAGGTGAAGAGCTCAGCGTCGGGCGAAGGGGAGTAGGTGAGCTTGTAGTCGAGTGTGCCCTTGATGTAGCAGAAGAGGTGCTTGACTGCCTTCCAGTGCGTCATCCCGGGATTCTGGGAGAAACGCGCAAGGTTGCCCACAGTGCGAGAGATGTCTGGGCGCGTCGCTACAGCAAGATAGAACAGAGAGCCAACAGCCTGGTTGTAGGGGATGTCCTGCATGTCGCGCGCATCAGCTGGCGACGAGGGAGCCATCTCTGCGCTGAGACGGAGGCCTGGGTCCATGGGAGTGCCCACCGGGTCACAGTCTGCAAAGCCGTAGCGGTCAAGGATGTCGAGGGCGTACTGGCGCTGTGAAATGGACAGGGAACGTGTTGAGCGGTTGCGCTCAATCTTGACACCCAGGAGCCAGGACGTAGGACCAAGGTCTCGCAATTTGAAGTGTGTGCAGAGGTTGTCCTTGACGCGCTGGATGGCCGCTTTGGACTTGCCAGCAATGGTGATGTCGTCGACAAAGACAGGGATGATAAGACGCACTCCGTCACGCAGATAGACCCAGACACTGTGCTCGCAGACCAGGCGCGAAAATCCGAGCTTGAGCAGGACCTCGTGCAGCTTCTCGTGCCAGCAGCGGCCAGCCTGCTTGAGGCCATTTGCGACCAGGCGGAAACTGCACAAGCTCAAAGGTGCCATTCTCAACAAGGGACTGGATCTCGTCCTGTGCGGCCTTGAGCCACTTATCGCGCTGGTCCGGCGGAAGCCTCATCGCATCAGAGATAGAGCGCGGCTCGCCGTGCTGCTCTTGCACTGCCTTGAGCGCATGCTCAACCACAGACTCGAATGTGACCTCCAGTGCATCATCATATGACAGGAAGTCGTCGCGCTCACCAGTGTAGACATGCTCAATGCCCGCAAGCATCGCTTCAACAGTGCACTCCAGTCCGTCCTCGTGATCGTGTCCAAGGAGGTCAAGCTCATCGTCCGAGGATGTTGGAGACGGCGGAGGCGAAGGAGAGTGGTATGTGCGGAATTGGACTGGGATTGGGTCAACTGGTGCATCAATGAGCGGGTCTGGTGAAGGCGAGTGACGCTGTGGAGTGTTGTCACGCTCAGAGGGCTCTGGAGTGGGAGCAGGAGAAGGAGTGTGGATGCGGAGGCGCTGCGGAACACGGTTCTCTCGCTCGAGCTGCTGGTTGTTCAGTGAGCCTGTGTAGCGAGTGGAGCGCGCTGGGAGCTTGCGTGCGAGCGCAGGATATGGCCTGAAGCCGCCATGACCATCCACTTCATGGTGGGCGGACGGCACGCCCGAGCGAGATGCTGGGTGAGGTGGAGGTGCAGCGCGCGGTGCAGGAGGCGCAGGAGGTGCTGGAGGACTCGGACTGCGTGGTGGTGCATCCGGGGATGGTGCGCGCGGCTCTGGAGGTGCAGGCGGAGCATTTTGCGGTGCAGGGGAGCGTTTTGCGGTGCGGGAGGTGCAGGAGGTGCAGGATCATCTGGATCATCTCCCCCCTGATCGTGCAGCTCTGGCGCATCCTCGGTGTTGTCGGGCGCGCCGTCCGCATGCTCTCCGTCGCTGGGAATGTCCACTTCGTCCAGAGGGAGTCCAAAGACATTGATAGAGGGCAAGTTACCAGGAAAGCAGCGCTCGTTGAACACAGCATGCGAGGAGATGAGGAATTTCTTCGCAGCTGGATCCCAGAACCGCCAGGCTTTGGTGCCCTCAGGATAGCCGACAAAGATGCATTTGCGCGTGTGAGGCTGCAGCGCTTTGCGGTCCTTCTTCCGCACAAGCACATAAGCCAGGCAGTGTAAGGGATGCCGCTGCCCAGTGCAGAGGTAGGCATGCGGTTGCGAGTGTGGACAAAGGTAGAGACGGCGTGACCCCAGAACGACGGAGGCAGCTTGGCCTGAGAAAGGAGAGCTGTTGCGCCCTCAGCAATGGTGCGGTTTGCTCGCTCCGCAACACTGTTCTGGTGCGGCTCGTCCGGCTCTGTGTGCTGGCGATGGATGCCGTGCTCAGCGCAGAAGTCGGCGTACTCCTGGCCAATGTACTCGCCGCCCTTGTCATCGCGCGTGGCCTTGATTCACAGACCGAGGCAGTTCTCAGCATATGCTTTGAACACCTTGAACGCAGCAAATGCGTCGCTCTTGCGCTTCAGGAATGCGATAGCCCAGAAACGCGTCACATCGCACACAAAAATCATCCAGTACAGATGACCTTCAGGTGTAGCGACCGGGAGCTTGCCCTTGAGGTCGGTGTGGACCAGTGCGATGGGAACGAGCTTCCTGGATGCGAAACGAGGGATAGAGTGACGGTTGAGCTTTCCAGCAAGACACGGCTCGCAGACAGCGTCCGGAGCGCGTTTTGAGCGAATGGTGAGACCGCGGACAAGGCCCTTGCGCACAACAGCACGCAGGTCGTCGAGGTTGGTGTGGGAGCAGCGCTGGTGCCACAGGGACAAGTCCTCCTCACTGGCGGTCGACGCAGCGAGTGCACTGTGCGACTGAGACACAGTGCGGCCAAGGAGATAGCCCACATTGTGCTGGTCGACTTGTGCTTCGAAGCGCAGCTGTCCCTGCTGGCGGAACAGCGCACGCGCAGCCTGGATCTCGACGACATAGCCCTTCTCGCGCGTGAGGTGGAAAACGGACAGTAGATTGCTGGCGAGCGCAGGAACATGCAAGACATCGTGTAGTACAACAGCAGGTGGTACAACTCCGTCCCTCTCCGCCGGTTGGAACACCACAGACCCTAGCCCAGCCGAGTAGACAATGTGCGAGTTGGCGAGGCGGATGGGGATGACGTGCAGCGAGTAGGAGCGAAACCAGTGACAGTGAGGAGTCATGTGTGCAGAAGCACCTGTGTCAGTGTTCCAGTTAGTCGCAGCCGGAGTAGCGAGCCAAGCAGAGCGGTCGGAGACAGAGAGGAGGGCAGAAGCGCAACCAGCACTCACAGCAGCTGACCCAGCGGACTCCGGGGGAGTGTCCTGCGTGTCCTTGGACGCCTCAGCGGCGTTCTCCTTGCGCTTGGGCTTCTGGGAGCGGAACTGCGAACACTGAGCCGCTTTCTCCTTGGCCCGAGTGCTTGCATCGCGCTTGGAGAAGCACTGGTCCTCGGAGTGGCCGGTGCGACCGCAGAACGCACAGACAAGGGCGGATGCGGCATGGGAGAGCGCAGGCGTCGACGGGGACACCCCAGGCTGGTTCTCGAGCGCAATGAACGCGTCCTGCAGCTTTTCCAAGGTCAAGGAGTCGTCGAGGAGCAGCATCTGGCGCAGCGAGTTGAACTCAGCCGGCAGTGCACGGATGAGCATCATGAGGACAAGCTCGTCGTCCAGCTGGTCGAGATCAAAGCCCGCAGGACGCAGGGCATGCATCTCGGACTTGAGCTGCGAAGCACGGGTGGAGAGAGTGGATAGGGACTCGTCTTCGGCCTTTTGGAGGCTGAGCAGCGCATTATAGGTGTTAAAACGCGTACCGGGACATTTCTGCATGTGTATGGCCTCCAACTTTGTCCACATCGCACTGGGATCGCTGCGGATGGACTCCAGATGCGTGTGCTGCTCCCTCTCCACACAACCCCATAACTCCCCAGCTGCCATGTCTACCTTGTTGTTGAAATCGCGCATTTCACGGCGCTCACCTGAGTCCCATGGCTGCGTAGAAGACGGGCCTGGTCTCAGTGCCCTCGACAATGCGAAGAGCACCAAGAGTGCGGAGCCTTGCCTCCATGTCGAGCCTCCATTGCTGGTAGTTGCGATTGTTGAGCTTTGGGAAGGAGGGCGCAGACGGAGCCATGGTGATAGGGGAAGTGCGCGGCGCGCGACGAGTGGGCGAAATTGCGAAGGGATTGGGCGAGAAACCCGCGAGGAGCAATGGAATTGATGGAGGAAACACCCAGAGAGATGAAAACAAGTCAAGCAGAGCAAGCAGGGAAGACTGGGGACCAGGATGAGGTCTTGAGAGCGATGGACTGGCAGAGATGGATGTCTGGAGGCAGTCAGAGCGCAGGGCTCATAACCTGTTGACTGCAGTGTGCCTCAGAGCAATCACAATGGCCTATGTCGAGCTCTGTGAAGTCTGATATATTGCAGAAATAATACTACCCACCTATGTCGAGCTCTGTGAAGTCTGAGAGACACCAGAGCTCGACACAGCGACTGTCTACAGCGCAGGAGCGCGTGGGAAACAACTGTAAAGTACTTCCAATCATGGGAATCAACACAACATACAAAAGCGCTCAAAGAAAGATTCATGGAGGGCGCAGGAGTCAATGCACGGGCTAGCGCTCTTAATCGAGGCGCGGGGCGCCCGTCGCGACCCTGTGTGAATATTTGCACAGCCACAGGCCGAATAGGGAAGGAGGGAAAAATCGGCGGAGATAATGGTGCAGTGAAGGAATTAGGGAATGTGCGGAAGGCTGAATGAAAACAAACCATGGACTTGGCTAGGGCACAAGACCCATGAGGTCCAACATGCACAGATCAGCAACACAGCTTCTCCTATCCTCCATTGGTTGGGAGCACAAAAGCAAAGGTAAGCAAGCTTACATCTGACAACGTCAGTGACATGAACAATGGCTTATAGAACACTCTGTGATAGTAGATGACAGAAGCCCTTAGGTCTCTTAAGAGTATGGGAGAAGACTTGCCAGTTGTCTCTCCTGCATCTTACAGTTGAGAGGACTCAACATGTTAGGAACCACCATCCATGCAGACACTCTGCAGGCTCTGGATATGCTGAAGAATCTCTTGGGTAAATGAAGCAGTTGAGCAGTGAGGAGGCAGAAGACAATGAAGATGACAAGGACAATGAAGACAATGAACATGATAAACATGACCAGGGCAATGGAGACAATCAAGGCAACGGAGACAACCAGGGCAATGAAGATGTCAAGGACAATGAAGACAATGACAGGCTGAATCCCTTCTTCTCTCAAAGCAGCTGTTACTTAGAAGAGAGAAAGAATCTTAGAGGCCATCCACAATGCCTTTCTGAGACTATGGACCCACTCCTACCATAAGACCCCTACCAATCGCTTTCCGGACCTCCCGAATTGCAGGCATAGTGGCCCAACTAACTTGAAGCATTGTAAGTCTCTATACAGCAACTTGCATTTCTCCTCTCCAGATGCTCTAAGAAAGACCAGTTCCAGAACACTGAGGTTCTAAAGGGATGGTACCTATGGTAGCATCTAAAAACTACACACCCACCACATCAAAACATGTGGGGTCCAGCCAGAAGACTTCAGAGTTTTCTCTGGAATCCCACTGAGACCCTTGCTGCCACCCTCATTGAGCTCTCCCTTGATTGCCACCCCAAGGTGCTAGAGATGGTGAATGTATCAAAGTGGAAATATTGTTTGGGAACCAGAACCCTCAGTAGAAAGATGCATATACGCTGCCACAAGCCCAAATCCAATATCAACAATTGCAACCTACCAACAATAGTGTTTGACATCATTGGGAGGGGTGTCTCAGAGTGTTGCATGAATGCATACTGGCACCGCAGAATGCACTTTGGTGCACATGGCTGTGGTACCCAGAATGTGTTAATTGTTGTTGGTACACCAATTTCTGCACAGAACACAGCATCCATTGCCAGCACACAGAGCTGGATGAGCCATACCAAAGATGCTGCTTGGCTTGATGCTGTTAAGACACAAGCTTGAGAGCTCCAATCCTGTAAGCAGGTATGTTCATGTTGGACCTCATGGGTCTTGTGCCCTAGCCAAGTCCATGGTTTGTTTTCATTCAGCCTTCCGCACATTCCCTAATTCCTTCACTGCACCATTATCTCCGCCGATTTTTCCCTCCTTCCCTATTCGGCCTGTGGCTGTGCAAATATTCACACAGGGTCGCGACGGGCGCCCCGCGCCTCGATTAAGAGCGCTAGCCCGTGCATTGACTCCTGCGCCCTCCATGAATCTTTCTTTGAGCGCTTTTGTATGTTGTGTTGATTCCCATGATTGGAAGTACTTTACAGTTGTTTCCCACGCGCTCCTGCGCTGTAGACAGTCGCTGTGTCGAGCTCTGGTGTCTCTCAGACTTCACAGAGCTCGACATAGGTGGGTAGTATTATTTCTGCAATATATCAGACTTCACAGAGCTCGACATAGGCCATTGTGATTGCTCTGAGGCACACTGCAGTCAACAGGTTATGAGCCCTGCGCTCTGACTGCCTCCAGACATCCATCTCTGCCAGTCCATCGCTCTCAAGACCTCATCCTGGTCCCCAGTCTTCCCTGCTTGCTCTGCTTGACTTGTTTTCATCTCTCTGGGTGTTTCCTCCATCAATTCCATTGCTCCTCGCGGGTTTCTCGCCCAATCCCTTCGCAATTTCGCCCACTCGTCGCGCGCCGCGCACTTCCCCTATCACCATGGCTCCGTCTGCGCCCTCCTTCCCAAAGCTCAACAATCGCAACTACCAGCAATGGAGGCTCGACATGGAGGCAAGGCTCCGCACTCTTGGTGCTCTTCGCATTGTCGAGGGCACTGAGACCAGGCCCGTCTTCTACGCAGCCATGGGACTCAGGTGAGCGCCGTGAAATGCGCGATTTCAACAACAAGGTAGACATGGCAGCTGGGGAGTTATGGGGTTGTGTGGAGAGGGAGCAGCACACGCATCTGGAGTCCATCCGCAGCGATCCCAGTGCGATGTGGACAAAGTTGGAGGCCATACACATGCAGAAATGTCCCGGTACGCGTTTTAACACCTATAATGCGCTGCTCAGCCTCCAAAAGGCCGAAGACGAGTCCCTATCCACTCTCTCCACCCGTGCTTCGCAGCTCAAGTCCGAGATGCATGCCCTGCGTCCTGCGGGCTTTGATCTCGACCAGCTGGACGACGAGCTTGTCCTCATGATGCTCATCCGTGCACTGCCGGCTGAGTTCAACTCGCTGCGCCAGATGCTGCTCCTCGACGACTCCTTGACCTTGGAAAAGCTGCAGGACGCGTTCATTGCGCTCGAGAACCAGCCTGGGGTGTCCCCGTCGACGCCTGCGCTCTCCCATGCCGCATCCGCCCTTGTCTGTGCGTTCTGCGGTCGCACCGGCCACTCCGAGGACCAGTGCTTCTCCAAGCGCGATGCAAGCACTCGGGCCAAGGAGAAAGCGGCTCAGTGTTCGCAGTTCCGCTCCCAGAAGCCCAAGCGCAAGGAGAACGCCGCTGAGGCGTCCAAGGACACGCAGGACACTCCCCCGGAGTCCGCTGGGTCAGCTGCTGTGAGTGCTGGTTGCGCTTCTGCCCTCCTCTCTGTCTCCGACCGCTCTGCTTGGCTCGCTACTCCGGCTGCGACTAACTGGAACACTGACACAGGTGCTTCTGCACACATGACTCCTCACTGTCACTGGTTTCGCTCCTACTCGCTGCACGTCATCCCCATCCGCCTCGCCAACTCGCACATTGTCTACTCGGCTGGGCTAGGGTCTGTGGTGTTCCAACCGGCGGAGAGGGACGGAGTTGTACCACCTGCTGTTGTACTACACGATGTCTTGCATGTTCCTGCGCTCGCCAGCAATCTACTGTCCGTTTTCCACCTCACGCGCGAGAAGGGCTATGTCGTCGAGATCCAGGCTGCGCGTGCGCTGTTCCGCCAGCAGGGACAGCTGCGCTTCGAAGCACAAGTCGACCAGCACAATGTGGGCTATCTCCTTGGCCGCACTGTGTCTCAGTCGCACAGTGCACTCGCTGCGTCGACCGCCAGTGAGGAGGACTTGTCCCTGTGGCACCAGCGCTGCTCCCACACCAACCTCGACGACCTGCGTGCTGTTGTGCGCAAGGGCCTTGTCCGCGGTCTCACCATTCGCTCAAAACGCGCTCCGGACGCTGTCTGCGAGCCGTGTCTTGCTGGAAAGCTCAACCGTCACTCTATCCCTCGTTTCGCATCCAGGAAGCTCGTTCCCATCGCACTGGTCCACACCGACCTCAAGGGCAAGCTCCCGGTCGCTACACCTGAAGGTCATCTGTACTGGATGATTTTTGTGTGCGATGTGACGCGTTTCTGGGCTATCGCATTCCTGAAGCGCAAGAGCGACGCATTTGCTGCGTTCAAGGTGTTCAAAGCATATGCTGAGAACTGCCTCGGTCTGTGAATCAAGGCCACGCGCGATGACAAGGGCGGCGAGTACATTGGCCAGGAGTACGCCGACTTCTGCGCTGAGCACGGCATCCATCGCCAGCACACAGAGCCGGACGAGCCGCACCAGAACAGTGTTGCGGAGCGAGCAAACCGCACCATTGCTGAGGGCGCAACAGCTCTCCTTTCTCAGGCCAAGCTGCCTCCGTCGTTCTGGGGTCACGCCGTCTCTACCTTTGTCCACACTCGCAACCGCATGCCTACCTCTGCACTGGGCAGCGGCATCCCTTACACTGCCTGGCTTATGTGCTTGTGCGGAAGAAGGACCGCAAAGCGCTGCAGCCTCACACGCGCAAATGCATCTTTGTCGGCTATCCTGAGGGCACCAAAGCCTGGCGGTTCTGGGATCCAGCTGCGAAGAAATTCCTCATCTCCTCGCATGCTGTGTTCAACGAGCGCTGCTTTCCTGGTAACTTGCCCTCTATCAATGTCTTTGGACTCCCTCTGGACGAAGTGGACATTCCCAGCGACGGAGAGCATGCGGACGGCGCGCCCGACAACACCGAGGATGCGCCAGAGCTGCACGATCAGGGGGGAGATGATCCAGATGATCCTGCACCTCCTGCACCTCCCGCACCGCAAAACGCTCCCCTGCACCGCAAAATGCTCCGCCTGCACCTCCAGAGCCGCGCGCACCATCCCCGGATGCACCACCACGCAGTCCGAGTCCTCCAGCACCTCCTGCGCCTCCTGCACCGCGCGCTGCACCTCCACCTCACCCAGCATCTCGCTCGGGCGTGCCGTCCGCCCACCATGAAGTGGATGGTCATGGCGGCTTCAGGCCATATCCTGCGCTCGCACGCAAGCTCCCAGCGCGCTCCACTCGCTACACAGGCTCACTGAACAACCAGCAGCTCGAGCGAGAGAACCGTGTTCCGCAGCGCCTCCGCATCCACACTCCTTCTCCTGCTCCCACTCCAGAGCCCTCTGAGCGTGACAACACTCCACAGCGTCACTCGCCTTCACCAGACCCGCTCATTGATGCACCAGTTGACCCAATCCCAGTCCAATTCCGCACATACCACTCTCCTTCGCCTCCGCCGTCTCCAACATCCTCGGACGATGAGCTTGACCTCCTTGGACACGATCACGAGGACGGACTGGAGTGCACTGTTGAAGCGATGCTTGCGGGCATTGAGCATGTCTACACTGGTGAGCGCGACGACTTCCTGTCATATGATGATGCACTGGAGGTCACATTCGAGTCTGTGGTTGAGCATGCGCTCAAGGCAGTGCAAGAGCAGCACGGCGAGCCGCGCTCTATCTCTGATGCGATGAGGCTTCCGCCGGACCAGCGCGATAAGTGGCTCAAGGCCGCACAGGACGAGATCCAGTCCCTTGTTGAGAATGGCACCTTTGAGCTTGTGCAGTTTCCGCCTGGTCGCAAATGGCCTCAAGCAGGCTGGCCGCTGCTGGCACGAGAAGCTGCACGAGGTCCTGCTCAAGCTCGGATTTTCGCGCCTGGTCTGCGAGCACAGTGTCTGGGTCTATCTGCGTGACGGAGTGCGTCTTATCATCCCTGTCTTTGTCGACGACATCACCATTGCTGGCAAGTCCAAAGCGGCCATCCAGCGCGTCAAGGACAACCTCTGCACACACTTCAAATTGCGAGACCTTGGTCCTACGTCCTGGCTCCTGGGTGTCAAGATTGAGCGCAACCGCTCAACACGTTCCCTGTCCATTTCACAGCGCCAGTACGCCCTCGACATCCTTGACCGCTACGGCTTTGCAGACTGTGACCCGGTGGGCACTCCCATGGACCCAGGCCTCCGTCTCAGCGCAGAGATGGCTCCCTCGTCGCCAGCTGATGCGCGCGACATGCAGGACATCCCCTACAACCAGGCTGTTGGCTCTCTGTTCTATCTTGCTGTAGCGACGCGCCCAGACATCTCTCGCACTGTGGGCAACCTTGCGCGTTTCTCCCAGAATCCCGGGATGACGCACTGGAAGGCAGTCAAGCACCTCTTCTGCTACATCAAGGGCACACTCGACTACAAGCTCACCTACTCCCCTTCGCCCGACGCTGAGCTCTTCACCTCCTTCACCGATGCAGACCATGCTGGCTGCCCCGACACTGGTTGCTCCACCTCAGGCTATGTGATCAAGATGGGTACTGGTGCGATCTCCTGGGTGAGCCGTCTGCAGACAATTGTTGCGCTGTCCACCACGGAGGCGGAATTCGTTGCAGCAGTCTCCGCCGGCCAGGAGATGCTTTGGCTTCGCAACCTGCTCACGGAGTTTGGCTTTGATGTCTCCTCTGCATCCAGGCTCCGCATCGACAACCTCTCCGCTCTCTCTGTTGCGAAAAATCCTGAGCACCATGGGCACATGAAGCACCTCGATCTGCACTTTTACTGGCTCTGGGATGAAGTAGCCAAAAGGGTGGATTGAGATTGAGCACCTCCACACTTCGGACATGCCAGTGGACATTCTCACCAAGTTGCTGCCTAAGCCCAAGGTGCTGGAGATGGTGAAGATGCTTGGGCTGGGGACTTGACTGGTCAGGGGGGAGTGTTGGACCTCATGGGTCCTGTGCCCTAGCCAAGCCCCCAGATTGGACTCTAGGGGGCACCGCCCACTCCTTCCGTGGTTTACTTCCCTTTCAGCCTTCTGCACATTCCCTAATTCCTTCACTGCACCATTATCTTCACTGATTTTTCCCTCTTTCCCAATTCAACCTGTGGCTATGCAAATTCTCACACAGGGTCATGATGGGCGCCCCGCGCCTCGGTTAAGAGCGCTAGGCCATGCATTGACTCCTGTGCCCTCCATGAATTTTTCCTTGAGCACTTCTGTATGTTTTGTTGATTCCTATGTTTGGAAGTACTGTACAGTTTGTCCCACGTGCTCCTGCACTGTAGACAGTCACTATGTCAAGCTCTGGTGTCTCTCAGACTTCACAGAGCTTGACATAGGTGGGTAGTATTATTTCTGTAATATATCAGACTTCACAGAGCTCGACATAGGCCATTGTGATTGCTCTGAGGCACACTGCAGTCAACACTACCTACTTGTTACTTACTTGTTTATATGCTCCTTATGGTACCTTTAGTGCTCTTTGATTACATAATGATGTTTGTTTACTCTCGCAGTTTTTTGCCATGTCTCTTCTCAGCTGTTAACACTTACTGTGCACCAGACTAAGTCTTTGTTCCCACAGACTGCTGCATCAATTTTCGACAGTTTCCACACAAGAAAGCTAGCAATCCCAATGAGATGGATTTCACAAAAATAGGAGATGAGTTGGTCAAACAGTCAATCCAGTCCTGAGAGCATTTTAAAGCAGCGCCAGAGGAGGAGGCACAGGAAGAGGACAAAGAGGCTGAAGGCATACAGGGGCCACAGGGCCTCAGTGAACATCAACTGATGCTGGCTTCATTGGAGTTCCTACCCTGTTACAGCCTCTCACACCAGCCCATGCCACATACTCAACACTGTCAGAACAGACAACTCAAAGCCGGAAAACCATTGTCAAAGTTGTTTCTATTCTGCACCCCTACTTCATCTGAGTCTTCATCTTCAAATGATTGACAGTGTGCATTCCAATTCATTTGAATTGCCAGTGTACACATACTGGAGCAGAATGTAGAGCTCCATGAGCTCCTTCAGCCCTCAGCATACTTTATAATCTGAATTTGATCATATTAGTGCATACATACTGTTCACGAACATGTTTTCAATGCATGCTTCACACACACCCCATTTAAATTGCGATTGAACTCCAGGCATGAAGTGCCCATCATTTGCACTCTCACAGTGAGACTTCAGGTGCAAAGCACCCATCATTCATGTTTGCATGTCAAGACTCTGGACACAGCATACCCATCATTCCCACATGCAATTTGCTTAACACCCTCACCCTAACCATTGATGTAGTAATCATCCCCTCCTGATGTTGACACAGATCAATAGGACAGTGAAAGCCACCTGAAGACATAGTTTTGACCTCTTGTCTCCAGGTGAACCCCCTCATGTAAGTTCACTCACATAGTTCTATTAATATGTTACTTGTCTCCAGCCCTTGATGTTGAGCTTTGCTGCACAAGACTTGTTTGTGCACCTCTGCTTGCTTTTCACTTTTATCTATCTTGCTCAACCCACAGTTATAATACATACTGTGTTGTGTGTCTCATAGCATACAGTTATATGATATTTGTTATCAGTTTGTTATCTGGTACTTGCCATTGACCAGTCAGTCTTTGACTTGACCTGTTGAC
The DNA here is from genome assembly GCA_022606135.1 of Fomes fomentarius. NCBI lineage: Eukaryota > Fungi > Basidiomycota > Agaricomycetes > Polyporales > Polyporaceae > Fomes > Fomes fomentarius. The sequence continues at coordinate 81,101 of JABYQN010000011.1, read as the reverse complement.
CCATTGTCATTGACCAGTCAATGACCAAACAGTGACAATACTGATGCCAGATATTAAAAGGTGATGAGACCAAAGACTGGTACATGCTTGTTGACTTAGTAAGTCCACCAGCCCATGTTTGTTTATGTATGCACACCACCAAATGAGCAACAACATGCCAAAATATGCAGCCAAGACTAATTAGTACTTGTGGGGATTCCTTACTGAATTTACAGTCTTACCAGGCATACTGGGTGGAGGAAACCATCAGAAAACAACTATAGCTTTCCTTACTCATAAGCTCTGAAACTTGATAAAATGGTTCTTTCACCATCTTCAATGTGAATTCAACATACTATGCCCTAAGCACAAGTCAATTCAAGTAATATCACTACCAGCAGAACATTAGAAAAAGGCATTTTCTATACTGCTGTGCAAGCAGCTATGGATGATCTGTAGGCAATGTAGTGTTCTGCAAGTGCTCTGTAAACTCTATAGAGAGCCATACTGATAGCAGACATCTTGTACTACACACCCAAACAAAAATGTGTTTGTGGATGTATTGGGTCAACAGTTATTGACCAGTGTGAAGTTTGATCACAGCCCCATATCTGGCATATTCTGTGCCATAACATGAAAATAGCATGTGTGAGGTAATTCACATCATGATGACATTATAATAGAAGTTAAATCTCCCCACCATATGTTACCATGTATCCCATAGTTATCAGATGGGTGCCTGATCACATTGAGGACTCAAAGTGGTGTCTCCTATGGGTGCACCATCTCTCTTCCATCTTCTGGCATTTTATTACTGAGTGTCAGGTTTATGTAGCCTACTAGTGTCTATGTACTAATTTTCAGCAGGAATCAAGAAGAACTGGCCTCTCCATTGAGCTTGTTCTTGGGGGTTGAGATAGAAATTTTGCTCAAGTCCAGCAGGTTATATTTTATGTACAATAAAGCTTTTTAGGTGGCATGGAGCAGTGGTAGGCACCATGTGCAGCATAGTTGCAGTGTGCAAGTTTGATTCTGTGTAGTGTATTACATTTTTCCATCTGCCCTGTGCCCAAGCTGCCTATTTTAGGGAATAAGCACTGGCTCTGTTACTATCTCATAGCACCAAGTCCAGATGGTGAAGTCCAGATGGTGGTGTAATTCCTTGATTGTGGCAATTATCAGTCAACAGTTATTGGGGGGCTAATTTATGATCCACATAATTTCTCATTACCCTCTCCTCAGCTTATGTCCAGATTATATCACTCATTGGGCAGTGTAGAATTGTGTGCTCATGAGTTGTCAAGCATTATTATTGCTCTAATTGTACATCACCTTGCTTTTTTTTATTATGCTTTTTTAGTGTAAATGTGAGTGAGGGGTCACCAAAAGCATGAGAAATCTCCTGGCTAGCATCAGGCACCCCAGCATCTAAAATCTCATGTGCCAGCACACAAGTCATCACCTTCACTCCTTTCCTCTACCCATTATCTTGCATTCACATAAGAGCTTACTACCTCATTTATGTACATCTGTCTCAAAACTCTTGGCAATGTTATGGTCTTGCACTGTCCTCTTTTCAAGTCTCAACTGTGGTCCTCCAGTCACCTTGCTACAGGACAAAGCTGCCATAGCTGGCCCCCCTCAGGCTGTCTGCTTTGTCTCCATAACAGTGAGCTGTCCAGTTGTGATCACCATGCAGAGCCTGAGGGCATGGTCTGGTGCCTGTGTCAGCTCAAGTTGACATCATCAACCAGACTTGGGTACCATACCTTGCTCACCTGTTGCTTGTTATGGGCCCAGGTGATCACTAGCATGTAGATCAGTCTGAGCAAGATGTGGTGTGGTGCCTGTGTCTGCTTAGAATTGTCAACCAGACTTGGGTACTACACCTCACTCATCTGTTGCTCACCACAGTCACTCCTGCAATACTACATACAACCCATGCAAAGGTAGGTCATTCTGTCGTATTCAATGACCACTTGCAACATCAGGGAAAAAATGCAAGATTCTATAGTGCTACCAAGGCTATGTAGCAGGGATAGCCAGAGAGTATAGTCCCCTTTGACATAGCATGCAATAACCATCACTGATGGCTTGTGAGTCCTACATAGTCATGTGGGCAAACTCCATAGATGTCCATAGCACACTGATTGTGTCACTGTATTCTACCTTTGATACACTAAAGATTGATTCATTGCATGATATTCAGAATGTGAAACAGAACTATCACTACACAACAGCTACCAACTGTGGCACAACTCAAATGGTGTACTACAGGTGGTAGACATGTACTAGAATATGTGGTAGACATAGGATGGAGGAGGGGAATTGTATGATAGCATTGCCATGTAATCATCATACAGCCATAGCATAAAGCAATATACATACCTTGGTTGCCACTTGAGACATTGTATGCAGTACAACAGAAAGACTAAATGGAAACTCACCAGGGTGGGTACTCACTCACTGTTTAACTCATGAAGAGCATAAGACTAATGGGTTTACCATGGGCTGGTGGAGTACTCAGACTCCTGAAGAGGAAACTTACCAAGCTGGAAAGGCATTGCATGAAATCAACTTGGAGTTTTGTGGTCCAGTGATTAGAGTAGATGGAATACAAACAGTGGTTCATGAAAGAGAAAGGAATGGGGCAGCAGTGGTGACAAAAGGGAAAGGGGGGAGAGGAGACTCATGCCAGATCTGCTGCCAGCACAACAGTCTAATCAGAGCCTGCACTGTGGATTTAGGGCAGGCACCAGTTGCCATGCTGATGAACAGGCTTCAAGTTGCTGATTGTGTGTATGGCTGGAATACTATGGTGCGAGGCACCTAGTCACCGCTTCAATTGTACAACGAACCTCTGCGGCTACCAGAGGCCCAATTTTTGTCAGAATCCTTATCGACTTGACAAATCTACTCCTTTTCATGAGAGGAACCAAACTGTCAGACCGTTTGTTCAATTTCCAAAGATTGACCGAAATAGAAATTCTGACATCTCAGCGATTTTGCCACATTCCTTATATGGAATACAGGCACCTTAACAAGCGCCAAAGGGTCTCAGCAGAGTCTGTCATGTTCCTTACTACAACTAAAATATGGTTATGAAAGTAGCATGGGAACATTAAATCACATCTATTGAGCAACCTCTGGCCGTCATACAGACAATCTTTCAGAGACTTGTGTAGGCGCCCGAACCTCCCGCCGATTTTGCCACTGCACAGTTTAGGCGGTGACTAGGCGCCCGGCACCATAGGTGGGATTAATTCAAGATTCATATTTATCAAAAGTCCAAAACATCAGGTAGGGGAACAAACACCAACTGCAAGTCTTGCATCCAGACAAACAGAGTCTCACTAGACTGAGTGACATCTATGTAGGAAACCTTACCATGTTAATTCCAGACCCCATCCAAGAGTCTCCCAAACCACTACACCACCTGGACACATTAAACCCAACCACTACATTGCATACATAGCCAGCTTTCTTTGCTGACTTAGAGACTTACAATTTTTGATCTGTCTGACTATCAACCACATCACAACTTTGGGTGTTCCTGCAATGTTTTTGTGCCATGATGTGATCAGGTGAGCATCCCTGTAGGCTGTTACTTCACACTGTAGTATTGAAATGTACATTGCAAGCACCCTCATCTGAGAAGTTTGTCTGAAGTCCCACATACATACTATAATATCAATAGTATGGTAGCTACAAAGATTCAAAGAAGATGATATCTGGTATGTTACATAGGATCTTATTGCCAGAAGCAAGAATATAGTGACAGAATATATCACATACATTTAGTCTCAATTGGCTCAGATCATATGAAATGTACTATGGGGAGAGCCTGATTATAATACTGTCTTTCTGATGCATATGGCATTAGGGATATTAGAAAATGCAATGATTAATATGCTCAGTGTTGTCAATGACGAGTCAATGATGGAGTCATTTGACTGGTCAGGTAATTGGGTCATAAGTCAGATTGACCCCTTGTCCAGTCATTGATTGGCATGGCATCCTGGTCTGATGACAAATATTATATGACTGTATGCTACAATGGGTAGTGGTCAAACGTGAATATTATGTGATGGTTGCAAGAGCTCCTGCATCTGAATCTACTGTTTGAGGGCTTGAATACCAGTAGTCCAGATGAATTGGAAGACACATTGATGGGCGCATGAAGGCTGACCTGCTAGCTTCTGTTTGAGATGTCGATAGACCAATCCAGTGGTGGCATGGAAACACTGTAGATATTTTTGGACAAGAGTGGCCTTGTAGATGGTATCAAGAAGAAGCCAGCTGCAATGGTGGGTGTGCATGAGTCCATATGTGCTGAACAGACACTCCGTATTCCCTGTGTTGCAAACAACAGAGAGAAGGAGGATGGTGAGATGTGGTAAACCATTCTCATTTGTGCAGACTACTTCGGTATCTTCACTTGAGTGGTCAAGAGTCTTCCATATCCAGATAAGGTCAACATCCTAGGGGATATAAGGATTAAACGATTTCAGGGAGTTCATGCAGTACATACCTGTCCTTGCTCTCATGCACTGTGCTCAAGTACTTCTAGGTTCATTTTCTTGGCATTGTAGTCTCCCTCATACTGGAGATAGGCATAGATTGCATCAGAGAAGGAAGGTTCAGGGGCACGCATCATGCCGCTAGATGAGTTTTGTTGCCTCAAAACTTGATGCTCTTCCTGTGCCCATCCTTGAGTGACTCAAAAATACCCCAGATAGGGCCTCGGTTGCCTCTGTGTGACATAGGTGGGTGTAATACAGTGTATGTGTAAAGCATAGAGTGCTAGTACAATATTACAATGAGCCATATCCATGTATCTACTCTCGTGGTGTGCCATCAAGTGTGCTGTCCATGTAAGGCAAGATCACATGTACATTGACCAGTCAAGAAGGGGTCAGTCAGTTCCTTGACTTTCTGTTGACCCCTTGACCCCCAACCCTGACAACACTGAACATGCTCTACCACCACAGCAGACAATTTGGAGTGAGGAGCATATTGGTGGATTATTGACTAATAGTGACCATTAGAAGATCATGGTTTGAAAATTGGCAACAGATTATCAATGGTCAGCCAATTGTTGCAAATTGGCCAGAGGGGATTTTTCTGATGTTGTCTATCTCTATGTTGTGTGATCTAGGTGCATAATCATTACCATACAACAGTATTATCTACATTAGCTATGCACTCTACACTGCCAGCCTCTACAGACTTCTACAGGCACTCTACAGAGCATTGCAGGGCAATATAGGTAAGGGACCTTCCAAAGGTGTACCACTACTACATAGGCTACATAGACCTCCATAGGCAAGTGCTTTTTTCCTAATGGACCCCTACCTGTGTAGGTCCAGGTCCCCAAACCCACAGATTTCTCCTGGACCTACTGCACCAATGCCTACCTATGCTCACCCTTAGATAAGTACAAGAATAGGTTTGTTAGGTTACATAGATCCAGTTTGAGTCAAAATTTTCCCAGAGCTTTGGCTTGACAGGCTGGGCTATGGCTCCTCTTTTCACCTCTTAAGTGAGACAGGTATCTCTCACAGGTGCTGGAAAGACCCAAAATATCTGTATCTCTTTCAGCTCTGGGAAGAATGTTATGAGATTTCTGGTTTTCCGATGCTAGGTCTGACTGCACTTAATCATACTTGGCCAGAAGTAGTACCTCCCAAGGTGACAGATTGCTCATGCAAACTCTCCAATGGGATGCATGTTCGACTTACTATATCCTAGCTTGTGAACTAACTGTTTGATGTTGTAGTAGCTCACTGACTGAAGATCTCTTTGTTGTCTGACTTACTGGTGCTCCTAGCCTTGCCAGAGTGCCAAAGACATGGAGGCCCTGACTACTTGGTGGTTCTATGGTTGCAAACTTGTGGCAGGTACAACTTCACCCTGTGTGTGGCTTGCCTGTATCAGCCTGTACCATCCTGGCAGCCCTGCCACCAAGAAGCCGTGTGAGCCTTGTGTACATGGCTTAAGCTGCATACAGTATGTATATACTGGTGAATCGTGAGAAGGACTTCTCATTAGGATTCCTCAGGTGTGAGATAATGATTGAAATTTGGAACGGAGGTGCCCACAGCAGAGAGCAAACAATTACACCTAGACTACATGATGCAACACGTGGTGGTATCACACAAAGCAGATGATTAACGTACGACTGTCCGCAAAAGTCAGTCATCACCAAAGTAGCCACCCAATCTACAACATCACGCACGCGAGTGCGCATCTACAATACTTTCTCACAACTTTCGCGATAGGGATCAGGCATTACGACTGCATACTTTCCCCTACTCCATCGAGAAGAGGTCGTCGTCGTCGCCAGTCAGGACAGGGCCGCTCAGAGGGCTAAGAGAACCCTGAGGGTGTGGACCACGTCCGCTTGGGTTGCGCGTACCCAGCCCCGGAGGCGCTGCAGTGCCTAGCAATACATAGATTAGACAAGACAGGCTGTGAATGACCATGTTAAAGAACACGTACGAGATGCAGCTGCTGAGTACGATAGGCGCGAGAACATGGTCTCCAGGCCGCCCAACGATGTTCCAGGAGCTCCGATGCCGGGTGGAGGACCATTATTGATCTGATCAAGCAGGCTCCCTGCCGTGGGTGACATGCCCGCCCAGTCACCGGACGTGGTGTGCGTATGACCCAAGCCCTTGGTGCCTGGAGAGAACCCTCCCCCCAAAGGTGTCCGGCTAAGCATGCTAGACGAGGATGGCGATGGGATGACGGGAGGAGGAAGGGCATGAATACGAGAATAACCAGCAGCTAAGCCCTGCGGAAGACTCTGTCCTGGCGCGTGCGACTGCAGGGCACGCGATGACGGAGAAAGAGCACTACGATGCTCATCCAACCCGGGGACGAATGCATCGCCGCCAGGGATAGGTCTCCCACCAGGTCGGAGAGCTGCATGCTGCAGATACGCGTCACTCGAAGGCGGTACGCCATACGTGCTTGTACGAGGCGGCGACATGGCTATACCGTTGTAGTCGGGTCCGTAAGCGCCGGAAGAAAGATTGTGGGCACCGGTACCCCCTGGATACAAGGAAGACAAGCCGGACGCCATCGGCGGGCGTTGGGGCTTGTTGTTGATATAATGGTGCAGGCCAGGAAGGAAAGCGGCGGAAGCGTTGGACGGAGAAAGCATGTCCTCCACGGTTCGAGACCCGAGACCCGAATTGGAGGTGAACGAACTTGGGGTACCGTTCCCAAGTCCCCCGCCCAGTGGGGCAGCGCCGAAACCTGAAGCGTCGGGGGAGCCGACTGGGACGCCGCCTGCGTCGGACCAGATGGACTTGATGTCTTGCAGAAGAGATGGTGCCGGAACAGAACGAGAATAGCGGTGATGGCCCTCGGTACCTGAATGTTGAGCGCTAGGGTCACGTTCAAGCGCAGCCATGTTAGGACGAGTAGCATTCGTGCGAGACATCCGCCGCGAACGCTCCTCTGGCGTAAGTAGATCAGTCAGAGAGCTCGGAATGAATTCCTCAAGGTCTTCATCCTCAACGACAACCTCCTCAACCCCGATTCTTCGGACGGTGACCCTCTCCGAACCCCAATTCATCGCACCAAGGGAAGCGGAGAGCCCCGACCTGTTCGTGAAATCGGCATGGCCATCGTCATGCCGAGAGACTGTGAAGACGGTCTGCGTACCCGGTGCGGAGAATGGAGAAGAAGAGAGCCCATGGGGCTGAGGAGAAGTTCCAGGCGAGAAGCCGTTGACACGAGCCGGTCTGCTAGACGAGGAGGAGGCACGGGGAGGAGAGCCGATAGGACCGAAGTCGACGGCGGGGGCGGCGTCACTGATTCTGCGAGGAGCAGAGGTCGTGTGAGTGGGCAGCGGAGAAGGAGAGGTGCGATCGGAACGAGCAGGAGCGTCATCTTTTGGTGGATCGGGCCTGTGAGGCTGCTCGGATTGTGCTGCGGCATTATCAGCGGTTGCGGATCCGGATGTTTTGCCATGCGCGGGGGCGACGGGAAGTTTGTTGCTTTCGTCGGGAAGACCGAACGAGGCAAAGTCAGTGTCTTTGACGGGAGGTGCAGGAGCGGAGGGCGAGAGAGTGGCCTTGAGAGGCATGGGGATGGGGGAGCGGGCGTTGGCTCCGACCGAACGGGTGGGAGCGGTCGAACCAGAGAGAAGAGGGTTGCGAGACTGAGGCCCACCGGGTGGAGGATGATGAGAGGCCTTGTTAGCTCTCTGTTTGGGACTGTCCTTGGCGGAGGCGCCGGTGGCGGCGAGTTGGGCGGCCTTCTTGTTCTTGCGATCCATAGACATGCTCTGACCGGGAAGGACGTGTGCGAGAGCGCACTTGTGGCCGAACTTGCAGTTTCCCTTGACGAACCATGCACAGATCTCCTTTGCCTGGCCCGGTTCGAGGATCTGGTGGGAGAAGGGGCAGGAAGAGCCGGCGGTGCACGAGCCGACCTTGAAAAATTTGCAGGGAACATGGGAGAGGTCCTTGGCTACGAGGGGGCGAGAGCGACGGGTTCGATGAGAGATGCATGGAGGGGACGAAGGCAGGAGACATACTCTTGGTGGAAGGCTTGTGCTTGGAGCCCTTTTCCTTGTCTCGCTCACGCTCTCTGTCGCCGACATCCCTGGACGAATCGGGGGGAGGGTCGTGGTCTTTGCGCTTGGTGTCTGCGGCGGGCATGGTGGGTCGTCGAGGGGAGGAGTGGAGTAGAAGACGAGACGCGGGGGGTTGAGAGGGAAGGGTTGGTTGTGCTTGGAAGAAGAGCGCAAGCAGCGTTCAGCGGCCAAGTCCAAGCTCAGCCTGCCCCAAACAAGGCAACTCCCGATGACTTCCACAAAAGGAAAGCACGGCGGCCCGGCGCCTACTACCCAGCTATTATCCTCGATATTATTATTATTCCCTCCCGCCCTCCGCCCCCATCGCCTCTCATCCGCCTCTCCCCGCGCGATCCCACCATGGACGACCGCATGTCCTCCTTCGTCGTCGGCACCAACTACCAGGTCCTCGACGTGATCGGCGAGGGCGCATACGGCATCGTCTGGTACCTCTCATCTCCCCTCCTCCTCCCCCCGCCCACTCGCTAACTTGCCCCCGCACCCAGCTCCGCCCTCCATGTCCCCTCCCAGCGCAAGGTCGCTATCAAACGAATCACCCCTTTTGACCATTCCATGTTCTGCCTCCGCACCCTCCGCGAGATCAAGCTTCTTCGCCACTTTCACCATGAGAACATCATCTCAATACTCGACATCCTCCGTCCCCCCTCCCTCGATGACTTCAAGGAGGTCTACCTCGTCCAGGAGCTCATGGAGACCGATCTCCACCGAGTCATCCGCACCCAACAGCTCAGCGACGACCATTGTCAGTATTTCATCTATCAGGTCCGTTCCTCCCTCCCTGTGGCGCGTGCTCGTCCAAGCTCACGCGCGCACTTGTCTTTCCTTTCCGCCATCCTACCATATCCCTCTCACATCCTGAGTTCAGACCCTCCGTGCACTCAAAGCCCTCCATTCAGCCGACGTCCTCCATCGCGACCTCAAGCCATCCAATCTCCTCTTGAACGCCAATTGTGACCTCAAGGTCAGTCTCGACACAATGCCCAAAACCTCCCCTGTCGTGCGACCTAACATGGCACTCCATCCGCCTTCTAGCTTTGCGATTTCGGCCTGGCGCGCTCGGCACGCCCCCCTCCCAATGTCGCCAATGATAGCAGCACCTTCATGACAGAATATGTCGCGACGAGGTCAGTCACTCGTCCTCTTCCCTATTTCGATCTCCGCCACCATTGTATGCCTCGTGACGCTCACTATTTTTGTAATGCTCCCGAAACGCAGGTGGTATCGCGCACCAGAAGTCATGCTCACTTTCAAAGAGTACACGCGCGCCATCGACATCTGGAGTGTTGGATGCGTTCTCGCCGAAATGTTGAGCGGCAAGCCGCTCTTCCCAGGCAGAGATTGTATGTTCCTATGACGCTTGTTATAGACACACAGCAGCGGATATCTCAATCACTCATGTCGCGGATCGCAGATCATCACCAGCTCTCCATCATCCTCGACATCCTGGGGACCCCTTCTCTCGACGACTTCTACGCTATCACGTCGCAGCGGTCAAGAGAGTACATCCGCGCTCTGCCGTTCCGTAAGAAGAAGCCGTTCAGCACACTCTTCCCAACTGCCAACCCGCTGGTAGGTTTTTAGCTTTCCTGTGTCATGAGAGCGACCGAGACGCGGATTCATGCTTTTTTTGATATTTCGCAGGCGATTGATCTGATGGAGAAATGCTTGACCTTCAGCCCCAAGCGGCGGATCGAGGTTGAGGACGCGTTGAAGCACCCGTACCTGGAAGTGAGTTCATTCCGTCCCAGATGTACCATGAGGGTACTGAGGACAATGCACAGGCATACCATGATCCGTCAGACGAGCCTACGGCTGAGCCGCTAGACCCGAGCTTCTTCGACTTCGACAACGGCGATCCGTTGGGAAAGGAACAACTCAAATGTGTGTGATATACCCGTTGTATACATTGTCGTACACGTGCTAACAAAGCTATGGTTCGCAGTGCTAATATATGAGGAGGTGATGAAACCGCGGCCCCAGCCTGCCGCGCAGTAAAGCGTGGACGTGAGATAGGAAAGTATACCCCCCTTGCGTAGTTGGAGAATTATCAAGTATGATGTATATTCGTCAGTTCACAAACCACTGGAATGGTGACTGTATCTGTATCAAGTATAATACCACAGTATCTTTTCCCTCCTTCGCGTCCCGCCATGCAATCTATATCTATATTCTCCTCTTCTCTCCTCTCTCACCGCACACAGCTAGCCGCGCGATGAGTAGCCCTTTTGCGAAGGTGAGGCGGCATGCGTTGTCCCCGTTTGACGCGTTCTGCTCATCATCGGCACCAAGATTGGAGTGGTAGCGCCGGTCCGATGGGCTCGTGGTATGGCCACGGTCTTCGCAGCCAAGTTAGAACGGCCATCAAGTTTCCTGCACCCAGAAGGATGGTCTCGTCCCAGACGTCCACCAGCGCGCAAGGACCTCTCCCAGTTCGTGGATAGTCTGGGCAGCAAAGACGCGGACATGGTCTTCTGGACGGTGGCAACGAGTGGTGGGAGAACGGACAATGGAGGGTCAAGCAGCTCACGTCGGACGGGGTCACCTACATATGTCCGGCGAGGCCTGTAGACCGCACTCGTCTGACTTGAAGAGGGACCTGGATTGGATTGACGCAGGGCCAGGCGAGGATGACTAGCCGGCGTGAGATGGGGCTGGACAGGGCTGGACGGCTGAGAGGTTGCGGTGTCTACCACCTGTACTTAGCTGTGACTGTGTGTTTATGTTATGTCGGCGGTCGGGCCAATGGGCCGAAGTGGAAGAGGAATGGGAGGGGTGTGATTTTGGCTGGGCACGTGAAAGCGTCGAGTGCGGGGGTGGCGCCCATAGACTCCAGAGCGTTTGCCTGGCATTAGCCCTGCGCTCTCTTCCTCCTCCCGTCTTTCGGAATCCCACCGGATGTCCCGCTGTTAGCCCCCACAAAGCATATGCCCCACCATCTCTCAACTCTTTCCCTAACCACGTCCACGCCCACAGACAGTCATGTTCCGCATCTCCTCAAGCCTCTGGGAGAGGATACACCACTATGCCTCCTTCCCCCAGACCGGAGGTACGCCTTCCGTCCATCCTCCAGACTCTCCGCATCCTCATCGCGTCATCAGTCTCATTGCAGCAGATGGTCCTCTTCGGACAGAATCCGAGTCAGGGTACTCTTCTCAGAGGCAGCCAGTTCCTTCTAGGTGCCTCCCTCCCACTTCCCATCCTTCCTCTCCGAGTCTCACCACCGCCCAGAGGAGCTTCCCGTTCGCCTTGCACACAGAGTCAAGGAGCTTGACCAGCTCCCACATAGTCTCAGCGACATGTCTTCCATCAACAAGGTCAAGAACTGGTACGCCCAGTCTTTCGAGGTACGTCTTCCCAAACTCCCGCTCTTCTCCGTCCCTCTCATCCCACATCTAGGAGCTCATCTCCTTTCCACCAATACGCCTCCCATCCCACATCCGAGCCGCACTCATGGCACCTCCTACTGACCCTGTATCTCTCCCGGAGTCACACCCGAACCCCTCGTTACAGTATCAATACTACTCCGACGACTACGGTAGCAACAACACCGGTCTCGGCATTGTCTCCACCCCAAAGAACGGCAAGAATGGGAATGCGCGCAGCAACGGTAACAGCCAAAAGATGCGCATCCCAATGGAGAGACGGTAAGCCAGCGGTTCGCTCACTCTTCTCCCCACACCATAGGACGCTCATTCCGTCTTCTCGCCGACACTCCCCCCCCCCTCCTGAACCTTGACCAGGTATTATGCCAACACCTCGCATGTCAAGGAATGGCCTCCAGAAGTGCGCGAGTACAACCGCTCGTTCACCAAGCTCCTTGAAGCTATCAAGAAGCGCCATGACCCGACAGTGACCACAGTCGCTCAGGGTGTTCTCGAGTGGAAACGCAGTCAGAACGCGCGGAACATCAACCTTGACGTCCAGCATTGGCTCGACCGCTTCTACATGTCGCGCATTGGCATCCGTTTCTTGATAGGTCAACGTACGCATCATTCAGGTTCTCTCCCCGGACCGAGCGAGGTCTCATACTCCAACACAGATATCGCCTTGAATACACTCCAGCCCCATCCAGACTACGTCGGCATCATCTGCACAAGTGCCGTAAGTCCGTCTATCTCCACGGCGGTATGTCATACTTAGACTTGACGTCAGAACGTGCATGACATTGTCCACGAGGCGATCGAGAATGCGCGGTGAGTCACTCGGCCCACAATCCACGCTCAGAATTGATCCGCGTACATACCAGATTCGTATGCGAAGAGCACTATTCCATGTTCAAGGGGCCCCCAGTGCAGCTCATATGCCCCAAGGAGCTGCACTTTGCCTACGTGCCCGGCCACCTGTCGCACATATGCTTTGAGCTGCTCAAAAACTCGCTCCGCGCCGTCGTCGAGCGGTTTGGGCCAGAGAACGAAGACGCGTTTCCGCCGATCAAAGTTGTAGTCGTCGAAGGCAAGGAAGACATCACCATCAAGATCTCGGACGAGGGTGGTGGCATCGCGCGTTCGGCCATTCCGCTCATCTGGACGTACATGTATACCACGATGGAGGGCCAGAACATTGACCAGGACTTTGACGCTTCCGACTTTAAGGCGCCCATGGCGGGCTTCGGGTACGGTCTGCCCTTATCACGGCTGGTGAGAGAGTTCTTCAACCTTGCCCACATCCACACGGTCTTCTCGTGTGTATCGGTGTTAGTACGGACTGATTGGCTCACGCTTGTTTGGAATTCGCAGTACGCACGGTACTTTGGTGGCGATCTGCGCCTGATCTCCATGGACGGATTCGGCACCGATGTGTACATTCATCTAAACCGGCTTTCGAGTAACCGGGAGCCTCTCCCGTGATCGATGGTCCGTCGAATGAGTCGTGGCACTGGCAGCGCGTTCGCGGAAGGATAGGCGAAGGAGGCAGTAAGGCAGGGTATACCACGGCTGCAGCTGGCAGTGAAGAAGGGGAGAGCGAGGGTGGACGGCATATCATCAGTACTGTAGTTACCACCATTGATCACAGACTTGTACACTCATTCTGCACACAACTGTACAAATATACTCACGATGCCATTCACGTGGTCAGGTATGTAGTGTACATGCGTGTCCGGTTACTCGTACAAGGGAAGGACTGAGCTGGAGTAGGAGTTGCGGAGTATGAAAGCGGGAGAGCCATCGGAGACTAAGACGATGATCGGAGAACAGACACATGCATGCATGTGTTGCATTGTGGTGCTGTGTTGTGGTGCGTGGTGTACGGTGACAAACATATGTATGATAATACTATAGACGACGATGGTAAGCGACTGACAGACGGCGAGGAAGAAAATCAGTAGCACGACTTTGCGAGACGACAGCGAGATATGCAACGACACACGGACCAAAGAAACTTTCTAATTATTGTACACAAAAGCATCTACGCACCGCCGCCTCCCCCTGGGTCGCGGAGGGGGTCGTTCCACGTGCGTTTCACCGGGAGACCATTGAAGCTGCCCGAATGGTTTTGCGAGCTTCCATTGGCGCTGCCCTGTCCCGCCTGCGCGTAATCATAAGCGCTCCAGCCTTGCAGAGATGACTCTGTCGAATGCCGGATACGGAGCGACGTGTAGATCGGTTCGTCGAGCTGCTGCTGCGACTGCTGTTGCACCCGCTGCTCATAGCCCTGCGGGATAGAAACTGGCGGTGGCGGGAGCGGGATCTGCTGAACAGGATGAGGACGGTGCTGCACTTGGGGTGGCGGCGGCGGCGGCGGCGGCGGCGGATGAGAGGAATGATGAACGACCTGTGATGCGAGCGTGGACTGTGAGGCAGAAGGAAGAGCATGGGCGGCGCCGCGCGGTAGACCTTGGCTGCCCGGGACGAAACGGACGTTCATTGCGGGTGTGTGCGAGTGGGGCGCGTATGTAATATTCATCCTTTGCCCTACTGGGGCGCCACCTGGGCCAGCAACGGCAGCGTGGCCCGTAGGAGGATGCTGCTGCTGCTGCTTCCGACGAAGCTTCTTCATGATGCTCGCGTCGAGCGCGGCAACCTCTTCGGCCAGCCGCTGATTCTTGAACTTGAGCTGCTGAAGCTCGTACTGCCAGCTGCTGGTGCGATCAATATCCGTCTCTTCGAAAACGCTGTCGGTCAGGGAATGGACGACGGCGTTCGTCGGCGGAGGAGAGCTGTTCTTGTCGCAGAGTTTCACCTGACAGGCGATCGGAGCCTGAGCCGCCGGGTCCGCTGCGTTCGTCAGAGGGTGAATGACGTTAGATTGCGGCGGCGGACCGCGCGAGTTGTAGAGAACAATGTGGGCGGACATGGTGCCACCTTGCTTTGTCTGGACGATGCACGCGAGGCCGGAGCTTTCGCTTCCTCCGGCATCAGCCAGAACCTTGGTTATCTCGACCTCAATCGCCGCTTGCACTTCTTGGGCCGAGTTGCCGCTCACAAAATCAGCAAGAGGCTTGCCAATCACCTCGCCGGCGCCCCACCCGAGCACGTCGCGAACGGCGGTGCCGGCATACAGAAATGTGGCGTGAGCGCTGAGCAAACCCCAGAACTCGCGTTCGACATGGCGCTCGCCATCAGCATCCTCGTCTGTATCATGCGACGCTGACATCGAACCAGATGATGAGGGAGATGGGAGCAGAGGCTTGGGAAGCGGTGCAACGAGACCACCTGCACGGGAGATGGGTCCCCACTGAAGATGAGGCATGGTGCGTAGTCTCCCACTGAGAATGATGGCCTTGCGGCCTTTGCCCGGTTCGACGTGGAGCCTGCCACGGCACTCGATCCAGACGTAGCCACGGCCCTTGGCTTGCATGCGGAAAAGGAGATCGACTGGCCGTGGGCTGATGGAAGGCGTCGAGGAAGGGAGTTCGGGATGAGCGCTGTTAGTCATTGGCGCCAATGAGGAGGAGGGCGTGTTGGAGGCGAGGACGGAAGGACCGGGAGTGGTGGAAGCCTCTTTGAGCTCGCGCATGAGGGGCACGCAATCTGCTGGATGACAAAACTCGGAGAGAGAGCGGCCGACGAGCTCGTCGGGATCGTAGCCGAGGACAAGGCGGACGGCGGGAGCGACGTAGAGAAAAGCACCTTTGAGAGAGACTACGTGGAGAAAGTCTGGAGAGCGGTCGAGGAGAAACATGTGCAAGGGTTTGTTGCCGTCGTAGGGATCGAGAGTGAGAGGCTCTGCGGGATTGGTGGAGAGAGCGATAGCTGTAGACGCATGAGTAGAGGCGGAGAGGTGGAAGGAGGCGGTGAAAGCAGGGTCAGAGAGAAGGTTGCGAAGGTCCTTGGAAGTGCCCCGCATGGTGAGGGAGGAGGTGCGCCAGTCACGGTTGGCAGAGGGGAGGGGGACGGACTTGTCAGAGTAATTGACGACGTAGGTGCCGTCCTTGAGCTTGCTGAGGATAGACTTTGGCTGTTCGGTGAGGTCTACTTGGAAGCCGATATGATAGACGACGTCGTCTGCCTCTTCGGGAGAGTTGTTGACGCCACCACGGAGGGGGATGACAGAGACCATGTTGATGAAGGCGGAACGGTCCTTGCGATAGTTGATGATGGTGACCTGACACTCCTTGTCGGCGACGATGTTTTTGCGCATGTAGGCGACAGCGTCGGAGGAAGTGTGGGCGCGTTCCTGGCCAGGCTGGAGGAGACCGTCTGGAGCCTGGAGAAAGCGGCAGTTGCGACCAAGGACCTCGCGCTCGTCATAGCCTGTGAGTTTGAGAAAGGAGGGGGACGCGTAGACTGGAGAGAGAGGTATTGAGCGAGGTCAGGGATTGGGAGGAGGGAACGTACCGATGGGAGAGTCGTAGCGCCTGGCGTCTGTAACGACGAAGGAGCAGGAGAGGTCGACTGGCCCAAGATAGATCTTGGGGTATGGTCTGGTGGCAACACGGGCGAGGAGGGAGAGGAGATCAAAGCCAGAGGCCGAATAGATGGGCAGGCCGAGTGCGGAGGGGAGGGACAAGTGGGGAGGAATGGGGGGTTGAATGATGGGCTGAGAGGAGGGGAGATTGGAGTAGGGAGGGGAGAGGGGGGCTATTGAAAAGGCCGAGTTGGCCGAGTGTGGGGGTGAAGAGGAGGAGGGAGAGGAGGAGGAGGGGTGGTAGGCTGGATGAAGAGGACTGGAGAATGGATGAGACGAGGTGGAAGCGGGAAGAAAAAGCGGGGAGACATACAAGGCTGAGTTGAGTGCATCGGCATTGGAGAACCAGGCTAGTGAGGAGGAAGGGGGATAGAGGCCAGCGGGAAGGGCCTCTGCACCACCTCCTGGGGGGACGGTGGGGGCATTGAAGAGATTGGGGAGCTGAAAGTGGACTTGGGACGCGAAGGCGGGGTGGTGGTCGATGTCGTCGTCGGGGTGTGGGGAGCTATCGCGCTCGTTGGACTGGAGGTAGCGGGAGAAGGGCATGGGCGGGGCGTCGGGGAGTGAGTGAGGAGAGGAGAGAGGATGGATGGAGGTCGAAAGCAAGAGCGAGAGAGTGCAAGACGCGTCTACCGCAAGTTAAGCCAATTCTGTCATTCCACATTCCCTTTCTGGGTGAGATCCCCAGTCAGCGCCTACGCACAAGATCGCGTCCGTTGCACTCGCACCTTCTTTCAATCATCAACACATCCTCCGCCTCTTCAACCTTTACCAGTCTCATTGAGGCCGAGCAGGCGTCAGCCAGTCTTCTCGCCGCTTGCAATTTGAGCCGTGTGCGTTGTCTGTGGTGAGTGGTGTGTATGCAGAGATCAGAGAGAGGGAGAGAGAACGGAGCGGAAGGGGCGCCGCTCCGGCGGAGATCCCTCTCCCGATTCCCAGCGTCATCGATACCCACTCCAGCCTCCAGCCTCCAGCCTCAGCCTCAGCCTTGCCTACCCTCTCCGACATCGATATCGTTCTCCATCTCTCCTTTCCTCACACACAACCTACCATGGGTGTCCTCGATATCGTTCCTGTGCGTACCCTCTACTCCCTTCATCTCTCCCACATCCTCACTCCGTCCCCACAAGCCTGGTGTCCTCACCGGCGACAACGTTCGCAAACTCTTCGACTATGCAAAGCAGAACCAGGTACCCATCTCTTACTCACCCCACCCGTCTTCACTCCGTCCTCACCGCTCTTTTTTCAGTTCGCCATCCCTGTAAGTCCCATATCTCACACATCTCACACATCTCTCCATATCCCCTCTTAACCTCCCATCCCTTCATCCAACAGGCTATCGTACGTCTTTCTCATCCTCCTCACTCCTCATCATATAATCCAACAATCCAACACAGAATGTCACATCCTCCTCCGTCGCCAACTCTGTTCTCGAGGCCGCCCGGTCCGTCATCCCCCCAACTCTCGTCCTAATCCGTCATTAACCCTATTTTTCTAGCGACATCAAGGCGCCCATCATCATCCAAGTCTCTCAGGGTGGGGCCGCCTTCTTCGCCGGCAAAGGTCTTCCCAACGACAAGCAGCAAGCTTCCATCGCAGGCGCAATCGCCGCTGCTCACCACGTCCGCACAGTAGCAAAGGAATACGGCGTGTACGTCTCTCCCTCTCTTTCTCCTCCTCCGTCATTAATCATATGAATCACATGTCTCTTCCCCGCCCGCCCTTTACAGTCCCGTCATCCTTCACTCAGACCACTGCGCCAAGAAGCTTCTCCCCTGGTTCGATGGCATGCTCAAAGCAGACGAGGACTATTTCAAGCAGCATCAGGAGCCCCTCTTCTCCTCCCACATGCTCGACCTCTCCGAAGAGTCCAAGGAGGAAAACATCGCCCACTGCGTACAGTACTTCAAGCGCATGGCTCCCCTTGGTCTCTGGCTCGAGATGGAGATTGGCATCACCGGCGGTGAGGAGGACGGTGTCGACAACACCGGCGTCGACAACTCGCGCCTCTACACCCAACCCGAGGACATCTGGGACATCTACACCGCCCTCTCTGCCATCGCCCCCAACTTCTCCATCGCCGCCGCCTTCGGCAACGTTCACGGCGTGTACAAGCCCGGAAACGTCCGTCTCCACCCCGAGCTGCTCAATAAGCATCAAGTCTACGCGGAGGGGAAGCTCGGTGGCCAGACAAAGAAGCCTCTCTTCCTCGTCTTCCACGGTGGTTCCGGCTCCACCAAGGACGAGATCAAGACTGCTGTCCAGAACGGCGTCGTCAAGATGAACGTCGACACCGACACTCAGTGGGCTTACCTCACCGGTATCCGCGTATGTTCCTCCTCCCTTACGGCATACTCGATCGCCTAGCATTGTTGCTGTTGCTCACACATGTCGCGGGCGCGCCACAGGATTTCGTTCAGAACAAATTCGGCTACCTGCAGACGCAGGTCGGCAACCCTGAGGGTGCCGACAAGCCCAACAAGAAGGTATGCCGTTGTTGGGATATCGTTGCGGTTGACAGCTGACAGCGGTTGACGTGCGTGCGCAGTATTACGACCCGCGTGTGTGGGTCCGCGAGGGCGAGAAGACTCTGGTGGAGCGTGTCAAGGAGGCGTGTGCGGATCTCGGAAACACGAGTAAGACCCTTTCCCGCACTGTCGCCCCAGACGCTGACCTCGTCCGTACAGACCGCCTTTAACTGTCCGAACAGCAAGCGTAGCGTGTAGCGAATACAAGATCACATCAAACCTGTAATCGTAGTAGTGCTCTACCTGTACCTTGAACCCATAGAACCCAACTATCATCATTAGTGCCTCCACCGCAGCGCGCCAGTGTCCCGGTCTGCGGAAGAACGTAAACTTGCCCACCTGCTTCGTACGCGTATCTGCGAATATGCCCCTCGGCAGCGAAGATCGGTCGTTGGGTTGGCACCAGATGGGATAGATTGCGTGGGCTGATTAGCTACTTGTCCATGGACCGCGTATCACGCTAGGCTAGAAGAGCGGCGGTATGGATCCGCTCTATCCACGACGCGTCTGCATTAGACTGAACGAGTCCAGGACGACTACAAGCACACGGTTGAAGCGGTGAAGGCACACAAAGCTCAGTAAAAGTGGGGCAAGAACGGAGGTGGGCAGCGTGCATCTGAGGCTGCCGAGGAGATCTCTTCCGACGATGAAAGTACTGCAGTATGAGCCTGATTGTGTCCGACTCGGACTTGTGAGTGTCCTATATACACATGCCTATGACTGTCCGACCTACACCATGCCAAGCTATGACCATTCTTCTGGGCTATACTCTCCGTCTCTGCCGTCTCTGTAGCTGATATTTGCGCGTAGTATTCGCCTTACATCGTGAACCATGGATGTTCGACCACCTCCCGCATCCCAATCCTCTCCTCAGGACGATATTTTAGCATCCTCTCCAAGAGATCCTGCAGCAGCTCCAATTCCTCCTCTGACAATCTCACCCCGGACTTCTCTATCATCGGACCTTCAACAGATGTCAGGTCGTCCTCAGTGCCTATCGAGCGCAACTTTGCACGAATGGAGCTCTTGTTAGAGCGCAAAAGAACGCCAGCGACCTCGGCGCTCTTCGGTTCTCCATCCTCCTCATACCAGATACCCCGCTCGCTGAAAGAGCTCCACCAGGGGTCGGGCAACCTTCCGAGAGTTTCGACAATTTGTTTGAGTATGTCCGTGTCGCTCCCCAGGAATGGTTCAAAGAGCGGGAATCCCGCACGGATCTCAAAGATGGCACAACCCAGCGCCCATACGTCCGCCTCGACGCCCGCGCGCCCATCGAAGCGTGTTTCTGGTGATTGATAGTTGAGCACCGTACCAACCCTGTAGTCATGTGGCGGACTAGGGATAACGTAGGATTGGCCGAAGTCCGTTATGACAACGCTTTCTTGTAGAAGCGACGAGTCTGCGAGCTTAGAGCTGTCGATGGGTGCGACGAGCTCTGCAGGTGCATGAGGCCCAGGCGGTTCTCCGCCACGAGTCCTGACCTCCTCAGTCTCAGGCGATCCTAGATGGGCGTAAACCTCGGCGTCTGACCATCTGACAACGTCGTCCGCCACGCGAAAAAGGATGTTTGAAGTGGTGAGGTCTGGGTAGATGTATTTTTTTTTTCAGTTACTATCTTCACAACACGCTGGGACTTACCACCGTGTACGATGCCTGCGCGATGCATGTGAAGTATTGCCGTCGCCGTCTGTTTCGCCACCCTTCTAGCCAAGTCCCCCCGCATTCGTCGACTACCAGAGACCCTCCCTGGACAGGCTGACATTGACAAGATGCTCGGACCAGCAAATGGAGAGACGAGGAATCTGTGAGAGCCGTTTGGGCCCTGCACGAGAAAGTGATCGTCAACAGTTCGGAAAATGCAGGAGGGCGCGGGGGTGGCGTGAAGTATACTGGGGATGAACCATTCGGGAAGATCGTCCGTGGCTTTGAACGAAGCGTCTGCGCGCATTGCCTTCAGCGTTACTATCCTGCCTTGGGGCGAGTCCTGTAAATTGTCGCGTGCCATCCAGATGGTGGAAGAGCCACCAAATCCGAGTTTATGAATGACTCTGTAGCGGCCCTTGGCAAACGTTTCGCCTATGGATATTGGGTGTAAACCGCCTGGTTGGTAATCCTCGACGTGTTCCACTTCTTCCAGTCGGGAAGGAATGAAGCGTGATTGTGACATGGCGGAGAAAGAGCACAAAACTGACTTGGAGAGGCGGTTTGACAGTGGAAGGAGTAACATTCGCCCAAGTTGAAGGAGGGAGTTAATTCAGAGCTGGCAGGTGAGAGTTGTGGCCGTGTCCTTGGTCCGGCAGCAGCGACGGGCTGGTATGATGGACGCCTGGCAGGGAGTTACTATCTCAATAGCCTAAGCAATGGAACGAACGTTAAGTCCGGCCGTGGGTCGCGTACCAGTCAGAGCGCGGACGCGAGCACGGGACACGGCGCGTAAATGCGGGACACGGTGCACGTGACCACGCGCGTTGAAGGGATCAGATTCAGACATGCTCACGCTTCGGCTACTCATCCTCTCTTCTCCGTACATCTCCCCCTCCTCGCGTGCCACCACGCGTCTCTGCTGCTGTGTGTGTGTGGCTTGGTGTCATGTGTGATGCACACGCAATGGAGACGCGTCGCCTGTCCAGTACGTCCCACTTTCCCTCTAACCCCAAACCAACTTGTGGCTCATCCACCCAGTCCGTGCTTTGTACATCCTCAACTCCAAGGAGCCCTACCTCCTTGCTCGCTCCTCCAGGAAGGTGGACGTCTCCATAGTACCTCCTCATCTCGTCCCCGGCGGTTCCAGCGGGCCAGTCATATATGGCAAGGTTGCCCTCCGCCCGTGTTTAGAGGCAATCTGCCAGTCCAGGTGCGTCTACTTCGTCTCATTTGCCATCTCTCTTTCTTAACCTTGCAACGAACCAAGTCCCGAAGTTGTCCCCGTTGGAAATCGCGACTGGTCTGTCTATGTCTTCGATCCGTTCGAGTCTCGTGAGTTCCCCACGTGTGACCATTCCCAAACCACCACTCACCACTCACGCGTTATTGCCGTAAAAAGAACAGCGGGGCTCTAGCAGCACCTCACCCGGAGTTGCCGTTGGTCACGGCTGGATTTCCGACGCCCTGCAAAGCACAGACGATCAATCCGTGTTCGGAACACTCTGGTGTAATGGCATTCACGACGACTCACTCGAGGTCATATTCTCCATGCGAGAGGTACGTACCTCTTGAATATACACCCCCTACGTGCACGGAGAGATACCCAATGCCACCATCTAGGGCACCCGTGTACCACTTCCTCGCGCAAACTCGTGGGCTGGCGAGAAGAAGGCGAAGCGCGCTAACCAGGCGCTCTTCACCAAAGACCCTCTCCGATGGCCCGGCGAGAAGGGTAAGGATAGGGAGCAGTCAGTGCCTCTCAATTTGGCATCGGAAACGTCTACGCCGTTCAGCACTCCTCCTGTATCCCAAACCATCAAGTCAGAATCTACGGCGACCCCAATCCCTCCATCCCTGCTTCCCCGTTCTCAGCCGGCTCTTGTACCACCGCTGCCGGCAGCAGTGGATCCAATGACACTACTCATTGCAGCGCTAGCTAATCCTCAACAGAATCAAGAGATTATGAAGGCTCTGAGCACTATTGACTCAACTACCAACGCCACGCCCAATCCGGACTTGGTACAATTACTTAGCATAATGTTCAGTAGCGCCCTCGCTGCACCTCAGCCTTTTGCGTCCGCATCTGCCACTGCCCCTAGCGTTGCGCTCTCAGAGATACCCACTTCGATAGCTCCATCCGCAACCACACTCGTGCCGCGTGTACACTCCGATGCTCCTCTCAGCTTCTTCTCTGCCCAGGTCCCTTCATCTTCTGCTGCTGCGAGCTCTCCTGCGTCCGAACTCCTCTCGCCTCCCGCTAACTTCACCTTACCTTCTACACCTCCTACGACGGATCCGAATCAGGACGAGGAGATTGTCATCCTGGACAAGGAAAACGTGAACCCCACTGCATTCCGCCGCAAGACTGACGGAAAAGAGAAGGGTAAAGAAGTTGCTCGTCCACCTCCTCCGCGAAATGCTCTTCAACGCCAGGATACTCACCCCGCTTCCACACCGATCGCATCCCACACCTCGCTTGCGGCCAACCCTGTACAGTCTCGCATGAGCAGCTCAGATGCGAATTCCAGGCTGCGTAAACGAACTCTGAGCCAGTTCATGGACGAACGCGAGCGAGACCTGGAGGCGACGCGCAAGCGCAGGGCGAGCGGGCCTCGCAAATCTGTCGAGTCTTCTTCTAGCTTCGGCTCCGTCCTGTCGTCTCATGGGGCCAGCACTGCGAACCAGAGCGTGCAGCAGACGCAGACAATGCAGCACACTGCATCGGACCCTGGATGGGACACCTTCTCGCCCCTGTCCGTTGCTGGACCCTCTACCTCTCCGCCACGACGAGTATCGACGAGTATGGCCACGAGAGCTCCGCTGCCTGGGAAGTACAAGGTGCCGGCATGGGCACAGACGAATACTGCAACCCTGCCCCGCGCCGCGGACGGCACATTCCTTACCGATCCTCAATCTGAACCCGGAGGTCCTTCACAGTCATCATTGCGCAAGCGTCCCGCGCTGAAGAAGGAGAAGGAGAAGGCGTCGGGCTCAAGCAAGCGCAAACGTTCTACGACGTACAAGAACCCGCCAGAGAGCATTCAGGACCGTGCATTCCATGGGCCTGCGACACTGTCGCCCCCTCGTCCAAACACCAGTAGCAATGGCAACCCACGCTCTGGACATCTTCCGAGACCAGTCATCGCAACTGACGCTCAGGCCCCGATCTTCGCGATGCCTCTCGCCCGTTCATCATCCCATAACGTGATTACGTCCTCGCAGGCTGTCGAGCCGCCATCCACTCCACCACGACGGCGACCCGGAAGTAGCAACCCCGCAACACCGAGGAACCCCGACGACGAACTCGGGTCCCTCTTCACTCCCGATACTCAGGCTCGTAGCGCACGCAGCTCGCGCAAGCTGCCAAGCCTCTACAGCGGACTCGCCTCGTTCCATTCACCGTCTCGTTCTGTGCGCGGTCGTACACGGGCACTGGGCCGTCCTGGTCACCCGAGTAGCTCACGGAGCGCCAGCTCGATGCCTGACGCCCCTGCGCCTGGTGCGGGGCCCGAAGATGACGAGGAAGACGACGAAGGGCCCTCTGAGCCACTGTCGGATGACATGGACCTGCCATTAGATTCAATACCCATGGCCAGTAGCGACGGCGAGTTCGACATCGGCCTACGAGATGTTCCACCCGAGTCGAGGCGGCGATCAACAGGCCTTCCGCCATCATCGCCTCTTCCTCCTTCCAGCCCGATACTCACGCCCTCGGATGCGGATGACTGGGACTCGCAACAGGAGGACATGGACGAGGAGCAGCCTCACGACCCCGACGCGACCGTCTCGCTGGACCAGCTCGAAATGCAGCCTCTCCCGCCTGCAGAGACACTCAGCAGCTCGACGTCCGAAGAGGAGCTGTTGGCGATGCTCTCGCAACAGTCAGACATGTTCTCAGACAGCGAGCTTGGGAACACGCCTCTGTTAGACGACGCAATGTACTCTCAGTTCCTCGCCTCCCTCACTTCAGGCCTGAGCGAGGCCAGCCAGTCGGACGCTGGGTCCCAAAGCCAAAGCCAACTCGAGAGCTTCCCGCAGTCGGAAAACAGGTACATGCAGATGCCGATGCAGATGGACATGTCATCGGCGGGACTGGGCGACATCGCGTTGGATCCCGAACTGGAGGCGCTCTGCGCGAACTCGGAGCTGTACGACCCGAGCGTGTTCGCGCAGACGGACTTTACCGAGTTTTGGAAGTTCATAGAGCCTGTGATGAACGAAAGTGTCGTTCCGCTATCATCTGATCCCTTCACCGTCGCCGGTGACGGCGTTGGGCAAGCGCAGGAGACACAGGTAGCGGGTGGAGATGCGAACGCGGAGGGAGCGGGTGATGGCGAGGACGGGGCGCAGTACGCCATTGACCCCTTGAAGGTCGCGGAGAGCATGCAGTCGCTCTTGTCCGGCTGCGCTGTTTGAGTTTTGGAGGGCGACATCGCGTCGCACGGTGTGATGGTGATTTCCGCCTGCTAATGGTTCCACAGACGTTCTGGGCACGGACCGTCAACATTCTCAATCACTCGCTATGTTCAACAACTGCATTGTACATATATGTTCATCACGTAGCATATGAATCGGATATTTACCCATGTTATCGAGTGGTAATCAGCTAAGTGATGAGATGTGATCATTGAACATACCACCCAATGACATACTTGTATGCTGCGCGCTACTCACGATGCAATCTATATATGAGGGCGAGATCGTTCCGGACACGGCGCAGGCTCGATTATGATGAGATATGGTCTATAGCTACGTATGCCAGTTTAAAAATACACGGAATGCTTTTGATTGCCCTAGAGGAAGAGGAGACCGAATTTCGCCAGATGAACGCGGGTATAGGATGATGATAGCGATAAAGAAGAGTGGTTGTCGTGGGTAGACAGACGGAGAGGTGTACGTGTACCGAACGATAGTGGAGAGGGTTCTAACAGCAACAATGCGGTCTAATACGCCCAGGTTAGCGAGTTCGGGAGGACAGGACAGGACAGGGAACGGACTGACCCGCAGCACTCGTCGCAGCAGCGGTCACAGCAGATATCGTCGCAGCACGGGGTACTGCAACAGGACTGATTTTGACGATAGACGAGTCGGTTGTAGAGCACTGGCGGCTGGCGGTAGATCATCGTGGGCTGAGGCAGGGGCTGTGCGTATTGCGTGTAGAGCGGTACGATGCGCATTTCTGGAGCTGAAGAAGAAGGATTAGAGCGATGGTGGAGAAGTGAACGAGATCCGGACAATGGTCATAGTAGCTTCCTGCATAGCTGCCGGGGGTATAGACGGGGGACATGGACATGACGGGGGAAACAGGGCGGGGATAATATGCATTGACCGGGCGCTGTGGATAGTACATTGGTAGTGGGAAGCTAGGGTGGAGAGATGGTAGAGGTAGAGACGGGGGCGGCGGGCGACGGGAGCTGGAGCTGGAGCTGTGACGGCTTATGAGGGGAGCTCGGTGCACTGAGCGGGGATCATCGGTCGCATATCTAGGCCGGGCTGAGAGAGATGTATGTGAGCGATATGAAAGGCACGCTGCAGCGTGGAAATACGAAGAAGGAGAATTGAGCAGGAGGGGCCCTGGCCAAGGCAAATGAGCGGGAAATGAATACACGTGGGCGGAGCAAAAGTGGGGAAGATGAAGGAGAGAGGTTGACGAGTGCGGCAGGCTGACGAGCAAGATTGAGTACGGTGCAAGAAAGTTTACGAGAAGACGTGAAGGCCGGTGGGTGCGATCCCGCGAAGGCGCGGTGAGAATCACGAAGAGAAAATGGCTTCAGGGAGGGCGAGGATGTATTCATTCATTGGTCGACATGAAGCAGACGACGAAAGCCGTGTTTGTATACGTACGTACAAGTGGAATCTGAAGCTCGATCCTATCTTGACCAGCCTGAGGCTCCTTCCCATCCGACAATCAGTGAGGGGTTGGACGTCGTGCTTCATACTTACTTACATATTAGACCTAGTCATTGCAACCATCTCCTTGGCACTATACCACCACAACCACACACTCGAGTATACTTTACCTGTACCTGTAAGCCATGCAGGAGAATGCAGACTTTGCAGAGGAATGTCTAAATCTACGTTGGCCGGGGACTTCCCGAAAGGGGAAGATCCGGGCGTCTCCTTGGCCGGGGGTCCGTATGCTTGTAAGTATTTGTTTGCTGCCATTATTGTCCGGCGTTTCATCATTCATTGAGGCTGTGTGCGCGTCATATATATTAATATTGCTCGTCGACGACACTTCCAAGTTCCAGGACAAGTCAGTAACAACACGGAGCCGATAGCCGTGTGCTCCAGCGCCTATCCAAGCGCTGGCGGCTGCGGGTTACTCAGCTTGGACGTTTGTCATCTCCCACCAGCCTCAGTCAAAAGGACGAGTGCTCGCCGTCCCCGTCCCAGCCCCCACCATCCATCCAACACTGTAAGTATCCTGTTCTCCCCGTCCCACAGCCTCGTTTTCTCCTCGGAAATGCTGTCGCACGACGATGGATGGCTCTCTACCAGTCCGGATGACGCTCACACCCTACTCAGATAATCCATCATGGGTCGCCGTCCCGCCCGTTGCTACCGCTACTGCAAGAACAAGCCCTACCCCAAGTCCCGCTACAACCGCGGTGTCCCTGACTCCAAGGTTTGTCACCTCCATCCCAATCCCTCCAAATTCTCACCGCTTGTCCCCAGATTCGTATCTTTGATCTCGGCCGCAAGCGTGCCTCCGTCGACGAGTTCCCCTACTGTTGCCATCTTGTATCCGACGAGTACGAGCAGCTTTCTAGCGAGGCTCTGGAGGCTGCACGTATCTGCGCCAACAAGTATGTTACCAAGACATCTGGCAAGGACTCCTTCCACTTGAGAGTCCGCGTACACCCCTTCCACGTTCTCCGTATCAACAAGATGTTGTCCTGCGCCGGTGCTGATCGGTACGTCTTCGTATATCCTTCCATCACTCTACTCCCCTTCCCCCTCAACACTTCTCTTTTTCCAGTCTTCAGACTGGTATGCGTGGTGCTTGGGGTAAGCCCTACGGCACTGTTGCCCGCGTCAACATCGGCCAGATCATCCTCTCTGTTCGCACCAAGGATCAGAACGCTTCTGTTGTCCAGGAAGCTCTTCGCCGTGCCCGTTACAAGTTCCCCGGTCGTCAGAAGATTATCGTCTCTCGCAAGTGGGGCTTCACCAACGTCAACCGTGAGGACTACCTCAAGCTCAAGGAGGACAAGCGCGTGTTGCAGTAAGTCCCATATCTTGCTCTAATTTGTCCTTGCTGTTCATCACACGCCCTTCCAGGGATGGTGCATATGTTCAGTACATTCGCCCCAGGGGCAACCTCGAGAACAACCTCCGTGCCCAGCTCCGCGCGTGATCGTCTATATGTATACTACTCACGCCCCATCACCAACACGAGCATCGTTGTTGGTCCTGTACATGCTTGTGTGCTGCGATGCGTCTGGTAAGCATGGTCTATGTGTGTGTGTGTGCCTTCGTCGTGATCTCTGGGCTTGCCTCTTATTCACTACATCATCCTACTTTCGTGGTTGATGGCTAGGGGAAATGGGGCATATATTGATTTTCATCAACTTCGTTTTAATTCTTCACCTACACCCGCTTGTGGATGGGCTTTGGGCCCAAACTCAGGAATGCAGTTGATGTGTACATTCATCGGCCTGGCGTATATTCATGCTACCATCATCGAATGCAATGTTTATGTTTGAAGCCACCAGTGTCCGGACGATGGAATGTACATAGTGGTACGTTGTTCGGATTTACCTCAGGGTGCATTCGCCGAGGAGTTGACTAAGTTTGCAAGTGGCGGGCTCAAACGCTATCGTTGAACGATCAGTCAATAATCAAAGGGAATAATACGCCATGCGACATTTGCAGATGTAAAATGGTGTGGATGTTGACCAGGTCGAGGTAGCAAGTGGCGCGCCGTGCCATATGTCTTCTCATCCAATGTCACCGTCTCTCCAACGCGAAGAATATACTCTGTCCGACGATGTGGAAAACCCGAGGTGGGATATCGGCGTGTCACAGCAAGTGTCTGACCTGTGTCTGACGGTGATGCAAGAGGATGCCTTGATGCGTCGAGCGTGGGGGGATGGGGCGGAACCTCGACTCATGGCGTCCATCCAGCGGACTCCATCCGGTTTCCGACGCGGAGCAAGAGTATGAAAATGTTTTCTCGCAAACAGCACCGTCAGTGGAGGTGAAGTGGGAACTACAGTTTCAAGAGTCGGCGCTGATGATGTCCTTCGGGTAACCGACCCTCTCCCATAGATGGTGCTCTGTCATCCCGGCGTGTATCGAGAACTGACTGACAGATCGTTGTTATCGTTAGTTTCCCCATGGGACAACCCCTTGTATACACCGACTCCACGCGCCTCGAGGAAAACTCACGGTTGCACGTTTGTTGACGGAACTGATCGCACATCAGTACCGTACGTGCATTCGTCTGAAGGTACGCCCGCCGCGTTTTGCTCTCCTTCCCGTGTTCGGTCAACCGACTCTGCGCATTCAAGAATCGCAAGGAGGAGCATGTTGCGGACCCGAAGGAGTTGTACACTGTGGGGATAAGACGTTTCCGCTGTTGTGACTCTGGACAGATCGTATGGGTGCCCGAGGCCGAACGACGTGTCATCAAAGGATAGGGGATACGTATGCACATTTCTTGTGAACTTCTCTTGCTAGCGAGTCGCGTCCCGAGCAAGCTCAGAGAAAAATTCGAACCCACGCCCGCTGCACAATGTTACTCTGGGACTTCGACACCGACGACACCACACTATCCTGCTTTGCTGCTGGGCGTTGTGACCCTCCCAATGCTTGTATCTTTTACTGCTTCCGTCTGCCCATAGCGCTTGGCAGGGTCCGTATAATCAATTCGAGGAGCGAGGTTAGATCTCATTCCTCAGGTTATCATGTTGCGACACTGGATCATCGTCGCAGCCCAACTCTTTTGCTTGCTCCACCACTTTGAAGCTGGAAATCCAGCATCCCCCTCTTGACATAGCCTCCGCCGTCGCGCGCACTCAAGCTATGCTCGTCACCAATGCATTCGAGAGACTCATCCTGGGACGCGGCTCCGCAGACCTGCAATTGTTACCCAGGGCTCACGTCCTGACCTTGCTCACGCCCGCTTCAGAGCATCGCAGAAGAAACAAACCAGCCGATCGACTCCCAGGGCGGGAGCTCGCTGCCTATTTCACATCCGATGCTATCATCAGGGCGAACCCGACGTGGGGCCTGTTTCGTGGGCTTACCTACTTTGAGCAGTTCTGGTACGACTGTCAGTGTCAAGGTATCCAGTACATGCTCAACGGTGATATCGAGATTGCAGACGAACCTTGCTTTATACGTCTCCTCTTACTGTGCCGTTGTCAAATCACTGACGTTGAGACGCAGCCGTTCCGCGGGTTCTCCTTAGACACCTCTCGCAACTTGTGAGTTGAGATTCGCTGTTGGAGTTGTCATGCCGCATACACTGATATCCCATAGTTACACTGCACTAGATGACAGACTCTTGCGCAAGTTCGGTGTCATGTCTTGGAACAAGGTTCGTATCCTTTCGCCCTCTCCTCCACTCTACATATGCCGATGGCTCATGATGAATATTCCATAGCTCAGCCTTGAGTGGGTGGTGAGACGAAGCGAACGATGAGTGAATTTGACGAAGTCGGAGGCGCGACGGATCAAGCGCTGAAGGTGTGCACAGGGCGGTCTTAGTCTATCGTTTTGCAACTTCATCAGCTGGACATTCGGATCCCCGACATCCTGGTACATTTCTGCGGAAGCCGACCCGTTCCACGCATGTCTGAACGATATCAGGCGGACTTATGTCGCAGCGTCCCGGAATAGCTATCATGACACATGCCACATCTCCCACAGGCTACAGCGTCCAGAAGCTTCATGCCGGCACCCATGATTATCTCCTCTCTGGCAGCTCAGAAAAAACTCTTATCGCCTGCTAGCCTCGACTCGACGGCGAGCCGTCCGCTATCCAACGGCATACCGCCTTATCTCTCTAACTAATAGCATCCCAGTTATATAGGTTACGACTCTCTGATCATGAGCTGTGTCCTAGACGAAGTTCAGAGCCTTGATTGTCATGTTGCTCGGGGTACAACCCCTACACCCTCACGCCACCTCCCACATCGAGGAGACTGCGGTTGACTCGGAGCGCCACCCGAATACGCTCGAAATCGAGAAGAAAAGCATAGACTCAGACAAACTGGCAAAGACGACACTGGAGCAGATCCTCAGCTCGATATCAGGCGACAGTCAAGATCAGCTTCCTGACCTCGGCACGGTTGATCCCTTCCCTGTCGATCCAGACGCACCGAACGAAGGACCGCAATTCACCCTTCGTGCAGTTCTGGTCGGCTGTGCTCTTGGCGCAATTATATCGGCCAGCAAGTTAGTCTACCTTATTTGAGCCATATATCGAGCTGATATCTTGCGTAGCATCTATCTCGGGCTCAAAACCGGATGGACTTTCGGGGCGTCTCTCTTTGGGTCCATATTCGGCTTCGCCATTCTCAAGCCACTCTCGAGGGCTCTGCCAGAACACCTCGGCGGCGGTTACTTTGGGCCAAAGGAGAATGTCTGCTGCCAGAGTGCAGCTACGGTACGTAAAACATCCAATCTGAGACATACTAACAAGTGCTCATACTAAGCTGGATAGGCCGCAGGATCGCTTGGGCTGTTGTTTACGTCCGGATTCCCAGCAGCCTATCAGCTCGGACTGCTTGGCGATGACCCTAGTCAGGATTTTGGGTACGTAGCCCTCAACAACATATGCGGCGCTGAACTAGCTGATAGTGTACTACATAGTCGATTAATCACCTTCACGCTATGCTGTGCATACGTCGGGATATTCTTTACGATGCCTCTCCGTCGCCTCTACATCCTCAAGCTCAAGCTCACATTCCCCAGTGCTGTCGCAGCCGCATACACCATCCGCTCCCTCCATGTAGGCCGTAATGCTGCTGCGACTGCGCGCAAGAAGACTCTTGCATTGATCGCCTCCTTCCTCCTCGCCGTCCTCTGGCGTATCACCAGTCAGTATGCCCCGGGGATCATGTGGGACTGGCATATCGGGTGGTGGTTCTACAAGGCTGGCTGGAAATGGATCATCGCAGCTGAGAATTGGGTCTGTGTTCCGTATATGGTATTCACAAGGCAAGACAATCTGACCTTGTACACGCCGGTAGGGCTGGATATGGGAATGGACGCCTGCCTTCATCGGCGTGGGCTTCCTTGTACCCATGAACTCCTCCATATCCTTCGTCGGCGGTTCCGCACTTGCGTGGGCTGTCATCGGGCCCGCGTTGGTCGCCACCAATCGCGCGTTCGCAAGTCCTGCCTCAAGCAATGGCGCCTTCCCGGAGTACGTCAACTACGCCAATATGGTACTCGAAGACCCGGTCAACGCACCTTCTCCGAAGTACTGGATGATCTGGCCTGGATGCGCTATCCTTTTGTGCGCGAGTCTGGCAGAGATCGCAAGCAACGGTGGCGCAGTCGCGAGAAGCATTGCGTTGGCAATGAACCCTGCCGGGCAGAAAGTCAAAGCATTCCTTGGCAGGCGGAACCGTCATCAACTAGAGGAGTCTTTCGTAGAGAAGATCGACGACTTCCATGACCCCGTTCCTACACACGAGCAGACGCCTTGGTGGATGTGGTCTGGGGGACTCATGGTTGGCATCGTCCTCACCATGCTCGTCATGCGCTTTCAGTTCGGACAGAATGCAGGCCTAACCCTGCTCGCCATCTTGTTCTCCTTCCTCTTCTCTCTCGTAGGAGCAGAATGCTCAGGACGCGTGTCTGTGAACCCTGTGACAACCCTCGGCAACTTCGCTCAGCTCGTCTTTGGAGGTGTTTCGAAGGGCACGGGCTTGGCACCAGCGGCGAACCAGCTGAACAATGGGCTCACAGGCATGATCACTCTTGCTGCGTCCGAACAGGTCGCCGACATGCTGAGTCAGTCTCCTACCACTCATGATGCGGACAGGACTTAGCTTGACATTACGCGATGAATAGGTGATCTCAAGACCACACACCTTCTCGGTGCATCTCCACGCGTACAGCTCTACGCACAATGTTGTGGAGCCCTGGTCTCGGTCTTTCTTTCTGCAGGGATGTACATCGTCTTCGTGAAGGCGTATCCCTGCATCAACACCCTCACAACGTCCACCTGCGCCTTCCCCGCTCCCGACGTCGGCGCCTGGCGCGCAGTGTCCATCGCAGTCTCCTCGCCGTCGCTCCCCATCCCGCGCTCATCTGGAATCACTGCTATATGCCTCGGGGCATTCACGATCGTGTCGACCGTCGTAAAGTATCGCTTCGTTCGCCCCGAGAGGCGAGAGTGGTTCCCGAACTGGAACGCCGTGGGTATAGCGTTCATCTTGGGTCCGTTGTGCACGTACCCGATGGCGATGCTCTTTGGGAGTATCGTTGTATCGGTATGGCGCAAGTACTGGCCGGCGGGCGCGGTGATGTATTGCTACGCGGTTGCGGCTGGGATGATTGCTGGGGAAGGACTTGGAGGGATTGCGAATGCCGTCTTACAGATCGCCGGAGTGGCGGGTTCAGCGAAGGGCACTAGTGTCGGATGTCCGATGGACATGTACTGTGGATGATCAGATCGCATTCGCATTTTCAACAGAAACATGTATGATACAACGCCACGCTAGATAGATACAGTTGGTTGAAGTCACGCTCGATCAGGCTGAACCACCATCACAATTCATCCTAGCCTCGGCTTCTTGCGAGACGCACCAGCCACGTTCCCTCCGCCGCTCATACTGGCAAAGCTAGCTGCGCTCCCCGCCTTTGCAGAACGATTCGAATGCGAACGTGAATGAGAGAGCTGCTGCGAGAGATGCGCGTGAGCGGTTACCTGTACCTGTGACACCTGAGCGGGCACTTGTGACCCTCCTGCTTGCATAGGCATCATGGACGGTGCGTCGTCTTGTGTGATTCGCCGGTGCGGCGGATAATTGTGCGAAGGTAGAGATTCAAATGTGCTTGCAAGATGAACATCAGATGAGCACGTCAAAGAAGAGAGAGTATGATCACACACTTGCGCGTAGGAAGGGGCTCGACCTGGAACCACCTGTGCTGGAGAGCTTCGGATGCTGTTAGACGCTTGTCTGGGTCGTAGGCGAAGAGATGGCTGAGAAGGTCTGAGCCTACGGAGTCGCGTACTCGCGACTGACTCCATTCCGCAAGACGGTTATTGTAGCTGGAGACAGTGAATGAGCATGCTGCGCCAGATATATGGACCGTCGTCTTACTGGTCGAGACGCCGCATACTCTGGTATTCAGGAAGGTCCTTGATCTTCGCCCAATCACGTTCTACGGGGTGTTAACAATATAAACCAAGCGAGATACGGACATGCACAGCATACCAGAAGGCGTTCCGAGAATCTCGAAGATCTTCAAGAGCTGGTCCTTTTGAAATGGGACGTTCTTCTTGGAGTCGAGCTTTGCTTCTTCGCCCTTAAAGATCGGTCGGAGACTGGCGAGCTCGGCCATAACGCAGCCTACGGCCCAGATGTCGATGGCCTTGTTGTAGTGTTTCGCACCGAGTAGTAACTCCGGCGCGCGGTACCAGATGGTTACGACAACCTTGTCACCGGCGAACAAGGGTTGTAGAGGTTGATGAGTGAGGCGAGCAAGGCCCAAGTCGCCAATTTTGACGACGCCGGAGGAGGTGATGAGGATGTTGGCAGGCTTGAGATCGCGATGGATTATGTGGGCATCGTGCAAGTAGAGAAGGCCGTTCAAGAGCTGGTAGGTGAGTGACTTGAGAACGGCGATGGGGATGGTGTTGCGTAATGTCTGGGAATGGTGATGGATCACTTGCTGGATAAGATTGAGTGTGTATATATTGTGAGAGAAGAGAGAGGAGGTGGCGTACGAGGAAGTCGTGCTCGGCATAGTCGAAGACCATGTAGATGGACTTGTCCTCAAGAATAACCTCTTTGAGAGCGACGACGTTTTCGTGAGAGATTTCCCTATTCAACTGTTGGATGTTAGTATGAATGAGATGGGGGAGGAGGGAGGTGGCGGGTACTAGTACTGACTGCAATTTCGCGGATAGCACTCTGGCTGATGCCGGTGTAAGTGACCACATCGCCCTCCTTGTCCGGTTTGAACTTCTTGATAGCGTGTATGCGACCGTCTGCGTCCTTGCTCTGTGCCTTGTAGACGCGACCGTAGGTGCCAGAGGAGATGAAGCCGAGGATGGAGTACTTGTCTGTGACGCGTTTGCGGGCAGCGTCGCGCTTGGCGCGGTACACGCGCATAGGATCAGTGACGAGGATGCATTCGTCCAGCATCGGAAACCGTGGTCAGAGAGCACATCGTCGCGGAGGTCGACGTTGACGTTGACCAGACGCGCGCGAACTTATGTAGGCAGCAGCAGCGAGGGCGGGTGGCGATGACGCGCTCGTTGCCTTAACCTTCCTCCACGATGACCTCGACTGCCACGATGGCCGCCTCGCACGATAGCTTCATGTTCACCGTTGGCAAGCTCGGTACGTCCGTCGTTCTCCCTGTTCGTTCGCCGCCGCTGAGTCCTCGCTGTGTGCTCAAGATGCTGGAATGGCCGTGAGCGTCCCCCATCCCCCATCCCCCATCCCCCTCCTCCGCAGTCCTAACCTCACCATCTCTTCATAGATCCTCCTCGGCGAGCGGGCCCATCTCATCGAGTTCCCGTCCCTCCTCCTCCCCCCGGGTGTCACGACAGGGTCTATAGTCAACATCTCCGTGCAAAGGAACGTCTCGGAGGAGAAGAAGAGGGAGAACGAGTTTTGGAACTTGCAGAACGATATTCTGGATGCATTTGGTACCCAGACTCCAGAAAATCCCAAGCTCGAGGTGCGTGTCTCTTCCTTGCCCCCGCCCTTCCTCTCCCCACCATCTCCCAGCTTCGCAATGTTACCCAAACCTCGGTCACCCTCGAATGGCCACGGCTCGAGCTCGCGACCGCCAAGCTACGCTCCCTTGATCTCTACCGTGACCGTCAGCGCGTCGCCGCCATTCCTTCCCCCATGAACAACACATCCACAAAGGTTTCTGGCCTCCAACTCGACACCGAATACACTTTCCAACTCGTCCTCCGTACTACCGCCGGCGTCTACCCTTCCAACTTACTTCGCATACGTACTCACACCATGGCCGACACCTCTGGCATCTCCGTTTGCTTTGGAACGGTGGAAGACGACGTGCTGCTCGAGAACGCCAAGATGGCCCTCCGCGAGATGGGTGCCAAGTGGAGCGACAAGATTCAAATCGATACCACACACTTTGTCTGCACCACTCCTGCATCAACCCCGAGCGCCGCGCCTGTCACGGGCGGCATAGTTACAGGTCCTGGT
This sequence comes from Fomes fomentarius, assembly GCA_022606135.1. Lineage (NCBI taxonomy): Eukaryota > Fungi > Basidiomycota > Agaricomycetes > Polyporales > Polyporaceae > Fomes > Fomes fomentarius. The sequence goes on along the minus strand of JABYQN010000011.1, from coordinate 45,114 downwards.
GTTGAATATCAGAAGGCACTCCAGCTCAGCATACCCGTAGTTCAGCCCCAATGGGTTCTCGCATGTCATGCGGAAAAGAAGTGAGCATTCGTTCTCCCTCTCTTCATCCACCTTCCTCGATTGACCACATTCAGGATGATGCCCATCCGCCCCTTCTACCTCGGCGAGAATCCGTCCTCACCCTCACACTTCCGCCCTCAATCCATGTCCCAAGCGAGCCTCGCCCAGCGCAGCGCGACCTCTTCTCCAACCCAACAAAAGGCTGTAAACCGCCAGTCACTGCCGCCCCAGCGCGTCTCCGCCGTGTCTCCTCCCGCTACCTCCCCGACCCAAGCGGCAGGGCGCGCAAGCACGCAAAAGATACCAGAGGAGCGCGAGCCGGTGCCAGAAGAGGAAGACAACGAAGACAACGACGACCATCCAGGTCGTACACGCAAGGGTACGATGAGCAAAAGCTTCCGCTTCCCGTCACCTAATACTGCGCAACCTCCTCCCCCTGTTCCTCCTGTCCCTCCCACTATATCCGTCACGTCCGCTGACGAGCATGAACCAGCGCCCCATGAAGAAGCGCCTCAGACTCCACCAAAATCTGAGGGTCCTGCTGCGTCGAAAGATGCGGACTCCGAGTTCACAACTGTCGGCGTTGTTGCGCCTTCGAGTGTCGAAGTGCCTCCGCCTCCGCCAGTAGATAAAGAGCGCCCTTTGGGAAGCGCCAACGATCTCGACGATGATGTCGGGGAGACAGAGGAGATATCTTTGAACTGAGTGTTCTCATTGTCATGCGCCGTGATAAGATATGTAACGTCACTTTCCTTGGCCACTGCAGTAATCAGATAACGTGCTACTGAAACATACCGCCTCGCGAAGCCAAGGTCAGTGGATCACATCTGTCTGCTGACGGACCCACAGATAGGTGAACGGGCCGATAAATCCATCCGTCCTATGCAAAGGTTTACGTTGGCTTCTGTTGCAGGTGCAGCACTACATGTGGTGTGCCGGCATCTCGTACATGTCTGAGACGGTCAGAAATTCCTGTAATTCAGCGCGTTCGTGTGGGTGTAATCTTTGCGCTGCCACTCTAACCGCATCACTGCTATCGAGCCTTCCTATTGCATATTCAGAACACGGAGGCAGTCGCGAAGCGGCTTATGTGTCGTAAAGCGCGCGCTCGGTCCCAGTGACCGAGGCCAACTGCCGACTGTATATATACTGGTTGCTTTTTAGCAAGCTCATGCCGTGCTCGCCCCCTGCAGCCGTCGGACCTAAGGTCGGAATTGTACTTGCGAGCGAGCACAGACACTGATACCAACGCAATTGTACAGGTAGCAACATGCCGTTCGTGCTCGCGTCGCTCTTCCTATTCCTCTTGCAATGTCTGCCAGCATCAACCCTATCTGCGGCGGCTGTGAAGAGTAGAGGCACAGGTATCGCGCCCAAGGTGTTCATAATAAGCATGGCAAGTACGACAATTCCACCATCTACCACAGCCCCTCACCGTCCTGCCCCTAGTTCGCTCCCGAAGCTAATGTCTGGTACGGAAGCTCATGTTTCAACATCCTCGAGCACAATATCACTGTCCCTGGCTTCTCGCCTCTCTTCTCCCAAGCAAATTGCACACGAGATGGATCCATCTGTCAACTAGTGACCGGAGAAGCCGAAATCAACGCGGCCTCAACGATTACCGCCCTCGTCCACTCTCCTGTCTTTGACCTGACTCACACCTACTTCCTCATCGCCGGGATCGCAGGCATCAGTCCCAAGCTTGGCACTATCGGGGGCGTCACTTTTGCGCAATACGCTGTGCAAGTCGCATTGCAGTACGAGTTCGATGCTCGCGAGAAGCCGTCCGAGTTTCCGACAGGCTATGTCCCTCAAGGTTCGGTCGCTCCCGGACAGTTCCCGCAAACCATTGCTGGCTCGGAGGTCTTTGAGGTCAACGCCAACCTCCGTCATTGGGCCGTTGAGCGAGCCAAAACCGCGAAACTCTTCGACAACGAACAATCGCAACAGTACCGCGCCAACTACGCTAGCAATCCCGACTTCGCTGCAGGCGCAGCTCTACCATCAGTCGTCGCGTGCGACACCGCAACTTCCGATGTCTTCTGGTCAGGCAATCTGCTCGCTACCGCTTTCGAGAATACCACCGATCTCTTCACGAACGGTACTGCGACGTATTGCACGACGCAGCAGGAGGACAACGCCACACTAGAGGCGCTCCTCCGCGGAGCCGCCGCTGGTCTTGTGGATTTTTCGCGCGTCATCATCATGCGCACTGGGTCCAATTTCGACAGGCAGTTTGATGGCCAGGCCGCGGCAGAGAACCTGTTCCGAGACAGCCTGTCGGCTAGCTTCGAGGTCGCGCTTCAGAACATACCCGCTGCTGGTGTTCCTGTCATTGAGGGCATCGTGTCGGAATGGGATACGAGGTTTGAGCGGGGCATGCAGCCTAGCAACTACATTGGTGATATCTTCGGGACGTTGGGGGGAACGCCGGACTTTGGCCCAGGGAGCATCTTTAATTGAGAACCTGGGTCAGAATGGTCATCTCTGCGCCGTCGGACAAGTGGTCTCTCTACAGGTGTAATATTGTGGATGCCTGTCTTCCGAGTCGTAACCTCACCATGGTAATTACCTTCACTGAGGTCTAACCTAGTCTTATGAATTTCTCGTTGCACTCCTGCACCTTTCTCTTTCAGCGGTGTGTCAAGTCTCAGGCTCTTGACGACTCTTGTGAACGCAAGGGCGCCATGAGCAACAACTTTTTTCTTCCCGCCACGCGTCGCGCATCCCAACACTCGTCCGCAGAAAATCTCGTCTCGCTCACCGTCGGAGTCGCTTTAGGCTGAGATCTCACGGCCTCAAGTCTGCTGACGGTCGCGCACTCCTGTAGCACGCTGCACTCTACAGCGGCTCAACGACAGCGCAAAGAACGTGACATTGTTGCTGGTTCACGCATCTCGCGGTTACCACGCGTCGCCCCCGCGGCCGTTCTATCCTACTACGGTGCACTGCAGACCGGATGAGACGGGGATGGTGATGAGACGGGGCCCACGAAGCGCACGAGGACTACCGCAGCACGAGATACAACTTCGCACACGCGGCAGCGCCTTGGCTGTTGGGGTTAACGCTTCAACAGAACTCATTCTGCCCTGACATCCCCCTACCATGGCTCTTTCGTTGTCCTGGCCCGGAAGATACTACTTCTATCCTATCGGAAACACCTCTGCCGTGTGTCTCACTCGCGATGTCTCTCCCGACAAGGCTACCAAAATCCTACTGCTTCCCTGCGGAGATCCAAGGCATGTATTGTATACTATATTCTGCGAGCCACAGAACCGTAAGTTTCCCTTGTATCTGACTGACTCTCGCTTACTGGTCATCCTCCATCGTGATCGTGATCGTGCAGTACGCAGAAAATTGGACTTCACCTGTTGTGATTTCGATCCTGGCGTGCTGGGTGCGTTCTTGGTCTTCCTATCTGACGTCAGACTCTCCTTACTGACATTGACCTAGCGAGGAATACTCTGCTACTGTGCATGATTCTGGATGATGTCCCTGCCTTGATCATGTGGAACATCTTCTTCCACTTCTATGTGGACCGTGCCACAAACGCTACCCTCCTCTCCCAGTGCCGGAAGCTTCTCCACGCCTCCTCTACCATTGATGATTGGCGATCTTCCACGTATGGCTCCACGATCAGGGTCGGGACAGCCCACACACTCGCAGAATTGCGGCGTTACTGGACGCTCTATATGAATTTTGAGGCCACGTCAAAGCCAACCATCACTCGTGCTCAGGAGCGTGTCGGCAAGGTCCGCGAGACTGTTATGCGTCACTACGCCCACGGTTCTTGGAATGTCTCCTCCACCCGCTCCTCAGGGCCCCTCATCACGGTTGCAATCTCATCCGATCTCTACGCAGAGCAGTTCAGGCGATTTTGGAAGACGGGAACGACGTATACGAGCCAGCGGGAAGCCGCCACAGCTACATACCCAAACGCGACCTTCTTCTATTCCAAAGCAGGAGAGGGTTTCAACGTCCAATACGGTACAGACCCTATGGCTCCCTTCCATCTCGCTCCTGTCTTCGGCAACGCAAATCGCAAACCCGTCGTGGGCGATCTGGTTGCTGCCGCGCGTGCTCAATTCCGCGACTGGTGCGTCGCATTCCGACGGGCTACCGCCGTTCAATCAGACTTTCCTGTCGTTCGTGTCTTGTTGGGAGAAGCTGTCGCTGTTGCCCGAGTACTCCATGCTCACGCGCACAGTCAGAAGCTAACGTTCCAAGGAATCACTGTGGAGCCATGGACGACCCGTGTGTTAGAGTTGGACAAAGGAGAGTACGGGGTCCACAATGCTCCAACGTGTTTCGATGTGATCGATACGTCCAACTTGTCAGACTATGTCGGCCTGATCAACATCTTCCTGTCTACGATTCCCTTGCTATCCAGCACCATGCCTAGCCCCGTTCTATACACCGAGTCCCTCCTCTCGCAACAATCTGGGTTCGAATCGACTATGGAGTTCCGGAACAAGCTCTTCGCAGATCTGTCCTCCGTGGCCCTGCTTCTAGACCTTGTACCAGTTGACGCCTGGTCGGGCTTCACGACGAGGAACAACACACACGAACTGATATTGCTGTCAGTGCGGACGCAGGCGGGTTCTATCCGGCAGTATCACCAACCCCTCACTTGGAAGCGTCTACAGAGTGCGGATTCACAAACTGAGGGCCGCAAGACCTTCGTTCCCATATCTGTTGATACCCACACGTTCGCCGACCTCCTGCACGACGTGTACTGCCACCTCTTCGCAGACCAAGACATCATTTCTATCCTCTCTTCTACGAGCCAAGAGGACCAGCAGAGTACTTTACTGCGATCTCAGATTCCGAGCCTGGCCATTTCGTGCGAATCCTTCGTCATCCTTCTTCACTTGGTCCGTTCGCACCTGCAAATTCCTGCCGGTGCGTGGTCGGAGACTATGTCCTTGTTAGTCGATCGTCTCCACCACTATCACCCCAACGATTCTTCCATGTTCGCTCTGAGCAACAGAGAGCTTCACGCACAACTCCTCCGTTACCGCTTGTACATATACCCGGGGATAGAGCAAGTCGGACGGCCGTCTCTTGGGCGACTATCCCATTGGGAGACACCCATCCCTCCACTTGTGCGCGTTTACCTCACCGTTCCACGGAGTAGGTTGATGCTTCTCAACAAAGTGGTTGACGGGAGACCGACGCCATGGTTGCAATGCGTCGTACGTTCCCCGCAAGATGGCTTTGGCGAACACATCTTTCAATCAGTTGATGCTGCATTTGCGGTAGTCGTGGAAAGCGGACCGGCGTCCAGTCCGGAGATAACTCTTCAGGAGGAAAGAGATGGGCGTGGAGACACCTCCCTTGTCGTCTCCTTCGTCGTCCCGACCATTCTACTCACTGGTGCTAGGGATCCAAATTCGGTCCTGGTCGCACTTTCTGTGCGACCCAGTCTTGCGGCCGTGACGAAATTGGTGCCTGTTCTAGGCTTAGCACTCGTGGTATCTAGCGCCGCCATCAACGACACACATTCCGTACACATAGCCCCCGAACATCCCCTCTCAGAGTCTTCTCAGCCGCATTTGTCGGGAATGTCACGTACGACGGCCACAGGAGACGTGGGAACTCACCAATACGTTCACGTCGACCTAGATGCTGGACAGAGAAGCGTAAAAACCTTGACTGCACGACTACAGGTAGACGATCACAGAGCGAAAGCCGCGTTGGGCACCGGAGCCACGCCACTGGTTACACACATATCTCCGTGCAGCATGCAAGTCCAGCTGGGACAACGCACACAACGCATTTGGTTCCCATTGCCTGTAGCACACTCTCAACCGAGGGTCCGGATCGCGCGCAAGTCTTCATATCTCGAGGTGTGTTGTTAAATGCTCGTGGCATACTAGTGTCGGACTGACACCTCGCATAGATTGTTGTGTGCCCCGCTATCCCATCTCAGGATCCCAACATGGCACTAGATCCGTTCCCTGTGTTCCAGTCGCAACAATCCCTTACCCCCACCAATGCACACCGCGTATCATTGGATCGACTTCCTGTCCTAGAGCAGAAGGGTGATCCAAAGTCCGCAGGATGGTATGGAATACATGTCAGCTCTCAACTGTCCTCTCGCCAGCGTCGTGTGAAGAAAGAAACGTCTAAACATGGAGATACCATGATCTATCTCAAGGATACCATACACGGCATCATGCTACGCGCCATGGGCACGGAGGGTAAACCTCCTGCAAGGATCTTCGCGTTACTTGACGATAACACGAACGACTGCGACACGTTCATCTTTGTCAGCCATGTCCGCTACGATCTCTCCAACCATACCATGGTTTGCGACGCATTCGTTCTCAATCTTTTCCCGGACTTGATGCCCATCATCGATGCGCCGTTCAAGCGACTCGTGAAACCTGGTGCTGCCGTGCACTATCGCGTCTTCGGAGGGGAGACGAAAGCTTGGAAGCATCTCCTCCCAGCCCTTGTTGAGCGGTGCCGCACGAGCTGGACGCATGGACCGAACTGCGAGTATGCTGCCAAAGGCCGGATACCACTAGAACTGGAGAACGGCGAGGGCGACCCTTTGTGCAGCTGTGGTAGAGGGAAAGACGTGGAAGGCATGCTACGCGGCGGCGGTGAGCTGTGGAAGAAGTTTGCGCCGTTCGTAACGCGGATTGCGCTCTCGCCTCTCTTCGCAGTCTCGTACCTTGAACCTGTGCTCGATCGTGACGTATTCGAGTCCCCACTCACTCTCGACAGGATGAAGATAGGCTCGACGTCGAGTTCGAGTTCCGCGGGGCCGGTATCCACCTCTACAACGCCATTGGGATGTTGCAAGAAATGTGGAAAGGAAGGTGATATACGTGCGGAGCTCCGAAGATGCTCGCGCTGCAAGTTGGTCTGGTATTGTTCAGAGACGTGTCAGAAAGGGGATTGGAGGAATCACAAGCTGTCTTGTACTACTACCTGAGGATAGTAGCCACAGTAGAACGTTGTGCTCATACATCAGGAAAATATGGTTCGAATAGTTCGCGATAGCGCGCCATGGCGAGCGTAGAGCGTGATAGTATGGGTGGCATAAGATGCGAATGTCACTTTGAATGTGCCTGTGTGTTGATAGTCTCGGTAATATAGTTGCAGTCTCATCATGCACCGTGAGGGCGCGTTTGGATTCAGAACGGAGTGAAAGGCGCGACAGAACTCCTCCTGCAAGTCGTGAGGTGACCGAGCCCATCTCTTGAGAAGAGCACGTATGCATATGCGCACGTTGCGAAGGCCGCTATACGCACACCAACGACAACGTCGGCTCGCTGACACCGTCCAGCAGGCGCGCCATTTTCGACGAGCGGGCACCGGCCGCGGGGGTATGACACGTACTTGCATTCCTCCTCCGCACGCGCAAGGGCGCGGCGTGTGTCTGCGGTAGTAGTCCCAGGTTCACCCAAAGCCGACAGAGGCACCGAAGTGAGCTGGCCATACTTGTCCCGCAACGCCCCAGAACCATTATTATTGCCTGCGTCGCTCACGAGGCGGGGTCGTCTAAAGACTCCAGGTCTGTGTATGCCATAAGTATTGATGCACAATCATGGAACTCGTACCTGTTGAAGAACTCGTTGAAGCAGCCGGTCGAGAATCTCTTCGTGATGAACCGTGTTGTGCCGCGCAGAGATGAGAGATCTACTACGTCTGGACGCGCAGCCTGAGCGACGCAACCGGGATGATTCTCCGCGTTCGAACTTTGGTTGCAGAGGGCCGACGAATTGTGGTCTCTCTCTCTCAACCTCAGGGTTCACGTCGGCGTGTCCGCAGCGAGTGCTCGAACTTCAGTTACTCTTCTTGATGAACGTCTCTATTGCTACATAGGACTTCTCGAACATAATGCGTGTTCTTGGGGTACAACATACAACATACAATACCGACAGACGATAGCTAGAGGTGGTGTGCAACGTAGAGAGCAACCTCTAGTTGGAATCTTCTGCATCATTCCGCGCCGCGGGCTTCTTCCGTTGTGCTAGGAAAAACATCCGATGAACAGGAGGAACACGGGGAAGCCACCGAGACTTACTTCGCCTTGTCTGCCTCTTCTTCGCGGCAGCCTTCCGCCCCTGCACAGCCTTCTCAAACTCCTGGTCCTCCGCACCCTGCCGTCGGTTCTCCTCTAGGATCTGCAGTTTATGATGATGAGTACTCGGAAGAGAGATCACAGCGTCTGAATGAAGGCATAACGTACCTGCTCGAACTCGTTCAGTTCCGCGTCCGGTTTGTTCGCAGACTTGTTCGAACGAGCCTGTGTGCAACAGTGTCACTCTCGAGCCACCTCTACTTATACAATAGCAGACACACCTTCTGCAGGATCTCCTGGAAGCGCTGGTAGACAGGCTCCTCGCGCAGCTTGTCGCGGTAGAATTGCAGACCTTCGATGAGCTTCTTGACAGACCGGTCCGACTTGAACGGAAGCAGCGACAAGCAGTATGCGATGTCGCGCCACTGCCGCGGCTCTTCGGAGAGACGGAAACGCTGGCAGAGCTTCTCAACGATGTTCTCTGCTTGCTTCTCCTGCGGACGGAAGTTGGAAGGGTGAGCATGCGATGTGACTGCGAGGACTGAAGGAACGAACCTTCTCGATGAAGCCGAAGATGTACTTCATCGTGCTCTGGAATGCCTCCTCGTCAATAGAATGCGCGCCGACCGACAGGTGACTGATGACTGTATAGAACAGATGAGCAAGCACATTTCGTGGAGAACGGCGAGCGCTTACCGTCGGGGAGGTTGTTGTAGATCGCGTTGTCCTTCGTTGAGAGCTCCGAGAAGAACAGCTTCGCGAGGTCCGAGATGCGCTCATCCGAATCCTCAACACACTTTGCCATCTCACCCATCTGACCTTTGACCTTGACCATACCATTCAGTATCAAGTGCGTCAAGACCATGAGTGTGTTCTTCTTGACGACCATATCCGGGTCGCGCAGTCCCGTGTAGAGCTCGTCGTTGCTTTCGTCAATGATGCTGCTAAATGAGACGGCGACGTCGCCAAGGGCGATGACGATGTTACTACGGATACTAGGGTCATTGGACGTCTCGAGGATCTTGAACAGGAGGCGGTGGTTGGCCTCGCAATATTGTGAGCTGACACATAAAAACTTGCTGAACGCGAGCGTCGCGGCTGCACGCAGGGTACGGTTCTAAACGAAAACACGTCAGTTGACAATCGAAGGCGTGTTCGCATGAGGGACGACTCGCCTTGAACTTGTGGGGGCTGCCGCAGATATGCACGAGCAACGGGCCGAAAGTCGAGAGGAGCGAATGCGCACCATACAAGAGTTCGACCTCCCGCATGGTCGCTATCCGCTCGCCAATCTCGTCTTCCGCGTTGCCTGCAACCTGGTCAAGTTCCTCCTGATCCTTTTTGGCTTCTGCCCCACCGATCTTCTCAGCTACAAGAAACGAATGATCAGCTGTAGTCGCGACTGCAGCGCGCTGACACCCACCAAGCTCCTTCTCGTGTTTCTGCCTCTTCCATTCGCGCTCGACAAGTTCGAGGAAGACGATCTGCTTGATCGCGACGTGCCCAACGACGAATAGGAGCTGGCTCAGCTCGAATGCGTCGCCGGTGTCATCCAACTGTGATGGAGCTTGTGTGCTGTCGGGGTCGACACTTTCCTCGTCCTCTTCCATCGCGTCTGTGTCCTTCTCCTTGGGATCCCGCGAGGCGGCCGCGGCGCCGGATTTGCGGCAGAAGACGCGTCGAGTGAAGTTCTTGATGAGGCTGCTGCAGAGGAGATCCGGGCGCTCGCCGAGGGCGTAGATGGTGTTGATGGCTTGTTCGGCCATGGGGAACCACTCTTTGGAGCGGCACGGACGCTCAATGGTCTCTTGTAACTTCTTGAAGAGAGAGTTCTCCATGTCGAGGCGGAGTGTTTTATCGAGAAGAGAACCTGGATGACAGGATGAACGGCCGTTCATGGCTCTGAGTTGGACGACGCGTACGCACCCTTCACTTTCTTGGCACTCCCGTTGAGTCGCTGTAGTGCGACGCACGTATAACGCGCTAGAGTCAAGTCACACTATACGGTGATGAGCCAAATTCTGCGTAGAATGTCAACATAACTCACTGCGCCCAGTTTGCCCAAGCCAACCTTCACGAGGGAGTCGACACGGTCAGCGACGATCTGCCTCTTCGCGAGCGCGAGCATGCCAAGGATGATGATGGCTCCTCTCCGCTGCGCCCGAGGAAGGGCTCGGTCAGAACCTGGAGGCGCGTCAGATGGGAATATGACGAAGGAGGAATGGACGTACTGTAGACCTGCCATAGCTTCGTGACGATATCTTCGTGAATGCTGCCCTCCTCCATCAAGTGGCGCATCATCTCCTCCAAACTCGTCAGCTCAGCAAGAGTCGCGTTGTACGTCATCCTGCAACTCACATCAGTCGACTGGAGACACTTGTAAGAGAAACGACATACTCAATCATGTTCTTCGCGATACGGTTCACCTGCTGCTTCGGGTCGAGGTTCTGAATGGGCTCGAAGAACATGCTCTTGTAGCACTCGAGCAGCTTCAAGCGGACGCTCTTGACCTCCCGCCCGTCCTCGCCCGTCGAGTTATTGTCCTTTGCCCAGATCAGGTGCAGCATCTTCTTGATCCCCGCCTCGGCCGCGTCGAACTTGTACTCGTACGAGATGCGGAAGAACTCCATTGCCTCGTGCACCTCGGCCTTGCTCTTCGACGCGAGCAGCTGCTGCACCGTCCTCATTCCCTCCTCAATATGCCGGATGAACTCGAGCGCGTCCAGGCAGTACTTCTTGCGCAGCCTCACCTCTAGGTGGTGCTGCTCGTTCAGCGCACCGAGCGCGGCCGCCTCATTCGTGAGTGCCTCAAGGTCGATCTCGGATTTGCGCGGCTTCCTCTTGCTCTTCTTCTTCCGCGGCCGCTCTGCGACCTCGGAGTCGGAGTCAGATCCCATCCGGACGTCCCCATCATCGTCTTCCTCGATCTCTGTCTCCTCGCCGTCCACGTCCATCTCCTCCTCGGCCTTACGCTTCCTAAGCGAGAGTCAGCCTTTACAGACACGAGGACAAATATGCCACACTGACGAATTGCGCTTCTTCTTCGGCGCACCCTCCTGCTCGTTGCCGCCATCCTCTCCATTCCCGTCCTCTTCGTCACCTTCCTCCTCCTCAGCCTCGTGCTCGACCGCCTTCCCGACTGCGCCCTCCATCGCTTCAAGCATCTCGGACACCTCCCGATATCTGTCCTTCCACTCCGTCTCGCTCAGCAGCCCGCCATACATGCCATAAGGGTGTGTCAAAATCAGACGCTCAAGCAAGCTAATCGCGTTCTTGCGGACGCTGCTCGTCTTGTCCTCGAGCGCATCCACCGCGGCACGCGTCATCATAAGCCGTTGCTGGGGATACTTGGCACTCAGGTCGCAGAGGCGTGCGAGGACCTTGAAGACCTGCACACGTGTGTAGGACGAGATATCCATTGTGCGCTCGAGGAGCAGGCCATAGAGACCACTGATCTGCTTGAGGTGCATGGACTTGTTGGACGAGTCGTCTCCGTCCTCGGGTACCTCGGAGAGCTCGCGAATGATGTTGCCTATGACATCGACGAGGGCATTGCGCATACTATAGGACTCGGAGTCGAGCTGGGAGAGGAGGAGGGCGAGCTGCTTGAGGACTTGACGGGGGTTGAGCTCCGAGTAGCGGATGAGGAAGCGGGAGAAGATCTTGGGGCCCTTGGTGTCCTGGACGCTGAAGGACTTGGCTGCGACTGTGCGGAGAAGTTCGTCGCCGAGCTGTGGGTGGTCGAATTCGCGGGCGAGAACGTCGAGGCATTCGGCCATGGGCTCAGCGAGGTGCTCGGAGTACTGGAGGGCTTGCTGTATGGATATGGAGGCGGCGAGGCCATGGCCGTGGTGCTTGACGGCGAGGCAGATGGCCTTGTAAACGCCAGCGCGGATAGGCTGGAGTTTCATATACTGCTCGTTCTCTGCGATGTTGTAGACTGGACGAGTGACGCATCTGTGTGGAGGTGGTGAGAAGGGTATTGAGGATAGAAAGCGGCACAGAATGTGAAGACGGGGAAGGAGAGATGAGGAGGAGGATAGGGAGGAAAATAGAGGAAGAAGTTCGGTGAGGAACTTACGCGATGAAATTGTCGCGCTCTCCGGTGGTCTGCCATATCTTCTGGGTCTTGAGACGGAGGACTTTGGCGATGAGGGCAAGGGTGGGAGGGATCTGGTCAATCCAGGACCAGCCCTCATGTGGCTTGCGTGGAGCGGGGCGGGAGGTGGGGGCCTTGGGACCGCGTCCGCGCTTGGGGCGGGGGACTGGGGTAGGGGGTTCTTCCTCACCGGATGTGTTGACCTTCTCTGCAGCAAGAACAGCCCAGTGAAGAAGGAATGCATAGAGTTCGAGAGGGAGCTTGTGGGGCATAAACGTCTGTTGATCGTCGTCGTCGAGATCGCGGGTGGTGGCCTCGAGCTGGGCCTGGTATGCGGATGAGATGGAGTCGATGATATTTGTTATGTGGGTGCCTTGGAGAGAGGAGGTGTTCTTGAGAAGAGAGCGGAAGGCATCGAATACGGCGGGATCTGTGATGTTGTCGGAACTGTGGGCGAGAGAGACGACGGCAGATTGGAGGACATGGTGAGCAAGGGCAGGAGAGGAGATGTCTGTTTCGTTGTCGAAGGAGTAGCCGGACGGGTCCTGGGTGAGAGCTGTGAGCTCTTCTTGTATGTCGAACGAGTCCATGAGCGTGGGCGGAGGGTACCGGTAGTAGGAGGAAGAGGGAGGAGTGGGTGGGAGGAGGCTTCAACCGCGTTCGCGTCGTCACACCCGCGTCCGTCACGCGAATGTGTCACATTGTTGCCTCGTGGACGACGGGCGTTGGAGATGAGAGTGAGCATGTACTGACTGAGACTGAGACTCTGAGTGTGATACGCTCCGTCTGCGCTCTGTTCAGGCGACATACTCTGATACCCTTTTCATCTCATCTGGGCCTTTGCCCGGCTCTCTCTCTCTTCTATGGCCCCTACTACTGCTACTCCCCCCGGCCTACAGGAGGCAACTCGGATCTCAACTGCCCACTGGCAAGACGACCTCCAGGCTCTCTTTGACCATGCAAAGGACCGCTTTGCGGATGTCGTCTGGGAGCTGCAGTCAGACGACGCAAAGCCGGGTGAGGAAATCTGGGGCCATAAAGGTATGTTTTTCTCTCTCCCTCCGAGCTCGTACTGACTGTGCTGGTAGCTGTTGTCTACGCCCGTGCTCCTCCCTCCTTTCAAGCTCGCTATTTCTCCTTCAAGCCCCCGCCTGCTCCCTCTCCTCTTCCTTACTCCTCTTCTCCCACCGGTTCCCTTCCCGCTCAGTCCGCACTCTCCTTGACTCTTGGTCTCGACTTCGCTTCCCCATCTCGTTCCCCTTCCCCTTCCCCATATCGTGCTATCTCCCCTTCTCCATCCACTAATCCCGCCAACGGCGCCCTCCTCCGATTACCCACCACCATCAACCCCACCATCTTCACCAATGAACTCGAGTACCTCTACACCGGCAAGGGCTGGGCCGAACAGTTCGAATTCCTCTTCGAGGAGAACCCTGAACAAGGCCATGGCACAGACGAGGCCCGTGTTGACAAGCTCCGCAAAGACCTCGTCTTCATGTGGCGTTCCAGACTCTACTCCGATGTCCGCATATCCCTCACCGGCTCCTTCTCGTCCACCAACCATGAAAGCGCGACCGCCATATTCTCCTCCCACCGCTTCATCCTTGCCTCCCGCTCTCCCTACTTCTCCACCCAGCTCCTCCAATGGGGCGTCAAGCACTCTCCTGGCGAGCCCCTCACCCTCAACCTCCCCTCTCCCCCATTCACCCCCGCCTCCCTCCACTTCACCCTTGGCTTCATCTACACCGGCACCCTCATCTTCTCCCATCGCACCTTCGACCTCGACACCGCCTTCCACATCATGCGCTCTGCCGCATACCTCTCCCTCGATACCCTCTATGACGAGATCCAGGCCCGCATCGTCCAGGAGATGCTCCACGGTCTCTTCCACGCCTTCCTCGAGTTCTCCGAGTACGAGGCTATCACTGGCGGCAAATGGGGCACCGGCGGTTGCAGATGCCGCCAATGCGCCCGCCGTGCTCCCCGCGTCCTCGAATTCTCCATCCTTGACGACGTCAAGAACCCCCACCTCGAACGCGGCGCCCGCCGCGCCCTCGTCGGCCTCTTTGGTGACGGCTGGTGCACCTCCGAGTTCGCTGCCCTCCCACAGAAGACGCGCGATGGCCTACTCAAGGGTCTCGCCAAGCGCACGACGCCAATGAACGTGTTTGCCTTGCTCGCCGCTTCCCAGGCTGCGCTCAAGAAACTCGATACCGTTATCGACACGTGGGGTGATACCGTGCGCGACATGGTCACAGCCGCACGCAAGACGATCGACGATGTCGTTGCCACCCAAGCCGCTGACTGCTTCGAACAGCCGGAATGGATGGAGATCATGGAAGCTGACGGTGTCAGGTTCGAAGACGGCGAGAAGGTGGAGATGCTTTTGGAATCGCTCAGGAGAGGCTTGAACGAGAAGAATGCTGCCATGGCCTATCAGGTGAGTGCTATCGACTTTTTTGTTACATCCCTCGCTCCTGCTCAGCTCGGCCCCGCGTTAGGCTGTCGTCGACTTGGTGCTGCTAAAGCCACATCCTACCGATCCCGAGGCAGCCCTACTATCGTCTACCTCTCATGTCCGGGTGCAAGCCGAGCAGGCACGCATGGACATCATCCGATACATCCGCAGACGCTGGCTCACAATCAAACAAGACGATGGGTTCGCTGGCCTGGAGCCCTGGGCGGCGAAAGAAATCGCCAATGGTGGGTCTCGTCCATATGCTCAACTCACGCGCATACTTACACCCTTTCAGAGCTGGAGCTCCCGAACGAACAAGAACTGCTGATGCCCGCGTCCCCGTCCTCGACAGCCCGAGGCGGCAAGCTCACCGTCCGGAACGGTCCCGTCTCGAAGATCGAGGACGGGTCAGATACAGTCAGCTTGCACTCTATGCGTAGCGTCGCCAAATCCGTCACTGGCCGCGACCTCGCCGTCCGATCCTCCGCCGCTTCCGTGCGCTCGGTCGCACGGAGCACGCACTCGACCACCTCCCGCCTCACGACGACGACGATCTCGCGCCGTGTCCCTCTCTCCCCAAGCA
Source organism: Fomes fomentarius (assembly GCA_022606135.1). Classification (NCBI taxonomy): domain Eukaryota; kingdom Fungi; phylum Basidiomycota; class Agaricomycetes; order Polyporales; family Polyporaceae; genus Fomes; species Fomes fomentarius. The sequence continues at coordinate 29,876 of JABYQN010000011.1, read as the reverse complement.
GTCTCAGGCCGGACTCGAAACTCACTCCGTCACATACCACGCCTTCGCCTTCGCGTGCCAGTTTGGCGGATACGGACCGCGCCAAGTCTCCTCTCTCGCCTAGCCCTAGTCCGATTCCCAGGAGTAGTCTATCTACTGCCGCTGTGCGCAAGAGCACTGCTTCCGTCCACTCTACCGCGACTACGGACAGGCCACCGCGACCGAAATCCGTGGCGGCGTCCATCAAGTCCACTCGCTCGACGGCGTCGACAATCCGCAGAGGTGTCGCTGGCCCTGGTCCATCCACACTGCGGAGCGTGTCGGGCTCCTCCCGAGCCTCGACGCTCTCCACCGCTACAACAAGCGCGAACTCGACCGCGTTCGAGACAGCCAGGTCAGAACTCACCCCCAGCAGCGTCGGCCGGACACGCAAGTCGTCTGCGGCGTCATCCATCTCCACCACCAGCGTGCACACGACGGGTGCTAGCACTCCGCGTGTGCCGAAGCGCCCGCCATCCGTCGCTTCGAGGACGACTCCATCGATCAAGGGTGGAAAGCCAATCGAACCGCCGAAACTCGGTGCTGTGGCAAAGCGTACCACTTCGACGGCGTCCATCCGGTCAACTATCTCCACCAAGTCGACGGCGACGCGGAAATCTGTCGCACGGTCGACGTCTGGAACTCCTGCTGCGTCAAAAGTGGCCACTTCTGCTGCGAAGACGAACGGCGAAGCGGATACTACTGCTGGGGGGACTATCAAGGCGAAGCCCAACACGTCCCCAGCACCATCAACAGCGCCAACAAAGTCTCACGAGAAACATGCAAGCGTCGTCTCGTCGAGCAGCATCTCGACCGTGCGCGAGTCGCTCAAACGGAAGTCCTCCGCCGACACTATTCGCGAGGGCGCCACTTCCCTCGAGAGCAGCACGACGTCCGCGCGGCTCCCACTCGGGGCCACGCTCGAAGTTGGGATCCCGTGCATCATCTCGTCCAAGAAGGCACGGTTCCGGGCATATGCACGGTACATTGGCGAAGTCGAGGGCGAGCTTGGGCCGTGGGTCGGCGTCGAGGTGCCGATGAACGACGCCTGGACGGACGACAAGCTGGACGGGCGGCAGTGGCACGACGGGACGTGGGGCGGGATCCGGTACTTTGACATCGGCGCGTCGTCTGAGTGGGAGTACGGCGGAGATTCGACGACCGCGAGGCGGAGGCGGAATGACTGGTTGAAATCGTTGGGCAAGGATAACAGCGGGAGGGGGAGCTTGAAGCGCGAGGGCGAGCAGCTGAGCGTGGAGCGGGCGAAGCGGCTGAGGAGCGTCTCGCCGGCGGTGTCGGACATGTCGAGCTCCGAGTCGAGAGGCCTTTTTGTGCGGCCACAGCAGGTGCTCTACGTCGTCGACGCGGTCGGGTCCGATCTCTGAGTACGTGGGTGTCCCGCGGAAGTATGTGTATACCTTATACCTTTCGCGTCTGCGTTTTTTTTTCTCGTGGCATGCGTATGCCTTGTGTTGTGTATGGTTCACCTCGCTCTGCAATTGCTGCTATGGAACTCAGAACACTTGTCTGGATCCGTCTGCCCAGATCGTACCCTAACCGCTAGTACCAATATACGCATGATTGCCTATGAACGTTTGGTTCCTTGTCCACACCATGGATGGGTTCCAGTTGGATGAAGACAAGTTGTAGTTATAGGACTGTCCCTCCCGGAGGCTGATCACGATTCGGATGAGTGTCTTGCTCCGATATGCTTTTCATCCATGTCAATACATGCCAGATCAAGATGCCCTTGGATGTAGTCAATGGTGTTGACTGCAGTGTGCCTCAGAGCAATCACAATGGCCTATGTCAAGCTCTGTGAAGTCTAATATATTGCAGAGAATAATACTATCCACCTATGTTGAGCTCTGTGAAGTCTAAGGGACTCCAGAGCTCAACACAGCAACTGTCTACAGTGCAGGAGTGCATGGGAATGAACTGTACAGTACTTCCAAACACAGAAATCAACAAAACATACAGAGACACTCAAAAAATTCATGGAGAGTGCAGAAGTCAATACATGAGCTAGTGCTCTCAACTGAGGTGCAGAGCACCTGTCATGACCCTGTGTGTGAATATTTTGCATAGTCACAGGTCGAATAGGGAAGGAGGGACAAATTGGCAAAGATAATGGTGCAGTGAAGGAATTAGGGAATGTGTGGAAGGATGAAAGGGAGTTACCCATGAAAGGAGTGGGTGGCACCCCCTAGAGCACATTCTGGGGGCTTGACCAGGGCACAGGACCTATGAGGTCCAACAGAACATACCATGGATTCTTGATGATCCTGTCCATCTTTGAAAGGTTGACGCAAATGCCACCACCCAAGGGCTATGAGAGGACAGCATATTGAGTCAGCTAGCAACCTACAAGTGCCACTTCAGCACTTACAGTGCTGAAGTGGCCCTCCGGACAAGGCTAGCTCACAAGTACTCATGGCTGCTCCAATGTCCATAATGGCAATCCTCGTCAGTGGGACTTTCACTGGCAATTCCTTCTCAGATCAGTGAACTGCCCCAATGTTCCGCGGTCCAACTGCTACATCAGCTCTATCTGGGTGTTGGTATCCGCAAGCTGTGCATCATGCGGTGACATCAACTCGAGGGGGACATCTTCAACCTCCGTCATCCGTACTCTCGGTGGCGGTGGCGGTCACATTCTCCGTGGGATGCTCATCCGTTCGTGCTCGACGTTGACAGAGCGCTCGGAGGCAAAGTCGCTGTGCAGTGAGTGTCAATGTGTCGAAATCATAGACTGCGAGGGTGATAACCCACACTTCCTGCATACCCAAGACCAAACCCGACTCACACTACACCAATTGATGTCAAGCCTGCTGGACTAATGCAAGCATTCAGAAGAGCTCACCCGAGTGCTATCACCATAAAAAGAACGCTAAGACAGGTAGCCTACTCCTTGCCCATGAGCAGTCTCAAATGGAACTCGTCGTGCTCCCGTTTCATCAGTCCCCCTCCACAAACATCAGCATGCCATGCCCCCTTCACAAGCAAGATGTCACTCGGATATCGCCCCTTGCCCTCCACACAGCACCAATCAAAGTCGATCAGTACCACCAGCTTACCCACAAGGAACACGTTCGGGGGCCGCAGATCTCCAAACACGAAGCCCTTAGCATGCAGTGCCTCGATAGCTTTCCGGAGCGAAGCAATGTGTACCGGATTGTCCAGGACGCCGTCGACCTACTTACCATCCACGTAGTCCATCACGACCACATACATCCCGACCGACTCGACCTCTTCACAGTAGTGCAGCTTCGGTGCCTGCGACATCTCTGCGAGAAGTTCATGCGCGGCGCGGTCATACGTCTTGGTAATTTTTACCACGACCTTGAACGGAGCCTGGGAATCGATCTGGGCGTTTGCAACAAAGACCGCCTTTAGGGGGAACTTCCGCGCCAGCCGTCGTGTGTAGGTGAGCGTCACGGTCTTGCCAGCTTTATCATGGTAGGTCCTGAAATGAGGCTCGATGATGGGGGGTGGATCGACGATGTGCATTGTACAAGCGGATGCGGGAGGACCAGGCCGAACCCCAACGACGGCCTTTTGCAGCTTGGGAACTTCACTCGACTTGATTAGTTCGGCGTAGTAGTCGTCCAGGGCCTGGAGACACATGCACAATGCACGGAACAGTGTCGCTACTTGATAGCCTGCATCGTCAAGCATCGAGCCTCGGAGCGGCACGGCCCTTCAATTATTCAATACCCACTTGCCTCGCAGTCAGATATGAGGAAGCCATCTTAGTTATTGGTAATGATGCGACACAAGCCTTTTCAAGACAATGGTTCAGTTCAGACCGGGAGGAGCAGGAGAGACAACAACATGTCGTAGTTGTGCCCGAACGAAGCTGCTAGATGAGCTTTGGACCCTTCGTCCGGATGTCTGAGATCGTCTCCATCGTCGTTCCAGTATAACTGCTTAAGACTTGAATGCCGAGTCTTAGTTGTGAACGCTGAGCGTCCTGTGCCGAGTCTAAAATCACAAGCTTGTTCAGAACCTCCTCGGAGCCTCAACGTCAACGTTCAACGCCAACAACCAACTGAGCCAAGCATAACGGCAAATGGTTCAATACATCGGCTCGCTTACTTCTACCACTGTTGCGACACACGCAAACTATTTGTACATCCACGTAGAACGTGCCCGCCTCACATCATGACACAGTTCGAGTCATCCTCGAGCTTCTGGGTCGCGATCCCCATCTCCGCGAACGTCTGCGGGCCCTTGTGCGGCAACTTCTGCTGCGTGGCCGGTTGAGCCTCCTGCAAAGGCTGTTGAGGAGGTCGCGACTGAGGCTGCTGAGGCTGCTGCCCAGCCCCACCAGCCCCAGGCCGTCGCAGTGGAGGCGTACCCGCGGGCCGCGGGGAGGACCCGGGGCCAGGACCCGGACCCGGACCCGGACCAGCTGAACCATATCGCTGGTGTGCAGGATGCTGGTGGTGGGCGTGGGGTTGTGCTGGCGGCGCAGCACTTGCAGGGTAGTTCGGTCGGGGGCTGTTCTGTGGCGGGTATGGACGTTGGGTCCCTCCTGGACCGAGAGGTACGCCGGGAGTGCCAGACGCTCGCCGGGGACCGTTCGCGTTTGCGTACTCGTTCAAGGGCGGGAGAGGTGCGCCTTGACCCATCCCCGGTGGTGAATTGGTGATGGCACCTTGCCTGTTCCATTCGGCGGGGCCGGGAGGCGGACCGCCCGCCGGACGACCGAGGGCGATGGAGTTCTTTCGAATGTTGTTTACGATCTGTGTGCGCTGCGTTGCAGGCATGGCTGGTACGGGGGTGCTCCTCCGACAGCTTCTGACCGCTGCTTCGCCTGCGTGCGCTTGCGGACGAGCTTTGCATCGGTAAGGTTCTCGTGCTGTTCGCGCGACAACGCCTGCGGTGTGGGCTGTGACAGAGCTTGCAACCGTTCCTGCGCGTCTGCGTTGCCGTGCTGTGCAGCCTGTGTATGAGGACAAACGCAATCATGTCAATACTTTTGTACATGCTTCCGGACGCAATGCGCTCGCGCATTGATGTCAACGTACGCACCCTTGTGTACCACTTGCGCGCGGCATCGATGTCCTTGGGGCCGCCAACGCCCACTTCAGAGTAATACCCGAGCGCAAATTCCGCGGCAGGGAGATTCTTGCGTGCGGCTTTCTCGGCAAAAGTCCACGCCAGACCCTCGTCCTTGTCAAAGGCGCCCTCCGCACCGCACAGAAACCATTTGCTGAGCGCCATATCCGCCTCGACCTCGCCTTGCTGGCTCGCGAGCGAGTAATACTGGACACTAAGAAGCGCGTCGAACGGGAAGGGGTGCGTTGCGAACTCATACGCATGTCCGAGCTTGTATTGCGCCGGTGCGAAGTTGAGGTATGCGGCGCGCTCGAGGTGCTTGCGTGCCTCTTCTGCGGGAGTTGTACCCGGGGGAAGGAAGGGTTGGATGACGTGCGGGGGAATGGACACGTGCGAGAACTCGTTAAGGAGCAGGAGGCCGTAGACGTACGCAGGCTGGGGCACATCGATCGTTGCGAGCGTCGCGGCGCGGTTGAGAAGTGGCAGGGCTGCTTGTGGGTCTGACTGAAAGCCGAGCTGACCCATGAGATGTGCCATACCGAGGCGCTAGAAGGCATTGGTGAGAAAGAGAAAAGTAATAGCTTGAGACAGATGAGGGGGCGTACGTAAAAACAACTCTCCACGCCGTTCTTCATCCCGCGTTCGAAACAGTCCCTAGCGTGCTGGACATCGTTGAAGTTCTCGTACTCGCGTCCAAGCTTGAACCATGCGGCGTGATGGCCCGACTTTGCGGCACGCTCGAAGTCTCGGAAAGCAGTGCGAGGGTCGTGAGGGATGAATTGAGGATAAATACCGGTTGAGGCGCACAGTGCGCGCATGTAGACGGCCTCGGCAGCATAGGGTGGAAGTGGGCCTGGGGGGATCTGGGACGAGAGCTGGAGAATGATTGGGAGAGCGACATTGACGAGCTTTTGAAGTTCGGGGTCATCGATCTGAGCGGGACCAACTATGGGATCGGTGGATGTTGGACTGGCGCGGGAGTGGAGCTGCTGAGCGCGATCGACGAGTGAGAGGACGTCTCTGGACCATGCGATCTTGCGTGCAGGGTCAGCGTTTGGTTGCTGAATGGCGGACTGTTGGACGGAGAGGATGGCTAGGGTGGGGACGGGTGCGGTGAGGGACGGTGGGCCATCGCGGGCACCGGATGGGGTGGAAAGAGGAGAGGAAGTACGGGGAGCTAGGTTCATGTTTGAGAAGGAGCTGGATGATGACCTGACATGGTTGGGGGGAGAAGAAGGTGCGAATGGAGTGGGGAAGGAAGGCGGGATTGGTTGAGATGTGGGTGGGGACCAGGGAGCCCAGTCTGAGCCCTGAGGTGGAGGGAGAGGGCTGGGACCGCGGGAGAGAGGAGGGGCTTGAGGAGGAGGGAAGCCGAGAGACTGTGAGTTATAAGAGAGGTTGAATACGGGTTGAGGGAAAGAGGCGATGTTTACGGCAGGGGGTGGATGGGGAGAAGCCAACTGCTCGTCGAGGGAACGGGCCATCTGTAGAGGATGGTAAAGATATGATAGTTGGAGAAGAAGACGGAATACGCACGTTGGAGGGGAGATCTGGCTGGAGTTTCTGGGGACGAGGAGCAACCAGTGGATGTTCGTAGTGTGGGCCAGATGAGTACTGATCTGGGTTGTAATCGGGGGGAAGAGGGGGAACAGCAGGCGGAGAAGAGGGCTGTCGGTCGTAGTCTTCAAACGGTCTGGGCGGAACTGGAGGAGCGGCCATGTTTGGGGACAGACGAGGTAGGATGCGGTACTTATTGCCTGCGGTTGCGGCTGTTGTGCGCACATGTCAGACTGGCGTCGTTGCGTCCGAGTCCGGCACCGCGTCCACTGGCGACCACTCACATCAATGTGTATTCGGCAAACCGGAGGGGAAGCTGTAGCCTGGCTGTAACGTGGCTATGTAAGAACGCAGCAAGCACTGGCAACGCAGCAAGCACCGTAAAAGCAGAAGCAGTACAAGTTAAAGTGATGATAGGCGCCCCTCGCAATGTCGTCCCCGAAGTGCCCGAGTGCGCTCCTACCGGCCCGCATCACGGCCCGCGAGATGTTACTTGAAGTCGAGTGGGCGCAAACCTTTGCACTTTCTTTCTCCCTCAATGTCTGCTAACCCAAACAACAACACGCCCGCCTTGCAGAACGCTGTCAGATGGTATCCTCCTGCCTACGACATCCGGCTAGAAGCTGTTCCTGTTCCTCAGTCAGTCCCAATCCCTTCATTCCATCCTCCACACTTTTACATTTCACTACCCTACAGGATCATAGACCCAGACGATGCAATCGTCAGAGTCAAGGTTCGCCTACATCCCAGCCGTCGAGACAACCTTCAAACATCTCATCGTTCTCCAGCTCGCCGGATTGTGTGGAAGCGATCTCCACATCTATCGTGGTCATGAAGACGTCGATAGCCAGTCCGTACATCTTCATTCTTATCTTGCCCTCTTCCTGATAGCTCTCTTCAACAGCCTCACGTGTGGCCACGAATTTATTGGAGAGGTCATCGCACTCGGTCCTAGCTTCTCCCCTGACGCAACCGGACGTCCCGAGCTCTACTCAACCCTCCGCATCGGCGACAAGGTTGTCTCTCCATTCACAGTATCCTGTGGAGAGTGCCAGTCAGTATCTCTCTTCGCCGCGATCACTCTCAATCTTACCCTTTGCGCCCAGCTTCTGTCGCATCGGCTTCACGTGCAGATGTATCCACTCCTGTCTCTTCGGCATCCCAACTCTCCCAGGCGGACAAGCACAATACGTCCGCGTCCCTAAGGCAGGCGGGACGCTCTTCAGCCTCAGCGCGCACTCGTCCCCGTCCTCTACATCTTCCTCAGCCCAAACGACGAGGGGAGACCTCTCTCGCATATCCGACAGTTCCTTGCTTCTCCTCGCCGATATCCTTCCGACCGGCGTCTTTGCCGTTATGCAAGCTCTACAGCATCCCAAAATATCTCCCATACTGACTGGCACACCCTATCCTTTTGGCGGATTCACCCCTAAGGGCCCTATCGCTCAAGCACAGGCACCAATCGCACTGCAGGAGCGCGACCGTACGTTCACCGTCGGTGTAGTCGGACTTGGACCAGTTGGAGTCGTAAGCCCTTGACAATCCTCCGCTAACACTGGCTATTCATCGGTGCCTAGTGCGCAACCGTCAGCTTGCTTGATATCCTCTCTGGTCTCAGCGAGAGCCACGGACTCCAGTATCAAGTCATCGCGATCGATACACTGGAATCTCGACGGAAGAAAATGGAAGCCATCTACACTGCGATCAATGCCGCGGGCAAGGGCTCCGGTCGCTTCGTTGTTGCGTCTATCGACCAAGGCAAGAAGCTCACAGCCGAGTGGACAGATAGTGTCGGGTGCAACGCTGTGCTCGAGGTGCGCATGCTCGTCCCTCACACTCTCTCCGTGGTTGGTAGCATTCGATGTGACGCATTGCTTCGTAGGTCGTCGGGAACAACAGTGCGCTCACATTAGCCTACGACCTCGTCCAGCCCTTTGGCATCATCAGCTCTGTCGGTGTACACCAAGAGCCCCCGCTCCCATTCTCTGGTAGAGACGTGTACAACAAGAACGTCTCGTTCGATTTTGGCCGCTGCCCTGTCCGCGCGATGTTTCCGCTCGCGCTTGAGATCCTGCTCAAGCGGCAGGACGTGTTCGGAGGCGTCGGAGAGGAGGCGAGCTTGATTGACCGAATCGTGGGTTTTGACGAAGCAAAACAAGTGTATGCAGAGTTTGATAAGGGCTTGTGTGGAAAGATCCTGTTTGATCCATGGCGGACCGAGCTGAAAAGTCACTGATAGTCTGAACCAACTGCACGGTCCTGCTGCCAGAGTGTGTATGTACAATAGACGCGCGGGCACGACACCCCGCACACAGACATCTATGGCAAAGTATCAATAACAACCCGAGGCACTTTACGAGAGTGTGGTGTCGAAGAAAGACGATGAAGGCCACTAGCCCCCGGCGGTACATGCATATGCAACCTATCGACCTGAAAACATTCTTGTATAAGATTCTTGTACTATTATACACTTCGCACTTCTACTGTGGGAGAGCATACTACAACAGGGGAGAATTCCACCGCGACACGAGACGATATCACAGGTGGCGGTTACAAGATACTACTACACACTGGGGCTCGAAGCGCTTAAGCACTAGGAGTGACTTTCTTCTCGATGTCGCTGATAGACATGTCCGCCAAAAGCTGCAGCTGCGAGATACTGAGAATGGGACGGAGAGCGAAGGAGAGCGCCACAGCGGAAAGCGAATCCAGACCGTATGTCGTCAGCGGAACGTTGAACGAGATCTCGCTCTCTTTCAGGTCGAGGACCCGACACACTATCTGAGTGACTGACACCGTCTGCGTCTGTTCTGCTTCGCGGACATCGCCCGCGTCCTTTGGCACAAGGTCTTCGAACGCGCGAGAAGGACCCAAGCTGTCGCGGACAGCGGTCCAGTCCAGATCCGGAATGTACTGCGAGACACCGCCGTCCTGCAGTTTTTTGATCCCGTCAGCGAGGTAGTCGCACAATTCTTCAGGACGCCGTCAGCACGAAGAAGAACACGAAGGTGCACGCATGTCCGTACCTCGTGCAGTCAACCCCCACTTGATGAGATAGCGCAGGCGAGTGGCGACGTGCGAGTCGTCGCTCGCCGTGATGACCGCGCTGTCGAGGATCAAAGGGGCGACGATCGAGAATGCGTTCTTGTACTTGCGAGTCAAGCCAGCCAAGGCCGTGTTCGCTCTGCGGGGGCCAAAGAAGGTCAGTGGATGGCTTCCAACCACAAACAAAGAGATCAACGTGACTTACGCAGCGTAGTTGGTCTGACCCGGGTTACCGAACACACCGACGACCGACGAGAAAGTGATGAGGAAGTCGAGTGAGGTCACGTCAACCACCTGCTCGAGAACCTGGAACGCATCGATCTTGGCGGGGAATGCGCGCTCAAAGCTCTCTTCGGTATGAGATGCAAGCGTGCCGTCCGAGTAAGTAGTCGTTAGCAGCAACGCGCCTCCAAGAGGCCGACCCAAGTCCTGCATCAATGCGACCATGTCCTTCTCAGAAGTGCCGTCGACTGCTACAGCGTCGACGACGAGGCCCTTACGGCTCTGCAAATAGGTCAGAATCCGCAGTGCGACGTAATCACCACGACGCTCCAGACTATCCACTCCTGAACGCGAGGTAAGGACGATATGGCGAGCGCCATTCTGTCGAACTAGTCAGCTACGCAGCCATCAAAGTTTGGAGGACAGTACGCACCTGGTACAACCACAGTGCAATGTGCAGACCCAAGCTTCCTAACCCACCAACGAGCAGGTACGACTTGGTCGAATCGAAGAGGTTCAGAGATTGAGGGACGACACTGGCTGGGATGCCCTCGAGCAGCGCTTCAAGTGCTGTAGACTTCACGCTAGGCCGTTGCTGGTACGCGAGAGCATGACGGACGGCATCGCCGAGGCCCACGGCTTCTGAGCAGTAATCCAGGGCAGCCCTTCTCCGGGATGGTTCCATAGCAAGACCTGCGAAGAGATCTGTCGAAGAGTCGAGATTTGCTTGGTGTCCCGCGTGCCAGAGAAGACGAAGGACGGCTGGTGCAGATAGGACTTTTCGAGCTCGCTGCTAGTCAGAGCTGCGACGGACAGCACAGCGATGCCTAGGCTAGAGAGGACCTCGTGAAGCTGGGAACGAAGTTCGTCGTCGGATTCGTATACCAAGGCACGGAGACCGCACAAACGCCGAGCGTCGAGGGGACCCACAGCGAGAGATACGAGTGTCTGCGCGAGGATAGAGAGTGCTGCGGAAGGATTGTCCGTGCCGGAGGCAAGTTCTGCTATGCTGCCGATGTGTGCGGCCACATGGCTCCGCACAGAGCCCGACGCAACACCAGCCACCTTCTGCGACGTGCCAACGATGCTCCCGACGTACGCCCAGAGATCCCCGTGACGAGACGCGACGTGCTCGACGCCTACCACCACGCCGTCCTCGTCGACGGGCGGTAGAGACGTCTGAATGACGGCGCCGTCCTCGAGCTTCCAGGGTTTCCGCGAGTCGAAGGTAGTCTCGGGTTTGGGGGCTTCTATAGGAACGATTCGAGGAGCTGAGAGCGACCCGTCAGCTTCGATATGCAAGTCAAGCTCATCATTTGCGAGAGAAAGCAACCGCTCCGCAGCCTGCTCCCGCTTCTGAGGCGACCATAATTTATCGAAGACAGCTACACGGATGATCCAGGCTGGATACTCCTTCCGGAGCGCTCTGGTGAAGCCCAAGGACGCATCCCCGTCAAGGCCGTCCTCGGCAACGAATAGAACCGTCAACGGTTGCACGGTGTCGCGTTGGGAGAGCTCCTTCTGAATCTTCAGCTCTTCTCCCCTCACGTACGGTAGGATGAGTGACATCGATTGTTCAGTATCGGAGGGTGTCGCCGAGCCATCCGAGCGAGCCTCTGCGTCGGCGCGTCCATTGAGGTCTCCTTTGGCGTGTCCATTGATATCGTGGATGACGTGGCCGTTGGCTTCACCATTGACATGACCGTTGAGGCCGTTGGTATGACCGTTGACACCGTTGACAGAGAGGGGTTGGGTTTCACCTTCAGATTTGGCCAACGAGATATTGAGCGGGCGGTATACCACGTCGTAGCGTCTCTCAATGACTTTCAGGCCACGTCCGTGCAGCGCGACCTCCAAGCCTTCGATGACGGCCAATGGCTCACCCCGAGGGTTTGCGATCGTGTAGTTAAACGTGATTCTATCTGGAATAGACATGAGTCATTGACGCGCCCATGGGCTGAAAATGCGTGGCGGTCTTACCTGGGGCCCAGTTCACGAACGTTGCATGCGTGAAGAGAGTGTTTGGGAATGGCTTCTCCCGGAATGCAGGGAGAAGGCGAAGAGCGGTGAGACGAGACGAGAAGAAGTACAGGTCGCGGTCGTGGTTGCCGCTGAGGCGAGGGTTGACGACGACGTGAATAGCAGCGTCCAGGATGGCGGGGTGGAAAACGTAGTCTTCAAAGCTAGGCACAGGTGTAAGTATGTAAATGGGAGACGAGGCATTCAGAGACGAACTTAGGGATGTCCTTGTCGTTCGCCCGGATTTCCGTCAGTGCTTCGACAGCACCATTCTTACCTGTGCCGAGGTGAACTTGGCGGATGCGAGAGTATAGGCGACCAAGCTGGGCATAAGGGGTAATGTCTGAGTAGAAGGCTGGCATACAAGGCATGAGAATGTGTCAACCGAATCCTTCTCAATACTTACATTCTACATCGACAGCTTTCAAACGCTGGCGAATCGCATCAATATCGAGTCTAGGGACGCCTCTGTCCTGGATGGGATCGAGGGAGAGGAATCCAGTAGCGTGAAGGCGATTATACTGTAGTAGAAATGTATGAGTGAATATCACCACTCCCTTGATTATATTTCGAAACGTACGTCGATTGGCCACGTCTTCGCATAGTCAGTCGATCCAGCGCTGCGCACGCTCCACTGTGTGCCCTCAAGCTTTACCTGCACCGGCGTCGGCCGTTCGGAGGAGAGAGACAGAAGGTCGTAGAATTGTACATTGTAAATCTCGCTCGCGCCGAACTCGAGGGCCTGGTTGATAAGTGGGTGAGTATCGGTCGGTGTGATGGACACCACCAACGTACCATTTCGATGAACCCTGCAGCAGGCACGACGGGCTCCCCCTTGATGACATGGTCCGCGAGTCCAGGGTGAGTACGGGTGTTGATCTGGAGCTGCGGGTAGTTCAGCGGGCCATTGCGTTGCTGCCTCTGTCTGACGAACTCCGGAGTCGCGACGGCCCACGGGACAGCCTTCAATGCGAACGGATACTGCGGGAGAGGGCCGGTGTATGACCCCGCGCTGCCGTACAGGACGCCAAAGTCAACGCCGTTGTGGCCGGCAGTGACGACCTTGCCGAGCGCAGACACGAATTCGAAGGTCTCGATTCCAGGCTCGGGGGCGCGTGGACGACGGAGCGGGCAGGTAATCGGGGTGTTCTCGCGACCTTCGGCCTGGCTCATGGATTGCAGGTAGGCCGTCAGGACAGGGTGAGGACCGATCTCGACGAAGGTCGCATTCTTGGTCTTGGTGAGGAGAGCTTGGATCGCCTTCTCAAAGCGGACGGGACCGATGGTGCCGTTCCAGTAGTAAGACGGTTCGAATTTGCGTTCATAGAGCCCTCCAGTCACAGTTGAGTAGACCGTGACCTTGGGCGCGCCAATCTCGTGATGAGAGAAGAGTTTTGCGACGAAGTTGTCGAACTCTTCGTGACAGAGTTCCATGAGTTCCGAGTGGACGGGGACACGTGTCTTGAGCTTGCGCGCAAAGATGCCTGCTGCGGACGCCTTCGCGACGGCGAGGTCGATGTGTGTCTCCGCGCCAGACAGAGTGACGGCGCCAGGCGTGTTGTAGCATCCGATAGCAAGTACGCCCTTCCCGAGCTCGGCATTGACCTCGTCGATAATCTTCTTCGCCTCCTTGGGAGAGGAGTTGACTGCGGCCATAGTGCCCTTCGCGTCTTCGACGAGCGCGAGTGCGCGTCCACGTGCGATGGCGAGCTCGAGCGCGGCAGCCTTGGAAGCCGCACCCGACGCTGAGAGAACAGCAGTCTCTCCGGCTGAATGTCCAATCACAGCATCGGGATGGACGCCGACAGCAGCTAGCGCGTCGACGAGCGCGAGTTGAAGCAGTGTGAGCGCGGGCAGGGTAAGCGCGATGGGCCATGGGTCCCCAAGAGGATCCTTTGCGTCCGCGGCCGCGCCAGTGAATAGTCCGGTGCTCTGTATGAGGGAGCTTCCGACGATAGACGCGTAAACGTTGTCAAGCTCAAGAACGCTCTCGCGGAAGGGAGCGCACGCCTTGAATAGCTCTCTGCCCACTGGATTGGTTCCGAGTCATCAGAAAAGCCCACTGATACGGAAGAGAAGAGATCCTCCGAACTCACTGTGGAAGTGCTGCGTCCCTTGACCGGAGAAGACGAAGACGACAGGCGGGCGTGCCTTTGGCGCCAGCAGGGGCTTTGAGAGGTTGGATGTCTTCTTGGCTCCCGAGACCGCAAACGCTCTCCAGGTCATAGACCGCGAGCGGCGACCGAAGATCCTTGCCAACGCGATCTTTTGCTCCGACGACTTGGCGATCTCGACCAATTCCTCTCCAATAGCACTCGACGTGCGCGGAGACAGTCCACCTGCAATGAGGAGAGCCGGGATATCAACTTCTCCAGTCCAGAACGCTTTTGGTGTAGGACGAGGCGGAGGTCCTTGGATGACAGCATGTCCGTTCGCGCCACCGATGCCCGAGCTGGTCATCGCGACGAGCGCCTGCCCGTTGTTTGATGGTCGTATCTTGAGAGGCTCGGTCTTGAGAGGGACGCGAAGGCCAAACTGCTTCCACCGGATGGCGGGATTAAGCCGTGTGATGTTGACGGTAGGAGGGATAAGCCCTTTCTCGAACACACCGCAAACCTTCACAAGCGAGGCAAGGAACGCGGTTATCTCAAGATGTCTTTGGAACGCAGGTATGAGTACTCGCGCTTTGCCCCACATGCGGAAACTCACCCGATGTTACCCTTGACGCTACCAATGACGAGTTCATCGTCGCGCTTGAACTCTGCACCCACCCAGTTCGCCTCGGTAGGATCGCCCTGCGCGGTACCTAATCAGAGCAATGATCAGCAGTGCAGTCCAGGACGTCGACGAGACCACAGACTGCACCTGTCGCATGGGACTCGACGAAGTCAACTTCTTGTGGGCGTCGGCCAGAGTCTTGGAAGGCGCGGAACATGGCATCTCGCTGCGCGACTGCCGAAGGTGCGTTTGCAGGCACCAGTGAGCCTGACGAGTTTACGCCAGTGCCCAAGATCTGACGTGGCAGTCAGCGATGCCCAGCAACAACCTCCGAATGCTCACTCACTGATCCGTAAATGTGATCTCCATCACGAACAGCAGCGTCAAGAGGCTTCAACACAATTACTACAACACCTTCTCCGCGGCCGAAGCTATGTGTGGATGTGAGAACTCATTCGTATAGTATCCACAAGTATCACGTACCCATTTGCGGATACGTCGAACGGTTTGCATTTCCCATCGGGAGACAAGATACCACCATGAGAATACGCCAACCAATCGGCGAACCTTCATCAAACTGTAAGTCAGTCGATTGCCAGACGAGTGGACAGAAGTACAAACCTATGATTGATCTGCGCCCCACCGACAACGGCGGCATCGCACTCTCCGTTGCGAAGAGCTTTGACCGCCACATGTGTCGCGTAGAGACTGGAGGAACAAGCGGTATTGACAGGAACACTCGGCCCACGAAGGTCGAAGTGGAAAGAGACTCGGTTCGCGACCATAGCAGGTATTTGCGCGAACGAGCCGGTGATGTCTGTATCGTCCTATCACGAACGAGTCAATACGAGATTAGATGGAGGAAATGTGCAAACACACGTGGCCAGCAAGAGAAGTGGAATCATGGTCGGCGGCCGACATGTAACAGCCAACGTTTTTGCCTCTATAGTCGATGCCAGAGTCGGCAAGGGCAAGGAAGGTCGTTTCGACGAGTTTGCGAGTACCGACAGCCATAGACCGCGCATCTTTGGCTGTGATACCAAACTCCAAGTGGTCGAAGTTGTCGAGATCCTTCAGGAATGCCCCTGTTTCTGTAACGATTTGACCGACAGCGCGGCCACGGAGCCTGCGTGAGAGCTTAGAACACGTCAGTAGGACAGGGCCAAAGTACTCACTTATCGACATTAAGCCGTGATTGAGGGATGCGTTCGTAGGACTCGCCCCCCTGAAGGAGGAACTCGAAGAACGAGTTGTAGTCGAAGTCTTTCTCGGCATGACTGCCACTCGGCAGTTGTGCAGAAAGACCAACCTAAGTAAGCAGACGATCAGAAAGTATAACATCGGTATATGGCAATGATACACACGATTGCGATGGGAGCCGACATGGGGAGGATTGCAGTCAACAGGGAAATCGACGGCGGGGTTTTTAACGGCGGTGAATATGAGGTGAATGCTGAGACCCCTGATACCGATGTCTTCGAGATCGGCACTGGTTGGCAGAGGTTACCAACCGGAGATTGGATAGATGTTGGATAGCATCCCCCGAGAGGATGGGACGCTGTACCGGTGAGTAATGGCGAACTCATGCTCAGCCGAGCTTCTTCGCTGAATAGTACGAATTCACATGAATGTCGCACCGTACGTCTGGTATTGCGCATCATCGATGGCAATTATTCTATCTTGAATATTTTTTGGAACGAACGGCAGTGCTCTCCTTCTCGGTCACTTTCCCGTCTTGGGCAGTTTGTAGCGGCGGCTATGGTGACATCAAGGGCTGCACTAAACCTTGCTCGTCATGGTGAACTACACGTTTATGACTGTGTTGATAGATTGACAATCAAACGTGGGGCACAATAACATGTATGGAAGGCCTAGAAGCAGTACTGTTTCGTGAAGCACAGTTCATAGCGACCTTGATAGAAGCAAAAGGCTTGTCATCTGGCAGAAGTCGGAGTTGAGGAATATTGTCGCGAGAGCGTAGTGCCAAGACTAGTAGGCAGATAGCGCCCAACCTTTTCCGACATGGTTCGGAAGCACAAGAATATGAATATAGGTCTGAGGTGCGTCTGTGTAGGTAGAATCATGGTACCACTGTGGCAGGCAGTCGAAGTTGTGAACAGTCACGGGCGCTCGGCAACAGCCGCTTGAACGGAATGCCGAAACTTCCGCTTTCAACCACCACCGCCGACACCGACAGTTGACTCTTCCTCGATCAGAAATCAAGCACCAAAATGAACCCAGACGCGGTGAGAAGTACTCACATTTATGAAATTCCTGTACAGGAGTGAGCCTTATCAACTCACGATCAGAACACGGCCCAATGCAGACGCCGTGAACAGTGCGAACAGATCTATTCGTGATTGCGCACTCGAGTGAACCAGTTGACGACCTTTGCGCCATTTGGTCACTGCTCAGCTCCAACGCGAAGGTGAAGGACGCAGAAGGTGCACAAGAGAGCACGCCACATGTGAGCGCCTCAAAGATCCCGATCACGCCGGAGAACTGGAGAACACAAGGGCACGGTCACTGATTCCACTCGCGCCTCCCAATCTCCACAACGTCCAAACCTCGGCGGAGACTGAAGCTTATGAGACAGGCGGTAGCCCTCTTGAATGGATCCTCGCGACGACGGAAGCTGTCAAAACGGCGCCATCACCTTTCTTTAACGCGCTTGGGAATAGAGGGTAAGTACTGTCATTTTCAGACTAGACATCATCCTCGGCCCTTCAGTCAGCCAAGTGGAGGCACACGGCTATTGTGGCACTACGTGTCAAGTTTTTGAAAAGACCTGAATATGCAGACAACCCATACTCTATTCATAGGAGTGCAAATGTTGTCCAGGTTAGGGAAGCGTGTGTAGCCTTACCGACTTACGTCCGATCATGAACTCGAAAGACAACGGCATCGAGGGTACGTCCTCACTTGGGGTTGAGTCCTAGCTCGCATTCCATCGTACAACCGCGTACAAGATCGAAAATAACCGTGTCAGAGATGTACACCACACCACGAAAGGCTCACTACCCGACCAGAGAATTACCTCGGATAATGAAACAACTGTTCGGATCGCGAAAGGTCTAAGATTTGCGACCTGTTCTGCTCGGCACGTTCAATGAAAATATGCCCCGCTTCGAAATGCGGAGCATGCGTCCGCCGCCGCCGAGACCGTCTGTTACATGAACATGCTACAATAGATGTAACCCGAGCGTTAGTTGGCGCTCTTCTCAAACCGTCTTGCGTGCTTTTTCGATTCTAGATTTTGTCATGTACCAGCGTTAGTCTCCTTCCTTCCAGAGTTCTGCTCAGTACCGGTCAACGCCAGAAGCGCACTGACAACTCCGACAGGAAAATTGCGACACGTACGCTGTCAACCATGCGTCTCGTATTTTTGCCTTATCCCATATGGACTCATACTCATGACGGGAACTCGCGCGGCCGAAGGATGTCAGACGTCGTTAACCTACCTCGGATGGAACTAATTCTTACTGCGCTGCGTCTGATGTGCGTCCATCCCAGTGCTCGTCGCCGTCGTGCAACGAAACAATCGATCACTATTTTTGGACTCTGGGTCAACATACGTGCCATTTTATTAAAATACTTCCGTCCTTCGCCGCTCTCGAGCGCGCAGTGGGAACTCTCGCCGGGTCCCCCTCTTTCAATCAGATCAATACATTCGGATTAGATGCATACCTTGGGCGGTACTCGTATTCCCGTAGACACCGCGTGTCTGTGTCACAGCTAGGTCTATCATATTGATTGGTCCTGATTGACAATGGGCGCAGCTAACGCATCCACGGAGCTTAAACACACCCGTTCTAGCAGCACAAGACGTTGCCGTAATCAAGCAGTGCTGGCATCGGAACACACCATCTTCCAGGGTCTTCGTGCCCACCTCCTTACTCAGTACGTACTCATCATACTCATGTACCCGCACTCGCCTAAGACTCTCATGCTCATCCCCGAAGCAACTGACACTCCGTCCAAATTTCAAGTTGCTGAGCGCCGATGGCGTCTCTCCACTGGCATTCGCGCCCACTTTATCTCCATCCCGCTCATCACTTCGCACGCACGCCATTCACTTCGCGTTTGCAGGACAACAGCGCTCCTCTCTCCGCACTGAGCGGGTATCAGAATTAGGAAGCACATCTTGTACAGCCACCGCAATCGCAATCGGAGCACCACCAAGCTGGAGCATGGCTGGGCAGGGCGCGGCCTGGGAGTTGTGCGTTCGTGCGCGGCACAGCGGGACTGGGGCATCGATCTGCGACACTCTGGAGTCTGCGTGCATCTTCCCTTCGTGCCCGCGCATCCTAGGATAGGTTGTACACACCCCGCCCGGCTCGGAGGTACAACCTGAGCGATGTTGGCGAGTTGCACAAAGTACAAGTACTAGTCTATGCATTCAAGTTTGACCATGCCAAGGGGATCCCATGTCACTCGTGAGTTGTTCACGTCTGCGATGAGCAGCTAGAGAGACTATGCTTTATGGGGATATTCGAGCTCGTTGCTCTCCATTCAGAATGACTCAATCAGTCACGCCTGCGCGCACTGCGAACTGCAAATCAAGCTGCAAGATTCTCTCATCATGGTTCATGCAGGCTGCGTCATTTTGTCGCGTTTACGCAAAGACATCCGTCCGTAATCACCAATCGAGTACTCTCACCAACGCGCTCGACATCTCGGTATTGTTATGAAAATTTCTGGTCCCGCAGAGACCTTCCGGATCCAGTACGCACCGGCACCAGTACTTGCAAGACAAGTCAACAGTATTTTGCATGTTCTGGTCCTACTGCTCTTGAAGCATCGTCTCAGCACCGTCTCAGGTACATCGACCCCTGACACCGATTCTTGAATGCACACACCACATACATCCTTTGTCAACCCTCCCCCACCCAAAGTGGAAGTTAAACGAAGAGAAACGAGTTTTGTATGCAAGAAGTACAGCAACAAGACATCTATGTGTGTATGTACTACGGTACGGTGTGTATGGGAGAGTACGGAGATACGAGAGTACGAGAACACGAAAACATACATCTGAGAAACACAATTCCACGCTGGATGTACCGGTACACGCACATATATACTATCGGCCACTATCATACCTTTTCGCATGAGTTCTACTCTACATAAGATAGACAATATTTACGACGCGCAGACTCTACGATCCGCGCTCCAGGTTCTATACCGGTTGACGAGGTCGGAGCCATCTATGACCTGCACGCACGAAGGAAAGTGACGCGCTCAGGTCGAGAAACCCGAAGGAAAAAAAAAAAAAACCGGTTCCAAGGGCGCAGTGGAGAGGCTCAAGCCGCGACGTTCACCGCCGCCTGCACAACAGTCGCATTCGCCGTGACAGCGACGTTCAACTGCGACTGGTCCGGTGTCGGCCCCAGCGACGGCAGCGCGCTCTCCCCGCCTGCGCTCGACTTCTCCACATCCCCCGCCACCTTATCCTCCTTGCCCACCACAACACCCTGGAGCGTGTCTGCGGACAGGGCGGCCTCCCCGGGGCCCTCTGCGTGGAATTTCTGCCCGACGACCCCGATCCCGCGCAGCCCGAACACGCACACGAGCAGACTCGCAGCGGCGAACGCGAAGCTGACCCACCCCGCGGCCCTGAAGCCGACCATGAGCACCTCCTTCCCGCCTGGGGTCTCAGCGTTGTTCCCTGCGCCGACGACGTACCCCAGCTCCGGGTGCTTCGCGGCGTACCCGTTCGAGACGGCGGTAGCGACGGATGAGGAGAGCGCGAGGGAGATGGACGTGCCGAGGCGCGTGGCGACGTTGAAGATGGAGCCAGCAAGAGCTTGAGAGTCAGCGTCGAAGACGATAGAGACGTGCAGGTTCCCGACTGTGTACGCGATGTCGGTCCATGCGATGGTGAGCATGATCGGGAAGGCCATCGCCCAATAGCTGGAGTGGATGTCGATGAGCGCGAAGATGAGGGGTGCGGCGAGGGTGCCGATGTGCCCGATGCCGATGAGGAGAATGCCGCGCATGCGCGCAACGAGGAAGCCTGCCCCGACGGAGGCGACCCCAGACATGATCGCGAAGGGGAGAGTCTCGAGCGAGGTGTGCACGGGGTCATCCCCCGGATTTGTTGGAAGAAGAGCGTGACGAAGTAGCTGAGAGCGTTGTAGCTCGCCCTGCGTCGCCGAACGTCAGACATTGGCTTGAGTTGTATGGAGACAAAAGGCAGGCAAGAACGCACCAGGAGAGGAAGACGACACCGATCATTGGGCTCATCTTCTTACCGGGCTTTGTCCAGAGACTGACGGGCATGATGACGGACATGTCCCGTCGCTCACGGTACGACTCCCATGCGACGAAGAGGCCGATGATGACGAGCGACACGACGAGGAGGGCGGGCACCCAGGGTGTTTTCCATCCTTTTGGCACCGCGGACGACTCCCTGTGCGCAGACAATTAATCGGTCAGTGAGTGAACGGAGAAGAAGAGTGGGGAAGGACATACGAGAGGACGAAAGTGAGGAGGCCGACGCCAGCGACGCTGAGGATGGCGCCGATCCAGTCGATGCCCTTCTTGTAGCGGGCGCGCTCGCCGTCGGGCGGGATGGTGATGACGCCCATTACGAAGAAGACGGCGGCGAGAGCGCCCTGGATGTAGAAGATGACCCGCCAGAGCGCCTGGGTCTGACAAAGGAAGCCACCTGAGGTCGGAACGCCCATCGAGCGAGGAACGTGTACGACGATTGCAACATGGGTATGGAGTGAACGTGCGGGTGTATTGAGAACGCAAGTGGCGGCGGCGAGAGAAGGTGAGACGCACCTCCGACGAGACCGACGATGTAGCCTATGGCCGAACCAGCGCCGAGGGCAGCGATCGCGCGGTTCTTGGTAGGCCCTGGCTCAAAGTGGTTCGAGAAAATGCCTATGCCTGGAGTCAACGCAAACGCGAGTGAGCGTCAAGGCCAATCAATTCACAGTGTGCGGGTGCAAACAGTTGGGCGCGCGGGTGCAGGCAGCGGGTGCATTCGGGGCGGGGGTTCAGAGAGAGAGAGAGAGACTTGCCTGTGGGAGTGTTTGCGGCAGCGCCGACGCCAGTGAGTGCCACAAAGACGATGAGCGAAACCTTGTTTGGGGCAATTCCGGTGGCGATGCTCCTGTGCGCCAGAAGAAGAGAATAAGGTCGGTGTCAGTCCGCGCTCTAAGATGGGAAAATGGAGATGAAAGAAAGGAGGAATAGAGTCGGAATGCGGGACGGCGTCCTGGGGCCGAGCGTACGTCTCCATGCCGTAGCACAGACACGGTAGGATAGCGCTTCGAACGTTCACGAACGTACCAAATGGCGAAGAAGCCGGTGCCAAAGAGAAACATGCGCTTGCTCCCAACTACGTCCGCCACGCGCCCAAAGAGCAGCAGCAAACTCCCATACGACAATCTGCATACGGACCCTTTCGTCAGCCGTCGAGCGTGACACGCGGATGAGAAGACGTACGCATAGACGTTGAGCGGCCACTGGAGCTCAGCCTCTGTAAAGTCCAGCGCTTTACCAAGTGTCGGGAGGGCAATAATGAGGGCACCATTCACGAAGATCTGGAATACCGGCACATGCGACGGGCGCAGTAAGGGACGAAGGGCGAAATGTTAGCAGCGAACCAGGACGCCAGTGTCACAAGCACGAGAAAGAGAAGACACGGAATGAATTGGTGGAGCAGGAAAGACGTACATTGAGGATGGTCACACCACATACGGAGAGCACGAAGAGGGTCTCATGCAGAACCGATGGCATCGTCGCAGTCGGAGTGACAGGCGTTCTCAGACACTTCTCTCTCCTCGTCTTCTCTCTCGCTTCTGGGCGAGGAAGGAAGGAGGGGGCGATGAAGGAAGGAAGTCTGGTGTCCCGGAAGCAGATGCGGGATCGAGGGAGCGATCGAGTGCACGAGGGAAGGAGCGGGAGGCGAACGATACACAGGAGCGTGCTTCCGGGTATATGCACTCTTTACCCCAGCCGTACGTGAACTGTGAGTCAGCCCTTAGGCCAGAGTTGTCGCTCGGGACTGCATACTCCCATCTTCACGTACCGCGCACGGCAGCGCGGAATCACAGCAACGGACGTCGCCTGACATTGAATGAGCATAACACCGAGTGCGGGAGCCCGGGAGAAGGACCTGGATATGGATCCTGTATCAGGAAAAGAATTTCAGTATACATAACAGCTCCGAGGGCGCATGCACTGACACGGGCAGGGTCCAGGCGACCTGATTGGCGATAGGCTGAATGCCAAAATGGTCCGAGTGGGTGAATGGACGCGAGACTCGGATCGCCACGCCGCCCCGCTCAGCATGAATGAAGGGCATGGGGCATGGTCGGCGGAGGACTAGCGGGACCACATGCGCGAAATCCTGCGCAAGGGTAAGCGCGGGTCCGGAACGGGCGAGAATAGCAAATGGTTCACTATTGCCTTGTCCCGCCCGGGTTCATCTTCCGACCGTCCACGTTCTAGACATATCATCAGCGATTGATGCATCTGCTGCTGTTTGACACTGACAGCTCCGGAAGATTTGCAACAGCTCGTACAACCACCCCGCCTTCGCCTTCGCCCTCGCCCTCATCATTTGTCACAACGTCGCCATGTCACAGGCCCACAATCGCAAGTCAGTCACGTACGTAACTTGCGGATGCACGACGATCGACTGTTAAACTGCAGCCGGGCGCGGGAAAGTCTGGGAACGCAAGGCGCGAAACACCAGGCGCGGTGTCGTGATCTCCGACTCGCTCGAATCCGATTCGACGCGCCTCCGCCTGCGCCTCCGCTGGCGAATCAACGCCGTTTTACGACAGATATTCCTGTTGAGACAGCTGGGAGCTCCGGGTGATTCCCGTCATGAGCTCCTCTCTATTGTATACGGCATGCAGACCGCGTCTGGACGACCGCCTCCGCGTGTTCGTCTCGCTTTACTCGTTACATACCCGTTGAGAATGGAAGACACCGCGCACTGAGCGCATCACTCAAGGTGCCTGCGCCAGACGACATACGCGAATATGACGAGAAATGGCGAGAGCCGGGCGAGCCCAGACCAACGACACAACTCGGAGCTCACCGACTCAATTGCGAGTCTGCAACCGTAAGTGATGCTCTGACAGCCAGGCTGCGGAGCCCAAAGGCCATATGCCTATTCCGCCATGTCAAATTACGCGACATACCCACTCCATCCCGCGGAGTCTCGGGGTAAGTATAGAGTGAAATGGACGGCAGCGCCTCTTCACTGACTGGGAGAACTCGGATCCCCATATGGCCCATCGCCCACGGGGCGTACGTGTCCACCCATGGCGTCGCCTTGTTCCTCTGCCTACAGAGAAACGGAGCGCTACGTTGAAATAGAGGATTCGAAGTTCGCACTCGAACCGGAACCCGAACGCTGACGGTGCGTTCGTCGGTGTGAGTCATGGTAGTGTGCCTGCGATGGCCATGTGCCTACCGACAGAGCAGGGTCGGGCAAGTCCGTATTCATATTCGACGAACCCGAAACCGCTAGGTACGCCGCTCCGTCGCCGTTGTCCGACATCGGACCACTACCTCTGCCTGAGTGGCTTGAGCTTGACCCCGCATTTCAACCGAGGCTATGCGGGGGGGCAAAGGTTGCGGGGCAAGAGTGAGACTGCCGCAGCCACCAGGTACCGGTGAACGTTTTCGAGCGGTACTGAGACATGATCATGCCGTAAACCTCATACCTCGTACTTGAAGCGGAGATCGACACTGTCACTGTCTCTGTCGGAGATGTCGCGAATCGTCAGCACAGTAGTGACAGTGACAGTGACAGTGACAGTGACAGCGTCTCACCCCGATAGACCTAGATGTGACCCCGACGACAAGAGGATCTGAATGACCACGGGATGCACACCCGAATGACAGAAGGCGCGTGGCAAGGCTGAGGTGTCATGGCTGAGCTACAACTGTGCATTCCGAAGTGGTCAGGGCTTCAAAGTTCAGCGGAGAGCACTCATGTCACGACAGGCTGCGGTGGGAAGGGCGGCGGACCGCACCTCGACCTCGTGCTGCGGGGCGTTGGGCGCACAACGTGTGTACAATAAGCGCATACATGGAAACAATTTCGCCATGCCATCCTTGACTGGACGTAACACATGGATGATGGTGATCTCAGACTCCGACAATTGGACACGCACGGATCGTGGCTGGGAGAGACAAAAGCCAAGGCAGAGAAGCGTATGGACAAGCACGTCAACGAGAAGGCGAGAATATGATTGTGCTTACGCGGAGCGGAGAGGTGCGAGATGGGAAAGACGAAGGTCACCTCGTTCGATGTTTAGATCTATCCCTGGGCAAGTGCGGAGACGAGGAGTCCGGAGAGCTCGTTCAGCTCCGACCACGTTGTCCTGACTCCTCGCGCAAAATCTGTGCGTAATGCAGCTGGGAAGCTTCGCGTTGCGTGCGAACGCCGAATGGACAAGCCGTCCTCGGCAGTTCACATTCAGTCCCGATTTGCGAGTGCAAGTGCGAGGAGGACGGAGAACGAGATCATCGTATCGCTCTTGGACACATGACACTGTACGGTCGAGGTTTAAACCGTTTGAGTGTCATCTAGCCTAGTTTGATAAGGGGAGGAGAGTCAGATATCGATCTTACACGGAGACGGCGAGGGAGCAGAACGACGGCAACGAGGAAAGAGCAGCAAACGTGGGTGGATGAGTTGGAGCATGAAAAACCGGATCTGCAAAGAACGGATGTGCGCAAGACCCACGAGCAGCATTCCCTATCTTCCACACCTACCGTTGAGACAGAGACTTCCGATGCAGAGAACGGGGCACAAGGCGAATGAATACTATAGACACAGCGCGTTTGGATGCACAGAACAGACCAAGCTCATAGTTCCCAGTCGAGTCCACCCAGCAGCTTGTCCTTCGACACCCAATTTGGAGTACTCACCTGTGGCATATCGAGCCCTCACCGATGCCTAACATAACCAGCTCTAAGCTCTTTCTGAAATCCAGCCAGCGTCCGAGTCCACGCCCGCGATTTGGTGAGTTGCCCCAAGTCCGTAGATTCGCAGTGACACAACAGCGCTAGCAGATCTTATTCACCTTCAAGACCCCCGAGTGACGCGTGACATGAACTAAGTGTCCAGAGACAGCGTAAAACATAGCAGAAGCGCAGACTTAGACTGAGGAGGACGATGTTGAGTCGTACGTACATTCCCTCGGCCAGATCGGACCGGTTTCTTCCGACTGTCAGGGCGCTTGTTTTGAGAACGCGAACTTCGTTGGATTATTAACCTTGTATCAACTAACTCGTTCGTGTCGACTGCTTGTGTTGAGCTGCTTAGTGCTACAGCTATCCATAATTCTGCTCTCAGTTTGGCTCAAGTGTCCTCATCTTGATGCTGAACGTTCAACGTTCAAAACGTCCGCGGCGACTCTGGCACACCCTACTAAACGTTACTAGACTCAACCGAATGGCCCGACTATTGACAAACACTGACAATATTCACAGCGTGCCGTTAACCCGGAAAGTACCTCGTTCTCAAAGTTTGTTTGGCCCGTTGGGCTCGGAGCGCTACCTGCCATTGGTTCTGTCGCTTCACAGTCCTCGGGATTTTGCTTGGTGGCCGGGACCGCCTGTGGACCTGCAATCGCAAGCACTTCGTGGCATCCCGGCAGGGGCTCAGATCCACGCCTACCTATCTTTCAAATTGCGGTACCGAAGTACACGCTCATCTCCTCTGCCTGGAGTCACCCGTGTCGTGTACGCCGTATCCATGCCCCTCGAATCTCGGACCTCAAATCTTGCGTTCTCAACCCTCGCCGCCGGCCCTTCTGCCATCTTCCTGT
Source organism: Fomes fomentarius (assembly GCA_022606135.1). Taxonomy (NCBI): domain Eukaryota; kingdom Fungi; phylum Basidiomycota; class Agaricomycetes; order Polyporales; family Polyporaceae; genus Fomes; species Fomes fomentarius. The sequence goes on along the minus strand of JABYQN010000011.1, from coordinate 3,426 downwards.
CATGCACTCGTGTGGTCCCAGACAAACGGTGCCTGCATGACCCCACGGCGCGCACGACAGGCCTCATGGCGGAAATCATGATTCCCAATTCACACCTCTTGACTCTCGCGACTACTTGCGCTGAGCTTCGCATACCCACCTTCTCGGGCCAGCGGACACGTACTGCACCGAAGGCAATCTCTGCATGTCCGAGTCCGCATGCCACTGCGGCCACTCGCGACCTAGAACGACCGCCGATCCTTCTCTCCCGCGACACCCACGAGCCATCGGACTCTCAGGCACACAAGCACCTACACAAGGCTACACAGTGTGCGTGGGCCGTATGATCTCCCGTCTCATTGACTTCAGATATATGGGCGATAGTTTGTGGGGGTGGATGGTGTCAGACCTCTTGCCCTGACATTACATTCCTGCTGTCGCACTCCATTCTTCATGTTGGCGGTGCAGGTCCAGATCGCGACCATGGTAAAGTTCTTACCCCCTCTGCCCCTGCACACGACACGACCCAGCGGGCTTAAGACGAGCCGGGAAAATATATCGGTGCCTGAGGTCTGAGGGCTCCATCGACCCCGCCTCTTTCTCCAGCATGGTGGTCATGGTTTGCTCACACTCCGTCCCCGGATCATATACGACTGCAGTGCGTCTTTGCTTCTACCATCTATGCGCACATTCTCTCGTCTAGGCTCACAGGTTACTACGTCCTCCCACTGGCATCGTGACAGCGATAAGTGCATCCTCTCCTGAAGATGTACACCTCTGCCAGTTGACAGCCTTGACTGAAGACATTCTACGGCAGTAGGTGCGTCCAATTGGTACGTGACAGACTTGCGTAGGCTCAAGAAGATAATGCCGACTATTGGCGTGACATTCAGACGTCCAGCCATCCCATGGCCATAGCCCGCCCGGCCCTCGTCTCCTTCATCCATGGCGCTCTGCTGGTGCCGCCCTATCCAGTGGCTAACAGCTCCTATCCGCACTCCTCTCCTACCGTACATCTCTTATCGTGCGTATCGGCGATCTCATGATGATCCCAGAACGGCGGACTCCAGCCCCGCTGCTGCCTGATATGGCATAGCGCCAATACCATCCACCATCAACATGTGTCCACAACGCCCTTGCAAGCATCGCGGGATCCGTTCGCTGCGGCGGGGCTGACGGTTCGCAGCGCACGCATGCTAGTCAGCGCCATAACGAGGTGAGGTTTCTGACCACTGCATGGCGGCGGAACTGGGGCGGGGAATGGGGGGAGGGGTGCGGAAACCTCGAGAGGCTTTGCTGTCGTCTCAGGCTGGCATGCGACATGCGCGTCCGACTCCAAGTTGGAGACGGACTTGCCGACGCACGTTCATGTACATGATGGTGAGTCTGACACCGCCGACGCGCCCATGCAACATCTCCTCATGCACGCTTGCATGCATCGTTGCGACCGGATGCTGACCAGATGCTGACCGGATGCTGACCGGATACTGTACCTACTACAGAAGGGCTCACATTTCCGGCGACCATAGTCACCAACTGGGTGTGGAGTGCTGAGTCTCAGTGATACATACAAGACCGGATACCTCATGTCCTGTACTGCTTCTTGCCCTGCAGTTTACACTCCGAACTCGGACGGACATCCTCAGCTGCGATCAGACGGTTGATGGGAGGGGGAAAAGATCGCGACAGAATCTCGGACTTGCACTATTGAACCGCTGGTAGCCTGGTACTCTATGCAAGCTCTCGTGCTTCCACGGCTGTCAAGCGTAGCCGCTCTCGGGGGTATTATCCTTAGTCCTAGGCGCGCGAAGTTGGTGCAAGATTCCGACTCTGTAGCGTCATGGCGTCGACGAAAATTTCCATCACGTCGCAAAGCTTTGCACCATCTCCATACCTTCCAGTATGTCCGGAGACATGGCGGCGAGAAGCGTGCGTGGACTTCTTGCCACCTCGATGGAGTAGGTCACTACGGCATCCCGCAGGGTGCGAAGCGCCAGCTTGGTCTGCATCTCGACGACCGGCAGAAGTCAAGGCCGCATGTCGTATTCAAAGTCGATCGTCGAAGTAGTAATACAGGGAAGATACGAAATACCTCTCAAATTGTGTACCTGCAGGTTCGCAATGAGCATCGTCTTCTGAACGAGTGATGAACAAGGGGATGCACCTGTACAATGGGGACGCATCGCCCATGTCGACGTACTCTCCTGCCTTGTCCTCGGTGATGTTCTCCCTCCCGCACTGAGTGATATTATTGCGGTTGAGCCGCGAGAACTCCCACATCGCGAACGAAGTGAGCAGAATGCTATTTTCAGACAGTACTCCGTCAATGTCCGCTGCACGTATTGCAGTTCCACACCAAGGCTCAGACTCACAGGAAGGCGTGACAGGAGACAGCCGTCGCGTGTCCGGGATGGTACCGGGGACTGTCCTGTGGCCGGTAGATGAATGACGAAGCGATTCTGTAGCACAAGTCCAAGATGAAAACGAAGAAGAAGTATGAGAAGTAGATTGCTCACCCTCCCAAATTCCCTATGCCAATGACCATGGCGATGACGACTGCCCGCTTGACCTCGCCCCCAAAGTTCCCTCCTGTCCAGGCAAGGGTGCACGCTACGCATGGGAAGCACCCGGAGGCTGCGAGCATCACCCCCACATAACCTGCGCCGGGGGTGGCGGTTGCGAAGAGGACCGAGTACCCGACGACTGTCGTCCCAATAACGATGAATGGACCTCGGGCGCGTACCTTGTCCGAGAGAACACCTGCCAGAATGGTAAAAAAACAACCTAAAGCGTAGGGTGGCACTGTGAGGAGCTGCGCCCTGGACGCAGAGAACCCGAGTCCGTTGACGATGGTTGGAAGGAAGAGTGAGAATGCATAGGATGGGATGAGGATGCTGAGTAGCGTAGAATTGAGATCGGACGAATGTTATGGATGAGGTACAGGCAGCACGTACAATAGATAGATGCTAGCCATGAGGTACGAGTGCGGGTCTCGCAAAGCTTGCCAGACGAACTGGGATCTGTATGATTTGGATAGCCCTGCCGTGTCGCTCTTGATCGTGGCGATCAACCACGTCCGTTCGGCGTCGGTGAGGAAGGTGGCTTTCTCGGGGTACTAGAGTGGCCGATCACTCATTAGTATGAACGCTAGTAACTGATAATCTTGTACTTACGTCGTACATGCAGAAATAGGCAATGCATGCGACCACCACCGTGACTAGGGAGTAAATTAGCTAAAGTCAACTAGAGAGAACACAAGGACGCGTACGCAAGCCCTCGAGCAGGAACTGTTGAGATGACATTCAGTTGTATGACACTGTAAACGACTTCAGGATGATACGCACGATCCAGGACCATCCGTTGAGACCCCCGATCCTGCGACAGATTCACCAATCAACATCTAGTGAGAAGTAGCGAACAGGAGCGTGCCCCACCCTTGCATCTTCT